>CM060975.1:223951006-225333506 GCA_030765065.1 Deroplatys truncata
GTACGTGTGCGAAAGCTTCTTGAAGGACATAATGAATCGTCTATTTTTGGCTAACATCACATTAACTTGCAGATTCATAATTGTTTTCTTTCAGCTACTCTGTGATAATGATCTGACTTCCGGACCACTAGTTTAATCCTACTCCTGAAACCAACGATACGAATTTCTTTTGCCGTGGAATATTAGACAAAGAAAAATGCATCTCGGAAGCTTATGATTGTTTTATGGATTGGTGGTGAACTTGTGTTAGGAGGAGCCAGAATGAGAATTTAATTGATTGTAAGAACTGTGCAGATAGGAATATTTAGGTTATACAAAATGAACTTAAAAAATCTGATGTGTTACACTAACATGACTTTCTCTACTTTTGTACAAATCATTTTTACAAACGCTTGTTCTCTTACTTCGCGTTCATCGACATAAGTATTTGCAGAAACTTATTGCGAATTTTTTGGAAGGTGCAAGGGGAATATGGTAGGCTTTAAGCGATAGTCAAATCTTTTAAGAGTTGGTCCCTATGTGGAGCATTCCATTCTCTTTGCATGTCCAGGACATAAAAAACGAATAACGAATTCCCACTTGAGAAAAAGTATAAGTATTGGAAAATTCAAATAAATAACAAGAATATCTCGGAAATGGTTCACTCCACAAAAGAAATGTATATGACATAAATTGTGTGTTTCAACCAGATCTACTTTTTTATGTAGTAAACCTTTGTCTATCTCTTACGGTTTACCAGTTATACAAACGTTATTCAGAATGAAGAGAGCTTTTAAGGGCATTCCCAGAAAATTTAAGATATACGTTTAATTTGTTATGAGAATATCTTAAAAACGTGATATTTTAATCAAAATCGTAAGGGTCATTTTTGAGAAAATCAAAATTTTCGAAAGTTGTTACATTTAAAGGGTAATCTGGGTTGGAGAATTTTCTTGACAATCTTCGTATCGCATCTTTGAAATATACTGAACCGAAATACCAAGTTTGGTATTTATCCGACTTTTCAGTCCTGAGTTATGCTGTTCACAGACACACTCATCCACAACACACAAACAGATCTTTTTCTAAAAGCACTCTTTTGGATTCAGGGGGCCTCAATACATGTATTTCCGGTGAAACCTCGGTATACATTTTTGGGTGGAATGCAATACTTCCCCTACTTACTATACGTAGCAGAGAAAGTAAAAATTAGTTAACTAAAGTATTCAGTAGTTCTTATTTTATTGCATAACGTACCATGCATAAAAACATCCCTCGTATATTTTACTCTAGTAAGCGTGAAACATACATATATAAAGCCTACGATTCTAAAAGGAATAAAATATGCAAATAGATAAATGCCGAGCTATAATCATTACACATAAATGCTTTCTGTCAAATTGGAGTTGTATACTATTCAAGTTTCTAGTCTAGATTATCTCGAACTACTCTCCCTCGCTCTTGCTGCATTTCACGACCAACACACTACATTTACAAATACTACATTGTTATCTTAGCAAAACAAATCGTTTAAATTAAATATCAACAAACGTACAATTACAATGAAATTACCATGCGGGTCATTCGTGATGTAATAACACCTACGTAGTTTCTCTTCAGGCACAAGTTTTCACTGTATTTCGATTCGGAGTTGTTATTCTTAAGTTACACTCGCTAACAAGCAAACAGTTGGCAAACGTTTATTTTAGTCTACATTCAGCACACAGATGAAAAGAATAGTAATATTTTGTTGTAAAGAAATATACTTATACTTAATTGTTTAACTTTAACAACAAGACTACAAGAAGATTAAACGCTGCTCCGTATAACTTTACCCCATATCGCACTTGTCGCCCTCGCTGTCGTGTAAAGTGTTGTTGTGCGATACAAATTAGTTCCTTATTAAACATGATCTTAATATATTCGAAGATAATTATCAAATTTACATTTTCATAACCGTATGAATTAAATATATTGTTGTGTAATAGAGTTAATGCATCTGGAATGCATATGGACTCTTATCAACAAACAGGTAGAAGGATTCTTCGGTTTAAATCTGTCTCTCAGGATAACGCAAGTGCGTGCATTTATCATGCTTTCAACGCTTTCATCGTCTGGCCTTACATTGTTTGTTTGTCATACATCGCCACTCGAAGGTGTGCATTAGCCAATCAGGGGAAAAGGAAAGGAAAGGGAGCGCGGAGGAATACATGTTAACGGGGTAAGGTTATAAGAAACAAGGTTTAGCTGTATAATATATTACATTCCTATGACGCATATATCAATGGAGAGCATGATGCTCCGCCTAAGCAAAGCTTTAAAACCGCATTTACTTTAAAAGACAGTGAGATGACAAATGCATTATGATTATTATTATTTCTGAGGGATTGTTGCAATGGACACCTTACTCTGGAGGTCAAGATCAATCGGTTTTTTGTTGTAAATATATCAATGACATAACTTTCAGACGCTATTTTCGATCGCTTTTTACGTAAGACTGATTTTACTAAATGTATCACCTACCTATTGTAGGCAGAGGAAGTACTGTATTTCGTCCAAAAATATCATAATAAATACCATAAGGGATAGATAAAACTTTACTACACGAAAAATGTAGATTTCATTAAAATACACGTTTTATGTATAGCTATACGATTTTCATTAAAAGATTTGCGTGATGTGCAAAGAGTTTCCAACGGGTAAATATTGATCCGCTTTATGAACATTTTACTATCCCTCAGCCTCCTGTTTTCCCCTTCTACCTACAACACAACGTGTAATGAAACCATTTCTGCAAACGTTTATCACTATTAACATGAATTAAATAAGAAAATAAGCTTTTATAAGAATGGTTTGTAGAAGACATAAACAAATCAATAGCGGTAGAGAAAGTCATGTGAATGAAACTCGTCAGATTTTTTCAGATTTAATCATTGCAATAGATAGAAGCCTAATTAGTCCTTCAGAATTCTGCAGGTAGTGTTTTCGCTCTCTCTCTCTATTTAAAGGTTCCAACATGTTATAATTTTCCCTATTCAAAGACTGAACGCATTCATCATGGCCTCTGAAGCACGCTGAGAGTCCAAAAGATAGACATTGTTATTAAATACCACATGTGTGGTAATATTTTGACGCACAAAGACATTAAATAAACAATTCCTCACACCACAAGCCTAAATAATAATTATAAGTGATACCTATTTACATGTTAATTAATAATTCTTGCATTTTTATTGTTTATGTACAAATAAGAAGTCAATCAGAAGCGTGTATGGGTAAACTTTAAAATCTCAAATATAAGACAGAGAAGCCACGCTAAAATTTTCCCAACTGAGTAGTGTAGTCGCAGCTTGGATACGGATGAAGGCAGACCATAGAGAGATGTAGTTGCTAAACATGCATAGGTAATCACCGATAATGCGGTTGTTAGAACGAGGTAATTAGTACAATGTAATTGCAGATGACATTAGGTTCCGACTGATCTAAACTTTATTAATGTGTGAACTTTTATTAAAGTGTAATGACAGTACTTAGATATTGTACGAAACGACGCCTAAATAAATGCAACAGCATCAACATCTGGCTCTAATACACATATTTTATTCAAATGACAATTACATTAAACGTATTAACTGGAACATCACTTTTCGGAGTGTTATAATTTCAGAATAGTTAATTCCAATACCTGCTAGAGATACTTTCTTGACCTTAGTAACTAGCTAGCCGGAACAATAGATTCCGTTTATAGTAATTATAAACACTGGCGCTCAACAATTAAAAACAATTACGTAGACACAAGCGAATACCGGCACATATGAAATTCTGTTCTGATTAATGCATGCATTTCTATATCTCAGTTTTACATTGCAGATTAAAGAAAATTCAAATCTTCCATTGAGAAGCTGACTAAATGCTCTGGTTTTAATTTTGGAACAAAATGTCGTCTTTGGTTGACTGTTTTAACATATATTTAATTTCTGCTCAAAAGATAATGAATCAAAATAACATTAAGTAAATTTTCCACTAAATATCGGCATTGGGTTTCTCCAACATCACACCAGCTGTAATTGTGCCGCTTTTGCCCGCTACCCACAGTCAACCGCGTCGTTGAAGAAGTCGCTTCTACACTGTAGGTTTAGTTCTGAATATCTGCAGGTAAACACTCTTAAAACATTCTACTCGTATTTATACTACAGATGCAGCAGAATCAAAGATATTAGGCATTACATTTGTTTACGCACAATAAGTTTGCAAAAGAAAAAGTGAAAAACGACTCCACGTGTGACTGTGGGAAGTGAACTGCCTGTAGATGAGGGTTCACACGCACACACTCTAAATGGTCTAGTAGCACCGCTGGGAACCGCAAAGGGCGCCTATCCGGTGAAGAAAGACCCGTCCCCTCCAGTGACACTCGCGGTAGCCTTGATGATGTAAACATCATGTTTCCTTGATGTGCTACCTACCGCTTGACGCCTGAGTTAACCATCATTCTGTAATAAGCTACGTAGTAACAAAAACAAAAGAGAAATATGACATTTTTAAGGGAAGCTCCGTTTCTACAGCTTCCATGGCTCCACCACTGGCATATGTAATAAAGACTAATAATGCTTAAGAGCAATAATATCTAACCACGGTTTGATATTTCCAAGAAAACTTATTTTGCAATTATGACTGCTAATTACTAAACATGTAAAACCATCCTTATGCAGTAATCCAAATTATGGTGCTTCTAGAAAGTCATAGAGGAGACCTAAACTTGAGGATCTAAGATTAGATCAGATATTATATAAGATTGTTTTTATTTAAAATCTCCAAATTCAAACGTTTTTGTAGCCCAAAGTTTACAAATTTTCAGCGTTAAATATGATAAAATTCGTACTTTGTTTTGCAAATTTAATACTCTTATCTTTATTCATTTTCCTCATATTTATAAAGCTTGTTTATTCAGCAGTTATCTCACATATACTTTGTGTATATATTTCTTCCACCTTATGTCTAATGAACGTTCTAATAAGAGATGTATAGTGTTTTTGAGTAATGTGAATCATTCATGCCAAAGTTAATAAACTTAAATAATTTCATCTGCATTCGATACGCAACGCAATGTCGCATTATCTCATAGTACTTATATATCTAATAGGTATAAAACAATAATACCTAAGGTCGATTCATTTGGACTAATGCATATTCTGTGCTTTGACGCGAAATAGGTAAAAATTATGCATCGCGTCTTGTTTTTTTTTTTTTTTTTTTTGTTGTAAATATTTATGGAAAATGTTTCGGTCTCCAAAATGACGTTGTATTTAGACGAAGCTGTGACTGAAAAGTCAGATAACGCCACGGATTGTATTAATATCTCTCCGCTTTCCTCATTGTTTTGCATGTACTTATTCAGATACAAGAGCCGATGGAATATTTGAATGACTCACATTTAGAATTTGCAGTGAAGAATGAGACGATTATGATGAATCCTGTTGTGCTTTGTAATTTATGTGTCTGTGAGGAATGTGTTGACATCAACAAGATAAGGGCTCTACTTTCAACACATCAACAAGGCTTAAGGCCCTTTAGAAAACATACGCTCTTGTGCTAGTAATGCTGAATACAATTAAGATTCATAAGGCGAACAAATGAAAAGAAATTACTTTGTAATTCCTTCCTACTGTGCATTGTAAATAACTTAATAGATCACTAGAAAGCACTTACACACTGCGTCAAGTGAAACACTTGGAATACTAACGTTGTGCGATATTTTTTAATATAGATAGTAGATCTGTTTATGATATCTTTGTGAGCTGCCATGCTGTCCCCCGTCACTCCTCCGGAGAGCAAAACACCCCGCAAACATTTTCTCGTCAGAGGCTATAGTGCTATCTATCTAGCGATTTATCTATCTATAATCTATCTATCTATCTGTCTGTCTGTTTGTGCGTTTTATTAAGTTTAAACCTCGAGTGAGACGTTAGAAACATTGTCAACAAACAACAGATTAAAACATTAAGAATTAAACATTTTCAATAATATTTTAATCAATACATTCGTCAGTGGAACAAAAAGAATTTGAAATTAGCCAGGTATGAATAACAGTTTGGAATCTGAACCTACATTCACAACTGCATGGGATAGTTTATTAAATAATATTTCACTTTGTGAACAGACCCAATGTTCTGTTTTAGCCAATCTTAACTTCTGTGAACAAATAAAGTAGGCATTCCTAATTGGATAACTATGCAAGTTTACAATGGGCGGATTGACTTCATTTTTAATTTTTATTAGACAATGATATATACACATTAATCACTCTAAATATACTTTCATGCTTCCTTAGTTGAGGTCGCATCATTCTCTTCTAGGAACCATCTCTTTTTAAATAGCAGATTACTATTAAGTGTGAAATTTTTAATAAATTTATATATTAGCAAAATTGTTCAGTAGTAATACACTTGGTACCCATCATAGAATATAGCTGTTTAAATTAAATACTTAATGTAACAATTGTTACGTTTAAATACTGGAATACATTGCTTTCTATGCTTGTTTTCAGTTTTGACTCATTTTTCTATTTTAGCACAACGCAGATCAGCGTGGTGCAAGTGAGACAGATGCCATGTGAAGTGTTAGTATTACTGTAAAAACTGTGTTTAAACTTTGCAGTATTGTGACTGCAAAGAGGAAGAAAATGGGAGAGACTCTCGGTCTCGCGGGACATTAACAATGAGACACCTTTTGCTAATGTAATTTGTAATCTTGCGAAGAGGAACAGAGTGTCAGGGTGCGTGTGTTTAAAAAAATCTGATGTGTTACGTTCACATTATCGTTTATTTTCATATAGTTTCTACAAAATATACTTACAAAAGCTTATTTTTTCATTTACGTCATGTTAATCGAGATAAAACCTTGCAGAAAAGGTTTCATTACACATTTCGTTGTAGGCACAAGGGGAATAGAACAAGCCGAATCGATAGTGAAATGTCTAAAGGCTATATGCTGCCCTTAAATTTCCATACTCTTTCCATGACATCCCGAGAAATAACTGAAGAGCAAGAGGACTTTAAAAAATCTCCAAAGTATTGAACATTTCAAACCAATAATAACGGATATGGTGAATGTCACAAAAAGTTATTAGCAATAAATTGTGTATTTTAAAGAAATATACAAGCTTCGTGTAATACATCTTTGCCTGTCTCTTAAGTTTATCAGTTATACAATAGTATGCAAAATTCCTTCCAAGTGAAGAGGACTCCATAGGTTATCCGTAGAAAATTCAGGATATACATATTAATTGTTATGCTTATATTTAAACATAAGGTATTTTAATAAAAACGTTAGACCCGTTTTTGAGAAAATCAGAGTTAACGACACCTTTCCATGTAAAGGACAGTTTGTGTTTGGGGGATTATCTTGGAAATCTTTGATTCGCATCCTTGGAAAATGCTGAATTTAAATACCAAGTTTTGTATTTAACAGACTTTTCGTTTTTGAGTTATGCTGTTCACAGACACACACGCACGCTTTTTCTAAAAGTGGTTACTCTGTATTCAGAGAGTTTCAAAATGTGTATTTCCGGTGAAATCTCGGTATCAAATATTTGTGGAATAAAGGTAAATAGTAGGGAAAGTAGGAAAAGATCACAAACGCTCTTTGTAAGTGGCCCAAAACGCGAAATATTGCCCGTTGTGGTAACTTTGAATAAGATAATGGAGCAAGTGGACAGGTTCAGAATCCTGGAATATCCAGTAATTAGTAACATGAGCTGTTATCAGAAAGTCAAACAGAGAATAGTAATGGTAAATAAAACTTTCATCGTACAAAGCTGCATTTGGTGTCGACCCCCAAAGAAAGAACTATGCAAGAGTTAAGCAAAGTGTTTGTATGGAAACGTGGACGGATGATACGAAATTTGATGAAACGAAGCACTGGAGATGTTTGAAATGTGGAGAAGAACGCAGCATGAAAAGTAAATGCCGTTTTAGAAAGAATGGGAGAGGAAAGAATATTGTTGAAGCTTTTGGAATGAGGAAAAGTAATTGCATTGGAGATTGAATAAAAAGAAACAGTTTGTTAAGGGATGCACTGGCAGTAACAATACACCAGATGATAAAACAACTCGTTGTTCAGCGGGTACACCAATTGGAAAGCGGAAAAGACGAAAGAGTAGAGAAAAGTCCTACACTTCGGCAGTGATATAATGATTGACAGATAGAAAACCATACAAAAAAGCTGTAGCAACTTATTTCGCAAAAATTTAGACTGCAGAGGCCTGTTGGCAGCTCAGTACCCATGAGGGCTTGATTGGTTTTTGAGATTTGCTTGTGACCGGTGGAACAGCGGTGTCGAATAGAGTTAATAATGAAGGGGTGCAGTGGTGTAAGGCCATTGTAGATGGACCGCGTATGATTTGCGATGCACGTCAGCAAATGTTTGCAGCTAGCAGGGCACAACTAGACCATTAGCCTTGCGAGATTGACCACCATGTGTGTACTCAATGTTACTAACTACTGCTGTCCATTACCCGCCTGTTTGTTTTCTTGGACACACCTGCTGTATGTTTTATAGAACCCCGATGACGTACAAACTTGACTAGGGGGGTGCTTACCTATGTGGAAGGTGCTTGGATGACGTATTGTCATGGGGAGCTGCTTGTAACTAGATTCCTGGCCTGCATAGTAATAACATGGTTGAGCGATATAATGTTAATTAGACTCATAAAAGCCCAGAATGACAAACTTTGACATGTTTTGCTTTTCTCCAGCATACTGATTCTTCGAATTCTCTTTTATATTTTTGTATTCAAATGTATAGGTACTTACTATTTTATATAGAATCTGAATAGTTTACTAAACTTCCATTCTTAAGAAAACTGCACCACTTATTTCTAAAATTATTTGAAGCAGAGGTTTGTCGTTGGTATTTCTTGAAGAGTGGGGGAGCTTATTTCCACCAAGCCGTGTTTCTTATAACCCTGTCCCGCTGACATGCATCCTTCCACATTCCCTTTCCTTACCCTTTCCCCTGATTGCCTGTTGTACACTTTTTAATTGCGATTTATGATAAACAAGCCCTGTGCAAGGCAAGGTTAGGGGATAAAAGCTAGAAAAACACTCTGTCATGATAGCTGCACGTGCTTTTGTCATACTGAAAGGCAGATTTAAACCGAAGAATCCTCATAGTTATTTGTTGTGGATTGCCTTGCCTTACTCACATCTATGATGAAGGAGCCTAATCGTAAAAACGTTCGGATCGGAAATGAGGTCATGGCAAAACCCGCTACAAGGTAGGAGCCTACCTCAAAAATGTGAACATAAACATGAAAGTCAAGGAAACTGCCTTTTAATTTCAATATCTGAGTACAGGGTTTCGTACATACAGTAATTCAGCCAACAAAAGCAAATACAGATTGGAAATATTACACAAATAGAAACACTACAATATTACAAGTGTGGGTATATAAATCTTTACATTATTTTAGCTTAAAATTTATAACCTACACTCTGGTAACAAACAAAGGTGTGGGAGAAACATGCAGCACACAAATTGAGTGCGACGCATAACCCGGCAGAACCCGTTCCGCCTTACATGTGGCACTCAGCATTAAGTAAACAGCCAAATTTAAGGATGCGGAACAAAGGCATTTACATTTAAATAGAATCTAACCGCAATTCTTTAATGAACCCTGATTATTAACCGATTTTGATAAACTCTGGACATTAAACAACGAGAATTCAACAACACGCACTAAATGGGAGAAGACAATACGCAATATGGAAATTTGAACTGCTGCAATACAAAATATAAATACCTTACCGTCTGTGGCTCTGCGTACCCATTTCTCGAGATTCTCTTATATTCAAAATTACAAAATGCAACGAACAAACCCAAATAAAATGCAACAGTCAGAAAGCCCTTGGATGAAGATAAATTTCGGCAACTACGCCATTACAGGAGACTCACCCGAAATCCGTACACTTCAGCGGAAGCGGACCCAATTAATGTCCCGAATAGTGCTGCCAACATATTATTCGTTTCTCCGTCATACCAACACTCAAACATCCGCCAAAATCCGTCAAAATAAAAAAAATTAAGACATACTCCGTATTTTCATGTAAAACAAAAATGGATGTTTATTTTAAATATGTCACTCGTTTGTTTACCCGTCGGATCAACAAAACAAAACATAAAAACTACTCCGTATTTTCAGCAGATATAAGCCGCTCATACAGCATATATATATATATATATATATATATATATATATATATATATATATATACATATACCGATGCACTTTTCACACCGGCATAACTGAATCTGACGTCGAAGTCACAAACGCTAATGATAAGTAATGTTCAGCTCACTTAAATTATCAGAAACGCCAATGCCATATATTAGACAACTGAGGAAAGTAGGCTTGAGGAATCTCTCATATGGATGCTAAATCTTTTGTTATTATTTATACTTACGCGACCAGTCTAACTGTATAAAGATATTATTCAGTATACAAATGGGAATAATCAGGACGTCAGCAAGTTTATGCTACGATAATCTAATTAGTAGCTCAGACATCAAGCTGAAACACTCTCTGATGCACAATCATAGTAACTTGCGAGGCCACACACGAAATTCGTAAATATATTATGGTCCATGTAAGGAAATAAAATAAAAACTTGCATTCGTAAGAGTTGTTTCAAAGAAAATACAACAGATTTTTAAAAATAAAAACTAGGCATCATAATCATTAAAATACAAAATGATTCATAACTCCTCCGTCAAAAAAATCTGTCATCCCTCAAATACGTTTTTTACCCATCGTACAACCTGAAAAATCCCTCAATTTTGACGGAAAGTCCGCCAGATTGGCAACCCTGCTCCCGAAGCGAAGCGTATCCAGGCTAGCTGAGCCTGAAGACGCGACGGTAGCTCAGCAAGCGGCGAAGTAAAGAACCCAGGATAATACAACACCGCTCAAAAACAAAATATGAGCTATAAATTATGTGCCCAATCGGCACAATTGATAAGATACTACATGCATTCCAGATACACTGAATGTGTTACATACTAGGGGTATCATGCTAGCATCTAGTTCCAGAGGTCGCGGGTTCAAACCCGGCGGACTGCGATGGATTTTTTTTCCAATATAACAATCCTTAACATAGCAAAATTTCCGGTCTTTCACGCCCAATGTAGAATGGGACTCTTAGAACTATAGCAGTTAAAGAGCGTCCGTAAATAAAAAAACTTCAATTTAACTTCTGTTACATACTATATTTTATTGCTACGGGGATGAAAATACAAATTTGACAATTCTCTTCGAATATATTAAAATAAACGATCGCGTTAAATGAACTATTTTGCCACATATTTTGTATCTCAAATTTTGCATCCTATTCCAAGATAGCAGCCAATGAAAGGTGACTAGTGCATGTGAACTTAGATATGGGGCAAAGTTATAAGGAACAGATTTACGTACAGTAGCTTATTCAGAGTAACTTTTAATGACGTACTCCCAAATAA
The DNA here is from genome assembly GCA_030765065.1 of Deroplatys truncata. Classification (NCBI taxonomy): domain Eukaryota; kingdom Metazoa; phylum Arthropoda; class Insecta; order Mantodea; family Mantidae; genus Deroplatys; species Deroplatys truncata. The sequence continues at coordinate 223,962,497 of CM060975.1, forward strand.
ATTTACTCAGTAAAACTCCTTTGCACAGATGTGCATATGTTTGCAATTATGGATCAGTAGAAGCATGCCATGCCTTCAATCAAATAGTACATTTTCAGATGACTTTCTTAACTCTCATTCTTTCTAAACTACATGAAATATCGCAATAAAATAAATGGCGATTAACATATGACGACCAACAAGCAATTTCTGTATCGAATATACACTACACAACATTAAAACAAATCAGTAAGTTCAAAATGACCAATTCATCTAATTATTGTGCAGGCGACGGTGTCCGTAAAATATTTTAATGTAGACAGAATTAATATGAATGAGTTATTTTAGTAAAAACGAGAGTAAAATGTTTCATTTTAGGGATCCACCTGGTTTGTTTGTTTTTTGGATTTTTATATGGATTTGTTTACATGTATTTTTACTTTCTCTACCACATACATAGTAGGCAGAGAAAGTATTGCATTTCACCCAAAAATTCGATATCAAGATTTCACCAGAAGTATATGTTTTGAAACCCCCTGAAACAATTTTACAGAAAGGCCCGCGTGCGTGTATTTTCTTAAATAACATTATATTACAACATGTTCCATTACAGAATGTAATAATACATGCATATACCACATAATTATGATTATAGTTTAAAACATTAATATTTAACATTAAGAGTTAACCGTAACACTTAAATTAACGTTTTAAATTACTGTATAATGGCTCGCAAGAGTTCAAAATCTATATTTTTAACATATTTTTGAAATAGTTTTATGTGTTTTTCAACGACTTGTTTGTTAATAGCTCACTTCCCTCCTTGTTGTGTCACTGCCTTTTTAAAATCGTCTCTCACTATTTAATGGCTCGCATTCGCATAGAATATGGTCTACTGTTTGAGTTTTCTTTCTGCATTCGCATGTTAGGTCACTATTAATTTAAATCTGTGAAGTATTTCCCAAATTTTCGTGGCCGGTAGTCGCAGCTGTAAGATTATGTGTTACAATTAATTTCGCCTTAAGTCTTCTCTTAATAGTAGGAAAACAGGTCTTTGTAATTACACTATTCGGTGTTTACCACTCGTTTTCCCACCGTCTTGGACTTTCTTCTCTTAATTCGCCTTTTATTGTGCTGATGGGTATTAGTTCGTACTCAATTGCTGTAGTTGGGTTGTTTGCTGCTTCTTTAGCTAGGTGTCAGCAAGCTCAATTCATTGAGTTCCTATGTGAGCTTTAACCCATGTAAAATGTATCTTCCATGTTTTTTTTGAGTTTAGGTTTTTTTGTGTGTGTGAACAGCATAACTCAAAAAGGAAATGTCGGATAAATATCAAACTTGGTGTTTAAGTTTAGTTTATATCTTCCAAAGATGCCACACGAAGATTTTCAAGAAAATCCTCCCACACAGACTACACTATACACGGAACATTACCGAATTTGTTTTATTTTCCCAAAAATGTGTAATGATTTTGAGTAAAATACCATATATTAAGGATGTTTTCACGGCAACGAAAATGCATATCTTGAATTTTCTGAGAATAGCCTGTGAAGTTCTCTTCATTCGGAATGAATTTTGTGTAACTGATAAACGTTAAGGGATAGACGAAAATGTACTGCACAAAAATATAAATCTCTTTAAAATACACAATTTATTCTAAATAATGTTTTTACGGTATAAGCCATTTCCAAGATATACGTTATTAATGGTTCAAATTATTTAATAATTCGTGTTTCTTTTGAAGTCCTGTCGATTTTCAGCTATTACTCGCGATTTCTGGAAATAGCATGGAATTTTAAGGCCAGCATATAGCGTAGTTATTTATGCAAAAGTTTATCTTGATTAAAATGAAGCAGATAGAAAAATAATTTCGTAAGAATAGATTTTACACCTATTAGGTAATAAACGATAGAAGATAGAGAAAGTCATGTGATTGTAAGCATCAGAGTTTTTAAATACTTTAGCTATTCATTTATCATATCTACGAAATTAACACGATAGAAAATATAATTAATCAATTTGTCTTGGGCTTTCAAATCAGTCTACAACTGTAGCTCTTCATTTGTAAAAGATCGAAATAAATGAAATGTTATGGAAAAATCCCCTGTGAACCAAAGCTTACTGAGAGAACGCTGGAAATGTAGTATAGTTTCGTAAGGCTTACGGCAGTGCATTCCTCCGCAGACAGTTATACGATTGCGAGTAATAAACCCACCTTTATCGCACATTCTCAATAAACGACCGGAGCTCCGATGTGTCGGACCGGCCGAGAAACCCATTACAAAGATTGCCGATGTGTTAAGTCGGCGGTGTACCATAAAACCATGTAATTTATTTATGTGCTGCAGCTGGTAATGTAATGCGTCTTCCATCTCTTTCTTTTCCAAGTAAATACCTTTAATTTTTCTGGAGAGGCGGGGTGGTTTAGAAGAGGGAAGTGTGTGGCAACATAAATTAAGGAAGGGCGCTAAGACCTTCGCTTGGGTGGAGATATCGTTCGTTCTTTACAGCGACTTGCGTTTCCCTCCAGTCCACACGCAGAAATGACCTCTCATTCCCTCCACATGGCTGGACAATACATCTTCAGAGACTTGTACTGTCTGCTTTAGAAGTTATAGAGCTAAGTACTTATCCTCAAGAGACAAAAGTCCAGTAACCCTCACCACAATGGACCCCAGATTCGTAACAGCATCGTTTCACCGATTTCATCCACAGTCTTTGAAAACCCGAGTATTAGAATGGACGTAAAACGCTTAAAAACATCTTAGATGTTACACTATCATGACTTTTTCGACCCACTCATCCACAAAGTATTCCTGAAAAGAATTATTATTCTAACTATTTCATGTTAATCGAGATAAACACTAAAAGAAATAGCTTCCCTACACATTTAGTTATAGGAACAAGAGACTGAAACTATGGTCCAGTGTGTCGCCGTGGGTAGCTACGTGCTGGCTCTGAATGTCCACTCTATGCATGGCATCAAGAGAAACAAACGAATGGCGATTTATCACTTCATAAAATTACGAAGTATTTGATAATTCAAACCAATAACAACGAATAATAGGGAAATTGTTAAAATAAACGTATTTTATATAGTTATGTCTTTAACGAGATCTATATTTTCCGAGTATAAATTTTCAATTATCTCTTAAAGTTATATAAAGAGTATATCAAATTATTTCAGAATAAAAAGCAGTCTATTCGAAGAAAAATCAAAACATGCACTTTATTTGTCATGCAAAATCTTAAACATATCGTATTTTGAAAAGCTAGAATCAGACTGAAAAAATTCAATACATGTCGTAGAGGCATATTGCCATAGTAGAGTAGCCTTACACCAATCCGAAGGGCGTGGTTCAAATCCGAGCTATGGCATTGCATTTTTCATTACCTTTCCAACTTTTTAGTCCATACATGGCATGTGTAGAAGAACAAGTTATTAATATGGTATTTTAATAAAATCGTAGGAACCATTTTGAGGAAAATAGAAAATAACGAAGAATATTCTATAAAAAGAGTAGTCTTGTTGCAGGCTTGGAGAATGCTGAAATTAAGCAACAAGCTTTGATATTTATTCAACTATCGTTTTTTAATTATGCTTCTTACACTCATGGTCTATTTTCTCAAAAATGCTCTTTTTATAATTCAGAGGACTTTAAAAAGTTTAATTCCGGTAAAATCTCGATATCCAGTTTTTGGGTGAAGTGTAATAAATACTCTCTTTACTTGCTACAGTTAAGTGGTAGAGAACGTAACAAGAAAAAAAATCTGATGTATTACTTTCACATGACTTTCTTTATCTTCTATCGGTTAGTAGTGGGTATACAAATTATTCTTACGAAAGTTTATTTTCCTATCTACTTCATTCTACTTCATTATCTACTTCAAGAGAAACCATTCCAGAAATAGCTACCTTACACATTTCATTATAGATGCAAAGGGAATAACGATAACCAAATATTTTAGAATTGGACGCTATAGGCTGGCCTTAAATTCCATACTCTTTCCAGGACATCGCAATAAACAACTGAAAATTGACAGGATTTTAAAAGAATGGCTAAGAGCTGAATAATTCGAACCATTATTAACGGATATCTCGAAAGTAGCTGATGCCACAAATAAGTTATTTGAAATAAATTGTGTGCTTTAAAGAGATCTGCAGTTTTGAGCAATACGTTTTCGTTTGTGACATAAGGGTTACTAGCTATTCAAGATATACAAAATTTCTTACGGATGAAGAGGACCTCACAGGCTATTCCCAGGAACTTCAAGATATACATTTTATCTATCATGTAAATATCATTAATATAACTATGGCATTTTAATAAAAATCGTTAGAGCCAATTTTTACAGAATCAAAAATTACTAAAAGTGTTTCATGTAAAAGGCAGTTTGGATTATTGGTATTTTCTTGAAAATATTCGTGTCGCATATTTTGGAACTGAAGTACAAGTTTGGTATTTCCCTATCTTTTTGCTTTTCAGTTATGCTGTTCACAGACACATACAGGGGCCTCAAAACATGTATTTCCAGCGAAATCTCGGTATCAAATTTTTGGGTGGAATGCAATACCCTCCCTTCATACTATGTAGGGGCCCAATCTCAACTCCACTCCACTCCACTTCAATCCTACTATGTATGTGGTAGAAAAATTAAAGAAGACCAGTAGCTACTGCTCACCTATGCAGAACAAGTATAGCGATCGACCGAAGTTTTATTTCTTGACGAATTCAGTGTTTTTGGACGAGGCATAAAGTTGAGTTTATAATATGGGACGAGTCTGCTTAAGCCTTTGCGTACTTGGTGCACTCAATAGTTCTTAGTAAAAGCTCAATAAATTATATGAGCAATTTAAGGTTATATGTTAGATATTCGAAATTAATTTTTACTTCCTCTACTACATACAGTAACTAGAAGTGTTGTATTCAACCCAAAAATTCGATGTCGAGATTTCATCGGAAATATGTTCTGATGCCCCCTGAAGCCAAAAAACGTTGTTATAAAAAGTTCTGTGTGTGTGTGTGCGCGCGAGTTGGTGAATACCGAACTTGGTATTTAAGTTCTATAGCTTCCAAAAATGCCACACGAAGACTTTCAAGAAAATCCCCCCCACCTCAACGACCTTGTACGTGCAAGATTTTTCGAAATTTTATTTTCTAAAAATGGCTCAAACGATTTTGATTAAATACATGTATTAAAGATATTTACATGAGAAATAAAATGTATGTCTTGAATTTTCTAAGAATAGTCTGTGAAGTCCTCTTCATTCGGAAAAAATAGTGTATAACATTATATATCCGGTAATCGTTAAGCGATAGACGAAAACGCACTACACAATACAATTTATTTCAAATAACCTTTCTATTTTATTGTTTTATTAATTTTTTTGGCATCAGCCATTTTCCAGATATCTGTTATTAATGGTTAGAATTGTTGTTCAATACTTTGTCATCCTTTTCAAGTCCTTCTGATACTAAGTTGTTTCTCGCGATTGAACGCAAAGATTATGCAGTTTTAAGGCGTCCACTTCTGAATATCTGGCTATTGCTATTCCCTTCATATGTATAACGAAATGTGTGATGCAGCTATTTCAGAAAAGTATTATCTCGATAAAAATGAAGAGGATAGGAAAATAAACTTTCGTAAGAATAATTTGTATACACACTACTAAGTGCTAGAGGGTAGAGAAAGTCATGTGAATCTAATACGTCTTATTTTTAGAATATGTATAAATTAAACAAATTAATGTATCACTTTATAATTATAATATACGCATTACACTTATTGCTTTATGCTGTAAAGTAATAATTTACTAACACAAAATAGAAATAAGTCAGCGTTAGTTATATGTTTTTACATTAAATGCTAATTATTTTTATGTTTATAGGTTATTTACCAATACCGATTTCATTTGTAAGCAATGATACAGTCGAAGTAACTTATTTATTAAAGGCTTTGTCTAGCTTTGTGAAAATATTGATGGCTTATTCACCAATCAGAATAGAACTTAATGATAAATCTATAGTTTTAAAGCATTCATGTTTTATTCCTATAATCTCTACTTCGATTAGACTAGGGATCTAGGAAGCTTATTCTCATTGATTTTCCTGTTCACTATTGATGGATGGTACGAAGTATAAAAATGACCAGATTTGCTGATGTACAAATTCAAAATACAAAACGCGGTAAAATATCTAATACCGTATAATACGAGACGAAACGGTAAGCCATTTCAGTGATTATATTAAAGTAAAAGCATAAGGCATCATTCTTGCATTGTAATTGTAATCACTTCAGTGATTATACTAAACGTAAAAAAAAAAAAAAAAAGCATCATTCTCGCGTCGTAATTATCTAGCAGCAACCCCCTTCTCCTCCTTATTTTTCTTAGGTAATTTAATTGAGCTCCAAACTCATGCTTTTTGTCATTAAACAATTATTATTTTCCTTAGTTCTCAAATTAACTGTAATAACAACAAGCAATCGTTAATCTCGGTTAAATTATCGAAAAGCTACCGTGTACTGTTAAGATAATCCCGAGAAAATTTCAATTCGAGCCAGAAGCAGTGAATCGGAATGGCGCTACGGTAACGTTTAAAGTACCGTTAAATATTGCAATGACGACTTTAGCGGCCTAGGACTTTAGCCGCATATGTCACTACTACTATTTTCGGCTCCATAACATCCGAAAAGAAACTGTTCATAGATCACCTACTAAAACGCATTTTTGGATCCGCAATGCACGTCCATTTGTCTAATAAAAGTATCTCAGAATAAAAACGGATCATACCATATTTCATACTGAGTAAGACGCTGATTAAAGTTGCAAGACGAAAATCTTCCAAAATCTCCAGCTCTATTACTCGTAAAACAGCATAGGTTTGAGATGAATGAAATGCGCAAGCAGAATTTTCTGTGAATAACCTCTGAAATGTTCATAACTATAATTCAATTTAATATAAAAGGGAAACCGCCAGTGATCTGCAAAACCCTACTAAAGGGGAAAATGTAGAGCCAATCAAAATACATAGGTGGTGCCAAATAAATGTATTTACATTAGTCGTTTCCGAAGTATTCTTGTATGTTTACATTTTCTTAAGTAGCGATTGACGGAGGTGAAAACACCGCAGGTATTATCAAAGCTTAAAAAAGGACAACATTAACAGTGAAGAGTCAATTGATAAAATAAATGAGTCGAATGATTTTAAAAGCCTTCACTTACATCATGGAGGTAAAAAATCTGGACGATCGTTTCAAGACTTCAAGGTCTCATCTTCGGCAGGAGACGACTTACTGCACGGGACTGCACAGTTAGGTCTCGGCTCTGAGTGGGCCGCGTCAGTGGGATACCCCCGGGGGTTCAGTAGCTTTTAGGTGGGTCCGGGGATGTCGGATGCGTTCAATCTGGAAACTTTATAGACCCCGTGCATGCTGAAGATGAGACCTTGAAGTCTCGAAACGATCGTCCATCTTTTAGCACCATGATGTAAGTGAAAGCTTTTAATATCATTCAACTCATTTATTTTAACCACAGGTATGTCTTACACTAATTATTTACTCACCCGGCGACCGAACGAGATGTCGCCTCGGTAACTTGCGCGACTCGCATTCGGAAGGTCCCGGGTTCAAATCCCGGCGACCGCCCTCTCTGATCCATGGGCTTTCGTGGTTTCCCCGGTTCGGCCGGCGAATACTGGGGTATTTCATATACAACCACGTCCCTCATTTGCTGTACCCGTCATTTTCCTTGTCATCTGTTTCACAGTTTAGGACCAGACGCTGTTTTTCGGCGGGTTGCAGCTGTGCGCTCTGTAGAGATTTCTTCCCTGACGTCGTTGCGAGTGTCGTTCTCCCATGCTAGCCTCTAGTTCCCGAGGTCGCGGGCGATGGATTTTTTCAGGCATAAAAATCCTTAGCATGGCTTCCTTCCGAAGGGAAGTAAAGCCGGTGGTCCCGTGTGGTAGGTTTACAGCACATAAAAGAACATCAGGCCTGATAAAGAGGCCTCTGAGCAAAATTTCCCGTCTTTCACGCCCAATATGGAATTGGACGTTAAGGATCATAGCACATAAAGAGCTCCATAAATAAAACTCAATTATTTATTTTATTTGTTGTTGCGGGACTGCACAGTTAGGTCTCGCCTCCGAGTGGGCCGCGTCAGTGGGATACCGCCGGGGGTTCAGTGGCTTGTAGGTGGGTCCGGGAGATGTCGGATGCGTTCAATCTGGAAATGTTATGGACCCCGTGCATGCTTGCGCCCGTCGTCTTCCGGAACCGGTCGCCCTTCGGGTCTCTACCCTCATCCCTCTCTCCCAGAGGTCACAGTAAACGCACAAAAGGCCGTTGTGACGTACTTGCGGTGCTCTGCCCTGGTTGCGGTGCCCCTCCGTTTGTCCGTACCTTTATTCCCTCCGCATACATAATGCATACCTGAGTTAAGGCTTTATACTTCCATTACGTGAACGTGAAGTTTCGGCAGAAGGTCAGTCTCGACTCACTGCCTTGTAGAGGTGTGGACGGTCTCAGGTCTAGGTCCAGTTTGCTCCGTGGGCCGGATTGGGCTTAATTTATAAACTTATGTCGGGCTGGAGTTTGAAAATAAAAACGAAGAAATATTAATTTATTGCATTCAACATATCGCTTTATTTCATGTATCTTAAACGTATTGTGTTTTAATAGAAATAATTCGGGCAATTTTTTAGAAAATTACAATTAAGAAATACTTTTCCATGTAAAGGGAAAACAAAGACAAAAAATAATTTACGCATTTTTTTTATTGAAATGACCGGAATAGCACAATTATCGCAGCATCCATGGCAGAAGTAATATTAGTAATAATGATAAACATAACAATAATAAATAAAATAATAAATGCTTCCTTCGGCCAATTGCGAGTAAGGTATAACAACACGGCAGCCGTAAACTCCGCCTCTCTCTGTCCACCCACAACCAGGACATCGTAAGGAGAGTGTAGTAATAGGGGCGACATGTGGTGAATAAGGAGTATGCCATCAGCATGCGGATTCCAAGACCTAAACCACACTATTTCTGTTAAAGTGGCTTCTCAATTGTTCCCAAGAACTTATGTAAGTGTATCCCTTGCTAGGCCCCAGCAAGGGAAAAAATCCCATGCCGGTACCGGAAATTGAACCCGAGTCCCTTCGCACGCAGACAGAAAAATAATCTTATTTTAAACAAAATTAGATAATCGGGCTCGGGCCGGATGGTACAGTATAACCTATTCTAGAGCTCAGGCTCGGTTAAGATCGGACCGGTCATAAGAGGTTTTGTGGTTTTTTTAGTACTAGGCACCTCATAGTTGAATACATTTATTGCACGTTCTAATTGACTTACTCGTGATGAGCAATCTGGTCACCCGTTTGGATCGCCCTGTCGAGAGTCGTCACTAACCGGAACATCTTTATTTGTCTATCCTACTGGTAAAAACCTCAACCCAGCTCCCTAGAGCCAATGACTTTGCTTTGGGTATGTTGCATTAAGAAGTGAGACAAATAATCGTTGATTACTGGAGGATCATTCAAAGTCTATCTTATATAGTGAACCAAATACGAGGATAGTGCGGCTATAATACTTAAATCGCTGAACGTAACCTTGATCCAACCACAAAAGAAGTCACAGAAGAAATAGCCTCAATCATCTACGAAAGTTCTGTATTTCTGCAGAAGAAATAGTCATTTGACTGAATCCCGAAGTTATGAAGCTTTAAGATTTTTCATATATTTGATTAGTCACAGAGAGCTATAAAGCTATTTAAGGTTACAACAACAATGAACTTGAATTCTGGAAAATGAATCGGTTGATCAGGCAGTCAAAGAAGCCACCAAACAACCTCAGGGCATCAGATCCTACACACGGACTTCATACTTCATCAAAAAGTCTTGCATTAATCAATGGAGACAAAGAGCAGAAGCAAATTACATAATGTCTACATTTCAGACTCCAAACTTTAACACTGTCATTTCAACCGCAAAGACAAAGTTGCATTAACTCGACTACGTATTGGTCACAAACATCTCCTCAACCGTGACCTTCCTCCTGTGTGCGACCTCTGCAGATCCAGCCTCACAGTTCATCATTTCGTTAGAACCTGCCGTCGCTATGTACAACACAGAAACATGTGACATCCCCAACAGCCCACCAGACGCCCTAAACTCAGCACAACAAAGAAATTAAAACTTTATGAAAGCAACAGAACGGTATAACAATGCATAGTACACTTATCCAGAGAATTTAATGTTGCGTATACTATTTATTATAACACTTCCCTCAATTAAGGACTGCCATATAGATAAAGTATACCTATACAATTAACAAATTTATACTTTTTAAAATATTGTATTTTCATTGTAATCTTGTTCTGTAGTCTAAAGTAGTCGTGGTATGAGTTTAAAGTTGAAGCGACAATAAAGAATATATAATTATAATAATAATAATAATAATAATAATAATAATAATAATAATAATAATAATAATAATAATAATAATAATAATAATAATAATAATAATGAACCATAAATAATTCTTTCACAACTAGAACTTTCTCTGCAATTTGTTTACGCTTCGAAGATCGTAAAGAATTACAAAAGCGGCTGATCGTGGTCGAGTGGTCAGCACTCTAGCTTTATGACCCAGAAGTTCCGGGTTCGATTCCTGGTTGGAGCGGGGAAATGTTCTTTAACCAGAATAATTCCCCATCCACTGCAAAGTCTGGAAGTATGAGTGTGCGAGTAAGTTTAAGTGTAACAGGAAGACTAATAAACTCCAACGTTAAAACACCCACAGTTCACCAACACCATCAGATGTTTCTCAAGTCAAAATTTCGGATGTGGCCATAGAAGTTAAAGGGGGCTATACAAATGAAACATTAAGAAAAATACAAAAACGAATGTCATTCCACATAATTATCAGACAGGTTATGTTGGCTGAGGTTCTGTAATGATGGCCTCACAAGATTCTCGGGCTGTGTTGACGTTATGAAGTTCTTGATGAAGCTTATGTGCTTGAACACATTATGAGGAGATCTGATATAGGCACCTCTACCATGTTGTGCGGTTGACAGAAAGTCGTAAACATGACGTATAGACAACGGTGGAATGTTAGCTGCTGTAACGCCGCCTTCGCAGTCATATTACCATGAAGGCGGTGGCTGCACAATGTCCAAATGTCACAGCTGATGATTTAAAACAGGAAAGCAAGGGAACAGGCTCTGAAGTGCTTTGACTCTTACACTTCAGTTATAGGGATTAGTCTCTGATTATGGTTGTCTACTAAAACAAGCAGTTAAGAGTGGGAGAGAATGTGACACAGCCACTAAAATCAAGAAAAAAGCTTCGAACTATGGGTTTGGCCTACATTTGGGTAGCGAAGCAGGGAAATAGGATGAGTGTGAGTAAGGGGCTTTAGATACATCTGAAGCACAGCAACAGGCACTTGAACTTTTAATAATGATTCAGCACAGTTCTGTTCAGAGAAAAGCTTAAATACTTGGAAATGCATATGTTTTTGTGCATATAACGTAACATATTCGTTTGATGGAGTAACAACTCTTCAAAATAACTATTAACTAGGTTATACGATTCATTGATTATTGTGGTTACAATATACTGCTGCACAAAGGAACTTATTAAGGTTCATTTGCTCTGATATTTTGCAGTTTCATTCCATATCATTATTTTCTGACATTCTGTCTTTTCTTAGAAGTTTCTAATAACGACCCAGCAGTTTCATAGGTTATTTGGCTTTCCTAATTTCACTGTCATGTGCTATTTAACATACAAGTGCAGAAGTGATTACTGAAGAAATATTCTTTAGCAAAAGAAAGATGTATTTTGGAGCGTTAAAAGACAGATTTAATAGCTGATGCTTCATACGTAGTTGTGTTAATTAACTTACGTTTATTACTTAGTGTTTTAAATCCTTAAGGGTAAAATCATGTCCTCATCATCTTCATTGTCTGACTACGTTAAATTTTGTTTCAATAAGTTTCAGCCAACTTTGCTTATAGACACGAAAAAATTGAGAGTAAAGGATCTTCCACAAACCTTTACCCACTGAATGGATGATGAAGGGCATATTGGGTGCTACTGGAAGGCGGAAAAGAGGAATGGAATATATAAGGCTCTGTATAAGTAGGTGCAAAGAGCCTCTTGTAAACTAGACATACAGGATTCTTGGTTGCAGAGAACCTGCTCCTTCTCTAATACATGGGTGAATGCTTACTTTGCTTATATAAAGGTATAGGATGATTCGTTTGGAATGACAAAATGAAAATGCTGTAACAGAAAATTACTACTGTACAATATATTCTTTTTCTGTAACTTGCAAATATATTCTAAAAGAATGGGAATTTTGTACTACCATTGATATAGATACAAATTTCATGGAGACAATACCGATTGCTTAGCAACTACTAAAAGTAAATGAACTACCGTTTGCTTCTAAGTAACGAGGTAGGCATTCTGTATATATACCAATTATATTGGTTTAAATTTTTAGAAATTATCAATTTTGGTACCCAAGACTTTGAAGGTATTTTCTTAAAATGACTATTGCTGCTTTAATTAAAATATCAAGATGCTTGAGATTTTGGCATGTGTGAATAAAATATATTTATTCAGTTTCTGCAAATTGGCTGAGAAGTACGTCTTCATTCTAACTGAATTTTACATAACAGAGAAACTGTTAGGCCTAAACAAAACATAGATAATTTATGTCACCTATATTTTTTGTAGGAATAGCCATTTCCAAAATATTCCCTACTGCTTTTTTGAATGCTTCCTCTTTAAAATTTTAATAGGAGGTTCTTTTATACTTCAGAAGGTCATGCAAAGTGTATGTAAAATCCCAGATTTTTAACCCTTCTCAGGCTACAATATGTATGTTAATATTGCGTTAGATCAGTGGCGGCTGGTGGTAAAGAACAAAAAGGGATGAAGTACTGGCATATTGCTCAACAAACATTATTATACTTTAATAGTAACAGCATTTATTATTATTATTATTATTATTATTATTATTATTATTATTATTATTATCGCTACAACAACTACTGCTGCTGCGGCGGCGGGTGCTACTGCTGCTATTTCTTGTATAAATTAATATTAAATATTACTATAATTTAAAATACTTTAATAAAATTAACTAAACTCATCCCATTTCTTGTAAATTAAATCTAACACCCTGTCCTTCAGGCTGACATATTTATCAATAACCTCCTCACAAAGAGGCTGACTCTCGAAGAATTTGGACAACTCCTGGTGCATTGAAATGCTAGCCAATGAAGAAAGTCTACATTGTAACATTGTACTGCACGAAAATATTTTCAGTTTTTTTCAGACAAAAGAAACTGCGTTTATTAAATGCACTAATTTTTTAAGGTATAGTCAACAACTAACTAAATATTAAAATTCTCATTTTAATATGAAACTCTCTTATTATGGCCTCTATATGGATGTTCTTGAACATTTAAATATAGCGCAGTCCTAACGACTAGTCTGAATATTTGTCGATTTAAAGAAAAATGTTCGTTAAATCGAAGGAATGCCCTCTCTTCCACTTCCCTTAGAGCATCTGCGATTGTACTATGATTTTTTTCGAAAACTTTCAATTGCAATTGACACTTTAAATGGTCTTCGGAATATTTATGTTTAATAAAAGCACGCGTCACATTTTGGAAGCTACAAAACCGTTGTGTATTCCGGATACCAAACTATTACTGAACTAAAGGCATGCTCAACAGAAGAGCTTTTGTAAGTCACACTACTGCATAACCAGGGGCATTGTTGAAACCACGTGTCCTTAAAATGAAGGTTGTATGATTTTCCGGCTTTTGTTGTTTTTTTTTTCACTTTCCTTCTAACATTAACATTCACTGGCCTTCTGTAGTTTAAAGGTCTTTGTCTTCATCCTCCCACCTACTAAACGGTGTCTCTTATAATATTAACACTATGTCCCTAAACGGATACATACTTATAAACAGCTTTACACCATAAAATCAAATTTAAATCAAATGTTAAAATCATGGCTCTTGTTATATTATAATATGTTAAGAAACCAAACACACAAAATACGCTAAATTACTTATGTTCTGCCAACTATGTCCGCTAAGGGAGCTAACGTGTTAAAGAGATACCTGTAACTACACTTCATCGCAATTATATTTTGTATATGCCAGAGTTTCTAAAATAGAATCTCACTAGACTACGTCACTGTTGTCATAGCAACCATGAAGAGTTGGAAATAATTTACCAAAGCAGTTCAACGTCAAAAATATCCCTTATTTAAAATTGTGATTTCGTTCAGTGTGGACATAGCGCTCTAGCGCACAGAAAGTCAACTCTTAGACGCTTAAATAGCACGCTGTCGGCAACAACAAAAATATCAAAGATCGACAACAGCAAGAGAGTCATAAAATTGTCACGAATAAAAATGCCAATGATGATAATATGTCTGGTATTAGAAAACAACTGAAGTGGCACTTCACACACAGCTTCTGAATAGTCGTTACTGCGTTGTATATTTTAAAACATATCGGGGGAATATATCTATCGCGTCAGGGAGTAAATAAAAAATAAGTCAAAAATAGCTAGTTTTCAGGAGAGAGGTTTGAAGTTTTCAAAACTGTGACAACATTAAAGGTGATGATTTGAAATGAACGAAACATAGGAATATGTTTAAAACTTGTTTGCTGTTATACAAGTTGGGCCATTTAAGTTGAGACTGTACAATATCTCCAAAACTAAGCGTTGTACATAGAAATGTCTTGAATAAAAGTTGCTTGGTATTATGGGGGAAAGTAAATGCTATTAGTCGTGTTTTATTTGGAGGAAGTTATGGTGGACATTTTAGGGTCAATTTAATATTTTTAAATGGGAACATACAATTAGGATCAATTTAAATTAACGCTAAAATGACCATCACAACGTCCTCCAAACGAAACACGACTAATGAAATTTACTTCCCGCATAATATCAAGCAACTTTTATTAAGGACATTTCTTTCTACAACGCTTAGTTTTGGAGATATTGTACAGTCTCAACTTAAATGGTCCACCTTGCATTTTGAGGCTTTATAGATTTTGAGACTTACAATGTATTTACATAGGTCTGTAATGGTATAAATATAATAAAACACAAATATTAACCTGCCTGACTGTTACTGGATACGTTTGCTTGATTTACTTTTGCATTCACATATTCTCCTATTTTTCTCCCTCTGCTGTACATCTTTAAAGCTTGAATTTCTTCTACTGCTACATCAGTTCCAAGATAGACAAATAATTACGTATTGATAACAGCTTTAACAATCATACATTTTTTAAACATAAGAACAGAGCTCCCTTCAACAATAGTTGTTAAACTTTTGGTCCAAAGAGTCTATACTCTTATCTATATAAGAATAAACAAACGGTAATGCCAACACAATTCTGACACGTGTCTAACAATGTAAGTTGATATACTCTTGATCCCAATATAATATTTTTAATTTCTGTTATACTGTTATGTTCAAAATGTTATAAGTTGAAAAATTGTATAAATAAGACATAAGCTCTTAGACCCACACAAACTAATGCCCTAAATTATACGTATGTTACAAAAACAGAAAATTGAATTTTTTGACTTACGTATACACTTACTCCCAGGCACGAAGGATATATAACATTATTAATAGGAGATGAATATAAAAGGTTTAAAAACTTTATTTTAAAATGTTATAAAGCTATATTCTGTGGATTTCACGCTGTGGTATTGCACGCAGGAGTATTTGTCCCTGCGAGGGACTGTACCCACATTATGCAGTATTTCCCCCTTGCAACCCTCATCTTCTTGCATCAAGAGACACATTCTGACATCAACTTATCCTGCCATCTTTCCTGTCGAGAAAGGTGTGCTTGTGCTGAAGAAGGCCAAAGTACCCTCACAGATTCAAACTGAAGATGTGTTCTTACGTACTTGTTCAGAAATATGGAGTAAAGTTGCATCAGAAATCTCACGTCTTGGGAGACCTCAAAACTCACCTTTTCAGTGAAACCATGGCATCGCGTTTTGGGTCAAATGTAACACTTACTCACCATAATAGATAAGCGGTAGAAAACAAGATAATAACCTCACAGCAAGGTGCCAGATACCTAGCTCGTGGTTCCATTACAACTGCGCGTGGCATTTGCGCTCAAACCTTCTCTTATCACCGTTGAGCTGCTATCATAGACATATCCTGCTTACCTAAAAACTTTAGATCTTTCTACCGTACCCAACCTAAGCATATTAAACCGCAGGAAAAGAAAATCTGCTGATTCTCGAGAACACCTTCACGTACCACACATTTTATTTCATATTATATAGATCTAGCACCCCTATGTCTTAACGTTCCTGCTTAGGAATTTAAAAAAGACATGCCGAATTAATATGGTAAAATAATAAATAACAATAAAACAGATCGTACTTTTACATTTAGCGTTAAAATTCACTTGCATTCGGGTTTTGGTGAAATACGAGACTTTGGCGTCCGTAATATTTACTTTTATTATTATTTTGTGAAATAATGCTAAAAAAATATGTGCTACATTCAAATTAATTTCTCTGCCCATTATTTTCTCTATTTGTAACTGTAGTGCAAAATAATCTATTATTTCTTTTACTTTTTATCTATACAGCTGTTAAAGAAAAAGTATTCCATATTTTGAGAGGTGGTAGTATGGGCCAAAACAAGAAAAAAAAGTGCAGTAACCATGGGCTCTAAATTTCACACCTTAAGAGCAATGCGCACTTGTTCATCTTCGCTGCTGAAAAGCATCTCTTATACTGCAACCTTTTTGCTATTACGTACCACCGACAGAATCAGTAAACAAATGAGGACTCATTACTCTGTTACTGTGAAACAGTATAGCTTCTAATGTAATCTGCTTGCAATTACATAAAACCTGCACTTGTGAACCATTGCTAAAGGAGGTACTCAAGATGGTGCCCATTCATAGTATGGCATTCTTCTGTCCGAGGTCTTAGGGAAACACGCACTCTCACCACTCAAGGTTGGTCACGGATGCTCTGGCAGGCATTGATGATGCCTTCCTTTAGTATTTGTGCATCACTAATAGGGGTTGCATACACCAAAGATTTAAAGATAAAACTGCAAGGTAAAAGCATTTCAAAAACTTATCAAAACACAAACTGATTCCATTAGAACTAATAAGACTATGCATTGCACTTATCCAGAACTGTGAATACAGCTTACATTATTAACACTAACAGACATTTACTACATGCTGCATCCATGGACAATAACAGAGTAATGTGTCCTCATGTGTTTACTGCCTGCTATAGGTCGTACGTAGGTATTATAATAGCAAAGAGCTTGTAGCAGAAGAGATGTTTCACAGTAGTGAAGATGAACAAGTGCTCAAAGGTATGCATTTTAGAGCCCATGTTTACTGGACATTTTTGTTTTTCCTGTTTTGGTCCATACTATGACCTCTCAAAATATGGAATACTTTTATAAACACCTGTTATATTCAACGTCAATCGACAAATCATGCGGGGAAATGGTTTCATTACACATTTCGCTGTAGGTACAAAGGGGATATAGGAGACTAAAGCGATAGTAAAAGTTTTAAAAAGCGGATCGCTATGTGCTGGCTTTCAAGTTCCGTACTCTTTACATGACATCACATGAAACACATGAATGATCACTTAGCACTTCAAAATATGTAGCCGGGCGATGGTCGTCCATTTTGAAGCCGAATCCTTTGATTCAATGTCTGCTGTTGATTCTGCTGCCGGCTGTTTCAATGGTTTGCTATGAGAGCTTTCTCTCGCAGTGTGAGTGGGCTGGTTTAAATTTACTGAGAAATTTAATGTGAGCTACTGAAGCGAGTTGCCGACCGTTTGAAGATAAAAATGAAACTGATTATGAATCTGAGCAATCGAACTATACCAATTGCTTTATTATACCTACTAACTTCTGCAGTATCAATTTTACGGTTTGAAATAACTATTTCCGCAATACAAGAAACTAGAACCGTAAATTGCTGTGAGTCGCTAAAATGCTTACCAGTAAAACCCTTCGCGATGGCCGCTAAATCTGACTCACACAAGTGCGTCACTGAGCGCTTAAAATAATACAGGAGTAATCATCATATTAAGTGACTAATTCTCAAGAAAGAGTGTTACAAATATATGCACTAAATGTGTGCACGAAGGTGTGCACGAGCGAATGTGTCTCTGATTCAGAATGCACGAACATTTATTAATATTAGCTCCAGCTAAATATCAATACACCCACCAACTTTCCTTTCTCGCATGGGCCAATATTAAATTATCTTCATATGCGTCGTCCCTGACTGTTACTATGCCGTACATCGCCTCTCCAATTTCCAGAATTGGCCTACGTGATTTTGCAAATGTATTGAACTTATAACCTAACTGCATTCCAGGAATGTTTATGTCTAGCGTGTTCGCTCCTCGCTGTTGCTAATGACTTTTCTTTACATGGCTTGGTAATTATCTTCTTCTTTCCGGACAAATCTTTCAAACCACGTTTATTATATTATACATTGGTTTAATATAGGAAATTATTTAATACAATTATTTGCTTGTCATACTATCATTTCCTTATTTAATTATTTATATCTCCCTGTCACGGTATCAAAGTAATACTGAAAAGTTTAAAACTAGCAAAGTGTAACTTGGAAATGGTTGACGCTACAACAAATTATTTGACATAAATTCTGTATTTAAGGAGATCTACATTTTTCGTGCAGTAACTTTATTTCTTTCTGTTAGGTTATGCAGAATACATTCAGAATCAAGAGAACAGAGAAGTTCTGTCTATTCACAAGAAATTCAAAATATAAATTTTCCATGTAAATATCTTAAACATATGGTATTTTAATCAAAACAGTTGTAGCCTTTTTTTAATCAATCAAAACGAAAAAAACAAAATCTATCTAAAAGGTAGTTTGGGAAGGTAGAATTTTCTTAAAATGTTTCGTTCTAATCCTTATAAGATGGTAAACATAAGCCGACATTTGGTTTTTGAGTTATATTATTCTCTCCCTGTCTCTCTCACTCTCACGCGCGCGCAGGGGCATTTTTTAATCAGGGGAGCTCAAAATATGTACCCATTTCAGGTAAAATCTGTATTTTAAAATTTTTGGTGGAATACAATACTTCTGCGTAGTATAAGTAAGTGCTAGAGAAAATAAAAAGGCGAACGTTCAGATTGGATGAAAATACACTGAGGCGTGATCTACACTAGCAAACGCACCTAAACAGAGTACATTTAAATACAATTTTTCGATCTGATTCGAGTTAGCAGGAGCACGACGGTGATAAATAGTGGTACCCATGCTTGGTTCCGTTAAAAATATATATTTACAAACAAGGCTGTGCATTTTTCTTTCCTTCTCCATGTGTATTTTCTTCAGTTATTTTTCTAGTATCGGCAAATGTTTATCCTTATGCCTTCCCTTTGGCATTTGCTTCATGAGCTTGGTACTTTCCTTTGATACTTGTTTACGTTTTAGGTAACACTTCATAATCAGCTTCAATCAGCAATCTGACGACCAAAAGTTTCTGTGTAGCATTTGGAGAGAATTCTTGTTCCTGCAGTAGTTTTATTATTTCTGTTGCTCCATATAATCCGGTAGTGCATTGAGGTGCCGTGTCTTTCTACGGTGATAATTAATAAAATGACATTACCATTCCAACACTTTGATGTTTCATTTTCACATTCTACTCTAAAAGCTATTTTTAACAAATGAAATACAGTCTTACCTATGTGGTTTTTATGCTCACGACCTTACCTGTTACATTTGATTCAAAGGACCTATTTTTAAGGAAAAATTAATTATTAGAGGTATTCCAATGCACAGAACATCTTCAGTCTCACTTTGCAGTAATAATAAAATATTTCGTGTTATAACCCGTTCCCCCTCCGATGTACAACGTACTCTTCTTCTCCCCACTCCCAGTCTCTCTCTCTCTCTCTCTCTCTCTCTCTCTCTCTCTCATATGTCTTCACATAAAATCAAATGCCTTAATAAAAATCAGAGTATTGACTCAAGAAATACATATGCTTTAAGTTCTAACAAATCCAATATTCAACCTTCTTGTGTGCTAAAAAATTTAGTCTTCTGTTAATTTCCTAAACATTCTCTGTAACATATCAAAAGATAAGTATTCTACACGACAAGTTAAATTCTAACATTTGAAACAAATTTTGAATCTTTTTAAATTGATTTTTCTCACCAATATTGAAGCTAAAAGTCAAAATTACTATATTGGTGATTATATTATATATGCCCTTAAAATCTCACTAAATTCTGATCAGAAGAAGAGAAATAAATTCCTAGATTAGCTCTGTGTCCCATTGTAAAGCAATATGCGAAGGTAATACTGAAAATGTTTACAATCCCATGTTTCTAAAAACAAATGAAATTTGTTTATATTTTACACCTACTTTCTAATATTTTGCCAGTTAATTGCGGTGTAGTTTGTTTGATTTGCTGTAATAGTTTGTTAATTAGCATTATTTAAAGATTTTGTTTTCACCCAAAAATGAATTTGACTAGAGAAAAATTCCGGACTATGACTCTTTTACGATTTTAAAATGATTAACGGCTTATAAATGCATTTGGCGAAGAAGCCCCATCTAAGGCAACAATTTATAATTCTACATCGAATTCAAAAGATAGAGGTTTTTTCTTAGTGATTAATTTCTTGAAGCACGCCCAAGAACTGCTATTATCTGATGAAAATATTGCCACTGTTCGAGCAATGTTTGAAATAGATCGACGGACATCTCATGAATTTATTTGGGGGACATTGGGCATTGATATGAGTCAAATCAAAACATTTCACAGCAAGTTAGACGTGAGAAAACGTGTTGTCGATGAATTTCACATAAACTGACTCCCGATCAAAAACAACAATACATTGATTGGTGCAGAAAAACTCCAAGGAAGCACTTCAAATTTGGTTTGGAGTATAATTACTGTGATGAATCTTGGATTTATTGTTATGATCCTGAAAGTAAAAGACAATCGGCTCAATGGGTCCTTTGAACAGAACCTTCTACTACAAGAGCCCGACGAATTCGCAGTGTCGGTGGTAAGAAGAAAGTTGCTATTTTATTTCCCTAAAACGGGCGATATTGCTATTATAGCATTAGAAGATAGACGTACCGTTACTGCCGACTGCATGTTTACCCAAATATTTTGAAAACGTTTATATAAAAATGCTCAAAAGGAAAAGTAATGTTACATCATGATAACACATCCTCGCCAACAGCAAAACTAACAACAAAGTATCCGGAAGCCCTAAAGATCAGCACTATGGACCCACCATCATACAGTCCTGACCTAGCATCTTGTAATTTCTTTTTGTTTCCAAAAATTCAAGTTAAAATGCGTGGAATCACTTTTTCGTCATCAGATGAAGCAATGGAACATTATAAAAACCTGGTTTCTGAAGTGTCTTAGGAAGAGTGGCATTATTACCTGGTTTCATTGAGTGCAAAAATGTATTGATGTTAAAGGGGAATATCTTGAAAAACAATAAAACCATTTACAAGTTTTTAAAACCAATTTGTTTGATTTCCTGAAAATTTTCAGTGTCGCCCTCGTGTTTACCACATTTTATAGTAAAAGTAAGACAGTATTCCCTTCCTGATATAATACTTTGTAATAACACGTTGCATAGAAAAAATACAAGTCCTTATGCATCATGTAAAAAGTAGCCTAAATATATTATATAGCAACTGTCGGAATCATAGGTAATGCCACGAGTGATTTCCAAATCATCGATAATTTCACGAGTTATGAGGTATTGGCAGAAATTATCTTAAGCATTTGGAAATCAAGAGTATCATTAGCTACACTGCTTTTACCGTTACTAGTAATGTATCACTTCACCGCGCACGTTTTATGCTCTGGTAAGCAGATTTTAGAAGTTGTGGCAACCTTGCATTATAAGGAGAGGTGACTGTCAAGCAGCAGACCTTTGTTATTGTTACTACTGTTATCATTTAAACACTTCCGTTGATGCTAAATCTTTTAGCATAAAACTAATTACTAGATTCCATTAATCAAATTCTTGAAGGGGCTTCACTCCGTGAAGATCTGAGTGCAGTGTGTTCTTTTCTTGCAATGCAACGGGAGAGCCAAGAAACTACGAACCGGCTGCGAGGTGTTTTTCCACTGAACATGCGGAAACATGATAACGCACTGCTGCTACAAACAAGGTCACGCTGTTGACGTGGTTTTTCTCTGCAATATGAAGTGCAGTATTGAGTTGACGGTGATGTGATGTAGTTCAGTTATTATGAGTTATTTATTATTTTGTCCTGTACTTAGTCATAAAGTATATTATGGCTCAGTATATGTTTTCTACTGCACAGCGTGTGTTTATTTATCGTACGCGTTAATTCAGTCAGCTCACCAAGTGAAAGTACGATTTGTAAACAAATTTCCAGGTGCCAAAGTTCCAGGCCGCACAACAATTCATGAACTTTACAATAAATTTCAGGCCATAGGAAGTGTTCAGGCTAACAAATCTAAAAGACGGCGTACGGTTCTTACCGAAGAAACTTTAGACAACATCGGTCATCGTTTGGAGAATTCCCCCCCAAAAAATCACTTAGGCGTTTTTCACAACAGGCAGGGAATTTCATGGCTCTGCGCGAAGAGCTACCAAATTGCTGAAGTTAAAACCATATAAAATAACTGTGGCACATGCTCTTCAAACAGGTGATCCTGTAATTAGGCGCACATTTTGTGAGGGGAGTCTCAATAGTGTACACCAATGGCGAAATAGACCCATATTTAATATTTTTCACGCATGAGGCTTGGTTCCACCTTTATAGATATGTGTTTTATTGGAGCTCTAACAAACCTAATATTGTTCATGAAGAACCCCTTCATGACGAAAGAATTGTATGGTGCGCCATGAGCGGAGAAAGAGTCATAGGTTCAACAGTTCAAATACGTGAAAACAATTTTGCCCCTTTTTAGAAAGTTAACAGACAGGGAGCGTGATTTTGCCTTTTTTCAACAAGACTCTGCAACAGCTCATAGGTCAATATTTCGATGAGAGCAATTGAGAGTGTGTTTGAGGAACAGAATTATTAGTAGAAATTCTGGTCCCTTCGGTCCCCCGTCTAACCCCTTATGATTTCTATCTCTGGGGTAACTTAAAACATAAAGTTTACAAGACAAATCCATACACCCTGGAATAATTAACACAAAATATCCGCCAAGGATTTCTCAACGTGAACTACGGGAGTGATGGATAGTTTCCTAAAGAGGTGCCAAAAATGTATGGACAACGACGGTGGCCAGTTTCAGTATCTCCTTTCATAAAGTTGGTAAGCAAAGCCATTAAAAGTAGTTTTAGAAATGTTGTATGGTTTCATCCGCACCTTTCTATGATAGCGGCAGATGGCAACGAGTGCCGAGGACGCGGACAGGAAAAACACCGCGCAGCCGGTTCGTATATTTTGACTCTGTATATGCTCGTCATAAACACATCAGTGTCTTCTGAGGTTAATATCACAATATCATATATGGAAGAGGTTAGATAGTTCTTGTGAAAATGTACTAAACACTTTTAGAACAATTGTTTTCTCCCCACTGTTTTAAACTTTGCCTTTTCTATGTTTGACTATTGCAAAAAACGCACCTTGCTTGATGTTAAGGCTTCTAAGCAATGGACTAATTTGAATGCAACGTCGGCATATTGCAGCAAAGCATACGGCTTACCTAGTGAGGCAGTATTTTTAACACTTAAATGACTTCAGTCAAATTATATAATATAAATTCAATAACAACCCGCCTTGAAGCAATATGTGTATGTAATAATTTGTAAAATGTATGTAACAGTCATTGCATATGCTTATATTATTGTAAACATGTTCAATAATGTTATGTGAATGCATTACGTAATTTAATAATGTAGGAGCTGTGAGAAATAGGTCAAAAGTTGCTAACAATGAGGTAGCCTTGAGTCACTAATGAGTAAGAAAGTTTAACAGTACTACTTGTGATTCTTGGAGTAACATTAATGTAATTTTAGTGAGTTTATAAAAATAGCCAATAAACAACCAGAAAAACCTTTAGTTAAATGAAGGTATTCTGTTGGAGTAGGATTAGCCAATCTGAGACTTGAAATACAGAAATTTACAAGTTTAGACGTTTGAAATCTATTCAGTTGCCTGCGGACAGTGTTTGTAACTGGATGCGAGATGTGTCCTCGAGAAATTAATTACGTATTCGTGTGAGACGAAAATAGTATACGTATTAAAAAGTGCAAGTATTAAATAAAAGAATCTCACAGCTCTCGATATCAGTGAAGTGCTATCTAATTTGTGTCAAGGATTAACAAAAAGGAGTGAATTAAAACTTAAAATCTGCGTACGCCTACATTCTTGTCGCATCACGCCCTGCCAAGATATTCATGTCTCTAAAATAATACTGACGAGCCGAAGCAAACATAAATATTAAGTATTTAAAGAAACAGTTTAATTACAAAGTTAATATTTTTAAACTTGGGGCAAAGGCCACCTGAAAGTGCATTTGGGGCGAAGGCTACCGGAAACTGTTTACTATACGTGCGGTTGCAACGAATTTTAAATTCGGCTCCCCAACAGTTGAACTATAATACAACTCCTACTTCAAATCGACTTTTCATACGTAGCAGCAACTACCTACTTCAAATTGACGCCCAAAACGTGCAAATAAAGTAACAAACCATCTACTTTCTCACTAGGGAATTGTGAACCGTAATTGTTTTTCCATATATGGCACTTCTGCTTAATTTGTTATTGGTATGTTAATGTCGTGCTAGTAATTCATCTGTATTACCTGCCTAATACATACACTCGAGCTATTTGTACGCGCGCGACCGGCAAGAGCTCTTACGCTTATATGTGTGCTTAGGTTCGCTTTGCTTCACTTGAACTAAAGAATAAAGCAAGTTTAGACCTATTTCACGAATAAAATGGAATGATTTGCCCAAAAATCATTGTTATTAAAATACAGTTATAAAATACTAATATTTACCTGTAGACGGCGTTGTTTGAAAAAAAAATTGTATTCGCACCTCGTTTATTTGATCATGCAACTTGATCATTTATTATTGTTTACTGCCAACTGACGTAGGAGACTAGATGTAGGCATGCAATAGAGTAAGGATGCAACAATCAACATTATAGGTTATGATTACAAGGTTATTGAATACAAGGAATTCGTTCATTGTGTGTAGCACTTAATGTAGATGATCAAGGTAGACATATTATTTCTTTTTGTTTAGTGTCGGAATGCTGTTCTTCATTTAACTGTAGTTCAGCTAAATACCCTGACCTGTTCAGAATATTAAAAAAGGAGGGGTTACGTTCATTACGTAAAAAGGAGGTAGTAAAGAGATTACGTGATTGTTTGAAAAATATTCTTCCACGAATGATTGGTGATTTTCTCCCATTTGAGACGAGTGCAGTAGTAAAAGAAAAGAAATCTATGGGTAGGCCTGAATTTCGTGCCATTTGTGACTCCATTCCAGGTCCAAATAAAGATACATGATAAAGATACAGACATGAACTCTAATTGCGATTATAAGTTCTTAAATAATTATCCTAGCGATATAATGATATTTTAATTATTTCGATTTTGCACAAAGGCAGAGAACTGCCAGCTGATTTTGATAAACTTTGTAATCCTTTTGCAAGTTTTCATTGCTTGCTACTGAAGAAAGATCAAGGTCCCATATGAAAGCCTCTGGCGAAATATAAGATTCAGTAAATACTGTTCTTACGTAAACTTTTGTTGAACCGAGTGCTCTATTGATTGACTGAAGACAAAGAAAGGCACTTGCATTTCCAAAGAAGTTTGAAGAGCTGCATTCACAAGCTGTGCGTACGTTTCCCCCCCTTAGCCCTATACCCTCCGTTTCACCCCATGTCCACAGTCCACAGTATTTCTTACCCTTCTTTCCTCTTATCTATCGTTGACTTTTCTCTTATTCTCCTACGACTCATCGGTTTCCACTCTCCCCTTGGCCTTTGCCTTTTCTCCCCTACCATGATTTTTACAGTTCACTAACTCCTCTTCATTTATTCTCTTTTCTCCTTCACCTCAATCTCTTATCTGCCAGACCCGTCACCGATACACAAATCAGTGTTTTCTGTTTTTTTGCCCGTCTCTCTCTTGAATTGTGAATCTCAGCTGTTAACATGTTTTAGTACTGTTCAAGAAAAATGCTACAGAAACAAGTGAAGCCACTAAGCCCAGAAGTTAAGTATATTGCTCTAGAAAGAGCATTTGAATGTTAACTGAAGCTAATCGAGCTGAAGTACCCCTTCTTTTATTCTCTTTGATTACTAATATTTAGGAACTTCTTCTCAATAACTATAATAATATGGTTTTCATTGTATTTTAGGTGAGATATTCATATTGTATTTGAATTTCTTCGGTGCCATTTTATTATGCCTTAATGTGCATTCTTACAGATGTCATAAAATTTGATCAGTGTTCAGTTGTTTTACTGCTAGCTCTAACCGCTCATCAGATCGAACAAACGTTTTATCACAAGACTATCTGCTTTCACGACCACCTCGTTCTGTTCTTGTCGTCGGGTAGATAAATTCTTACCCGCAGTCTTCTACGATATGCAGATAGATGGAGACGAAATAAGCACAGAATATAAAAGATAAGTAGATATATTGATATTAGTATTTATTAAACGAAAAATAACATTATAAATAACTAAATAATAAATAACTTGTACACACTGTTTATAAAACAAAAAGAAAAACATATTTTAAAGCATAAACAGGGTTTTATATTAAAAAGAAAAAATAAGACATGCCTATTACTGTATATCAACTACGATTTCGCTATTTCCAGCCCTTTATATGCGCCAAAAACTCTACGGAATATAATAAACATGTGTTATAATATAGCAGTTGTGGACAAGCAGAAAAAAGTTTAAAATGTTTAATATATAAGATATATGGAGCTACATAGTGCTCCAAATTTTCTTTTAATGTTACTTTAAGTCCAGTCTAACCATTACTTTGCTTGCTGTTTCTATTTTATTTTAATGTCATTGAGCTCAACATTTATTTAAAATTCGTTACGATATAATTACACTCGATCAATTTAAAACTGGCGGCATCTAAGAGGCAAGCTCCAATCGGGTACTTCCGTGAGCACCCGGGACAGTCAGACTATCCACAATGCTGTATGTATTCTTGTAGCACTTAATAGGAACACAAAAAAGTCTTCCGGGAAAACAAGTCATATACGAGATTTCAGGCAGATAGACAGATGTTTCAGTGTTTCAGCACTCAATATTTGTAACCAAAACACACTTTATTGAGTGTGTTTTGTTTATTACTCAAGTGGAATATGTCTAAAGCTCGTTACAATACTATGCTTTCTGCAGCATTCTTAGTTCAGTGGTAGAGTGCTTATTGTTCCTGAGGTTACAAGTTAAAATCTCTGTGGAGCTACTCAACTTCCCCCCCCCATTTCATTTTAAATGCGTGAGTAAACATAGATATAACAGTGGTTTTAGTTTTTTTTGTGTGTGTATGGCGTGTTTGTAGTCCGTCATGCCAGTAGATGACAACTAATTTATCAGTTGGTAGGGGGTGTCATACTCAATTTAATTTTATAACTACAAATTTCACCATTATTTTAATTATATTTGTAAGTAAAATGAAATAAAACAAGAAAATATTATTTGAATATATTACATTAAAACGAGCTGTAAAAAATAAAGGATAACAATCCACT
Organism: Deroplatys truncata; assembly: GCA_030765065.1. Taxonomy (NCBI): domain Eukaryota; kingdom Metazoa; phylum Arthropoda; class Insecta; order Mantodea; family Mantidae; genus Deroplatys; species Deroplatys truncata. Next base: position 223,990,284 of record CM060975.1, read on the forward strand.
ACGAGCCGCTTACGTATAAAGTAAGTAGCTTAACCACGGCCAAGATAAGCAGCATTGGGCTTGGTCACCACTTGGACGCATGTCCGCCCAAGTGATTCGCTGAGACCCAGCCAACGGTAGTGCAGCAAGCTAAACTCCGCCCATCGACCGAAAACACAAAAGCTTGCGAACATTCTATTTACCTTCTATATTGCGGCTAGGTACTGTGGGGATTGACATCCCGCCCAGGTAAACCTGGGCGACCTGCTCGCGATTGCTGGACTTGGAAAATCCAGAAGTGCACCAGCGGAACCGACGAGCAGCAAATCTTGCTACCTCCTTTCACTCCCCTATTTAAATTTCGCCCGACACCCTACAAACTCCTCATTCCGCCCGAATGTGTTTAATCCCTATTCACGGCAGGTATACGTATGTCACTCCTTCGCGCTGCCCTCAGCCTGCCAATTTGTGGATGGATGGATGCTCCACGCCAAGCAGGTGTGAAGGTAGCCCAAATCACTGTATGTGGCTTGTATTGACGGTTGTAAACCGCGCGCTCACTCGAAGAGACTTAGAAAAAAATTAAATGCTCAAAAGATCGGTCACTTTTAGTTTGACCGATTATACGCTGGTGATAATCACAATCTTCCATTTACTAGTAGGAATACAACTCGGGATAAGTTCGGGATTGTCATAAAGTAAAATAGCAGCTATGGAGGTAACGGGACGAAATAACCATAGTTATTCTTTCTCAGTAACTGTGTTCACTGTGTATATGTATACCTACTGGGACCTAGCCCCTAGAGGCAGGAGTAAAATAACATATTATTTGGAACTTTCCGAAGATGCAATCGTTACAAAAAAAGAACCAACAGTCCAGTTATGATAATCCTCCAAATTAGCGATCGTCCAGGTATTTTATAATCGTTCCATAAGTAACCTCTGATCTAAAAGCCACATTATGCTATTAAACAACATTTACAAGTAACGCTATTATGCCAAACCTTGGAACCCTCCCCGCTTCCAAGTTTCAGTAGAGGGCAACATCAAATAGAAATCTTTTGGCCAATCAGATTTAATCATGCTATTGAGCCCTTCGATACACATATGCCTTCTGAAGTTGCAATCATCAACATCATGGAAACTGATTCGACGACAATGATGATGTCGATATGAATCAAATGATAATTATTATAAGCATTTACCTGTACCCTACAAATTTGCGCGTACATGGCTGAATGTAGGATGGGAGGGGAACATCGTCTTGCCGCTTGGCAATATTCGTAATACAGCGAAGATCCACGACTTGTTACAAAAGAGCCCGAGTAAGACAGAATAGACCAAGAGTATCCCTCTGTTGTGGTTATACCAAATATTTGTGAACGTATTTAACTGTTACTGGAATGGATGTTTGGAACCTGTATCTCTTGGAACTGGAACTTTGGAACTGCTATTGAAACATAACAATTTTTCAACTCTACTACTCGCTGTTGTTATTGTTGGAACCCATTAACTATGCAGCGTTATGCTGTTCCTCAAAATAATATGGTATTATGGTTCTACTATATCATATAGTGGTAAAACTATCATGTAGGTGTGCTAACTGCGATACAAACAACTATTTGGTGTAGACTATATCATGTGTAGACTAAAGCTGTAAAGATGTAATCAGACTGAACATTTTAATGTCATATTCGGGATTTGAACCACAGATCTTTGGCTTACAGTACCGTTGCTTTAACCAACTGAGCTGCCATGGCAATATGCCGGCCTGACGTAAAATTTCCAAATGACTCGCTTTTTTTTCCTTTCTTTGTTTATTATATTAAAGTGAATTTACTCTTGTGGTATACAGTATCATAAACGGTAGTATTTTGCTCTCCAGTAAAAATTAGAAAACTTGAAATATTTATTTTTGCTTGCTAAAACAAATATATGTTGATTGATTTATTTACCCGTGGAATTTTAAGGCGGGTATACGCAAACATTACAAAAATAGTGAAACATTTAAGGTTGTTTCCTTTCATGTATGGCTTTAAATTGTTCATTGATATATTAGCACGATAGCATAAATTACCTAAAGATGTTCTATCATTGTTACACCTATTTAGATAGACATTTTCCTTGCAGCTTGTTAGTATTGTGACTTTGTCCAGTTTTGAAACTGTCACTGTTTTGATCTAGTTCAACTTCCATTGATACTTCACTTAGTTCACACTGTCACTCAATAATGTGAACTAGTTCGATTTCCCCGACACTTCACTTTCTTCGTGACGTAGTCTCTTCTTCCGGACGATCCAATCGCTGGGGAGTCGAACACAAGACTTCTACAATCTCCGACTCGTTCGGAGAACCGTACTTGATGTCGCAGTAGAAGCGCGTTCACCAACTCGTTTAAACTGAGCCACCCTCCCCGCGAGAGCGCTCGCTTATACATTCAATGGAATCTTCAACAGAATATTCTAAAGATTTCTGAACACTGTTCTGGAGGCGGGAGAAAGGAAACTTTCGAGTATTCTGGTTATCTGCCGATAGTGTTTTGGTATTTAAGCGGAGCGAGAGCGCGACTTCTCTCGTTTACCCCTTCACCGACGCCGACCTCCCATTACCTTGAGCCATAACCCTGCATCACAGTATCATAATATGCTAGCTTTATTTTTAGAGCTGCAATATTTTACATACTGTAGCAGAGAAAAGCTTCAGTTTCAACAAATACTAACTACGTTACAAGCTTGAGTTTTGTGTATGTTCTAAAACCATAAGAATTATTTGCCACTAAAATTAAACTATTTAAGCTGGAAGAAGTTTGGAAGATGTAATTACCGGAAACTTTAAAAAAAAAAAAGCAATAACGCTTTATTTTACATATTCATGTTTCTATATCTTACAGATTTCGAAAGTATAATACTAAAAATCTTTAGTATCTAATGATATAAAAATACACATAAAATGACACAATGTTTAAAACCAAAGGAACTGAAACATTAATTAAAAGTGAATAGGATAATAGCAGTAGAGTTAAAACGTAAGCGCTACCGACTTGGTAATATATTTGAAAAATCTGATATAGCTTCAAGCAGGAGCGTCATTTAAATTTCTGCTTGGGTGGGGGTTAAGAATGCCTGAAGCAGTTTCTCGAATTTTCATGTGAATGTTAGCGACTCAGTTGGCCTAACAGAAAATCTTCTTTTATTTAATAAATATTTGTGTTAGAAGTAGAGCTGTCTTAATTTTTCTTTTGGTAGAGCAATAATAACCAGTAGCCTAATTATTTCTTGTAACGTAGGGGAAGCTGACCCTTCTGCCCCCTCTAAATGATGCCCTTGGCATCTACAAACTATTCCTATGAAACTTTATTTTTGTATCTTCTTCGTGTTAATCGAGATAAACATTTGCAGAAATAGCTTCATTACTTATTTCATTATAGGTACAAGGGGGATAGAAGAAAACGAATCGAATGTCAGATGTTTAAAAGCGGGACGGTATATGCTGACCTTAAAGTTAAACAGTCTTTCCATTACATCACGAGACACAACTGAATAGCCACAGGACTTTAAACAATGACAAAGTGCGAATCTCGGAAATATCTGATGCCATAAACCGTTTTTGGAAATGAATTTTGTGTTCTAAAGACAAGTACCTATGTTTTTGTGTTTTTAAACTATCTCCTATGGTATATCCGTTATATAAAATTATACAAAAAATCATTCGAAAGAAAAATGCTTTATAGGCTATTTCCAGAAAATTAAAGATACAGCTTATTTTTCACGTAAATATGTAGTTTAAATATATATTATTTTAATTAAAATCGTCAGAGCTACGTTAGAGGAAATAAAATATCCATAATGTTTCCATGTAAAGAGTAGTTTAGGGTGTCGCATCTTTGGAAGATATTGAACTTAAATGTCAAGTTTGGTACCTATTGAACACTATTTAGTGTTAGGTGTTCACACACACATATGAACACCCAAGCGCACGCGAACCTTTTCCAACTCAGCTTCTTTTGAGGAGGGGTTGTGACAGGGATATTTCGGTGAAATATCGACATAGAATTTTTATTTGAAGTGCAAAACCTTCTGCTATCTACTACTGTACGTACATGCTTAGAAAAAAAATGTACTTGTAGCTTTAGTAGTTAAAAAAAGCATATTTACGTATAATTCCTACTCCTTAATTCAGTAGACCGTTTCTGTAAAAATAAACTATTAGTATTCCAGTGGCTGGTCTTACGCCGTGGCGCAGTGGGGGAGAGTGTTGCTCTGGTTTCTGACCACGGAAAACGCCCGGGTTCCATCCCACCCATGGGGATGCGCATTTTAGGTCCCAGGTGCCCCCTCAGCATAAAGAGGAGCTGCGATAGGCAGCGGGCCTGGCGTCGTGAGCCAACTTTCCGGCTGGCGGATGCGTGAGTCCACAATACTTTCCCGTATGGATGATGATTACCCACTTCTGCCGAGGGTTAACAGGACGTGAGACTGGTAGTCGGTTGGCCGGTTCAGGCCCTTCGCGGGCTGTAAGGCCACAGGATTTATTATGAGTCCAGTGACTGGTGTTCAAATGTAAGAATAAGGTAGCTCTGCCTTCACTGCCATCAGAGAGGGATAATCCGTCTCTACACAAATGAATGACACATAGGAAACAGTTATGTAAAGTTTTCTTTACTAATGAACAGGCAGAAAGCAAAATTTTCATATTTTCAAAAATTAAAAGAGAAAATTAATAATTCGATAACCATGAGTAAATTTTCATTTTGAATATACCAAATAAAAGTCTCCTTGCTTGTTGCTAGAAAGCAGACGTAGGGCCCAAAAATTCATCAGAGTCCAAACCTCGCATTCCCACCCTCACAGACTGTGCGGGTGGAAATGTTGAGTATATCATTTCCACTTCTCTAATTTTTAGTGAAGTTCCATTCCTCCCCACACTATTTTCCGCTGGGTACTTGTTATTCTTTATTTCGTATCCTCCTTTTACCCCTTGTTTCAAGCCCTTCTATCTCCTCTTTCTTTACTTCACCCCACCAAATTGAAAACCAGCTAAAGTAAACATGCAATTACCTGCAGGTAGCAGATATACCAGGGAGATCCCCTGTCTTGCTTTCTTTCTCTAGTGAGATGTCCTCAAGATGTGCTTTGTATTCCTTTTTGTCTCTCCGTGCCCTCGGGTTGCGGCAGACTGGAGCTACAAGAACTGGAAACACAGAAGACGACGGACTATGGACTCCCCATGGCTTAATTTATTCGCACTTTACTATGAGCCGTTCAGCTCTGTGTTTTATTATAGTCCACCAGACGTGTTTCTGCCTAGTTTTACAGCCTGTTGATCCTGAAGAGTTGTGAAGGATGTTTTGTGGTTTCGCTCAAAGATTCAATCAATTTCGACCAATAAAAGGAATATCTTAAACTGCTTTCATATTATTAATACTGTGGCCTTTTACTGAAGTTGTACCGGTGACGGGTGATGTTGAATGCAGCGGTGCGCTACTGAAGTCGGGATGCTGGTCCAAGTTCGCTGTTTCTCTGCTTCTTCTCATTATTGTTGCTGCCCTAAACCATGATTTTTTTTCAAAAATTTTAGAACTTGGGATTTTATAATCATGTCCCGTATTTCAATCCCGTTTAATATAAATATGAAGGGGCAGTTTTTGCACTTCATGGCGAACACGACGGATTTTTAATAACTTCCAACTCAAAGGTATAAATGGGATCTTAAAACGTTTTAAAGTGTTTTATTGACGGGGGGATTGCGTTTCATATTGAAAAATCTCCCTATGATCTCCCTAAGCATTTTAAGGGGTATTTTTTAATGACTTTCAAAAACATGGTACTCTTGAGCTTTAGAATCTTGCAGAAATGACAAGCTATTCTATAACTTAAACTTTACCTATCCTTATTTTCATTCCCCATTTTTAACCTTAACACACAAATTAATACTCTTTTGTCTATCCCGATGAAATCTTGTACAATTACACTAAAGCACCAGGAAAATATACTTTCAAAAACTACGCCTACTATATGCGGAAATCTTCACCAATTAATCCATTTGGACAAAATATTGTGCAAATTATACCTACTATAAGATCTGGAAAAATTCGGAACTTATCTTACAGCTTCCAAAAAGGACATATTTCATTCATGTATACCTCAACATTTTAGACAGACTTTTGAGGGAGGGAGTATTGGTTAGCAGACCCATGTATCCTCATCAGTATGCCTATTGGCCAGGTAATTCCTCGGAATCCGCGCTTCACTATCCAGAGTGCCTTTACGCACCATTAGGAAATGTCTGGAGAGTAGAAGATTCGGTCCGGTGGTTACGGACGGGATTATGACCTCCTTGAGAGACTGTAAGGCGGTGGTGGCCCTGGGGAGTTAGACTATGGGGGCATTAGTACCCCGGGACTGCCCAAAAGGAGAATTCTGTCACCCACTCTGCGGTGTCTGGTGGTGGATGAATTGCTCCGCAGACCCAACAAGGGAAGGGGTACATGCTGAAGAATATGCTACTGGCATGTCTTTTAGAAATCGGAAATCCCAAGTACTGCTTCGGAGCTCATTCAGGCCCCCTGCATGCTCTAAAGCTGAGGTGGCGAAAACGTGACTCGCGAGTTGTTTTGACTAGTAGGCGCCGTTCCCTCTCTGCAACCGTCCCTTTGTTTTTCACATGCTGCTGAGTGATGCGGTGCGTGCTGCATATTTGGTGACTCGCGGAAGGAAGTCGTTTTCGCCACCCTTGCCCTAAAGGAATGGAGAATATAGACCTATCCTTTAACCCAGTCAAGATTGAAATAATGATCTCCACAATGTTGAGGAGGCTCCTTGGGTTGTAGAGTACCTTTTGTTTGGGAAGAAAGTCAAGTTATCCGTAAAGGTTAAGTATCTAGGTGTATAAATGGATGCTGGGCCGAGCAAGCATGTGAGTACAAAGTCAAGAAGGTCCATAATGCTTTGTCGGTCTATAGAAGAGTCTTTGGGCTGAGATGGGGCCTATGGCCAAGGGTATTAAATGGCTATATACACCTCGGTAATAATGCCCTCGATATCCTATGTGGCGGTAGTTTGGTGGCCGCCTCTCTTGTGAAGGCAGTGGCTGCCAAACTGGACTCGCTGCAAAGACTGATGTGCTTGACATCCTTTGCACTTGTTTGTGAAGGAGGTCGCAAAGGTCAGTAGGAGGTGGTGTTTCAAGCTACCATACAAAGAATATTCACTAATTGTAACTAGACTTCAGGTAATGTGTCCTATTACCTTAATGGTATGGGTCGCGATGGGGACTAGGTATAATCTAAGTCCATGTTATACAGTGGTGATACCTTCCAGAGAGAAGTGGGACCCAGAGACAGGGTCTCTCCTGAAGGCGCGAGCCGGACGTGGTACACGCTTTTTTTTAAAAAAAAAAAAAAGTTCCCTTGTTGTACTCAGTTTATGCTACTGTGTTTTACTGTTTTCATACTGCTTATTTCCGCAACACACATACACACAAACACCCATGCCCGTGGCGGAACTCGAAACCGCGACCCTCAGCTTGGCGGAGCGCCGGAGCGACCACTTCAGCGACCACGGCTACGAGGGCCGGCAAGCTTGACTCTCGTTTCTGGAGGAGGACGAGGTTGGGGACCTAGGACCAGCTTTGTCATTCCCCTTGGAAATTTTGCCACTGTTTTTAAGGCTGAAATATATGCAATTTTAAACTTTGTTATGCATAGTTTTACTTTGCTAGTCAAACGTAGAGAGAAACAGCTGCTCAGATAGCCTGGCAGCTTTGGAAGTCTATAGCGATCAAAATTGCATCCATATTGGTGTGGCAATGTCAGTTATACGGTTACCCTTGTTTGGGTCCCCGGGCATGCTGGTGTTAGAGGAAATGAAATGGCGGACACGCTTGCCAAGAGGGGCAAAGGGCCTGATTTAATAGGTGTGGGGTGTCTCCTATAAATGTCAACTGTGAGATAACTCAGCTTACTGTGACAGCTCATCTTGAGATCTGAGTAAATAAACTACCTCCAGGCAAGCTCATGTCGTCATTTCGAAGCCTGGCAGATAATAGAGTGAGTTTCTCCTAAGTTTAACTACGAGTAGATAAAATCAGAGCAGTTATTGGTTATGTTATGGCCACAACACTTGTCTAGACATTTGTACATAATGGGACTTATTCAAGATCCTTTATGTAGGAAATGTGGGAGGAAGCTTGAAACCTCACAGCATATACTATAGAATACGAATGGTACTTCGTAGTATTCAAATAGTTGTAGAATAGTGAAATAAATTCCTAAGATAATAGTAGAAATTAATCATTGAGTAACTTGCTGTGTATAGATACGAATATTTTTCTTGAACCTGAGGATATAAGAAGGGCAGATGTCAAGCATGTGGTCCTCTTTATCCGGACTATTGGCGAAGACGCACAAAGGGCTCCAAAAGTCCACGTTGAGGCTTCATTGAGGCCACTCAAAGTTTAATCATCATCATCATCATCACCATTACCACCACCATCTTCACCTCGACGTTTCTAAAACCTATCCTTAGCTTTACTTTCAACTCTTATAGACAAAACTATACTGCTTGGCCAATTACAACAAAATTTGTGTATTTGAGCTATAGGATAACGTTCCACTTCAAAAAGAAAACCTATCCCTTGCTTACAGAACGATTCCTTCCATTACAGGTAATATAGCTAAATTGCTTTCTCCACCACGCACTTAGAGAATAGGAAAAGTATTTAATTCCACCCAAAAATTCGATACCACCAAAAATCTCGATAATTCGAGATTTCACCAGAAATACATGTTTAGAGGTCCCTGGATCTAAACAATATGTAGATTTTTACTATAGAAAAAGGTGCGCACGTGCGCGTGCTTGTCTGTTAACAATGTAACTCAAAAACTAAATGTCTGATATATAGCAAACTTGGTATTTGAGTTCAGTATCTTCCTTAGATGTGACTCGAAGTTTTTAAAGAAAATCCCTGACCCCACCAGACTACTCTTTACGTCGACAAAAAGGAAAAAAACTATATACATCTGATTTATTTTGTCAAAAATTTCTCTAACCACGTTAATTAAAAAACTATATATTAAAATTATTTACATACAAAATGTATATCCTGAATTTTCTGGGAATAGCCTGTGAAGTCCTATTCACTCAATAGAAACTTTGTATCATATCTTTAATAAAATTCAAGCCATAGAAGATAGATAAAAAGCTTATTGCACAGAAGACGTAGTTCTGTTTGAAACATGCAATTTATCTAACCTAACTGATGCTCATAGTAATTGGTGGGAAGCTTTTAAAAAGCCGATCGCTATTTAATGACTTTGAAATTCCATGCTTGCATGACTACGATGAAAAAACGAATAGCGGCTTACTACTTAAAAAATATAAGTATTTGAACATTAAAGGCAATAACAAGGAATATCTCGAAAATGGTTAATGTCACAAAAAAGGTTTACTGGACATAACTTGTGCGCCTTAACGAGATCTATATTTTTATGCACTTAAGATTTTGTCTATCTCTTACGGTTTAGCGATTAACAAAACGTTCAGAATAAAGAGAACTTCACAGAGTAATTGTAGAAAATTCAAGATATACATGTGTCATGCAAATATCTTAAACATACGACATTTTAATAAAAAATGTTGGGGCCATTTTTGACAAAATGAAAAATAACAAAACCTTTTCCATATAAAGGGTAGTTTAGGTTGGGAGACAGATTATTTATTAATCACTTTTCGCTTTTAGAGTTATGCTATTCACAGACAGAAAGAAAGACTCTAGAAACTATACAAAAATAAACAATGATAGCTAGAGAAAGTCATGTGAGTGTAACACATGTGCTAAACTCCTCAGTTAATTCAAGACAATTCTTTCTGAGACAGAAAATATGCAGCTACCTAAGTAAAGGAATTACATCACTACAGCCTGCTAATGGCATAGTTCTGAGCAAGATATTCCGTATTAAAGGAAAGTGCTGAATACTTCGTATGCTGCCCGTCGTCAGACAGCAGTTAGCGACGCATACTAAAATCCTCATCAAGCTAGAAGGAATGGAATCCAGGACTAGATGAATGAAGATAGCATGCGTTCCACGGATATTGATCCTACAAGGAAGAAATTTCACTAGCGTGGACCAGCAGTACATAGTGGCAACTGCAGGCGGCTAAAACATATCGACCTGTCCTGACATGCACTCTCCCAGGAATGTCATGCCGGTCACCATCCCAACATTGTCACCTCATCAAGAACTGTCTGTACTTATAGCATTAGTAGATAACCCTGTAATTTACTGCTTAATGGCACTCTAGATTCCAAAGTTTAAAACAAACTTTCGACATTATTATTTCGCATTCTACTACAAGAGCTTTTAATTTATAAACATTGTTCTCGATAGCTATTTCCAACTCCTCTAATTTTCTTTACTACGTATAGTAAGTAGGGGAAGTATTGTATTCCACCCAAAATTTCGATACCTAGATTTCATCGGAAATACGTGTTTTGAGACCCCCTGAATCCAAAAAAAAGCATTTTTGGAAACATGTCCGTGTGTCTATCTGTCTCTGAACATCATAACTCAGAAACGAACAGTCGGATAAACACCAAACTTGATATTTAGGTTCAGTATCTTCCAGATATGCGACACGAAGGTTTTCAAGAAAATCGCCCCACCCCAGACTACCCTTTACATTGAACATTTTTCGAAAATTTTAATTTTCTCAAAAATGGCTCTAACGATTTTGATTAAAGTATCATACGTTTAAGATATTTTTATGACAAATGAAATGTATATCTTGAATTTTCTGGGAATGTCTCCAAAAGTATTCTTCATTGTGAACGACTTTTGCATAACTGGTAAACCATAAGAGATAGACAAAATTTTACTACACAAAAAATGTAGATCGCGTTAAAATACACAATTTATGTCATATACAATTTTGTTGTTGAGTGAACCATTTTCGAGATATTGCTTGTTATTCCCTTAAATTTTCCAATACTTGTACTTTTTCTCAAATTCGCTATTCATTTTGTTTTGTCCTGGTAATGCAAAGAGAATGGAATACTCCACATAGCAACCAACTCTTAAAATATTTGACTATAACTTAAAGCCTAGCAATTCCCCTTGCATCTACAAGAAAATTAGCAATAAGATTAACATCCCGATATCTCGATTAACATGAAGCATATGGAGAATAAGCGTTTGTAAAAATAGTTTGTACAAGAGTAGAGAAAGTCATGTGAGTGTAACACATCAGATTTTTTCTTAGAAAAACGTCCGTGTTGTGCCTGTGTGTATGTGAGCTGTGGACAGCATAACTCAAAAAATAAGTGTTTAAGTTCAGTACCTTCCAAAGAAGTGACACGAAAATTTTTAAGGTAATCTCCCACCCCAAACTACCATATACATGGAACATTTTTTAAAACTGTTTATTTTCTCAAAAATAGCTCTAATGATTTTTATTAAAGTACCATATACTAAAGATATTTACATGACGAATAAAATGTATATCTTGACGTCCTATTTATTTAGAAGGAATTTTATATAATCCTTAGTAATGATAAACGTGAAGCGATAGATAAAAACATACTTCACAAAAATATAGATCTCCTTAAAGCACACAATTTATTTCAAATATTTTCTTTGTGGCATAAGTCATTTCTGAGATATCCGTTATTAATGGTTCGTATTGTTGAATACTTTATCATTCTTTTCAAAGCGATTTTTAATTGTTTCTCGGATTCATGGAAACAGTATGGAATTTTAAGGCCAGCCTATAGCGTCCAGTTCTTAAACATTTGACTATCATTGTTCTCTTTGTGATGTAGTTATTTCTGCAAGGTTTATCTGGATTAAAATGAAGTTAATGGAAAATTATGCTAGTGAGAATAGTTTGTATACCCACTAGTAAACAAAGACATAGATAGAGAAAGACATGTAAAGGTAGCACATCAGATTTTTACTTTCCCGGCTACTTACCTATAATAGTGGAACTATTGCATTCCATCCAAATATTGGATACCGAGATTTCAATGGAAATATGGTTTTGAGACTCCCTGGATAAAAAAGAAAAAAATTACATTTCTCTGCCTCGTACCTGGAAGGTAGAGGTGAGATCGTAATTCTCCTAAAATTTCATTTCAATATTTCACCGGGTATAGAATTTTTGTCTTAAGATTTTGATTAAAACAAAATGTGTGACTTGAATTTTTACTTTCTCTACTACGTATAGTAAGTAGGGGAAGTATTGTATTCCACCCAAAAATTCGATACCAAGATTTCACCGGAAATACATGTTTTGAGATCCCCTGAATCCCAAAAAAAAACATTTTTGGAAACATGTCCGTGTGTGTGTCTGTGTGTTTGTCTGTCTGTGTGTGTCTGTGAACAGCATAACCCAGAAACGAACAGTCGGATAAACACCAAACTTGGTATTTAGGTTTAGTATCTTCCGGGGATGCGACACGAAGGTTTTCAAGAAAATCCCCCCACCCCAGGATACCCTTTACATTGAACATTTTTCGAAAATTTTAATTTTCTCAAAAACGGCTCTGACGATTTTGATTAAAATATCATATGTTTAAGATATTTTCATGACAAATAAAACGTATATCTTGAATTTTCTGGGAATGTCTCCAAAAATATTCTCCATTGTGAACGACTTTTGCATAACCGGTAAACCATAAGAGATAGAGAAAATTTTACTACACAAAAAATGTACATCGCGTTAAAATACACAATTCATGTCATATACATTTTTTTGTTGAGTGAACCATTTTCGAGATATTGCTTGTTATTCTCTTAAATTTTTCAATAGTTATTTTCTTAAATGGGAATTCGTTATTCATTTTTTTGTCTTTGATATGCAAAGAGTATTAATCTGTGGCAAAGGGAATGGTGCTGCACCTAGCAACCAGCTATTAAGAGATATGTATATGCTTAAAGGCTACTGTATTTCTATATTGCCCTTGTAAATATATATTCCCCTTACATCTACAAGAAAATTAGCAATAAGATAGAGTCTGCAAATTTTTATCTCGATTAACATGAAGTAGATGGAGAATAAGCGTTTGTAAAAATAGTTTGTACAAGAGTAGAGAAAGTCATGTGAGTGTAACACATCAGATTTTTTGGGAATATCCTGTGTAGTCCTCTTCATTCAAAAGTAATTTTGTATAACCGCTAAACCATAAGGGATAGTCCAAGACACACAACATAAAACATATAGACCTCTTTAAAACACACAGTTTATTTCAAATAATTTTTTTCGAGATATTCGTTTTTACTGACTTGAATTTTTGATTACTTGATTTCACTTTTTGAAGTGCTGAAAACCTTCAGTTGTTCTCGCGATGTCGAGGAAAGAGCATTGATTTCAAGGCCAGTTTACAGCGACCAGTTTTCTAACATTTGACTATCGCTATTCCCTTTCTACCTATAATGAAATGTGTAATGGAACTATTTATGCAAACGTTTACCTCAATGACTTGAAGCAGATAGAAGAATATGCTTTTGCAAGAATAGTTTGTATAAGCTGTATAAAAATAAACGATAGTGAGTTTAGAAAGCCATATGAATGCAACATATCTGATTTATAGCAAAAGGCCCATGTATTTGTGTCTATGAACAGCATAACTCCAAACAATAAATTAGGTGAATTTCAAAGTTGGCATTTAAGTGCATATTTCAAGAATGTGACACGAAGATTTTCTAGAAAATTTCCACCACAAACTATACTTTACACGAAAATGTTTTCCTTATTTTTTGATTTCCTCAAAATACCATTCGTATTTCAAGTGTGGTGGTTATACTTCTACGTGAAGCAATGAATGTTATTGTGATTCTGCGAAGAAGGTGCGACAATTTCATGCTGGAATGTAGATGTCACCTTTTTCCGTTGCCTCTAGTGTCTGCTGTTGATTCTGCTTCCGGCTGTTCCAATGGTAGAGCTATGAATACTTTCACTTAGGGTATGCGTGGATGTATTTGAAGGACAATGCCAGTTTAACTTGACTGAGAAATGTATTGTGAAGTAATATTTGAGTTCTTGAACTGAGTTGCCGAACGTTTGAAATAATGAAAAGACTGATTCTGAATTGTAGCACTCAAAACCGTAACACTTGAGTTATTATACCTGCTAACTTTTGCAAGATCAGTTTTACGGTTTGAAATAACTGTGTCCGCAATAAAAGAAACTAGACGCGTGACTCGCTGTGAGTAGGTAAAATGTTGACTGGCAAAATCCTTCATGCTAGCCGCTACTCACAAGCGGGTCACTGGGCGCTTAAAATATCACACGAGCAAGTACCACTGGTGAATGCAGGGAAGAGTAACCATCGGAGCTATATATAAGAACATTTATTAATTTTAGCTCCCCCTACATATTATTACCGCACCAACGTGATTTTTCACGCAGCCAATCTTCAATTATTATGTGTTCTTACGTCTCTAACTTTGTTACTAATTGAGGCTGGCTAAATTCTCAGAATGTAAATGCGTTTCTCTTTTCCAGAATTGGCCTACGTGCCTGTGTAACGCACTGAACTTAACTCTAAACTGCGTTCCCAGAAATCCTTAAGCTAATGTTTATCTCCTTCTCGGCTCACTAGCGTCTCTGGGCTAATCTGAGTGCCTAATTACCTCATCTTTCCGGAGAAACTTTTCAACTCAAACTTGTTACTTTATACACTGATTTCGTATTCGAAAACTATTTATTGCAATGTTTTTTCTCTATCTAACTGCTATTTCTTTATTTAATTATATACATATTCCCGTTGATAGCTATGGTTCATAATAATATTAAATTTAGTTTAAATTTTATTGTTTAGTATCAACATTTATAAAAATGTAACCTACTAATTTACACAAAGGAAGTCATTTCAAAATATTAAATCGTTAATTCATTCATTCATTATCTGTTTACCCTCCTCTTATGTAGGACTTACACCCCCCAGGACTTACAAGCGGGTGCCTGGGGTCAGAGACCCGTCGAGAGGCAGACACTCATGGATCAGACAGAGCATCCAGGATGGGTGATCAGCCCGATGCCTGGTATGGGATGAAGGAAGTAGATGAAGCGAAATGTTGGTGAAATAGATGAAAGGAAAGGTGATGATGGAGCAGTTGGTGGAATGAATGGCGGGGGAAACCGGAGAACCCAGAGAAAACCCGCCCAGACGCCGCTTCGTCCACCACAAATCCCACATGCAGGTCCCTGGGATTGAACCCGGGCCGCCTCGGTGGAAGGCGAGCGGTCTAACCACTCGGCCACGGCGCCGCATTCAATCGTTAATAATTTTATAAATTCAATTCCGAAAATCTTCCTGAAGGTTCACAATCGTCCTCCAGTTGAAACTTCAGGTATTCATTTCAGTAGTGTGGTGCGTATATTATATGGTGAAGGTCTTGTTTTGCGTAACTTTGCCAAAAGTAAAAGTGGGCGACAAAGGTAAGTTACAGGAGTATATTCTAAATCTTCAATATTAAAGATAAATATTGATGAGTTAAATAAATCATATGGTTTCCAAAATAGTTTTATTCACAGAGAGATTACATAAAATTGTCTTAAAGTTTTATTCTGTGCCAATATATCATTTTAATAATTTGTATTTGGGTATATTTATGTTCATATTATGGAACTTTTCAATGCGTAAATGCACACATATTAAGGGATCATTAGAGAATAACATTCTTGTTCCTAGTTATGAAGTAACAGATACGTCTTGTGTCAGAGATGCAGTAACTGACTTAGCAAATAGCATGTTAATCGTTATTTGAAACCGTTAACGCAAAGTAACTTGAGCAATAACTAAGTGTTACAAGAAAATAACAATTTGTCACGCCCTAGTATACGTTTTATAAATAAGCCTTATATCTAAGTTAGCTCATCTTTAAGCGGCTTTAAGTAGGCTACCGTTTGATACAAGAAAATGCTTGCTTCCCTACGATAACTTATTAATAGCTCGCCATACACATTCTCTGGTCATTCTTGCTTTGTTCCTTTACTTCCGTTTATCCTTGCCCCATACTGCTTTTGTTTTCATTCTTTGAAGCCCATCTCCACCCCTTCTATTTCCGTTGTTATTTCACTTTTACGTCTTTTTCACCGACCCTTTGCCGCCCTTTTATATCCATAACACAAAACGGCCGCAAAGTTAATTAAATAATTAAACTCCTGAAACCGTCTTGGAAGGAGAGAGCACGCTACATTTATTTTCAGAACAAGAATCTTTTTACGGTCAATGAAAACCAGATATTATCTTTCAGCTAGGGCGCCGCTAAAGCCCAAGCCAAGATATGAATTATATACTTGCTAACGCTACCATGTACTCCCCAGTGCAATACACACCCTTTCCCTCCTTTTGATATCCCTCACACCAGTGGCGTATGTTAAATACAGTCTAAGCTGTTTCGGAAATATTTGCTGTTGCTCAAAACTTTTCCTTTACGCTTTCAAATATTAATTTTTTTACTTTCTCTACCACGTATTCGTAGGTAGAGAAGATATTGCACACCACCCAAAAATTCGATTTTGAGATTTCACCGGAAAAAATGTTTTGAGGCCCCTAAATGAAAAAGCATTTTTAGAAACAGCTCCGCGCGCTGTAACGTATTGTCTCTAAACACCAAAGAAGCAATATGAAAATTTTCAGAAAAATTCCCCACACCAGACTACCTTTTACTTGGGACATTTTTCAAAATTTGTCTCAAAATGGCTCTAACGGTGTTTATTAAAATACCGTAAGTTTGAGATATTTACATAACAAATAAAATGTATTTTTGGAAGTTCGGAAATAGCCTGTGAAGTCCTCTTCATTCCGAAGGAATTTTGTGTAACTGGTAACTACACAGCAATGCGTCTTTAAAACGCCCATTAAAATTTATGCCAAATAACTTTTTGTGGCATTAGCAATTTCCGAGATATTCATTGTCAATGGTTTGAATTGTTAACACTGTATCTTTCTTTTAAAGTGCTGTTACTTGCAGTTGTTTTCGCAATATCATGGAAAGGCTATGGTATTTTAAGGCCAGCATATAGTGAGCCACTTTTAAATATTTTTACTTTCCACTCGGTTTCCTCTATGCGGCTTCGTGATGAAAAAAAAGGAAAGAAACAAACAAACAAACAAAAAAGGTTCTCTGTGACTAGTTTGAAGAATAACTACAAGGCGCTTGGTTGATACAGGTTAGATGTTTTGTGTTTGCGAGTATGGGATATTCTTAGCAAATCCCTTAATACATGAACGTGGATTCTCTGCAATATACAGAGTGGACAAAACTAAGCGTTGTAGAAAGAAATGTCCTGAATAAAAGTTGCTTGATATTATGGGGGAAAGTAAATGTCATTAGTCGTGTTTTGTTTGGAGGATGTTATGATAGTCATTTTAGGATCAATTTAATTTTTTAAATGGCAACGTACATTTTATATGTTGTTTTCTCATTAGAAAATGATTTATAAAAATCTGTTTATTTTGTGATGGAATAAGGGGAAACAATAAAAAACGTTGGTTCCAATTACGAAACGGAACTTGACCCTCAAATGACCATCCATGGATGGTCAACCATTCATTGCGCTCTTCGTACACAGCCATTCAGAATTTTCGTTACTATTTACGTTGGTGTGACAACAATTGTGAAGGACTTTATATGAATGTTGTTTAGTTTTTTATGAGGAGTGAGAAAACAACATACAAAAGATATATTCCCATTTAAAAAAAATTAACTTGACCCTAAAATGACCATCACATGAAACACTAATAATGGCATTTACTTTCCCCCATAATATCAAGCAAATTTTATTCAAGATATTTCTTTCTACAACGCTTAGATTTAGAGATATTGTACAGTCTCAGCTTAAATGGTCCACTCTGTATAAAGCAATTGCTATTAGCAGCCCGACGACAGCTAAAAACCACACAGGGAGCCCAATGAACGGTCGTTAGCTTCCGGTCTGTCTACGCAGCTCTGAGGTAACAGGTAGAATTTTCTGTGGTGGAATTTCCACTCCGAGACCGTCTTAGGCTTGACTTGAAATAATTCACTTCGCGATTTATTTTTCTGTGCATGTACAGAGAACCGTCAACAATGCAGGCTTGATGTAAACAAATACCTCTCTTGTTGCCTGAATTAAGTACTGGATATGAACCTGGAGTGACCGCTGAAATAGTTGCATTCGAAATATATTAATATCCCTTTGTTAACCCGAAAACATTATATGATTTTGGGTAAAGTAGTTCATATAATTATGTTGCACCAATAATAATCCATGCTTTGCTTACCTTTACAGTAGTGTAAATAGCATTCGTTACTACTTGTATATAATTTTAAAGCATACGCACTAAAAGCAACATGTTAAACTATTTTTTCGCGTTTGAAAATATTATTTGTTGTAAAGGTGTTACGATTTATATATTTTAGTAAGCGAAGCTTTAGGAGCGTTAAAGATTTCGACTCATAACTATGCGTCTTATTGTATTGTTACACTTTTTTCATTTGAATGGATATTGCCCCATACAACACACACACTACACACTATAGAAGCCAGCTATACTACAACACTTATTAAACAACATACATTTGTAATTTATTCTGCATTGTGTAGCGTTTTGCCCCGCTACTTCGTTGTGGTTATCTTACCTGTGTCGTCCTCGTCTCTGCGTCGTTGTAGGTGAAGTCTTCAGAGCTCGTAATCGCCGATATCAGTCAGGAAGCACTTCTCGTCGTATCTCAGGGTCAACTGTCGGCGAATCGGTCTGAAATTCCCTACTGTTATTGTCAGGGTAGGATTGCGAGAGTGGTGACACCAGGAGAATGTCTTGATAGAAATACTCTTTTCACTTTTCTCACTCTTTATGCTAGAAATCCTGAAAAATTCATTGGTATTCCATAACACGTGTGATCCTTTTATCACTGCCTTCCCAATATTGCCTCTTGGAACACTAAAGTTTGCTCCGGCTAGTTATTTAATATCTCGGTGCTCTACCACCATTCTTTAAATTTGCGACAACTTGAAGTAGTCACTTGACTAACATTAACTCGTTTATGAGCTTGGATATGATTATATCGAAGAACACAGCTAGCACGTTATATAAATGTTTCACCTACATCACTTTATAATTGCATAATTACGCGGCTCTTAGCAAATTCCGGAACTTAGCGTCCTTTTCTGACCCGAGTGCTACGTGTTACCTTAACGAAGAATCATGGCAAACTGTCTCAAATCCACGCTCGCGTTCACATATATCAGTCACTGCTCGCCTGGTACGTGTCATCCAATCTTTTCATTGGTTCTAATACTTATCCTTTACGTTTATTGGTTCCCTGGTTGAAAATTCAAAACCTAACTGTAAGAAAATTCCGTTGCCTCATAGCGTCTGTTTACTCTTAAAACTTGCCTCATGCCCACGAAGTACCAAAGAAGCTTTCGATTTTTATGGCCCCACGCTCGGAAAACATAACGGGCAGTCTGAAACGAGGCTACTCTTATTTTGCCTAAATCTTGTTGTTTTTCTTAAGCAATTTACTCCTTTATTTATTTGACAATATTATTCAAACTTAAAACACGTTTACAGCTTCAGAAGGGCTTTGGATTGATGCAGTTAAGAACCACATTACTTCAAAATTATAAAATTGCATGATAATTAATTATCAATAATTCCTAAATTATATCTATTACAGAGTTCCTTTTTGTGTAGTGTAATCAGGCGGAAATATCGCTACAATTGTTTTAAACGAATCATACGTGTTGTGCGTTTAATGATAAATTCGTTTCCAAAACCTATATTTTTAAACGAGCTGTCCAGCACTGCCCTTGAAGCATCAACGTAGATATCTCAACCTACCTGTTTATCCTTCGAATCTAGGCACTGAGAAGGATAAGCCGACCTCTTGTTTTGTTTATGTGGAACCACTATCGTTGACGATGACTATAAGGTGTGTTTTGCGAGTAAGTTGGAGAATGCATACACACCCGTTACTTCTTGTACAAGTCGATATGTTTTACTAAGAAACAGTATCCCGAGAATCTACGAGAGAATTTATAAGCTATATAATGAAAATCCATACGTAAAGGTATTCGGTACCGAAATTTCTAATTATTACAACATTTAACCAATACAGCTTGTGGCAGGTTTGTTAAAATAATTTAAAAAATAAATTTCATGGTCCTATACCCGTACCTTTAAGAAAATTCATTCATTCATTATCTGTTTACCCTCCTCTTATGTAGGATTTACACCCCCCAGGACTTACAAGCGGGTGCCTGGGGTCAGAGGCCCGTCGAGGAGCAGACACTCATGGATCAGACAGAGCATCCAGGATGGGTGATCAGCCCGATGCCTGGTATGGGATGAAGGAAGTAGATGAAACGAAATGTTGGTGAAATGGATGAAAGGAAAGGTGATGATGGAGCAGTTGGTAGGATGAATGGCGGGGGAAACCGGAGAACCCGGAGAAAACCCGCCCAGACGCCGCTTCGTCCACCACAAATCCCACATGCAGGTCCCTGGGATTGAACCCGGGCCGCCTCGGTGGGAGGCGAGCGGTCTAACCACCTGGCCACGGCGCCGCCCCCTTTAAGAAAATAATTTTCAAAATATTAAAGACCGGTTATATGTAAAATGCCTCCTACGATTAAAATTTGAAAAACATTATTTTTAAATACAGTATACTATTCCTCCAGCGTACTTGATTGTAGTCAGATATTAAAGTACGTGTAATATTATTATTTTTCCTAGAAAAAATAATAGAGTATATGCAATTTTAATTTTAAAACAAAAAATGTATAAAATCATGGAACTCTTAAAAAGAACCGTGTATAATGTCAAGAAAATACTCTTTAGGTCCCTTTAACCATCTTCGAAGAACATTGCTGAAAAATTGAAAGAAACTGCATCATAAAGAACGTTTAAAACTGGCAAAGATATAAGAAACCAAGAAAACGGGAAATTCAAGCTTGAAATGTTCTCTTACTAATTGCATACCTTGCTGACCGTCATTTAAACGTCACGTTAAGAGATTTAAATGACCAATAGGGTAAAACCGAAATATAAAATCTGAGATTTGAATATTTAAGGAAATTAAAAAAAAAATTATTTTTAAATGTTTGCCGGAACTTGTATTTCCGATTTAAATTTAGAGATTATCTCGTTTAATAAGCAGATCTGCCTATTTCAATGTAAACCTGTATTTTTTATCTCAAAACTAATCAAGAGAACATGTTGCACATCAGATCGGAGAACCTGAATGACAGTAACACGGTACTTCTGTACCGTATTCGTTTCTCCTTCATACCTGACGTGAAGGAGTAGTTCACAATAAATCGGGAACTGGAACGAGAACCAAAACAAGAACGGAAAGCAAACAAACTTTGATTCAGAATACTCCGGGAACGGGGTATCGATGACAATGTGGATTGAAAAGTCAAGGAGTGCCAATTGTAACGACCAATACTATTTTGCACTGGCTTACAATGTAGCCACCGTAATGCAGGTTAGGAACGTCCAAATTCTTTATAGGAAGCATAATATTTTCCAAAAGCCACGCCGTTACTATTTATGATTCCTCTTGCGAAAGCATCATTCTAAGAAATTATAATAAACGGCATATATTAAAAGAACTCTAACGACGGATACAGTTAACGGCCTCTTTGAATAATTTATTAAATATGCCCTGATAAGTCTTCCGTTTAATTGCGAAGACCCACTTAGAAATGTACGTATTTTAACTTTGTCGTTCCCGTTCTGGTTCCTGTTTCCAGCTGTTGTGAAACAGCTTAAAATTATCCAGGGGAACCGGACGCTAAAACAGGCATTTAAGTCAGTGGTATTCAATGCCCTGGCCCTCCTTTTTTTCTTTTTTTTTTTTATCATGCCCCATTCAGGGTTTGCTTCCAAGTTCCAGCTATGCTTAACTCAAATTATAGGTTACAACATATATCAAAATTAGATATAGAGTGTGTCACTTATTAATTAAATAATACCGTTTTAGTATAAATAGGAGAATAATGTTATCAATTTAATACAGCTATGTTAGAGCTAGTATCCATAAATATAATATCATGTACTCAAATGCTTTTGGCCTATTAATGATATGCTTGAGATTGTTTTCTCAACACCAACTCCTCGATTCGTCGCTAAATCCTTGTTGGTGCTAATATCTGAGGTGGTTCTGGTCTCAAACGATTTATGTATTTTATTATGGTTGCTGTCAATGCAGAAAAATCCTGCTCACAAAAATAAGTTGAAGGGAATAGAAGACTCAATCAATTCCAGTGTCACAAAGTTACATATTGTTTAATGTTCAAGTAATTATCCATTGACACTTATCGGTTGATTAGTTTCGTTTGTTTACCGCTTTCTTCTAAAACGACTTTGTTCGTGTTGCAAGTCAAGTTAAAATTCCTTCCAACTAGGACAAAAACAAGACACTAATTAAGTAAATAACCGAACTCACAAACAAGTCACAAAATGCTACTAAAATGTATTAAACCAATCCGGTACATTTGGAAACGTTACTACTGTTATCCATTTTTGCAGCAAACAATTCTAACGCTCGTATTAAAATTGAAAAAAAGAAGAATACTTAATGAGTGCAGTTGCAAGATTTTATTGTTGGCCGTAGACAGTAGAATCATATGCAATCTTGAAAATAGATGCTAATAAAATTTCGCACTGATGGAAATTATTTTCGTTGTTATTTTCACGAATGCATTGTAATTACTTTAAACATACCCTCTACAAAGTCATGATGTACCTTTGGGGGTACGCGTACCCCAGGTTGAGTAATATTCTCTAAGAGGCTCCAGCATTCCGTCTTTAAGAACAGAAACACGTCATTTTACGTGTTTTTAGTTTTAAGGTGTATTAGGGCTAAGGAGTAGCAATAAGCTTTTTTTTTAATTAAAGTGTTTGGAGTTATTATAGAAGCCGCAGTCATTCTTCATTATAACCTGGATTGGACTGTGGTGGAACTCAGCATTTTGTGCAGATATTATACACGCCACTGAACCCTGCAGTAAATTCTCCCTTCTCGGAGAGACTTGGAAAAGGAAAATGTAATTAGTATTTAACATGTACCATCTCATTGAAAACCTTCAGATGTTTGCCACAGTCTGCGTAATATCCAAACCCTTTTAAGTTCTGCTAGCCACGTGCACCATGTTACCAGATCTATCGTTCCTTTTCTGCGACCATCCCATTTCCTCCTCACAGAGAAGGAGATGAAATAAAATTTTTGCATTTCCATATCCCAGACGAAAGTGTCATACCCGTAATAGCACTGTCAACACAGTACACATCTGGTACCAACCGGGTGCTCTTTCTTGAGTGTTGTTTACTGCATTTAGTAATAAAACTGGTGTTTATAATTCCAATCAGCTTAAACTTCCGATATAGACCAATAAAAAGAAATGAAATTATTTCAAGAAAGCTTATCGATACGGACTTAAAAAAATATATAAACCAATACTTCAAGCTATGCTACTCGTATAAGAGGGAATTTTTCAGAGCTTTTGCATACAACCTGTAATGCAATAGATTACGTATACTTCTCTGAAACTCGCCATTTTATTTCAAAATTACCACAGTGTTATATACCAGGTGCCCCAGCCGCGCCGTATTTTACGTGTGCAGATAACCCTTTGTGCGTTAAGAGAATTGCAGAACTCAACGGGGCAATTCCAAGTAAACACAGGTCATGGGGAACTGGCGCATTAGCGCCCTAAAAATCCATCACTACTACTACTACTACTACTACTACTACTACTACTACTACTACTACTACTACTACTACTACTACTACTACTACTACTACTACTACTACTACTACTACATCAGCGGTTCTCATAAACGCCATATGGGTACACGGAGGCGGTTTGAACATCCTGTCAATCAACATGGGCAAACTTTCGAACACCTTTTCGAGTGAAATCAGCATAACAGCCCGTTAGATGATGTTGATTATGTTAGTAGTAGTAACAATAGCATTTATAATAGCAAGGGAAAAAATGGTAGTGAAACAACGCGTGCTCTCATATTTGTTGCGTATAGTGAGTAATGTTAGACAAGAACAGCATAAATACAAGTATAAAAATATTTATGGGCGGATAGGGATAGGTCAAATAAAGACATTTTAATTATTTCTGAGTTTATTCCCTCGAAAATAAATCTGTGTAACTGAAGTGGAAAGTATTCTAAGACCTTTGCGGTCTATTTTCGTCTACCATCACGGACTGTACATTCTATCGTAAGCCTGGAAAGTGCCTGTCAATGAGCGCGATCCGCTCATTGTCTTTGCTGATACGCAAGAGCGGTGAGTACAACGAAACTCGGCTGGTCCGTAGCTCAATCAGTAGAGCACCTGCCTGCTGTGCGAGGTTCTCCGGGTTCGATTCCCGGCTGGGAGGGGGTTTTTCTCTAGCCAAGATTATTCCCTATCCTCCCCAGAATCTAGAAGTATGAATGAGAAGTGTGTGTGATCTAATGATTAAAGCCCAAAGTTTACTAGAAACCCAAAGGCAAGCGAATACAGGTTAACACCATTACCTATAAGCAATAATATGTTCCAAAGGAAGTGCCGCTGCTAAGACCATTGTAGTTAAAGGCGGGGTATAAATGGAACTGAAGTAGAAAAAGAAACAAAACAAACCTTGCTCACGCTAATTTGCTGGTTCCCCCTGACGTGTGTTTACTTGGAATTGACCGTTGAGTTCCGCAACTCTTTTAACGCGCACGAAGGATTATCTACACACTTGAAATATGACGGGTTGGACCAGCTGTTATGGGTACAATCAAAATTTAAAAATAATGCAAAGTAGTTCTTCAAATCGATCGAGTAAATAAGTTCAACTTTAAAAATTTCAAAGGAAAGGAAATCTTATCATTAATTTCCAAAAATACAAGAAAAGGCCACTTTGTCGATTATCTAGGAGGCGATAAAGTAATTTTGAAAAACCTTTCGTGAATCAATGAATCATAATTTTTCAGATAGAGTCTGCCGTACTGTAATATAATGATGCACTCTCGTTGTGGAATACCTTACCCTGTTTTAGCATGTAAAAAAATAAAGCAGACGACTGTTAAATAGGTGCGTTGGTAAAGGTTCTACAGACAGAAATTTTGACCTTTTGTGTAGGGAAAATACATTTACCTACTCCAGAGAAGCTGGGACTTGCCATCAGATAATGGCTCTACCCACCTAAACCCCTCCACCGAAAAGGAAAAGGGATAATGAAAACAAAGGAAACCAAAAGAGCAGGTAGCGCGGTCCCGCATAGCACCCGCGTTAGTCTTGCGAAAGATGCAATGCTGCTGTCCAATGGACGGGAGCGGGCGAAAGAAAAGTTTCTAGACTTCAGCCATGACAAATTGCTCTGACTGCAGCCTAAGGTTAGAAGAAGACAATAAGGATGATGGGAGGTAAGGTGGTATTTCAGTCCGAGGACGTCGTCAGTAGCATTCTGGATGCGATCTTTCGGGCGTAATCCACAGAATTTAGGAGACTTCCGGCGTGTGCTGGGAACATCCTGGTGTCGGATGTCTTGCCCATGTTTGTTCTGACCTAGGAACAAGATACTGAACTCATAAAGTACAGTCTATGAAGTCAAGATACTGTTGAGTGATGTCTGTTGTGGTTTGATGAGTTTAAAGGGATATACCCAAGGTGGTATGAAGATAATGAAGGCAATCCTCCAGGGACGCCAGCTTGGTCGTCAGGTTCAGAAACTCCGCGCAGAGGTCCTGGACGACGCTGTCAGTATTGGATCTGGAGGCGTCTGTAGTGCCAGGGACGATGCCGACGGCTTCAGTGTGGTGCTTTCTTGCGAGATTCAGGGGCAGAGCGCTTGAACAACATAGTGCGACGTCCTGCATAGGTGGGACAATAGCCGGCGGAGATACTACTACAGTGATGCAGGAAGCGCCGAGTAGTGGCACTTCATTTGGCCTGCGCAGACCAAACAAGACAATATTATAGATTTCGATATTTATACATACAAATACATTTAAGACAAGCACACATCATGTAACATTATAGTAATTTTTCCTAGTTTTCCATTTTTTAAATTGTATGAATAATGTTAAAATGGTTATTTGAAACTCTGTATCATGCCCTATTTTGCATTTTTCTTCAATATGCAATATACCCGCAATGTTTTTCAGGGAGCAAGTACGTGAAGAGTGGGATACGTCTTGGGTAACGAAATTGCGCAAGGTATTAGAAGAAATTTATATGGGACACATTTGGTTACCTGGAAGGGACATGGGGGTAGCGGATGAAAGATAATTCAAAGACGACTGCATGATATTGACATACAACATTTGGAATCATAGTTAGAATTGAAATTTTACTGAACTTACAGTGTCAAACAGCGCGGGGGTGGTTGAGGGAGGCTATTTAGATGACTGTACACGAAAACAAAGCAACAGTTTAGTATGTCTAAAATGGGCGCCTGGAAAGCCAACAAATAAATTGGTGAACTGGAGTGAAAATGTGTCGGTGGGGAAGGGGAAACATGAAGTCGTGCAAAGAAACAGAATTATTAAGAAATAAATATTTACCACCACAGTTTTTGGAAGCCAATAGACGTATATAGGCCTGCTTGGGTGAATATTGAACCCTGGGTGTCACAAAATGGGACCTTTTTACCAAGGATTAGGCTACGAAAGTTAATTTTCCTGGAGAACGGAGTAAGGGGGAGGGATATACAAGAGTGAGTTCTTGGAGTGAGTGCACTGTATATATTTCTTGCTACGTTGATAATTTTAATCCATCTTATCATTTTTGTTTCCATTATGTTAGTATGTAGTTATCAAATGTATATTTAGTGTTATCCTCTTATAAGATTTCAGGGAAAGGTAAAATATATACCGCCATGAGGCCCATACGATTGTTGTATTCCTCCAATGTGCACTGAAACTTTCAAAATAAAAGTCTTGCTGCTGCGCATTGTTTTAAACTTAGAAAATGAGACGTATTATTTATTGCCCTCCTTCAAGTTTTATATTGCAAGGAACTTCAAAGTTCTACCAGAATTTTGTTTTAGGCCATGGTGATGTTTAGGGCCGTTTTCGATCTTGAAGTTATGAGCGGTAGGCTTTGAGCATGGCGCTGAAGCTCTCATTAGTGTTGCGCCTTTCGTTCTCTTTGATGCTGCCGGCTTCTAACCAGTGGAATGTTCCTTATAAGTCTCGAGTAACAAGATAACAAGCTAAAAAGAAATTTTTTGTTATGTAATTTGGTAACCTGTCATTTTTTCTGCTGTACTTAGATTCATTTTCATTCCATGTGTAATGAGGTAAACTGGATAAAATAGGTTAGACAGGATTTTGTGTTGTACTTCATGATTAAGATGGAAATTTTACTTTCGGGATTAATTTACATGAGGTTGTATACTTATATATCTTATTATAATATGACGTATTGTTTCACCTTCAGCATATTCTATATAGCAATGTTGTATACCCTTTTATACCCATATCCCAAGCATCTTTGATTTTTTTTATTTCGGTTCCATTGTTATAATCTGCCGTTTGTTTAAACTATGCAAATATATGGAATAACGGTTGCGAAATGTAAGTCAATGAAATGCAATTCTCATTAGTCCGTCGAGTACCTTGAAAGGTTCATTGGTTTAAAGGTATACTCATAGAACTATGGTAAAATTGATTGAAATTGACACTGCAATCTGGAATTTGTAATTTAAAACAGCTTGAAGATAACTTTTTAGAATAAAAGGATCTGTCTACTGTACAGAGGCTAGACAGAATCTAGGTCAAGCTGCATCCCATCAATTAAAACATTTTATTGGTTTTCAGACATAAAAACCGCATCTCTGCTTTGTCGAACTGATACAGAATTAGCTGCTTGATTAAGCAGATTATCCCGCAGATATCCAGACTGATTGATCTGCAAAATAAACGTTGAAAATTGTCAACGTATCTCGTGGTATTTACTCATGCTTTAAAATGGACAATGGGCATCCAATTAGAAGCAAATGCGCACACATTTTAAGCCCAAATATTTGTTACCTAAGGGAAATAAAATACATCCCACCTCCATAGTGAGTCGATAGCGTCACGACCTATATTCCGAAAGATCCGAGTTGGAACCTCGGTTAGGCGAGTGAAAAGTTTTTCCCTTATCCTAAGAACAGATATGTCGGGAGTTGTAAACCGAACGGATCCCGGCCTCATTAATTAAGTATACGGTCGATGTTCCTGTAGGTTAAAGGAAGTTAAAACACTACAAAAAATGGACATCTCATTGGATTGTTAAGACTGATAACCTTGTATGTGATACATTTGCCCAACTTTCTCTGTACATTCAAAATTTGCATAAAATGTTATTGCCAAGCAATTATTTCAGCTTAAACATTAAGTACATTACAGCTTTGAAATCCTTA
The DNA here is from genome assembly GCA_030765065.1 of Deroplatys truncata. NCBI lineage: Eukaryota > Metazoa > Arthropoda > Insecta > Mantodea > Mantidae > Deroplatys > Deroplatys truncata. The sequence continues at coordinate 224,018,651 of CM060975.1, forward strand.
TAATTAAAATGCAAAATAAATTCAGAAGTAGTAGTAACGACCTGTTGTGAAGGGAAATAAAAACGAAGGGTCGTAAACTTGCAAACATATTTCTTCTAATTATGCAAATATTTGAAAATGTAATTATACAGCATTTAATATTTCGAAAGCGCCTACGCTACGAATTTACACATATTTGGCATAAATTGTAAATTTTAATGTGTTCTGTTATGTCCTGAAGCAAGTTTCTTTTAGTCTGTGTCTTATGGTTTACTAAATATCAGGCATATAAATTTTTAAACAGTTGGCATCAAGTTATCCACACTCACATCTTTGCACTACAAGGAATGAAAAACCAGAGAGCCAAGGATCAGTGACAGACAGTTAAAAACCTGTCCGACTGCTGTCCGTAAACACCGAAAGACTATAAGAGGGATGGAGAGTGGTTTGTATCTCGCGTCCTTGCCTATAGTCAGTGGCAGTTCAACCTTATTTTCTTCCTTCCTGGCTTTAGTGCTTAAATTCCTGTGTCTGCATAAAATTATGCAAAACTCAGTTAAATCCAAAGGAATTTCACAAGTTGTTCACTGAAAATTCAAGATGTACATTCATTGCTAACGTCACCATGCTTGCATCAACGTAAGATATTTCCATCCAAATTTTTAGAGCCATTTTGAGAGAATAAAAAAAAATAACGAAAGGTTTCCGTGTAAAGGGTTGTTTGGTGCGAGGAAATTTCGTGAAAATTCATCTTGGAAGATGCTGTATTTAAATATAAAGTTTGGACTCCTCTCCACGTTGGACCTTGGGTATATTTCTTGTGAGATAGTCAGAAATGAAATCCTAGATGGAGCAATTTAAATTCGCCACCCCATAGCTGAAACCCGGACCCTCGAGAAAACGGTCGCGAAAAAAACCAATGGGCTACCCCGATGAAGAAAGGGAAAAAACTACTAGATACAATGTATTAAATATCTATAAAGTCTATCATAATATTCTGGTAAATTATACGCACAAAATCGGAATAAATTTGCATTGTATTGCGTAAATACAACTATATGACATGATTCTGTTTGCTTCTCTGAACCTAAATGTTCAGGACGTAACAACTTCAACCTGCAACCACAATAACAGTCTTGGTCCAATGCTATACAACGTAATAATAAAAATCCATATTTGCTGCACTACAGCATTTTGAATTAACAGTACCATTAAAAGCATTATCATGAAATAAACTACATAATGATAATTATTTTTTTATTTTCAGTTTATTGTGTTAGCATTATAATTATTGCTCTAGCGCAATATTCTTTGTTTTACTTCACACTGAATGTTAGTTATTAAAGAACTTGTATAGCAAAATTAATTCTGTAACTTATGTAAATATATCTTATTTTATAATCACAAACACCAATGTAGTTACTTGTATATATACATATATATACACTTTTATTCATAAATATAAAACAACCTCCAGTAATTACAGTAAAACAACCAATAAATATTAAACAATGTTTAAATAATGTTAAACAGACGATACGTGTAGAAGTTCATAATGAAAATTAAACGACAGAAATTATTTATAAGTATAGAAGGTAAGTTGACAATATGAACTGTATTTATGATGTACAATTCTGATAGCTCCCCATAGAGCAATGATGGCTAAATTGAAGCGTTTCCAAGTAGACAATATGATGAGGTGTGGTTCCACGGGCTCCGACCATTAATCCTATGACTTCTATTTCTTAAGGAAGATATTTGGTCTTTGAAATATGGAACTGTAGGTTTATGTATTTTTTTTTCCAAGATCTACTTTTTCAGGCCGGCCTTTATGGTGTTCGAATCTAATTGTAGGATCTAAAATATACCCTTGGGATTTTTCAGACGATATTATTCGCCACTTATTACTTTATATACGAGGTAATATTTCTGTAATACCCTTTTTCATGTTTTATCAATCATATATGTCATTTGTCTGTCTTTAATAAGTTTACATATGTATTTGTATTTATTCGTTTATTTATTTATTTGTAAAGGACAAATCGCTAAGGATACTTCCACAACCACAAGCGTATTTTCATCCTAATAGACATAGAGAAAGCTGTTGCTATAGACCTTCGACACCAAAAGCCTTTTGTGCTACGTACGAGCAAGAAAGACTTAAGTTAGGATGCCGGGTTTTTCATTTAAATTAAGGAAGCCGGGTATTTTTCTATTAAGTGAAATCATGTGACTATGGTTCGGCGAATCAGTTTCGAGAGTTGGAAGGCGCGGCGGCAAGTAGTCAATGAGAAAATTAAGAATTTAATAAACATATCAAGAAGTGAAAATATATAAACCCCGAGTTGTAAACAAATTCAGTTCAGTTCACCCGCCGCATTCCGCGTCAGTTGTCATAATAAAAGCACGCCGAAATGTAAAATATTTGTTACTATTGTATTTCGCTAATTGAGTACAAGATTATAACATTTAAATGATTAAGTGACCCCGCAATAAATAAACAGCGATACAGTGAAGAATAGGAAGAATAAGTTATCTTGCACGTGTGCAAGTCTTCCTGATAGAAATTTAAATTTTAACAAGTGTGAATCTTCATTTCTTCAATGGCGAGTATGCTAGATTTAACTATTTCAACGGAGACAATAAACTCAAGTCTTTCATAATTTCCTAGTGTAATTAACTCTTGTATACTTGTATCTCCGTGCAGCTCATTGCTCTTCCCAACTGACTGCTCAGCGTCTTAATCTACAATAATCTTCCGCCACGACATAGATACAACGAAGAGAGAGATAGATAGAGCAGCAGCACAATCGTCAAAGGTAAAGTAAACCAATTATATCAATCTACGGCAATACACACCGGTTCCTCCACGACGACCGATGCATTAAATTTGTTTTCTTTGACGGCTATCATGTTGATCCGATGTGTGATTCCGTGATGAGCCAGTCCATAGATTTCTTCATATACTAGGAAATCTTTTTCCTTAATTATTCAGCTATAAATGATTTTATTTGATGGCGTCTTGTTTTTCTCAGAAGCTCTCCATGTTTGCATGTTCCCAGAACATGTGGAATCGTTCTTTCCCTCTATGGAACACCTGCAGCGGTTGATATCCTGGGATCGTTCCGGCACAGAGCGTACTGCTGAAAAGCTGTCATTTTTATGGCATCTTTCCATTCATTGCATAATAGACCAACATGGTTCCTTATCCAGGAGTTAGGTGTATATTCTGTATAGAGCTCTACTTCGATTCCTTTTGTCGTAGTGAACACCAAGTGGTGTTGAATACCAAATTCGCGATTTCTTAGTTCTCTTATTTTTCTTGCATCGTAAAAGCCACTTCGGAGATTGGAGATTTTCTAATGATCGATGTGAGTCATCTTCAGGAGTTTTAGGCATTCTTTACTTTCTTTATTAAGGTTACATGAGGCTAGTGTAAATTGCTTATTGGTATTAAGGATAATTTTGCAAGAGTTTATGCATTGAAGATAAGCTTCCCATGAAGTTTTAAAGAGGCCAAGTCCCTTGTGTTTTTTTCACAATAATCATATCTCATTTGTCTGTTGGTAACTATAAGATTTCTTCAGTAATGCGTTTAATCATTTTGTCAGTATCGTACAGAAATTTCTGAGGATTTTTTTTTAAATCACAGGTCAGAAACAAATGATGAGGCTTGGAACTATAATATAAGTTTCTGCATATTTGTGTGCTGTGTACTTCTGCTTGTGAAGAAAACCCAGCACGAATTATCTCATTCAGGAATGGTAGAAATTAGTCATTAATATTTATATTTTTGTAGTATTTCTGTATCATTAAATTAAATTAGATTAAATTTTACAAATCCTAGAATAATACATGCTGTAAATGTAATTTTCTGTTAATAATTGCTGGGCTCACATTACTGTTTCATTGTTACTTTACAGCACTTTCAAACATGTAACAATTATATTACTCGAATGTAATTATATTGCTGTTTTTCGTAGATTCACTTTGTTTCACTTCACCTCTTTGACGCCTGCTTTATTAATGTTTCCTCTCCTCAAGGAGAGCTATACAAGATGTAGTGAAAGATTTCACTCTGGAAATTTAGGCTTTAATACTTCATTTTCGAAATACCTTTTTTAAACGACTTAGGTCAAGCGTGCGCATTACTGAACTAGTTCAGAGGAATGAACCGCTTCTATCAGGTTACCAGACGTGAGCCTCAGAACGGAACAAAGGAGAACTGCACCTGCATTACTCACGATAACGATAGCAAGCGTTAGTGGATCACGAGCCGCGTGTTGAGAACAGTTCCATTAAGTTATCTGTCTGTCAGGTCGAAACAGTAGCCAGGCACTGCAGCTACTAAAATGCTACTTCTTCATCTTAGAGTTTTTGTCACGTTCCATTTTCATTACAGCACAAGTTTCTGGAGATCTTTTTACCATACTATCTCTTATTTTACGTTACACGTGCATACATTTCGTTGTTTATTTTTGGGTTATCCACTTCTGTATCTGGACCTTTTAGAAGCACCCCCTCTCTAAGCTTCAGAACAGTCTCACAGATGGAACAGAGCACGGTACCACGTTATTTATAATCATAGCTTCTTTATCGAAGAAATAAAACAGAAAACGGTCAGCAAATTAGCCACTCCACAGCTCCAGAAATTGTTACCAGCACTTTCAAACTAACAAAATGTGGAGACATGCTTTGAAAGAATGTGATTTGGAATTTATAGTGCCATTGTAATAACTGTACTGAGTTTGCCAAGAAAATGACATATATTACATTGGACTGGAACTAAAACCAATAGGAAAGCCTAGATTAAGAAATGCTTGCTTTGAGCGTTTTTATGGAAAATATTACTGTAATTGGTATGGTTTTAATTTCCCCAACATAACAAAATTCACTTTCTTTATTTTGTTGAAAAAGATGAAAAGATACCTATTGAGTACAACAATTACGGGCATTTTACGACGTTTTTACTTTAAGTATCCGATTTCATATTACATTAGTTGTGGTCATGCATGCATCCATCATTATATGGTAGGGTCTTTCCAATTTCTACAAACAAATAAAAGTTCTTATGTGTAACCTCTCTGATTTTCTCTACCGATGACCTCTTCACAACTAACCCCCCCCCATATACGAGACTCTCCAGATAAGAAGTGCTTAATTTCTCTAGCCACCTTATTTCAATCATAATTAGTGCAAACTTTTAAAATTAGGCACATTGGCGTGATTATACATAAGACGCAGAAACAAAACCCAGCTGTTTATATCACAAATCGTTGTTTGTTAGTAATGACGTCATGTAAAAAAATCTGATGAGGTACATTCACATGACTTTTTCTACGCTTTATTGTTTTTAGTGGGTATACAAATTATTCTTAGAAAGTTTATTTTCCTATCTATTTCATTTTAATGGAGATAAACCTTTCCGGATAAACTTTACACGTTTCGTTATAAATACAAAGGGGATAGCGATAGTCAAATGTTTTAGAACTCGATGCTATAAGCTGGCCTTAAAATTCTATACTCTTTCCATGACATCGCGAGAAACAACTGAAAATCCACAGGACTTTAAAAGAATGACTTAAGCATTGAACAATTCGAACCATTAATAACGGATATCTCGGAAATGGCTGATGCCACAACAAGGTTGTTCGAAATAAATGGTGTGTTTTAAGCAGTTCTACGTTTTTGTGGTACGTTTTGTTTATCGCTTAACGTTTATCAATTACGCAAGATTATACATCATTCCTTTCGAATGAAGAAGATTTCACGGGCTATTCCCAGAAATTCAAGATATACACTTTGCCATATAAATATCTTTAATATGTGGTAATCAAAATCATTAGAGCCAATTTTTATAAAATAAACTTAGAAAACTTTTCATGTAAAGGAAATATTGGGGGTGGGCGGATTTTATTGAAAATCTCCATGTCACATCTTTGGAAGATACTGAACTTAAATACCAACTTTGGTATTTATGTCATTTGGTTTTTGAGTTATGCTGTTCACAAACACACACAGACACAAACACGGACCTGTTTCTAAAATGCTTTTTTGTTTAGTGTGCCTCAAAATACTTATTTCCGGTGAAATATCGTATCTAATTTTTGGGTAGAATGCAATACCTTCCCTACCTACTATGTACATGGTAGTGAAAGTAAAAAAGAACAAAAGAGAAATCGCACAATTATAACTAGCTGAGGATGGGGTAACTAGCCCGAAAATATGTTTCTATACTAAACATAGGCTAAACTTGTAGTTTTCGTAAAGTTTTGTATTTAAACTCCACAAAGTATAATATTATTAATTTACATGGAGCTTATACAGGGTGGACCATTTAAACTGAAACTGTACAGTATCTCTAAAGCTAAGCTTTGTAGAAAGAAATGTCTTCAATAAAAGTTGTTTGATATTATGGGGGAAAGTAAATGCCATTAGTCGTGTTTTATTTTAGAGGACATTGTGATGGTCATTTTAGCGTCAACTCAGATTGACCCTAATTGTAGGTTCCCATTTAAGAAAATTTAATTGACCCTAAAATGACAATCATAACGGCCTCCAAGTAAAACACAACTACTGGCATTTACTTTCCCCCATAATATCAAGCAACTTTTATTAAAATATATTTCTTTCTACGACGCTTAGTTTTGGAGATATTGTAGTCTCAACTTAAATGGTCCATCCTGTACATAACAATCATTGTGAAACCATTAAGCTTAGAAGAGAAGAAAATGAAGTTACTGCTTTCTTTGTCTTTGCTTAATATTATTTACAATATGCCACTAAAGGCAATGTTTTCTTAAAATAAAAACTCTTCAAGAATTCCGGGCGTTTAGTTTCGCACGTAACGTCACATAGAGGAAATGCTACATTTTCTCAACTTTATCAGCTTTGTTGGAAAGGGTAGGTGTGAGCTTTTACAGACACGTTTGCTGGAAAGAGTGGCTTGCATTTTCGAATATGTTTCACAGAAAACTGCCCGAATAGAATATTTGGAATGTCCGGTTCATTGCTAACAGTAATTTTTTTAAAAGTGAAAAATCGTAAATCTTAAAAAATATGAAGAAATGTATCCTTTTACCAAAGTATTATGAAGTAAGAAACCTTTAGCCATGTGCATTGAATTCTCTGCACTGCAAAACTTAAAAACACTTGTTCCATAACGATAGCAACATTATTTAGAATATGAAATTTCATACTTTGCCTCACAGTGCAGCAAAGCAAACTTCAAACTTATAGAGCTTAAACATATAGCAACGAATATTTCGGAATCAGCTTAGTATTTTTCCATAAACTATATATTTTAACGATCTTTACACTGTCTTTATTTAGTTTCCCAGAGATAAAAAAGGGAGGTACGTTTTGGTTATCATCCCAAATCTTAAACATATACTCTTTCTCATTTCAATTATTAGGCCCTTTGGTTTCTTGTGGTCAAATTGCCATTTTTTCTAAGTCTTCGTATATTTCTTCTGCCTACAGGTTAAAAAATCAAGGCTAGTTTTGGTAATAACGGTATCTTCCGTTGGACACAGGTGTTCTCTTCAGTTTGTACTACAAAACGTTTTCATTCACTATAACAGTATCTAATTGTTTTCTTATTTATGTATTTGTTTTCCTATGTATTATTATACATTCTCTAATGCTCCTTAGGATTTCATCTCTGCTGTTTCGAGAATTTCCATCTATTTGTTTATGGATCCATTATGCGCTTCTATATGAAAGTATTGACGCTATCATTCTTTTGTAGAATCTTAATTGTGTGTCTTTCAAAGTAGTTTTTAAGGTTGCCATAATTGTACACCACAATTATACCTCTGTAAGTTAATCTTAAAATTACAAGTAAATCACATGTGTCAAGCATGTGTTAGCTCACTTACTAATAGTGTTAGCTCATTTAGGATTAATTTTCCTTAAAGACCATTTTTTTACTTTCTCTATTACGTATAGTAAGTAGGGCAAGTATTGCCTTCCACCCAAAAATTCGATACCGAGATTTCACCGGAAATACATGTTTTGAGGCCTCTTGAATCCAAAAAAAGTATTTTTTGATACATGTCCGTGAGTGCCTGTCTGTGAACAACATAACTCAGAAACGAACAGTCGGATAAACACCAAACTTGGTATTTAGGTTCAGTATCTTCCAGAGATGCGACACGAAGGTTTTCAAGAAAATCCTCCCACCCCAGATTACCCTTTGCATGGAACATTTTTCGAAAATTTATTTTCTCAAAAACGGCTCTAACGATTTTGATTAAAATATCATATATTTAAGATAAGTTAAGATAAGCCTGTAAGTCCTGGGGGGTGTAAGTCCTACATAAGAAGAGGGTAAACAGATAATGAATGAATGAATATTTAAGATACTTTCATGACAAATAAAATGCATAGCTCGAGTTTTCTAGGAATGTCTCCAAAAGTATTCTTCATTGTGAACGAACTTTTGCATAACTGGTAAACCATAAAAGATAGCCAAAAGTTTACTACACAAAAAATGTAGATCGCGTTAAAGTACACAACTTATGTCATACACATTTTTTTGTTGAGTGAACCATTTTCGAGATATTGCTTGTTATTCCCTTAAATTTTCTAATAATTATACTTTTTCTCAAAAGGGTAATCGTTATTCATTTTTTTTGTCCTGGTAATGCAAAGAGAATGGAATACGCAACCAGCCCTTAAAATATTTGACTATCGCTTAAAGCCTACCAATTCCCCTTGCATCTACAAGAAAGTTACCAATAAGATTAACATCTCGATATCTCGATTAACATGAAGCATATGGAGAATAAGCGTTTGTAAAAATAGTTTGTACAAGAGTAGAGAAAGTCATGTGAGCGTAACACAGAGTTTTTTCTGTACAGATGTACAGTTTACATTTTTCTGTACCGATGTACAGTTTATATTATTTACAGATGTGATCCCTTGCTGTTCGTATTCTGTATTCGTCACAATCAAGACATAACCTGCATACAGTATCGCTTGCGTATAACATTTGAGCAGTTTATGTTTTATTTAATATCGTTAACTCGTCTAATATAATAAAGATATTCTGTGCGATACACAATAGCCTCCAAGTTTTCTTTTAAATGCAAAAATATAAAATGGCTATCATTATATGAAACATACGAAAGTGCATGGTTATTTTATAAATTATCGAAATATTTTACATTTATTAGGTTGTTTGGGATAAAGAAACTTTTACTGTTGAATGTTGGTGTTCATCCGACCTATAGTTTTTTAGTTACACTTTTTACACGCACGAGCCTGCTATTCTCAGGAGACCTTATTTCCTATGAAAACTCCGTATTATTTCCCGTTAAATAGGTCAATAACAACCTCATTATATCTGTGTGTCCTCCAAGTGATATAACTGGCTAGAAGATTAAGATGAATAAAACTCCCTCCACAAAAAGAATGAGTCAATTATATTCTTAAATAAGTAAACATTATGTAACAAACCATGGGCTCCTTTCGTTAATTTTTTTATTTTTACGATTTGCCTGCAGCTACGTTCCCGCTAGATGGCCGGAATATTTAATAGCGATTCTAAACTATTGTGCAACAAATTATGTATAGTTCATAACTTATTATGAGTTTGGAGAGAATATCACATTGCAAATATCGCCCCGAGTCAGCGGTGGAAAGTTCAGTTAGGAAACTTTCCAGGACATGCAGAAGCAAACACGTACAAAACTATTAACTCTAACATCCTTCAGATTCACAAACAAACCAAAACCACTAAAATAACCGACGCTGTTATACCACTGAAGCTTAGCCGTTCGTCAATTAGGTAAGCAGCAAACCATAACTCTTATAGACCCAATTTATTTTCGTCTAAAATCGATTTAGGAAGTTAGCTAGATTTGATAACTCGCCGAGGTGCTACCAAGTCTGTGGCACGGAGTGTAATGGGGCCCCCATAAAATAAACGGTGACTGGCATTCGTGGATCTTTACGGAACTTCGGTAATACGTTTTCCAAATATGCTTTCACATTCAAACAAAATACTATCAACAAATGTTATATCTTTGTAATTTGTATATTTTAGCTTATGTTTATATTAATAAATTTAATTAAACCAAGATTTAAGTTCTAAAATCATTCAAAATTTAAAGCTTCTCACCATTATGTTTTGTTTTAGAACAACTGATACAAATTTAAGATTTATTAAAATAGATAGGGGACTTCATAAATTAAGAATACTGTGCCAAATAAATAAAAACAACAAATTTTCACTTCAAATAAACAAAACAAGAGATAGCAGTCATCGACTCGACTCTCACTTGATTACAGTGCGATATTTTTTGTGTACAGATATGTGAAAATTGTTACTTTTCAGTAACAGTTCCGATCGTTCGAGTTAAGAAAAAAAACAAATGTCAATAATTGTTCTGAAATAATAGTGAAGTACGACGAATATTTATGCATTCCTACCTGCAACTTTCTCGTTTGATTTCACTTCCTAAATGATTATATTAAAATTTGTACAAAAATGAAATCACGAGACTTTGGAAGCTTACTCAACATGCCAGATGTTACCACAACTAGCTTTTATCATACGTATGATCATGAAAAGATAGCTGTGGCCAATTGCTATGCAGGACCCAGGAATGGTGAGTATAGTAACTCAAGGAAACGTGTAATGACCATGCATTAATATATCTGATGCAGTAATAATAATAATAATAATAATAATATATAAAGTTTATAAAACAGTACAAAACTATCATCATATAATATCGGTGATGTAACCTAGGTTGGTAATGCCAGTCCAAAAGTGGTGACCTAAATACGGGCGTTACTTTTATGCAAATATGTGATTCCAGTTGTAATTATTCTAGTTCACTAATCACGATAACTGACAAGTAATAAGCTGATTGTGTAAAGGTGATAATGAAATTGGCACGGGTGGTACAAGAATAATGACCTTAAATACCCTTGCAAAACGTACCCTTGGTAAATACTCGGCAATTATATTAATAAATAGTGCAAATCACATAAGCACAAAATGAAACAATTATGTAGAACAAGAATCATTACAATTAAGTTGCAACCAAAGGAGCAATCATGGAGGAAAGAATTCAGCAATTATTCGCATACGCGTAACAAATTGAACGCAATGAGTCATACGAGCTACTAAAATTGCTTCAACTATTATAAAATTTCAACATGCATTAAGCATTCCTTCCTTACATAAGCTCCATTATAGTCCCATTAGCTTGCAATTAATATACACACTTGAGAGAATACCACAAAAAATTTCGCTAACCACACATGCTTTCAAGTTTTGAAATACTCCACTTTCAGATATGTGTGCCTTATGAGAGCACAACCAACCAAAGTAGCAAGTAATTTAAATTATACTTTACCAAAGAAGTGTATTCGTGCGAAACTAAATAACTGTCCTGATTTCTCTTTAACCTCACATCAGCCGACTGCGCACGGGAAGAGCCGAGCGATGTTGACTGCGTAGAAGTTCTATCCCAAGTCTTCCGTGTTTTTTATTATTATATTTAAAGGAGGGGCCCCACACCCGCCACTCCCCCATCCTCAGAGGCTACATCGTCTCACCATGCACATGTTGTAGTAAGCTAAACATGCAAGGCAAAGGAGTGCTTGTTAGTGGTGAAACGTGCAAAGATGGATCGGGTTCCGCATAAGCACCCCGGTTAGTACGCTACAGATTAGTGCTGGCAATCAGGGATGGGAGCGAGTCAGACGGGTTGACCTGGGCGACACCCATGACACGTCCTGGATGGCGCCCAGGGATTGATTATTGCATGCAATAAGATGGTTGGTTAGCGAGTGAGTGGTTAGTGTGTTAGATTGCATGGTAACAGTATGGAATCTTAAGGCCAGCATATAGCGTACTTCTTAAACATTTGACTATTGCTGTTCCCTTTGTATCTATAACGAAATGATTAATGCAGCTATTTCTGTAAAGGTTTATTTGGATTAAAATGTAGTAAATAGAAAAATAGGCTTTAGCAGGAATACTTTTATGCCCACTAATACAGATAGAGGATAGAGAAAGTCATATGAGTGCACCACATAAGATTTTTTTTAAAAGTACTATTCTTTGGATCAGTTCCAAATTAAGGGTTGCGTTAAATTTGCTCTATCCCTTTTTTTAACTTAGCTCTTACGGTCTCTACGTGTCTTATATTTATCTAGAAAACCGTTCCATTATCAAATCCATTCCAAACTAAGGGTTACATCTATTTTTCTTCTTTTCTTTCCTCTAACTCTATAGCTTCCAGAATTGAAATGAACTAAATAACTGCCACTTGGGCCTTGAAAACCTTCGAGGAGGTTGCGTGGTACTATTATCACCACTTGGGTGTTTCTCGACTTTCAGGAACGAAATATCGGGCGGAACTATGAGTGCAAAGCTGTTTATTTTACACCAATACCTCCTCTAATTTCGACGTTAGAAAGGAAGCGAAGAAGTCGACTGATGCTAACGCTACCGTAACACCAAGCAAGGTGAACAAAAGTATTCTGAATTTTTTGTGCGAGCCAATTTAATAGGATACTGTAGCTACTGGTCGGTCCTTGTCTTGTTGGCGCACTGTGGTAGAAATATCGAACGCACTGGATAGTGCAACCCAAAAGATAAATCGAGAACTTAAGTGCGTGGATACATTATAGACCTCATGGTTTCCTATTCCTCTGTAAATTTAGTTATTGAAGTGAGTTGGAAACCGCAGACGAACACCATGTTTTCATGATGGAGATAAAGGATAACTCAAATGGTAGATACTGCATAATAATCTAATTTTTCTAAGAACTAGCGTTTTTAAGTATGCTTGTATTCAAAATGGTGGAATTTCCAAAGGCCTTCACAATATTCTAAATAAAATTTGGTGAATCTTACTTTTAAGCTAAATGATTTTATAATTATTTTGTCTGCAGTTCTAATTTGTGTTTTAGTGACATCTAATCTTCTAAATATTCTAATGTCTGTAATAAATTACGCTAAAAATACCAGGTTATGTTCGAAATGTTAACTTTGGGTACAGAAGTAGCATGATGCTTTTCATGAATTGAAGTACAAAATCTAAATAAAGCAGCATATCGTAAAATTCATAATGAAGTACTGACAGCCCTCCAAGTCTGCATACCACAATTTAAAACTATGGCTTCATTAGCTGAAAAGTTTAAATGTTCCCTTCATACCCTTGATGAGAAAAAATATCTCGCAGGTGTTTTCTCTCGCAATTTCTCAGAAATGCTTCCTCCATTAGAAAGGAAACAACATGGGAGTTTTCAGCTATCTTGGGATGTAAGCCTATTCCAAGTCAGATATAATTTTTCCACCATTCTTCTTTTATTTCAAGAGAGTTATGTTATTCGTAACTTATGATTCCGATGCAGAAGTGTAATATTTCGTCTCACCGCCACATAAAAATGTAAAAAGCAAAGCCAGATGGTAAGACAAAACAAAACAAAAAAAGCTCTTGCGAAATGTTTTCAAGCACTAGAAAAACAAGACGGGTTTCCGCGGACTCCGAAAGAATATTTATTGGAGTTCTACAGTCAGCGGTTTACCAACTTTTCTTCAACTTCAGATCCCATATATAAAGCTATATAGCCCCTTCAGCAGCACTCCAGGCGCAAGGCAACAACTTGGGGAGAGGAGAGGCAGACGTTCTGTGTGTCTGGCACTGAAATTTATGGTCTTCCTATGCTGCTTCGCATTAAATTATTTCCTTAATGTGTTTCTTTAGGCTCCGGCAAGGATTTAAAAAATTGGACTTGGGTATAACCAAAGCCTGAATCTAATTCGCACGTAATTGGCGATTAATTAATGGGTGCACTTTATCAGTTTCAACAAGCAATTAATTTAACACATGCATTTGGTTCTTTTACCAGCTGGTGCAAGCAGATGTTCTGCACTCCAAACTTAATACTTTATAATCAAAGTTTACTGTATACAACTTGTTACCACAAGGAGGAGCAGATGTAGTTCGTTTCTTGTTTCTTAACTCTGCATCATTCAGCCTTGTTCACTTGAATCCACTATATTATGCTTCCCTTGGGGAATGTTTGCTTTAGGGATTATTGTTGTCAATGCATGGGTGTATGCTCGCAGAACTAACTTAAATACCTTGAGGTACAGTAAGTGCACGGAAGGCTGTCAATGCTTTTGGTTCCTTATAGTACTTTTCTTTATTTAATGAAGGCAGAATCTCATTATCATCTGTGTTCCACAGCAGCTCACTCATTAGCCTATAAACTAAGATCAGGCCCAGCGAACAGCGATAGGGGAGGAGTAGGAAAACATTTTATCTGAATGGCTGGAACTTATGTTTCACAATGACGGTCCACACCAGTCTCTGGATGAGTCCGTCTCGTATTGATTTGATGTCAAAGGGTTAAACTAAACAGAATTTGATTCCAAAAGCCATAGGGTGGTTGCCGGCGGATATTGCTTGCATAAGCTTGTTCCATTTTAGATTAAGTAAACTTAATTTTATACTGTCTGTTAAACTTCAAAACCTAATCAATTTTCTATAACTTACTTTAACGGCATTTTATGTCGACCTGAGTCTGTTGTTACTGCATCCTGAAACTTCGTCACATGCAATTAGTAAATCATATAAACTCGTCACACCAATAGTTGTCGCCTGGCGATTCTTCAGATGTTAAATATCCATCACAACATGATTCGTCACATTTTAACATTAATCATTCTTTCAATTGGTCATAATCGCAATTACGTTTCCATTAATTAAATTTATATTGTTCCATTGTGGTATTTCTATAGTTAGCGGTATCTGTGGGTAAATAAATAAAAGGAATGTTTGTGTTTACTGGGTCAGCGTACTTTTTGTGAAATTATATGCGATGGAATTCAACCGATTCGACCGTGAAAAATTAATTAACAGCGTTCATTGAATCAGAATTGGTTTATTACGCTATGGATAGCGGAATTCGACTAAGAAAGCGGAACCGGTAATGAAAAACGAATGTATGCCGGATACAGTATGAGCAGCTTTAGAGTGTGATGCCAAGAGACTGAAAAACACAACACTAGTATCTATCCGAGTTCTACCTAACTTCCTCATCTATGGGAATAATTCACGGATTATTTAAAAACAAACCGTACACAACACAGATTTGTTTGTTCTTTGGTTATTTCACATCCTTAACACCAATTTCATTAATAAGGCTTTGAACCTACGACTTGCTCTATACTGAACATTTGAGCACAATTTTTTTTTCAATTAAAGTATGTTGATGAGACAAGTACTGTGAAGAATATTTAACATAAATATTTAACTAAAGTTACCAAGCGAAAGGGAAAGCAAAAGTTAGCGTTGCGTTTCTACTCTCATCGTGAAGGAGTAAGCAATGCTACATAGACTTCAAACAGAAAGTTAATCAACAAAGGAATAAATCAAATACACACGTTAAACATGATAACAGAATCTTAAAACCCATTGTGGATATTTTCTTGGTTTTTTTTATTTTGGGGTTGGATTTAAACCACTTGAATGGTAAGTTAGCAGCTAACATTCGATCAACATATTTTCTTAATTGGAATATATTTCAATTTTATCATTAACAGCGGAGGAATAATTTTATTTATTATTTCAGAAATCTTTTTTGTATCTTTTTTTTTTAACTTTTTATCATAGAAGATTAACTCCGGTACGCCAACAAGACATCTGTCATAATCACATTGTTTTCACTGGATTGACGCAGGTAATTCTTTCCGCCCCACGTATAGGCGCAATATGACGCAGCCACGCTACTCCTCCAACAATGAAGCCATACCTTTGCCTCACGGTTGCTGCTTGTCTCCTCCCAGTTGGTTCTTCTTTTGCCACGGCTGCTCCACCATGAAACCTTAACCTCAGGGTATGCGTGGGTGTGTACAGAGAAATACACAAACGCTGTCTTGGAACACTTTTATTCACTATTTAAAATAATACTTTAGGTTTGCCGATCACTATTAAATGCATACGAGGATACTTTGTCTTTACCAAGACCGAAGAATATTAACTACAGCTAAGCATTCTACCCTCTAGCATGTTCGCCACCATTCTTCTCCACACGACGAAAATGTCGACCTCCACACCAGGCACTCAGGCAGACTGATCTACCAACGCTAATACAAGGAAAACCAACGCCTAAACTTCCTCTCTCTCCCCTCAAATATTCTCCTCAAACTTAGCGTCATGATGCTTAGAGAGTGGCCTTCACCAGTCTAAGTCCAGCTGCACTCGGCTGGTACCAGGAAAAACTTGCTTCAATGATATTTACCCTTTCTACCTGAGGCTGGTCCCTGATTAACAAAACTGTGCCTTTCTGGTCTTTCTGTCGCTTTTACAGTCAACAATTTTCACAATGCTTCTCCGTTTTATACATACACTGATTTTAAATATATTATTACTTATTTTATATCGCTATCCTTCTCAGATTATTATGATAATTATTGCCTTTATAATTCCGGCTTCAGGATGTAGGCGCAAACGCTTCGAAGTTAATTAATGTTCACTATGACGAAAACCTATCACGTGACGAGGACAACGTGACCGGACTTTTATGAATTAACTAAGTGTGACGAGTTTTCCTGAGATCCGTTGTCTTACCCACGTTCATAATGATGTAACGTTAACACAACCCAGCGTAAGGGCAGGCATGAGGAAGACCGTAGGCGTAACGCAAGAACATGACACGGGTTTTTAGATCCGTGAATTGCATGCGAAAATCTTTCAAGCGTACGCAAGTATTAAATTTAATAATAACCAATTATATTCCAATAAGAAAATTCACCCTTTTTGTATAAATAGGGCACAAAAAGACGATCAACCAAGCAAATGGAGCAGAGTCTGGAGTCAGCGTTTAAAATGGTGTGACACGGCCAAATGGAAGAGCAGCATGAGTGTACAGCAGAGGGCGTAAAACCTCGCATGGCGATCGTGTGCTTTTAAGAAGCTGACAATAGATGGAGAAAGAAATGCAGAATAATTTCTTCCTCTATGCACGCAACGCAAGCATAATGTTTGCAGTGTGCAATCTCTTGTGTTACGTTGCGCGTTGCGTGCATCCATGTGAATGCTTCTATTGAATAACATGGGTGCAAAGTCTTGTGTTTACGCTGCGTCTGCGCTTACGTTTCATTGTGTTTAGCAAAGCTTTGGAACATTAATGCATCTTTCCTAAATGTTTTATGATCGTTAATGTGAGCGATGAAAAGCTAAGCATATCTAAATATTGTGTAGAATCAATTTGAAATGCTGTTACTGCCACAGGAAAAACTTTTATACTCCTACCACTATATAAACAGGCTGTTACGGTATTCATTATGTACATAGCTGGCTCATTATGGCACGCGTGCCGATAATAGCAATGGAGTAATACCGGCATTCCAAGTTGATGTGGCTTATAGAGAGGGGATTGAAACATGTTTTAAGATTCTTTTCTTTACACAACGAAGATGCAAAACCCTCTGTACATGGTTAAATACCGAATAATAATGGGATCTGAATTTATAATTACTTACCATGCTTGCTGATAACAGGCTATATCACAGCCTATAACACCTGCTCATTTCCCTACCAGGAAGGGAATGCATTGAAGTAGCTGTCTTGCTTATCGGTTCAGCACGCTAGATAATAATAGATGAAATGCAGGAAGATAGCCGAACCTTTCATTTACGAACATAAATGAAAACGCTCTCACTTGTTTCAGCTTGGATGCCGAATTGTTTTATTATTTATTTTCTACAATTTATAATGCTAAGATTCCATAAATTTTTGTACCCAATAATAGGAAGCTCTTGAAAATTGTCTCGCGAACGATAGTGAGTCCAACAGACATTCACTCGTGCCATAATCATTAAGCTTATCCACTCGTTGCATAAATTACCATGAGGCAGTATTTTTAACACTTAAATGATTTCAGTGTAATTATATAATATAAAAAACTAACAGCCTGCCTTAAAGCAATATGTGTATAATATAATATATAAAATGTATGTAACAGTCATTGTATTGTGTTTATATTATTGTGTACATGTATAATAATGCTATGTGAATGTATTACGTAATTTAATAATGTAGGAGCTGTGAGAATATAGGTCAAAAGTTGCTAACAATGAGCTAACAATGACGTAACCTTGAGGCAATAATGAATTGGAAAGTTTAATAATGCTACTAGTAATTCTTGGAACAATAATGTAATTTTTCAGACTGCTTATAAATAGCCAATCAACAACCAGAAAAGCTGAAATTTAAATAAAAGTATTCTATTGGAGTAAAATTAGCCAATCAGAGACGTGAATTACAAAAAAATTATAAATTTAAGCGGTAATCGGCAGTCGCTAGTCGACAACGTTCTTAACCGATCGCTAGACGCAACGTTCCTAACCGGATGCTGGACGGCAACGTTCCTGAACAGTTTAATACGTATTCAGTGTGAGACACATAAAATTCATTACGGCGAATATATTAAAAAGCTTACGTGTTAAAAAGCGCAAGTAATTAATAAATAATCTCACAGCTCTCTATATCAGTGAAGCGTTATTTAATCGTGTGAAGGATTAATAAAAGGAGTGGAGTAAAAATTATAATTTGTGTAAGCCTACATTCTTTAGCGGCATCATCCCCTGATAAGAGATACATGTTTCTACAGATTAATACTGACACAGCCGAGGCAAACATAAATTTATATAATATTTCAAGAAAACATTAAAATACAAAGTTGATTCCTAAAAGTTGGTGCGAAGGCCACCGGAAAGTAAAGTTGGGGCGAAGGCCACCGGAAACTTTGTATCGCACGTGGTTGCAACTACATCAAGTTTGGCTCCCCAACAGTAGAACTACAATACAACTCCTCCTAAAATAAAACCTTTCCCCAACCATTATTCTTTAAAACGTGAACACACATAGGATTTAACATGCTTCATTGGCAGAGATTACGATCTATATGGGCAGTACATTAGACCGTAGTTAGAGAGGCAGTAAGTCATGATTTCTCGCAAGGTATGACCGGGAACCTAGTAAACCTTTCCACCTGGTGGATGCGAATAGTGAGATTTAGCCGGCTATTGTGTTTCTATGCGTATCCGTCAACAGGCTGACTTTCTGGGGCAAACAATAGCCTACCCAAACGGTGCATCTGAACCCATTCGCAGCCATCCAGTCGCAGCGTATACTCCAAGCTGGCTTATTAATGGCGGAATGATAAACGCCTCTCCATGAAACCGTGGGACGTGGTGCATGCACCGTACAGCCCAACCTAAGATACATTATGCGCATCTCTGCTGCCTGTGTTCGTGAAACAGAAATTGCTTTCTGTGGTCAATATCAGTGTTTATGGCCTGTTTAAAACCGTAAAGGCAAATGCTGTATTATTAATTATACATAACACGGAACCGGAATGCTAAAACGACATGAGTGAGTAAATGCAGATTTTGAGAAACAATTACTTAAAATTTAGCTATGAGTATCCTTTTTAAAATAAAGGTTGTGTATAAACGATGAAACCTTCAATAGTGTATTGCCCTTAATTCTTTAATTAGAAAATTTTATTGTATTTTTTGGAACTTAAATCTTCATTCTATACTAGCATTATAGAGAGAGAATTGCATTTGCCTGTGGGTGAGGCATGCAGTAATACCCGAATTCGACCAACAGATTTTGATAACAATTCTTTCACCAGTGAAAAGCACCGTTCTTCCCAACTATAGGCTATAAAATGTTTTCAGAAGTTTTAAAACATTGGGAGCGGTTTCATATTCATGTTACCCAACATGAATATGAACATCACATTTTATGGCACTTTATTCCGAATATGGCAGACTTTACTGACCTTCACTTCAAATATATAAATGGGAACGTTTAAAATATTTGTTAGTACACGATCTCGAAAACAGCTGCTTGTCGGACTGTTAACACGCGGAAAATAGTACTATAGTCGTCATGGGTCATGGAAACCTTTAACGGCGTAATAAATAAAATACAGATAGCACTGATCATATCTTTGTTCACAAGAGAAAAACTGCTTACCTTGCACAAGTTTTTAAATGCAATATACACTACGTGATCAAAAGTATCCGGACACCTGGCTGAAAATGACGTACAAGTTCGTGGCGCCCTCCATCAGTAATGCTTAAAGTCAATATGATGTTGGCCCACCCTTAGCCTTGATGACAGCGTTCACTCTCGCAGGCATACTATCAATCAGGTGCTGGAAGGTTTCTTGGGGAATGGCAGCCCATTTTTCACGGAACTGAAGAGAGGTATCGATGAAGGTCGGTGAGGCCTGGCACGAAGTCGGCGTTCCAAAACATCCCAAAGATGTTCTATAGGATTCAAGTCAGGACTCTGAGCAGGCCAGTCCATTACAGGGATGTTATTGTCGTGAAACCACTCCGCCACAGCCCCTGCAGTATGAACAGCTGCTCGATCGTGTTGAAAGATGCAATTGCTCTTCAACAGTGGGAAGCAAGAAAGTGCTTAAAATATCAATGTAGGCCTGCGCCGTGATCGTGCCACGCAAAACAACAAGTGGTGCAAGCCCCCTCCAGGAAAAACACGACCACACCATAACACCACCACTCCGAATTTCACTTTTGGCACTACTCACACTGGCAGATGACGTTCACCGGGCATTCGCCATAGCCACACCCTGCCATCGGATCGCCACATTGTGTACCTGATTCGTCACTCCACACAACGTTTTGCCACTTTTCAATCGTGTAATGTTGACGCTCCACGTTTGACATTTGCCTGCGTGATGTGTGGCTTATGAGCAGCCGCTCGATCATGGAATCCAAAGTTTCTCACCTCACGCCTAACTGTCATAGTAGTCGGAGCGGATCCTTATGCAGTTTGGAATTCCTGTGTGATGGTTTGGATAGATGTCTGCCTATTAATCTTTACGACCCTCTTCAAATGTGGGCGGTCTCTGTCAGTCAACAGACGAGGTCGGCCTGTACGCTTTTGTGCTGTACATGTCCCTTCACGTTTCCACTTCACTATCACATCAGAAACAGTGGACGTAGGGATGTTTAGGAGTGTGGAAATCTCGCGTACAGACTTCTGATACAAGTGACACCCAATCACCTGACCACGTTCGAAGTCCGTGAGTTCCATGGAGCGTCCCATTCTGCTGTTTCACGATGTCTAATGACTACTGAGATCGCGGATGAGTACCAGGCAATAGGTGGCAGCACAATGCACCTAAGATGAAAAACGTATGTTTGTGGGGGTGTCCGGATAATTTTGATTACATAATATATTTCTTCTCATACTGCTGGCGAGATGTTGCTACCAGCAGCCCCGATTCAGTGTTTCTGGTTTGGATTGAGATTTCCTCGGGATTTTCACCCATGTTTTCAGACACAAGCTTGTTGTTTAGAAACGAGCGATCACAATAAATACTGCCATCCATATCCGTACGATCGAAGCTTCCTAAGTGGTGTTGGTACGGTTCATAGCGTAGGATTGAGGCGGCTGTGAGAATATGTTAACAAATAACTGACTATGCCTTTTATAATTATACAATACTTATATTACATTTATTTAATATAATTTAGAGACATTTTACTAAAAACTATTGTATGCACCAAGTGCGCAAATGCTTTAGTGGACTCTCTAGTATTTCGGACGAAATGCCTAATTCACCCGCTAAAGCCTTATTTTACGCACCTGATACGTGCTTAAATAGCTATTAAATTGAGCTACTACAGGGGGAATTGTAAAAATGTGTACATATCTCCAATTTTTCCTCTGATTTCGCTTAATGTTTAACAATGGTGATTTTGGCGTGATTTTAATAAAATTTAAAAGACCTACTGTTTTAAAAGCAGGTCATCACTATGTGATGGTTGAGAAATTCCATGCTTTGCATGAGTACGAGAAAAAACGAAGTATAGCTGTAAACATTTGAAAATTCAAAACCATAGAAGAGAATACCTAGGAAATGTTAATGCCACAAAAGAGTTTGACTTCACTGTGTGCTTTAACGAGATTTGCATTTTTATATAGTTCGATTTACCAATAAAATACAGAATAACTAGGACTTCATAGGCTATTCGCAGAAAATTCAGAATAAGCATTTTACTTATCATGAAAATATCTCAAAAATATGGTGGACCTATGTTTGAGAAAATCAAAAATGACGAATAATATTCCATATAAAGAGTAGTTTGGAGTGGGGGATGTTCTTGAAAATTTTGGTACGGCTAATTTAGATGATGTTTAAGGTTTTGTATTCAACCAACTTCTCGTTTTTGAGTACGGTGTTCGCACACACACGCACACAGGCACGACATGTTAAACAAAAATGCATTTTTGAACGCAGGGCGCCTCAAAACGTGTATTTTCGGTAAAATCGAATTTTTGGTGGAATATAGTACTTCCTCTACTTACTATAGGTAAGTATCAAAGAAATTAATACTGCAGACTTAGATTTTATAGATATAGTGACGCTATTTTAATTACATAATTATAATACTACAATTTAAAAAATATATTTGAAATGTTAATCCCTAAATTTTCCAAAAATAACTAGTTTTTTTTTACTCCTTGCATTTCACAAAAAGGAGAACTGAACTTAACTAGTTTTGTTAATCCCTATATTTTCACAACAAATATCATTAAGTCCACCATTAGTAAAGGACTGGTGTTATTTAATGTTGTTATATCTGCTATATATCCAGATAGAACTTTTTCTGGCAATTTACGATTGTGGATGAACAATCATAATGTGCCCGCCGTGGTGGAGTGTGTTGGAGCATAATGTTCCGGATCACACAGAATGCGCTGAGTTCGAGCCCAACCAATGGGGTTGCGAATGTTTCTGTCCATGTGTATGACCGTTGCATACTCGGTATCGTGATGATTTGAGGAGGTAGGTCAAGAAAACCAATATTCCGCCTGCTGATCATATCATCTCCCTCCCCAATCGGCTGTAACGTCCCGCTCTGCATGTGCATATGGTCATGAGGTTGGCAGCTGAGTTGGTGGGCCAATGCACAAGAACTGTCGTGCCACGGATTTGAATTCTTTTAATATATTTTACTCCAAAAAAATCGGGTTTTTTAGTTTATAGTTTTTTGCGAAAGAATGCTCCACCTGATGAAACCTTCTATATAACATATCACTTAGAAAATTTAATGAATATTTAAGATATTACAATAATTTTCATTATTATTATTATTATTATTATTATTATTACGATAGCGATCATAAATTTTTTTAGAATGCTATGTTTAATACAATGTCAAAAAATGTTTTGACAGCGACGTTCTAATGTTTTGCGAGTTGATTGGTCGTGTAGTTTATTCTATTTGCTCTAATAGTTTGTTAAGTACCATCATTTAAAGATTTTGTGTTCACCCAAAAATGAATTTGACATAGAGAACATTTCGTTTATGATTTTTTACGATTTTAAATCGTTATTAATGCCTAAACAATCTAAAGATCGTCTTAGAAATGCATTTCGTGGAGAAGCCCCATCTAAGGCAACAATTGATAATTGGCACATCAAATTCACAAGAGATTGATTTCATAAAGGATGCCAAGGACGGCTATTACTGATGAAAATATTGCCGCTTTTTGAGCAATGCTTGAAGAAGATCGACGGACACCTTATGAATTTATTCGGGAACATTGGGCATTGGTATGAGTCAGATGTAAAACATTTTAAATCAATAATGTAGTGCTGAGAAAACTTTGCTGTCGATGGATTCCACATAAACTGACTCCCGAACAAAAACAACGCATTGATTAGTGCAGAAAAACTCTGGAAAATTCCAAGGCGGCACTTAAATTTGGTTTGGAATATCGTTACTGGTGATGAATCCTGGATTTATTGTTATGATCCTGAAAAGAAAAGTCAATCGGCTCAAGGAGTCTTTCGAACAAAACCGAAGCCTACAAAACAAAACTCCGCTGAATTCGCAGGGTTAGTAAGAAAATGGTTGCTAGCTTTTATTTTTTTTGAGGCAGTGTTTTTTACACTTAAATGATTTCAGTCTAACTATATAATATATTAAGTCGATAACAGCCCGCCTTAAAGCAATATGTGTATGTAGGAATGTATAAAAAGTGTATATTACAGTTATTGTATTCATGTGTAATAATGTTATACGAATATATTACGTAATTTAATAATGTAGGAGCTGTGAGAATAATACGTTAAAAGTTGCTAACAATTAGGTAACCTTGAGGCAATAATGAGTAAGAATGTTCAATAATGCTACTAGTCATTATTGGAGCAGCAATAACGTAATTTTTTTGTGACAGCTAATAAAATAGCCAATCAACAAGCAGAAAAAGCTTTAGTTAAATGAAAGTATTCTATTGGAGTAGGATTAGCCAATCAAAAACTGTAAAGGAGAAAATTTTACAAATTTAGAGTTCAGTTGCCTGCAGACAGCGTTACTAACCAGACGCAAAAACGCGTCCTCGAGAGATTTAATACGTATTCGTGTGAGACGAAAAATAAGTTTACGTGTTAAAAAGTGTAATTAATTAATAAAAAGAATCTTACAGCTCTCTATATCAGTGAAGTGTTATTTAAATCGTATCAAGCATTAATAAAAGGAGTGGAGTAAAATTATAATCTGTGTAAGCCTACATTCTTGTTGCACCATAACCCTGCTAAAAGAAACATGTCTCTAACAATAATACTGACGCAGCCGAGGCAAACATAAATATAATACTTAAAGAAACAGTCAAATTACAAAGTTAATATTTTTAAACTTAGGGCGAAGGCTACCGGAAACTGTTTACTATACGTGTGGTTGCAACGAATTTCAAGTTCGGTTCCCCAACAGATGAAATATAACACAACTCCTTCAATACAAACTTCTTCAAATTGGCGTCCATACGTGGAGCTAATAAAATCTCCTTCTTCATTTTAAATGGCCCATATTGCCCATATAGCTTTAGAAGATAGACGTACCGTCACTGCTGATTAGTACACAGATGTCTGTTTAGCGCAAAGTTTTGAAAATGTTCGTGAAAAACGCCCAAAAGGATAAATAATGTTAAATAATGCCAGTGCATCGTCTCATACAGAAAACGTAACTGAATATCTGGATGCCCTAAAGATCAGCACCATGTGAGCCCCCACCATACAGCCCTGACATAGCACCTTCTGATTTCTTTTTGTTTCCAAAAATAAAATATGTGTGGAATCACCTTTTCGTCATCAATGAAGCAGTGCAACATTATAAAAATTTGGTTTCTGAAGTGCCTCAGGAAGAGTGGCATCATTGCTTTAAGGGCTGGTTTCATCGAATGCAAAAATGTATTAATGTTAAAGGGAAATATTTTGAAAAGCAATAAAATCATTTGCATTTTTTAAAATAAATCCGTTTTTGATTTTCTAAAAACGTTTGTGTCGCCCTCGTACCACGAGAAGTAATATAGTTCCGCATTGTAAGCATACGGAGGAGGCACAGGTTTTGCACGATTAAACCCTTTACTTATGCTTTAATTTACCGATTTTCCAAACATCACGTGACTTGTTAGTTGCACAGAGAAGAGAAAGAAGGGCGAGGGCATAGGAAAGGAGAGTAAAGCAGAGTGGAAAAGGGAAGAGGGAAACACAGAAAGAGGGTGAACTGTGAGGAAACGGGAGTAAGAGACAGAGAAGAGACCGTATTTAAGGCAATAAGATAATAGAGCTGAAGGTTCTACTTGTAACTAAATGTAGATTTAGAACAAGTTAGAACTTGAAATTCTTGTTTTTGGGGTTCGCTATACTTATAATGTCAGCCTTACTTCCGTGAGCAATGCTGAATACTCAGGGACACAATTTGCGTTCCTCTATTGTAAGTTGTCATTTCTTGAAATAACTTTGTGTATAGAATAGTCACGCCATAGACAGTTGGCACAGTTTGTGAAAAGTCAGCCATTCAATCAGATTAAATTATTACTGCTTGAAGCGATTCTGAGGAGAGGACCATTGTTAACCAACAGAGCGCGCCAATATCAGTCGAGCGTTGGATCTCCAATTAACGTCTCGTTACTATTCTACCCCCACCATCTCTTAAGCATTTCCGCACCTGCTTTACTCACCTATTTCTGGCGTGCAAAACCTTGTTATGCTTAGGAAACAATAACGCAATAGTATTTTAACTGACTTGATATTCAACCCCGTATTGCTTGAAAAGTAATTGAATGTGAGATGCTGTAGGAAGGGGTCGCAGCAGACAATCACCAGCTGCATCATCATATTCACATACGCAGTAGCGGCTCATGAGTATAATTTTGGATGTTCACAAAATTTTAGTCAGATAGCCCTGAAGATGTGAAATGGTATCCGCTGCATAATAGTTATTATGAACATATTGACACAACTGCAGCCGTTCCTAACAATAATAATAATAATAATAATAATAATAATAATAATAATAATGTATAACATGTCTGGCGAAAGAAAGTTTTTGTTGTGTACAGAATAAGTAGACCGAATTAGGGTAAGAATGAAGTAATATGTAAATTAATTTGTAATTGAGAATATTGATGCATGGAAAAACCGGGAGACGTTTCCGGCTTGTGCACGTTACCTACTTCTGCTACAGTTATTCTAGCTTCTACTATAGTGTTACCACCATGTGCATCTTAAAATGTGTACAAGTTCAACATATGCGAAGGCGCTGTTCCCACGTTTCATCGACTTTAGAGGAGTAGTGCGGTAGATTTAGATGTCGTAGATTTTTAATTCCCACATATGCGTAACATTCAATAGCATTCAAATAAAAAACAACCAGTAAACCTGATGTCAAAAATTAGGGTGCGCTTGTGCTGTTGTACAATAGCCGCCTAAACATACGTATCTTTGCAAGAGCTAGTAAAGAGTCCATCCGAATCTAACTCTGTCAATAACATACAAAAATTTGAGGACACAGTAAATAATCGACCTGTTCAAGTTATAAATACATACTATTATATTTACTTTCTCTACTACGTATAGTAAGTAGGGGAAGTATTGTATTCCACCCAAAAATTCGATACCGAGATTTCACCGGAAATACATGTTTTGAGACCCCCTGAATCCCAAAAAAAGCATTTTTGGAAACATGTCCGTGTGTGTCTCTGTGTGTGTGTGTGTGTGTGTGTGTGTGTGTGTGTGTGTGTGTGAACAGCATAACTCAGAAACGAACAGTCGGATAAACACCAACCTTGGTATTTAGGTTCAGTATCTTCCAGAGATGCGACACGAAGGTTTTCAAGAAAATCCCCCCACCCCAGATTACCGTTTACATGGAACATTTTTCAGAAATTTTAATTTTCTCAAAAATGGCTCTAACGATTTTCATTAAAATATCATATGTTTAAGATATTTTAATGACAAATGAAGTGTATATCTCGAATTTTCTGGGAATATCTCCAAAAGTGTTCTTCATTGGGAACGACTTTTGCATAACTGGTACGCCATAAGAGATAGACAAAATTTTACTACACAAACATTGTAGATCGGGTTAAAATACACAATTTATGTCATATACATTTTTTGTTGAGTGAACCATTTTCGAGATATTGCTTATTATTCCATTAAATTTTCCAATACTTATACTTTTTCTCATATTCGTTATTCATTTTTTTTGTCCTGGTAATGCAAAGAGAATGGAATACTCCACATAGCAACCAGCTCTTAAAATATTTGACTATACATAGCTTAAAGCCTAGCAATTCCTCTTGCATCTACAAGAAAATTAGCAATAAGATTAACATCTCGATATCTCAATTACCATGAAGCATATGGAGAATAAGCGTTTGTAAAAATAGTTTGTAAAAGAGTAGAGAAAGTCATGTGAGCGTAACACATCAGATTTTTTTCCTGTAATTACCTCGGACCACCGCTAAGCTGTAACTGTACTTTAGTGTTTCATTTCAACGACATGTTCCCTAAAGTCCTAAGGTAAATACTGCAAGGTCAGAATCAAGCGACTCAAAACAGTTTACGTACCATCATTCCGGGGATGTTTGCCAATGCCGCTGTGACAACACTCGTGGGGGATGATCATCTGGTAGCGAGTGTTTTGATTCCATTGCGGTAAATCCGTGTTGTCATTCCAGAGATGGGGTTGCAATCTTGGCAGAAGTCGCAGCACACCCCCAGCAAAACAAACACGGGCTTGTACGAATTTATTAATGTCATTGTCCTTAGCAACTCACCTCGCACACGGAACGTGTTATAATTCATAGGCATCCCAAGAGTCCCTCTTTTGTTACTCGAGAAACATCTTCGTCATCAGCAAACTATCTGGACTTGGGGAGACAAGAAAGGGAGAGATCATCTTTTGTAGTCTGCACATTGTGTCTAAAACGGAGTTTGCATGAGTTAAGGGGGGTTTGCTTTATGACGTAAGGGATGGAACTGGCTGGACTGAGCCAAGTTTGAAAACCACATCGTCAGTGTAAGCCATCCCTCCTTGTCCCTCCACCCTACCTACGTTTTCTCCCTTTAGATCTAAATCAAGCGTAGGCTTAGTGTTCCGAACTTCCCAAGGGATTTGGGGGGGGGGGGACTATCCACATACACACATACTACGTACATACGCTCCATTTGAAAAACTCTTTTGTTCTTATCTACGTGGACAGTTGGAAACCAGTGGCGGGTATTGGCTACTGGGAATTACGCGGAAGTAACCTCTAAGTGCTCCTAACTACCAGTGATGATGATGCCATCCCAGTATGAAAATTGAAAAATTATTTACATATTGCCTTGAATCACTTCCATAGTGTTTTGATATTGGATTGGAACATCTATGCTTATTCCTTGAATAGTAAAAAAACAGTAAAATAGCATCGAATTGAATGGGTGCTCACAAAAATGGTCTAACCATCATCTTACCAGAACAAGGGAACTCACCTTTACAAATGCCAATGAAACAAATCGTCCATAAATTCTAGTACACAAGGGAATAAATCAACAATAGAGCCACAATTACGCCATCTGCGCGGCCTCCCGGATAAATTCCAAATGAGCTTAATTTTTCTGTAACAAAACAAAATGGCACCTTTTCAATAAACTGTCATAAAATTACAAGTTTTTTTTTAATTCATCACACAGATTTTGTTAAGATTAGCCGAACTCAGGGAGAGAGTACTGGAATTTCTGTAATGGATGTCATGTTACTTATTTAATGTGTGTTTGTAAGTGTGTGTGTGTCTGAGAGAGAGAGAGAGCGAGAGAGAGAGAGAGAGAGTGAATTTTAAGCCCGTTTTTGTGAACACTCGTTCAATTACGTTAAACACAAAACCGCAAGTATTTACCGCCTTAAGACGGCTTTTAAAATCTGAAAACTTTTAATACTACAAATTTGAAGAATCAAACCGATATTGTTACATGCTGGGTAGAGGCCCAAAAGTTCACATGAAAAATTAAATTAATTTTTAGTACCCAGCACGTACATCGAGGGGACTATACTTACTTGGCCACGGAGGACCGAAACATGGTGTGGAGGAAGGCGTGGGTTTTTCACTGTACAAAATCCATAACACAAATCTACTTATATATTCCTAGATTTATTTCCTAACCGTTTTGAGTTCCTACATTATTAAATATGAAAGGTGAGGGGAAATGCCCATCGATCCAAAAGGCGGCTTACACGCGTAGCCCGCTTCTCACGAAATACTCAGCAAGACTGACGCTATCCCCACCACTCGTGACTAGCAAAAACTCCCAGCCAGAGTGACGTCATCCCAGTCAACATAATAGGAAAACAACAATATGTCTGATAATGACAATGGAAACTCCCCAAATTATTAATACGCTACAATATAGTTTCATTACACGATTTGGTACAAGATGGATACAGGACGCTGAAGGGATAGTCAAAGCTTTAAACCCCTGAAATATAGGTATGCACTGTAATGCCATGTTTTTTCCACCACAACACGAGAAATAGATGAATGGGGACTTCAAAAACTATATATTACTGGAAAATTCAAACTAATAACAATGAACATTTCGGAAATGGAGGTGGGTTTCTTTTACGAGATGTAAATTTTTCGGCTCTAAGTTATTGCTTATTTCTTGTAGTTTTACCATTTATACAATATTGCTCAAAATGAAGAGGACTCGACAGACCTTTTACAGAAAATTTAAACTATACGTGTTGTTAGTCATGCAAATTTCTTTATAGATGGATGGATGGATGGATGGATGGATGGACGGAGGGACGGAGGGACGGAGGGACGGAGAGACGGAGAGATATAAAATATTCGTGTGACATCCTTGGAAGATGCTGAACTTGAATACCAAGTTTGGTATTTATCCGAGTTTTCATTTTTAAGATACGCTGCTCTCTCTCTCCCACCTACACACACATACTACTACTACTACCACCACCACTACTACTACTACTACTACTACTAATAATAATAATAATAATAATAATAATAATAATAATAATAATAATTAATGCCGTGACACTTGACCTGTAAACCCGACTGCCGGCCTGACGCCCACAAACACACGGCAGAGGTAGGTGATCATCAAACCGATAACGGGGAGGTGGTGTGTCCAGCATCACGCATCCAGCAGGCAGAATGTTGCCCTCGGTGGCCCGGATCGCTGCCTATTGCAGTTCCTCTCCCTCCTCAGGATGCTGAGTGAGCATCAGTCGTATATCCGCACCCCTATGGGTGGGATCATTTCGTGCCCGGGAACCCCACGGCTAGAGAGATGAGAGATATAAGAAAGATCATTAAATTTCGGACTAAAATATTTGTACACGACTGTACACGTTGGTGGAATGTATTGCGAATGACTATCTAAACCAGTTTCGGAATATAAATGTACAGTAGCACATAAATTGGAAGACGTAAGTACGGTGAGAGAAGATTCTAGGAAGAGGACAAAGTGCGCAATCGCTTTGGGTAGAAAAGAAAAAGAAAAAAGTAGTCTTTGGTTCGCATCATAGATAGCTTCAAACTATCTCCCATTTCTTCTGGTCGCTTCTGCCCCATATGTCGATTTCGGCATTACGAAATAAGTCAGTAAAGTAAAGCAGAAAATCTCGTCGCAGAGCGCTGGGAAACATCAACGTTGATGACCACAAATTTCTTCCCTTCCTTTTATTACCCCAGTTGAGACGCTGGCTGCTCTGCTGGTTATTGGAAAGCGGCAGCAAGGACAATAATACCAGAAACAGCAACGTCGGGAATGAATGATCGAGAAAAATCCATAAAAAGTTGGGAAAAAAACCTCAATACAGCCATAAATCTGAACGCAGATGTCATTCTGTTGGTTCCGATATTGTGATACGTTCCTTGCACGGATGAAATAAGTGAATACAGAGCACGCAATGAATGGGCCATCGTTTTCAATATTGGCTGTGTTGATTTCAGACTTTCTTGCAACACAACCATCTGTTTCTCCCCTACTCCGTTATGCTTGTTTCTTCTGCATACCAGTTTTATTTTATGAACAGAAATAATCAAATGACATATTTCCTACAAGACATACAATGATTAATTCATATATACTTGACTCAAGGAGAGGCGGTTAGTGTGCAATAATGTGGCTTAATAGTTATTCGTAAATTCATTGATATAACATTTGATTTATCATACGCCATTTTCTCTACCTATTGCATAATCCATGTGTTTACACACAGAAAACTATTAATACTTAAGAACATAATTCGGTGCTCAAAATTCATATCGGTATCGAGTATCGAGAAATAATGGTTTCGCCCCATTACTACTTTGAATTTATTTAGGTTATACTCAATACCGGGCGGCGCCATGGCCGAGTGGTTAGACCGCTCGCCTCCCACCGAGGCGGTCCGGGTTCACTCCCAGGGACCTGCATGTGGGATTTGTGGTGGACGAAGCGGCTTCTGGGCGGGTTTTCTCCGGGTTCTCAAGTTTCCTCCGCCATTCATTCCATTCTCCCAACTGCTCCATCATCATCTTTCCGTCGTCCTCCGTGGACTAGTGGTACCGTGCTAGCCTCTAGTTCCCAAGGTCGCGGGTTCAAACCCGGCGGAGGGCGATGGATTTTTTCGGGCGTAAAAATCGTTAGCACGGCTTCCTTCGGAAGGGAAGTAAAGCCGGTGGTCCCGTGTCGTAGATTTACGGCACGTAAAAGAACCTCAAGCCTGATAAAGAGGCCTCTGAGCAAAATTACCGGTGTTTCACGCCCAATATAGAATGGGACGCTAAGAACCATAGTAGTTAAAGAGCGTCCATAAATAAGACTCAATTAAAAAACAATCATCTTTCCTTTCATCCATTTCACCATAATTTCGTTTCATCTACTTCCTTCATCCCATACCAGGCATCGGGTGATCACCCATCCTGGATGTTCTGTCTGATCCATGAGTGTCTGCTCCTCGACGGGCCTCTGACCCCAGGCACCCGCCTGTAAGTCCTGGGGGTGTAAGTCCTACATAAGAGGAGGGTAAACAGATAATGAATTAATGAATATTCTCAATACCATTATCTTTGTCACAGCTGATGTTGCTTCTCCCAAAAATTTTCACAGTGAGCCATAACCTGTGGAGATTCCGAGATTGTAGTATTTACTTATTTCTTTTACTCCTATAGAGAATATTTCAGGTCATCTTCGTCTTTCTGTTAGTGTAATGTCATCATTTCATCAGCATATGCCGATTTATTTTTTATAATCCAGATTTTACTTCCTTTTTACACTTTCTGTAACTTTCTCCAAAAAAAAAGATACACAAACATGGGATTAGTGACAGATTGCATCCTTGTCTTACTCCTTGGTTTGTCTCTATTTCGAGCCTCGGTAGTTCCTGTTTTCATTATTATTTTTATTCCTTCATACGAGGGGCACTATTTATATTTTGAGCCTTGGCAACCCCGAATGTTGTAGGTCCATCTGACGTTTCCAATGGAAAGTTTGACACTTTTGACCATAATCTACTTCAAACATTTTGTCAATAGAGAGTCGTCTGGTTTTTTTCTTTCTTTTTTTTTACGCTAACTTAAAATTGTGTGTCAACAAAAACATGGAATTAACTCGTGAAAATGTTCGTGCAATGATTTATTACGACCTTAGACGTGGATTATCAAGACAAGAGAGAATCGATCAACTAACTTCCACATTTGGCGACGAAACTAACTTCCACATTTGGCGACGAAGCTCCATCCTTTGCCACTGTGAAACGCTGGTATAACGAATTTAATCGTGGCCGCCGTTCGCTTAATGATGAAGTTCGTGAAGGTCGTCCAAAATCAGTTGTTGTGCCAGAAAACATTGATGCTGTGCAAAAACTAATAATGAAAGATCGTCATGCAACATATTGTGAGATTGAGGCAACCTTAGGCATTAGTTCCACCAGCATATATAAAATATTGCACGATTATTTAGCCGTGAAAAAGGTTTGCTCTCGTTGGATCCCACATAATTTGATTCAATCTCAAAAAGATGCTCGCGTCGATTGGTGTACAAAACTGCTCAAGAAATACAATGGTGGTGCCTCAAAAGACGTATATAAGATTGTAACAGGTGACGAATCATGGATCTGTGCGTATGAGCCGGAACGTAAACAGCAGTCGACTGTATGGGTGTTTCAAGATGAAGCAAATCCAACAAAAGCTGTTCGCACTCGAAGCACTTCGAAGCAAATGGTCGCCTGCTTTTTCAGCAAAACTGGCCATGTAGCAACAGTGCCTTTAGATGAACGTAAAACGTCAATGCCAAATGGTACACAACCATTTGTTTGCCTGAAATCTTCGGTGAAGTAAGGAAAACCAACAAGAACGTAGGATCGCTCTTCATCAAGACAATGCAATCGCACACACATCTCGTCTAACAGAGTATTTGAAAGCTCAAAAAATCGAATTGATGGGTCATCCGCCATATAGTCCTGATTTGGCACCCAATGACTTCTTTTTGTTCCCGAACATCAAGAATAAATTGCGTGGACAACGATTTTCGTTGGCAGAAGAAGCCGTTGATGCCTTCAAAAATCATGTTTTGGAGGTGTCTCAAGAAGACTGAAATAAATGCTTTGACAAATGGATCAAACGGATGCAAAAGTGTATTGATCATAAAGGAGAGTATTTTGAAAAACAATAAAGCAGTTTTCAATCAGAAATTACTTTGTTTTAATTATTAGGCTCAAAATATAAACAGTGCCCCTCGTATAGAACTTATATCACTTGTATAAGACGAGAGGCGCAACCTCGATTCGTCATTATCTACAATTTGTTCTCTGTTAACACAGTCAAACGCTTTTTCAAAGCCAACAAACGCAATGTGCGTTTTTAAGTTGACTTCACATCTTCTTTCTAAAAACTTTTAATAGTAGAATATGATCACTGCACGACCGTCACTTTCTAAAACCTACTTATTCCTCTAATTTTGTTCCTGCTATAACTTCCAATCGTCTATTAATTATTGTAGTATATACTAAGAGCATTTAAGAGACTTATTTATATGAAATCTGATTGCGTAGATGTGTGATGAGAAGTAATTAGATAAATGATAGTAACTCTTGATAAATGAGTATGGGTTATATGGTGTGCAAATGTTGAATATCGTCTTAAAGTCCTTCCTCTTCTTCTTTCCTGTGACTTTACCATAGCTATTTCTCTCTCTTTCCGGGATCGTCGTGTACGAAAAATAAACAGTGTTATTTTCTATCCTATTATTCACACAACTTTATCTAAGAGGTGTCGCCAACCTGTTCCTCTGGGTACACGCCTTGAATCTGCTCTAATTCGCGGAACCATCCAAGCTAATTACCTGAAGTATTCCATCTCCCTCAGAAATCCCTGAAATTCATCACCTGGAATCTACATACTAATAGTTCACACCTGACGACACAGACTAGTGACGTCATGCTCAATGAATGACGTGCAAGTAGACACCGCAACCTATAAACAGGAGTTCTTATATCCCCCACACTAAACGCAAGGTATGTTTTCGACACGATAGTGTTTTTGATCCACTTCCCGTTCATGCTGTCATGGTGGAAAATTAATATCCTGCATTCGGTGCTGATAAGTAATCTATCTAACTGCGGTTTTTGCCTATTTTACTGTACGCATGTGCATGATCTACATTAAATCCTATAACTTTTGATACATTTATTCTAGGCGCGGAATATAATCATATTTGATAGCTAAATTGTGTCACTTAATCCTATCTTTGTATTTCACTTCTTTTTACTTTCTCTGCTACGTATAGTAAGTAGGGGAAGTATTGTATTTCACCCGAAAACTCCATACCGAGATGTCACCGGAAATATATGTTTTGAGACCCCCTGAATCCAAAAAAAAATCATTTTTGGAAACATGTCCGTGTGTGTGTCTGTGAACAGCATAACTCAGAAACGAACAGTCGGATAAACACCAAACTTGGTATTTAGGTTCAGTATCTTCCAGAGATGCGACACGAAGGTTTTCAAGAAAATACCCCGTTTTTTGTTGAGTGAACGATTTTCGAGATATTGCTTGTTATTCCCTTAAATTTTCCAATACTTATACTTTTTCTCAAAAAGAAATTCGTTATTCATTTTTTTTGGTCCTGGTAATGCAACCAGCTCTTACAATACTTGACTATCGCATAAAGCCTACCAATTCCCCTTGCATCTACAAGAAAATTAGCAATAAGATTAACATCTCGATATCTCGATTAACATGAAGCTTATGGAGAATAAGCGTTTGTAAAAATATTTTATACAAGAGTAGAGAAAGTCATGTGAGTGTAACACATCAGATTTTTTAATTTTTTACTATTTATCCAGGATTTAATTCCCGTAGCAGCTAAGTATGAGCTGTAAGTTACTGATTTTATAAGGTTAACAACCAGCGCAGATAATCCATCGCCAGTTTACCACCAATATGTTGATCTCGGTGACCTTGCTACTGGAAGCAATGTTCAACACTTGGTAGTAATTAATTCTATATTCTATTCACTATCGTCGAAAAAAATAGATGCAATGCTATCTGTGGTATGAACTTACCACACTTGCATCACAATACACTATTTCATCATATATATTTAAACTGAACGCTGAATGGTTTCCTTAAACAGCTTGCTTCTAACATACAAATGTTTTCCTTTGATGTAAATGTATCTTAAAACTAGCCCATTGTTACTAACACATGGCTCTTTCTAACCTATGTCTATATATATTTATCTCAGATGCCATTTTCCACACTGGCGTCCTAA
This sequence comes from Deroplatys truncata, assembly GCA_030765065.1. NCBI lineage: Eukaryota > Metazoa > Arthropoda > Insecta > Mantodea > Mantidae > Deroplatys > Deroplatys truncata. The sequence continues at coordinate 224,054,768 of CM060975.1, forward strand.
TGTTCGAGGCTGGTAGCTGGTTAACATTTATATAAGATTTTTATATGAAATGTTGAATTTTCCCCGTTATATACATTATTGTTATTATTACGTACATATCTTTATTTTCCATATCACCTGGAGAATCATTTTATATACAGTGTCGTTATTCTTGTTATTCTCATGGTCATATTACTTTTAATTATATTACTTTGGGTGGAATGAATAAAATTGTAGCACCTGCTTTTTACTACATTTCTGAAGTTGGTGTTTTATTTCATAAGATTAGAAAACAATGGTAGGTGCTTTGTTACGAAGTATCTCTTACGTAGTGGAGTTATTGCTTTCCTATAGAGCATGTGGTCTATTATGATAAGAATAAAAAATAGTACGCGCTATAAAACTGCAGTATGTGCTATAAAATTTTGAAGGTAGCTCATTGGAATACTTCATTGTTTTAACCATTGTTGATATCCGTGTCATGGCCGAATTTATGCCCATCATTCGACAGAGAAAATTATATGAACTTCGCAGAACGTCAGAAGATGTTGATTATAAGACTTTGTACAGCTTTGAGAGGAATAACTTAGATTGGATATCTGAATATTTCCTTGGGGAAGACTTACAGGAGAGTGCCTTAACCAATAACCAAAGGATGAGGATTTTTCCTGCTACATTGAGAACCGAGAATTCAGAGCGGTGTGGGGAGGGCATTGAAGTTCACCAGACAACAGTTTCCTTAAATGTTTCTAAATGTCATAATGCAGAAAGCTGGTCACTGGATTAGACTTTCATCCTCTGTTAATGAGTTTCAAAGAGACAAGAACATGTGGAAGGAGAAATTCTATTTTCTTTCAGCCATTGGTGCTATAGATTGTACGCATGTTTCTGCTATAAAGCTTGCTGTGCACCGTGATCCATACTCGTGTGTTAACACAAATAGTTTCTGCGGCATCAACATACAGGCAACTCGTAATGCCAAAGAAGCATTTACAAGTGTTGATGCATCATGGCCAGGCTCGGTACATCACTCACGTGTGTGGAAAAATTCAGATAGATATGAGTTAATGAAATGGAATGAAGTTGATTCAGTATTGCTAGGAGATTCTGGCCACGGTGTAACTCCGTGACTTATGACTCCTTTTAGAAATGCTACCAATCATACAGTGATGTATAACTCCAGAGCGAGTTATAATTGAAGGATGCTCTGGGCAGTTAAAAAAAGCGTTTTCCTGTAACGCAGCACGCGTAGATAAATTCCAAATCTTGCCTAGAGTTGTTTTATTTTACACAACGTCGCAAAACATCTTAACGATGAAGACTTTGAAATTACAGAAATAGAGGCACATAAGACGATGGTAAATGATGGAGACGAGAGAAAGGCTAACATTCGGCATAGGGGAATGCAAAGAAGGGACAAAATATCAAGCATAATCCACAATTCTCGACACTAAGAAAGTTATTTAATGTATTAGTATGTATTTATTTACCCAGAAAGGTCTTTTAAATATTAGATATTAGAACATTTTCAAGATTGATACATTTATATGATAGTAGCTTGGAAGTAATTTATAAATAGGTATTTTTTCACACAAGAACAAAGTCACATTACTATTTCACAATTGGGATAAGCAGGGAAGTAAATTTAACAGAGCATTGTCCCTCATACAATTGTCTTGTATGTCTCTTTGATTTTCACTAGAGCCTCTCTTTAAAAGCATTTTCTTCCATATTTTGAACACTTGTAACTGTTCCAGTAGCACCAAATTGATGGTCTGCTGAGAATCCTTTTGTTTCCTCAGTTTCCGGTAGAACATCTTTCCTTGCAGGCCCTTTCTCTATGCTTCTGAATTCTGGGATGGGTATGTCGGAGGCGTTAAACTTGAAGCTACAGTAACAGGAGAGACGATGGTGTTTTCGTTGGATACACTTCGTCAACTGTGTGGACCATGTCCTGTTCAGTGTCCCTCCTAAATTCAGTCGTAGCAACAGAACAGCGCCTGTAAAAGTACAAAAGAAAACTTTTAAACTTGCAATAGCTTTTACTTCGTTTACTAAATAAGGCTTTGTTATTAATGTAGAGTCTACTGAAAAATTCAACGCCACAGCCGGGATTTGAACACGGTTCTCCCGCTCTCCGTGCTGTTGCTCCAACCATTGAGCTACTGTGACAACATGTCGGTGGGGTATTGAATTCCCCAATTTACTCAAATTGTAATACCTACAAAAAAACAAATCATACAATAAATGTGTACAGTTCATTAAAATGCACAATTTGTGTGAAATAACATTTTGTAGCGTTAGCCTTTGAAACATTCTATGTTGCATGTTTGCATTTTCCTCAAATATATATACATATATATATATATATATATATATCGTATATATATGATACGACATGAGTAGGATATATAGAGGAATTCGAGCACAGTTTTTTGCGTTTATATGGGAAAGGATAGGGAAAACGAGGCTAGATGCGACGGTTCAAGGAGGAAAATGCGTTTATATGGGAGAGATAGGGAATACGAGGGTCGATGCTAGGCTAGACAGTGGTAGGAGGGGGAGTGCGCTTTATATGAGACAGATAGGGAATACGTGGAGAGGTGCTAGGCTAGACAGAGGCTGAGTAATGTATGGTTTATATGAGCGGTATAGGAAAAGGATGAGAGGTGTTAGACTAGACAGGGCTTGAAACGTAGTGCATGGTTTATATGAGAGATATAGGAAAACGAGGAAAGGTGTTAGGCTAGACAGAAGTCGAGGAGTAGAGTATGGTTTATATGAGAAGTATAGGAAAACGAGGAGAGGTATTAGGTTAGGAGAATTGAGTTTTTGTTTATAAGGAGAGACGAGAAAACGGAGAGAGATCCTATGCTAGGATAGACAGGTGTTAAAGTTAGGTTAGATAGGAAACCAAGGAGTGATACTCAGCTAGAGGGGGGCTAGAAGGGAATGAGCTTTTGAGAGGTAGGGGATACGGGGAGTGGTGTTAGACTAGACAGGGCTTGAAACGTAGGGCATGGTTTATATGTATGAGAAGTATAGGAACAGGAAGAGGGGTGCTAGGCTAGACAGAGGTTGAGGAGTAGAGTATAGTTTATATGAGAGGTATAGGAAAACGAGGAGAGGAGTTAGACTAGACAGAGGTCGAGGAGCAGAGTATGGTTTATGTGAGAGTCATAGGTAAACGAGAGAGGCGTTAGGCTAGACAGAGCTAGAGGAGTAGAGTATGGTTTATATGAGAGGTATAGGAACAGGAGGAGAGGTGTTAGGCTAGACAGGTAGTGTAGCAGCAGGAATATGGACTTATATACAGGAGAGATAGGGAATAGGAGGTGCTAGACTTGAAAGCGACTTTATACGTGAACTTAGTGGAAAACTGTTTCATGTCAATGTTCTAGACATGCCCATCACGTAACCTATTCAGGGAAAAGGTGACTCGTTCAGGGAAAAAGGTGACTGCTCAGGGAAAAAGGAGGCCCACAAAGGGAAAACGTTGACTAGCAAAGGGAAAAACGTGACCAGCAAAGGGAAAAAGGTGACTCGTTCAGGGGAAAAAGGTGACTGCTCAGAGAAAAAGGAGGCCCACAAAGGGAAAAAGTTGACTAGCAAAGGGAAAAACGTGACCAGCAAAGGGAAAAATGCGACCACCAAAGGGAAAAAGGTGAGCCATAAAGGGAAAAAGGTGACCTGCAACGGGAAAAGCTAACCCACTAACACTAACCTGTAAGTAATTCAGGTAGTATTGCAAGAGGCTGACTGGATCATAGCAGTGTATGATTTCACAGGTAATTCAGCTAGTATCGTATGTATTTAGGCTAATTCGTCTAGTAACACAGGATAGATTCCAGATGCTAACTGCATCATGGCTCTGCATGATTTCACAGATAATTCAGCTAGTATCGTAGGTATTTAGGCTAATTCAGCTAGTATCACAAGAGGATAGATTCTAGGGTTGGGTATAGCATAGTTTCATATTTCACAGGTAATTCAGAGGGTATCGTAGATATTTAGGATAATTCAGGTAACATAGGTGTTTAGAGTAATTAAGCAAGCATTACAGGAGGGTAGGTTCCAGGGGTTGGTTATAACCTAGCTTCGTTTTTCACAGATAGTTCAGGTAATATCGTAAGTATTTGAGGTAATCGACAGAGCTTCACAGATATTATTGATAATTTCGATCAGAGATTTGTATCACAGCTATTTAAGGTAAATGCAGATGATTCAGGTTGTATCAATGGTATTTGAGTCATTTTAACAGGTAATTCAGATAGTATCACAGGTGCTCGTGCTAACTTAGAGCAGGAATTCGTATCAGAGCTAGTTAAGGTAATTTCACATGATTCGGGTAGTATCGCAGGTATTTAAATCATTTTCATAGCCAATTCAGCTAGTATCGTGAGTATTTAAGCTAATTCAGCTAGTATCACAGGAGGCTAGATTCTAGAGGCTAACTGCATCATAGCTATGCATGATTTCACAGCTAATTCAGCTAGTGTCGTAGGTATTTAGGCTAATTCAGGTAGTATCACAGGAGGCTAGATTCCAGGGTTGGGTATAGCATAGTTTCATATTTCAAGATAATTCAGAGGGTATCGTAGGTATTTAGGATAATTCAAGTAACATAGGTGTTTAGAGTAATTAAGCAAGCATTACAGGAGGGTAGGTTCCAGGGGTTGGTTATAGCCTAGTTTCGTATTTTACAGATAGTTCAGGTAATATCGTAAGTATTTGGGTAATCAGCATAGTTTCACAGATGCTCGTAATAATTTCGATCAGAGATTTGTATCACAGCTATTAAGGTAAATGCAGCTGATTCAGGTTGTATCAATGGTATTTGAGTCATTTTAACAGGTAATTCTGATAGTATCACAGGTGCTCGTACTAATTTAGAGCAGGAATTCGTATCTGAGCTATTTAATGTAATTTCACTTGATTCGAGTAGTATCACAGGTATTTAAGTTATTTTAACGGGCAATTCAACTAGTATCACAGGTACTCATGGTAATATAGAGAGTAATTCGATTATAAAACTTTTCTCATCCAGCGTTACAACAATTTATATACTTTTTTCTAAATCTTACAAATTTTTATATGTTAAACAGTTATTGTACGATGCAGAGAGGGATAAACTGCATATTGGTTCACAAATTGAAAAGCTTTACGTCAAAATACCTTTATTTTAGTTCGTTGTAGATGTTTCACCCCCTTTATCTAGGCTTGAGACTAGCACTAGGATTGCTCCTAATGGCAGGGTTACCACCTTCCCTTCCATCTTCTTCTTTCTTCATCAGGCGTCAGCTATCTGCATATACAGCACACAGATACCTTCTTTTTTAAGATTGTAGAATCACGAGAAATTCTTTATCTTTAACTTACATTCTTTTAAGCACTGTTTGTAATGGCGTAATGTCCATACGCATATGTCGTTATCCCATCCTCAGCAATAATTCTTTTATCATCAAACGGAGTCAATGCAATTTTATTCACTTGTACTGTAGCAAGGGCATGCTTTCGTGATAGGATTAGATTCATGGGCGTTCTGATGATTTCACTGTTTTAAGACAGTCTGTATAGCTGTCAAACGAAATGTACTGCTTAATATGGCTACGTTTTATACCTTTAATCTTTTTTATCATTGACCCTTGAATATCTAAGGCATACATCTTAGGACGTAGTCCAACAAAGCGTAGGATGATTTTGCTATTAGCCTCATCTTTAAATTTTCCCAATACCTTCTTGTTCTGAGTAGAGTAACATATATGGTTGGCAGAGTAATCAGATGTATCGAGATGCTCAAGAAAACGTAGCTTGTCCTGGTACACATCTTCAGTTGTTACACGATGAATGAACGAATCAGTGTCCATATACATAAGCTTCAGGTTTTCAGCTCCATAATAAGGCAACAACACGTCGTAATGATAGTTATACATTAATGTCTTGGAGATGTCCAACACACTCATACCAATGTATATAGGCTTGTTGAATACAATCTGACGAGAGGCTATATGTACAGCAGCTAGATTATCAGCATATATCGTCCTGTCGATAAACGTAGGCTTGGCGATCAGCTTCTCTAGAGTTTTTTCATTGCTCACCAGTCGTATATCCATACGGTTACGCAGGTTCTCCATAGTTTTTTCCAAACATGGCGTTGTTAAAGAGTTTGTAGAGATCCTTCTCGAAATCATTTGCAGCTTGTTGACGTAGCCTGTTGTTAAATTCCACATAAGGTTTCAACCACCGAGACTGTAGGAATTGTAGCACACGATGGATTTTTGTTAGTCGTAGTCCATGACTAAGAGCTTGCTTCAAAGCCATGTAATGCACTACATACTTCTTTCGAGGTCCAAGATGAGGTATCAGTTTCTTTGTAGATGATTCCAATGGTTTCATACACTCTGGCAGGAAAGGTAGATCGTTGTGTAGATCGTGAAGTTCAGCAGGATACTCGATGTCGACTTCTAATATATACCCATGAGGACCATCTTCTTGTAGTGTTTCTAAGATGATTTCTTCAGGTGACACCCACTGAAATCCACCAAAAGGAAGGGCGTGACACATTGCCCACCCATATTGGTTATTAGCGTCCTCGTATGTGATAAATTGCGTTGGTCTCGACGGATCAAACTTATCCGTATAAGTGTTATTAGCCTCAGCATACCGATGGGAAACTTGGCATAAACCTCCTCTTATACCTGATATTGCTGATATTGAACTACCTAAACATCGCGACCTGCTACTATTGAATGACAGCAGTTGAAAACATCACTACGTGTATATAAGGAATTTTGAGAAGCTCGTTCGACGCCAGAAAACTAAATGTAATGAACGTGTTTATACCTGCAAGCGCTGTTTTACACATTTTGATAATCGATATGGACGAAGTGGACTGGAAAAACTACAAGAACATGCAGCCGTCTGTATTCAACATGGTGTTGCAAGGGTTGTTATGCCTAGCAAGGAGAAAGCAATTGCACAGTTTAAAAATGTTGAGAGGATGCTGAAAGTACATTATGTCTTCTATGCTGATTTTGAGAGTAATCTCACTCCATGCCATACGTGTACACCCAATCCTGAAACTTCCTATACAACCCCTTATCAAGAGCACACACCAATGAGCTTCTGTGTTTACGTGAAGCCTACATCCAGTGTTGAACATCTCGAAACTGGTCTTCTACAATAGATTAAATGAGGAAGAAATTACTGATGCTGACTACGATCATGCTAGAAATGTATGGGAGCTGTTTAATGTGAGAAACCTGGGAGAGTACAGCGATCTCTACTTAACTTCGGATGTACTTCTTCTAGCTGACATCTTAGAGACGTTCAGAGAGCAAACCCTTAAAACACACAAAGTCGATCCCGCCCATTATTTTACCTCTCCAGGTCTAACATGGGACGCTATGTTACTGTATAATGGAATTAAGCTTGAGCTGTTATAAGATTATGATCAACTACTCATGGTGGAATCGGGTATAAGAGGAGGTTTATGCCAAGTTTCCCATCGGTATGCTGAGGCTAATAACACTTATATGGATAAGTTTGATCCGTCGAGACCAACGCAATTTATCACATACGAGGACGCTAATAACCAATATGGGTGGGCAATGTGTCACGCCCTTCCTTTTGGTGGATTTCAGTGGGTGTCACCTGAAGAAATCATCTTAGAAACACTACAAGAAGATGATCCTCATGGGTATATATTAGAAGTCGACATCGAGTATCCTGCTGAACTTCACGATCTACACAACGATCTACCTTTCCTGCCAGAGTGTATGAAACCATTGGAATCATCTACATAGAAACTGATACCTCATCTAGGACCTCGAAAGAAGTATGTAGTGCATTACATGGCTTTGAAGCAAGCTCTTAGTCATGGACTACGACTAACAAAGATCCATCGTGTGCTACAATTCCTACAGTCTCGGTGGTTGAAACCTTATGTGGAATTTAAAAACAGGCTACGACAACAAGCTGCAAATGATTTCGAGAAGGATCTCTACAAACTCTTTAACAACGCCATGTTTGGAAAAAACTATGGAGAACCTGCGTAACCGTATGGATATACGATTGGTGAGCAATGAAAAAACTCTAGAGAAGCTGATCGCCAAGCCTACGTTTATCGACAGGACGATATATGCTGAAAATCTAGCTGCTGTACATATGGCCTCTCGTCAGATTGTATTCAACAAGCCTATATACATTGGTATGAGTGTGTTGGACATCTCCAAGACATTAATGTATAACTATCATTACGACGTGTTGTTGCCTTATTATGGAGCTGAAAACCTGAAGCTAATGTATATGGACACTGATTCGTTCATTCATCGTGTAACAACTGAAGATGTGTACCAGGACAAGCTACGTTTTCTTGAGCATCTCGATACATCTGATTACCCTGCCAACCATATATGTTACTCTACTCAGAACAAGAAGGTATTGGGAAAATTTAAAGATGAGGCTAATAGCAAAATCATCCTACGCTTAGTTGGACTACGTCCTAAGATGTATACCTTAGATATTCAAGGGTCAATGATAAAAAAGATTAAAGGTATAAAACGTAGCGCTATCAAGCAGTACATTTCGTTTGACAGCTATACAGACTGTCTTAAAACCAGTGAAATCATCAGAACGCCCATGAATCTAATCCTATCACGAAAGCATGCTGTTACCACAGTGCAAGTGAATAAAATTGCATTGACTCCGATTGATGATAAAAGAATTATTGCTGAGGATGGAATAACTACCTATGCGTATGGACATTACAGTATTACAAACAGTGCTTAAGAGAATGTAAGTCGAAGATGAAGATTTTCTCGTGAGTCTACAATCTTAAAAAAGAAGGTTATCTGTGTGCTGTATATGCAGATAACTGACGCCTGATGAAGAAAGAAGAAGATGGAAGGGAAGGTGGTAACCCTGCCATTAGGAGCAATCCTAGTGCTAGTCTCAAGCCTAGATAAAGGGGGAGAGACATCTACAACGAACTAAAATAAAGGTATGTTGACGTAAAGCTTTTCAATTTGTGAACCAATATGCAGTTTATCCCTCTCTGCATCGTACAATAACTGTTTAACACATAAAAATTTGTAAGATTTAGAAAAAAGTATATAAATTGTCGTAACGCTGGATGAGAAAAGTTTTATAATCGAATTACTCTCTATATTACCATGAGTACCTGTGATACTAGTTGAATTGCCCGTTAAAATGACTTAAATACCTGTGATACTACTCGAATCAAGTGAAATTACATTAAATAGCTCAGATACGAATTCCTGCTCTAAATTAGTACGAGCACCTGTGATACTATCTGAATTACCTGTTAAAATGACTCAAATACCATTGATACAACCTGAATCAGCTGCATTTACCTTAAATAGCTGTGATACAAATCTCTGATCGAAATTATTACGAGCATCTGTGAAACTATGCTGATTACCCAAATACTTACGATATTACCTGAACTATCTGTAAAATACGAAACTAGGCTATAACCAACCCCTGCAACCTACCCTCCTGTAATGCTTGCTTAATTACTCTAAACACCTATGTTATTTGAATTATCCTAAATACCTACGATACCCTCTGAATTATCTTGAAATATGAAACTATGCTATACCCAACCCTGGAATCTAGCCTCCTGTGATACTACCTGAATTAGCCTAAATACCTACGATACTAGCTGAATTAGCTGTGAAATCATGCATAGCTATGATGCAGTTAGCCTCTGGAATCTAGCCTCCTGTGATACTAGATTAGCTTAAATGCTCACGATACTAGCTGAATTGGCTATGAAAATGATTTAAATACCTGCGATACTACCCGAATCATGTGAAATTACCTTAACTAGCTCTGATACGAATTCCTGCTCTAAATTAGCACGAGCACCTGCAATACTATCTGAATTACCTGTTAAAATGACTCAAATACCATTGATACAACCTGAATCATGTGCATTTACCTTAAATGGCTGTGATACAAATCTCTGATCGAAATTATCAATAATATCTGTGAGGCTCTGTCGATTACCTCAAATACTTACGATATTACCTGAACTATCTGTGAAAAACGAAGCTAGGTTATAACCAACCCCTGGAACCTACCCTCCTGTAATGCTTGCTTAATTACTCTAAACACCTATGTTACCTGAATTATCCTAAATATCTACGATACCCTCTGAATTACCTGTGAAATATGAAACTATGCTATACCCAACCCTAGAATCTATCCTCTTGTGATACTAGCTGAATTAGCCTAAATACCTACGATACTAGCTCAATTATCTGTGAAATCATGCAGAACCATGATGCAGTTAGCATCTGGAATCTATCCTGTGTTACTAGACGAATTAGCCTAAATACATACGATACTAGCTGAATTACCTGTGAAATCATACACTGCTATGATCCAGTCAGCCTCTTGCAATACTACCTGAATTACTTACAGGTTAGTGTTAGTGGGTTAGCTTTTCCCGTTGCAGGTCACCTTTTTCCCTTTATGGCTCACCTTTTTCCCTTTGGTGGTCGCTTTTTCCCCTTTGCTGGTCACGTTTTTCCCTTTGCTAGTCAACTTTTTCCCTTTGTGGGCCTCCTTTTTCCCTGAGCAGTCACCTTTTTCCCCTGAACGAGTCACCTTTTTCCCTTTGCTGGTCACGTTTTTCCCTTTGCTAGTCAACGTTTTCCCTTTGTGGGCCTCCTTTTTCCCTGAGCAGTCACCTTTTTTCCCTGAACGAGTCACCTTTTCCCTGAATAGGTTACGTGATGGGCATGTCTAGAACATTGACATGAAACAGTTTTCCACTAAGTTCACGTATAAAGTCGCTTTCAAGTCTAGCACCTCCTATTCCCTATCTCTCCTGTATATAAGTCCATATTCCTGCTGCTACACTACCTGTCTAGCCTAACACCTCTCCTCCTGTTCCTATACCTCTCATATAAACCATACTCTACTCCTCTAGCTCTGTCTAGCCTAACGCCTCTCTCGTTTACCTATGACTCTCACATAAACCATACTCTGCTCCTCGAACTCTGTCTAGTCTAACTCCTCTCCTCGTTTTCCTATACCTCTCATATAAAGTATACTCTACTCCTCAACCTCTGTCTAGCCTAGCACCCCTCTTCCTGTTCCTATACTTCTCATACATATAAACCATGCCCTACGTTTCAAGCCCTGTCTAGTCTAACACCACTCCCCGTATCCCCTACCTCTCAAAAGCTCATTCCCTCCTACCCCCCCTCTAGCTGAGTATCACTCCTTGGTTTCCTATCTAACCTAACTTTAACACCTGTCTATCCTAGCATAGGATCTCTCTCCGTTTTCTCGTCTCTCCTTATAAACAAAAACTCAATTCTCCTAACCTAATACCTCTCCTCGTTTTCCTATACTTCTCATATAAACCATACTCTACTCCTCGACTTCTGTCTAGCCTAACACCTTTCCTCGTTTTCCTATATCTCTCATATAAACCATGCACTACGTTTCAAGCCCTGTCTAGTCTAACACCTCTCATCCTTTTCCTATACCGCTCATATAAACCATACATTACTCAGCCTCTGTCTAGCCTAGCACCTCTCCACGTATTCCCTATCTGTCTCATATAAAGCGCACTCCCCCTCCTACCACTGTCTAGCCTAGCATCGACCCTCGTATTCCCTATCTCTCCCATATAAACGCATTTTCCTCCTTGAACCGTCGCATCTAGCCTCGTTTTCCCTATCCTTTCCCATATAAACGCAAAAAACTGTGCTCGAATTCCTCTATATATCCTACTGACATGCTTGTAAGGTTAAGAATCGTCGTATTTCCATCATGTTAATGCAGCTAAATATTTGAGTGATGCCTCCGAATGCTGCATGTAACTAAATACACATTACCTAATTTGAAATCATTGTTGGGTAAAAGCATATGTAAATAACCTACAGTCGAGTGCACGGAAACATGCCGATGCTTCTGTTTTTCTATAATTTTTTTTTCAATGTTGACTGAAACTCCTCAGTAGCTTTAAATTAAATTGAGTTTTATTTATGGACGCTCTTTAACTGCTATATTGGGCGTGAAAGACTAGTAATTTTGTTCAGAGCCTCTTTATCAAGATTCAGGTTCTTTTATGTGCCATAAATCTACGACACGGGACCACCGGCTTTACTTCCCTTCCGAAGGAAGGCATGCTAAGGATTTTTACGCCCGAAAAAAAATCCATCGCCCTCCGCCGGGTTTGAACCCGCGACCTCGGGAAATAGAGTAGCGTGGTAATCACTACACCGCGGAGGACGACTTCCGCAACCTTGGGTGAGTCAAACTCATTCGTTTGAATTCAGTCCAACACACTTGCATTAACCTAAGAACAAAGTTCAGCGGATGGGGAGGAATACAGAAACGTTTCACCTGAATGGCTGGAAGGCATGCTTGACAACGAGGGTCCACACCAGCCGATGGTTGAGTCCGTCTCGTACTGGTATTTTATCTCGAGCATTAACATATGAATAAAGGTCTGTTTCAGGCTCAGGAGCGAAGGAAAGGGGCGGAGTAAGACAAACATTAAGTACACTGCTAGAACCAGCTAAAAACTGTGAACTGGATGTGACAGAGACGATTTGTATGTCCTTACAAGCATAAACCAATGCACATTATATCGACACGACTCCACGCACTCTATGTACAAAATAGGAGAATCACCCTCTATGATACTTAATACATAACAGATATATGTCAAGTGTCGTGTGAGTGCTCACATCAGATTGTTAGTATTTCTCTACCTTTGGCACTTAAGGTATAATATAAATGCAAGATCTGAAAATCCACCACAGGTAGATAATTAATGAAAAGAATGTTAGAAAAATAATAATTAACTTTGCTTGAAACTAGAGCAGCCACCATAAAATGTCCTTCAGACGACCTGCCCGCCAATGAACCGAAAAGCGAGTGTGAACGTGTACTTATATCGGTACTTGCAGCACCGTCCTGGCCCACGTGTACACTGCACTATAAAAGCTTATTAGTTCCCTCACAAAGAGTAAAATAGATGATTTGTATAAGATGAAAAGAAGGTAAATACAATTAAAATGTCTGATTGGTTTTAATTCTTCATGCGTCATTTTTAACGAGATAGGCTACAGAATATGCATAAATCCATATACAGCTGATATTAATGTGAATCTGGCAAAACAAAGCGGTTCAGACTCACAGTGGCAAGTGGTATCAAACAAAAGGATCAGCGAAATTCATCGCACATATATCAATAGAGATAACACAAGTGATAAAAAGCAAAACAAAGCAGTCCAGAAAGGATAGAAAGCAAACAGATTTGAAATGTAAACACATGATATACGCTAATACTTCTCTTCTTTTTTTTTCTTTTTTTTACATTACATCCAATAATTAACTAAAGAGACATTAGAAATGTTGAATGTTGAGGCTAACGCTTGCTGCTGTTGGTTTCGCTGCGTTTTAATATCCAGAAGCATATGAATGCTTCTTTATTTTTTTATGCTAGAACTGAAATGCTAAATGAACTTAAGCTTATAAAGGGTCTTTCAACAAGAGTGTCCTATCTTTAACATGTGATAGCTGCCGTTGTTATTGAGTTACAGCAGTCATTGTTTTCATGTGGTTACAGTTGTTATTGACAAATAGCCATGGAACGTTACAGCATTCAGCAACGCGTATAAATTGTGAAAATTTATTATCATAATGGATAATCTGTTCGTCAAACCTTCCGTGTATTGCATGAAGTTTACGGTGTGCATAATCGTCCCTGCGGGGGAACGATTCGGCGTTTGATCGATAAATTTGAAAGAAGTGGTTCTGTCAGCGATCAAAGAACCCTGTACGTCAGGGGTGGCGAAAACGACTTCCTTCCGCGAGTCACCAAATATGCAACACGCGCTGCATCACTCTGCAGCATGTGAAAATCAAACGGACGGTTGCAGAGAGGGAACGTGCACCTGCGAGTCAAAATGACTCGCGAGTCACGTACTCGCCACCTCTGCTGTACGTAATCAACGTAAGCGCTCCAACGAAAACATAGGCGCCGTTCGTGAGAGTGTACGCGAGAACGGAAACAAATCAATTGCTCGTCGAGCGCAAGAATTGGGGATTTGGCCGACCACAACTTGGCGAATTCTGCATCTGGACTTGAAGTTTCACGCTTACAAAATGGTGTTAACTCAAGAACTAAAGCCCAACGACCATAGATTGCAGCATATATTCGCTGACTGGGCTATGGAGCAATTGGAAGCTGACCCGGATTTTTGTCGAAAAATCATCTTCAGCGACGAAGCTCACTTTTGGATGGATGGTTGTGTTAACAAACAAAATTGCTCCCATTGGAGCAATCACAATCCAATGCAGATTCAAGAACGACCACTTCATCCCCAAAGGTTACTGTGTGGTGAGGATTTTGGTACGGTGGAATCATTGGTCCATATTTTTTTTTCCAAGATGAAGATGGAGAAGCTCTAACTGTCAATGAAGAAAGATACCGGGCTCTTATAAGGGACTATTTTTGGCTCAATTGGATGGTATGGATCTCAGAAACATCTGGTTCCAGCAAGATGGTGCCACATGTCATACTGCTCTCGAAACAATCTATCTTTTGAAGGAGAAGTTCAGAGATTTCATCATTTCCGGTGGTGGTGATGTTAACTGGCCCCCGAGGTCATGTGATTTAACGCCGTTGGATTACTTCTTGTGAAGTTATGTTAAATCTCGAGTTTATGTCAACAAGCCAGAAACAGTAAATGATCTTATGAATAACATCACGCATGGACCTAATTTACGTTCTTCTGTCATTGAAAATTTCAACCGTATAGGCGCAACCCAACGAAGTCGCGGCGGTCACTTAACTGATGTTCTCTTCCACACGTAATGACATTAATTATGTTCCAAAATAAAAAAGGAAATAAAGCTCTATCGTTTATAGAACGTGTTTTATTTAAGTTCAAAGGTAGGACACTATTGTTGAAAGACCCTATATGTACATATGCAGGTATACTGACAAATCGCTGGCCAATGGAGAAGATTTAAATAGTGTGACTTAGAATTATATACTGAAATAAACTTCTCAATGACTTATTGCAATATAATTCTTCTTCTACATCAAGGGTAGACTTTGTCTATTCCGCCTAAAAGACTATCTTTCCAACAAGGTTGGTCTTCCTATTAATATTTCACTTCGTGGAGTGTAAAGAAATCCTTTTTTTTTTTTTTTTTTTTGCTAATTTATTTAAATCCATTCTTTCAATGCTTATACCATTGCTATTTTAACCCTTAACTTGGCAAAGCTTAAGTAATAACAAAAATTAGTTATAAAACAGGGGAAAAGGAGATAAAGGAGCCATAATTTTTTTCATTTTTAATAACTTATTTTTAATCGTATCCTACAAGATATATTGCGAAGACTAAAACAATTAACAAATCAATATAAACAATACATATGTGTAAAAATATGCGAAAAAGATAATCAAAATCACACTCTGTGAGCAAATACTTATTGATATTATTTGTTTAGTGTCGTATGATAGGAAACAATTGCGATTATCTACAAAGCACAGTCTTACATTTCACTTTCTACACGCAACACTTGTTTGTCCTTTTGTCCTGGACTATCTCTTCTTTAACACTTCTAAAGTAACCCACCAGAGGATGAAACAAAGACTACGTCCTCACTGTTAACGTCTTCAATATTGGATTTTGTTCCTTGTTTGGGCAGCAATTCCAAGGACACCATCTTTTCCGCCTTTTACATCACGTTTTTCCGAAAAATATTAATTTTAAAACATAAGTTTATGAATATAAATGGCCGTAAGCAAACCATAGCGGTAATAAATGCATATTTATAAATATGTTGTGAAAAGAAGGAATTTGAGGTTATCTATATCATCCGAATTCTTGACAATGTAGGGATACACTGTTTTATAAGACCAAAATAATTTATTGCATGCTTATAAAAGCAACATGCAAATGTATCACATGAAAGAATGGACATTCAAATGTAATTTCACGATAGCAGTTCCAGACAGATTTAGTAATTAATACTCGCATACAGAGAGAGTAGCAAATTCAAGACAATAGGTTTAGAGTGCCATTTATCCAAGGATTATGCTCACTCCAGTTACCGTGCATAATTTCCTTGGTGGGAAATTCAAAACTGTATGTATCTTATAGGATACTTGCCAATTTAAGGGTTAAGTAATCAATTTTTTTCTTTAAGTTATAGCTTTATAATTGTTCTTTTATGTAGTGTTGTACTTCTGATCGCTTAGAATATATTCCAGTATATTGGTATATAAATCGCATTTCTATAGACTCAATTTTCCATTTTCTTGCTTTATTTAGAGCCCAATTCTCACTGCTACATATCAGAAGTGGAACAGTTAGAACTGTATAAAAAAAACTTAAAATTGTAGCAATATAATTATCTTCAGTAACAACACGAGTACTGATATTTTTCGGTAATTTAATTGAGCTTAACCAATCATGATAATATCGAGACTGCAGATTTCAAGATAATTATCCAATAACGACAAGCATGAGTTTGAAAGCTGAATTGGTAAAACTACCATACATACCTTCAGGTTAATTTGGTAAAACATGGTAACAGGAAAAGAAAGTGCATATAATAGAGGTTTTAAGAGTAGATGTGAATTCTTAAGCTCTAACTCACCCACTACCTTTAAGTCACTTTCTTAAATAGTAAAAGCACCCCGATATGTAAAAAGCATTACGGCATATTGTTAATACTGAATGCGCGGAGGAAATGCCAACCCACGCACATACTAATCTTAACCTAAACTCGGTTATATCCCGAAACCACAGAACCCCGTGGTTTCACTGCGGCTTGATACGCCCTGACGGGCTACGCTCACTTCATACTCGTTCTATATGCAATTTCTATTTTCTCGGTAGTGCTTGCTCAAACGTTGGTGGCCCTTCAGCATGAATTCTATTAATTACAATAACCCAAAAAGCGCACTAATAACCGAACGGTAAACTAATCAGGGAAGGTAAGTAAGGAAATATGTCGGCACAATTAAATTACCTGAAGAAATTATAAGTAAGATTTTTTTTTTGTTGCTTTAATTATAATCACTAAAGTGGATTACCTGCTTCATTCGTATAAGGTGGAGTTAGAACTAGTATGTTTCTTTTATATTTTGAATCCGCAGATCACCAAATCTCACCATATTTAATTTGTACCAACCGCAAATAGTGAACAAGAAAATGTATAGAGTAGGCTTCCTAGATTGCTAGTAGGATCAAAACATGATATTATAGCCATAAAATGAAATGTAAGAGAAAAACAATCCATTATTAATTTTTTGCTTTTGCAACATGCTTTAAAACTATCGATTAAGTTCTATTCTATTGGTGAATAAAGCATCAATGAGATCATACATTGAATGAAACTGCTCGCGTGTAATTCTCGTAGGTAATAAATATAACAAGAGATTCTAAGATTATTGACTACTTTCGCAAGTTCGTAGCAGTAGAAAACTTATCTGAGTAAGTTCAAATTTAAAATTGTCACTATTTCACCAATAAAATCAATATACATAAATAATATCGTTGTTGTTATTAGGGACGACACTTTGTTCCAATTCGCCGCGAGGTTCACTGGTACTGGAGTATAGAGTACCTATGTTTACTAGTAGATGAGAGCAGTCCATCGACAGCTCGTGCTCCGACGTAGCACAAACAGGTTGCATTTTCCTTCCACAGCGCAGTATCTTTGAACCCTTGGCCTTCGTGACATCAATATAGGCAAGTAACCACCAACATAATATGCGTCCACGCTGGGACAAAGTGTCGCCTTGTTTATTATTATATAAAAGCAGTCACCACTTACCTGCTTTAACATCTCTTGCTTTCTCTTCATTTAAAAATACCAACATAATCGATATCATCTCGTTTCATTAAGTTTGTGTACTTTGCGATTTGCAAACCTACTTACATGTTGGGGGGATTACGAAAGATATTTACTTTTAATATATTGTTTGAATTTGTGGTACCCAGGCAAACTTGGCATTCTTGGGCGCATCCGATGGACCTGACATGGTTTAATACGTCTCATTTATAATAAATGTAACATATAAAATGTAATTATGTCCTTCAGTCGATTTACAGACAATTAAAGCTACAATGAAGCTAATTAAGGATGAATAATGTATATTAAAATTCCAGTTTTTGGTGAGGAATGGACACCCCGTCTCTCGCACGACAAATGCGATCACAGACCATTACACCACCAGCAGCTGTTTGAAGTGAAAACCTACAAGTACATTAACAAGGTTTCAGCGACAGTATTCCATTATGGTTGTATTCCGCTTGTAAGGGCTATAAACAGTTTTAAAACAAAACAATGTACTATTCCCTCCAGCCCATTTGCTCATTTGAAGTCAAATAGCCTTTTTATAGCATTGGTATCTAAGCTGCAGTTAATTATTCCTGAGGGATGCATTTTCTAAGCTAGCACAGGTTATTCCGGAAGGAAGGGGTGCAGGTGTCATTCTCCATGTATAAAGGTGAATGAAAAATTATAATACCATTTTTAGTCAATAAACGCTAATTTCATCATTAAAAAGGATTGTGCACTTTGGGCGATTTAATTCGCACTTTTTCCTTAAGTGTCTCGATTTTTTGTTTTATGCAAATCGTAATTAATGTGAAGTTACGACGTTGTAACAACAGCGTGAATAACTAACCAAACACCTTAGTCGCTTGGTATCATCCGTTCGTGTCTTTGGTATAAAGAGGTTAACCTCTAGTGTAACTAAGTGGTTTTTATTTCCTTTAATTATAGAATATCAAAATAAAATAGGATAGTTTAATTGTTAGTCTGGTTTGTTAAAGGTTTACATAAACATTTATTTTGTTTCTTGCAATTCCTTAAGTTCTTTAAATATAAATACTCGTTTATAAATGACCGTTGTTTTGTGACTTAACTATTGTACCTATTTGGTTTTTACCTTAAGTGCATATACGTACAGGTTCACGTTAAAAACTTTATTTTCTT
Source organism: Deroplatys truncata (assembly GCA_030765065.1). NCBI lineage: Eukaryota > Metazoa > Arthropoda > Insecta > Mantodea > Mantidae > Deroplatys > Deroplatys truncata. The sequence continues at coordinate 224,073,762 of CM060975.1, forward strand.
ATATTGTGTTATTCCAGCTTAAACCGGTTTTAGCTTCTTTCATTATCCATTAAATATTTTGCTAAAAATACACTAAAGAGTTAGCAAAGTTAATATTGTTCCGAACGGAGTAACATATTCGCAAACCCAACGGAAAGAGAGCGTGCATTCCACTTTCAAGTACAGGTTTACGTTAAAAAATTGTATTTTCTTTTATTGTGTTATTTAAGCTTAAACCAGTGTGTTTCGGTGTAGCTTCTCTCATTAAGCATTAAACATTTCGCTGAAAATACAGTAAAAAGCTAATAAAGTTAAAATCGTTCCCGAATGGAAGAAAATATTCGCGACCCCATTGTAATGAGAGCGTACATTCCTCTCCGCAGAAGGTGTGATCTTAGCCGTCAAGTGTTAATTTTTCAACCATTTATAAGAGAAGCGCTGTTGCCCAACTTCTCTGAGTTTCAAGGTATTTTTATATAAATTCATGTACAAGCGATATAGAAAAAGCTGATCGTAAACTTTTTCAACGTACCCACGTAGATCTCTCTGGTTACAGGATGACATTCATTTTCCTACTTTGATATTTTATAAGTTCTTCAAACTCATATATTGAATTTTAACCTGACACTTGTTCTAAGAGTTTGATCAACGTTTGTGCGCTTTCATTTTTTCTATTAGTTACGAATGGTACTAGAGAAAGTATTGCATTTCAAAATTTTGATACCGAGATTTTACCGGAAATACACGGTAAAAATACACTTCCTGAATAATAAAAAAAATTATATAAAAAGGTCCATGTTGTGTGTTTGTATGTTGAGTGTGTGTGAGAGAGAGAGGGGGGAGAGAGAGAGAGAGAACAGCATTGCTAAAAAACGAAAAGTGAGTGAATTCCCAAACTTAGTATTTAAGTACAGCGTCTTCAAAGAATGCGACATGAAAAAAAAATCCCGCACCCCAAACCACTCTTCACATGGAACATTTTTCCTTGTTTTTTATTCTCTCAAAGATGTATCTAACGTTTTATATTATTAAAAATTCATATTTATGGAAAATGAAATTGTCTTGAACTATCTGCTAATAGCTGTGGAGTTCTCTCTATCCTGAATAATGTTTATATAATTTAGATCTTAATCTTCAATTATTAATTTAATGTTTATATAATATAGATCTCATTATAACATACAATTTATTTCTGAAGAATTCCTTTGCAGCATTAGCCATCTCTGAGATATTCGTTATTGTTGGTTTGAAATGTTCAATACTTTGTAACTTTTTTGAAGTACTGTCGCTGTTAGGTTATTTCTCGCTATCTCGTGGAAAGAGTTTGGAATTTCAGAAACAGCGTATAGTCACTCGCTTTTTAGCATCCTGACTTTCGATTCGGCTTTCTCTATCCTCCTTTCATCTACAACGAAATATGTATGACTATTTCTGCAAAGGTTTAGCATGAAGTAGGTAGAAACATGCTCTTTTGTAAGAATAGTTTGTAGAACCTATGTAAAAATTAAGAATGGGGTATTTTAAAAGGAGTTGTATCGTATTTCAACTGTTGGGGAGGTGAAATTGTAGTAGTTGCAACCGCACGTATAGTAAACAGTTTCCGGTAACCTTCGCCCCAAATATACTTTCAGGTGGCCTTTGCCCCAAGTTTAAAAAAAATATTAATTTTGTAATTTAACTGTTTCTTTAAATATTATATATTTATGTTTGCCTCGGCTGCGTCAATATTACTGTTAGAGACATGGATGTCTTGGCAGGGTTGTGGTACGACTAAGAATGTAGGCTTACTCAGATTATAATTTTACTTCCCCCTTTTATTAATACTTGATACGATTTAAATAACACTTCACTGATATAGAGAATTGTGAGATTCTTTAATTAATTACTTGCACTTTTTAACACGTAAAACTATTTTCGTCTCACACGAATACGTATTAAATTTCTTGAGGACACTTTTTGCGTCTGGTTAGTAACGCTGTCTGCAACCAACTGAACTGACTTCAACCGCCTAAACTTGTAAATTTCTGTATTTCAAGTCTCTGATTGGCTATTCCTAATCCAATAGAATACCTTCATTTAACTAAAGCCTTTTCTTGTTGTTGATTGGCTATTTTTAAACTGTCTCAAAATTTACATTATTGCTTCCAAGAATCACAAGTAACATTATTAAACTCTCAAACTCATTATTGCCGCAAGGTTACCTCATTGTTACCTCATTGTTAGCAACCTTTAACCTATTATTCTTACATCTCCTACATTATTAAATTACGTAATACATTCACATAACATTATTACACATGGATACAATAATATAAACATATACAATGATTGTAATATACATTTTTATATATTGTTACATACACATTTTGCTTTAAGGCGGGCTGTTATTGAATTTATTTATTATATAATTAGAATGAAATCATTTAAATGTTAAAAATACTGCCTCAAAATAAACGAGGTAATGAAAGTCATGTGAATGCACCACATGAGATGTTTTTAGAAGGCTCTCCAAATGAAGATTGCTTAATTTTGTACATATTCAGTCATATTTAAAATTTGCCGATAAATTCAAACTGTTAAATAAAACGCTGCTCCGTACGTGCAGCGGTACATGACTAGCAGATAAGCTGCAGTAGCTAGCACGCCTAAAAATTCACCAACGCTAGCTAAGAACAAAGAGAACCTTACTGCAATTTCTAAGTTGTCAGAGTAAGTGGCCCAAAATGAAAAGGAAAAGCAGGACTCTAAATCCCTCTCTCATCTCGGCTATATAGACCAAAAGAGAGAGACACTTTAATCTGGAACATCAGCATCAGCGTCCTAACCATTTCACCAGCTTCCATCGACCAGTATGCACGTTAAAATTAACGATAGTATCGTGCAAAATTTCCAGCAAAATTGTACAGAATAGCTTCTGGAAAACTTCATGCCTTGTTCCTAGACTTAGAACGAGAGTAGGGATATCCTCCTATTCACACACACCCTTCCCGTCCTACCCGAACACTCTAGTCAGAGCTTCATCATATCCCGTTCATTTATTCATGCCTTTACCTTGCCATCACTAATTCGAAATAATAGGAGAAGAGAGGGGGAGACATTGTGATGAAGATGCATGGATGGAGGGGGTATATGGGATATTACACCCCTAGCGTGGATGCTTGAACATATATATAACATGAATATTATCATATTTACGCTGAGCGCACAGAAGGAAGCTACAGGGAAAGTTACGCTAAGAGGAGGGATATAAGCTCGCTACTGTTGGTATTACAACGGGGCTGAGTTAATGGGGAATCCAGAATATGTAAGAAACTTCAACAGGGGGACCTAGTGTTTCATTTCTCTTAACATCGCCTTCTGCTCGCTTTTATGTGGAACGTTCAATAAGTTCAGACTGTGTACACAGTCCTTGTGTAAGATTCACTGATTGCTCTATAATACGAAGTAGTTTAGCTGTGCGGATGACCGAAAAGTAGCATATAACCATTACGTTGGAATTACAGAAGTAACTATGACAGAAAGTAACTTGCTACTCAGTAACGATTACGCAATAATGGGAAAAGTAAGTGTTATGTACCTAGAGGTACAGAAACCTCTAGAACGGGAAGGAGGCACTTAGCAACTGTTCTCGAAAGATTCCAGCGCTGAGACATCAATCCAGTTTCTGGCAGCCACCTAGCAACTACGTGGAAAGAGAACATCTGAACGACAAACAGCGTTTACAGAAATTAATCTGTATTGTTGAATTTGCTGTAAGGCAAATAAACGAAAATAAAATTACAGGGTGATCCGTTTGGGTATGAACAAAAGTAAAACACTAAAATATTTACTACTGAACTTTGTATATTGAAACTTGGCCTAAAGTTGGAATATTTCTCAGAACGCTACGTGCCCCCCCCCCCATTGTGCATGCCGCACAACTCATAACGGTGATGCAGCTCAACTCATGTCTGTAACATCAGAGGGACGATTGTTTGAAAAGCTTGAGTAGTTTTTAATTTCAGATCATCAATGTCGTTTGAATCTGTTGGCACATCATGAATGCAAAATTAAAGCGAGCTTCATGATTGTCATCGTGGAAGGCTTGTAGATGTTGAATGTGTTACAGGTGTAGTTTCAGGTAGTTTAGCACAATATGCTGACATATATTGTCACTCATCTCTGCTAATAGTCGTCTTAAAATTTCGTAGCACTCCTTGTCATGGCTTCAGAGATAGCTGCTTCTCGTTCTGGGTTTCGCCTACGACCTCCTGTATGGTATCTAGTACTAAAAATGTTCGATACCACAACATTATGGAATCGTGTTTAGGTACATTACACACACCATACTCAGTTTAAACTCTCTTTGAACCTGTTTAACACTCTCAAATCTAGCATACCAAAGAACAGATTGCGTTCTTATTGATTTGTAGTAGGCATTTAATCATCTATGATTTCCATCTGTCATTATGCATTGTTAATTTTCATTCTTATCATGCACGAAACTCCCGACTTTTGATCAAAATATTACAGTAAAAAAGTTTCCTACTGACATAATTAGCTTATATAATATTTATTATTATCTATACCCAAAGATCAACCGGGCTCTCTACGATATAATTTGCTTGTTTGTTCGAAATCTTAAGGAATAGCCGTGCCCAGCCATTAATAGCCAATGACCTGGATGATAAAAACCCTGTAAATGAAGAAAGTCTCCAGCAAGAGGTGACTCCTACCATAATATTAGCTTTTATAATATTTATTATTATCTAACTTAAACGGATCACCATATATAATTCGCGTGTTTGTTCGACAACTTGAGGAATACTCACGTCATTAATAGCCAATACCCAGGAAGATAAATACAACGTAAGAGAAGTTCCTGGATTATCACTTAATCGGTCTATCAAGCGCATTGATTTGATTGTCATTCATTTGGTTCATTAAATTAACTTATCTTCGATCCTACGAATAGGATCAAATAGCTGTAGAGCCGGGCACTGAATGTATGAGCCTACCATCCCTTACTAAAAGCTACAGACCTATTGTTTGGGGCAGGACATTAAAAGGCTAGATATTCATATTACAAATACTGTATATTATAACAACTAACCAATATATCATATATCACATATAAACTATAGATCTTACTTTCTCTACCGCTTACCTATGGTCAAAAGAGGAATTACTGTATTCCATCCAAAAATTTTATACTGGAATTTCACCAGAAATATGCTGCTTGAGATCCCCTCAACCCTTTCCCAAAAAGAATGCGTGTTTGTGTTGCCGGCGTGTCTGTGAACTCAAATGAAAGGTAGGAGAAATATGAAGTTTCATAGTTGAACTGAAGATTCTTTAAGGATACCAGGCAAAGTGTTTCAAGACAATCCCCGCACTCAAAATGTTCCTTTACATGCAAGTATATATTTTACTTCTTTAATACTTACTCTAAGAATGTTGATTTAAATGTTTTATGTTTGATATATTACGCGAAGAATAAAATCTATATATTTAATTTCCTACAAATAGTCTATGAAGTCTTCTTAATTCACACTGAATTTTGTATACATTTTATAACGGGCTAATCAATAACTTACCACAGCAAAAATGTGGAGCCCATTAAAATATGCTATGTTTGTCAGTTGTCGCAGTAATCTATTCGTGTTATCTTTTTTTCTGAGCTCCTGTTCTTGTTTTACTATTTTGAATTTTGGGTTCTTTGTCCTCCGGCTAGCTATTATTACCCAGTCGAGCAAATATCTCTTGAGCAGGGTGTGTAAACGGAAAGGAGTTGTTACTAAAAGATAACACTGATAAAAGAATTTGTTTTTACACTTTTATTGCCGCCACACTTAATTAATTTCACATATTTAATCTTGATACACACTTGACTGAAACTGTTATATTTTCGAATGTAACTACAATCACTTATTTGCCGCACACTATTAATTCGCGTATTTCACATTTTGTAACTAACTTTACGACGCGAGAGATTCTGTGGAATTGCGTAATGTGTACTTCGTGAATGCTTCCTTAGAACTGCCTGACGTTTAACTAGCGACAGAGATTTCTTAGAACTGCACGACGTTTACCTTGTGAATGATTCTGTAGAACTGCACGATACCTGCCCCCGGCACAAGAATTTATACTCCCTCACCCCGATATGCCTAAACATTATAATAGAGCTGCTATTGGTTACTAAATCGCGCCAACATTAGCGTCTGTTTTATAAACCAATCAAAATTACAAACACACATGCTCTAGGGAAGATATTCCCTCCATTTCTAAAGAAAGGCGCGCTACCCTGACGTCATTTGTTTGTCTCTTCTAATTGATAAACAACTCACCCATTCGCTTCATTGTTACCCACTCCTATTGTCAGTTTCAGTGAGGCCGTGTAAACTTATTTCCTAACAATGCTTATAGCTAACAAACATATAAAATCATTGTCATACAATAATGTTAATTTACACTACAATTACCCTGGCATTCACAGTGTTGTGATATAAAATACTGCCTCACAGTTTATTTTAATTAACAGTTCTGAGATATTCAACGTTATATTTTTACATTTCCCAAACTGAAGTGCTTCATCTGATGATTCATTTTGAAGATTTGAGTTCTTTTTCTCTTTTCGATGTGTGCACTAAGTCGGTTACTATCTTAACCAAAAAAAAAAAAAATAGTTTGCGTGTTGTGTGTAATTAAGAGCTATCCATCCGTGCGTCCTTCTATCCACGTAATATAGCATAAAGTCCAGAGAATTTTTTTGTTTGTACTGAATACAAATGCACACCGTTGCTCCTATTATGACCAAATGTTGCAGAGCTGACCTTTGACACAAGGCGAAAAGGACTAACTAACGCCTCACCATTCTTCTTCTTCTTCTCCTCCTCCATACTTCTTCTTTTCTTCGTTTTTCTAGTATAGATTCTTAAAATGCAATGTTCCCTGCAGTAGAGACCCTTTTTTGCGTACTTACTCTCTCCCATGATAACCAATCCACTACCCTATTAAAACCAATCTACTACCAAATCATAAGTGGTGGTAGATGTAAAGTCAGCAGAGACGTTTTTCCCCCTTAAAAATTAACGAAAGCGAAGCCATCTACATATCAAACTGCTGTCAGCTAATCAAAACAGACAGCTGACAATCATATTAATACTTGTTCTTCTTCTCATTATTGTTACAATTATTATTACTTTTTATGTGTTGAAATAACATACACAAACAATGTTTTGAAATAATCATATAATTTATTTGCTATAAGTAACAAATAGATTTTATAGTGCTAAAATAGACCCAACGTAAGGATAATAAATAAGTCGAAGTTGATATCGATACATTCGTTGATCATACTCCGATATTCGGCTGTGACAATTCGTCCATAAATTATACAATTATGTTAAATCCTTTGGATTTAGTTTATTTCAATGTACAACCATCTTCTTCCCTTCCTCTGTACTTTTTTTTATTAAGAATGATCGAAAGCAAACAATCCATCCATATATCTCACTCACGAAGTAAACGCTAAACAAAACAGAAACTGAAAAACCAAATACCAATTGAACTTTTATCTCCTCCTCTTTCATATTTCAACTTTTGTTAACTCCCAGAAAAACATTATTAACGTCAAAACATTAAGCCAGTAAGCTGTAGGGAGAGACGGAAAAGGGAGGGATAAAGCCGAATGTGATAGAGGGCGAGAAAGAGCGAGACATAGAGAGAGGAAAGAAAAAGCAGAGGGAAAGAAACAGCAGGTGAAACACTGAATGAGAGAAAGAGAGAATAATCTCTGTATTTAACGAAACAACACGAGCGGAGCTGCGGGTTCTGCGTTTGAAAAGATAATTTCTAGGAAAATATTTGTCAGTAACCTAACGCGGATAGAAGATTCACCTTTTGTTTAACCTGCATAATACACAAAGGCATTCGTGTGAATTTGTAAAGGGTGGAAGTTTCGTGTGAGTGTAATCCATCAAATATTTAAAAAATGTTTCTGTATTATCCTGCAATCCTTTAGGTAGCTATATTATTGTTTATATTTTTGCTTTTAGTTTTTTCATTATAGCTTCCTTTAATTTCTCTGGTCATATCGGAGACTTTTGAGTTGAGAACCAATTTTAGCTGTTATTACTCTTTGAACTTCAGGTTATCTTAACGTCGGTTTTTAATAGTTTTTTGGTGTTAATACTCACTTTCTGATTCTGCGAAGGATAAAGAGTGAAACTGGTTAAAGAAAAATTCCCCTCTTTAGCCGGGAATCGAACCCGACCATTGGACCACAGAGAAAAGTCATATTTATAATTAACCTAATTTATATTTTCCCCTGCTTCTTGCACATCCTCTCTCTCTCTCCCTCTCTCTCCCTTTCTCTCTTTTCTCTTCAGTATGTTTTCTCATAGAACAATGGTATTGTTTCAAAAATCTGATGTGATACACCCACATGACTTTCCCTACCCTCTATCTCTATTAGGAGGTATACAAACTATTCTTACTAAAGCTTATTTTTCTATATACTACATTTTAATCCAAATAAACCTTTGCAGAAATAGCTACATTACACATTTCGTTATAGATACAAAGGAAACAGCGACAGTCAAATGTTTAAGAACTGGACGCTAATGCTAGCCTTAAAATTCCATACTGTTTCCATATAGTCACGAGAAACAACTTAAAATCAACGAGACTAATAGAATGACAAGTATTGAATAATTCGAATCTTTAATAACGGATACCTCAGAAATAGCTTGTGCCGCAGGAAAACGTATTGGAAGTAAATCGTGTGTTTTAAAGAGATCTAACTTTTTTGTGTATTACGTTTTGTCTATCGCTTAACGTTTACCACTTATACAAAGTTATAAAAAATTACTTCCAAATGAAGAGGACTTTACAGGCTATTCCCAGAAAGTTCAAGATATACATTTTATTTGTCATCTAAATATCTTAAATGTATGACATTCTAATCAAAATCGTTAAAAACCATTTTTTGAAAATCAAAATTTTCGAAAAATGTACCATATGAGAGGTTCTTGGGGAGGGGGATTTTCCTGTAAATCTTCGCATTGCATCTTTGAAAGGTACTGAACTTAAATACCAAGGGTGGTGTCTACCCGACTTTTCGTTTTGGAGTTATACTGTTCACATACATACACACATACACACTACACTACATAACACTACATTACACTACATTACACACACTTACGTTACACTACACACAGAGACCTTTTTTTTAAATGCTTTTTTTATTTAGAGTGCCTCAAAACATGTATTTCCAGAGAAATCTCGGTATCGAATTTTTGGGTGAAATGCAACGCCTTCTCTACATACTATGTACGTGATAGAGCAAGCAAATATAGCAGGCGATAAAATATTACAAAGTTATATTCGTGCGGTATTAGAGTTAATATTTGTAGAACCATTTGCTTGTAAGTTAAACCTACCGGAAGCTTTTATTTAACAAGCAATGGTTTTAACACGAATCGTACAAACGGACTCAGTAAGCTGTTATCTCAGAACAGAAGCGTGCTCATTTTTTCCGAATGAAGGAGCACATTTCTCGCTGGATGTCTTCACAAAAGAAAACGCCGCCCCATTAATTGCACGTGCCTGCACAGCGATTGTGGCGCACCAGGTAAGGACTACAATGGCTTCCGGTTTCTTGCAAATCAAATGCATCACAGACGCTAGGGTAATCGTGACAGTTACGGGCAAGCAGGAAATTGTTATGAAACATTTAACTACACAATGTGCATTATGTTTATGTAGTCATAGCACGCAACACGGTGCGATAAATAGCCGTTGTGGGTCATGTATCTTGGGGGGATTTGGAGATAACGAAAATGAAGGCTTTAGTGTCTCACTGCTTCATAAACTAGCAAAGCCATTATCCGTTTTATGCATCAAGTGCTGCGATAAGTTTATTTGACTGGTTTCTAAGATAAGCTCACTGTAATTCATTACACTAGCACAGCTGACACTTCCGGTAAAATAAAACCTTGGATTTACGGCACACGAAAATGCCATATCAACGACATAAATTGCAGATGAATTTGGTTATCAGGCAATTCTCGCTCCTCACTTGGTATCCCATTGGTGTACAATACAGATGTGCAGATGTACTTAACAGTTGCACTTAACAATTTTCGTCTGGAATAAACACAAGTATCTAACGAAATAAGCTCTAAAATACCTTTCCTATTCTTGCAAAAGCTTATTCCTCTAATGAGTGAATAGAATGTGGATGATGTCTTTATTTCCCATGCTTTTTAGGCTTGAGATCAGTGGGCGACTTTACCATTGATGCGATTTATATGTCTCATCTCTTATAATAAGTATTATTCAATGTGTATTTTTCGTTATTAATTTTTATTGTATTAAATTAGAATTAGCGTTGTTTTATACGAGGGACGTCCAAAAAGTAAGTTTCCCTGTTTTATAAAAAAACATTACACACAATTGATCATATTGAATTAATTTTATTTATATTGCACAATCCTTCTGTTACTTTTCTGTATAGTCAACATGTTTTTCTAATCATTTTTGGGGACGTGACAACAGGTTTTTACACAAGTGTTGTACAGGTCGGGTCCTGTGCTCGTAATCAGCTGTTAACTGATTTGACTTCAGCTGATTACGAGCACAGGACCCGACTTCTGATTCATCTTCGTCACGGTGTTAAAGTACTTACCTCCAAGATGACCTTTGAACCAGGGAAACATGTGAAAATTATTTGGGAAAAGATCGGGTGAATATGGAGGATGCGAGAAAGCTTCCCAGTTGAATCTTCTGAGCTCCGCCTGGGTCAAGATTCAAAGTCTCAAGTCTCTGAATTCTCATTCACTGTTGTACTTATTATAATGCCTGGATTTTTACTTAAGTCACTAGCCGTTTTCCTTTTACATGACACAAGTACTTTTTCCCGTATGACATCTCTTTCATTGCTATGGTGATTGTGACCGTCTACATTTTTCGCATCCATGTTTAAGGTTATTATTTTGGCAGGGCAATTCTTCATTGTAGGTACAACGTCAACCTGAGGCAGTGTTTTTAACACTTAAATGATTTCAGTCAAATTATATAATATATGAATTCAATAACCTTGAAGCAATATGTGTATGTAACAATATATAAAAAGTGTATATTACAGTCATTGTAAATGTTTATATTATATACTTCATCTTCATTATCTGTTTACCCTCCTCTTATGTAGGACTTACATCCCCCCAGGACTTACAAGCGGATGCCTGGGGTCAGAGGCCCGTCGAGGAGCAGACACTCATGGACCAGACAGAGCATCCAGGATGGGTGATCAGCCCGATGCCTGGTATGGGATGAAGGAAGTAGATGAAACGAAATGTTGGTGAAATGGATGAAAGGAAAGGTGATGGAGCATTTGGTGGAATGAATGGCGGGGGAAACCGGAGAACCCTGAGAAAACCCGCCCAGACGCCGCTTCGTCCACCACAAATCCCACATGCAGGTCCCTGGGATTGAACCGGGGCCGCCTCGGTGGGAGGCGAGCGGTCTAACCACTCGGCCACGGCGCCGCCTTATATTATATACGCGTTCAATAATGTTATGTGAATGTATTACGTAATTTAATAATGTAAGAATAATAGGTTAAAAGTTATTAACAATAAAGTAACAATGAGGTAACCTTGAGGCAATAATGAATTTGAAAGTTTAACGATACTACTTATGATTCTTGAAAGCAATAATGTAAATTTTGAGATAGTTTAAAAATAGCCAATCAGCAACCACAAAAAGCTTTAGTTAAATAAAGGTATTCTATCGGATTAGGAATAGCTAATCAGAGACTTGAAATTCAGAAATTTACAAGTTTAGGCGGTTGAAATCAGTTCAGTTGCCTGCAAACAGTGTTCCTAAGCGTAAATTCGTTTCTATTTAACAGCTACATGTAATATAGTGCCAACCACTAGCTGCATAGAAATGCTTTTGTTTTGTAGAGGGCATAAACAGTGACCCATGAATATGTTGTAATGTTATCTCAACTGTGAGTTGTGCCTACTGCGCTTTACAAATAATATAATAATACTGTGTAAATAAACGTAAATGTACACATTGGCCCGGACTGACACCGGCCACACGTCCAAAACAGATTCGTGCCCGACAGTGAAAACAACATGAGAAAAGAGAGCACAGTGATCTAGACAGAAACAAAACGATTCTGCCATTAAACAGAACATGGGCATGCTCCATGATTTTCGTGATCCAAATCCTTTAAAATAAATAAACAGTAAAAGAGGAAAATTTGCACTAAAACCAAAAAAAAAAGGAAAATAAATAAAATAAATTTTACAAATTTTGATATGTCAGTCGTGTCACGCAAATTTTTCCGTCCATACAGTTTCAAATATTATCGTATATACAGGGTTATTCAAAAAGAAGGAACAGATTTTAAATATTCATTTTTAATGAACGACAATAGATAGCGGCACATACGAAACATAATTGAATAGAGGAAGGTTCCAAGTTTTAAGTCCCACCTGTTAGTTCTATTCATTACCTACTTGTGTTTGTTTACGAGAAAATGGCGACACCACAGGAAAAGTCATTTTGTTAGCTACATCAACAAAGGGTGAATCCATTGTTTCATTTCAGCGTGCATTTCGTTGTAAGTACAACAAAGAGCCGCCTCGTCATAAAAAATTTACAATTGATACAATAAATTCGTAGAAGATGGTTGCGTATGCAAACGGAAAAGCACTGGTCGTCCTCGCATAACAAATGGTGCTCATTTTGAATACACACACAAAAAATTCTGAACTTTTCTCTATTCAGCGATGTATCGCATGTGTCGCCATCTATTGTCGTTCATTTGAAATAAGTATTTTGAGCCTGTTCCTTCTTTTTGAATAACCCAGTATTATAGCATTCATATAAAACGTATTTTTCTATTCGTGTTACGTTACTGTAATCTTTTACTATAAATTATTCCAATCTAAGCCATATTAACTTCGTTGTTTACATAATGCGGAAAAAATAAAACACAATTGCTCGCACATCGTAAACCAGTCTCTGCAAGTAATGAACCAGTAAAGAAAAAAGCAAGAATGCTTAAGATGGCGCATAAAAATTCAACTAGGAAAAGCCTAAACATATAACAACAAATATTTCGGAAACGGCTAATGCTACAAAATAGTATATTGGGATACAAGAGTGTTAAGTGCACACTTAACACACTGTATAATAACATAATAACACTGTTGGAGAACAAGGAAGCGTTTGAAAGTGCAAGACGAAGTCAAGCATTTTCCATTTCCCTCAACGCATGTGTATTGTATCTATTTTTTGACAATAGTGAATAATAGGAATACTACTTATGCAAAAAAGTCAATAATTTAGTAATATCCTGTTCACCAAGCAAGGTGGCGCGCGGTATTGTGTGCGACTCACATTCGGGAGATCCGAGGTTCAAGCCCCCGCGGCCTACCGACAGTTTTTTCCCGGTTTTTCTCGGTCGCTAGGCGAATGTTGGGTTGAATAATTTCATCCGCGAATTTTTCTTATCATCTCTTTTATCACGACATTGCATTGGCCTGATCACCCATCCTGGATATGCTAGGATTAGAGTTTCCTTGCTCCTCGACAGGCTACTGACCCAAGGCATTGGCTTGTGCCCTTGGGGTGTAACTCCTACATAAATCCGTTAAAGAAGAAGTAACCGCTGTTTAACATGGGTTCCAGTAGAAAGCTCGCCAACATTAACCTTGGTGTGGGACTGATTGTTGACCTTAAAAAAAGCAATAAACAAAACCCAGGTTACCAGCACTGAATGCAGGAAATTGGACTTTCCACCATAACAGCATGAACGGGAAGTGGACCAGAAACCACTATTGTCGAAAGTTATTGACTGACTACAACTTACATATTCATTTAGTTTTGATTTTCTGTGTTGTAGGTGTGTGTATAGCTTTTATGGTTTATCTGTTACACAAAATTATCATACAAAATTCAGAATGAAGGGATCTTCAAACACTGCTCATAAAAAACATTCACTTATACACACTAAAACACATTGTTAGAGCATTATGGAAAAAATGAAAACGAATGAAACATTATATATATATATATATATATATGTATACCTAAGGCATAGTTTGCGTGGGGGATTCAAGTAAATATCTTTACCTAAATAAGAAGTATATATACCTAATCTCCCTATGAAAGCCCCAAATTTAAAGGTGTTAAGTTGGAAAAAAAATTAATTGGGCTTTGTTTATGGACGCTCTTTAATAACTATGGTCCTTAGCGTCCCATTCTACCTTATTGGGCATGAAAGACCGGAAACTTTGCTCACAGGCCTCTATCAGGTTTGAGCTCGTTTACGTGCCGTAAATCTACGACACGGAATCACCGGCTTTACAATAACAAGAAGAAAACCGGGAACCGAAACATCTTAATGTAAATAAACTAGGCGGTAGTAGTGTGTGATTGACCAGAGCGACTAATTATTTTAACCGTTCATCTTCTGACATAAAACTAGTGAATTTCCAAGGCATAACAAGGAAGACAGAGATGTTCTCATTTATCTGAAATGCAGACTTTACAAAAATCTACCCTCACAGTAGCAGCGTTAACTTCCTCACCATGCTGACAATTTTTTGCCTTTCTGCTTCTTCTTCTTCTTCTTCTTCTTCTTGACTCCAAGGTTTAGGCTAGTTGCCTGTTCCATCATCACATAAATTCATGCATCTCTTTCGTGGTCTTTGTGCCTCCCTTAAGTGCAGATTTTAATGTCATTATTGGAATTATCGTTCCATCCTTTGGATATATTCATACTTTATTTTTATGTCTTTTAGGTTCATTTGTAAGACCTGTTCTAATGACCAATCATCCAGAAATAGTTTTAATACTGTGATGTTTCTTTTTCCCTTCGAAAACCTTTACTTTGGTTTTTCCTTGTGATATTTTCTCTACAAAGCTGTTGTATTTGGTATACTATAATCTGTAAATCTTCACTTTTTACTTTCTCTACCCTTTACCTACAATAGGAAGAGTATATGTCGGATTCCACCCAAAAAAACTCGATACCAAAACTTCACGGATTATTTTTACAAAAAGGTCTGCTCGTGGACGGATTAAATAAATAAATAGCAAAGTGGATAGACATAGCTGTTGATTAGAAGCAGAATTAGTGAAAAAGCTATAATAATCTGGGCTCCTAACAGTTCTTAAAAGAAAACAAAAAATCTGCCAATTCTTGCGCAGGCCATAGTAAGTGTTAATATTTTTGGCAATATCCTAAATAAGCAAAAACGAAAGTGTGTGTAAAACTATTCCAACAGATATTAAGTTGCTAAAGAATATGTTATTAAATTCTTACTGAGTTAAGTTTGGCTGTTTTGAATGAAAAATAACTAAGGTTGTCCATTACGTTCTTTTTCGCACATACAGATTCAGAATTGTACGTTAAAATCATATTACGTACTTTGAAAACTATGTGATTCTGTGAAATACCTTTTTAAAATCACAGAGTCATCAAAACGCCAGAATATGTTGCAGAAATAATGTTATGCAGCTGAGTTTCTGGTCGCATGATCCAAAAGGCACGTCTCAGAGAATGCCTCAACAGCTCACATCTTGATCCACAGCTGTATGCATGACCCTTTTCTCTGAGCCGCCGATATTTGTTGTGAGTAGACGCATGGGTCTATCTTTATAGTTTCCGACTTCTATTAATACGTCAAACGATTGACTGCAGGAGTACAAGAAAGAGACCACAAAACAAAGAAGCATAAGCAAACCGACCTGGCAGGTGGTGCGCCCTCCCATTTCCGGCTCCAGTGTCACGAAACTGCTCTACTCAAAGATTTATCTGCTTCCGGTCTTGTAGTACCGGATGGTCTCATGTCACGAAGTCCTCACCATCCAAAATTAAAGAAGGTTTTCAACAGCGATTCAGATCACTAAATTGGTGGTTTCCTTACTCCACCACGGAGAAGAAGTAAATAGATTCCTTTAACATTTGCTGTCCGGAAGTGGTTGTAACGATACTTCTGCGGTTTCCGAATAACATGACAGATGTGTAAGCGTCCATTTAAGCGTTCAACAGTGCTTTAAAATCCTTCCTTTAGAATATTAATCCCAATATGCAAGTTGCATGCTGAGAATCATAGGGTTATATCTACAAATCAGTTTACAAATAAGATTAAGAATAAAACTTCCCATGCATAACAATTAAACCGAGTGGGCTGGCTCCGCGGTAATGTGTAAGTGTTGCATTCGGAAGGTCCCGTATTCATTCCGCCTACTCTGTTCCTGGTTTCCCCTGGTCGGTAGGCGAATGCCTCATCTGCTGTGATTCCTTTCTCTCTTTCATTCCGATTCCTTCTCATGTTTCAGGTGTGCTTCTAGGTCCAGCAGTGCCGGACAGATGTCGCGGATGCTTGCTATAAGGAAAGAGTATTCCCGTAGACACTAGGGAGCTGCCTGGCAGCACGGGTTGTTCATCGCCCTCTTTGAGCAGCTGCAGTAAGACATGAAATGATAGGGATTTCCTAGCGTCTCTGTGGTCTGTCTGTCTGCGGCATGTAACCTCCTGTTGTTTCTTCATTTAACCCATCCTCCTGGAAGGTGGTAGGCGCACTAGGTCACATTGCGCAGGGGCCCGCCTCCTAAAATTCAGTTCTATTTATGGACGCTCTTTAACTGCTATGGTCCTTAGCGTCCCATTATATTGGGCGTGAAAAACCGGAAACTTTGCTCAGAGGCCTCCATATCAGACTTGAGGTTCTTTTACATGTCGTAAATCCTTATTTCGCTTCCGAAGGAAGTCATGCTAAGAGTCTCCGCCTCCGTTATAGGTATAACCTGTATCCTATGTCCTCATCTCTTTGAGAAGATGTTGCATACCGCAACAAACTAAAACTTGAGCTTCTTGAAGCAAGCATACAACCCAGAAGAATTTCAAATTTTACTTTCTCTACAAACTTATCTTTTAAGCAGAGAAAGTGTTGTATTCCACCCTTTGAAGTTACCTCCTATATATAATATCTGTAAATAACATAACTCAAATACAAAAGTCGGATAACTAACAAAGTTCACCATGTTTCAAGGATCCCACAGAAATATTTTTAAGAAAACACTCCGATCTCCCTGTTCCAAGGAAACATTTTCTTATTAGTTTTTATTTTCTCAAAAATGACTCTTAACGATTTTGATTAAAATACCATGTGTTTGAGTTATTTGCATATCTTAAATTGTATACGAATGCCTCCTTATTCTTCATTTACAAACCATTTTTATAACTTTTTATAACTTGGAAATCGTAGAAGATACAACAAAACTTACTGCATAAATATACACATCTCGTTATACAGGTGTAGGTTATACAACAAAGGGAGATATCTCGCGCATTGCGGCCTACGTAGGTCTGTTGTGGCTACCACTCCCCAGGAGGAAGGGATGAAGTGAAGGAACCACAGGAGGTATAGGCCACAGGCCATTGAGACACGCGGAAGTTCCTAGCATTTCTTGCCTCGAATACCCGTCCCACTGCTGGAGCTGCCTAGAGAGGGCAATGAACCCCCCGTCGACCACCAAGCAACCCTCTAGTTCCCACAAGGAGTATTCCTTCCTTTGAGCAAGCATCCGCGCCATCTGTCCGGCTCCGCCATATGCCACGAAACCTAGAAACATCAGATGAGAAGGAAATGGAATGAAAGGGGAATGATGGAAAGGAACCCACGGTAGATGAGAAACCACCCCAGCATTGGCCTACGGAGCAGCGAAAACCACGAAAAGCTCAAAGTCAGAGTGGACGGTCGACGGGTATCAAACCCAAGTCCTCGCGAATGCGAGCCTCGCACGTTTCCGCGGAGGCATCTCGCCCAGTTAGATATTATTAAAACACATAGTTTATCTCAAATAAATGTTTTGTGGCATTTAGCATTTCCGAGGTATTAGTGTCAAACCGATTCCTAAAGAGTTATTCGATAATATATTGCGTTTTTGATGATGCAAGAGATATATGGAAGTGTAACAACTTAGTGGATGAAGTGCATAAGACACAATTGATATGGTTGGGCCCTAAGAAGAATGCATGAAGATAGAATACCACGAAAATTATATACGGAGGGAGGGAAGGAATGAAGTATAGAAGTTACAGGCGCAACTGGATAGGCAATGTAACTGAGACCATTAAGCAGAGAAATTTGCCAGAGCGATGTACTGGAAAAAATATACACGTTCCAGATGAATAAAAAACTGGACTGATTCACCCCTTATTAAAAATAAGAAACAGACAAGAATACAATAAGTAGATGGGAACATGGCTGCTGAATAATGCCCACAGTATGTCAAGGTAAGTGCTGATCACTGAATAAAATGTGTATTACAGGCAGAACAATGCTGCTTCAGAAAGGGATCGTGTTCGGATCGCATATTTGTGTACAACAGTTCACTCAAAAGAAAGAAAAGTGAACTTGCCTACCGCTAGTTGTTTGAGTTGGATAAAGCCTTTGATAAAGTATCAGGAATAAAGCTCTGGGAAATTGAGTATAACAAAGGCATTCCTGAGCATCTAGTAAATGCAATTCAAAGCCTGTATAATGATATTAATATAAGTATGCATTGCCCAAGGGGGACAAACTGGTAATAAGTAATTAAGCACAAATTAGGGTGCTAAACCAGAGCCCTTTGTTTCCTGGTTTTTAGTATTTATATTGACCATGTCTTTAATGAATGGAAAGAGAATGTAGAAGCTTATTTGGGATTATATTTAAGTACGACTGTACTCCCAGAAAATCAGGTGATATTTAATAGTTCAGAATGCATTCCACAAATGATTGCGCATATACCAAATGATATCCTTCCGGAAAATAAAATAATAGAATATCAAAGGAAAAATCACATTAGATGCAAAAGTATGGTCAATAAGCAAATAAAAGAAGCTCATGTTTTAGTTATCTAGCATTTAGTATATTTTACAGCCGGTAATAATATATAAACATAAAAGTGAATATTTATTACCCAATGCGTGGAAAAACCGCATAGCTCCAGCATATAAAACTCCTAAAATCGCACAGTTTAAACTGTATAAAATAATAACAATATCAGTGTTAACCCGGCGAATGAAAATTGAACAAGAGAAAATTGAAACAGCGGAAATGAAGGTTTTACGCTCAGTATGAAGAATGAGTATAGTACCCTAGACAAAAGGAGAAGTGAAGACATCAGGAAATATTTGCAATATTTAATTTAACGGAAGCAATCAAATGCAGAATAACTGGTAAGAACGCATCAACAGAATGAATTATTTGTACTAAACTACAAGCCTGATGGTATAAGGAGTGTAGGGCGAACGCTAAACAGAGTAGAAACAGTCCTTCAGGGTCTTAAGAATGTATATAATTATTACAGTACGAGGGCAGTCCTAGAAGTACCCGACCTATGTATAGATAGTGGTTATTGTTTCAAACAAATGACTGTGGTAGAAAGTACCAACCTTATAAAGCTTAAGTCTGAAGTTTGATCATGCTACGTCGTTTAGTAATTGTTTGGCAGCCATTAATAGTGAACGCTCTCACAAATTTGTAAACATGAATAAAACTGGCCATCGTTACGTGATACAATACTTTCATTTGAAAGGTCTTAGTCCAACTAACATTAAAGCTGAGCTAGATTCTACTCTGGGGGAGTCTGCTCCTTCGTTTACAACAGTAAAATATTGGTTGGCAGAGTTTAAGTAAGGCCGTAGGAGCTGCCAAGACGAACATAGCAGTGGTCGACCAAATGAGGTGACCACGCCAGAAATTGTTAGGAAATCCACAAAATAGTATTTGATGGTCGCGACTAGCAGACATCTTAGGCATTTCAAAAAGTGCTGTACATCGTATACAGACTGAAAATTTAGACATAAGAAAGCTATGCGCAAGATGGATGCCACGTTTACTCACAATGGAACAAAAGCAGCATCGTGAAAATGTTTCAGTCGAGTGTTTGGCGATGTTTCGCTGCAATAAAGCCGAGTTTTTGTGTCGATTCATAACCTTGGATGAAACATGGGTCCATCACTTCACACCTGAGACGAAGGAACAGTCAAAACAGTGGATTGAAAGGGGAGAATCGACTCCAAAGGTGAGACAGTTCTATTTGCAGCCAAGATCATGGCGTCATTTTTTTGGAATGTGTGTGCAATAATTTTCATTGATTATCTCCAAAAAGGAAAAGCAATCATTGACGAGTATTATGCAAACTTATTGCAGCATTTGAATGATGAAATCAAGCAAAAACGGCCGCATTTAGTGGAAAAGAAACTTTTATTTCATCAAGCCAATGCATCAGTTCACACATCCATTATCGCCATGGCCAAAATCAATGGGTTACAGATCGAATTGCTTCCTCAAGCACCCTATTCGCCAGATTTAGCCCCCTCTGATTATTTTCTATTTCTAAAGTTGAAAAAATGGCTTGGTGCTAAAAGATTTGCCAACAGTGAAGAGCTGGAGTCTGCAGTTGATGGCTATTTTGCAGAACTCGATGGTTCTCAGTATAAACAGGGTATCGAAGCTATTGAAACTCGTTGGGAAAAGTGTATCGAGCTGAAAGGAGATTATGTAGAGAAATAAAGATGCGTTTTCCCGAAATTTTTGTGTTTTCTTTGTTAGGTCGGGTACTTCTGGGACAGCCCTCGTAGTTTCTTTTCCTTCTGACACTGGATACAGCATACAAGGCATTTATATTTTCCATGCTGCAAATTACCTCAGGAGTACCGAGAGCCGAATCGCCTCAGTGATATGCTCTATTGGTTTTTACTTTCGTAGTTCATTTAAGTTCTGATTATTTACATGGTACAGTTCTGAATAATACCACAGTATGTTGCATTGTTTCTCCTTTTCTAAGGCTTAAAACTTTTAAGCTACTAAGAAAGTCTTTTGACTTTTTATTTATATAAGAACTTCACATTACAGCTTATGAGTTAAGTGTCCCATATAAGGTCTATAAGATCTTCATCTAAATCAACATCTGGGTTTATATAATACAACCAGTTTTGTTATTGTTATAAAAAATCTGATGCGTTACATTCCTATGACTTTCTTTAACATCTGTCAATTATTTTATACGCTAGCTGGTTTGCCCGATGCTGTAAGGATAACTTTTTATACTCGAATGATGATGTAATTAATTTCTTACCTCTACCTTCAGTACTTTATGAAACTACAATACACTTAAACAAAGATTAATTAAAACTCTCGGAATACTATAAAGAACAAAATAAAAATACTGAGATAACACTATGCAAAAATACTGTTGAACAATCACAAACACCACAGTTTATAATAGTGATTTCACGTGAGTGCAGCTGAGCGACTTAAACGTTGTCATATTTGGGCAGTTTCTACCCTCTTTATAGAGAGAATCTCAGTTGGGAAGAAATAATACTCGTAGCAGTTTAAGTAACGCCAATATAAACCTGTTTATTCTGAGTAACTAACATAACACTACTAAGAAAACACGAGGAAGACAAAACAAAAGAAATTTCAAAATTAACATTCAAAGAATAATAATAATGAGAAACTACAAAGCTATCTATGCTACAAATTATAAGAAGTGAATATACAAACATCCGAGTATGACTGCAGAATGTATGGATATTAACTTCGACTTATTTATTACTCCTAAGTTAGCAATGTTTGACTTTTGTAATCAATGCGATTGTGTTACTTTATATCGATACATAATAAATAATAATATTTTTATTATCACGTTAGTAGTAATAGTCCCGGATGAGCCAATTGATTTAACGATAATCCTGCCGCTAGGGGCGCTAGTGTCGCTAGTGTCGCTGCGTGCGACGGCGGCGGCGGTAAGTTTGAAAAGCGCCCTGAGCGGTAGGATTATCGTTAAATCGGTTGGCTCATCCGGGACGAGTTGAAAGAATTGAGGAAGTGACGTGTAGTGTTTTGATTGGTTCGTTAATTTGGGGTGGGAGATGGAGGAAGGGAGATGGAGGAGTATGGAGTTCGCGTGATGGAGAGGAGCTGGGTAGCGAGGTGTTGTCTGTGCGGAGGTCGGTACTGAAAGAGGGGTAAAGATGGGGAGCGAGGGATAAAAAGTGTAAAGGAAAGTGACGTGTGAAGTTGTGATTGGTGGGAATAAGAAGTGATTTTATTGGTGGAAAGGAGCAAATGAGAGTTGTTGATTGGTAAGAATAAGAGGGATTATGATTGGTGGAAAGAAAAAGGTGTGGGAGTGGGGTATGTTGGAGGTGATGGGAAAGGTAAGCTTTGCTAGCAGCAAGATTTGCAAAAGCCTGTCGTGAACTGATCAGCAATTTTTTTGAACGTTGGATGGTAGTTTTTTCTTGAGTGGATAGAGAGATGGGGGGCGATATGAGATGCGGTGGCGAAAATGGGAACTAAACAAGGTGTTTGAGACAAGAGGTTTAAGGACGAGGAAATTTTGAGGTTAGTGGTGAACATGGCGGTCGCAAGAGGTGGGGGGTAAGGAGACGCGGTGGTGAGAATGGGAACTAAAAGAAGATGGGGGAAGCAAGAGTTTAGAAGAGTAGATTTTGAGGTTAAAATAGTGGGAACTAAAAATGGCGGAGGGTCTGCGACAAGGAGATGCGGTGAGAACTAAAAAAGATGGCGGACGCAAGAGGTGGGTAAGGAGGTTTGAGGTTACAGTACCAAAACACGAAAGGATATATTCCTACGCCAAGCAGGTCCGAAAAATAATTATGCGTGTGGTACTTACCTGTTACCGGTGTGGATGCGTCACCAAAAGCGCGGCACGCGACGCGAAAAAATAAAAGCAAACTGTTTTTGAAAATGCTTAACCAGCTTTAAGATCAACCAACATCACTACGCACTGATATACCTAGGTTTTTAAAGCGGTACAGACACCCTTTGCAGAGGCGTAATTTAACTATACCAAAAACCTGGTACTGGACCATCGTGATGGTCGCTAGCGTACGTAGGAGCAGGGTTCTCAAGCCGGTCGAAAGCGGTCAAAAACGTGTACGACGTAGGTGTTCGCAGTAGCTGCTGTCGAGTCAACCGTCGAGGTGTGAATAAACGAGATCTGTTCTCGCCGGCAATTTGGTTCGGAGATGTGAGCAGCGGCGAGGTGTTGTCTGTGCGGAGGTCGGGACTGAAAGAGGGAAAAGATGGGGAGCGAGGGATAAAAAGTGTAACAGAAAGTGACGTGTGAAGTTGTGATTGGTGGGAATAAGAAGTGATTTTATTGGTGGAAAGGAGCAAATGAAAGTTGCTGATTGGTAAGAATAAGAGAGGTTATGATTGGTGGAAAGAAAAAGGAGTGGGGTATGTTGGAGGTGATGGGAAAGGTAAGTTTTGCTAGCAACAAGATTTGCAAAAGCCTGTCGTGAACTGATCAGCAATTTTTGAACGTTGGATGGTAGTTTTCTTGAGTGGATAGAGAGATGGGGCGATATGAGATGCGGTGGCGAAAATGGGAACTAAACAAGGTGGTTGAGACAAGAGGTTTAAGGACGAGGAAATTTGGAGGTTAGTGGTGAACATGGCGGTCGCAAGAGGTGGGGGTAAGGAGACGCGGTGGTGAGAATGGGAACTAAAAGAAGATGGCGGTAGCAAGAGGTTAGAAGAGTAGATTTTGAGGTTAAAATAGCGGGAACTAAAAATGGCGGAGGGTCTGCGACAAGGAGATGCGGTGAGAACTAAACAAGATGGCGGACGCAAGAGGAGGGTAAGGAGGTTTGAGGTTACAGTACCAAAACACGAAAGGATATATTCCTACGCCAAGCAGGTCCGAAAAATAATTATGCGTGTGTTACTTACCTGTTACCGGTGTGGATGCGTCACCAAAAGCGCGGCACGCGAGGCGGAAAAATAAAAGCAAACTGTTTTTGAAAATGCTTAACCAGCTTTAAGATCAACCAACATCACTACGCACTGATATACCTAGGTTTTTAAAGCGGTACAGACACCCTTTGCAGAGGCGTAATTTAACTATACCAAAACCTGGTACTGGACCATCGTGATGGTCGCTAGCGTACGTAGGAGCAGGGTTCTCAAGCCGGTCGAAAGCGGTCAAAAACGTGTACGACGTAGGTGTTGGCAGTAGCTGCTGCCGAGGCAACCGTCGAGGTGCGAATGAACGAGATCTGTTCTTGCAGGCAATCTGGTTGAGAGATGAGAGGCGCGGTGGTAAAAATGTGAACTAAATAAGATGGCGGAGGCACGAAGTTGAGGTTAAGGAGCGGCGAGGTGTTGACTGTGCGGCGGTTGGGGTCTGAAAGAGGGGGAAAGATGGCGAACGAGGGATAAAAAGTATAACAGAAAGTGACGTGTGAAGTTGTCATTGGTGGGAATAAGAAGTGATGTTATTGGTGGAAAGGAACAAATGAAAGTTGCTGATTGGCGAGAATAAGAGAGATTATGATTGGTGGAAAGAAAAAAAGGTGTGGGAGTGGGGTATGTTGGAGGTGATGGAAAAGGCAAGTTTTGCTACCAACAACATTTGCAAAAGCCTATCCAGAACTCATCAGCAATTTTAAATAACTAGTGTTTCGGGGGTTTTCTCTGGTTGGTAGACGAATGCAAGCTGTTTCTACCATACTTATATTATTCGTCTTTTTCCTTTTTTTTTTTTAAAATGACTAGTTTTTTTTTTTTTTTTTTTTTTTTTTTTTGGGGGGAGTTTTCTGCGGATGGTAAACAAATGCAAGCTCTTTCTGCTTTTTCATAGGTTTTCCCTGGTTGGTAGGCGTTTTCTGTACTGGTTGACGAAGGCGTTTCTAATTTTGGAGGTTTTCTCAGGTTTTTAGCGGTTGTCCCTGCCCGGTAGGCAAATGATGAAGTTTTACCTTGCCGGCGCACGGATACTAAGCACGTACTGGCGCGCGCACACACACACACACACACACACACAGAGAGACAGACAGACACACAGATAGGCACACACACACGGACATGTTTCCAAAAATGCTTTTTTTTTTTTTTTTTTTTTTTTTTTTTTTGATTCAGGAGGTCTCAAAACGTGTATTTCCGGTGAAATCTCGGTATCGAATTTTTGGGCGAAATGCAATACTTCCCCTACTTACTATACGTAGTAGAGAAAGTAAAAAAGTATTGAAAAATTTAAGGAAATAACAAGCAATACCTCAAAAGTGTACTATCTTGTTTTCACGGGTTTTCCAGATCGGTAAGCGTTAGAATACTCTTAGAGCTTTTTTTCAGGTTTTTTAGCGGTTGTCCCTGGCCGGTAGGCAAATGATAAAGTTTTTCTATAACGTCGTCGTTTTGGCTT
This sequence comes from Deroplatys truncata, assembly GCA_030765065.1. Classification (NCBI taxonomy): domain Eukaryota; kingdom Metazoa; phylum Arthropoda; class Insecta; order Mantodea; family Mantidae; genus Deroplatys; species Deroplatys truncata. The sequence continues at coordinate 224,098,983 of CM060975.1, forward strand.
GTGGCGCACGGATCCTAGGCACGTACTCGCGCGCGCGCGCACACACACACACACACACACACACACACTAAAATAGTAGCGTATAAAAAACTGATTTGTTACACTCACATAACTTTCTCTACTCTTGTACAATCTAATTGGTAGCTTTTAAGCGATAGTCAAATATTTTAACGCTGGTTGCTATGTGGCGAATTCCATTCTGTTTGCATGTTCAGGACATAAAAAAAATGAATAAACGAATTTGAGAAAAAGTATAAGTATTGGAAAATTTAAGGAAATAACAAGCAATATCTCGAAAACGGTTCACTCAACAAAAGAAACGTATATGACATAAGTTGTGTATTTTAACGCGATCTACATTTTTTGTGTAGTAAAATTTTGTCTATCTCTTATGGTTTACCAGTTATGCAAAAAAGTCGTTCACAATGAAGAATATTTTTGGAGACATTCCCAGAAAATTCGAGATATACATTTTATTTGACATGACAATATCTTAAACATATTATGTTTTAATCAAAATCGTTAGAGCCGTTTTTGAGAAAATTAAAATTTTCGAAAAATGTTCCATATAAAGGGTAGTCTGGGGTGGGGGGATTTTCTTGAAAACCTTCGTGTCGCATCTCTGGAAGATACTGAACCTAAATACCAAGTTTGGTGTTTATCCGACTGTTCGTTTTTGAGTTATGCTGTTCACAGACACACAGACACACAGACAGACACACACACGGACATGTTTCCAAAAATGCTTTTTTGTTTTTGGATTCAGAGATTCTCAAAACATGTATTTCCAGTGAAATCTCGGTAACGAATTTTTGGGTGGAATGCAATACTTCCCCTACTTACTATACGTAGTAGAGAAAGTAAAAATGAATAACGCATTTGAGAAAAAGTATAAGTATTGGAAAATTTAAAGGAAATAACAAGCAATATCTCGAAATACGGTTCACTCAACAAAATAAATGTATATGGCATAAGTTGTGTATTTTAACGCGATCTACATTTTTTGTGTAGCAAACGTTTGTCTATCTCTTACGGTTTATCAGTTATGAAAAAGTCGTTCACAATGAAGAATTCTTTTGGAGACATTCCCAGAAAATTCGAGATATACATTTCATTTCTCTCGACATTATCTTAAATATATGATATTTTCATCAAAATCGTTAGAGCCATTTTTTAATACAAAGAGAACGGGATTTCACAAGTGAAACAGTACTGTGATAACGATACCACTGAAACAAAAAAAAAAATCTGATGTGTAACACTCACATGACTTTCTCAACTCTTGTACAAAGTATTTTTACAAACGCTTATTCCCCATCTAGTTCATGTTAATCGAGATAAACATTTGCAAAATCTATTTTATTGCTAATTTTCTTGTATAAAAAAAAAATCTGATGTGTAACACTCACATGACGTTCTCTACTCTTGTACAAAGTATTTTTACAAACGCTTATGCTCCATCTAGTTCATGTTAATCGAGATAAACATTTGCAAACTCTATTTTATTGCTAATTTTCTTGTAGATGTAGGGGAAAATATATTTACAAGGGGAATATAGAAAAACAGTAGCCTTTAAGCACATACATATCTCTTAATAGCTGGTTGCTATGTGCAACACCATTCTTTTTGCCACAGATTAATACTGTTTGCATATCAAAGACAAAAAAAATGAATAACGAAGTCCCATTTGAGAAAATAAATATTGGAAAATTAACAAACAATATCTCGAAAACGGTTCACTCAACAACAAAAATGTATATTACATAAGATGTGTATTTTAACGCGATCTACATTTTTTGTGTAGTAAAATTTTGTCTATCTCTTACGGTTTTTCAGTTATGAAAAAGACGTTCACAATGAAGAATACTTTTGGAGACATTCCCAGAAAATTCGAGATATACATTTCATTTCTCACGACATTATATTAAACATACGATATTTTTCATCAAAATCGTTAGAGCCATTTTTTTTAATACAAAGAGAACGGGATTTCACAAGTGAAACAGTACTGTGATAACGATACCAACAAAACTAATTATTATTCACCCACTGAAACACATAAAAAAAATCTGATGTGTAACACTCACATGACTTTTCTCATCTGTTGTACAAAGTATTTTTACAAACGCTTATTCCCCATCTAGTTCATGTTAATCGAGATAAACATTTGCAAACTCTGTTTTATTGCTAATTTTGTTGTAGATGTAGGGAAAATATATTTACAAGGGGAATATAGAAAAACAGTAGCCTTTAAGCACATACATATCTCTTAATAGCTGGTTGCTATGTGCAACACCATTCTTTTTGCCACAGATTAATACTGTTTGCATATCAAAGACAAAAAAAAATGAATAACGAAGTCCCATTTGAGAAAATAAATATTGGAAAATTAACAAACAATATCTCGAAAACGGTTCACTCAACAACAAAAATGTATATTACATAAGATGTGTATTTTAACGCGATCTACATTTTTTGTGTAGTAAAATTTTGTCTATCTCTTACGGTTTTTCAGATATGAAAAAGACGTTCACAATGAAGAATACTTTTGGAGACATTCCCAGAAAATTCGAGATATACATTTCATTTCTCACGACATTATATTAAACATACGATATTTTTCATCAAAATCGTTAGAGCCATTTTTTTTAATACAAAGAGAACGGGATTTCACAAGTGAAACAGTACTGTGATAACGATACCAACAAAACTAATTATTATTCACCCACTGAAACACATAAAAAAAATCTGATGTGTAACACTCACATGACTTTTCTCATCTCTTGTACAAAGTATTTTTACAAACGCTTATTCCCCATCTAGTTCATGTTAATCGAGATAAACATTTGCAAACTCTGTTTTATTGCTAATTTTGTTGTAGATGTAGGGAAAATATATTTACAAGGGGAATATAGAAAAACAGTAGCCTTTTAAGCACATACATATCTCTTAATAGCTGGTTGCTATGTGCAGTACCATTCTTTTTGCCACAGATTAATACTCTTTGCATATCAAAGACAAAAAAAAAAAAAAATGAATAACGAATTCCCATTTGAGAAAATAACTATTGGAAAATTTAAGTAAATAACAAGCAATATCTCGAAAACGGTTCACTCAACAATAAAGATGTATATGACATAAGTTGTGTATTTTAACGCGATCTACATACTTTCGTACTCACCTATAAGATATAGAGGGTAGAGGTCGTACGAACGTAGCACTTTGAGAATCTATATTCAACAGTTGGTGTTACTCCTTAGAAAGGAAGTATCTGCTGATTTTTATTTAATTCTTTACATTTTACATAGCACGTATGCACTGGCACAACACAAAAGCACTACACACAATACTCAGTTTTAATATTTGCACTAATAACATCAGGAATAACTGAAGTCTGCAAACAGTCATTTCCCATGTGCAGCCTTACGTACAGAAAACGTGTGTGGCTGATCTATGTGTAAAAAGAGCCTGAGAGCGGATGTACGTCAGCGGTAAAATCTTTTAAATGCATTTTTATTGGCGATGGTAGAAATCGTGCAGTGGTGGATCGTGAAAATTCATATAAATGGATGTATCACCTCATAATAAGCCTCTATATACCAAGAATATTGAGTTTTTAAAAAGTCAGCAACTGTACCTGTGTTTCTATACGTGAACGTCAGATGGCAGCTTCGATACGTGTCCACGGAGACCTTAGTGCTAGGCAACTGTACCTCTGTTTCTATACGTGAACGGCAGATTGCAGCTTCGATACGTGTCCACGGAGACCTTAGTGCTAGGCAACTGTACCTCTGTTTCTATACGTGAACGGCAGATTGCAGCTTCGATACGTGTCCACGGAGACCTTAGTGCTAGGCAACTGCACCTCTGTTTCTATACGTGAACGGCAGATTGCAGCTTCGATACGTGTCCACGGAGACCTTAGCGCTAGGCAACTGCACCTCTGTTTCTATACGTGAACGGCAGATTGCAGCTTCGATACGTGTCCACGGAGACCTTAGTGCTAGGCAACTGTACCTCTGTTTCTATACGTGAACGGCAGATTGCAGCTTCGATACGTGTCCACGGAGACCTTAGTGCTAGGCAACTGTACCTCTGTTTCTATACGTGAACGGCAGATTGCAGCTTCGATACGTGTCCACGGAGACCTTAGTGCTAGGCAACTGCACCTCTGTTTCTATACGTGAACGGCAGATTGCAGCTTCGATACGTATCCACGGAGACCTTAGTGCTAGGCAACTGCACCTCTGTTTCTATACGTGAACGGCAGATTGCAGCTTCAATACGTGTCCACGGAGACCTTAGTGCTAGGCAACTGTACCTCTGTTTCTATACGTGAACGGGAGATTGCAGCTTCGATACGTGTCCACGGAGACCTTAGTGCTAGGCAACTGCACCTCTGTTTCTATACGTGAACGTCAGATTGCAGCTTCGATACGTGTCCACGGAGACCTTAGTGCTAGGCAACTGCACCTCTGTTTCTATACGTGAACGGCAGATTGCAGTTTCGATACGTATCCACGGGGACCTTAGTGCTAGGGAACTGCACCTCTGTTTGTATACGTGAACGGCAGATTGCAGCTTCAATACGTGTACACGGAGACCTTAGTGCTAGGCAGCTGTACCTCTGTTTCTATACGTGAACGGCAGATTGCAGCTTCGATACGTGTCCACGGAGATCTTAGTGCTAGGCAGCTATACCTGTTTCTATACGTCAACGGCAGATTGCAGCTTCGATACGTGTTCACGGAGACCTTAGTGCTAGGCAACTGTACCTGTGTTTCTATACGTGTCCACGGAGACCTTAGTGCTAGACAACTGTACCTCTGTTTCTATACGTGAACGGCAGATTGCAGCTTCAATACGTGTCCACGGAGACCTTAGTGCTAGTGCTAGGCAACTATACCTCTGTTTCTATACGTGAACGGCAGATTGCAGGTTCGATACGTGTCCACGGAGATCTTAGTGCTAGGCAACTATACCTGTTTCTATACGTGAACGGCAGATTGCAGCTTCGATACGTGTCCACGGAGACCTTAGTGCTAGGCAACTGTACCTGTGTTTCTATACGTGAACGTCAGATGGCAGCTTCGATACGTGTCCACGGAGACCTTAGTGTTAGGCAACTGTACCTCTGTTTCTATACGTGAACGGCAGATTGCAGCTTCGATACGTGTCCACGGAGACCTTTCGCTTCAGGTGACAAAATAACACTAGGCACTTGTGTGCCGTGGTGTAAGCCGCAATCACGGTATTGGTAGCGTGGATCTCCTTGGGGCTCTCCTCGGAGTTACCTCAACACCACGTACATGACCTGGTTCGTCACGGGTACGCAGGTCTGCACTACCACTTCCTCGGCGTTGAGCAGGCCCAGGAGGCGATCGTACCGGTACACCAGCTAGCACGTGGACATGTTATCGCGCTGTGGTGTTGCGTGTGCGAGGTATGGAAACTCAAGGACGCAAAACATGCACGACCGAGGGTTAAAAAGCAGAACAAGTAGTGACGTGGAGCGTTGTGATTGGTGTAAATAAGACGATCTCTGATAGGTGGACAAATTGAAATAACGTGATGTGATAGGCGAAAATAAAATCAAAGGTGATTGGATGAAAAATGACGAGAAGGAATTAGCGGTGAATTTGTGAACTAAGATGGCGAAGATTTTTTTTTTTTTTAAAAAAAAGGATAATATAAGTACGGCAACTGTAACGGTTTACGGCAAACGCGCGCCGCGCAATGCGTCACGCCGGGCATCTTGCTCAATATGATTTTTGTTTTATTGCCCGGGCGTGACGCATTGCGCGGCGCGCGTTTGCCGTAAACCGTTACAGTTGCCGTACTTATATTATCCTTTTTTTTAAAAAAAAAAAAAATCTTCGCCATCTTAGTTCACAAATTCACCGCTAATTCCTTCTCGTCATTTTTCATCCAATCACCTTTGATTTTATTTTCGCCTATCACATCACGTTATTTCAATTTGTCCACCTATCAGAGATCGTCTTATTTACACCAATCACAACGCTCCACGTCACTACTTGTTCTGCTTTTTAACCCTCGGTCGTGCATGTTTTGCGTCCTTGAGTTTCCATACCTCGCACACGCAACACCACAGCGCGATAACATGTCCACGTGCTAGCTGGTGTACCGGTACGATCGCCTCCTGGGCCTGCTCAACGCCGAGGAAGTGGTAGTGCAGACCTGCGTACCCGTGACGAACCAGGTCATGTACGTGGTGTTGAGGTAACTCCGAGGAGAGCCCCAAGGAGATCCACGCTACCAATACCGTGATTGCGGCTTACACCACGGCACACAAGTGCCTAGTGTTATTTTGTCACCTGAAGCGAAAGGTCTCCGTGGACACGTATCGAAGCTGCAATCTGCCGTTCACGTATAGAAACAGAGGTACAGTTGCCTAACACTAAGGTCTCCGTGGACACGTATCGAAGCTGCCATCTGACGTTCACGTATAGAAACACAGGTACAGTTGCCTAGCACTAAGGTCTCCGTGGACACGTATCGAAGCTGCAATCTGCCGTTCACGTATAGAAACAGGTATAGTTGCCTAGCACTAAGATCTCCGTGGACACGTATCGAACCTGCAATCTGCCGTTCACGTATAGAAACAGAGGTATAGTTGCCTAGCACTAGCACTAAGGTCTCCGTGGACACGTATTGAAGCTGCAATCTGCCGTTCACGTATAGAAACAGAGGTACAGTTGTCTAGCACTAAGGTCTCCGTGGACACGTATAGAAACACAGGTACAGTTGCCTAGCACTAAGGTCTCCGTGAACACGTATCGAAGCTGCAATCTGCCGTTGACGTATAGAAACAGGTATAGCTGCCTAGCACTAAGATCTCCGTGGACACGTATCGAAGCTGCAATCTGCCGTTCACGTATAGAAACAGAGGTACAGCTGCCTAGCACTAAGGTCTCCGTGTACACGTATTGAAGCTGCAATCTGCCGTTCACGTATACAAACAGAGGTGCAGTTCCCTAGCACTAAGGTCCCCGTGGATACGTATCGAAACTGCAATCTGCCGTTCACGTATAGAAACAGAGGTGCAGTTGCCTAGCACTAAGGTCTCCGTGGACACGTATCGAAGCTGCAATCTGACGTTCACGTATAGAAACAGAGGTGCAGTTGCCTAGCACTAAGGTCTCCGTGGACACGTATCGAAGCTGCAATCTCCCGTTCACGTATAGAAACAGAGGTACAGTTGCCTAGCACTAAGGTCTCCGTGGACACGTATTGAAGCTGCAATCTGCCGTTCACGTATAGAAACAGAGGTGCAGTTGCCTAGCACTAAGGTCTCCGTGGATACGTATCGAAGCTGCAATCTGCCGTTCACGTATAGAAACAGAGGTGCAGTTGCCTAGCACTAAGGTCTCCGTGGACACGTATCGAAGCTGCAATCTGCCGTTCACGTATAGAAACAGAGGTACAGTTGCCTAGCACTAAGGTCTCCGTGGACACGTATCGAAGCTGCAATCTGCCGTTCACGTATAGAAACAGAGGTACAGTTGCCTAGCACTAAGGTCTCCGTGGACACGTATCGAAGCTGCAATCTGCCGTTCACGTATAGAAACAGAGGTGCAGTTGCCTAGCGCTAAGGTCTCCGTGGACACGTATCGAAGCTGCAATCTGCCGTTCACGTATAGAAACAGAGGTGCAGTTGCCTAGCACTAAGGTCTCCGTGGACACGTATCGAAGCTGCAATCTGCCGTTCACGTATAGAAACAGAGGTACAGTTGCCTAGCACTAAGGTCTCCGTGGACACGTATCGAAGCTGCAATCTGCCGTTCACGTATAGAAACAGAGGTACAGTTGCCTAGCACTAAGGTCTCCGTGGACACGTATCGAAGCTGCCATCTGACGTTCACGTATAGAAACACAGGTACAGTTGCTGACTTTTTAAAAACTCAATATTCTTGGTATATAGAGGCTTATTATGAGGTGATACATCCATTTATATGAATTTTCACGATCCACCACTGCACGATTTCTACCATCGCCAATAAAAATGCATTTAAAAGATTTTACCGCTGACGTACATCCGCTCTCAGGCTCTTTTTACACATAGATCAGCCACACACGTTTTCTGTACGTAAGGCTGCACATGGGAAATGACTGTTTGCAGACTTCAGTTATTCCTGATGTTATTAGTGCAAATATTAAAACTGAGTATTGTGTGTAGTGCTTTTGTGTTGTGCCAGTGCATACGTGCTATGTAAAATGTAAAGAATTAAATAAAAATCAGCAGATACTTCCTTTCTAAGGAGTAACACCAACTGTTGAATATAGATTCTCAAAGTGCTACGTTCGTACGACCTCTACCCTCTATATCTTATAGGTGAGTACGAAAGTATGTAGATCGCGTTAAAATACACAACTTATGTCATATACATCTTTATTGTTGAGTGAACCGTTTTCGAGATATTGCTTGTTATTTACTTAAATTTTCCAATAGTTATTTTCTCAAATGGGAATTCGTTATTCATTTTTTTTTTTTTTGTCTTTGATATGCAAAGAGTATTAATCTGTGGCAAAAAGAATGGTACTGCACATAGCAACCAGCTATTAAGAGATATGTATGTGCTTAAAAGGCTACTGTTTTTCTATATTCCCCTTGTAAATATATTTTCCCTACATCTACAACAAAATTAGCAATAAAACAGAGTTTGCAAATGTTTATCTCGATTAACATGAACTAGATGGGGAATAAGCGTTTGTAAAAATACTTTGTACAAGAGATGAGAAAAGTCATGTGAGTGTTACACATCAGATTTTTTTTATGTGTTTCAGTGGGTGAATAATAATTAGTTTTGTTGGTATCGTTATCACAGTACTGTTTCACTTGTGAAATCCCGTTCTCTTTGTATTAAAAAAAATGGCTCTAACGATTTTGATGAAAAATATCGTATGTTTAATATAATGTCGTGAGAAATGAAATGTATATCTCGAATTTTCTGGGAATGTCTCCAAAAGTATTCTTCATTGTGAACGTCTTTTTCATAACTGAAAAACCGTAAGCGATAGACAAAATTTTACTACACAAAAAATGTAGATCGCGTTAAAATACACATCTTATGTAATATACATTTTTGTTGTTGAGTGAACCGTTTTCGAGATATTGTTTGTTAATTTTCCAATATTTATTTTCTCAAATGGGACTTCGTTATTCATTTTTTTTGTCTTTGATATGCAAACAGTATTAATCTGTGGCAAAAAGAATGGTGTTGCACATAGCAACCAGCTATTAAGAGATATGTATGTGCTTAAAGGCTACTGTTTTTCTATATTCCCCTTGTAAATATATTTTCCCTACATCTACAACAAAATTAGCAATAAAACAGAGTTTGCAAATGTTTATCTCGATTAACATGAACTAGATGGGGAATAAGCGTTTGTAAAAATACTTTGTACAACAGATGAGAAAAGTCATGTGAGTGTTACACATCAGATTTTTTTTATGTGTTTCAGTGGGTGAATAATAATTAGTTTTGTTGGTATCGTTATCACAGTACTGTTTCACTTGTGAAATCCCGTTCTCTTTGTATTAAAAAAAATGGCTCTAACGATTTTGATGAAAAATATCGTATGTTTAATATAATGTCGTGAGAAATGAAATGTATATCTCGAATTTTCTGGGAATGTCTCCAAAAGTATTCTTCATTGTGAACGTCTTTTTCATAACTGAAAAACCGTAAGAGATAGACAAAATTTTACTACACAAAAAATGTAGATCGCGTTAAAATACACATCTTATGTAATATACATTTTTGTTGTTGAGTGAACCGTTTTCGAGATATTGTTTGTTAATTTTCCAATATTTATTTTCTCAAATGGGACTTCGTTATTCATTTTTTTTGTCTTTGATATGCAAACAGTATTAATCTGTGGCAAAAAGAATGGTGTTGCACATAGCAACCAGCTATTAAGAGATATGTATGTGCTTAAAGGCTACTGTTTTTCTATATTCCCCTTGTAAATATATTTTCCCCTACATCTACAAGAAAATTAGCAATAAAATAGAGTTTGCAAATGTTTATCTCGATTAACATGAACTAGATGGAGCATAAGCGTTTGTAAAAATACTTTGTACAAGAGTAGAGAACGTCATGTGAGTGTTACACATCAGATTTTTTTTTTATACAAGAAAATTAGCAATAAAATAGATTTTGCAAATGTTTATCTCGATTAACATGAACTAGATGGGGAATAAGCGTTTGTAAAAATACTTTGTACAAGAGTTGAGAAAGTCATGTGAGTGTTACACATCAGATTTTTTTTTTTGTTTCAGTGGTATCGTTATCACAGTACTGTTTCACTTGTGAAATCCCGTTCTCTTTGTATTAAAAAATGGCTCTAACGATTTTGATGAAAATATCATATATTTAAGATAATGTCGAGAGAAATGAAATGTATATCTCGAATTTTCTGGGAATGTCTCCAAAAGAATTCTTCATTGTGAACGACTTTTTCATAACTGATAAACCGTAAGAGATAGACAAACGTTTGCTACACAAAAAATGTAGATCGCGTTAAAATACACAACTTATGCCATATACATTTATTTTGTTGAGTGAACCGTATTTCGAGATATTGCTTGTTATTTCCTTTAAATTTTCCAATACTTATACTTTTTCTCAAATGCGTTATTCATTTTTACTTTCTCTACTACGTATAGTAAGTAGGGGAAGTATTGCATTCCACCCAAAAATTCGTTACCGAGATTTCACTGGAAATACATGTTTTGAGAATCTCTGAATCCAAAAAAAAAAAGCATTTTTGGAAACATGTCCGTGTGTGTGTCTGTCTGTGTGTCTGTGTGTCTGTGAACAGCATAACTCAAAAACGAACAGTCGGATAAACACCAAACTTGGTATTTAGGTTCAGTATCTTCCAGAGATGCGACACGAAGGTTTTCAAGAAAATCCCCCCACCCCAGACTACCCTTTATATGGAACATTTTTCGAAAATTTTAATTTTCTCAAAAACGGCTCTAACGATTTTGATTAAAACATAATATGTTTAAGATATTGTCATGTCAAATAAAATGTATATCTCGAATTTTCTGGGAATGTCTCCAAAAATATTCTTCATTGTGAACGACTTTTTTGCATAACTGGTAAACCATAAGAGATAGACAAAATTTTACTACACAAAAAATGTAGATCGCGTTAAAATACACAACTTATGTCATATACGTTTCTTTTGTTGAGTGAACCGTTTTCGAGATATTGCTTGTTATTTCCTTAAATTTTCCAATACTTATACTTTTTCTCAAATTCGTTTATTCATTTTTTTTATGTCCTGAACATGCAAACAGAATGGAATTCGCCACATAGCAACCAGCGTTAAAATATTTGACTATCGCTTAAAAGCTACCAATTAGATTGTACAAGAGTAGAGAAAGTTATGTGAGTGTAACAAATCAGTTTTTTTATACGCTACTATTTTAGTGTGTGTGTGTGTGTGTGTGTGTGTGTGTGTGCGCGCGCGCGCGAGTACGTGCCTAGGATCCGTGCGCCACAAGCCAAAACGACGACGTTATAGAAAAACTTTATCATTTGCCTACCGGCCAGGGACAACCGCTAAAAAACCTGAAAAAAAGCTCTAAGAGTATTCTAACGCTTACCGATCTGGAAAACCCGTGAAAACAAGATAGTACACTTTTGAGGTATTGCTTGTTATTTCCTTAAATTTTTCAATACTTTTTTACTTTCTCTACTACGTATAGTAAGTAGGGGAAGTATTGCATTTCGCCCAAAAATTCGATACCGAGATTTCACCGGAAATACACGTTTTGAGACCTCCTGAATCAAAAAAAAAAAAAAAAAAAAAAAAAAAAAAGCATTTTTGGAAACATGTCCGTGTGTGTGTGCCTATCTGTGTGTCTGTCTGTCTCTCTGTGTGTGTGTGTGTGTGTGTGTGCGCGCGCCAGTACGTGCTTAGTATCCGTGCGCCGGCAAGGTAAAACTTCATCATTTGCCTACCGGGCAGGGACAACCGCTAAAAACCTGAGAAAACCTCCAAAATTAGAAACGCCTTCGTCAACCAGTACAGAAAACGCCTACCAACCAGGGAAAACCTATGAAAAAGCAGAAAGAGCTTGCATTTGTTTACCATCCGCAGAAAACTCCCCCAAAAAAAAAAAAAAAAAAAAAAAAAACTAGTCATTTTAAAAAAAAAAAAGGAAAAAGACGAATAATATAAGTATGGTAGAAACAGCTTGCATTCGTCTACCAACCAGAGAAAACCCCCGAAACACTAGTTATTTAAAATTGCTGATGAGTTCTGGATAGGCTTTTGCAAATGTTGTTGGTAGCAAAACTTGCCTTTTCCATCACCTCCAACATACCCCACTCCCACACCTTTTTTTCTTTCCACCAATCATAATCTCTCTTATTCTCGCCAATCAGCAACTTTCATTTGTTCCTTTCCACCAATAACATCACTTCTTATTCCCACCAATGACAACTTCACACGTCACTTTCTGTTATACTTTTTATCCCTCGTTCGCCATCTTTCCCCCTCTTTCAGACCCCAACCGCCGCACAGTCAACACCTCGCCGCTCCTTAACCTCAACTTCGTGCCTCCGCCATCTTATTTAGTTCACATTTTTACCACCGCGCCTCTCATCTCTCAACCAGATTGCCTGCAAGAACAGATCTCGTTCATTCGCACCTCGACGGTTGCCTCGGCAGCAGCTACTGCCAACACCTACGTCGTACACGTTTTTGACCGCTTTCGACCGGCTTGAGAACCCTGCTCCTACGTACGCTAGCGACCATCACGATGGTCCAGTACCAGGTTTTGGTATAGTTAAATTACGCCTCTGCAAAGGGTGTCTGTACCGCTTTAAAAACCTAGGTATATCAGTGCGTAGTGATGTTGGTTGATCTTAAAGCTGGTTAAGCATTTTCAAAAACAGTTTGCTTTTATTTTTCCGCCTCGCGTGCCGCGCTTTTGGTGACGCATCCACACCGGTAACAGGTAAGTAACACACGCATAATTATTTTTCGGACCTGCTTGGCGTAGGAATATATCCTTTCGTGTTTTGGTACTGTAACCTCAAACCTCCTTACCCTCCTCTTGCGTCCGCCATCTTGTTTAGTTCTCACCGCATCTCCTTGTCGCAGACCCTCCGCCATTTTTAGTTCCCGCTATTTTAACCTCAAAATCTACTCTTCTAACCTCTTGCTACCGCCATCTTCTTTTAGTTCCCATTCTCACCACCGCGTCTCCTTACCCCCACCTCTTGCGACCGCCATGTTCACCACTAACCTCCAAATTTCCTCGTCCTTAAACCTCTTGTCTCAACCACCTTGTTTAGTTCCCATTTTCGCCACCGCATCTCATATCGCCCCATCTCTCTATCCACTCAAGAAAACTACCATCCAACGTTCAAAAATTGCTGATCAGTTCACGACAGGCTTTTGCAAATCTTGTTGCTAGCAAAACTTACCTTTCCCATCACCTCCAACATACCCCACTCCTTTTTCTTTCCACCAATCATAACCTCTCTTATTCTTACCAATCAGCAACTTTCATTTGCTCCTTTCCACCAATAAAATCACTTCTTATTCCCACCAATCACAACTTCACACGTCACTTTCTGTTACACTTTTTATCCCTCGCTCCCCATCTTTTCCCTCTTTCAGTCCCGACCTCCGCACAGACAACACCTCGCCGCTGCTCACATCTCCGAACCAAATTGCCGGCGAGAACAGATCTCGTTTATTCACACCTCGACGGTTGACTCGACAGCAGCTACTGCGAACACCTACGTCGTACACGTTTTTGACCGCTTTCGACCGGCTTGAGAACCCTGCTCCTACGTACGCTAGCGACCATCACGATGGTCCAGTACCAGGTTTTTGGTATAGTTAAATTACGCCTCTGCAAAGGGTGTCTGTACCGCTTTAAAAACCTAGGTATATCAGTGCGTAGTGATGTTGGTTGATCTTAAAGCTGGTTAAGCATTTTCAAAAACAGTTTGCTTTTATTTTTTCGCGTCGCGTGCCGCGCTTTTGGTGACGCATCCACACCGGTAACAGGTAAGTACCACACGCATAATTATTTTTCGGACCTGCTTGGCGTAGGAATATATCCTTTCGTGTTTTGGTACTGTAACCTCAAACCTCCTTACCCACCTCTTGCGTCCGCCATCTTGTTTAGTTCTCACCGCATCTCCTTGTCGCAGACCCTCCGCCATTTTTAGTTCCCACTATTTTAACCTCAAAATCTACTCTTCTAAACTCTTGCTTCCCCCATCTTCTTTTAGTTCCCATTCTCACCACCGCGTCTCCTTACCCCCCACCTCTTGCGACCGCCATGTTCACCACTAACCTCAAAATTTCCTCGTCCTTAAACCTCTTGTCTCAAACACCTTGTTTAGTTCCCATTTTCGCCACCGCATCTCATATCGCCCCCCATCTCTCTATCCACTCAAGAAAAAACTACCATCCAACGTTCAAAAAAATTGCTGATCAGTTCACGACAGGCTTTTGCAAATCTTGCTGCTAGCAAAGCTTACCTTTCCCATCACCTCCAACATACCCCACTCCCACACCTTTTTCTTTCCACCAATCATAATCCCTCTTATTCTTACCAATCAACAACTCTCATTTGCTCCTTTCCACCAATAAAATCACTTCTTATTCCCACCAATCACAACTTCACACGTCACTTTCCTTTACACTTTTTATCCCTCGCTCCCCATCTTTACCCCTCTTTCAGTACCGACCTCCGCACAGACAACACCTCGCTACCCAGCTCCTCTCCATCACGCGAACTCCATACTCCTCCATCTCCCTTCCTCCATCTCCCACCCCAAATTAACGAACCAATCAAAACACTACACGTCACTTCCTCAATTCTTTCAACTCGTCCCGGATGAGCCAACCGATTTAACGATAATCCTACCGCTCAGGGCGCTTTTCAAACTTACCGCCGCCGCCGTCGCACGCAGCGACACTAGCGACACTAGCGCCCCTAGCGGCAGGATTATCGTTAAATCAATTGGCTCATCCGGGACTATTACTACTCACGTTTAATATAATACAGTTACCGCAAGCATAGCCACAGATGGCACAGTTGTTCTAATTATTTATTTGACCGTGTTATTACTTCACGACCAATGTCAGGGAGGAGAACGAATATGTGAACTCGCTGTTCCTTTATTATTTTGTGAGGTCGTAAAAGCCTAATTAATTATTATCCTTATGTTGGCAATGTTCGACCTGTTACGATTATCCTTTAGAAAGATATGGATGTCTTGCCAGCTTTTGTATGCATCACATAAAATTAGATAACTAATCGTGTGAAATTTCGAATTCTAAGCTAGACAGTAATTTTCGCCTTTTGTCAAAGGTCATCTGTGCCAAGCTTGCTCGAAATCGGTGTAGCAGTGTAGAAGCCTATAAGGAAAATACATACATACGCACATACACTCACTTATGTATTAAGATTTCTTACGATAGCATATTTCTCTATCTACTTCATATTAATCCAGACAAACATTTGCAGAAATATTTTCAGTACACATTTCGTTGTAGGTACAAGGGGAGTACAGCAAACCGAGTAGATAGATGTTTAAAAACGAGTGCCCCTAAATTCTGCACTATTTACATGATACCGCGAGAAAGATCTGAACAGCAATAGCACTTTTCGTACATAGCATTGAAATAATAATGGATATCTCGTAAGCGACTGATGCCACAAAAAAGGGCTATTTCGAATAAAGTATATTTTAAAGAGATCTAATTTTTTTGTGAATTTGTTTTTATATATTTTTTATTGTTCACTAGTTATTAAAATTACACAAAATTCTTTCCGAATGAAGAGGATTTCACGGTTATTTCCAGATAATTCAAGATATATTTTTTCGTACAAATACAGTAAATATATGGCGTATTAATACAAATCTTTAGAGCCATTTTTGAGAAGTTCTAAAGGTTCCATGTAAAGCGTGGTTTGGGGTGGTGTGTTTTCTTGAAAAACTTCGTGTAGCATCTAAAATACCAAGTTTGACATTCATTCGAATTTTCTTTGTGAGTTGAGCTTTCACAGACCTTTATCTAAAATACATTTCTTTGTATATTCAGGGGGCCTCAAAACATACATTTGTGGTGAAATCTTGTTATGGAATTTTTTGGTGGAATGCAATATCTTCTCTCCATACTAGGTACTGGTAGAGAAAGTAAAAATGCCTCCTGTATGTAGTAATTAAAAACACAAGTTAACTGATCAAAGCCAGTTTTTCATCGTTAGGAGACAATAGGACTTTTATCATTACATCGTTTAGCAACAAAGACTTCAAACGCTCATGAATAATTCCGTAAACGTGTTGTGTATTTTTCACCGGAAGCCGTTTCCTGTAACAAATCAAACACAGAAAAGTGTCAAATCCCATGCGTCTAATGAAGCCGATTAATAATCTTGCTGAAGAATCTCTTATGTTTCAGCTCGCGTGTTTTCAGCTTCTCTTTGTATTAAGATGATAAGGCTTCTTTTACTGTGGTATCTCAACTGGTGTGTCTTTTGTACTGTTTAAGCCACCTATTCTGCATTTTTGTTTTAAACACTCGCCTAGATATTTTGTCCATATCCACGAGATCTTAAGTAAGAAATGTAACATTTTCTAATTTAAAACTTCCTGAATTCTCAACATTGTTTCTACCATAAAGAAATTATAACATCAGTTTAACGCAATCCACCTGTGAAAATACTAAAATGCTTAATTCTTGACCTATCAGCTTCAAACTTTTATGTAATATGGCTTGTGCTGTACAAATAAAATACCAAATTTGGAACCTCAAAGTTAAGCCATTACTGATGAATTTAGGTTCTAATTTTGAACTTTTACAAATGCTCCTCGCGATGAACGACTACAGATTTCTGATTCAAAATTTAATTCTTGCACCCTCAAAATCATAATTAACAAATGGCTGGTTTGGACTTTTTGGTAAATGCTCATTAGTTTGTCTGAAAAACATGCTCAACCATTGATATCATGGCTTTCTTCATTTCTTTGCACTAAGTATTATTTAAAATACTTAATTATGCAATTAATATACATTATTGTAAAGAAGAGTTCAAATCAATTGTTCCACAGTTCTCCATCAATGCTGAAAATTAAAAGAAAAAAAAGTTGTTATTTCATCACGTGGAGCAATTTTAATATTGTAAGATGTTGAAAAGGGTACTGAAGAAAAATACACTTGAAAATTAGAGTATCTAGCGAAATACATGTGCACCAACTTCAAAATTTCTGATTAACCTGCTATAGTTATTGGAGTGGTGAAAGCAGAACATGAAACTAAAGGTACAAACGGAATAAATCACCAAAAATCTGAAAATCAACTTTTTGACCACAAGAGTTCACCAATAGGTTCCTTTAAAAACCATAGCACAAAATCATCCGCTTGTCGCAGAACTAAGATGTATGCAATTCGTGTATAGTTTTTGTCATACCACCTTTGTCGTGAAAAAATAGTGCACTTTCTTTGGCTTATACTTTAAACACTAAGCATTATCCCCTTGCATTAATAGTTATTTGTTAAACAATTTTTAAAAAAATGAAATGAAGCTTCTTAGAGAACAGTCTCGGTGGGACAAGGCCTACCGCATGGTCATTGCATCCTCTGCTTACGTCGGTATATCATGGGCAGAGCATAATAATGGGATTGCGTGGGGGTTAGCCTCCTTCTGGCCGCTTTGGTGCGGATTCCGAGACCAGAGTCTCACTTTTCCATCAATTAGCTCCTCAATTAGACCCGAAGGACTTCATAAGGCTGAGTGCATCCTTGCAAGACTGCCCAGAATGGAAATAAACCCCGTGCCGAATCCGAGTGCCCTCGCACCGCTGGCAGCAACACTACCGCAGCCTACAAAGACAGCATATCTATACATATGCAAACGCTATGACCAACATTTTTTGGTGAATCCTCCTATGTGGTTTCAACATGACGGGGCGCCGGTACACTTGCACTTGATGTTAGGAACCACATTGATGTACAGTTTAGACGATAATGGATTGGTCGCGGTGTTCCTAGTTCCATGGCCAGCTCGTCACCAGACATGACGCCAATGCACGTCTTCTTCAGCGGGCATGTGAAAGGCCTAGTTTACTCCGGTCGATACTCTCATGGACCTGTTTGCTAGGATTATCGCAGCCGAGGAAGTAGTACGCCAAACTCCAGGAATGATTGAGCTTGTAAGACAGTTGATGGTGCGTTGCCGTGATCATGGTGCTCGACCTCTAAGAGAACAGTTCTGCATTTGTTACGTACTATACTGTACACTGGCATATCAGATTCAACACACTGTGATAATAGTGTATGTTTCGTTTGCGGGATGTTGCATTACTCTGTGTTGTGTGTTTACGTTTTGGTTATTGCATATTATACAGGCTTCTTTACTGTTGTGAAGGTATTTTCACAGAGACAAGGGTGATTGGAATATCAAATCGAATAAATCATAATTACATTGTTACTTTGCAACGAGCCGCCGGAGACCGGGGGTCACTTTTAGCAAAAATACTCGGAAGGTATCCCTGAACAACCGCTAAAAGTTTGTGGGTGAAGTTCTGGTTCACTTTGCGGATTTATTGCTTATTTTTTCCCTCAATGCTATTAAACGTAAACGTATATTGAATTTTTTAAACATCTACGCGCTACTCTAAAATCGATGAAACATAGCAACGGGGTCGCTCGCACTTCTTGATTTGTGTACGTTGTAAGGTGCTTTGTGTAACTAGTATGAAGTAATTACCTTATGCGGTAAAATACATACGGGTCGTGCACACTCGAAGACGTGCACTAGCGCGTTAAGCTCCTGCACTCTGTTTTCATACTATCACTACAATTTTACATCAATGCCGCTGGGTGGTTGCAAAAGTTAGTCGCCGAAGCAGAAATAGGTAACGTGCACAAGTGCGGAAATTTCTGCCGGTTTCTCCATGTCATTCATAATCTCAGCTACAATTTAATGTACACATTATTTCGTTTTTTGAGTTATGTCCGTCATAAAGAATATGGTTTTCAATGGTGAAAGAATTATCGATATCCTTTGATGTTTTTTCAGATTACCCCCACACACATATTCTCACCTTATAATGTTTGCGTAGGTAGATGTAAGAGATTACGTAAAACTGTAATAGGTTGCTGACGTAAGTCCTTTTTCCTATCATGGACTCGCATGTAAAGCGGACACGCATTCCAATTTCATCATCACTGTGTTTGCGAATCCATTGTTTTTTAAAAGCTTGTAAATAAGTGAAGAAGATCAGATTTGAGCTGGTCATTTGTATGAAACCGGCATTCAGTGAGCCGTGAAGCAATCTCTACTGTGACATGAACAACGCGGCTCAGTAAATCATTGTCAGCTCTCGCGGAGTGTGATGTAAAGTAGTGTGATGATGATTGTTATTTGAAAACGTGGACAAAGCGGAACGTGTTAATGTGTCGGCCGATTCGTGTAATGCGCCCTGAATCCCAACACTCCGCAAGTGTTACCAACACAAATCACAGAGTGACAGCATTGATGACTCTCCTGACACACAATCACATTTTCCATTGTGTCATATTCGTAGATCAGGTGAATATGCTACCTGACTAATATGTCAAGGGTTGACACCCTGCACTGATTGTGTACGATTACACAAAGCTCAAACTGACCTAGCTTTTTCTGAAGTAAAAGCACTCCTAGCTATTCAAACACTCTTCTTTTTTTTATTTTATTTAAAATCATTTCAACAATTAGGTCACATCGTAACTGTTAAGCCCCATTCATAATGTAAAGCAAGCGCAGACCAGCAGAAACACAAGACTTTATACCCATATTATTTAATGGAAGCATTCACATAGTCATATAACGCGCTACGTAACGTAAGAGATTGGAAACTGTTTGCGTTCCGTGCATAAAGGAAGAATTCTCCATTTTTTCTCCACGTATTGTTAGCTTCGCAACAATACACGATTGCGATGTGAGATTTTACACCACCTGCTGTACAGTCATGCTCACTTCCATTAGACCGTGCCATGCCATTTTAAATGCGATTCTGCTCTGTTACTTGTTTGGTTCAACAAGAGCAACTAACAAAGTGCTAATTATAAAGACTGGATGAATTTTCTTATTCGAAATTATAGCTATTTTATCAATTTGAATGTACGCTCAGATTTCCACGTGTAATTTACCGATCTAGTAACATGTCCCAAGTTCTTGAGTTACGTCTACGGCTCGATGTGAATGGTCTACCTCAAATCTGCGTTTCGCTTTATGTTAACGTTACGTCTTCATTGTGAATGGGGCATGATTCAATGAGTAGGACTTATGGGCACAGTTCAGCAGTCGTTTCCTGTTCCATCTATTAATTTAATCAGAAAACGGACTTTTTTCATCATGAGATTATTCTGTAGGCAAGTGTGCACATGTAGTTAGTGTGTTAGGACTAGGGCTAAACGTAGCACCTCACCTACCATATCCTTTGTGCCTATACCGCTCACGGGAGGGAGGGGTGAGGTGGGTGAAGACAGAGGGCATCTACGGGCAGAGGGCAGGGTCCCTACCTTTCACAGATTGAAAGTTTCCAAGTGGCTGTTGGTTCAACCGGGGCTCCCCTCTCCCTTGCGGGCTTACACATCCCCTGGAGGGCCCGGGACTTGAAGATTGCCCTCATATCAGGGGACGAAGGGTTACAGAGAACATCCTTTTCCCCTGCCATGCAGCGCCGACAATCTCTTCGCCGACACTTTCAACCTTGAAACACACCAAGCAGATGAAAGATAAAATGAAATGAGAATGTAGGTGAAATGGAGGGACAGAAAATTCGAGGAATGTAATGAACCTTCCCAGCATCCGCCTAGCGACCCGGGAAAGTGCCGAAAAAACCCATGGGTCAGGAAGGTCTGCTGCGGGAATTGAACCCAAGACCTCCGAATGCGGACCACAGACGTTACCGCCTGAGCTACGCTCGGTAGTTATGTGTTACCCGCAAATGACCTTAGTTGCGTAGTCGTCTTAGAGTAGGTACTATCTTGATTACAGATGGTTTCTAGTTACTATTTCAATTTCTGTTATTCAGCGAACGAAACTATGATCTTCTTTAGCTATGAAGCCCGTTCCGACACAAAGACATCTTCCCATCTGGCTCTGGGTCGCCCTATTGAACATACAACCCGGTATTTATCTGGCGACTGAGAAAATCCACGTACAAATTAGTAAATTGTCGGATACGTGGATCTGAAATCGCGACCTCTCAATTGTAAGCCGTCTCTTTCACTGATTTATACTCGTCTATCATTGTAAGCATATATAAAAGCATAATCCAACAAATGTTGCCTGACATGCGTTCCTTTAAGACAATCCACGATAAAATTATGTTGGCTCTAAGAGTACTCAAAATTGCCTATGATGTCAGGTGAAGATTTGCAAGTAATTTTGGCTAACGTATAAGTTCCTGCTGGCTACATAGCAATTTCCATATAAAATAATTTTTTTTTAGGCAAGATTAATATTTACCGTTTCAGGTTAATTTGATATAACTTATACATTTGGTTAATGGGGAACATATTTAATAAAACTTTAATTACTAGTATTTTATGGAGCTTTATGATTTAGGTTATTTGCTGCATGAAAATTCCATGAGCATACAAATATCCAACCTTCCATAGGTTGCGTGTACATGATTTTATTTACAAATCGTAACAAAAATTCACAGTCTGTTTCACCAAAATCAAAATGTAAGTTTAGGGCCTGTATTTAGCACAAACAACTGAATAGCATACATAGCGTGGCCTAAAGAAAAAGTTCCTCTCTAAGAAACTGAATTTGAAAACTATACTTCTCGCACTTGAAACTGTTTAGTTGTGCTGTGTTCTTGTTACGGTTGTAAATAAATATCTACATTAAAACCAGTCATTCCAATCTGATTATGGGTGTTGGTAACATACTATTGAATAAAACAGACATCATAAGGTAAAGTATTGAAATAGAATTTCACATCTTAACTTCAGAGAGTTCGGAAATAGGTCTTTTCGACGATAGTGTTTTTGATCCACTTACCATACATGCTGTCATGGTAAAAACTTGAATTTCCTGTATTCATTGCTGGTAACCTAACATGCATTATCTATTTTACTGCACGTATGTGCATAAATTATACTAAATTCTCTAACGTTTTATACCTATATTTATTATTGCAGACCATATTTGATTACTAAATTTTACCATTTAAATCTTAGCCAAATCTTGACCTCCTTTTTATTATTTTTTCTACTACGTGTAGCAAGTAGGGGAAGTATTGTATTCCACCCCAAAAATTAGATGACAAGATTTCATCAGAAATTTGTTTTAAGCCCCCCTGAATTCCAAAGTATTTTTAGAAAACGTTTCGTGTGTGTATGTGTCTGTGAACAGCATAACTCAAAAAGTTATTTTAGTATTTAAGTTCAATATCTTCCAAAGATGCGACTCAAATATTTACCCTTTACAATGAAGATTTTTCAAAACCTTTGCTTTACTCAAACATACCTTGATTGAAATACCATATGCTTAAGATATTTTTATGACAAATAAAATGTAAATCTTGAATTTTCTAGAAGTAGCCTGTGAAGTCCTCTTCATTCCGAATGACTTTTGCGTAACTGGTAAACCGTAAGAGATAGACAAAATCCTACTGCACAAAAAATGTATATATCGTTAAAGCTCACAATTTATGCCTTGCTATTGGTAAAGAAAGTCGTGTGAATGCATGACATCAGATTTTTACTTACCATTTTATTCATGCAGCGGCTAAGTATAAGCTGCTATTACTTTTTACTTTCTCTACTACGTATAGTAAGTAGCGGAAGTATTGTATTCCACTCAAAAATTCGATGCCGAGATTTCACCGGAAATATATGTTTTGAGACCCCCTGAATCCAGAAAAAGCATTTTTGGAAACATGTCCGTGTGTGTGTGTCTGTCTGTGAATAGCATAACTCAGAAACGAACAGTCGGATAAACACCAAACTTTGTATTTAGGTTCAGTATCTTCCAGAGATGCGACACGAAGGTTTTCTAGAAAATCCCCCTATCCCAGATTACCCTTTACATGGAACATTTTTCGAAAATTTTAATTTTCTCAAAAATGGCTCTAACAATTTTGATTAAAATATAATATGTTCAAAATATTTTCATGACAAATAAGTGTATATCTTGAATTTTCTGGGAATGTCTCCAAAAGTATACTTCATTGTGAACGACTTTTGCATAACTGGTAAACCATAAGAGATAGACAAAATTTTACTTCACAAAAAATGTAGATCGCGTTAAAATACACAATTTATGTCATATACATCCTTTGTTGTTGAGTGAACCATTTTCGAGATATTGCTTGTTATTCCCTTAAATTTTCCAATACTTATACTTTTTCTCAAATGAGAATTGGTTATACATTTTTTTAGGTCTTGGACATGCAAAGAGAATGGAATACTGCACATAGCAACCAGCTCTTAAAATATTTGACTCGCTTAAAGTCTACCGTATTCTCCTTGCATCTACAAGAAAATTAGCAATAAGATTAACATCTCGATATCTCGATTAACATGAAGCATATGGAGAATAAGCGTTTGTAAAAATAGTTTGTACAAGAGTAGAGAAAGTCATGTGAGTGTAACACATCAGATTTTTTTTAAGATCAACAACTAGGAGTGGATAATCGATCGTCAGTTCGCCATCAAGCTTAATATTGGTGACCTTGAGACTTGAACCAATTTTCAGCGGCTATTAGTAATGAATTTCATTTTCACGTAAGGTTAGATTACATTAACGTAAATATAGAGTAGGGATATATGACCTAATAATGAAAACTAGAGCTCTGATATATTATATCCATCTTTATTATTTCTAGTTAGACCAGTGCCTTTAACAAAGGATTGTGGACTGTTAACTAGACCCTTTCCTGGGAGATCTATGTTGAGCCAGTCACCTCCAGGTGTACATATCTTCGTTTGACTATTGCTTTGCAGTCAAATATTATATAAGAGACAGTTTTCTTCTCCTTACCAGATAACCTTCAAATTGGCAAGCTATCTGGTATGATTATATGAAGGTGTTTCTTAGTCTACAGTGACCTGTAAAGAGGTCTATTATTAGTCTTATTTGTGGTCTACTGAGATTGAAGACATACTTTTCCTGTAAAAGGGGCCCCCTTAACCGGGGCAGAGCACCGCAAGTAGGCCGCAATGGCCCTTTTTGCTTCTATCGTGAACCCTGGGACGGAGGGAGAGTTGGATGGAGGGATGAAGAAACAGACCCGAAGGGCGACCAGATTCGGATGACGATAGGCGCAGGCATGGACGGGGCCCCTAACATTTCTAGTTCGAAAGCATTCCGACGCCTCCCAGCAGTCCCCGCTTGGTGTGTTCCTCTCCGAGGTGGATTCTAACTGAGCAGTTCTGCAAAGACATCAGGGACATTTACAAAGTGCAGTCACCACCAGGCCGCACCTGCCGAACATCTCGTCTAGTCCTACAACTCTGAAACGCATGACAATGAAGAAGATGATGGGTACAGAACATGAAGGACAGGAAATTGTGATATAAGAGGAATTGCCCCAGCCGACGACATGTAAAAACCATGAAAAACCTATGGGTCAGGGCGGGCTCGCCGGGGATCGAACCCGGGATCTTCGGAATGCTAGTTGCACATTCTCTATTTCTATTATTCGCTATCCTGAAAAAAGAGTATGCAATACATACACCTAAGTGCATTGAGAATCTCGACTTCATCTCGTATTTTCAATCTCTTCCTTGTTCTCCAGTGATACGCTTACCACTCTTGTATCACAATACACCTACTGTTCTTACATGCGACCCGTGCTGATGTTGCATTTCGCTTAGATGAGGTGATTTAACTGATTCAAATTGAAGATGTTGCTATTACATCTTTCACATTTATTATCCTTTCATAATTGTAATTTTTCTTGAGGTATTCCTCATCTTATGTCCGTAACTTACTTTCTGTCTCTCTCGTGCATTCCCTTGTTTTCGTTCGGCATCGCTTTATAGACTTGGGTTTCTCTTCTTCTTTTTTTTCTCCTGTAAGTCGTATTTTCCTCGTCATTATTTCCCTTTTTAGTCGCTTCCACAGTGTCCATTAACAAGATAAGGCTTTGAATGAAAGGCGTCCACCAATTAAAGAAAAGAAAAGATCAAATGACTCAGCAGTGTCATTTTTCAGGTTTTCCTCAGTAGACTTGGTTAGCACAAAGACTTGAGGCACCTTGACAAACCGGCCGAGATATGGTCCTAACTACAATGTCGGTCAGAGGGTGTGCTTTATCTCAGATCGTAACCGGAACTGGGTCCAAATTATACGTAGCTGTCCGGGGTAACCACATTATTCACTGGGAATAGGCCTGGGGCTCCTGCTCCTTATTTGTTGACCACTTTGGTTTGTATTCTGTGGTGGATGACGCCGATCACCCCAAAATCATCCTCTGTTAAACCCCTCTCCTCTTCCTAAACTCCTCCTCCTTCTCATCATCATCATCATCATCATCATAACCGACTTCTATGGTACAGCGACAGCGTGTCTGTTTAGCAAACCAGAGAGCCCGAGTTCGAATCTCTAATGGATTGAATTTTCCTGGATATAGGGGTTTTCCCTTACCTAGTAAAGATACGTCGAATAATAGTTACTTTCTCTACCAGTTACCCATTTTAGGTAGAGGACGGACGGAAGGAAGGTTGCATTCCACTCAAAAATTCTATATCCAGATATAGAACAAGAATATGTAACACTTCCTAAACTAAAGCACCCGAGGCCCTTAGTCTTCAGAACAATTGGTATTCTACGTACACTTTCCAAAGCGCTTGAACGTATCGTACATAAGCAGCTGACATATTACTTATAAACATGACCTTCTTGACCCCTATAAATCCGTTTTCAGACCAGGCCATGGCACTAGCACGCGCTATCAAATATCGTTGAAGATATGCGCGAAGCTTGCGATGAACGGAAATTGACTCTACTGGTACTATTAGACATACTAAAGCTTTTAATTCTGTAGATAGAGTCGTATTTTTCGCTACGCTTAAGGCATTAAATTTGTGATACAACTATCGCATGGTTCAACTGCTATTTTTACGAAACGCAGTAGGATGTCGTTTCTGGGAATCTCTCCTTATCATGGCGTTTCGTAAAGGCAGGAGTTGCACAGAGTAGTCTTTTGGGTCCCTTAGCTCTGGAATTCAGTAACACAGGATGTCAGGAGTTGTCAAACCTCATGTGCTTTTCCTCATAGGTTGTAGAAGTTAGTAAAAAATAATTGTTAATTTAGAGGAAATATCCTCATATCCTCCCAGTGGTCACGTTGGAAGCACAAAGTACCTACTATGGTTTACGTACGGTGCTGTATTCCAATACTGGGGGCCTCTCCATTCGATTACTCGCAATTCCTGATTCCAGATTTAAGGATGTGGTCGAAGATTATCGACAGTAATATCAAGAGTGTTCTTATCTTGTCAAAACTTTCACGAATGCACAGCGCGAAAGAAAATATCCGCACAAGATGAAACTTCGAGCGGTTTTTGCTAATATTATTTGTTGAATGAAGGTTTAATAAACAATATTAACACTATGAAAATAACATAGCCATTTTACATATTATTTAATCGAATTTGTTGCATGCCAATATCATACCATAATACAGTCTTCTATGTTCTTTAAGTAAGTTTTCTTCGTTTATTTAACTTTAAACTCGGAAACAATTCGAAAATGTGGCACCAAATTCCAAACAGTTGCGCAACAAGTGCGATAAATTTTTTTCGACCAAATCTCACTGATAGTCGACGTTGATTGATTCAAAATAACACGGGCTATAAATTGGATTTGTTAAGTAAGGAATCCCTGGGCCACGAAATAAAAAGCCAAGAAAACCCCTCGCTCCAAACTAGCCTTTGTGTAGGAAAACATTCTCACTTTTTATTTTCTAAACAGTGCTTTAACGATTTTGATTATAATATCATATATATCTGAGATATTAACAGGAAAAGTTAAGTGTACATCTGGAGTTTTTTGTGCGTCTGTGAAATTCTCGTATTCGCGTTGACTTTCATATGATGTTAATTAACCTTAAAATCATAAGAAACCATAATAGAGCTTACTTGAGGAAAAATGTTTTCTAGTACCAAATAAGGATTTTCGTTGCGTTAATCATTTCCGTTATGAAGAATTTGTAGAACCGATACCGAAATAAATGAAGTGGCTAGAGAAAATCGTATGACAGTAAACAGGCCAGACTATTATACAATCAGCAGATTCGATACAATTTGTTTTATAGTTTATTATAATATTACTAACTCATGCATAGGCTTATTTTATTCCACTCTTACTAATAATAATATTTTTGACAACTAAAATGAAAAGAAACATTGAGTTTCAAACCCCATTGTGTTATAGTAATGCCGATTTATTGTTTTGTGATTATCGTTTTCCAGGCCCTTGTTTTGTCAAATATTTCAAGGAGATTACATATATGTAATTCCTACGTCTGCTTAGATATCAGCACTAATGCTCTTACCAGAAATTTGTGCTATTATTTATGTTTCTTCTTCATTTTCCTCTTCAGCTACACCGATTGGGGAGTTGCCTCACGTTTTCTGCAGTTCTATATTTCATCATTCCAGCATGTGTTCCTATATTTCTTCTCATAGTTGGTTCACTTACGTGGAAGTGTGTATCCATCTGTAGAAATTCTAAATCTTGCACTGTCTAAGCAAATTTTTGAAGCTTTAATTATATGTTGCTCTATAATAATTATAAATATATTCAAATTTTGTTCTGATATCTCTAGTTGTTTTTGCAAACAAACAAAAAATAATAGAATGTGTCTCACCTATTCTCACACCGCTATGAATAATAATTTTGATAAGATAAAGTACTAACATATTACCGCATATTATAACTATAAATATTGATGTGATACATACATATGACTTTCTCTACCCTCTTCTTTATTATTAAGTATACAAACTATTGTTACTAAAGTTTATTTTTCCATCTACTACATTTTAATCCAAATAAACATTTTCAAAAATACCTACATTACACATTCGTTATAGATACAAAGAGAACAGCGGCAGTCAACTGGATGGTATACGCTGCCCCTAAAACTCCATAGTGTTTCAATGTGATCGCTAGAAACAACTGAATATTGACAGGACTTTAAGATGAAGGAGGAATATTTTAGGAGTTGTATTGTAGTTCGACTGTTGGGGAGCCAAACACTTGAAGTAGTTGCAACCACGTTTTGTACAAAGTTTCCGGTGGCCTTCGCCCCAATGTTCACTTTCCGGTGGTCTTCGCACCAACTTTAATTTCCGGTGGTCTTTGCCCCAACCTTACTTTCAACTTGTATTTTAATGTTTCTTTAAATATTATATATATATATATATTTATGTTTGCCTCGGCTGCGTCAGTATTAATTTGCAGAAACATGTTTCTCTTAACAGGGTGTGATACGGTTAAAGAATGTTGGCTTACACAGATTATAATTTTTACTTCGCTCCTTTTATTAATCCTTCACACGATTAAATAACACCCACTGATATAGAGAGCTGTGAGATTATTTATTAATTACTTGCACTTTTTAAACACGTAAACTTGATAATATCCTCAACGTAATAAATTTTTGTCTCACACTGGATACGTATTAAACTTCTCGCGTCCAGTTAGGAACACTGACTACTAGCAACTGAATTCTACCGCCTGAATTTGTAAATTTTTCTTATTTCAAGTCTCTGATTGGCTACTCCTACTCCAATATAATACTTTTATTTAACTTAAGCTGTTTCTGTTTGTTGATTGGCTATTTATAAGCTGTCTGAAAAATTACAGTATTGTTGCTCCAAGAATTACTAGTAGCATTATTAAATTTTCCAGTTCATTATTGCCTCAAGGTTACCTCATTGTTACCTCATTGCTAGCAACTTTTGACCCATATTCTCACAGCTCCTACATTAATAAATTACGTAATACATTCACATAACGTTATTAAACATGTACACAATAATACAAACATTAATACAATGACTGTTACATATATTTTATATGTTATTTGTACACATATTGCTTTATGGCGGGCTGTTATTGAATTTATATATTATATAATTAGACTGAAATCATTTAAGCGTTAAAAATACTGCCTCAAAGACAATAACCAAGTAATGAACAATTCGAACCATTAATAACCATTAATATCTCAAATGACTTATGCCACAAAAAAGAACTTCGTTGAAATAAATTGTGTTTGTATAGTACGTTTTCGTCAATCGTTAAACGTTTACCGGTTGTACAAGATTATACAAAACTCCTTCCGAATGAAGAGGACTTCACATACATTTTATTTGCATGTGTCTTCAATGTATGGTGTTTTAATCAAAATCGTCAGCCATTTTTTAGAAAATAAAATTTTTGAAAAATGTTCCATGTAAAGGATAGTTGGGATTGAGAGATTTTCTATAAAATCTTCGTGTCGCATCCTTGGAAGATACTGAAATTAAATACCAAGTTTGGTAGTTATCCGATTTTTCGTTTTTCAGTTATGCTGTTCGCAGACACACGCGGGCGCACGGACATGTATCCAAAAATTTTATTTGGATTTAGGGGACCTCAAAACATATATTTCCATTTAAATCTCGGTATATAATTTTTGGGTGGAATGCAATACCTTCTCTACTTACTATGTACGTGGTAGGGAAAGCAAAAATATGAGTTACAAAATTATTGTGTTATTCTTTTAATTGTTTCAGAAAAATACTCGGCTTTTAAATATATTTGCTTTTACACTTTATTCTCAGTGACCAGTTTAATTCTAGATATTGTTTAACTTAAAAGTGTAGGAAAAATCCCATGCAATGGTTATTCCTTCTTCTCCGACTTTCTAATGAAAATTTGAAAAAGATAAATTACAGGCTAATAATCTCCTGTGTAACACTTGTGTGTAAAGTATAGGAAAAATCAAAGCTGAGAAAAATGCGCGGTACGTATAAAGATCTAATTGGTCATTTAATGACGTTTAAGCGTTGTAATGCGTAGCTGAAGTTAAACGTTCAAAGTATCTTTTAACTATAATACTATGAAGTTTTTTTTTTTTTTAATTTTGACGAAATTTCACTTTTTCGCCCTTCCAGTGCAATAGTCTAGCTTATTCAAATCCCGGCGTAGGCAATGAATTTTTCAGTTGTCTGATTCTACCTTTCCAACCTTGTCCAACATACGGCTTGTGTGGAAGTACAATTATTTCCAATCTAGCTTATGTTGCTGGATTCGTGCGTTGAGACAGAAAATCTTAAATTCTTCTACTAATTTCTTCCGTTGCGCTAGAAGGTGTATCTTGCTATTTTTTTTTTAATTTAATTCGGTACTGCCATTTGTTTTATCCGATCGGATTATACACACATGCGTGCACCAATTCTACAGCATTACATTTTCTTAAGATGTAAAATTATTAACTTTTTCTAAGGAGACAAGAATTAATTTTCAATAGTTAACAGTGCTTTAAAACATATGTCTTCTTTTTTTTTTATTACCACCAAACTTGCCATAAATAGAACCGAATAGGCAACATATTGTTGTCATATACTGCAAGCAGTATGAATCTTTGAAGTTGGTGTTATTTTTACGTTTTTTTTATAAATGTTTCTCTTTGCAGGGTTGTGGTGCGACTGAAGAATGTAGGCTTACACAGATTATAATTTTACTTCACTCCTTTTATTAATGCTTGACACTATTTAAATAACACTCCACTGATATAGAGAGAGTTGCGAGATTTTTTTTAATTAATTACTTGCACTTTTTAACACGTAAACTATTTTTTTTTGTCTCACACAAAATACGTATTATACTTCTCGAGGAAGGAACACTGGTTCCGGTTAGGAACACTGTCTAGACCCAACACGTCCAGTTATGAGCACTGTCTACAAGCATCTGACTTGATTTCTAGCGCCTAAATTTGTAAATGTCTGTATTTTAAGTCTCTGATGGCTATTCCTAATCCAATAGAACACCTTGATTTAACTAAACCTTTTTCTGGTTGTTGATTGGCTATTTTATGAACTGTCTAAAAAATTACATTATTGTTGCTCCAAGAATGACTAGTAGCATTATTACACTTTCTCACTCATTATTGCCTCAAGGTTACTTCATTGTTACCTCATTGTTAGCAAATTTTAATCTATTATTCTCACAGCCCCTACATTATTAAATTACGTAATACATTTACATAACATTGTTACATACACATATTGCTTTAAGGCGGGCTGTTATTGAATTTACATATTATATAATTTGACTAAAATCAGTTAAGTGTTAAAACACTGCCTCATCTTCAAAAGAAACATAAGGTTAATGTAGTTTAAAATTGTCTGCATACGTATATTTACATTTTGTTCCTTCCTCTTTAACCAGAAGGGCATAGAGGCGCTTACAAGTACAGAGAAAATGAAAGAAAAAACTAGCAAGTGATGGTATTTTATCCAATGTAGCTCACACAATGCGTTATGGATAAACTCAATAGCAGTAATCTCTTCCTATCAGAGGATATATGTGGACATTGTGAGTGTAATAATTAATTTGAATTAATTATTTAATGAGCTTATCTTGTGTATTATGCCATACAGTGCCAGATTTCAAAGGAATATTTAATAATGCTATAAACACAGCAAATGCCATCACAATTTTATTGTAAACATGACAGGTGTTTTTCAGCAGACATCTGTAAATCAGTAGTATTCCGTGGTGTTGATGGACACAAAAAATCCTTGTATTAACGATTGGCAAAGCTAATTTGATCACGCGGGTCAATACAGTGAGTTTACTGAACATTAATAATTATCGACATAAATACACTCCTAAGTGGCATGGACCTCACATTTAATATTTTTCTTCATGAGTTTAGTAAGACGGTGTTTTCTTGTTTCCATGGTTAGCATAAGTGATCCAATTGTGCACCTGCGTAAAATATCTTCCTCCCTTTTTCCTTTTTAAAGCATTAAATGATTTTGTAGGAACTAGTGCAATTATAGGTATATAAACTTGCTTAATGAAATCCGTAGTACAAATATTAAAACCGCAAGAAAGCATCTCTTCAGAAAGGGAAATATATACTTATATGCTGTTTTTGAAGCGTGATAGTACTAGTCCAAAACTTTTAGACATATATAGCAGTGGGAGTTACCGAGCGGGTCAACTACAGCACTCATTGTTTCAGATATACTTGTAGGGGTAGTTTCTTTATAATCGGTACCTTATATACCGGGTGATTCAGCTGCCACTTGGTTCGTGCATCTAAGCAAACCGCATGTGTTAAAAAGTTGCGCTTTTGCTAAAAAGTGTGTTATTATGCAGTTATGCTCCTTATAATATATTCATTCCTGTATAAACAACATTGAATTTCAGAGAAACCGAAGAAAGTTTAGGAAGCAGGATGATAAAGAAATGTTTTCCTATAAAAGACTAACAAAATTAACACGTGCTTGACTTGATTAGCGCCCCAGTAACACCAGCAAGTAGACTCGAAAATTGATGGTTTAAACCACCTGTCACGAGAAACTTTCTTCTTCTTCTTTGGTTCAATTATCGCTTGAGCGTAAATTTTACCCGAATACTAATCATCACGTAATTTTTTATGTACCTACTGTAACCGGCGCTGTAGGATAATTCTTACTTATTCCGAATATTATTTCTCAATTACATCAGAAATATGAATCTTATTATTTGTAAATTTTACGCAATGGAATATGCAAATATCCAATCACCAAGTAGTATAGAAAGGGTGAAAAAAGTTAAGCTGCTATGCAGGATACTAAACCACACTGTCACTTCGTAAAACTGAAGAAATAGCCATTATACCACTCAATTATTTTGAATCTTGATACTTAGCGCCCTTTCTCATTCTAGCGTCGTGCTAGGAGAACTCTATTTACTTACTGCGAATTAGGTTTGCATATTGCAGCCTTGTAGCGCGGTTTTTAGCTGCCATTTAGCGTTTTACATTGTTATTCAAACGGCACAAGCTATCAAATTTGCTAGCCCTAAGTAATGTTTAAATTGAAGTATTAATTCCATACCTTCCTTTAACGTAACTTTACAACACACACTACTGGCGAGGCGTGTTTCTAATCGGTTGACACTAGATTCACGTGATAGATACTTGGCTCATTATGTGGTTTTGAAGATGGATAGAGAAGTTTACTTTATAGTAAAAGTTTATATAATCACTAGAAAATTGCTGCAGGGCTAAGTAGAAACGCACTATGTTTTTGAGACGGACATCAATCCAAAGTACCTTGTCTCATAAACCGCGTTATCCACGAGTGTGGAAGCTTCTCTTTGGTGACGAAGATTCATTACATCAATTAAAACGAATGCCGAGTAGATGATTCACCCGGTATATGTATGTCAGAATTTCAGTGTCCAAAGACAAAAATTGGCCACGGATATGAAACCAAAGAGTTTAAACATTTAAAAAACCAAAAGGTTTTCTTTTGCCATACCCTTAAGCGAATGGAAAAAGGGAAGTTTGGTGTAAGGGTTGCTTGTTATAACAAAGTTTGCACTATGACCCGACGAAGGGTCAGTTTACAGTTGTTACAGTAGCTTTCGGTCCTTGTACAATAAAATAAAACTTTATCAAGTGAAGAAGAAAGTATTATCAAATTAATTACATATCTCGATGTGAATACACATTAAAAACATTATTAATCAAAGAGCAGGCTGAACATGTGCAAGCAAAGGAAGAGGACTCTCACTAAAAATAAATTGGCAGTATGTTGTATGAGTACAAATTAAATGCATTGGGCATGATGTCTGCAAAAAAAATCTGATGTGTTACACTCACATGACTTTCTCTACTCTTGTACAAACTATTTTTACAAACTCTTATTCTTCATCTATTTCATATTAATCGAGATAAACATTTGCAGAAACGATCTTTTGACATGCAAAGAGAATTACATTTTACACATAGCGACCAGTTCTAAAAATATTTGACTTTCGGTTAAAGCGTACTATGTTCCCCTTGTTTTGTATTTGCAAGGGCAATATAGAATTACAGTAGCCTTTAAGCATGGACATATATCTTAATAGCTGGTTGCTAGGTGCAGCACCATTCCCTTTGCCACAGATTAATACTCTTTGCATATCCAAGACAAAAAAAATGAATAACGAATTCCCATTTTAGAAAATAAGTATTGAATAATTTAAGGGAATAACAAACAATTTCTCGAAAATGCTTCACTCAACAAAAAAATGTATATGACATAAATTGTGTATTTTAACACGATCTACATTTTTATGTAGTAAACTTTTGTCTATCTCTTATGGTTTACCAGTTATGAAAAATCATTCACAATGAAGAATACTTTTGGAGACATTTCCAGAAAATTCAAGATATACATTTTATTTGTCATGAAAATATCTTAAACATTTGATACTTTAATCAAAATCGTTAGAGCCATTTTTGAGAAAATTAAAATTTTCGAAAAATGTTCCATGTAAAGGGTAATCTGGGGTGGGGGGATTTTATTGAATACCTTCGTGTCGCATCTCTGGAAGATACTGAACCTAAATACCAAGTTTGGTGTTTATCCGACTGTTCGTTTCTGAGTTATGCTGTTCACAGACACACACGGAAATGTTTCCAAAAATGCTTTTTTTGGATGCAGGGGGTCTCAAAACATATGTTTCCGGTGAAATCTCGGTATCGAATTTTTGGGTGGAATACAATACTTCCCCTACTTACTATACGTAGTAGAGAAAGTAAAAAAGTGTGAGAAGATCATCGTATGGGCTCCCCAGTTTGTCAATGACTTGTTTTACTTCATATGTACTTAAGATCCCCTTTTTACTTTCTCTACTACGTATATAAGTAGGGGAAGTATTGTATTCCACCCAAAATTTCGATACCGAGATTTCACCGGAAATACATGTTTTGAGACTCACTGAATCCAAAAAAAAGCATTTTTGGAAACATGTCCGTGTGTGTGTCTGTCTGTGTGTCTGTGTGTCTGTCTGTGTGTCTGTGAACAGCATAACTCAAAAACGAAGTGTCGGATAAACACCAAACTTGGTTTTTAGGTTCAGTATCTTTCAGAGATGCGACACGAAGGTTTTCAAGAAAATCCCCCCACCCCAGACTACCCTTTACATGGAACATTTTTCGAAAATTTTAATTTTCTCAAAAACGGCTCTAACGATTTTGATTAAAATATCATATGTTTAAGATATTGTCATGATAATTAAAATGTATATCTCGAATTTTCTGGGAATGTCTCCAAAAGTATTCTTCATTATGAACGACTTTTTCATAACTGGTAAACCATAAGAGATAGACAAAATTTTACTACACAAAAAATGTAGATCGCGTTAAAATACACAATTTATGTCATATACATTTCTTTTGTTGAGTGAACCGTTTGCGAGATATTGCTTGTTATTCCCTTAAATTTTCCAATACTTATACTTTTTCTCAAATTCGTTATTCATTTTTTACTTTCTCTACTACGTATAGTAAGTAGGGGAAGTATTGCATTCCACCCAAAAATTCGATACCGAGATTTCACCGGAAATACATGTTTTGAGAATCACTGAATCCAAAAAAAAGCATTTTTGGAAACATGTCCGTGTGTGTGTCTGTCTGTGTGTCTGTGTGTCTGTGAACAGCATAACTCAAAAACGAACAGTCGGATAAACACCAAACTTGGTATTTAGGTTCAGTATCTTCCAGAGATGCGACACGAAGGTTTTCAAGAAAATCCCCCCACCCCAGACTACCCTTTACATGGAACATTTTTCGAAAATTTTAATTTTCTCAAAAACGGCTCTAACGATTTTGATTAAAATATCATATGTTTAAGATATTGTCATGACAAATAAAATGTATATCTCGAATTTTCTGGGAATGTCTCCAAAAATATTCTTCATTGTGAACGACTTTTGCATAACTGGTAAACCATAAGAGATAGACAAAATTTTACTACACAAAAAATGTAGATCGCGTTTAAATACACAACTTATGTCATATACGTTTCTTTTGTTGAGTGAACCGTTTTCGAGATATTGCTTGTTATTTCCTTAAATTTTCCAATACTTATACTTTTTCTCAAATTCGTTATTCATTTTTTTTATGTCCTGAACATGCAAAGAGAATGGAATTCGCCACATAGCAACCAGCGTTAAAATATTTGACTATCGCTTAAAAGCTACCATACTCCCCTTGCATCTACAAGAAAATTACCAATAAGATTGACATCTCGATATCTCGATTAACATGAAACATATGGAGAATAGGCGTTTGTAAAATTAGATTGTACAAGAGTAGAGAAAGTCATGTGAGTGTAACACATCAGATTTTTTATGTCCTGGACATGCAAAGAGAATGGAATGCGCCACATAGCAACCAGCGTTAAAATATTTGACTATCGCTTAAAACCTACCATATTCCCCTTGCATCTACAAGAAACTTATCAATAAGATTGACATCTCGATATCTCCATTAACATGAAGCATATGGAGAATAAGCGTTTGTAAAAATAGTTTGTACGAGAGTAGAGAAAGTCATGTGAGTGTAACACATCAGATTTTTCTTTAAACTTTGTTGGTGAGACCTTCAACGCCTAGACTCTAAGGGTCGCCTCTGGAGCGTAGATTTACGGTCTACTATCTTATTTTAAATCTAAGTATGCTTACAATTAAGAAACCAATTCAAGGCTGGGATTAAACAGCATTTTTAAAATGTATTGAATGTTTTCAGTCTGAATACATCTTAAATTATAGAATGATTTTATATATTAAAATTAATAACCAATGTTACATCATTTATAGTGTGTTTTTACCTTTCTGTGGTAAGCAGAATATTCTGGGAATACAGCTTTTGAGATCCCTTGAACCAAAAAAATGTATTAGGAAAAAATCTGTGTATGTGCTGAGCATAAATCATAAATGAGAAGCCAGATTATATACCCAAACTTGGTATTTAAGTTCGGCACCTTCCAAGGATGCGACACGAAATTTTGCACATTTCATTAACACCACAATACACTTTACATGAAATTATTTTCGTTGCATTTTTATTTTCTCAAAAATGGATTTAACAATTTTGATTGAAGCATCATATGTTTTACATACTGACATGTAAAATATGCATGTCTTGAAATTTTTTTGAAGTCTCATTCTGATTGAATTTTACATAATTTTGTATAACTATTAAACCATAAAAGATATACAAAGGCTTAGAATGTGAACTTATTGTAAATATACAATTTGTGCAGTTCTTTACATACCATTGACCACTTTAGAAGTATTCCAGCTGTATGATTCCATTTTCTCAAATGTGTCTGCGGTATATGATGGGAAGAAAACTTGAAAGCTTCTTTTTTCTTGATTAGGACCTCTGACTTTATTCCTTCGTGTTTGCGAAAAAAAGAATATTTGAACGTCGTTTCGGTATGTTATATGTAACTAACTCCTTAAATTTAAGTAATTCCCAACAAAAATTTATGGCGAATACCGTAAGTTAGATATATGTGGCGCTTTGTTAAATCGATTACTTTCGTAGTGTGAACCGGAATTAGTATAGCGGAGAAGCACGTGTTACAAACTCCCTTGTCAGAAATTTATTCTATATCGAACTTTCCGCTCAAGTATAACATCGCCCATTTTCGTACTAAGCACAATAGACATGCAATTCCCTTGACCATTTCAAAGGCCATTAATTCAGGACCCCTCGTAATCTTTTGCTAATGCCCCAAAACCGCATTAGGACATCACAGTACAAAGGTTTATACACGAAAGTCTGCAAATGCTCTCATTATGATCATAGTTGACGGGGGTGACATTGGGCTGTCTGACAAGGGGGGTACTAACAAGAGGGTGTGGTCTAGGACTCTACATCCATCAACCTGGGGTGCAAATGACGTTTTGACGGATTGTGTTCACTTCACAGTAGTGAGCTGACCAGCTGCATCACTGCAATTGTCGTTTCGGGAACTTGACTTGTCTACCAAAGCCCTGTTAAGATGCACAAAGGTCTAGCATTTCTATTCTTGTCTAAATCAGCAGTTATCAATATATGAGTCGGTAGGTCAAGGGTTTAGAGGTGACTAATAATGCACTAATTTATAGCTATGACTAACATTGGCCTAAATTATTTGCTGTTTCCGTATTACTGTTTCAAAAACAGTAAATATTGGTTATGCATTGTTGTAAAATGTTTAACTTTCCTTGTGTATTTTTGTATGCTGATGCCAAAAATTATATAAAAATAGCACATCTCGCACTATTGTTTTAGAAAGTTATACTTTTGTAACATTGATAACCCATTGTTTAGTCTGTCGCCAAAGCACTCTGAATGCTTCTATGTTGCTAGCATAAATACCGTTCCGAAAAGAATTTATCAGAATTAACATGGTGTAGAGAGAAAAACAAACCTGTTTCAGGATAATTTCCACAGTAGATAATGAAACACGTGGATTGTAACATATTAGACCTTTTTAACGATGCCCATCACTTTATTTACAAGGACTCTACACAATATCTGCAAAGCTTAACTCTGGTTGTTGTCTGTCTATATTTAATTTCGCATTTCCAAAATCCTTAACGACAGTAACAGCAATTCTTAAATCCTTTTCCTTATTCCGCCACATCATGTCCTTACTTCAGTCACTTCCTCGTGCTTAGTCATGGAACATTTTGTTCCCAAATTTCCTTTCACAGTCATTTAATTTGATGTATCAGCAGTGTCACCGCCTTTGGTGTCGTATAAAGTAAGAGCGGGCGTTAAATACTATTAAAAAAATCGGATGTGTTACACTCACATGACTTTCTCTACTCTTGTACAAACTATTTTTGCAAACGCTTATTCTCCATATGCTTCATGTTAATTGAGATATCGAGATGTTAATCTTA
The DNA here is from genome assembly GCA_030765065.1 of Deroplatys truncata. NCBI lineage: Eukaryota > Metazoa > Arthropoda > Insecta > Mantodea > Mantidae > Deroplatys > Deroplatys truncata. Next base: position 224,137,942 of record CM060975.1, read on the forward strand.
TTGCTAATTTTCTTGTAGATGCAAGGGGAATTGGTAAACTTTAAGCGATAGTCAAATATTTAAAGAGCTGGTTGCTATGTGGAGTATTCCATTCACTTTGCATTACCAGGACAAAAAAGAATGAATAACGAATTTGAGAAAAAGTATAAGTATTGGAAAATTTAAGGGAAAAACAAGCAATATCTCGAAAACGGTTCACCCAATAAAAAAATGTATATGACATAAGTTGTGTATTTTAACGCGATCTACATTTTTTGTGTAGTAAAATTCTGTCTATCTCTTACGGTTTACCAGTTATGCAAAAGTCGTTCACAATGAAGAATACTTTTGGAGACATTCCCAGAAAATTCGAGATATACATTTCATTTCTCATGACATTATCCTAAACATATGATATTTTCATCAAAATCGTTAGAGCCATTTTTGCGAAAATTAAATTTTCGAAAAATGTTCCATGTAAAGTGTAATCTGGGGTGGGGGGATTTTCTTGAAAACCTTCGTGCAGCATCTCCGGAAGATACTGAACCTAAATACCAAGTTTGGTGTTTATCCGACCGTTCGTTTCTGAGTTATGTTGTTCACAGACACACAGACAGACATACAGACACACAGACACACTCACAGACACACACACGGACATGTTTCCAAAAATGTTTTTTTGGATTCAGGGGTCTCAAAACATGTATTTCCGGTGAAATCTCGGTATCGAATTTTTGGGTGGAATACAATACTTCCCCTACTTACTATACGTAGTAGAGAAAGTAAAAATCCTTGTGGTAGGTATATTCAAGAGGTAAGTGCAACGAGGATGGCCGCAACCCCCAGCGGAAAATAACCACATTCCAAATGTTATAATGAGAAATGTTGATATTTTCCTTTTTTATTTATATTATTTATTTATTTGTTTACGGTGGCCATGTGTAAAATAAAGTGGCCTATTCCCCAGGTTCAGAAATATACCCACATTTATACCAGTCCTTACTCGTATCCCGTCTGTCTAGATCAACATGGCACCAGAAAAAAAAGTGAACCAATGAAAGATGTTATATTCGATGTGAAACTAAAGTCGGACATAGTCCATCTTATTAAATTATTCTTTGATTGGTTTAAGTAATTATAGATGAGCCAGCATGGTTTTATAGAATTACACTATATCTTTTAGAGGGAGAGATGGGTAAGAAATGATTGCCTGTAGCGTTAAAATGCACAACAGCCAGAATATGTATGTTAAACATTTCTTCCGAAGCTGAAATGGAATGTAGAGATGCCAGCTCTGCAGAACAGTGTGACATACCTCCAAGAAGCGAATTCCTTTGGTGGAAAAGTGTTTAAAAAGGAGCCTTTTATTTCCATGCATTAGTCAACTTTCAATAACTACTTGGGTCTATTAGTATTTAGACGCTAACATCATATTAGTGACAACGATATGACGTGACCTGGTAGTCATCGTTAATAAATTTACTATTATCAACATCCTTACTGTCACTTGTTGTTATTACTCAACTAAAAAGATCACCTAAAACTCAGTGGCAGTGTTACTCTCCGGTGATCCTTAGGGATGACGTAAGAAACATGTCAATCAAGCGACTGCAATTATGCAAGAGGGGAGGTAGAAGGGCGACGCTTAAGAGGTAGAAGTTGCATATTGTATTTTCATTATCGGCCTAAAACATGCCGCTTTATACTTCCTTTGCACCCAAGTGTACGTTAAGGTTAGAAAGCTGAATCAGAATTGAAAGATTTAATGTTAGGCTTGGACTCGAATCACGGTTATACACTATTCCTATAGCAATTTGCTGTTAATTAATGAGAAACGCTGATAAAACATGAATGCTAACTATACATGCCAACAAGTTCATGAACGACAGATATTAATAAATGACTATCGTAAAGTTTATGCATCCAAAGTCATTGAAGTTAAACCCAAATAAAATTTTCAAGTAAAGGTGCTTTCACCTAGAAATTCATCGCCTTTTACTATTGCTTTCGCCGGGGTTCTCAGTAATTGTTGCGGAACTCGTAAACACACCGTGCAAATCTTACTAAATTGATTTAACAGCGATCTCCTGTCTTGGAATGATAGTCACAATTTGGCCTCATCGCACTGTGACGGGAGCACGTGATATATAAACGCGTTATTTACACGCATGGGTGCAAAACATCCAAAAGAAGTAATTTACAGTGAAATTTGGTTCGGGGGCACACTGAGCTCATGTAATAAACCCTCACATTTGAGGCTCTTGAACCGTCATTTGTGAACCATTTCCTCCGGCGCTGTTCCTTTCATATGCGGCAGAAAACGCCTCGGAGCATATCGCGATATGGTCCTCTTAAAACGCTCTCGAGTTCTCGGTTAATATCGCACACTAAAATCCTTTCTTGCTCTCGCAACCTTTATGCATGACCCAGTGAAATATCTAGCGGATTTGAAAACCTGCCAGACCATTCACATGCGGAAACCTCAAGTGCCAAGCACTCTGTACATGCAATGCTTGTATCTGCGCACATTTCTAAACTTGGTTCAGCGTAACTCTTCCAGAGTGATACATTCTGGAAGTTCTTATCACAAATTGTTATAGCAGTAGTCCCTAATAAATAAACAGATAACATCTTTACCTCCTTTTTCTTTCACTAATTCTTTTCCTTTTGAAGCGGCAGATTTAAAGCGCTATTGCTATTTCTCAATATACAGGCTGATTCAATGGAACAAATACAGTATACCCTCAGTTATACGTTTTCAAAGGGAGACGGTTAAAATAATGTATAAAAGAGAAAACCTAAAAGTGAATTTTCTTATGGAACTTCAATTTTTTTTTAAGATTATTACTCAAACTAATTATGCATTATTTACTATAAGAAAGCAGTACATGAAAGAAACACATATACTGTTATTTTTCAAACTAAAAAAAATAATTCAGAGTACTGGTGCTTTGAATTTTCCATGCAGTAATACACTAGGCGATTATGTGCACTAAACACAGAAATGCTGTCATCATTTAGGCTTTGCTATGATAGAAATCACACTGTAATTTCTAAAGCTTGAATCCTCGTGCACACTCGGAACACTTTCATTATTTAGGCCAAACTCTTCATCACCGTCATCATCAGATACAACCTAGGGAAGAATGGCCTTGCCCGACAGTAATAATGTGTTCCGAAAATATTGATGCCTCGACCAACATGTCTACTATATTGTGATATGACAGGAAGGATACAGTGACCAGAAATCATGCATAACATATCTTAACACAGTATGAACACAACGTAAAAGTAAGTAAATTAATATACATTTACTATACAGGGTGGACCATTTAAGTTGAGACGGTACAATATCTCCAAAACTAAGTCTTGCAGAAACAAACGCCTTTAATAAAAGTCGCCATAATATAAAGCAACTTTAATTAAAGACATTTCTTTCTACAGCGCTTAGTTTTGGAGATATTATAGAGTCTCAACTTAAACGGTCCACCCTATATATTAATATATTTTGTACATGGGCACCAGTAAAATGTGACGTATTGTCGTATGCCTCACTTTGTATTATTTTTCAACTTCAGAGGGGAGCTACTCGCTTGTGAGAGGGATCGTTAAATCAAACAAAGAACTTTAACTTACGAGGCAACGACGAAGGGCGCAGCTAAGTTAACTCACAAAATAATTACTACACCAACACAATGCCTGGCTTAAGGGAGAGGAAAGGATTCTATTCTACCATAATTAAAAGTTAAAAGGCGTGGATGGCACACAATTTATTGGATGAAGTTAGTTACATACCTTTGCCCATTGCCTGCCGACGAGGACATCGTGTGTTAGCAGTTTCCCGGCTGTCTCACCCGAAGCCTACTCACTGAATCATACAAGAAGCCCCACGCCAAGTTGGCGTCAGTAACGCTATCCCCTCCTAGACACACTATTTCCCCTGACTCGCCCCTACTCACAGACAAACTGCCGTGCTTCGGAGTCCAGAGAGCGTCTTAACATTATCATCTGTGCACATGCCACAGTATTAATGAGGAAACTTATAGCCCAAAAAATATAATTGAGTTAAATATTAATGGACAAAGTTCGTTACCTAAAACAAATTAGTATATATCTGCCCCCCCCAAAAGAACCTAGAAGTGAATAACATATAAGTGAAATTTAACAATGCTTACAAATGTGTAGCATAATTATATAGGTAAAAACGAGGTTTTTTAAGCATATGTCGTCTCTCGGCTACACCTTTCCATCTTCCTCTATCCTGTCATTTGTCTATCTTCCATGGACTGTCTCCCGCCATCACTCCACATCATTCTGTCTTCCTCTCTTCTTTCGTCGAGGAGGTTATCGAGATGACGATACCAACTTAAACGTCTTCCTTCAATTGTATCAATAATATTTAATGCCGCCACTTGCATCTACTGTCGTACAGTTTCATTTTGGATTTTAAGAAGTCTTGAAACACAACAATTTCTCCAGTAATCCAGTTCCAACTGGAAATGAATTACTGGATTTTCATTTCTTTGCAGCTCTCCCAGAGCTCACGGGCATACGACACGCTGCTTTCACTTACTGATTTATATATCCTCCTCTTTATGTCCTTTTGAATAGTTCGGTTCCAAATTATTATGGAATGTAATTGTCTTACAGCAACCTTCTTTTTTGTAGACTGTGTCGAATTTCAGTCTAACCACCTCCTTCACTTGACCTTATTGTTCCTAAGTTCTTATACGTGCTGCAGCATTTAATGACTGACTCACCTTCCATCACTATGTTGCTTACTACTCCTTCAACAACTATGTACTACGTTTTACTTGAATTTATCTGTGAACCCTACTTTCTATACTTATCTCTTAGTTTTCTGAGCATATAATTTGTGTCATTTCAAAAAAAATCTGATGGTGTTACACTCACATGACTTTCTCCACTCTTATACAAACTATTTTTACAAACGTTTATTTTCCATATGCTTCAAGTTAATCGAGATGTTAATCTTATTGCTAATTTTCTTGTAGATACAAGGGGAATATGGTAGTATTTAAGCGATAGTCAAATATTTTAAGAGCTGGTTGCTATGTGGCGCATTCCATTCTCTTTGTATGTCCAGGACATACAAAAAATGAATAACGGATTCCCATTTGAGAAAAAGTATAAGTATTGGAAAATTTAAGGGAATAACAAGCAATATCTCAAAAATGGTTCACTCAACAACAAAAAATGTATATGACAAATTGTGTATTTTAACGCGATCTACATTTTTTGTGTAGTAAAATGTTGTCTATCTCTTATGGCTTACCAGTTATGCAAAAGTCGTTCACAATGAAGAATACTTTTGGAGACATTCCCAGAAAATTCCAGATATACATTTTATTTGTCATGAAAATATCTTAAACATATGATATTTTAATCTAAATCGTTAGAGCCATTTTTGAAAAAACTAAAATTTTCGAAAAATGTTCCATGTAAAAGGTAATCTGGGGTGGGGGGATTTTCTTGAAAACCTTCGTGTCGCATCTCTGGAAGATACTGAACCTAAATGCCAAGTTTGGTGTTTATCCGACTGTTCGTTTCTGAGTCATACTGTTCACAGACACACATATACACACACGGACATGTTTCCAAAAATGCTTCTTTTTTTTGATTCAGGGGGTTTCAAAATATATATTTCCGGTGAAACCTCGGTATCGAATTTTTGGGTGGAATACAAAATACAATACTTCCCCTACTTACTATACATAGTAGAGATAGTAAAACTAATTTCATTGTCGACAGAATTTAATGAATATAAAGTAACGTCATTTATCTATAGGATATGATTTATGTAATGCAAAAATATATGAGATTAATGGAAATAATACGCATTTTATGAAACACTTCTTCTCTTAAATTAGTATGTCCCGCATCCGCCACCATTTCTGCGGCAACGATTTACCAGTCTACAATGAATATCGTCAAAAGACCTTTATAGCATTTCAATTGGAATAACATTAATTTTCTGTGAATATTGCCTTAAACGTCTAGAAGGGCTTGTGGACGACTTCAATGAACCAAGCGCTTCAAGTATCACCAGAGAAGATAATCATACACAGAGAAATTTGGGGATCTTGGAGACCATACAATGTCTCCATTTTTCGAGATGACTTGATTCCCAAAGAGCCAATGCACAGCTACTATGGAAATGTATGTGCTGTGATACTATCTTCATGAAACCATTTTGCTCTTTCTTTATTGTAAACGGAATTGATAAAACCTGAAACTTGCAATTACCTCCATGACCATCGGAATGACCGTTAAAACGCTGGAAACAAAGCTTGTCTTAACCGTGTAAAATACAAGAAAATATCCTAAAACAAGGGAAAAAACTGTTTCTTAACACCAGGAAGTATTTCATCTCCAAAGCAATAATTCAGAGCTGTGAAATTTAATGTAGTTATCTGGCTTCACACACTTCTGAAACTGCACGTTTGTAATCCGTTTGGCGTTAGTGTGATAGAAATACCGATTGGATTGTGTATAGATGTCGGTCATCCTAACAGAGATGCATATCGATTGGTATATTGAAAAAGTTTCAACGCCTTTATATTGAGGCAGTATTTTATATCACAACACTGTGAATGCCAGAGTGATGGTAGTGTAAATTAACATTATTGTATGACAATGATTTTAGATGTTTGTTAGCTATAAGCATTGTTAGGAAATAAGTTTACACGGCCTCACTGAAACTGACAATAGGAGCGGGTAACAATGAAACGATGGGGTGAGTTGTTTATCACTTAGAAGAGACAAACAAATGACGTCAGGGTAGCGTGTCTTTCTTTAGAAATGGAGGGAATATCTTCCCTAGCGCATATGTATTAGTAATTATGAATGGCTTACAAAACAGACGCTAATGTTGGCGAGATTTAATAACCAATAGCAGCTCTATTATAATGTTTAGGCATATCGGAGTGAGGGTGTATAAATTCCTGAGCCAAAAGCAAGTATCGCGCAGTTCTACAGAATCTCTCGCGAGGTACACATTACGCAATTCTACAGAATCTCTCGCGTCGTAAAGTTAGTTACAAAATGTGAAGTAGGTACGCGACAACTATTACAACAGTAATTACATTCGGAAATATAACAGTTTCAATCAGGCGTGTATAAATATTACAGATGTGAACTATTAATTAAGTGTGACGGCAATAAAATGTAAAAACAAATTCTTTTATCAGTGTTATCTTTTAGTAACAACTCCTTTCCGTTTATACGCCCTGCTTAGAGATATTTGCTCGACTGAGTAATAATAGCTAACCGGAGGAACAAAGAACCCAAAATTCAAAATAGTAAAACAATAACAGGCGCCAAGTGAAAAAAGATAACACGACAGATTACTGCGACAATATATATATATATATATATATATATATATATATATATTTGTAAAAATAAAACAAAACGCTTTACAGTAGAAACGATAGTTCTGTGCCGGTGACCTTGCTTCCTCGCGCACTGAAGCGAGTCTATGTCTAACGCCAGGCAGCTCTCTGTAAATGTGGTGTATGGAAACGGTAAACAAACAGTAAAACAGAAAACCCGGGAAAATAAACCGGCAAAAGAATAACTAAATAGATACTATCATGTGACTCACCGTATTGTTCAATCCTAGAATGACGGCTGCTACGGGCGGGTGAACAATGTATTGCACTCCTCACAGAACACCAGGTTAATATAAACCATTTTAAATATTGTGGTACAGCTCGTTTCTCTTTTTTCCAACACGCACACACTCGCACACAGTTTTATCAATGAGGTATCTAATCATCTGGCAAATATTCAACACTTGACAGCTCACTATCATGTATGTTTCATCTTCATATATAATCGGCCTTCCTTCGTCTCTAAATTTTTTAATGGCACGCAAATATGACACGCGCCAATCTCTTATCTCGTGTCTTTCCTGTAACAAGACCTTATTGTTCCTTGTTTTCTTCCACGTAAAACCCATGCCACGTAAGATAATATTTAAACTAGTGCTTCTCCCTTTAAAGTTAATGGAATCCTTAAGCTTCAGGAGCAGATTTCTGACAGTGGGCATGGTTTTCTCCTGAATATAAAAATTGTAAATTGTTTGCCGAATCACACACCTATCAAAGTCATCAATGTCTGTGATCCATTTTGGTACACGATGTACCTTTCCAGGTGCCCCAAAGGAGGTTCCCTGTTCCTCACATGTTCCCCCTTCTTTAATTATTTTACGTATTGTCCTCTCAGATACTTTTGTTGCTGCACTCACCCTCACTTGCACTTTCTTCAATGGAATTAGTATATCGCCAGAAGCTGCTTCCCGTTTCATGAAGAAATGGACGTTATTAACAACTTCACGTGTTTGGCTGTGCAGTGTTTTTCCACCAAGTTTGCTTTGAATGGGAGGCATTTTAGTCTAAATAAGCAAATACATATACACGCGCGCACACATACACACAAGACACAAAACACTAATCACGAATGCGATTAACAATCACTTTCTAAAACTTGTAAAACTTAACCTGTTGGCACCGAAGCGGTAGAAGACGGATGTTGCACGGTCAAAGCTCTCCACGATACTGGCCATTTCAGTATACTGCGCATGACCGAGAATATAGGCTCGGCAACTGCGCTCTAAACGATTGCGCACCCAGTCTTCACCGGCACAAATCCATCGTTCCTGCTGTAAGTGCATATAAATTTGATAACAGTGAGTTTTCCCTTGCAGGTGGGTGATAAAGTGACAAGTAAGGTTAGGTCCGTCATGGAGTAGATTATGCACTGTGTCTTATAGGGCCGTGGATATTATACTACGTTACGGAACGATGTTTAGTCAGCTGGTGAATAGGCGTAGTTCCGAAGACCGATCTTTCCTGTATTTTGAGAAATCTATTTCATGTTTAATGAAACCAGCTAAAGTTGAAACTGTATAAGTCTGAATAAAACAAACTAAATATTTTAAATGGTTTACTTGTTATGCAATAAAGTAAACACCAAATCGGTACAGAGTTCGAATTATAGATACAACTTTGAGTTTTACGTGGCCATCGAAGAAATTCGTGAAAACAAAACAAAATAAGTATTTTGCTTTACCAGTTTAAGAATACGCAATACAACAAAATAAATATTTTGTATAAGCATTTAATAAACAGAAATAATAATTTAACTACTCTATTTTTATTTAAACATTTAATAATGACAATAAATAAACTGATATAGTTGGTAACGGCCCTTATACTGAGGAGCACAGCAATATGAGGCATATGTCTGTGTGTGTGTGTGTGTGTGTGTGTGTGTGTGTGTGTGTGTGTGTGTGTGCTGGAGACTTATTTGACCAGCTGTTGCGACGTCGTTCAGCGTAAATTAAGATTTGTACAAAACAAGAATGTTAGATTGTGACCAATCTAGGTACTCAAGGGAAAAAATGACAGAAAATGTAAATCAGTTATTGTTCTAACGCATGCTGACTAGGATTACCTCAGTCGTTCCATTTATGAAATATAAAATCTCAAAACTGAGTTCACAAACAAAAATGGTATTATAAGTTTTCATTATTCTCTATGAAGAGGATCACCTCCTAAGAGAATAACATCTAGACCCCTTCCGGCATTTATAGGTATTGTTTAAAAATATTTTTCCTGCATAATCTAAAATATAATAGTTCTTTGAGCGCACAGATTATTAACAAAATTAATGCAAAATTTCAGTTTTTCTTATACTGACCATTTTAATCCCAGGAACAAGTAATTTTACAGCTAATCTCTTAAGTAATATATTCCAAATATAATTGGCGAGGTAAAAATGAATGGTTTATACATAACTAACAAAATTTATATTTTTAGAACATATCCCCTCAATGTCGTTTTGACACGTATATAAAGTGGCACAAATACAGTGAGAAAAGTATTTATTATTGATCTAATCCATTTGCCATAAACAAATAGTCTAAGGAGAAGTGTTTCTTGGTGGTTATTAAGGTAATTTAAACATCATACCTTAGAAGTAATTGTACAATAAATTAACTGTCATCGTAGTTTATTGCGCGCTCTTTGTAGTGTCAAAGATTTAAAATCTAAACCTTTGTGGAGCAATTGCTTCAGAGCCAATATGCAAAATGTGTAACAGAACAAAGAAAGAATGAGCGAAAACATTAGGCTATTCTTGGTGGTCGTTCAATGATTAGAAATTTAAATTAAATGTTTCTTTCTCTAGCTGGGCGTAAAATTGGCCATTAGGAGATTTTCATTAGGTCGTTACTTGAAACCCACGTAATTAAATAATGAATATATTGGATATAAAATGCCGCATTTGTTGGAAGGAAGCCACTTGGAAAATCCACAAGGATTTTTGTCGGAAACAACAGCCTGTCCTCTTAGAGCAGCCATCCACTGTAACACAATGCCTTGTTATTGTGCAAATAATTACAATTAATTACACTTAATTAGCCAAGGGTTCACAAATGTTAAGATTTCCCACAATGACTGCCTTTAACGGCCAGTGTGAATAGTAATTGTTGACATCCTTTGACATAAGCAACAAGAGCTGAGTTGTTTAATTTTTGGTTTCTGTTCTAGTTCTCCTTCAAGTTTGAACAAAGGAGGAAAATAAGTTAACCTTCTCAAATCCTTACTTATGCCGTTTAAATGTTATCCACTGCTTTGTCCCACTGAATAATTCAAGTTGAGATTTTATAAACAGGAGTTTGAAGAAAATGTGTTGCTAACTTGCAATTTGCTAGAAATCCGTTCAAAATTAAGGATGGTTTAAGTTGTGGTCCTCCAAAAATTTTCAACCTTTACACCTTTCAGGTCGATTTATTTTAGCTGAAACCTGTTTTGAAACCGGATGGCACATAATGTATACTGGTGCTCTTAGAAACGTGCCTTATTGAACTCGAATTCGTAGTTCAGTTAACTAAAGCACTAATCATCACTGACCAGGTTTTAATATAAGAGGTTACTAGGTTCGAATTCAGACTGAAACGTTACTAAAACCATGGTAAAGGACGGAGAGGGTCAACGTAAAATAAACGGCGATTGGCACGCGTTGACATTGGTGTAATACATGTCTGCATTTATAAAAGAAAAATATCTGATGTGTTACATTAACATGACTTTCTCTACATACTATTCTCTATGTTTATCTCTCTTCCTACAAACTTGTTTTTCTATATAATTCATATTAATCCAGATAAACGTTTAAATGACCATTAAAAATGTAAACACTTTACTGTGGGTACAAGGGGCATACACGAGGTGAAGCGATGGTAAAATCTTTAAAAATCGTGTATATGCTGGTTTTGATATTCCACTTTTACATAACATCATGGGAAACAAGACAAACATGATGACTGTAGAACTTAAAACTGTATTACTGTAAAATTAAAACCAATAACAAGAATATTTTGGAAATTATATATATCACAAAAATATTTGACATAAATTGTGTGTTTTAACGAAACCTACATATTTTACTAACCTTTGTTTAGCTGTGCATTGATCATGCAGTTCTGAAACATTAGTTTTCGAGTACTTTGTTTTTCTGCGAATTTGTTTAAACCTCTGAGAGAATCTTAAGGTAATCAACTTAAAACTAAATAAACAATATAAGTGGCCACAACAAACTTTGGACCAAATTTTTAATAAGGCAGAAAAATAAACCAACATTTCGTTATCAAACATTTTAAATCTTTGTATATGTGAATGTGAGTATATATTGTGTGTATAATAGCTCAAAACAAATGAATGGCTAAAATCATGACGATGGAATTTGTATATAATATACCTTAAGTCCTAAACATCTATAGCAACTTAATTACCTCCTAAAGAGGGTGGGATTACGAATTGAATAAATTGAAATAGTTCCTCATTACTGATATTTTTAATCTCATTTGTTATATTCATATAACTTTCTCACCCACTATAGTTGATTTTTATATCTGTTCTACAGACTATTTTGGCAAAAGCTTATTTCATGTTAGTCGATTAACATGATGGTTTTGATTTCATATCAAATGGTGTGGTTTCAATACACATTTCTTTGTATATACAAGAAGGATATAGAAGACTGAAGCAATGGTCAAATCTTTAAAAAGTCGCCCTCTCTACAGGGTGGAAAGAACTTATTACATTCCTTCAAATATGTACTTCATAGAGGTATTACAAACAAAAAAGGTATAACAACATTTTGTTCTGTGATCAGCCGTTTTCGAAAAAAGTAATACATGAAGTTGTTTTCCCAAATTAGATGATTTATTCCACGAGAATGTATGAAGATAATAGTTTGTTACTTGTAAAATGGATACAGAAACGCATTTCTGACCTAGTTTCGTACTAATTGTATGACATCATCCAGGGTTTTGAAATAATGAATCATTTTCCGAATACCGTATTGCAGACGTAACGTCGGAGACATAGGCAACGTTGCTAGGTCAAGGTAGGTCAGTGTGGGAACCGGTTCCCGGACTACCAAAACAGCATACCGAATGGGAGATGGAGGGACTAGCGGGATTGTTTTCCACACGACAAACATGACGAAAGGGAGGGGTAATGTTTTGGCGAAATGACAAGTACAACTTGGTAGCTATTGGCCTATACTAACAGTATGGAAGTAATGCCTTCATCGTCCAATAAGTGTTTCGCGGTCTCTGACTGGAAAGTGCACCGTATTTTTTGTCAACTCCACAGAAGCTTAATTAAATAAATTAAATTGGGTTTTATTTATGGACGCTTTTTAACTGCTATAGTTCTCAGCGTCCCATTCTATATCAGGCGTGGATGACCGGAAATTTGCTCAGAGACCTCTTTACCAGGCTTGTTCTTTTACATGCCATAGATCTACCACACGGGACCACCGATCCCTTTGAAGCTACCCCTTAGAACGACCCACTAGAAGTTGAATCATTTTTAGAGTAACATCGTACTACGCATTGAAACTCACAGGTTTAGAGATAAAATAATCCAAGGCGTGTTTAGTGGATAATCATACTAAACCTGAGGAAGCGTGCAGCCACCACACGAAGGAGGGCGAATATGAAATACCGTTGCTGCAAAGGCAGCAATTTTAAATCCTGTAGATGAACAACCCAGCAGCAGTAGTCAGGGAGTAGCTCGCATGGTCATCGTGTCCCATTAGTTTGTTCTCAGGACGCTGAAAGAACAGTCACTGCGACCGTATTATCTAGAACAAGGTGCAAATATGGTGCAATTAATTATGCCGACAGACGAAGCTGCCTTTACAAAAATGACGTTTTCAATTTTCATAACATTCATATATGAGCGAAAGAAAACCTCACAGCATTAGGGAGAATAGTTTTCAACAGCAATTTGTTGTGAACGTGCGGGCAGGAAACACGAAACGTTTATCTACACTCATGAACCACGCGCCAGCGAAAGTGAAACGTGTTAGCGCGCTGATCTACTTCTGGTTTTGAAAGGAAAGTGTCACCCACGCTTCCAGCTACCGTTTGGCTACCGCACCCTGCAACGTTGTGAACATGTGCGTTTTATGTTCTCGAAAAACTTAAAATATCTCCGCAGTAAATTGTCATAGAAAAAAAGGAAAGAATCCAATATTGCTCCAAATTAAGAGATCTGTAACCGGTTTAAATGTAATGACTTCCATTCCATTCGGTATATTGGCTTTGAAATTCCAAATTCTTTGCACGGCATCACAACAAAGCATAAGAATGTTGACATAGCACTTCAAAAAATATAATGTATTGGAAAATTCAAACCTAGAGTAACGAATGTGTCGGAAAGAGTAAGTGGTTTATTGAATATAAACTGTGTGCTCCAATGAAATCTATTTCATATTTTATGAAGTAAGACCTTTTCTTTATCGCTTATGGCTTACCAGTATTACAAAATTATATCAAATTCCTTCAGAATGAAGAGTACTTCACAGGCTATTCGTACAAAATTCAAGAATAGGTGCCTTTTATTAGTCATACAAATATCATTTTAGAACCATTTTTGAAAAACTAAAAAAATACATAAAATAACGAAATTTTTCACATATAAGCGATAGATTGGAATGAGGGCTTTTCTAGAAAATCTTTGTATTGTATCCTTAGAAGATGCTAAACCTAAAAATATCGATTTTTTACCTCTACCTAGCGCAGATATGTGATAAAGTAAAATGGGTTTTATTGCCAGTTTTCAAAACACTACAGACACGTTACACAATAAGGATGAGAGTGAGAGGCAGTGGAGAAGAGAGAGAACTTGTGAGAAGTTTAATGAGAGAGAGAGAGAGATGCAGGCAGAGCTGCGGACTGCTAGTAAACTAAAATAAATATGAACTCTTCATCAAACAATGGTGACCATATTTTCGGTGTTTCCAGCTTGGAGTTTTAAAAGCTTCTACACATGTTTTTTTTTTTGCGTTTACGCTTAAGAAAAGCGTTTGTGGTTGCGTTGGTGAACCCAACAAAGCACCAAGTAAGTATAAGCAAGATTGCATGACTCGTCCAACGGGTCGCTTTTGCAAAGGGATGACGCAACGCAAGCGCAAAATTCTGTCCTTATTTTGCGTTTACATACGTTCTCCATTATGAATGGCCACTTAACCTTGGCATTCGCTACCAGAATTTGTACGTCTTCGAAAGGCAACTCTCCAATTGGCACGAAAAGACTGTGTAGCCCCGCGTCTTTCTCAAAAATTCATTGCTCTATAATATTGAAGTCAATGACACAACGTTTCACTTAAATAATAGCTGCAGCATTTCTCTGGCGCAGGTCCTATAACCAAACCAACGAAGTGTTGCAAAAACTATTAGCAAAGAACGGGCGTTGCGGTCGGTACACAGTAAACAAATAGCTACAATGGACTTCTGTAACAGCTGATAGTGGGCAGCCGAAGCTATTATTTGGACGGGATGTAATGTGCAGTACTGGTCAACATGTGTTCATGTTTCACTAGCTGTATTACTTTTTTTACCGACTGCTTGTGTTCGCTGCTGTAACCAAGCAAAATGCAGCCGATTTTCGCAGGGCTCTGTTTTCCAACCATACGGAAACAAATGTGTAACCGACGCAGCATGTGATACGATTTCCCGATAAAATAATTAAACAGCCCCGATATTTTCTGTGAAATTTAATCTGCTGTCATCGAAATTAATTTAAACTGGGATCCGTTTACAAAATTGGAATCTATCAGAATTAATTTCAAACGTAAACTGACTGTAGAGTGTAATATCACCGGAATTAAATTTATTACAGCAACCGCGAGTTGAAAACAGAGGCTTGTAAAAGGTCTTAAAACACGTATTAGAAAATAAATGTGAGGCATTGCTCTGATAATTTAATCTACAACACGCCTCTGAAAATACGCCTTCTTGCAGTCCACATATTGAATCGGCTTTAATCGAACGGCTTTTCAGTCTAATCCAGCGGCGCCTGCTACGAAAGCACTAGTTAAATAAAACAAGATATAAGTGCATATTTTATAATAAAGATTTTTCATATAAAATAAGAAAACTACAATATATTCCAATAAGGAATGCAATGACACTTATGACGGTAACTACTTAGAGAAACCAACGAAGAATTTGCAATGCAACGTTACTATTCTATGGATTCGTACTTGGGTAGCAGTGGTAAAACTCAGCTATACGCACAAGAATTCAGGTCTTTCACTTCTGGACTTGTGAAGGTAAGAGGATAGCACATATTCGTGCCAATTATAGTCTCCGTCACGAACGAAGGCGGTAGATGGCAGTTGTCGCATAGACAGTTGCAAGGAGAGGGAAGAAGAATGATCGTAAGCATGTGGCGGTTTGACGCGAACCTAAGACGCATAATGTTGTTAAATGTGAATGAACTAGGCCATCTTGCCTTATTCTTCGACGCTGCATTCTCCTCAATATCAGAATCTCGAAGGTCGATTTACATCTCAGAAGTCATCAAATTTCATTGTTAAACAGCCAATAAATTCACACAAAGACCCTAAAACAGACTGCCGCTGGTTGGCTAGGAAGTATGTTGCAGAATTATTGAAAATACCAATAAACGCGCAAGAGATTTATCAACAATTGGTTTTGTTTAATTTGTGATTTATTATTATTAGAATGCCAATTAAATATAAGCATGGGAAATAATTGTAAAATAATGTACTGTTATTTGGATTAAAAAATGAGTTTTTGAGAAATGCCCTTATTTTCCGGAAACAGCTATTTTGGAATACTTAAAGATAGTTGCATACGATTCTTGCATTTTACTGTACTTGCACAGGTTGAAGCTCAGTTTGGTCAAACTGCTTACCTGAGGTTTTGATTTGGGTTTTCCTCTGTGTTTAGGATAAAGTCGGTTTAGATCCCCGAGCTCATTGAGAATTCATTTCCTGCTTTCATTCATTGTCCCATATTATGTTCTGATTAATTAAAAAACGCTAAACTTTCACAGACAGAGAGAGAGAGAGAGTGAGAGAGAGAGAGAGAGAGAGAGAGAGAGAGAGAGACTGCAGATAGTCAGGATAGCTTACTGACTTCTCAACCCAAAGGTGCCGTGTTTGATTCTCATTTGAAGCCGGGAGTTTTTCTTTAACAGAATCTCCGCAGAGAGTGTGAGTGGATGTGAGTGTGTTTAATAATAAACATTAACAAAAACCAAGCTAGTAAAAACTATATCAGTCGTTTCTCAAGTCAAAGTCCCTAATATATCCACAGAAGTTCAAAGTGGTTATTCAAATTATAAAACTAAAAAAGAAGAGAAAGGGAGGAGAAGACAGGGAGGAAATACAAGGAAGAGGAAACGTTGTTTTGAATAAAATAGATGTTTAAAGATTTGAAAAGTTCTCAATTCAAAAATAATATGTCTTGCACACTAAATAAACGATTCGTTCATAATACTTTCGTAACAATTTCCTTCAATGTTAAGATTAATGTTAATGAAAATGAAAATGAACGCGGAGTATGAAAACTCATATACAATCTTCACGTAAGTAAAGAGTTAAGTGAAGTTAAGCGAAGAGTTAAGTTAAATTACTTAAGTGAAGAGTGTAAATGAGTTTTCCTACTCCTCGTTCATTTTCATTTGAAATACTTCACTATCAACCGCTTCTACATTATTAGTTATAATTATTACTTACAATTATTGTTAAGGTTACACATTTAATCAATCATATTTAAATTGTTAATGTATATGGAAAAAGAAATCTTACTGGAGTTTTAAAACGCAATTTAAATAGACACTAAGCGAAAGAGAGACATTTAAAAATAAAGAGAAAAAGAAATACGAGAGTTAAGTAGATAGTGGCATAACGCAGGTATAGCTGTGGGTTCTACTCAAAAGTTTGAATATAAAAACCATTCATGTAAAATTTCCATTCTTTTACTGTGGGTAAGAATACCCTAATACTCTTGGAACCGCTTTTTAACTTCGTTACAGAAGTTTAAAATGTTTCCTGGTTTTAATAACAGTATATATTAAAAATTAAGGTGGTGACAGCGTAACGGAATGAAAGAAAGAATATTTTCATTAAATCCAGCTAGGTGGGGCAACAAAAAATACCGCTGGAACGAATGTGAAAAATGGAGTTAAACCTGCGAGTTCAGAAAAGAAGAATGGAATGAAAAGGGATGCACATATATCATGGATGTCTGCTGACCCCTTCATATGATGTGCACGTGATAATTTATATGCTGGGTGGACCTCAGGAAAAGATGGAGCGACACATGGGAAATAATAGGTCTCCAGAGCTTATCTAAAGAAAGAAAGGAAAAAAAGCGAGAGAGATTAGATTAATCTGCGCTTTCGCCGTTTTCCACTTAAAGCTAGTAAACATAAAAACCAAAAATGAAGGAAAAATTGTGGATCTTCAACTGGAAGAGCAATATTAAAAAAAAAAATCTGATGTGTTGCACTCAAACGACTTTCTCTACTCTTGTACAAACCATGTTTACAAACGCTTATTTGAGATATCGAGATGCTAATCTTATTGCTAATTCTCTTGTAGGTGCAAGGGGAATATGGCAGTCTTTAAGCGATAGCCAAATCTTTTATATATAGATATAATAAGAGCAGGTTGCTATGCGGAACATTCCGTTCTCGAGTCATTTTTGAGAAAATCAAAATTTTCCATCTAAATGGTAATCTGAGTTGGGGGATTTTATTGAAAATCTTCGAGTCGCATTTTTGAAAGATACTAAAGCTAAATACCAAGTTTGGTATTTATCCGACTTTTCGGTTTTTAGTTATGCTGTTTACAAACACACATCCACACAGACACATATAGGTACGGCTCTTTTTCTAAAAACTTTTTGGATTCATGAGGCCTCAAAATATGTATTTCCGGTGAAATCTCGGTATCGAATTTTTTGGTGGAATGCAGTACTTCCCCTACTTATATACCTGCTAGAGAAAGTAATAAAAATAATAAAAATGTTGTTATGGAATATCTCAGCAGTATTGGTAGTTTCAGAAGAAGTATACATAATTTCATAACCTTTCTAGGAGAATAACATACAATTGATAGTAGGCAGAGAAAGTCATGTGAATGTAACACATCTGATTTGTTTGAACAGATAAAACATTTCCACTGGTGTAAGTTCCAATAAATCATATAAGAAGAGAAATTCAAAACTAGTTGGTGGCTGTATAAACCAGATATCATATTAGACAAAAGAACTCTATTATCGTTTTGTCAAACGTGTCTGTTAGGTTTAAAACAATTACATAATACAAATACGTTGACATATCACATTAGCCAGAATGGTTAGACCGCTCAGATGATGAAATGCTAATGCTAATAAGCAGACCAGTTTTTGCTTCATCGCTAATATCGCATGCGATGACATAATAGCGAAAATAAGTCTATCACGAAGACCGGCCGTATTACACCAGATGACATTTGACATACCAGTGCAAATTATTAAGACATGTTCGAATGATGCAAATCCAGGTATAGCTGCACAAACATGGTAGTCGATAAATATCAAGTGTTATTACTCTGTGTATGAACTCAGAATAGATTGTAGACATAATTAGAGTATAAATCACTGTTTCCCTAAAAGGCGAGTTGTGAAAGATCTCCAATGAGAGCACAGAAACCTTTCAGAAGATAAAGAGAATACACATACTTCGAGTCCCGGCCCGGCCCGAACCGACTCGAATAGGTTCTACTTGTATCTCCCGGGTGAGTGTACAATTTTATTTTAAACAAAATTAATTTGCAGTTATTCACCATTATTGTTAGTTATGTGACGATACTTCTTCTTCTTCTTTCTCTGTTTAACCTCCTCTTATGTAGGACTTACACCCCCCAGGACTTATACGCGGGTCGAGGAGCAGACGCTCATGGATCAGACAGAACATCCAGGATGGGTGAGAACCCGGAGAAAACCCGCCCAGACGCCGCTTTGTCCACCACAAATCCCACATGCGGGTCCCTGGGATTGAACCCGGGCCACCTCGGTGAGAGGCGAGCGGTCTAACCACTCGGCCACGGCGCCGCCAAAACTCGATACTCACTTTGTAAAAAAAACTGTAGAGGTGATAGCATGTTCTCTGAATTATGTTATTAGCAGTTTTCTTTGTATAAACGCATGTCACCAATTTTGTACTTATACTAATTCTGTAATTGTTCCTGTTTGACATTCTGCAATTGGTAGCAATTTTTTATCTTAATATCCCCAATTGTTAGTCAAGGCTAATAATAACAATAATAATCATAATTTCTGTGCTTCTATATAACTTAGGTTGTGTGAAAACTTGCTTTTAAACGATATTTTATCCGTAGTGAAAGAAATGCTAACAATTCTTCTTTATTCTCCAACCTTGAAAATATAAACTAATATGCATTTTACATGAAACTCAAACAACAAAAATATTGTGTATGTGTTATACTGTTTTACCACTATTCACAACTACTGCATAACATATGTTTTTATTTTCATTCGGTAAGAAGTAAATAGCGATACAACACTCAGAAACATAGTTTGTGAATTCGGCCTCTAAACATATACATGTTTAATTCAAAGTGAGGCAGTATTTTTAACACTTAAATGTGCTCAGTTTAATTATATAAATATCAATTCAATAACAGTCCGCCTTAAAGCAATATGTGTAAGTAACAGTATATAAAAAGTGTATATAAAGTGTCATTGTATATGTTTGTATTATTGCATTCATGTGTAATAATGTTATGTTATATATTACGTAATTTAATAATGTAGGAGCTGTGAGAATAATAGGTTAAAAGTTGCTAACAATGACGTAACCTTGAGGCAATAATGAATTTGAAAGTTTAATAATACTACTTGTGATTCTTGGAAGCAATAATGTAATTTTTGAGACAGTTTAAAAATAGCAAATCAACAGCCAGAAGAAGCTTTAGTTAAATGAAGATATTTTATTGGATTAGGAATAGCCAATCAGACACTTGAAATACAGAAATTTACAAGTTTAGGCGGTTGAAATCAGTTCAGTTGCCTGCAAACAGTGTTCCTAACCGGACGCGAGACACATCCTCGCGAGATTTAATACGTATTCGTGTGAGACGAAAACAGTTTTACGTGTTAAAAAGTGCAAGTAATTAATTAAAGAATCTCATAGCTCTCTATATCAGTGAAGTTTTATTTAAATCGTATCAAGTATTAATAAAAGGAGTGAAGTAAAATTATAATCCGTGTAAGCCTACATTCTTAGTCGTATCACAACTTTGCCAAGACATCCATGTCTCTAACAATAATAGTGGCGCAGCCGAGGCAAACATAAATATATAATATTTAAAGAAACAGTAAAAATACATTTGGGGCGAAGGCTACCAGAAACTGTTTACTATACTTGCGGTTGCAAACAAGTTCGGTTCCCCAACAGTTGAAATACAATACAACTCCTTCAATACAACCTACTTCAAATTGACGCCCAAAGCGTGTTGCAAACAAGTTACAATACAAACCATCCTCTGAAAAGGCACATTAGACACATTTAAAACTTTGAAGAACAAATTAAAAAAGTATTAAATGAAACGCAGAGATATAAAGGAAACAAAGATTTATGTTTAAGAACACAAGCGTTCTTGAGAGACTAAATATTTCTATGCACTGTATTATCTCACGTCTTAAGTTCTGGTTTGTTTCTGCTGGAGTCACAAATTTTGGTCACCGGAGTTGGTAAATGTAATGGCAGAGAGTGGGTCACCAAACCAGGCTATTTTAGAAACGTGATTTAGTGCGCCAGCTAAATCAGCTTCATTCGCAACTCAGTGAACGCTGCATGTTACATGAATATCTCTACTCCTTCTTTTGTATGTTTTTATTTTGGACCCAAGAGTCTATGGAATATTGCATTCATTCACCCACGGGAAATGCAGTCAAGACTATGAAGAACCATAGTCCAGCAACTCTTTGGGAACATGTATGAGGCAATAACGTGAAGTCGACTCCTTTCATTCCTTTTCTAGCATAAAGTTAAACGTAGCTACTTTCAAAATGAAAAACCTAAAAATTCAAAAGTATCAAAGGTTTATCTCAAAGTACCGGACATACTTCGATACTACCTAGTATCGAGAGTATCGAGGTATCGACGGTATCGAGGTCTCATCCCGTATTATTATTGTTATTATTATTAGTCAAAAAGTGCCCTGCCTGCAATGCGAAAGGACTCGGTTTCGATTTCCGGTACAGGCAAAAGGATTTCTTCCCCTGCTGGGAGGCTTGTTAAGGGATGCACTCAGATGCTTGGAATCAATAATTCAGGAGCCACTTTACAGAAATAATGTTGGCTGAGGTCCTAGAATCCACATGTAGTAAACGGATTGTTGACGGGATACTGCCTAATACTATATGCCGCCCCTATTACTGCACTGTAGTAGGATGTTCCGGATGTGGATGAACGGAGGGAGGCAGAGTTTGCAGCTGCCATGCTGCTATTCGCAACTGCCAAGGCGTACGTTTACTTATTGCTACTGCGATGGACGTGTGCTTGATGCGATAATTATGCTATTCCGGGCATCTTAACATCGCGGACTGAAAGGTGTGACAAATAAATGTTTTGCTTCTTTTTTCCCTCCCTTTGCAAAGAAAAAGATTTTGTTATTTTTTTTATTTACTCAAAAATGGCGCTTATGATTATAGTTAAAATATTATGTGCTTAAAATATTTATATGGGAAATAAAATCCTATGTTGAATGTGATAAATTAATATCTTTTTTTTTATTTTTGTTTTCAAGCCCGAACCCGGCCCGTGAGCCGTAAATCCCTGGAGTCGATGAAATTCCAATGAGATTGTGGAAGAGCAAATCTTTACACAGAAGTTGTAAATATAATAAAGAAAAATTTTAACGATGGACAAATTTCGAAAGAATGGCAGATCGACATCCTATTACCTTATTCAAAAAGGGGACAAACAGATTTTAGTTAGAAGGGGACAGTTATAGAGAAATCAATCTCTTAAGTAATGCTCCTAAGATCAGTACGAAAATAATTAACGAGAAACTGACAAATATTAATAACACTCTCTGTTATTCAACAAGGATTTAGACTTGGAAGATCCTGTACTGCTGCATTATTTATATTGAAACAACTTTCATCAAAATAAGTATTAGAATTTAATAAACCTGCATGTGGTACATTCCATTTCAAATCGTCTGAAATAGAAGAAAAATAGGTCTTGCTTTTTTCAAACGAAACGAAATCTTTCGTATTTGGAAACAAGCCCGATACAGTACTTTATGCAAACTCCTAACCTCAGAATATCATAGTTTTGCACTTAAAATTGTTCAAATTTATCGTATTTACCCAAAGTTCCCATCTTCAACCTGTTGTAATTCTGAAATCTCTAAATCTAGTTATTTAAATCAAGCCCTGTTTTGATTTCCTAAGCTTTAATTTTATACTGATAAGTAAGCACGTTCTTATTTTATTCAACTGAAGAAATTACTATTTTTTCAATTGTAAGCGGTAACGGATTAAGAAAAATAATTTTATTAATTATTGTAAGATTCCGTAATATAAACACAATCAAACATATATTTTACTGTAATGGTGACTAATAAGGATTCGTCTAAAATAATAAAAGAAGTAAGTTACTTTATGCACGAGAGTAGAAAATACGTGCTCATGGTCGCTCTCGCACCTTTAACTGAAGATCAAGCAAGCTGCTGTGCATAAGGTTAGATAATGAAGAAGCTTACTAAGAGTATGCGGTTCTGAGTATTTCCTCACAGATTCACAGAGCGCTTGGTGATCATCGTGCATGAACCACGTAAAGCGCTGCGTTTATTCACTTTTTGTGTTATAACTACGAATACTCTAATATTACCACTTTACCAACATTGCCGGTTTCCCTTAATGACACTATTATTACTCTTAATCTAATATTTTAGTTTTATAAAATTGCGAAAACGCTTAAAATAAGTAAAACTGTATATAGATTTTAGTGAATATTATAAAAATAATTAATATATGCTGTAATGAAATATGGAAATCTATAAAATGAGATTTGGTACAATATTCTGAAATATAGCATTCCGGAATTATGCACACTTAAAATGCGACAAAATGAATTAACACGATAAATTCATCGTTCAATAACGTAACAACCGTTGGATTTTAGGTGCTAATATTTGATAAGTATGCTTTCCTTAGCACCCCTTATTAATAGGAAAAACTGAGTGAAAACAACAAAAAAAATGTGACGTTTTTTGCCGTTTGATTTCTCGTGGAATGTCCCATATATGTGTTTCGTGGGTCTTAAAAAAGCATTTGATAGATTGGAGTTGGATCATGTATTAGAAATTTTAGACAATAATAATTACCAAAAACGCTTATTAAATTAATAGAAAACATATATTTTATTAATTTTAGCCAAATGAAAATCCAAGGATAATTTGAGAATATTCCAATAAGAAGCGGCGAATAGCAAGGTTACTCTCTTAAATTCACTTCTTTTTGGTATTGTACTGATATAATTACTAAAGAAATGAAACATGAACTTTGATTCAGTATGGGAGATAAAAAGATTCTTATGGTTTGTTATGCAGATGATATTGTTCTTTGTGGCAAACACTGACGATAACCTGTAACAACTTTTGTACAAATTCTTTGTTAAATATCAGAGTTTTAACACGAAGATTTCCATTAACAAAACAATGCACTTACTATTAGTAAAGTGCAAATTACAAATTGCAAATAAAATTATAGAACAGGTTATGCACTTCAGCTATCTGGGTGTTACACAACAAGCAAGGAGATCTAATTCAAGAAATTAACCATCAAATGTTAAAAGTAAAGAATATCTGGCTGTATTGCTGATTTGGTGTGGAGAAATGAAAAAAGAAGCAAAAGTTAAAATTTATAAAGTGGTTGTCCGACCAGGAAACAAGGGCAATGGCCACAAGAACACGTCGAATAATGGAAACAGCCGAAATGAGAATGCTGAGAAAAATAGCTGGTAAGACATTGTATAACCGAATAAGAAACTAGGATATTAGAGAGATGTGTAAGACACAGAGTGGTTGCAAGAAGGAAGAAGGAATGGACTGAATATGTATCCAGGGTATCGAATAGTAATGGACAACACTTCATTTCCCAATGGACAATAGTAATGGAAGAGAAAAAAGGTCCAAGGCATCCAAAAAGAAGTTGGAAGGTGGGCTTGATTCACCTATACAACACGCGACTGCGCCTAACACAAAGAGAAGAGGAAAAGAAGAGGACATTCACTATTTCATATTAATTAAACGTTTCGAAAGATGAAGATTAATGTATTTCTTGAAAACCTACAGTTAATCGTGCATATTTAAGGTACCATAGTTATGGTGCGTTTTGGTTTCCCGCGTATCGCGGGCTAGTTAAAGACGTCAAGTGTTTTGAAGATGAATTCTAAGAGTGGAACGATTATAGGAGCATATTCAGTACGAGAATGTGCAAAGTTTAAAATAACAATAAATAAGCAGCCGCTGCATGACACGCGTTAAGCTCTCGGCCCATCCAACGTTAATTGCCTAAACATTAATTAAGTTACATTGTTAACTGGAAAATGTAGTTATAAAGTTGCAAGCTTCAAGTGACTTGAAAGGCCGCACAATATTGGAAAAGCGGACGGCAGAATTTTAATTGCGATACATATTTCTGCTTTGGAAGCTAAGTTTTATGTCGACTTAAAATAACTGAGTATGGCTTCCTGAACTACGGCCATGATGTTGGGGCCACCCAATTAAAACGATAAAGAGAGGAGGACCCTGGTATCGGATGTAAAGTATACAAACACGCCACGTTTCTCATACAAAATGCAGCAGTTGACAGTGGTTAGCCCGCCAAGTGCCTTCTATAAACCTCGGCAGCAGTAATTCGTTTTTACGGGCGGCACTCGCATTTCCATATGCCTGCAAACGTCGGAGGTGGAAGAGGGAAATGTATGTATGTGTAGCAGCTCTTTGTGCACCCATGACAAATAATAATTCTGTGTTTCCCTCTTCCTTCCGTGAAACGGAAAACCACAGCAGTATTACTGCCATGTTTCGGCTTTTCACATCAGCATCCTTATTTTTCTCTCAGTTTCTATCCCCAACGGTTTCTTTTCGAACTAACATCGCTAGCTCCACATAAAGCCAATATGGTTTCCTTGTTATCAAGCATGTTTTATATATAAAACATATATATAACTCACATGGGCTATGAAAAGCAATACCTACATAAATACCTAACAATGATTTTATTTGTAAACAAGGAATTGGATTAGATCAGAAAATTCTTTTCAGTCTTTTAATTTTGTAAACCAATGTTTGAGCCCTTGCAACTCCAGGGAATCGAGCAGCTTAGTGTAATGATTTATAAACTGAATGGATAGGCAGTTTCTTGTATAATTCAAATGTAAGCACATTGATTTATATTGTTACCTGCGCATTTATGCTGTCAAAATCTTTAAAGCATGCCATATAATTTCAAAAACATACACTAAGCATGCACTAAAATTGTTAAATTTAAGCTTATACTTTTGTAATTACAATGCACATTCTTTTATTGACTTCATTCTGGTGGTTGTAATTTGATTTGGTGTACACAATGATAATTTTCTCCAAATGCTCAGATGTAAGTTTATGAAATTTATCGGTTAACACAAGTTTGTATGCTGATAGGATCCTTGCACGTGTACAGATGTTATTGGACAAAATCTGAAAGCGCCTACTAACTCTGGAGATTTTTTTTATACCTTGAAGATTTTATGCACAGAATACAAAAATTTAATTTCAGGATTGCTCTCTAAAAGTGGCGGCGCCGGGGCCGGGTTGGTAGACCGTGAAGAAGTTATTTTGTTGTAGGAGTTGTATTGTATTTCGGCTGTTGCGGAGCCGAACTTGAAGTAGTAGCAACCGCACGTATGGTAAAAAGTTTCCGGTAGCCTTCGCCCCAAATTTACTTTACGGTGGCCTTTGCCCCCCAAAAAAAATGTTTAAAAAATATTAACTTTGTAATTTCGACTGTTTCTTTAAATATTATATATTTATGTTTGCCTCGGCTGCGTCAGTATTTATATTTTGTTTTTAGAGACATGAATGTCTTGGCAGGGAGTGGTGCGACTGAAGAATGTAGGCTTACACAGATTATAATTTTACTTCACTCCTTTTATTAATACTTGACACGATTTAAATAACACTTCACTGATATAGAGAGCTGTAAGATTCTTTTATTAAATACTTGTACTTTTTAAACACGTAAACCAGTTTTGTCTCTCACTGAATACGTATTAAATTTCTCGAGGGTGCATCTCGCGTCCGTTAGGAACACTGTCTACAACCAACACGTCCAGTTATGAGCGCTGTCTACAAGCAACTGACTTGATTTCTACCGCCTAAATTTGTAAATTTCTGTATTTCAAGTCTCTGATTGGCTATTCCTAATCCAATAGAATACTTTTAACTAACTAAAGCTTTTCTGGTTGTTGATTGGCTATTTTAATGAACTGTCACAAAATTACATTATGGTTGCTCCAATAATGACTAGTAGCATTATTAAAGCTTCTAATTCATTATTGCCTCAAGGCTACCTCATTGTTACCTCATTGTTAGAAATTTTAACCTATTATTCTCATAGCTCCTACATTATTAAATCACGTAATACATTCACATAACATTATTACACATGTATACAATAATATAAACATATACAACGACTGTAATATACACTTTTTATATATTGTAACACATACATATTGCTTTAAGGCGGGCTGTTATTGAATTTTTAATTATATAATTTGACTGAAATCATTTAAGTGTTAAAAATACTGCCTCAACCGCTCGCCTCTCACCAAGACTTTGTGAGATGTGGTAGAGAAAGCGGCAACCGGGCGGTTTTTCTTCGGGTTCTACGGTTTTCCCCACTATTCCTTCCACCAATTGCTCCATCATCACCTTTCCTTTCAATCAGCTCACCGACATTTCATATTATCTCCTTCTTCACTCTCATACCAGACTGATCACACATCCTCTGTTCTCGCTTATCCATAGTGTGCTACCCGATAGACATCTGACCCCAGCACCCGCTTGTAAGTCCTGGAGGTGGGGTGTACGCCCTAACAACGGGGAGGGTAAACAGAGAAAGAAGAAGATTTCTCTCTAAAACACTGCAGAATTTACCGTTTAATTTTCCTGTAGACTTTAAAGGAGCACTATCAAGTTTGCTCTGAACCTCATTGAGAACTATAAAGATTCATTTAAATACAAATAAGATTTTTGGACTTTTCTGTGGCTCAACCATAACTTTGAAATATGCCTTGATTACATCCAAGCACCCTTACAAATAGTCTCTATAGAAAGGACATTAGTATTTTGTCACTAAAGTGTTTAAATATTAATTTTAAAATTAAAAATTTAAAACAGAGAAATTTTCAATGCATGAGGAAAATAGCAACATTGGAAATATGCAATTATATGCACTATCAACTTTACATACTTTACATATTGCAAAATATAATTCCATATTACAAGTAAACCAAACTACATATGCATTTGCATGCAAATCCTATGTCTGCTAATGAACTAACATGTGCCCATATTAGTATTTGAAATAAGTACCCATGCAAAAGTCCATTTAACATAACTTTAAATATGGGGAAACATTTTTATTGCGAATAAAGTAAAGTAATCACTTTGATGTACAGCACAGTGTGAAAGGG
The DNA here is from genome assembly GCA_030765065.1 of Deroplatys truncata. NCBI lineage: Eukaryota > Metazoa > Arthropoda > Insecta > Mantodea > Mantidae > Deroplatys > Deroplatys truncata. The sequence continues at coordinate 224,166,039 of CM060975.1, forward strand.
GTACCTGCAAAATGGTAATCGGGAGAGAAGAAACCCAAGGAATTTTGGTGTAGATGCAGCTGAGAAGTTTGATGCAAATCTGTTAATTTATAGAATTAAATTTGCCTTCACGGTTGCTTTTGTAAACAGAATACTTGTAAACTTTGAACCAGCAACGTAATTAAATTTATTGGGATGGCTACATATGCAAATCTAGGTTTACAAGATAGCTTCATGATCATTCAACATTTACTATCACTATAAGTGTAACAACAGTAGGTCATATAATTCTATCCTTAATAACAAATAAATTCAATGATCGACATGTTATAGCTGGTCAATATTCAGAAATCCCTTGAACAGTTCTTCCAGCTGCAGTTTTAATCTTTATTGCCCACGGGGCAGTTTGAAAGAATAACGTCTTTAAGAGCAAGTCTCTAAGGTACAATCAATATCATGCCAGTTTGTTGTCATTAGCTCAGATAGAGTAACCGGAGGAAAACCGGAAGATTCGTGATTCACACCCGGACTATGGCATTTAATGTTTCAGCTGATTCTACCTTTCCAACCTCGTCCTACACAGCTTGCGTGAAAAAACAATTAATTACCAAATCCAAATATAAGCAAAGTTTTGAGATGACCTCACAGTTGTGTAATATAAAGGCGCTAAACTTCAAGTTTCAAGGCCGTTGAATGGTATCATCATATTATTACAATGTGAGACCACGTGTTCGAATCTCACATAGAAGTGTCACTTAACAATTGCTGCTTTGGATTTGGGATTGATTACTTTGCTTAGATTATTCTATAAAGTTTCAAACCAGTTATACTAGCTATACTTTTTAAGACTGGAAAGAATTAAAAAAATAAAAATGATTCCTTATTCACCGTATGCAATCCATATTTAAATAGTTACACCATCGTAATTGGTATTTTGATTGATCTTTTAGGCGCAGATGACAAAGTATTCACCGAACAAAAGAAACTTTCTCTCTGCAACAGATTTGAACAATCCATTTATAATTATTTTCAGCTCTTTATATGTTTGAGAATTGATTCTGGTTAGACATAGAAGCGAGTAAATATCTCATATGAAGTTTAGTTGAGAACTACATACTTATTTCACAAAATGGACGATGTTTTCTTGCTAGATTATTCGCAATTCAACTCTCATTGGAATATATACCTAAAAAACATAACCCACATAATTACATAATATTCTCCGAATCGTTGAGTGCTTTAACATCCCTTCAACAAACCTCAACCCCCCAAAATATTGTTAAAGAACTTCAGAAACTGTACAACCAAATACTAATCTCAGGTAAATCAGTATCATTCACCTGGACTCCGTCTCATGTCGGAATTCTGGGTAATGAATCAGCTGATCAGAAAGCCAAAGAAGCCACCAAACATCCCCCTCAGGACATCAAGATCTGAAATAGATGTTGTATTGTATTTCGACTGTTGGGGAGCCGAACTTGAAGTAGCTGCAACCGCACGTATAGTACCCGGTTTCCGGTAGCCTTCACCCCAAATGTACTTTCCGGTGACCTTTGCCCCAAATGTTTAAAAAATATTAACTTTAAAATTTTGACTGTTTCTTTAAATATTATATATTTATGTTTCCCTCGGCTGCGTCAGTATTTATATTTTTTTAGAGATATGAATGTCTCAGCAGGGAGTGGTGCGACTGAAGAATGTAGACTTACACAGATTATAATTATACTTCACTCCTTTTATTAATGCTTGACACGATTTTAAATAACACTTCACTGGTATAGAGAGCTGTGAGATTCTTTTGTTAATTACCTGCACTTTTTAACACGTAAACTATTTTTGTCTCACACTGAATACGTATTAAATTTCTCGAGGACGCATCTCGCGTCCGGTTAGAAACACTGTCTACAAGGAACCGACTTCTGGATTTGTAAATTTTGCTATATTTCAGTTTCTGATTGGCTAATCCTAGTCCAATAGAATACCCTCATTTAACTAAAGCTTTTTCTGGTTATTTATTGGCTATTTTATAAACTGTCTAAAACGTTACATTATTGTAGTTCCAAGAATTACCAGTAGCATTTAAACTTTCTAATTCATTATTGCCTCAAGCTTACCTCATTGTCAGTAACTTTTAACCTATTATTCACACAGTTCCTACATTATTAAATTACATAATACATTCACATAACATTATTAAACATGTATACAATAATATAAACATATACAATGACTGCAATATACACTTTTTATATATTGTTACATACACATATTGCTTTAAGGCGGGCTGTTATTGAATTTATATATTATATTATTAGACTGAAACCATTTAAGTGTTAAAAATACTGCCTCAGATCCCACACACGGACTTCATCAACTTCATCAAAAATACTTGCATTAATCAATGGAGACAAACATGGAAAGCCACATCCAGCAGCAAGTTACACGATGTCTGCATTACCGAGTCCAAACTTCAACATTATCATTTCAACCACAAAGACCAAGTTGTACTAACTCGACTACATATTGGACACAAACATCTCCTCAACCGTGACCTTCCTCCTGTATGCGACCTCTGCAGATCCAACCTCACAGTTCATCTCGTTACAGCCTGCCGTCGCTATGTACAACACAGAGAAGGATGTGATATCCCCAACAGCCTCCCAGGCGCCCTAAATTCAGCACAACAAAGAACTTTAAACTTTATGAAAGCGACAAAATTGTATATCAATGTGTAGCAGACCTATCTAGAGAATTTAATGTTGTATGTACTATTACTGTTTAAAATGTTGTATTTTCATTGTAATCATGTTCTGTATTGTAAGGTAGTCGCGATATGACTTTAAAGTTGAAGCGACAATAAAGAATATATATATATATAATAAAAAAGATATAATTTTTCGAATGAATTTCTAGTAACTATCACAAAACGTTTATCGCTGTGCATTACTCGTTTGTACGAAACACCTGAATAATAAAATTAATTTTAAGTCTCGCCTATTTAGCAAGTTAAGAAGTGAACAACTCTAACACACAAATGAAAATTTAGAATAAAGTATCGATAAGCTATAGCAGTTTAAAGCCTGGTAGAGCAGGTCCTTTCAGATGCACGTACTGCGTCTTTGTCTGCAGCATCCCATGGAGACGCGCGTGACCGTCCAGCTCGTCACGGCCAGTTGCCCTGCTCGTTAGGGGACATTCTTTATGTTCCGTCAGGTACAAAGTCTTATTCCCTCACGTCTCAACCTTACTGAATGTGTAAGAAGCGGCCGCAGCATCTGTATGATCGAAAAGTAATAATGTCTGTTTTTACAATGTGAGGTAGAAACATTCGCCCGATGGGAGCTATAAAAAAAAGCATATAAAGCAATCAGGTATAAGAAAAAGGAAATACAATAAAGATAAGTAGTATTTAATTGTATAATGAACATAAAGGGCTGTATAATAAAAGTTAAATAAATAAATAGAAGATAAATAAATATGAATTAAATAAAATAGAACAATTAAGGCTCTTTAACCTAAATGAAGAAATAGAGTAAAATAGTGGTTAGAACACGCAGAGAGAATGAATGAGGAACGTTACTCAAAGAAAATACTCTATTACACATCTAAAGGAAACCGAAATGTCGGAATACCCAGGAAACGATGGATAAATCAATAAATCAAACATTTGGGGCACGCAACAAGGCTTCGAAAGCTTCAATACTTGGTGAAGAAGAAGAAGAAGAAGAAGAAGAAGAAGAAGAAGAAGAAGAAGAAGAAGATGATAAAGGAATAAAAACATGCGAAAGAATTTTATTGCAGTAATATTAAAGGGAAATTATTAAACAAGAATAAATATTAAATCAGTATTATATGTGCTAAGGAAAGGGACTTTGTTTTAGCAAGCAGTAGAATAGGCCAAACTGAAAATTTTTGGCGGGCGCAGGCAGCCCACAGGCAATACGTAACAAAAGAGGGAAGGAAACTTAGATAATGTCGAGAAATCCAAGTCACCCGAAATCAGTCAAGCGAACAGAAAATGAAATCAAGCGAAGTAATATGATAATTGCAGATGGCATATGCAGATAACTTTCTAAAATATAGAAGTGAATAACAATAAGTTAAAACTCACGTGAACCAATAGAAGTAGGCAAAAGCCACGTGAACTGGTGTCCACGTACCACTAATTTGTCTAGCGTAGGAGCTGAGTTTCCGACGGTATTCACATCGCCATGCTTGTTTTTATCTACAACGGCTCCTATATCTATGTCGTTCAGATGGCATGAGTCAGTTGAGTTAAGTTTGAGAAAATGGTATTTTTTTGTTGTTACATATTCTTTATTGTCGGTTCAACTATAAAGTCATATCGCGACTACTTTAGAATACAGAACATGATTACAATGAAAATACAATATGTTAAACAATAATAGTACATACGACATTAAATTCTCTAGATAGGTGTCATATAGTTTTGTCGTTTTCATAAAGCTTAAAGTTCCTTGTTGTGCTGAATTTAGGGCGTCTGATAGGCTGTTGGGAATGTCACATCTTTCTCTGTGTTGTACATAGCGACGGTAGGCTGTAACGAGATGATGAACTGTGAGGTTGGATCTGCAGAGGTCGCACATAGGAGGAGGGTTTCGGGAGTAGGGAGACAAATAATTCAATGTGTGGAAACACATAAAGGGCAGTTACGGCATAACGTATTTATTTATCTCCAGTCCACAAATACCCTGAGAGGTAAACCCCTCACTTCCGAAAAATTCTTAGGAACTACCTTCTCATGGAGCCAGCCGAGGAAACAACACATTTTTCTTTTGAACTCTCACCATAAGACAGAACCTAATCATCCTACACCAAATGTTACACTAGCATTCAAGATAACGTTAATCTTCTATGTATTGTTAGCGTTTTATCTCTTTTAAATCATTTAAGCCTCATTTTTATATCCCCCTAAGGCTAACAGTAATATTTGTTTAGTAATGTGCAAAGAGAAACCCCAAAAAGCAATGTAGTGTACAGTAAAAAGAAAAAATGTTATTATATTAATGTTTTATAAAGGTGAAATTGATTTAAATAGCCGTTAATATCAACCAAGTCGGCCTGCGTAGTCTAATGGTTACCATGCTATCCGGAGGACGGCGATGGATGTTTTTGGGCGTAAAAATCCTTAGCTTACGCTTGCTTGGTCCCTTGTAATGCTTATTTGCACATAAAAGGACCTCATACTTTAAAAGAGATGATCCCTGAGCCGTTTCCTTCCCGCAGCGTCCTACTTATCTCCTTTGGCACCATCTATGGGCGGTGGGCTCATCACCTGCCACAATGCGTACCTAATGGCAGAGTTAGTGACTGTAGAAATTCACTTGATTACAGACAGCACCGCTAAGGTGATCCTGTATGCAAACGGTTTGACAGGAAACTGACTAATCTTAACAAGGGTAGTATAAATTTCTTTCTCAGTGTCCCAGGAACCTTTCTTTCCTTTCATGTTATAAAAGTATCAGTGCACGTAAGCGGTTGAATCTAGGTGGAAATTTGTTACCACATTTTTACTTTCACTTTATTGTATTCCATTAAAAAATTCGATACTGAAACTTCACCGGAAATGCATGTTTTGAGGCCCCATGAATCCAAATAAAGCCCTTTTAGAAAATGATCCGTGTGTGTGTGTGTGTGTGTGTGTGTGTGTGTGTGTGTGTGTGTGTTTCTGTGAACAGCATAACTCAAAAACGAAAAGTCGGATAAATATCAAACTTGGTATTTAGACTCAGTGCCTTCTGACGCGAAGATTTTCAAGAAAATTCTCCCCATCTCAAACTACCCTTTACATGTAACATGTGGCTCTAAAAATTTTGATTAAAATACAATGTATTAAAGATATTTACATGACAAATAAAATGTTTATCTTGAATCTTCTGAAAAAAGCCTTTTAAGTCCACTTCACTTGGAAGAAATTTTGTACAATCTTGCACAACTGTTAAACGTTAAGCGAAAGACCAAAACGCGCTACGCAAAAAATTTAGATCTCTTTAAGACACATAATTTACTTCAAATAAACTTCTTTGTGGCATAAGCCATTTTTGAGATATTCTTATTAAAGTTCGAATTGCACTACCTGGTCATTCTTTAAAATCCTTTCACCATTCATCTCGCAATTGCATGAAAACAGTATGAAATTTTAAGGTCAGCTTATAGCGTTCATTTCTTCAAAATTTGACTGTCGCTGTTATCTTTCAATTTGTAACGAAATGTGTAATGCAGCTATTTCTTCAAAGGTTTATTTGGATTAAAACGTAGTAGATAGAAAAATAAGCTTGGGTAAAAATAGTTTGTATACCAACTAATAAATGATAGAAGGTAGAGAAAGTCATGAGAATGTATCACATCAGATTTGTCAAAAACAACCCACAGTGATGCTGAGAGAAATCCAGCATGAACTAAATGAGTCCACAGTTTTGAAAGATATAGAAGAAAAGCAAAGTCAATACTAATTATAGTGTATAGGTATAATTGTTCTTCACAGTAACCTGTGTATGTAATAAGTTGCAGAGTTGAATCAGATTGGAAAAATGTAATGCTACGACAGGGATTCAAACCACAAATCTTCGGCTCTCCGTGACGATGCTCTTAAAGCTTGAGCTAGCATGGGGAAATACCCTTATGCGCATTAAACCTTCTCATCAGACTCATATGTCCCGGTAAACCCTCGAATATTCGAGATATCTGATGTATGTATTTAATGTTTAATTTGTTGTTTAATCGTTGTATGCTATTTGTTGTAATATAGGTAGTTTGTTTGTATTGCACAGCAATGCTCTGAGGGATGAGATTCTCTTCTTTGTTCTCAGGATGTGACTTGTAGCAGAAAAGAATAGAGATACATTATTGTAAATAAATATACTATATGTGTTTTCATGCAATCTGGTTGTATTCTGCACTTTGGGGGAACATATTCAAAAGAATTACAATCTGTTTTAATCTAGTTGTAATGACGCTATCCCCGTGTTGGAGTTATTGTATATAATTTTACTTGTGAAAATTCCAAAAGACTATTAAATTCAATTACTCTCGCATTATCTGCTAATACCCCATAATCCCAGTGTTTTTAAATGAATTGATGCCGTATGGCAAATAATTACTTCGATTTCAAAAAAATGGCTTGCTTACCTTGGGTCTACCCATGTGAAACGGAGCTAAGTAAAATTTTCTAGTTGTACACGGCGACAATGTATGTATGAAACGATCCGATGGGTTTAAAATCTGTTTCAACCTAAATATTTGCTGTAGGTTACTGTTGAGTACTATGCTTCTCCTGTTACATTAATGTTGGAAAGGCAGTCCTTATTTAGCCAAATGATTATAATACTGCAATTACAAACTGCTGTGGGTCATTGTCGTCTTAGTACACATGCACTTAATATGAACATTCTCTGCATGTGTTCATCTTAAACATACTCTTGAAGATATTAACATCATCACACAGCTTTTTAAACATTATTTTTTTTATTAATTTATTATTGTCGCTTTAACAATAGTCATAACGCGACTACAACAAATTTTAATAATTACAATATTTCGAAACAAATTACAACATTGATTATATAACATTATACAATTTTATTTCTTTTAAAAACGTTACTATGTTGTGACAGATGGTTGGATCACTCAAGGCCACCGAGAGGTTAGCAGGAATACCCCACTGAAGCCGATGAACACGTAGATAGGGCACTCTGCAACCATATGCTGAACTGTGAGAATGGAGTGACAGTGCTTGCATGTAGGCTGATGATCTTTTCCAAGGAGATATGAATGGGTAATTGAGTATGCCCGATACATACCTGGTGAGAAGTACCTGGTCACGAGGAATTAGGTGTTTTATTGGGTAACTGAAACTAGGATTGGAGCTTAAGGCGATTAGTTTACTATTGGATGTGGAACTCCAGTGTAGCTTCCATTTCTTACATATTTCATACTTAAGGAAATTTTGGAAATTGTGATGCGGAACCTTGAGGTCGGCCAGGCTTGGAGAGTGACATGTTGCTTCTTTAGTTGCTTCATCAGCTTTTTAATTTCCAGATATTCCCATGTGATATGGTATCCATGCCAGCGTCACACGTTTATTGCTGGTTTTTATATCATTATACAGCTGTAAAATGTTCTGCACTAAAGAGTTTCTGGGTGACTTCTGTTGTAGAACTAGAATTGCGCTCATGGAGTCAGTGAAGATGATATAACAATGATATTCAGCTTTCACTATGTATTCCAAGGCAAATCTTATGGCAAAAAGTTCACAGGATAATATAGAGAGGTAATTCGGAAGACTGTAAGAAATTGTATGTTCAGGATGTACCACAGCACAACCACTACTCCCATTCATTTTTGATCCATCAGTATATATAGGTAAAGAGTTTTAGTGCATGCCACAAATTTCGTGAAACATTCGCTGGTAATGAGTAATATATCTAACAAACCCTTCGCCCATTGCTCATAAAATTATAACATCACAAATATTTGCTCTAGTTAGGGCTTGTATTATAGGTTAATCATTTATATTTTTATGTTTAGGTAGTAAACTGGAAACTTGAATACGACTTGAAAAATCCCATGCCATGGCACAGATCTTCGACTCTACGTGACGATACTCTTACACTTGAGCTACCAGGGCGTGTGGCATATACAACTTTTTGTTAATATTTTACTTTCTCTACTTCTTACCTAAGTACGTAAGAGGAAGTATTGCATGCTAACTAAAAATTGGATACCAAGATCTCGCCGAAAATATACCTTTTAAGGTTCCTTTTGAGGAATACAAAAAAAGACACATTTTAGGAAAGGTCTGCCTGCCTGTCTGCCTGTCTGGCTGCGTATCTGTCTGTGCGAACAGCACAACTTAAAAATGAAAAGTCGCTCAAATACCAAACGTGGTATTTAGGTTCAACATCTTGCAATAATGTCGCAGAAGATTATGAATAAAATTCCCCACCCCAAACTACCCTTTACATACAAATTCTTGTTAGTTTTTTTTATTTTCTCAAAAATACCTGTAGGGTTTTGATGAAATTACCATATGTCTAAGGTAATTGCATGATAAACAAAACGTATATCTTGAATTTTCCGGGAATAGCCTTTGAAATCCTCTTCATTCTGAATTACTTTTGTAAAGCTGGTAAACGTTAGAGCTAGATAAAATCTTACTATATAAAAAAATGTATATTTCGTTAAAGGACGCAATTTATATAAAAATGTTTGTGGCTTTAACCACTTCCGAGATATTTTTTGTTATTGGTTTGAATGCTCTAAAACTTATACTTTTCTCAAGTGGAAAGCCGCTGTTTGCTTTTTTTCTCGTGGTCATGCAAAGAGCATGTAATTTCAAGCCGTCAAATATCGACAAGCTTTTTAAAATTCTGACCAGCGCTTTACTGACTATACCTATGTACAACGAGTGTAAATCATCTGTAGTAATGCCACAAGTGGTTTTCAAATCATCAATAAATTCTCGAGTGAAGAAATGAATTTATCTAGAGAATTTGGAAATCATGAGTGGCATTTGCTAAGACTATTTTAGGAATAAAATAAAATATTTGCCCAAAAATGATTACTATAATAAAATCAAATATTTATATTCATTTGCAATATAAGTAGCGTTGTTTTCGAAAACAAGTTAGAATCGTATGGTTGGTTACCTTTTGTTTGTTTGAACAATGCTACTTGATCATATAGGTATTATGTTCTGCTACCTGACGTGCGGAGACAAATAAACCTATCTTATCAGAATTATAGGTTATTACTTTCTTTACAGAAAAATACTGATAAATGTAACTTGTTTCAATTCATTGGTTTATTATGAATATTATTTTAAAACACGATTATCTGTTAATTTTGTAGTGTAATCCTTGAACTCTTCACTATTAGATTTCCTCATAAAGATGCTATAAAACAATGTGGAATGCCACAGCTAAAATTGCTACAGGAAATGTATTTTAAGGAATATCATATAAAGTTTAATCCATTTGAAGACCACAAGTTTCAACAGGCAAGACATGCAATAAATGCGAAAAGAAAACTGCTCCAAACTTACCAGAAAGAAAAAGGTTTTCAAGTCTGAAGAATATGAAACGATCATCAATTTATGTGATGAGAATACTACTGCAGGATTACAAATCTGTTCGTGATAAAATAAATGAGTCAATGATATTAAAAGCCTTCGCTTACATCATGCCGAAGATGATCTTCGGCAGGAGACCTTGAAGTCTCGAAACGATCGTCCATCTTTTACCACCATGATGTAAGTGAAGGCTTTTAATATCATTCGACTCATTTATTTTATCAATTGACTCTTCACTGTTAATATTGTCCTTTTTCAAACTTTGATAAATCTGATCTTCCTTATCGCTGTGCTAGAATTGGCATGCCTAATTAATAATCTCGTCTATAACTTCATTTGAAGCGTTGCCAAATCTCGTTTCTGGCATATTTATATTTAATGTAGTGGAATTGATTGTTGGTAGCTGAATCACTGAAAAATGATATTCCAAATTCTTCAGAATATTAAAAAAAGGAGGAGCCCTAAGGAGGAGGTAATAAAGATATTTCGATAAATATTAAGCAGAAGCATGGCTTTGAATGCTTCAAAAGCAACATTACTTTAAATACGATTGGTCATTATCTCCCATTTGTAGCATGAGCGAAATACTCTTAATTAAAAAGAAGTAGTTGGGGAATTAGCTTTTGTAAGAATTGTTTGTAGAAGATTGAGTAGAAAAAGTTGTGTGAATGCAACGCTTCAGATTTTTTCAGATCTTTAGAAGACGAATCACTTCTGTAATCAGTTTGAAGAGAACGTGGACACGCACATTCGAGCATGCTCAACATTTATAAGAATACAGTTTTTAACTAATTTTTCCCAACCGGAATGAAATTAACTGCGTTTTAAAAATATCTTATGTGTTGCATTTACATTACTATCTCTACTCCCTTTTCTACAAACTATTAATTACAAAAGTTTATTATTCTATCCACTTCTTGATAATCCAGACAAACTTTCAATTCATATAGACACATTACGTTGTAGGATGTAGTAGATAAAGCGATAGTCAGATATTTAAAAAGCGTGTGCTGTGTGAAAGCTATGAATATCCATGCTCTTTGCGAACCACGAGAAAAACATGAATAACAACTTTCCAGCTGAGAAGAATATAAGTGTTTGGAAATATATGGGAATACATCGGAAATAGTTAACTCCACAAAAAAATGCATAGGATATAAACTGTGTACCCTAACGAGATCTACTTCTTTAGATGCTTCTCTTACGGTTTAAAAATTATACAAAAGTCATTCAGAATGAAGATGATTTCGGAGACTGTTCCCAGAAAATTCAAGATATGCATTTCATTTGGCATGAAAGTATCTTCAACAAATGTTATGCTAATCAAAATCGTTAGAGCCATTTTTGAGAAGCTCAAATTTTCATAAAATTACCAATGTAAAGGGCAGTCTCGGGTAGAAGAATTTTCTTAAAAACTTCGTATCGTTCCTTGGAAGATGTAGTACTCAAATGCCAAGCTTGCTTTTCGTTTTTTTAGTTATGATGTTCACAGACACGAACCTTTTTCTAAAAACGCTTTTTTTTTATTCGGGGAGTCTCAAAACGTGTATTTTCCGTAAATACACGATATTACTTTCTCTTGAGGCAGTATTTTTAACACTTAAATAATTTCAGTCTAATTATATAACACAACTTCAATAACCGCCCGCCTTAAAGCAATACGTGTATGTAACAATATATAAAAAATGTATGTTACAGTCATTGTATATGTTTATATTATATACATGTTTAATAATGTTATATGAATGTATTACGTAATTTAATAATATAGTAGCTGTGAGAATAATAGGTTAAAAATTGCTAACAATGGGGTAACAATGAGGTAACCTTGAGGCAATAATGAACTTGAAATTTTAAGTGCTACTAGTCATTATTGGAGCAACAATAATGTAAATTTTGGGACAGATTAAAAATAACCAATCAACAAGCCAGAAAAAGCTTTAGTTAAATGAAGGTATTCTATTGGATTAGGACTAGCTAATCAGAAACTAAAAAGGAGAAACATTTACAAATTCAGAAGTCAGTTGCCTGCGGACAGTGTTTGTAACTGGATGCGTGATGCGTCCTCGAGAAATATAATACGTATTCGTGTGAGACGAAAATAGTTTACGTGCTAAAAAGTGAAAGTATTTAATGATAAAAGAATCTCACAGCTCTCTATATCAGTGAAGTGTTATTTAAATCGTATCAAGTATTAATAAAAGGAGTGAAGTAAAGTTATAATCTGTGTAAGAATACATTCTTGTCGCATCATAACCCTGCTAAGAGAAACGTGTCTCTAACAATAATACTGACGCAGCCGAGGCAAACATAAATATATAATATTTAAAGAAACAGTCAAAATACAAAGATAATAATTTAAACTTGGGGCAAAGGCCACCTAAAACTACACTTGGGGCGAAGGCTACCGGAAACTGGGTACCATACGTGCGGTTGCAAACAAACTTCAAGTTCGGCTCCCCAACAGTTGAAATATAATACAACTCCTTCAATACAAACTACTTCACTCTAGTGCTTACCTACTTACTATAGGTAAGCACTAGAAAAAGTAAAAATGAGCCACGGTTAAAAAGCCACGCTACACTTTTTAACTTATCTGTCCGCACTCTCTGCTTATGCTGTAAACGCAGTTTTACGAGGTAGATTTATTTGATATTATAGTAGGGAATTGAAACGTGGTGTAAACGCCGCTATGGGAGGTCCTCAAAAAGCGAAGAATGCTTTCTATGGCTGTTGTCCTACATCTGCAGTCGTTAATACGTCAGAAGATTATCACACCCTTGGAGCTTCATAGGGGGTTGATGCGCCATAAACCGAGTGCACATGAATACCGTAAATCGTTAAGAGATCGCTGTGATACAATGGGCAATTTTCGGCTTTACCCATTCACTTGAAATCGCGAGGCGGAGAGGCACATTAAGCTAAACGTTAACATCGCTGATATAAAGCAAAAAGCCATCTCTTTCAGCAGCACAGAGCGTGAGAAATGAAGGATTTATGAAATGTGTGGCTTTCTGCGTAAGCCATAACCTAGTGCTGAAATGACTTGGATACTTAAAGCTAAAGAATAAAGCATAAATCTGAGAATAGAAACGAACTCTGGAAGAAAGGCTGGGTATATTTTTTCAGCTAAAGCCCTTTGTCAAATAAGAGCTTTTCAGTTTATGAAGAGACATTATTGTTCATAGGAGCAAGAGGAACAATTCCAAAGCCTTTGTTTCTTGTTTTAAAAATCAAGAAATATTAAACTCTATGTACTAAGATAATTCTACATTAACCATTTAGGGTTTATTACTTATTATATGTAAGCATCTACATCCTAAAATAGCTTCTCATTTAAGCTTCTTAATGTATATTTTTATGAAAGTTTCTCCCCAATATTCAGCTTGCATGACTATGTTTGTACTGAATAGTACGTAACTATCGTAGTTTGTATTAAATAATACTATTTTATCTTTATTTAGTGATGAGGTGTGGATTTTTTGCTATAAAGTTCCATATCAACCAGAAATACAGATTTTGGGGTCCCCTGAATGCAAAATCAAACACTAAAAAATCTGATGTGTTACACTCACATGACTTTCTGTACTCTTGTACAATCTATTTTTACAAACGCCTATTCTCCATATGCTTCATGTTAATGGAGATATCGAGATGTCAATCTTATTGATAATTTTCTTGTAGATGCAAGGGGAATATGGTAGGTTTTAAGCGATAGTCAAATATTTTAACGCTGGTTGCTATGTGGCGCATTCCATTCTCTTTGCATGTCCAGGACATAAAAAAAATGAAAAATCTGATGTGTTACACTCACATAACTTTCTCTACTCTTGTACAATCTAATTTTACAAACGCCTATTCTCCATATGCTTCATGTTAATCGAGATATCGAGATGTCAATCTTATTGGTAATTTTCTTGTAGATGCAAGGGGAATATGGTAGCTTTTAAGCGATAGTCAAATATTTTAACGCTGGTTGCTATGTGGCGAATTCCATTCTCTTTGCATGTTCAGGACATAAAAAAATGAATAACGAATTTGAGAAAAAGTATAAGTATTGGAAAATTTAAGGAAATAACAAGCAATATCTCGAAAACGGTTCACTCAACAAAAGAAACGTATATGACATAAGTTGTGTATTTTAACGCGATCTACATTTTTTGTGTAGTAAAATTTTGTCTATCTCTTATGGTTTACCAGTTATGCAAAAGTCGTTCACAATGAAGAATATTTTTGGAGACATTCCCAGAAAATTCGAGATATACATTTTATTTGTCATGAATATCTTAAACATATGATATTTTAATCAAAATCGTTAGAGCCGTTTTTGAGAAAATTAAAATTTTCGAAAAATCTTCCATGTAAAGGGTAGTCTGGGGTGGGGGGATTTTCTTGAAAACCTTCGTGTCGCATCTCTGGAAGATACTGAACCTAAATACCAAGTTTGGTGTTTATCCGACTGTTCGTTTTTGAGTTATGCTGTTCACAGACACACAGACACACAGACAGACACACAGACACACAGACACACAGACACACAGACAGACACACACACGGACATGTTTCCAAAAATGCTTTTTTTGGATTCAGTGATTCTCAAAACATGTATTTCCGGTGAAATCTCGGTATCGAATTTTTGGGTGGAATGCAATACTTCCCCTACTTACTATACGTAGTAGAGAAAGTAATAACGAATTTGAGAAAAAGTATAAGTATTGGAAAATTTAAGGGAATAACAAGCAATATCTCGCAAACGGTTCACTCAACAAAAGAAATGTATATGACATAAATTGTGTATTTTAACGCGATCTACATTTTTTGTGTAGTAAAATTTTGTCTATCTCTTATGGTTTACCAGTTATGAAAAAGTCGTTCATAATGAAGAATACTTTTGGAGACATTACCAGAAAATTCGAGATATACATTTCATTTGTCATGAAAATATCTTAAACATATGATATTTTAATCAAAATCGTTAGAGCCGTTTTTGAGAAAATTAAAATTTTCGAAAAATGTTCCATGTAAAGGGTAGTCTGGGGTGGGGGGATTTGCTTGAAAACCTTCGTGTCGCATCTCTGAAAGATACTGAACCTAAATACCAAGTTTGGTGTTTATCCGACTCTACGTTTTTGAGTTATGCTGTTCACAGACACACAGACACACAGACAGACACACACACGGACATGTTTCCAAAAATGCTTTTTTTGGATTCAGTGTGTCTCAAAACATGTATTTCCGGTGAAATCTCGGTATCGAAATTTTGGGTGGAATACAATACTTCCCCTACTTACTATACGTAGTAGAAAAAGTAAAAACGGTCTGTGTGTGTTTTGTATGTGTGTAAGTCTATGCTAACACAATGAAGGACAGATGACTTTACCTCCCCATTAGCATTTCAGAAGTATCCCTTATATAAAAGTCCATTCTTCTGTCCATGTTACATTAATCATCATAAAAACGGCTAAGAATGATTTCAAATAAGGGTATACGGTCTTCATTTCGTTTATTCCTTGATGTTTACATGCAAGATGTGGAAATAGTTATTTTCCTTCACACTGTGGCCACCGCACAGCTGCTCACGCGCCGGCCGCCGCAGCTCGGACTCCTGCGAAATAGCTGTATTATCCTCGCAAACACCTCACATTCTCATCGTTATAGTTACAATGATAATAAGCACATACCTTATCATAAGATAGGTTGAAAATGTTTTACTCTATCCACACATTTCCGGTATCTTCTCAAACAAAATGTATTCACACTGAAAAGTTCAATATCTTTCAGTTCTTGCAATGTATGGGAATTTGTTGCATACGCTTTATTTTTCAAGTTCCCCCATAGATAAAAATCGCGTACAGTTGAATCAGGTAATCGCGAGGGGCATAATCTTTTACTAATTACTGTATCTTCAAAACTTTTTTGAATTAAATTTAACGAGCAGAGTCATGATGAAAAAATCCAGATTGGCATTCAACGTAGGTCAGCTATTCAAAAAATGGTGTGGGTCCGACATTCCCTTATCTATTGTCCTACATTTATTGTTTGTTTAAAAAAAACATAGGTCCTTATTATTCTATATGCATTTGCTGCACACTAGTTTTTGAGTCATGCAAGGGAATCTCATGTGTAAAATCGGGTTTCTTTGTACTCTAATATCTGTTATTTTGCGACGAAACATAGCTATATAAATGGAGTCATGCTTCTTCAAAGAAGAGTTTAAGCTTGAGTCAACTACCCTAGCATTTCGCAAAATCCACTTACAGAAATTTCTAGATTCCGATGACATGAAAAGCATGGTGTATGCAGCAAACCTCCATACATTGTAAGAATTAACAGAAAAAATCAGGCGAGAAATTCGCTGAATTTCGGATATTCAACTCTCGAATGTGAATACAAATTTCTTAGAAGATGTGGATAGCGAAGGATAACATTTCCAACATCTCTTATGTTAGGATATGTTCTTACTATCATTGTAAATGTAACTATAACTGCGAGACATGAAGCGATTGCGGGGATAACATACCTCTTTCGCGGTAGATCGAGCCGAGGCGGCCGGTATGCGAGCCTCCGAGTGGTGGCCAAGTGCGAGGCGAGAAGCACTGCATAAGTCATTTTCGTCCTAGTTCACTGGTTCTGTGTTTTTTTTTGGGGGGGGGAGGGTATGTAACCTCTTAAGCAGAAGATGTACATCTCCGCCCCCTTTACATATGTTTAGATTCATAGCAGAGGTTCCACTTCCACTTTCACAGGAAAAGCGTGTATAAGGAACACGGAGCTGGTCGATTTTTATAAGATTTTATTCAGAATATGACGCTAGCGAAATCCCAAAGTTCCAATTGAGCGGAGAAAAAGCTAGTAAATGGATCTAGTGTCAGAAGTAGTTAAAAATAAAATGGTATATCCTAAAACTAAAGCGATAGCCTTTAGACTACCACCAGTAAGAGACACTCCTATACACAAAATAGTTGTAGTGCAGTCAGGTCCAATTCTGGTTTGAGCTACAGTATGTACATTTGATGTAACATATATAGCAGGCGCCATTTGATTTAATAACCTTGATATGTATAATAAAGACTTTAAGCTGTGCTAATTTGCTATAACATTCAAGCAAAGTTACGAGGCGACATACCACTATATACACACTAGAATTTAAAAGTCGCTTTACTCAAAATTCAAAGCAGCTCAGTGGTACCACCGTTCTGAAGTTGCAATAAGGGTTCAAATCTTACAGGACAGTTCAATTTTTTTATCAGCTTTCTTTCCTGCTTTAGGTTTCGGATTGCACATTTCTACATAATTTATTTCAGGAAAGTTACAAATAATTTATACAGCTTATCCTTCTTGCTAATATTTCTGGCATTCTGCTCCGAGCACTTGAGAACGACTAACACTAATTGCATTCTAAGCATTCTACAGCTTCAGATACAGTACAACATATGATAAAAAAACTGATGTGTTACACTCACATGACTCACTCTACTCTTGTACAAACTATTTTTACAAACGCTTATTCCCCATATGCTTCATGTTAATCGAGATATCGAGATATTAATCTTATTGCTAATTTTCTTGTAGATGCAAGGGGAATTGGTAGGCTTTAAGCTATAGTCAAATATTTTAAGAGCTGGTTGCTATGTGGAGTATTCCATTCTCTTTGCATTACCAGGACAAAAAAAATGAATAACGAATTTCCATTTGAGAAAAAGTATAAGTATTTGGAAAATTTAAGGAAATAACAAACAATATCTCGAAAATGGTTCACTCAACAAAAAAATGTATATGACATAAATTCTGTATTTTAACGCGATCTACATCTTTTGTGTAGTAAAATTTTGTCTATCTCTTATGGTTCACCAGTTATGCAAAAGTCGTTCACAATGAAGAATACTTTTGTAGACATTCCCAGAAAATTCGAGATATACATTTCATTTATCGTGAAAATATCTTAAACATAGGATATTTTAATCAAAATCGTTAGAACCATTTTTGAGAAAATTAAAATTTTCGAAAAATGATCCATGCAAAAGGTAATCTGGGGTGGGGGGATTTTCTTGAAAACCTTCCTGTGGCATCTCTGGAAGATACTGAACCTAAATAACAAATTTGGTGTTTATCCGACTGTTCGTTTCTGAGTTATGCTGTTCAAACACAGACACACACACACACACACACACACACACACACACACACAGACACACACACGGACATGTTTCCAAAAATGCTTTCTTTTTTTGGATTCAGGGGGTTTCAAAACATATATTTCCGGTGAAATCTCGGTATCGAATTTTTGGGTGGAATACAATACTTCCCCTACTTACTATACGTAGTAGAGAAAGTAATTAATATTAGTTCTAACCTCTTCGCTCAGAGATAAAACCTTACGGTGGATAAATACATATTTTAAGAAGCCTATCAAAGGATAATCTACTCGACCAGACGGAACCGTTGCTGAGATCCTGCTTTCAGACCTACGTCAAACTATCGCTTATTAAGCTTACAGCAGTTTATTTTAATTTGTGCAACATTTAATAATTAATGCTGGTTAGGCATAGGAACGAATGAATGTTATACTAAACATAGCATTTAATGGCAGGGGGGTGCAAGAGAAAAGCTTTTGTGTAAGGTTACAAATTGCCGTTTCGATAGTTATGGAAGTCTGGAGAGCGTGATTCAACTGAGATAAGTCAATGGGAATGAAGACTTTGCAGACTATACACAAACAAATCAGGATACAGGTTTTTGTTATGTCAATATCTCAAACGTATGATATTTTAATTAAAATGGTTAGAGCCGTTTGAGAAAATAAAGAATAAAGACATTTTATCATGCGTTATTCACTTAGCGGAATAAAAATAACTGTGTGCTAAAGTGCGTAATAAACAAAGAATCGAAGGATCGTCAATGATGGCTCCTTAAAAGTTGACAGAGCTTCGATAGTTAATAACGACGCACCTCGGTGTGACAGGATTTGCGCTGTTAACGAATAATTGCCAGGTTGAAGGCGGTTATTACCGTTAGAAATCCCGCATAAGAGTTTACTAAGATGTGTTAAAATTTCTCTTAATAAACAGTCGTATCCACCATTGCAGCACGAGCCACGAAAATAATCAAGAACACCTCTTGAAACTCTCAAAAGAGGGACTTGAACTAAAAGAGGAACTACCCTTCATCTGTATTCAGTTTTAGCACATTCCGAGTAGTAAAACAAGAACACTTATTTTCTCCTTACGAACGTGTGTGCTTTTTTATTGTTGGACCTGGAGGAGAATTCAGCACTTCGGCCAAGGCGCATATTGAGCCGAAGGAAGCAGTGAGAGAGTACTAAGGGCAGCTAAATTTAATGACAAGATCCCTAACGCCCCTTCGATACTTCCCCCTATCTTAACGGACAGTTTCTGGCAGAAACACATGCCAAGGAAGAGACATTTCTCTCCTCAAAACACATCCACCGCATATGCTGCACATCACCTTCCACCGCGCCTAACCTTGCTGCCCTGCAGATGAAAGGAAACAAAATAAGTTCAAATAAGGAACAAAACATTCGTGTAGTATATAATCCACCCCAGTATTCGCCTACGAAAGCCGCGAAGAACCCCAAAAGAGAGTGTGTGGCCCATCCAACGGAATAGAGCGCGATACCTCCCGAATATGAACTCAGACGCTATCGCCAATCACAATGATGTGTTTTTATCCTTAATTTGTTTGATACTTTCAATTTCTGTACTCCTACATTTCGTGGTCCCCAGAGATCGCGACCCACAATCTCAAAGCATTGTTCTAAGCTGCCGCAATCGACAATACAAACTACCAGCTCTTTGTGAATATGCCACAATAATGTGCCATAGCTATGCACTACCGACCTTGTATTGTCATGCAAATGCGGAGTTTCCTTCCAAGAACAGGTAGGACGATCAAGCAAATACTGATGCATATTAAAACACACGTTTGGGTAAATGTATGCGCAACAGATTCACAGACATGTAGGTATTACCACACAAATGTGAGCACCGCAATCTAGCAACCGAAGCCAGTGTAAATATCACACTGGGAAAGAAAACGTTTCTGTTGCCTGTATGAATAAGCATCCGCAAAACAGCGTTTATGTATTCAAGTCCGCGTTGTAGCTTAGTCTATCAGGATAACCTATATACAGAGATATCTCTATGTTCTTTCCTTTCATTGTGTTATGAAATTTAAAATTGAGAAATTTGTAAAGTTCGAGTTTAAATAAAATTAGTGCACTAGAGTTATTACAGTCACCTCAGTCACCTTTTTATCAGGCCAAAATATGGGGGGGGGGGTTCACGTGTAAATAATATATTATTTTCGAAAACTTTTTGTTTCGAATATTGTATTTTACTCAAAACTATCGAGCTGAATATTTACTTTCTCTACTACTTACGTGTAGTAACTACAAGTTGTAGCG
Source organism: Deroplatys truncata (assembly GCA_030765065.1). Taxonomy (NCBI): domain Eukaryota; kingdom Metazoa; phylum Arthropoda; class Insecta; order Mantodea; family Mantidae; genus Deroplatys; species Deroplatys truncata. The sequence continues at coordinate 224,186,531 of CM060975.1, forward strand.
GTTCCCTTTGTAAGGCCCCACTACGTACACTATGTGATCAAAAGTATCCGGACACCCCACAAATATACGTTTTTCATCTCAGGTGCATTGTGCTGCCACCTACTGCCTGGTACTCATTATCCGCGACCGCAGTATCATTAGACATCGTGAAACAGCAGAATGGGACGCTCCGTGGAACTCACGGACTTCGAACGAGGTCAGATGATTGGGTGTCACTTGTGTCAGAAGTCTGTACGCGAGATTCCTACACTCCTAAACATCCCTAGATCCACTGTTTCTGATGTGATAGTGAAGTGGAAACGTGAAGGGACATGTACAGCACAAACGCGTACAGGCCGACCTCGTCTGTTGACTGACAGAGACCGCCGACATTTCAAAAGGGTCGTAAAGAGTAATAGGCAGACATCTATCCAGACCATCACACAGGCATTCCAAACTGTATCAGGATCCATTCCAAGTAATATGACAGTTAGGCGCGAGGTGAGAAACCTTGGATTCCATGGTCGAGCGGCTGCTCATAAGCCACGCATTACGCAGGAAAATGCCAAACGACGCCTCGCTTGGTGTAAGGAGCGTCAACATTACGCGATTGAACAGTGGCAAAACGTGTGGAGTGATGAATCACGGTTCACAATGTAGTAGCGATCCGATGGCAGGGTGTGGGTATGGCGAATGCCCGTGAACGTCATCTGCCAGCGTGTGTAGTGCCAACAGTGAAATTCGGAGGTGGTGGTGTTATGGTGTGGTCGTGTTTTTCCTGGAGGGGGCTTGCACCCCTTGTTGTTTTGCGTGGCACGATCACAGCGCAGACGTACATTGATATTTTAAGCACCTTCTTGCTTCCCACTGTTGAAGAGCAATTCGGGGATGGCGATTGCATATTTCAACACGATCGAGCACCTGTTCATACTGCACGGAGTGGTTACACTTTAACATCCCTGTAACGGACTGGCCCACACAGAATCCTGACTTGAATCCTATAGAACACCTTTGGGATGTTTTGGAACACCGACTTCGTGCCAGGCCTCACCGACCTACATCGATACCTCTCCTCAGTTCCGCACTCCGTGAAGAATGGGCTGCCATTCCCCAAGAAACCTTCCAGCACCTGATTGAGAGTATGCCTGCGAGAGTGAACGCTGTCATCAAGGCTAAGGGTCGCCCAACACCATAATGACTTCCAGCACTACCGATTGAGGGCGCCACGAACGTGTACGTCATTTTCAGCCAGGTGTCCAGATACTTTTGATCACGTAGTGTATGATGATGGATGCCGTATTACGTACCTGCAGATCGTCTTGATGCCCGTACTCTCGCGACGTATCTCGACGTTCTCGTAGACTGGATTCTGGTGATAGTATATCTGCATTCTTGTATGTGTTAGTATGTTGCAGTTATTATTTTATAATTGTGCCACGGCTGCTGTATTTGAGTCGGAGAGCACTTGTGTCTTGTCAGGGTTGGGTATGGAGAAGGTTGAAATATTATGCACACACGTATTCTGTTAATTATTTCACTTGTATTTTGGATAAATCACATATGACATTCACAGTTCACTATTACCTTTGTCATGTTAAAATATGTAAAACTGGTAGACTTTAAGTGCTTAGTTTTAGTGTCTATTTAGAGACGAGCTTATAAGCTACCTTCCTGCTCGAACACTGACAAGCTTCTATTAGCGTTCCTTCCAACCGTTCTTCTTAACGTACGTATTTGAATTATAGGTGTGTATCAATGTACCTGATCCACCATCCAATAACAGTTTGTTACATTGTTGTTTACAAACTTCCATTGTCTTAATTGTGAATCCAAGCTTCTTTACATGCTTACGTAGATAGTACTGCTTTTCTCGCAATCTTATATTACTGGTTATATAGCTAACAATGGGCTTTCCCCTCATATTAATATTTTATGTGTTATAACGTTATACCTATATTTGTTCTCTACCATGTGCACATTATAAATATATGTGTTTTAACATCCTCTTAATTACGAGGGTAATCCAGAAAGTATCAGACATTTTGAAATAAACAATTAACAAAATGCAAATATCAGTGTTTATTACCTACATTTGAAAGGTACACTCTACAGAATCGTCATTCAAATTGAGGCATTTTCATACCATGGCACAAGTTTTTCAATACCCTCTCTGTAGAAATCTGCCGCCTGCAACTTCAACCACTGGTTTACACTGGCATGCAGTTCAGCGTCAGTATCAAAGCATCAATTTGATGCATCAAACTCCGTGAAATTTGTGGAAAATGTTCCGAAAGTTCTGTAATCGTGAAACGATGATTTTCACGAATTTTGTCATTGATTTGCATTGACAGTTCATCAGACATAAGGCTAGGCCTACCACTGTGATCCTCGTCGTGAAAATTGGTACGGCCATTTTTAAAATCAATGCACCATGGCCTGACTCGGCTTTCACTTATTATTCTCTGCCCGTAAGCATCACAAAGTTGACGATAAATTTCAATTGGTTTGTTCTTTTTAGCGAACCGCACTTCACAAGTGGCAGGATTTTCTATTGCAGCGCACATTTTAACAACACAGAGAGCACAGTAAGGAAGGCACAGTCCTCACCCTACCACCGCTGGATGCGCACTGAATGTAGGAACGTTCTGACACCAAGATGGCGGCTCCAGTCACGATAGACCAAAATATCTGGGACTTTCTGGACTGCCCTCGTATTATACGTACAACATTAGAAAGAATTACATAACGCGTAAAACTTTGAGTAAAAATATTAAAGAAAGAAATTATTAATTTTTTGATGCTGAGAAGCTGTGAATTAGATATCCTATTACATTAATTATTATATTAGTTTGTCCGTGGCTAGTACTGTATGTTGCTTCAAGGTATTCCATTCCACCCAAAACTTCCATACCGAGATATCACCAGAAACATCGTTTTAAGACTTAGGTCCATGTGTATATCTGTGTATGTCCGTGTGTGAACAGCACAACTCAAAAACTAAAAGTTGGTTAGATACCAAACGTGATATTCAAGCTCAGCATCTTCTAAGGATGCGATAAGAAGATTTTAAGGAAGAATCGTTTCATACAAAATGTTTCGTTCTCTTTGTATTTTCTCAAAGATGGCTCTAACCATTTTGAATAAAGCACCATTTAAGATATTTGTATGACAAATAAAATACATTTCTTGAATTTTATGACAATAGCCTGTGAAGTCCCGCTCATTCTGAACGATTTTTGCGTAACTGGTAAACCGCACTACGCAAAAATGTAGATCCTGTTAAAGCACACAATTTATCAAGTAACCTTTTTAATTTTTCCACCACGTACATAGTAGATAGAGAATATATTGCATTCCACTCAAATTCCATACCGAGATGTCACCAGAAATATATGTTTTGGGGCCCTCTGAATAAAAAGAAAGCATTTTTAGAAAAAGGCCTCTGTGTGTGTGTGTGTGTGTGTGTGTGTGTGTGTGTGTGTGTCCGTCTTTATGTGTATATGTATGTGACTGTGAACAGCATAACTAAAAAGTGGGATAAACAAACTTGACATTTAGGCTCAGTACCTTCAAAGATGGTGCGACACGAAGATTTTCAAGAAAATTCCCCTATCCCAAACTTACCTTTAAATGGAAGATTTTCGAAATGTTTTATTTTCTAAAAAATGGCACTAGGGATTTTGATTAAAATAGCATAACTAAATATATTTACATAACAAATGAAATGTATATATATATTAAATTTTCTGGGCACGGCCTCTGAAGTTCTCTTCATTCGGAAGGAATTTTGTATAATCGTGTGTAACTGCTGAACGTCAAGCGATAGACTTCCCCAAAATTGTAGATCTCTTTAAAACACACAATTTATCCCAAATAACTTGTTTTGTATCATAGGCCATTTCTGAATAACCGTTATTAATAGTTCGAATTGTTCATTAAATGGTAATTCTTTAAAGTCATTTTAACGTTCATTGTTTCTCGCGATTGCATGAAAACAATATGGAATTTTCAGGCAGCGTATAACTCCAGTTCTTAAACATATGACTATCGCTGTTCCCTTTGTATCTATAACGAAATGTGTAATTTGGATATTTTTGCAAAGCTGTATTTGGATTAAAATGAATTAGATACAAAAATAAGCTTTAGTAAGAATAATCTATATGTCCACTAATAAGCGATAGAGGGTAGAGAAAGTCATGTGAATGTAACACCAGATTTTTATAAGTGGTAAGTCACTATTCGTTTTTTCTCGTGGTCCTGCGAAGAGCGTGGAATTTCAAAGCCATCACATAGCGATCGCTTTTTAAAAATCTGACTAGTGCTTTGGCACTGCATCCTTCTTAGCATACCTGCAACGTTTAATGAAAGTTTATCCCTATAAACAAGAAGTAGATATAAGCTTTTTAAGAATAGTTTGTAGAAATGTGAGTAGAAGAGGTCATACGAATGCAACACAGTTTTTACATAAAGCTTTTTTACAGTTGATAACTTGATGCGGGTTTTAGTGTAATTGTAAATACATATGTTTGGTTGTATTTTGGTTAAATTGTTAGGGTCATTCTTACTTTATTGCAGAAGTTTATCTTCAAACGTCAGTATGCTCAAATTAATCTTGAGAATCTAATGCACCAATTTCCATTTCAATTCGTAAACAATAATTATTTTTATCTACTCTGGTGCACGAAATTAGTTTTCTTGTAACAAAATTCTTTCGTGTCTATTGTTTACAATACGAAATATAAGAAATTCAAAAACGTTAGGGAACATCAAAGACAGGCATAGCTCAGTGGGGTCCCTAATGTTATCAGATTGTGCAACCCTCAGGTACCACTCCGGAGCAACTACAAGTTGGAGATACTGATACCAGGTTATCCCAGCAGTGTCCTTCACATAACACTCCTATCCTCAAAGACAGGTAAAGGTCGGAATTATAGATGCCAGTGTAAAAACAGCTCTCGTCAAAGCACGTCCATCGCAAATGTCGCAGACCACCGTCCGCGCGCCGTAACACCGCAACTTTGTAATTGAATGGGGAACAAGAAATCCTATGCTGCTTTAGAATCCTTTCAAGTGTTCGCCTAGAAGACAAAGAAAATCACCTTTAGTCTGAATAATCGGTCACTTCACTGGGTATTAAGTAGATTTTTAAGTTAATGATTTTCCCTCTAGAAAACCTTGTAGTTTATGGGGGAGCTTCCGTTTCCTGTGAATCTGTGGGCTGTACAGGAGGTGATATCACCAGTAGAGTTACTCATGCCAGGGCTACAGGGGATGTATCAGGCAAAGAAGCGGCTTATCATCTTAGAATCCAACCTAGAAACTCCGGTTGGAGAACCTAAATGGGGCTTCCAGCTGGAAAACCATTCATTTTATATCAGCTCTGATCTACCCAATCCAAGGTGGAAATACATTGTACCGATGGATGTGTGGCACTGGGATAGTTCAAAACAGTGTCTTGAACGATCTCTACAGTGCACCAGGGGACACCCTGTTGCATCTAGCCTTCCCAGCAATAATCGGGTACCTTTATTTTCCCGGTACTCGTGGGATCTTTATGGATGCACAGAAACCAAAAAGGAGAGATACGGACTCACCAATTGAGGGAGACCAATCATCGGATAAAGAAATAGGCAAAATTGCATACCTATGAATAACTATGCCTGAATAAATAATAAATAACTATAATAATAACTATACCTGAATATTGCAGAGAAAAACATTCATATACAATCTGCTACCAGGGGCAGGGAACCTTCCTCGCACCCATGCTGTGGAACCTGACTGTGGATGGACTGTTGCTTCAACTCAATGATGCCAGTTTTCTTACCATTGGAATTGCGAGCGATATTGGTATTATCGTCTAAGGGAAATTTCCTAATACTGTTGCTGACTTATTTCAATCTGCAAGGTAGTTGAGACATGGCGCGACAGAACCAAACTTTCTGTCAAAAAGTAAAACAGTGATAACAGCCTTTACCAGAATACCGGGATCTTATAGGAAACTACTCTATTTGGTAACACTATACCACATACATTAAAATAAAATACCTTGGTCTTCTTTTGACTTGGAAAGACCGTTTAGGACACTTAGTTATCAAAGCTTACATGGTCTTTTGGAACTATAAGAGCTTCTTTGTCAAGACATGGGGACTAAAATCCAAACTGATGTATGAATATACACCACGACGGTTAGACCACTTTTATCTTAAGCTGCATTATATTGGTGATCAACAGCTAAATTAAAGCAGTGCAAAATTGAACTTAGCAAGTTGCAAAGGGTGTTTTTGCATGGCAACTGCAGTCATGGAAATACTACTGAAACTCAACCTCTTACCCATTGCGGTCGAGGCTGGCGCCTTGGAGCATTCCACAGGTTAAAGCATCAAACTGAAGTTCCTCTCGATGGGTACTTAGATCACCTCAAACTACCCTGGGACAAAACATTATTAGGATACTCAGTATAAGGACCGACATTTTGAAACCAAGGTTTTAGTTTGACAAAACTCCTATCCTCCTATCCTAAACGCAGTAAATGGGAATGACAGATTAAGCATGAAGAAAATGAAGGTCCAATCTGGGTATATGGATAGCTACAAAACCAGATTTGTGGCAGGGGCTGGACTCAATGGCAATGGTTCGGTCTGGTGGCTCAGTTGGTTAGGCGCTGCCTTCTGATCCCAAGGTCGTGGGTTCAAACTTGGCCTGCACCGACAGTTTTTAAGTGTGCTTAAAAGCGACAGCCACATGTTAGTAGATCCACTAGCAGTAAAAGAATTCCTACGGGACAAAATTCAGTTACGGGACAAAATTCAGATTGATATGATCCTGCCAATTGACAGCGGCGGTAAAAAATACAACATTTATTTATTTTTGTATAGCAATTGCACAAAGCTATCATTTAACTTCAGCATATATGCTACGCTCTTTAAGACAGAGATATTTTCTATTTTAGCTATTACTTGGGAAAGTGTAAGATGATGCTATAGTAACATATGGATTTTTATACTGTCAAGATAGTCACGCAGGCCTGAAGGCTCTCGATAACCACTTGATTAAGTCCAAGTTGGTCTTAGAATGGCAAAACTCCCTCAAGTAACTAGCCACCCACAATTCAGTTAAGCTGATGTGGCTGCCGGGTCATTTTGGGATTCCGGGCAAAGAAAGATCAGATGAAGCTTATAAGAAGGGAACTGAGCAACCTTTTATTGGACCTAAATCAGTAGTGGGACTGTCATCAGGACCGATTAAGCTGGCTCATAAGGGACTGGTTGCTATAGAACACGAGAAATACTGGAACTCATGTGTAAATTTAAAACACTGCAAAGCTCTCATACGGAGATTGGGCAGAAGTAGGTAGCGAGAACTGTTAAAATTCAGCAGGAAGAAGCCCTCGTGAGCAACAGGCTTTTGTAGTACATCATGTCCTTAGAGGGTACGTGAATCCTCGCTGTAGACGGTGTCAACAGGCAAATGAGACAGCCGTCCATCTATTGATTGAGTGCCCCAAAGAGCCCTCATTTTTGGGAGTCAGTATCCAAAATTTGATGAACTTTCAACCATGAAAGTCCAGAGTCGGATTCAGTTCCTTATAAATGTCAGACTTCTGCATCGATGATAATAAGACTTGAGAGGCCCAATAGATCTGCAAAAGTAGCAATGCAGGGCAGTGTTGCCCCTATCATACTCATACTTTGTTAAAGATCATTGTCCAAGTCTCCTATATGCGCCTGTTTAATCACAAAATGTACAATGAAATAATAATGGTTATTATAAATACAATGATTATTATTTAACTTTCTTAATAGAGCATGGACATAAAATTAAATTTATTAATATTGCTTAAAACACCTATAGAAATCAATGTTGATGGGTAAGAAAATCATGTAGCTGTAACTTCAGATTTTTTGACGATGATTTCATAGCCTTCGCTATAGAATGCTACGAAAAGGGATTTTTTTTTCTAAGGCCGCCCGCAGTCGATGTGTAGATAAGGTTGACATGTGAGCCTCTCTTCAGACTCGGAAGGGAAGGGGTAATGAATTCAAAACTGAATAAAAACATTCCTGTGATAAAAGAAAGCATTTGAACATCCCTGTATTTGTGATGAAGGCCAAGATATAGCTCATGAAAACCAAGAGTCTATTTCACGATGGTCAATTATTTGTATGAGAGAAGCAACAAAATTGAATCAACCTCCGCATTAACACTCAAGTGGCGTGATTCATTTCTTGTGGCATATATCAACAAGCACGGCCGAGGAGGCGACAATTTGTTTGGAAGTTTGTGTCGACTCATGTCTTATAATGCAAGCCTTGGCCATGTACGATGCTTGCAAGAAAATCTAATTAAATTACTACTCCGAGGGGAATAGAATTAGCCTGCAGCTATGAATTATTCACCAACACGAAGTGCGAAATAATAACCCAGCCACCAAACAGATAAATAGCAGCATAGGGTCCACTACTCGGCAATGTTGTATGCAGTCCTCGACCTTAAGAGTCATTTCAGTTCTTTCGACTTGTTTTATTGCCGTGTTACTCTTTGGAAGACAGCAATTATTCCGTAAACAAATATCCAGCTCATACTTACCACTCGCTAATAAAGTAGATGCCGTAGTCTAAAGGTCCGGTTCCACACGATCTTCAGTTTCTCTTTATGAGGAACGCTTCGTGGTTCTAAAACGCGTGAAGGGCTAATTGAATAAAATTCGCTAATAGTGTGCTATTATCGTTTGCACCAAGTGTTTGAAATGATGAATTTATCACTTAACAGCTCTAACTCAGGTGCAAGGGCAGTGCCCTCGTGCCCTGGCACTAGTTAAGTGAAACTAAATAGAAATGCATGTTTTAAAACAAATATTTTTTGTTTAACATACATTTAACATACTGCAATAATACAACACTATTTCCACTATTTCTTGTACATTTCACTTGGTGGGGCATAATTTATAAAAAAGCTCTGATGTGATACATTCGCATGACTTTCTCTACCCTCTATAGCTTATTAGCGTGTGTACAAACTATCTCACTAAAGCAGTAATACACGGTGTGTTTTTAACCTCACCAAACAAATCATTATTTTGGCTTATAGAACCAGTAATCACTTTGGCTGCCTTCACAGAAAAACACTTCTTAACATTAAAATTAAAGCTGATTTGTCTCTTACTAGGCATAACGAAAAGTCTTAAAACGTAAGCAGCGAAAACAAGGAACAGAAACTAAAATAGGGAGCACTTGAAAATGGTACAACATATAAGATGTGAATTAATAAAATGAAACAGTCTTACGAAATTGGTTCAATCAGTACTCCTTCGAAGAAAAAGCTGCTGAAAGAAGATTCACAAAGTGTATATTTTATAAAGTTACAAAATATGTTTATATTTGTTCACAAAATCACAGGTAAATTGATTTCTAATGTAAACATTCAAATGTTCCATTCGTAGTAACAAGCGTTTGCGATGAAAAGAAACAAACAAAGGAGGATAGCACAACTTCGTACATGCCCGTTGGATGACAATTCGGAAAAGTGTGAAATTTGAAGCGGATGGTTTGTTAGCCCCACGTTTGGGAGCCAATTTGAAGTAGTCACTTCGTGTTATCTATTGTTGGGCGCCTGTTATTGTTTTACTACTTTGAATGTTGGGTTCATTATCCTCCGGCTAGCTATTGTTTCTCGGTCGAGCACATCTCTTGAACAGGATGTGTAAACGGAAAGGAGTTTTTACTAAAAGATAATACTGATAAAAGAATTTGTTTTTACACTTTTATTGTCGTCACACATTATTCAATTTCACATATTGACTTTTGATACACGCCAGACTGAAACTGTTATATTTTCTGTTACTATAATCACTTATTTGCTGAACATTATTAATTCGCGTATTTCACACTTATAACTAACTTTACGACGCGAGAGATTCTGTAGAATTGCGTAACGTGTACTTTAAGTATGCTTCCGTTGAACTACGCGACGTGTAACCCGCGAACGATTCTGATGAACTAAGCGACGTATTACACGCGAATGCTTCTGTTGGAATGTGCGACGTGTAATGCACAATGCGCCGATCTGACGTCATTTGCTTGTCTCTAATAATTGATAAACAACTCACCCCCTCGCTCATTGTTACCCGCTCTTGTTGTCAGTTTCAGTGAGACCGTGTAAACTTATTTCCTAACAATGCTTATTATTAACAAACATCTCAAATCAATGTCATATGAAACGGCAACTCTAGGCCGGGCCCGAGAACAGTAATTCTAGATAATTTATTAATTAACTTTTATTGATGTTAAATCGTACTATGTAAATATCTTTTTCTCAATACTGCTTGTATATTTTAAGAAGGGTGATTTAACATTATGTATCTATCTAGGTTACTAATATTAGTAGAGTTATAAATGGTTTAATGTAAATAATTTAAGCGCTATGTTAAAATACTGTCCACGGTGGAATGTTTTAGCTACAGGAATAGTGCTTTCGAAGGCAGAAAACCTAGTTTTATTACCTCTCTTCGGTCGCAGTGCTATTATTCCTACAGCGAGGGTGTAGAGCCTTTGTCCCATTATTTGATAATTCGCCGTGACCAAGTGAGTGAGAAGGACAATCTAACGGTACATGTAGGAAAAGCCGCGATTTATATTAAAATTGGACCACTGAAATCCCTGGAAGTTTATTCGAAATAGTTAGACGCGTCGAGTCGCGCTAAAAATGTACCAATAGGAAAGGAAGCAGCCTCAGGAGCCTGAGACTATAAATAGATCTGTTTGGGGAAAATTCGGGACAGTTTATGTCATGTGTGGTCAGGGAGAGATGCTGCAGGATGTGTGAGATATCGCGCCAAAAAGGGAATCAAGTCAAATTTGTCATGTCATCTTAGTATTGCATTTTATTCGACAGTTTATGTCATGTGTGGTCAGGGGGAGATGCTGCAGGATGTGTGAGATATCGCGCCAAAAAGGGAATCAAGTCAAATTTGTCATGTCAGCTTAGTATTGCATTTTATTCGACAGTTTATGTCATGTGTGGTCAGGGAGAGATGCTGCAGGATGCGTGAGATATCGCGCCAAGAAGGGAATCAAGTCAGCTTTGTAATGTCAGCTTAGTATTGCATTTTATTCGGCAGTTTATGTCATGTGTGGTCAGGGAGAGATGCTGCAGGATGTGTGAGATATCGCGCCAAAAAGGGAATCAAGTCAAATTTGTCATGTCAGCTTAGTATTGCATTTTATTCGAGAGTTTTCGTAATGTGTGGTCAGGGAGAGATGCTGCAGGATGTGTGAGATATCGCGCCAAAACAGGGAATCAAAATAGTTTTAGCAACACACCTAAGATCCGCTACTCTGAAAGCGACAATAAGAATAGTTATATTTCGTGCCATATCCACGCCATAGTTTAACAGCGGTGGACAGTATTTTACAGCGGCAATACCAGTTTTGTATACTACGAGTGTTAATTAAATAAAAAGAAACGGCAGTGTCATCTTTTCATAAACAAAGCAAGTCTATGTCTTCCTATATCACCACCCGAGATCTACGTTTTCCTTTACCGAGGATAAGTCCATGCTCCCATATAATTTAAGGAAAATTACTGCAGCTAGCCGAGGATAAATTGAAGAACCAACACGCTGAGAACTTCTGGAAGCAACGGGAGAAGCATCAAGGTAAGCTACAGCAACGGATGAGGAGGTGATCGCCGCAAACTGGCGCCATAACGTGGAGCTCGAAGGGAAGACCAGCTCGAAGGGAAGACCAACATAAACGGAGGACTAGAAAACAACGAACAGACGAAGAATCTTCAGAGGAAAGGGGCACAGCAGAACAAAATTACAACGCGAACTTCTAGTCTACCTACGTGGGACAACAAAACAGCTGAGAACATCGCTTCTAGAACTTCACCAGGATTCGAACCCGGAACGCATCAGTTAACATTGAAAAAATACAGGTTAGAACATTTAATCAAAAACAAACAAAAAGGCATGCAGAGTAGTGATTCAGTTTTGTGAACACATGTTATTGAGAGGGGGTAAAGTCATTACTAGAGAGGTAGAACTTGCTAACGGAACCATGAGTAGGTCAAGGGAAGCTTTGGAAGAACTGAATAGGGAGGCTATTGTCAGCATAACAACAGAGGGAGAAAACATGGGTGCAGCAGAAGTAGAAGTTAGGGAAAGGCAATCACCGATTGAGCAGGTCATTGACGCAGGTCAAAACCAGCTGCTAATATTGCTTCAACATTTGAGCACAAAGATAGACGAACAAAGTAAGAATTTAGAGGGGAAATTAGGTGAGCAATTAAGTGAACAAAGTAAGAATTTAGAGGGGAAATTAGGTAAGATCTTAAGTGAACATAGTAAGAACTTAGAAAGAATCATAGATGAGCGGGGTAAAAACTTAGAAAGCATATTAAATGAACGGGGTAAGATTTTAGGTGAACATAGTAAGAACTTAGAAAGCATAGTAGAGGAGCGGGGTAAAAAGTTAGAAAGCAGAGTAAATGAGCAGAGGAAGGACTTAAGTCAACAAGATAAGAATTTAGAAGGTAAATCAAATGAGCATAATATGGACTTAGAAAGAATCGTAAGTAAGCAAAGTAAGAACTTAGAAAGAATCATAGATGAACAAGATAAGAATTTCGAAGGGAAATTAAAGGGGAAGAGTAAGGACTTAGAAAGAATCGTAAGTAAGCAGAGTAAAGACTTAGAAAGAATCGTAAGGGAACAAGATAAGAATCTAGAAGGGAAATCAAATGAGCAGAATAAGGACTTAGAAAGAATCGTAAGTAAGCAGAGTAAGGACTTAGAAAGAATCGTAAGTGAACAAGATAAGAATTGCGAAGGGAAATTAAATGAGCAGAGTAAGGACTTAGAAAGAAAACTGAGTGAACAGAATAAGGATTTCGAAGGGAAATCAAATGAGCAGAGTAAGGACTTAGAAAGAATCGTAAGGGAACAAGATAAGAATTTAGAAGGGAAATCAAATGAGCAGAGTAAGGACTTAGAAAGAATCGTAAATGAGCAGAGTAAGGACGTAGAACGAAAACTGAGCGAACGTAAGGATTTCGAAGGGAAATTAAGTAAGCAGAGTAAGGACTTAGAAAGAAACTTAAGTGAACAAAATAAGAGTCTAGAGGGGAAATTAGTTGAGCTGATGAAGGGGAAGTTAATAGAAACACTTGAAGGGAAATTACCACAGACACTGGAAACTAAAGATCCGAAAACACTAACGGGAGAAGAGACGTTAAAGAAAGTTTTTGAAGGAATGTCAAAGAGGGCGCAGAAAAGAAAGCAGGAATTTAAAACAAGGAAGCGAAAGAAAGGGTTGATCGAACTTGGAGAATTAGTATGGATATAAAAAAAAAAAAATCCAGCATTCAAATTAAAAAAAAAAAAAAAGAAAGAAAGAAAGACAGAATATCATTGATCCTGACTCTACAGTGCCTGGAAAGGAGAGCTTTCACATGTGAATTAATGAATTATCTTAAGCAGTTGTGCAGAACATCTTTTTTTTCATTACTAAAGAGACTTGAGTATTAAATGCTCATTAGTGATAGTGAAGAAGAACAAGAAACACCTTTGCCATTAATATGTTTCAGTTTCTTTCTGCTTGAATAAGTTTGTCTTAAGGTTGAAACAGCTTTTATTATCAGAATATTTATTATTTTTTTTATATTTAGCAATATTTGTAAATTATTAATTGGTTGGTATGCTAGCAATAGGCTGACAGTTTTCTTTAAACATATAAATTAGTTTTATTAATTATAAAAAAAAAGAGGTATCATAGAATGGAAAATTTATTTAAAGGTCCATACAGGGTGATTAACATTTTTGGCTCGGATACATTTGAGTTACAAGAAATAAAGAATTCCAAGATCGTAGGGAGATACCATAAACAGTTGCTCAAACCGTACAAATGTTTAGAGAATGAGAAGGGTGAAGAATGTAATGAAAATAATCAGGTTAGTTTTACTCGAAATGAGGTAGCAACCCTATGAACAAATAGTAAAGGTAATACACCCGATAAATAAGGACATAAGGAAATAAATGAATGCATAATAATTATTATGTACCAACATGTATGTAAATAGATTTAATTTTAGAACTTAAATTGGGTATTAGAGTATTTGTTTGCGTCACAAGTTATTCGTGTGCGGGAAATGTATTGTGTATAAGAATGTCTCTCGGAAACCTGTTTTTAAAAGGGAGAGTGTAGAGTGAATGACCCAAATGTAAACACCACTGGTTTGGCAGAAACCTTGTGAAGGAACCGGTATAGCGAAGGGTCTATGTCAACAAAGCAAACGAACAAAGGCCATAATCAGAGGAATTATTCTGGAATAGAAAATTGTATCAAGTGCTGAAAAAATTTATTCTTTTCCAGAACAGGGCAATTTGAAACGGCAACTCTAGGCCGGGCCCGAGAACAGTAATTCTAGATAATTTATTAATTAACTTTTATTGATGTTAAATCGTACTATGTAAATATCTTTTTCTCAATACTGCTTGTATATTTTAAGAAGGGTGATTTAACATTATGTATCTATCTAGGTTACTAATATTAGTAGAGTTATAAATGGTTTAATGTAAATAATTTAAGCGCTATGTTAAAATACTGTCCACGGTGGAATGTTTTAGCTACAGGAATAGTGCTTTCGAAGGCAGAAAACCTAGTTTTATTACCTCTCTTCGGTCGCAGTGCTATTATTCCTACAGCGAGGGTGTAGAGCCTTTGTCCCATTATTTGATAATTCGCCGTGACCAAGTGAGTGAGAAGGACAATCTAACGGTACATGTAGGAAAAGCCGCGATTTATATTAAAATTGGACCAATGAAATCCCTGGAAGTTTATTCGAAATAGTTAGACGCGTCGAGTCGCGCTAAAAATGTACCAATAGGAAAGGAAGCAGCCTCAGGAGCCTGAGACTATAAATAGATCTGTTTGGGGAAAATTCGGGACAGTTTATGTCATGTGTGGTCAGGGAGAGATGCTGCAGGATGTGTGAGATATCGCGCCAAAAAGGGAATCAAGTCAAATTTGTCATGTCAGCTTAGTATTGCATTTTATTCGACAGTTTATGTCATGTGTGGTCAGGGAGAGATGCTGCAGGATGTGTGAGATATCGCGTCAAAAAGGGAATCAAGTCAAATTTGTCATGTCAGCTTAGTATTGCATTTTATTCGACAGTTTATGTCATGTGTGGTCAGGGAGAGATGCTGCAGGATGCGTGAGATATCGCGCCAAGAAGGGAATCAAGTCAGCTTTGTAATGTCAGCTTAGTATTGCATTTTATTCGGCAGTTTATGTCATGTGTGGTCAGGGAGAGATGCTGCAGGATGTGTGAGATATCGCGCCAAAAAGGGAATCAAGTCAAATTTGTCATGTCAGCTTAGTATTGCATTTTATTCGAGAGTTTTCGTAATGTGTGGTCAGGGAGAGATGCTGCAGGATGTGTGAGATATCGCGCCAAAACAGGGAATCAAAATAGTTTTAGCAACACACCTAAGATCCGCTACTCTGAAAGCGACAATAAGAATAGTTATATTTCGTGCCATATCCACGCCATAGTTTAACAGCGGTGGACAGTATTTTACAGCGGCAATACCAGTTTTGTATACTACGAGTGTTAATTAAATAAAAAGAAACGGCAGTGTCATCTTTTCATAAACAAAGCAAGTCTATGTCTTCCTATATCACCACCCGAGATCTACGTTTTCCTTTACCGAGGATAAGTCCATGCTCCCATATAATTTAAGGAAAATTACTGCAGCTAGCCGAGGATAAATTGAAGAACCAACACGCTGAGAACTTCTGGAAGCAACGGGAGAAGCATCAAGGTAAGCTACAGCAACGGATGAGGAGGTGATCGCCGCAAACACAATAATGCTTATTTACACTACAATCTCCCTGGCATTTACATTGTTGTGATACAAATTACTGCCACAAATTAAAACATGGAATATTTCTAAAACTGCTATCGCTACTAAAAAAAATTAACACATAATGTGTGTTTTAATAAGCTCTAAAATCTTCCGCAGTAATATCTTGTCTATCATTATGGTTTTCTAGTTATACAAATTTATATAAAATTCAATCAAATAAAGGGGGTTTCACAAGCTACTTCTACAAAATTCAAGATATACATTTTATTTGTCATGTAAATATATTAAATATGCCTTATTTTAATAAAAATCGTTACAGTCATTTTTGGAAAATAAAAAGTTTCGAAAAATGTTCCGTGTAAGAGGTAGTTTGGGATGGGGGATTATGTTGAAAATATTCGTGTCATATTTTTGTAGGATACTGAATCTCAATACGAAGTTTGGTATTTATCCAACTTTTTGTAAATATATACATTTTCTAAAAATTCTGTATTTGGATTCAAGGGGCCTCAAAGCATGTACTGCTGGTGAAATCTCGATATCGAATTGGTTGGAATGCAATACCTTCTCTACCTACTGGTAGAGAAAGTGCTAGAGAAAGTAATAATGTTGCTTAGAATCCTCAAACATAAATGCATTGCACTGCATTGCAAAAGTTTAGACCCTCCTACAAAAAGTAGTTTAAATTTTCTCGGAAATGTAGGCAAAAGTAAATTTATGTAGCTGTATTCAATTTTTATTTGACGTAAAATTTGATGCTACATGTTCACCAAAATAAAAATTAACTTTCACTTAAGTTTCTCATGCTTTTCCGATCTTTGTTAATAGTTTCGGTACGTACTCTTCTTCAGAAACGACGTATATTAATTAATGTGAGGAATAAATATAAATAATTAGGATTAAACAGCATATTTAAACAACATTACTGTCCGGGACGTCATTGTTTGTTTTGGGGGTAAGAGGGAGTGTATCAGAAACAGTAGTAAAATGTAACCTTAAGGATGCAATAAACACTAACCTCTCTATTTATAAATGAAGTCCATTCTGAGATACTCCTCTCACCAAACATTCAAGTTTACTCTTATAACAATGCTGGCTCTTTTTAAAATGTAATTTTATTTAAGGATGTACTAGTTGCGTTGCTCTTATGGTACAAGAGCTTTTTATAGCCTAGATTCGCAATAATTGCGAAAGAGCGATTGAGCAAGCAGCTGATGGAAAGTTAATAACGTTGACCTAAGGACAAATCGCTTAGGGAAGCTCCCTTGCAGGCGCTCCACTAGGGAGGACAGGCTCAGTGCGCATGTGGGATAAAAGTGCGCAGTCCACAGATCCTGTGTGCCCTTAGTGAACCCTCCCTGCGACACCCCAACCTTTAAACCAAACTCCCTGCTAAGCCTGGGCAAAGAAAAATATACCCTGGTCCGTTCTGTATACGCGGAATTCTCTGCAGCTAATGAAACATTCAGTTATGTGCCTAAAATTCTGCCTAATATTTTCTTGAGTTGACAGTTTAAACAGAAACGTTTAAAAGTATTTATAGTTCGGAATTAAAGGGAGGGCACGTACCCTTGTGCCCTTTAGCGCGAACCACCACTGACTATTTTCCAATGAAGAATACACCACGACAGTAGCTACTCAGAAAAGCTAGCGATGAAGTTGCAATATAACATTACTATTCCATGGATTCATGCCTGGGAAACAGTGGCACGTCTAGGACCTGCGCAGAAGACTTGTAGCGAATGTAGTGGGGTAAGAGGGTAGACATATCAGTGCCAATTAGTACCTACACGTTTCCATGTGGCAGCATGTGCAAATAGAGGTGCCAATATTACGTTATACAAAAAGGGTGCAATACGAATGTAAAGCATTCGTTGATATTTTGAATTGCAAAAGTTAACCTAGAATCGTATGTTATTTCACATTTTGACAAGTGCGCTCCAGTCTTTTTATAATTATAAAATTAAACAGCTAAATCGTTTGCAATAATGCTAACTGCAGTGCCCGCAGAGCTTTTCCAAGGGGAATAGCGGTAAACCAGGAGGATTAAATAATAATCAATCCTCGTAATCTCTAAATCCTTCATAGAAGCACAATGTAAAAGTGAACAAAAGGAATCGTATACTAAATGTAATAATAAACTGTGTGTATTTATCTAGAAAGCCTGAACTTGAATTATGAACAAAAACTTAATCAAATCACTTTGATACTATTAGGGTTTAATTTGTCTTTAGGCAAATGATTTTTGGCATCTGGTCAGGATTCGGCCGCATTGTTCTAACTAGCAATTATTTCCTTAATGAAAATATTACTTGCTTCAGTGAAGTAGGGGAAAGCGTATAGCTTGGGACAGCTTGTCTTTTATGGTAAGATGTCTTAACTAACAAAAGAGGTCTGACAATAACTTCCTTTCACTAACTGCTTCAGAACTTCAGTTCTTTGGAATCTCTTGAACAAGCGAGACGAATTTTACAGCCCCAATAGTGATTTTTACATTATTCCCTACTGCATACCTATAGGTTAAGTAGGAGAAATATTTGCATTCACACTGGAACATCCCTAAAAAGAAACATTTTTAGTAAAAGATCCATTTGGTGCCTTTTTTATGAATTACGCTCAACATCTTCTAAAGATGCGACACGATGATTTTCAGGAAAATCCCCCACCATAAACTACACTTTGCATGGAAAAATGTTTCTTATGTTTGATTTTATCAAAAATATCTAACGATTTTGATTAAGATACCATATGTTTGAGATATGTTCACAACAAATTAAATGTATATCTTGAATTTTCTGGAATTATACTGTAAAATCCTCTCCATTCTGAGGGACTTTTGTATAACAGTAAACAGTATACAATAGACAAAATTTTACTGTACAGAAAATATAGATCTCATTAAAACACACACTCTAGTCAAATACATTTCTTGTGCAATTCGCCATTTCCGAAATATCCCTCGTTATGGGTTTGAATTTTGAAATACTTTCACTTTTCTCAACTGGGAAGTTGCTATTGGTTTTTTTTTCCGCTCCCCTCTCGTCCTCGTGCAAAGGGAACGGAATTTCAAAGCCATTACATGTGACATGCCCTTTAAAAATCTGACTAGCTCTTTACCTGTTGTATCCTACAACGAAATGTATAAATCCGAATTGAGAGTTCATCTGGATTAAGAAGAAATAGATTAATAAGCTTTTGTAATAATACATAGTTTTCAGAGGAGTGAGTAGAGAAAGTTGTGTGAATGCAACACATCAGATCTTTGAATTTTTGTTGTTCTCTATAGTGTAAAGCTCGTCGAAATTAAAATTAAATTGAGTTTTATTTATGGATGCTCTTTAACTGCTGTGGTTCTTAGCGTCCCATTCTATATAGGGCGTGAAAGACCGATAATTTTGCTCAGAGACCTCTTTATCAGGCTTGAGGTTCTTTTAGTGCCGTAAATCTACGACACGGGACCACCGGCTTTACTTCCCTCCCGAAGAAAACCACGCTAAGGATTTTTATGCCCGAAAAAATCCATCGCCCTCCGCCGGGGCTGAACCCACGACCTCGGGAACTAGAGGCTGGCATGGTAACCAGTACATACGGAGGACGACTAAAGTTCGCCAAGTCATTTCACAAAACCTATACTGTTAATATAAATAGCATCAGTATATACTTTTTGACAAACTAAACAGGGGTTAGCTTATATGGAAACGACTGCAGTTTGTTTTAAGGTCCATGTTTCACATATGAATAAGTGTAAATCTATTAGTACCGGGCATTAAGTTGTGAGTTAACTTATAAACTAGGTTTTTATACGTTTTTCTTGTTATCCACACATATTTTACTCATGAAAGTTTTACTTAAGAGTTAGTGGCATCAGTAGTACATCATACAAAGCTTGGATTCGAAGCCAACTTGCTATATTAGCATTTGTATTCTGTTTATAGCCTCACTTACTCCGTGGCACTAGAATATCCATCAATTGTTTCCGAAAAACTTGCACGAAAAATAAAATGCCTTTCAAGTTCAGACCTCAAGTCCAGTAAAGATGCAACTGAAGGGGAAAAATTACAATATTGCTTTATTCTAGGTTACTATAGTAGAGGAAATATTGCATTCAACAAATTTCGATATCGAGATATCAACAGAAATACACGTTGTGAGTTCCCTAGTAAAAAGAAAAACTTTATTATTTAGTCAGTCTCTGTGTGTCTGTCATTCTGTCTGTGAACAGCATGACTCAAAAACGAAAATTCAGATAAACGCCAAACTACTCCCCTCATCCGGATAACTCTTTACGTGAAAGGATTGCCGTTATTTTTCATTTTCTTAAAATTCCTTTAACGAATTTGGTTAAAACGTAGTATATTTAAGTTACCGGCATGCGAAATTTAATGTAAATTTAGTAAATACCTTCAAGATTGAGAAGATGGTGTGTAACGTTATTTGCACCACGCTTTGGGCGTCAATTTGAGGTAGTTTGTATTGAAGGAGTTGTATTATATTTCAACTGTTGGGGAACCGAACCTGAAATTCGTTGCAACCACACGTATAGTACCCACTTTCCGGTAGCCTTCGCCGCAAATGTACTTTCAGTGGCCTTTGCCCCAATTTAAAAAAAAAATATATTAATTTTGTAATTTGACTGCCTCGGCTGCGTCAGTATTATTGTTAGAGACATGGATGTCTTGGCAGGGTTGTGATGCGTCAAGAATGTAGGCTTACACAGATTATAATTTTACTTCACTCCTTTTATTAATGCTTGATACGATTTAAATAACACTTCACTGATATAGAGAGAGAGCTGTGATATGTTTTTATTAAATACTTGCACTTTTTAATACGTAAACTATTTTCATCTCACACAAAAATGTATTAAATCAATCGAGGACACTTTTTGCGTCTGGTTTTAGTAACGCTGTCTGCAACCAACTGACTTCTGAATTTGTAAATGTTTCTCTTTTTCAGTTTCTGATTGATTAATCCTACTCCAATAGAATACCTTCATTTTACTAAAGCTTTTTTTGGTTGTTGATTGGCTATTTTTATGAAGTGTCACAAAAATTGCATTATTGTTGCTCCAAGAATCAGAAGTAGTATTGTTAAACTCTCAAACTCATTATTGCCTCAAGGTTACCTCATTGTTATCTCTTTGTTAGCAATTTTTACCTATTTTTCACAGCTCCTACATTATTAAATTACTTAATATATTCACATAACATTTTTGAACATGCATACAATAATATAAGCATATGCAATGACTGTTTTTTTCCCCGTTAGAATTATTAGCTTGAATTTTCACTTATACGCATTCCAGTCCACAACAAATAACATTACCTATGATTTAAGCCACTGTAACAGTGGTATATTTGATTTAACTATTACGAGCTCAAATACCTTCAGTAGGGCAAAACGACGTTAATTGGAGTTCCTGCCTGAAACGTAAATAAAGATAATGAAAAGCAAGGATGGCGTCGTTATTGTAAATTAGACCGCAGGCATTTGTTCAGCAAGGTTTTTCATTATTGCTTTAACAAGTTGGTAGCGCTGGCTATAGTCCCCTGCCAGGCTTCTGCCGATGACATTCGTACCGTATTCTCTTGGCAGATGGCGACACGAATGCCGGCCCATCCTTATTCATGTTATATTCTTATTGGTTGGAATAAGGCCAGATATTCAAAAGACGCATACAACAGCAGTGGAGGATAAAAAAAGTCACAAAAAGCGCAGTTATCCTCCCAACATCCCGCAATCTGACGTAATCTTTGGATAACAGTTATTGCTTGGCATTTAGAATAAACAATGTGTTTACTAAGCAGTTCTTTATAACAGAGCTTCTACCATAGAAATGGTAACCAGCTTTGCCAACTCTTGGATTTATTCGTGTGTGTGTACACAGACACAAACACACACACACACATACACACACACACACACACACACACACACACACACACACACACACACACACACACAGTGTTTCAATTGGAACATGAATTGATTAACAGTTACAGAACAATCACAATAAATTAATGAATAAGCCCTGAAAGAGGTTCATTTTATACGATATTACTATTATGCTAGGGTCTTATGCTCAAATTACTGAAATACGTTAAAGGTAGTGTCAAAATAATTAAAAATTGTGTTAAAATGGTGCAGCGTTTTAGACAAGCATTTCATTGGAGGGTTTTCTGTTTAAATCAAGGAAATTTCAGACAGGTCCACAGCATATTCTAACAATGTAATTTAACATCAGCTGAAAAAATGTTTCAGGCATTTTTTGCAAAATTTGATAATCTATTTAAGTTCTTGCGCAAAACAAAAAGAAAAAAACTTATAAACTACAACAAAAAGAAAATGGTATTTAATACATACAAGTTGTATAACTCAGAGCTTGAAAGAATGAAAAATAAATTAATAATTCTCCAGGATATGTATAAAAAACACCAAATGAGTTACTATTAAATATACATAAAGATTATAGGAAACATTTATTTGATGCAAAGGGAAATGCAAACAAAATAAATATAGAAAAGTCGGACAACAAATGTAATGCGGCATGGTGTGTCATAAACTCCGTAAAAGGTAGAGGCAGCAAGAGTGACATATATGAAAGAATAACTCCCGATGGTTTCGACAATTTCTAAGTAAGTAGAGGACACAACTTTACGGGTACGTTCATATCCAAAAACTACAATGAGTTTTATGAAACCAGAGAAAGAAAATGCGAGTGTTTTGCTTAGAGTAGTAGCGTGTGATGAGATTATAAAAGTTATTAAAAAATTACAGAACTCAAAAAAAATCTATGACATTTATTTATGACATTTTCAACAATTTTATTAAAGAAATAATGCAGCATATTCAAGCCCCATTGACCTTTTGTATAAACAAATGTTTTAGTGAAGGCATTTTTCCAAAAGAGCTAAAAATTTTCCAAAGTAAGACCAATATATAAATAAGGTGACCAGAAAGTGTGTGACTAACTGTAGATCTTTTCAAAATTCCTACAATGGCAACAATTGTGGAATGTGTGTTAATAAAACAACTGCAAGCTTTCTTTTTGAAAAGCAAAGCTTATTCTTCAGTAATAAATTTGAATATCGTAGAGCAAAATCGACAGCAGTTGATGCATTTGTAGAAAGAATTTATGAAACTTTTGAAGAAGGTAGTTTGGCTCAAGGCACACAGTTTGTGGCCTACTGAAAGCTTTTGATTGTGTACACCATGATATCTTGTTAAAAAAGAAAGCTAGAAAAATATGGGAACAAAGGAAAACATTTAAATATATTTAAATCATATTTAGATGGTCGTAAACAGCTTGTTGAAGGAAAACAATCCAGCAACACTTAGGTTAAAATTGGATTTCCGCAGGGCTCATTATTGGGGTCCCTGCTTTTTCTAATGAAATGACGTATCAAAACTTTATCCCTGCACACAATTGCTTATGCGAATGATGCATCCTTCCTTAATGTCAATAAAGACTTAAAATTGCTGATAGTTCAGTAAATGAAATCTGCACCAAGCTCAAACTTGGTTTAGAAGTAATGGTTTCCTATCAATGCCAGCAAATCGCAAAGCATAATCTTTAATTTAAAACACGTAAATTTCTGGCTGTGATAGAGTGAAACTTCTTGGTGTTGTAATTGATAAACAACTTTCCTGGAACCCACATATTGATTTTGAGTGCAATAAGTTATCGCGTATGGTATTTCTCTTAGCTAACTTAAAAGAAGTAGTGCCAAAAGATTTCATTCGAATGGCGTATTTTTCATTCTTTCAATGAATATTTAGATATGGATAGTATTATGGGGCAGTAGTCCAAGAATAACAGAGGTATTAAGGATTCAAAGAAAGGCAATAAGAATTAATATAACATCAAATAAACTCGAACACTCTAAATCTTTATTTGTAGAATTGGAAATTCCTACTGCTATTAATTTCTATATTTATGTTGTGTTGGTCCAAATAAAAGAGAGGAAAGGGGGGATATACACAAACATAATACACGTAGTAGGAATAAACTCTATATGCTGTATCACAGATTGCAGAAGACCTTAAAACTATTACAAGGTAGTAGGCATAAAACTATTCAGTTCACTTTCCTCAAAAATAGCTACCACAAATGTTCAACTCTTTAAGGATAGATTGAATAAATGGTTAATAAAACATCCTCTATACAGCACACAGGAATTTTATTCAGAAAGCAAATGTGACATGTGAATAGTGTTCATTGGACATAAAGTAATACATAAGGTGTAGTTTTCAAGATTTCTGTTTTGGCGAAGCCTATTGCAATCAGCAATTACCAGATGGTGAATAAATTATTATTATTATTATTATTATTATTATTATTATTATTATTATTATTATTATTTTAAATGTATTTGATAGTAACACAGAATAGTCCTTATGTACCAAAACATAAAACGATTAAAGTGATTAAGGAATAAATACAAATGTTTGAAGCTATCTTAGCCAAATACCTAGCCCGTGCAAAAGTCCAGAACAGTCTGCTCCGTTTCAGTGAAGCCTTATCCACAAATAGCTAAATTAAGACGTTTTATCCTTCATGAAATTATAAGCAGTTGTAGCACAAGTGAATATACGTGAATATAAAGTGAATATACAGAATATACGCTGCGTAGAACGCTTTATTGCAACACGTCCGTTGTAGCAGGGCGTTCCGGAGGGAGTTTGAGATCAACACAACCGCGGAGCAGTTCCTACACATGGACAATTCATGGATGGTGTATCCAATGGCACAAGGATGGGAGTGTTCACAATCGACCGCACCCAGAGAGAAGTACGGTACGAACACCGAAAAACTTCGCACGTGTAAGTGCTGCTCTCCAAGTCCTTAACGTTTAGCAAGGCGTCGCTCACAAACATTGCAATTAACACGACGAAGCCTAGAGAGTCTTGCATGATGGCCTCCACTTCCACCCGTACAAGATTCATATGCTTCAGCACCTGAAGGAGGAAGACTGGCCTTAAGAGTACAGATCGGTAACATACTTCTAACAGGATAAATGCCGATCCTGGATTCATTAATCCCCTTTTTATGACTGATGAGGCTAATTTCACTTGGTAGGTCCATGTGAATAAACAGAATTTTAACTATTGGGCGCCTAAGAACCCTCAAGTAACCTTCGAGACCCCAGTGTATGCCCAAAAAGGCTATTGTGTGGTGCGGTATAGGATTAATGGGGATCGTCGGCGCAAGATCGGCAGGAACGTGCTGTCACTGTGAATGCCGAATGGTACTCTTTAATGGAGAGAGAATTTGTTATTCCTGCGCTGCGAAACTTTGTTTACCCATTCGAAAGCCTCTGGTATCAACAAGATGGAGCCTCGGCTCACATGTCCCCCTTATCATGACAACACTGCGGGAGTTCTTTCCCGTCACATCATCTGCCATTTTGGAGATATTTCCTTGGCCGGCGAGGTCCCCAGCCTTGACTGCTCCGGATTACTTCCTCTGGGACTATCTAAAAGATAAACTGTTAGCAACCAGATTGGAGAGTGTTGACAAGATAAAGACAAGAATTCAGAGACGAAATTGCACACATTGCTACTGAGCTCATTGTGTCTGTCATGCGAAACTTTACAGACCATCTGACGCAATGTGTTGCAAAGAAAGGAGGGCATTTGAAACATATCATTTTCCACAAATAACATGTAAAATGTCAATCCGAATGTGTACATTGTGTTGTGAAGGTGCAAAATATACATATATTTCAATAAAAGTTCTTCAATCTTTCTTACTAGGTAATTCAAAATGCTCATCCTGTATATAGTCTATGAAATTGAACTTTCAATCCGAATCTCACAAACGGTGAATTATCAGTATAACCCTGCTAGGTTTTTCCTTTGTCTTAAAACGAAAATGTCTAGTAGCTCCCCGCACTATTTTGGGCTCTCATTAATAATAATAATCATCATCATCACTATTATCGTCGGAGGCGGCATTTGTTTCACCATCCCTACAGAACCTTTATGTTCTAAGCGATGTTCAAACATCAAAACAGAAAGAAGCGGTTGACCAATTCGGCATCTATTTTCGAATAATTCGACCATTTATATAGACTGACATAAAAATTTTTGTGTTCTCTTTTTCTTAAAACACAATAGTATTTCCAGTATTACATGTTTTGTCAAGAGTTTCTACTAAAAGAATTGACAAATAGTACACAAGTACAATATTTTCTGCGTGCATTGTTGCGCTTACTTCATGATTCTCATACCAGTTTTAGTACTCGGATACTCCACAATAAATATTAAAAGAAATTTGATATGGTGCATTCACCTGGATTTCTCTACTCACTTTTGTATAAATTATTCTTTCAAAAACTTATTCTTCTTCTCTTCATGTTGAGATAAACGAATGCAATAATGCTTGCAATAATGAATGTTGAAGTAATAAAAAAGGGTCCCTTTTTGCTGGCGTTGAAATACCACTTTTCCATGACCACCAGAAACAAACGATGGTGACTCAACACTTCAAAAAAGTACAAAGTATCTGAAAATTCAAATTAATAATTAGTAATATCTCGGAAATGCTTAATGCTGCTAAAAATGCATAAATTGCGTGATTTTATGACAATTTTTTCTTGTGGTTTACCAGTTATACAGAATTATACAAAATTCATTCCGAATGAACAGGACTTTACAGACTATTCGCAGAAAATTCAAGACACATATTTTATATGCCATGCAAATATCTTAATCAAAATCATTATTTTGAGAAATAAAAGATCACGAAAGATGTTTCATGTAAAAAACAGCTTGTGCTTGTGGGATAATTTTCTTGGAAATGTTAGTTTCGCCTCGGAAGATACTGAACTTAAATACTAACTTAGGTACCTATTCGACATTTCGTTTAATTATGCTGTTGATACACATGGATCTTTTTCTAAAAATATTTTGTTTTGCGGGGGGTTCAGTGAACCATAAAGTATGTCTTTTGGTGAATTCTGGACTTAGACGTTTTGGGAACAATATAGACGTCCTCCATCTACCGTAGGAATGTTGAAGATAAATAAAGATTAAATTATTAGTAAACAGAATTAGAAAACCAAATTAATTGGAGTCACTGGTAGAGTATTTTGCATAGTAATTTCACGTTTAATTTTTTGTGTATGTAAAATTTCAAAGTATTTGGTTCAAAATATGGCAATTTTTAAATGTCTTTTCTTAAAACTTTATTTTAAAAAGCTTCCAAACTTTAAAACCTTCTCTGATTCTACCTTTCCAACCCTGTCCAATATAGAGCTTGTGTGAAAGAACAATTAATTCCACTTCTCCTGTAAGTTTTAGGATTCACGATTCACCTGCTTATGCCATCTAGCCACAGAATTGTTCATTATAAAGCTTTGTATTTGATAGATCCTCCTCATAAAGCCACATAAATAAAAACTTAAATATGGTTTTGCGTTCTGCACGGTTGTTGGAAACATTTCCAGCGGAAAAAGTGCGCGTTCATTCTCTTCGCTACACTCCCCATATGTGCGAGCCTCTGGTGATGAAAAATACAGTATGTTGACCCGATGGACCATACAAGAGGGGTTAAAAAAAAGAAAATCGCAACGAGAGAGAGAGAGAGGGTGGTAGTGGCGGCGGCTGTTGAATATGCAACTGATGTTAAATACTACTCCCCGCTGAACCTTTGTGAAGCAAATGGCCGAATGATTTGTTACCCTACTCCCTTTCATGTTGCAATATCATATGATAGAAAAATGAAGATGAAAAAACAGCACATTACTTTGTTTTGTTATTTTTATGCGCTTCCGTTTAGCTAGGTAGCTCAGTCGATAAAATAAGCACTTTAAAATCACATTTTAGCTGCACCAATGGGAGGAGCTCTGTTTTCGCAGCTTTACGTCGCTATTAAGGTAATAGGGCTTTAGATCAATATATGCCGCGTTCAAAATAATGGCTTGGGAGGAATTGTGCCAGAACCGTAAACAACTTAGGATTTGATTTGCCAGTTTGAAGTATCTTAGACCCTTGTCTCTACTAGATTGCTGTTCGTATATCTGAGTAATGGAAGACAATCAAGAATGGAGTAGAATACGAGATATTGCGGTTACATCTCAAGCACAAATATACATATAAACTACTTACTTCTTGTTTATCTTATTCGCCCTTATCTAGAATATGTATTTTTCTTTCTTGTCATAAATGGTTGCTATTTATTCTTGCTGCCTTATATTCCAGATGATATCTATAGGAAACTTTGTACGAATCAGTTATTTCTAGAAGAATAAATCTCATTTTGCAGTTTTCAAGAGAAGGAAAAGCATCATGAATAAAACAGTTAGATGTTGTATTCACATGACTTTTCTGCTCAGTCTTCTACAAACTATTTGCACAAGTGCTTATTCTTTTATTTCTTTTTAATCCAGATAAACATTACCCATCCATACATTCTTTGTGGGTATAAGAAAGATTCAGAAGAATAAAGCGACAGTCAGTTTTAAAAACCGGGTCGCTATGTGTGGCTTTGCAATTCCATGTTCCTTGCATTGCCACGGAAAAAAAATAATAGCGATTTACCACTTGAAAAAAAGTATAATTATTAAAAATTTCAAGACAATCACAAAGAATGTCTTGGAAAGGTTAATGCCACAAAATGTTTCATTTTATATAAATATGTTCTTTAAAGAAAATCTACATGTAGTAAGATTCTGTCGATCCGTTACGGTTCACTAATTATATAAAACTCATTTAGAATAAAGTGAACTTCGCAGTCTATTCAATATATACATTTTACTTCTCAAGCAAATATCCTAAATATATGCTATTATAATCAAAATAGTTAGAGCCATTTTTAAGGAAAACGGAATTAAAGAACATGTTTCCATCTAAAGAATAGTTTGGGGTAGGGAGGTTTTCTTGTGAATCTTCGTGACGTATCCTTGGAAGTCCTAAATTTAAATACCAAGTTTGGTATTTTGAGTTTTCGTTTTTGAGCTATGTTGTACATACACCGACACCACACATACACGCACACGCACACACACAGAGCGACAGTTACACACACACACATGTAGCTTTTTTCTGAAAATTTTCCCCGTTTTTAAACTCCGGAGCCGTGTATTTCAGGTGAAATTTCGATATCGAATTTTTGGGTCGAATGCGATACTTCCTCCACTTACTATAGAGAAAGTAAAAATAGTATGTTGCGACGCGAGGGTGGTAAGCGATTCATAACGGAACCGAGGAAACGTTTGAAACTACACCTAACGGATGTATATTGCATACTTTTTACTTTCTCTACTACGCATGTATAGTAAGTAGGGGAAGTATTGTATTCCACCCAAAAATTCGATACCGAGATTTCAACGGAAATATATGTTTTGAGGCCCCCTGAATCCAAAAAAAATCATTTTTGGAAACATGTCGTGTGTGTGTGTCTGTCTGTGAACAGCATATCTCAGAAACGAATAGTCGGATAAACACCAAACTTGCTATTTAGGTTCAGTATCTTCCACAGATGCAACACGAAGCTTTTCAAGAAAATTCCCCCACCCCAGATTACCCTTTACATGGAACATTTTTCGAAAATTTTAATTTTCTCAAAAATGGTTCTAACGATTTTGATTAAAATATCATATGTTTAAGATACTTTTATGACAAATAAAATGTATATCTTGAATTTTCTGGGAATGTCTCCAAAAATATTCTTCATTGTGAACGACTTTTGCATAACTGGTAAACCATAAGAGATAGACAAAATTTTACTACACAAAAAATGTAGATCGCGTTAAAATACACAATTTATGTCATATACATTTTTTGTTGTTGTTGAGTGAACCATTTTCGAGATATTGCTTTTTATTCCCTTACTACTTCCCAATACTTATACTTTTTCTCAAATGGGAATTCGTTATTCTTTTTTTTTTTACCTGTTAATGCAAACAGAACTGAATACTCCACATAGCAACCAGCTCTTAAAATATTTGACTATCGCTTAAAGCCTAGCAATTCCCCTTGCATCTACAAGAAAACTAGCAATCTCGATTAACATGAAGCATATGGAGAATAAGCGTTTGTAAAAATAGTTTGTACAAGAGTAGAGAAAGTCATGTGAGTGTAAGAGATCAGAATTTTTTGGGGGGGTCTATAAGTGATAATTATGTTAGCTGTAATGTTACCATTTAGCTGATCACTTAACAACTGGGTGAAGTATCAAAATGGTTACTCAGCAACAAATTTTGCGTATGAATACGTATTCAGTGATCAGCTTTATTTTTAAATAAACGCCAGATGGATTGAAGTCGAGCAATGAAAGTTCGTTGCTATCGTTGGTATTTAATTGTTCTTTCACACTAGTGTGCAGGACAAGGATGGAAAGTAGTATCAGATTGAAAAATGCAATGCCTTAAATGGGATTGAACACGGTGATTCCGTTTGCCGTCCGGTTGCTCTAACTGAGCTGCCATACCAACATGCCGGCACGACATTAAATTACCCAACTGACACGCATTTTTTCCGATAAACCACAAAGATATGTCAATAAGTACTGTAAGTCCCGGGCCACGGTAGATCAGTTGGTTAGAGCAACCGGTCGGAAACCGTAAGATCCGTGCTTCAAATTCCAGTTATGGCTTTGAATTCTTCAGTCTGATTCTACCTTTTCAACCTTGCCCTACACACGGCTTGTGAGAAAGAACAATTATCAATTACCATTGATTGACCTTATAGATAAGATGCGAAGCCCGGGACTTAAAGTAATTAAGACAATGTAAATCGCCAATGGGGTATGTCAACACAAAATAAATTTGAGATAGCTATATAGTTTACTCGAATAAAGCGTGTCAGCTGGGGAATTTAAGGCTGTGCCGGCATGTTGACACGATACTCAGTTGCTTAGAGCTACCGGACGGAAACCGGAAGATCCATGGGTCTATGGCATTAAATTCTTGAGTCTGATTTGTTACTATCGATTACTTTCGAATGGTATTAGAAAAAAGTATATAGCTATCATGACGAAACTTTGAAAGAGTAGGATGTGCTTCGTTGATTATAAGTAAATGCAAATCAAAGTACGATAGAACATGATTATGCTATATCCTAAAAGCTTAGATAATAATAAGAAGAAGATGTCGCGCGGCTAATTTCAGCTACTATACCAATATGAAAATCAACATGAGGCGCGAATTAAGTACATATTAAAAAAGAAAACCATAAGTAAAAAGTGAGGAAGGATTGAAAGGGTAAAAATGTAACTAAAATATTACTATATTTCATGTCTATAATAATAATAATAATAATAATAATAATAATAATAATAATAATAATACAAGCTTATAGCTATGATATGAGTAGTGCCTATAGACTGAAAAAACAGCAAAGCGGGTGGGTGAGCTGGGCTGGCTGCGAGTGCGGGAAAAGTCACGATGGATTGCAAATTCATAACAAGACACAAACTCTCCACGCAGAATGAATTTGTCGTATCATTACATAGAATCCATTATTGGGGATATCCGTGAATAATATTAGCTTACTTAACAAGCTGGAAAGATAGAGAAAGCCCATTTCTAGGGCCAATTCTTCCGTATAAATTAAACAAGAATTGAATAAGACTTGCTATACGACGGTCCGTATAGTCATAAAGTGTACCCATACTGGAGGATAGCGAAAATTACTGACTTAGATGCATTGGAAAAGGATCTTTACTACGAATTATTCCCTGAACGGTCGAAGGTTTGCGGACTTACTGAATTCCAAACCGGTTCCCGTCCACTAACACGGTAGGACGCAACGGCGCGGCGCAGACTTCAAGAAGTCCATATTGAAATAAGTAAATATAATAATAATAATAATAATAATAATAATAATAATAATAATAAATTGCTGAGTGCTAATTTTAAATAAACAATATCGTAAGTGTACACATAGCGTTATATTTCAGGTGCGTCCGCAACATATTGATCTTGTGTATTGATGTTTTTTTGGAATTTTAGAAAACGGTCATTTTTAGCAGTCTCGCCATAGAAACAGCTTCTAAATTGCATCTATTTTAAACAAATTGCATCGATAGACATTCCGTTATTTCTTAGCACTGATTATTTGGCAGCTTCACTTATTTTATCGACATTTAAGAGATAGGTACCAACATAACCAATATAATTTCGTTTCATTATGTATACCTATCGGTGAGCACTTTGCATTTTGCAAGCCTACCTTTATGAGTAAGGTTATGTTGTGTTGTGTGATAGGATGTTTTGTAAATCTACGAGATTCCCTAACAGTTTGGTTTCTTTTAATGCTTTAGTATTACTTTAATTTGTGGAAACATTTTAAGAGTTCTCAATAAAACATAGTATTTTTTGGGCACTTGCCGATGAATCTAAAGATGTGTTTAAAAATTCCCAGTTCATGCCAATAAATTTAAAATAAAAAGTGTAAGTATTTCCTTAAGCCAAGTTACAGATAAATGCGTTTAACCCAAGGCTTAATAAGGTATAATAAAATATAGATCCCCGTCTTCCGCTTGGGTGACCCATACTTACACCATTTACCATGCTAGCCTCTAGTTCCCGAGGTCGCGGGTTCAAACCGGCGGAGAGCAATGGATTTTTTTCGGGTGTAACAATTCTTAGCATGGCTTTCTTAGGAAGAGAAATAAAGCTTGGTCCCGTGTCGTAGATTTACGGCACATAAAGGAACCTCAAGCCTGATAAAGAGGTCTCTGAGTAAAATTACTGGTCTTTCACGCCCAGTATAGAATGGGACGCTAAGGACCACAGCAGTTAAAGAGTGTCCATAAATAAAACTCAATTTAATTTCCGTACTTGTAGCTGTTGGCGAGTTGTTTCTTGGAGGACAGTGTACTGCCCTGAAAAGTTAGTATTAATAATTTTTATGTGATATTGAACTGAAGTGCTGGATCCTGTTGTGATGGAGTTGTGTTGCCTCGGCTTCTTTACTTGTAGTCGTTCTACGGTGTTCACTCGGCGTCAGAGATGGCTTATTTTATCTATACGATTCAGGGTTGCTTTGCAGAATATATTTCAGAATTATTATTGTGTTTACAAAGTTCCCCTATAGGCTGAAGCTTTCTAACTCTTCTCGAAATAAATAAATTAGTTAACTATTTATTTTTAATTATTACTTATTTATTTATTCATGTGGCAGAGATAAGCCCATTTGACCTCTTGCGCTCAACCACATAGAAAAATCTGAATAGAATGATACTACTTGTAAATCATATTCAAACGACTACAAAACAGAAATATTACAAATATTAAAAGAAGAAAAAGAAGAATACACTTAAGTTACTTCCTTGTACACTCATGGGATATTAATTGTCCTTTATTTTGATCCTATCTTGTCGCGTTCTGTACAATGCGGAATTAAAATCTTCTTCTACTTCTTACGTAGCTATTTTTTAATTTTTTACTTTCTCTACTACGTATAGTAAGTAGGGGAAGTATTGCATTCGACCCAAAAATTCGATACCGAGATTTCGCCGGAAATACATGTTTTGAGACCTCCTGAATCCAAAAAAAGCATTTTTGGAAACATGTCCGTGTGTGTGTCTGTGTGTGTGTGTGTGTGTGTCTGTGTGTGTCTGTGTGTGTGTGTCTGTGTGTGTGTCTGTGAACAGCATAACTCAAAAACGAACAGTCGGATAAACACCAAACTTGGTATTTAGGTTCAGTATCTTCCAGAGATGCGACACGAAGGTTTCCAAGAAAATCCCCCCACCCCAGACTACCCTTTACATGGAAGATTTTTCGAAAATTTTAATTTTCTCAAAAATGGCTCTAACGACTTTGATGAAAATATCCTATGTTTAAGACAATGTCATGAGAAATGAAATGTATATCTCGAATTTTCTGGGAATGTCTCCAAAAGTATTCTTCATTGTGAACGACTTTTGCATAACTGGTAAACCATAAGAGATAGACAAAATGTTACTACACAAAAAATGTAGATCGCGTTAAAATACATAACTTATGTCATATACATTTCTTTTGTTGAGTGAACCGTTTTCGAGATATTGCTTGTTATTTCCTTAAATTTTCCAATACTTATACTTTTTCTCAAATTCGTTATTCAATTTTTTTATGTCCTGGACATGCAAAGAGAATGGAATGCGCCACATAGCAACCAGCGTTAAAATATTTGACTATCGCTTAAAAGCTACCATATTTCCCTTGCATCTACAAGAAAATTACCAATAAGATTGACATCTCGATATCTCGATTAACATGAAGCATATGGAGAATAGGCGTTTGTAAAATCAGATTGTACAAGAGTAGAGAAAGTCATGTGAGTGTAACACATCAGATTTTTTTAAAATATGTAACTTCGAGTTAATTATCTTATTCTCACTTTAATTACGTTCAGGTCAACTGTGAGCGTGGTGTATATAGAGTGCGCGGAAACAACCTTTACACTGACTTTAAAACTTTGTAGTTATGTACAGCTTACCTCCTATGGATCCAAAACGCCAGTGCGGTTCCTCCAGTTTCGTAGCATAATCTAATGCGCTTCCATGGTCGATTGTGCATCCACAACAGCATATTAGAGGTGACACTTTGAAACACTGCACGAACTGCGTCCTTCGGCCTGCTCGGTGTCGGGGTGTCGGTTTTTCCTCACAACTTCTCTCACAGTACCTTGTTAGGTGTGGTGAGGTCAGGGCTTCTCGCAGACCAAGGCATTGGAGCCGGAGTTTGTGCTTCTCCACGTCTCATCCATCATTTTGGAAAATTTTCGTCCAAGCGCTTGCGGAGTTCAGTACAAAATGCACTAGTGCCCCGCCATGTTATAAGAAAGGATGTTTGCGATTCCTAAACTGAATTATGGAAGCAACCACACTTTGATCACTTACAGATAAGTGTGCTGATTGACAATCATGGAAGAAATAAGCACCAAGCAGATGATCCGCTGTTATTTCTACCAAAACCATAACATAAGGCGGATTATTCTGAATGTCCTAAACAAAAAGTGAGGAATGATTGCCAACAAGTCACTCTGGATATCCTGCATTGTTTGTTCGGTGATTCCTGGACCTACACTGTAGCCACTAAACGCTCTTCCATACTAAAAGCACTCGTATCTGCCATATTACTTCAGCAACCATTATGAATGGGAATTGTTGCACATTGTTGCAAATTGTTTCCGCTATCGCCATCAACAAAATACTGCGTTGCAAGATCGACTGTTCGATTATCGTATTGTATTACTATTTCCTTCCTGCTTTGCATCACCGGGTTAAGTGCAGTGTAAAGGGACTTTCCGCCCCTTCCCTTATTAACTGTCCTGCGACAATCTTTTTATTATTTGCTCAGAACAAATATGGCTTTTTATTGGTATCCAAAGTCACAATTTGGATAAACAAATGTAAGAAAATGCTCTATTAGCTTATGTTTTACACACTGGACCATAACTTGATAAAATATTTACATATATTATTCCAAATGCATGTATAAATTAGCTTTCCTTTCATTGTGACCGACAGTATATCATGATATTTGCTATCGTGAATGTGTATGGCTTTAACTAGTTGCTTCAGCTTTAAAACTTAACTAATTTATTATTATGGTGAACATAGCGTTCATACAGAAGTAAAAACTTTCAATTATGATATTAAGATGTGTTAATGTATTTATTTAAAGTATAGAAATTACTGAAATAACTTAAAAACATTTTAGTTGGCATTCTGTGACGATTTTAACATCACTAACAAGAAACTTAACTTGCCTAAGCAGAAAATATTCTCATTTTTCGGGGATTGATAGTAATTTTTTAATTTCTTTCTGGATTCACAATCTCAAAAGCTAATATGTTTATACTTAATATTTTTGTGAAAGATAGGTATTAGATTCTATGTAAACCAATGAATTGCATAGAACCCTTAACATATACAGTACGGTCGTTTTATGGTGAGGCCATCGATCGCGCGTATGTGTGCTCCGCACACTAGAGTTTTTCATCCCGTAACTCCTGCGATACCTACTTACATGCACTATAATGAGTACTAACTTTGTTATAAGTGGTGTTGAAAGTGGTGTTCATCTGCCTGAAGACATCCCTGATATCTTCGGATGAAATTTCCATTGACACGCATAAGTTCATCTTGTGTAATGTTCATAATTTCTGATTTTTGTATTGTCCTTAAGTTCATCTTTAGTGTGCAGATTGTTTCTATAAACTTTAGTTTTAGGGTTCCCCACAAATAGATTCACCAATTTCGTCAATTTTTTCCTCCGTTAGAACCTCTGGTTTTCGCTTCTTAGATTTAGCGTTTAGCGATTCCGTTGTCCTAAACTTATTAGCCAGACATCTTACGGTTTCTCTACCTGGAACTGGAATACCAGGAAATTTCTCCTGAAATTGTCTACACCTGTCTACATGATTCGGTTTTTACGTATGTATCGTACATAACAATTCGTTGTTCAAGCGTGAATTTGTCAGCAAGAATTTCAATGCACTAATAACAAGACATTAACACCCTTAAGCAACTCATACACAACACAGATGTCTTTAATAAACCTTCACCTTTGAAATGCACAACGCACGACTCTCTTTATAGCACGAACACAAAGCAGTGACTGTAGCACAGCTGATGATAGCCTTGTCGCATCATGCGCCGCCAGTTGCGCATCGGAAAAGTACCGAGGTCACTGCATTACAAAGTGCTGCGCAAATAGCTGGTCTGTGGCTTTAAAACAACCACACTGTAGCAAGTAACACATTATTCATCACAATTACATGTCAGCCACCTTCCACCTGCCACCGTGCAGATTCACACACAACTCCCAGTGATGCAATGCCACACGAAATACTTGCAGATCGTTGTTGACCACGATATGCCGGATACGTGCCTTTAGATAACGGTATACCTCTGTATTATGCGTCCCGATAAAAACATTCGAGAACGGTGGAATCCGAAGAGGGTGGAGTCCAAACCATCGTGCTTCCCTACCAATTCACTTAAGTGGAAACATGGCACCGAGATATTCATGAACAATCCTAGCGAAATGAAGGGTAGCTCCATTCTGAGGGAAAACCACAGTTTCCAAAATGCCATCCTACTCCAATTGTGGTTCTAGCTGAAGGACATCTCCTGCATATCGAGATACGAAGAGTCTGTCACTATGGGTTCTACGTGGAAAATCGAATCCATATCCAGAAGCGTTGCTCAATGTCATCTGCAATGGCAGGAAATGTGTTTAGTGCGATGCGATGCGACGGACGCTCGGGAGTTTTGTTGTGGAATTGGACAGTGCTCATTTGGAACGTGGCTGAGAGACAAATGTGACCCATTGCGTGTTACTATATGTTAAATATTTCATTCAGTGTGTTGGTTCTAATCTAAAAGCTGGTTCTTTTGTTTGATTATTTGTTTTTTAGAAATATATCGAAACTTTTTAGACACCTTGAATTTTACGACGGCCGCCGTACGTCTCATGGACGGTTAACTTAAGCTGCAAAGCATCCAGAGATAATATATTTTGTAAACAAATGTGTAGATTACAACGAAAGATACCAATCTTAGGAAAGATTTATTACAAAAACAATAAGTTAAATGAATTATACAAATCTCCTCACCTTTTATTTTCATATTATTTTACTTATTTTCTAGATAAAGTATTGTATGTATTTCACCAAAAACGTCATATCAAAATTTTACCGGATATATATGTTTTGTGCTACCCTAAATTAAAAAATGGTAGCTTCAGAAAACGGCCCGTGTGTGTAAAACCGAATCCTGCCCGGAAATGGTCGCCAAGTTTGAAGCCGGACGATGTTCGTCGCTTTTTGAAGCCGTACCTTTGCTTCAATATCTGCTGTTGATTCTACTGCCGGCTGCTACAACGGTTGACTATCATACCTTTTTCTTAGAATATGCGTGAGTGTATTTTGAAAGGATAGCCGCTAAATCTTACTCGCTCAAGCGCGTCACTGGGGCTTAAAATAACACACGAGTAATGAGTCGTCACGAATAAGCCACAGATTTAAGTGAATAAGTCTCAAGAGAGAGTGTCTTTAGTTTAGAATACACGTTCTTTTATTACTTAAGCTCCGCCTACCTATCACTACCCCCACCAACGTTACTTCATATGCGCTCCAATCTCAAAACTCCAAATATGCGTATGTGACGCTGCTACTATGCAAAATCTCCTCGAATCTCTAAATTAATTTACTTTCTAACTTACAGAATTTCTGTCTACGTGGCGTTGGAAACGTGATGAACCCAAAGCTTAACTGCATTCCAGGAGCTTTTATACTAACGCGTTCGCCACTATGCTGTTACTAATGACTTCCGTTAACTTGGCTCGCTATTGACCTTTTTCTTTCCAGATAAATCTTTCAACTCAGGCTTATTACATTATGCATTTATTTAAGATATACAGAAATTATTTATTGGAATTATTTCTTTATCTTACTGTCATTTCTTTATTTAATTAGTTATATTTTCCTGTCAATAATTACGGTGTCATGTGCATCTGTGTGAGTCTGTGTCTGCCTGTCCATCTATTTGTCTATGTGTCGTGAACAGCATAGTTCACACGGAGAAGCGATATAAATACCAAAATTAG
Source organism: Deroplatys truncata (assembly GCA_030765065.1). NCBI lineage: Eukaryota > Metazoa > Arthropoda > Insecta > Mantodea > Mantidae > Deroplatys > Deroplatys truncata. The sequence continues at coordinate 224,224,931 of CM060975.1, forward strand.
TATTTAAACTAAGCATTTCCCTAAAATGCGACACAAAGATTGTCATGAATATTCCCACTCCAAATTAATCTTTACATGGAGGTTTTTCGACATATTTTATTTTCTCAAAAATGGCCCTAATGATTTAGATTAAAAATAGCATAATTGTGCTGAAGATACGCGCATTGCAAATAAAATGTATATCTGAACTTTCTGCCCTACCCTATTAAATCTTCATTGTGACAGGTAAGCCATAATAGATAGAGAAAAACTTACCATTAAAAGATGTAGATCATAAAACACAATTTCCGAAATATTTGCTTTTATTTGTTTGAATTGTTCAATATTCTGTCATTTTTAAGTGCTCTCACCATTCATTGGTCATTAAAATAACACAGTTTAATAAGCCAGGAATCCGCTTTTAAAACATTTCTCCCTTGTACCTACAACGAAATGTATAATGAGGTTATTTCTGGAAACGTTAATCTTGATTAGCATGAAGTAGACAGGGGGAAAGCTTTGGTAAGAACTGTTTGTAGCACATACCTAAAAGTAAACGAACTGGGTAGCAAAGTATCATTGAGTTGAGACAGCATTTTTAACACTCCAACGATATCAGTCTAATTATATAATATAGAATATAATAACAGCCCGCCTAAAAGCAATATGTGCATAATATAATATTTAAAATGTATGTAACAGTCATTGTATTATGTTTATATTGTTATGTACATGTATAATGAAGAAGATAATTTCTTTACATTATTTTCCCCACGTTGGGCGCCAATTTGAAGTTGTTGTTTACGTTATTGCCCCACGTTGGGCGTCAATTTGAAGTAGATGGTTTGTTATGTTATTTTTGGTTTGGAATTGCTCAATTTTAATTTTCCGCTACTTAACAGCATGTAATTATCTTAATAACAATATATTTTCTTAATTAAGGGGAGGCATCGGTGAAATTGGGGCAAAAATGATGAAAAGTCCGATTTTACGTTTTTTGCCTTAAAATTGTTTATACTTTGTACTTTCAGAATCTATTGTAGTTTATGCCGCATCACCATTTAAAAGGCCGTTACGTCATGATTTAAATGCCCATGTGCGGGTGGGCGTGGCTCCTGAAATGCACTCATTACCCCATTGCAGCAAAATCGCATTCAATTTTGAAGTTTAAGGGGACCTAGGAGAGATTTATTAGTCAAAATGGCCAACATGTTCAGTTTTTTGATGTCTGCAAAAATAAACTCTTTATAATGTTAGTTAAATATTTAAATATGTTTAATGGTGATAAAAACCTTTTTTAAGGGTTTGGCAGGCGTTTTTAAAAACCATGCACGGAAATTTAAATGTCTGCCACGCCTATTTTTGTACAACTCAGCTTTAAAATGTTATATATAACATGGTATGTTACACGATTAGTAAACCCTTTAAATATGGCGGCGCAAGCTCGACATCGAGATTTATGGTCATGCGGTCTAAGGCATGATAGGAGTAGCTAACCTATCAAACCAAGGATCGTAAGATCGAAACCCGGTAAAATGCATATTGTGCATTCAATTGAAACTGTGGTAAAGGATGGGGAGGGCCCAACTAAAGCAAGCGGTGTGACGGCATGGTTGGATGCTGACGGGTTTCAATTGGATGCAGATATGCATTTTACACTTTTAAATTTAAAAAATAACAGTATTAATGAGGTCAGACAATGCTGCAGCTATCATATGCTCAGATGGCCAAACGTGTTAAGGCATTCATTCTTTAGCCGCACCAACCCCTGCTAAGAGATACGTGTTTTTGCAAATTATTACTGACGCAGCCGAGGCAAACATATATACATAATATTTAAATAAACATTAAAATTACTAAGTTTATTTGTAAACGTGGGGCGAAGGCCACCGAAAACTTTGTACCGTACGTGGGGCGAACACTCCAAGAAACATATCTCCCGCAATACATGGGGCAACAACCTACTTCAGAGTTTAACGCCACAGTTTTCTCATTTATTTGTTTCTGGCAAAGCGTATTTGGAACAAAAAATTACCGCGCCAATTGATTTGTATGTAAGGTGATCATAAACATTTAATTAGATATGCGGTTCTGAGTGGAACAGTCTTAAACCGAGAATGGTCTCGTAGTCGTACATAAAACATTTATAAGCTTCAAAGAAAGCGATTCCGCCGATAATGATCGCATTGACAGATTTGCTAGTCTGTTACCTTCGCAAAATAATGGCCTGTAACGTCGGCGGACAAAGCAATGCCAAAGAGAGGTGAACAGTCTAAAAAAGCTGAAAGAAAAAAAAATTCTCCACCTGGTTACCCAGTGGCCCAAACCTGCTCAGACAAAGCCATTCATTTTGTTCCGACAGCAGCAGGAGAAAGAAAATAAATTGGAGTGCGCATCATGTGCTTTGGAAAGCGTCTGCAGGTTTTGTTTTTGTTATGTTGTATATCGGTTAGTGGACACCGGACATGCAACATTCCAGTCTGATGCTAAACCGGTTTGCTTCTATAGCTACTTGCAAAACAATGGAGCATCGCGTCGCGAAGTTGTTAGGTCACTGGCGGGCGATTTCTGCTTGCGAATATAAATATTGCATAATATTCTAACGTAAAGAATTTGCAAGGTAGAAATCGTGTTCATGACTCATAAAGTCATAACGTAGCCCAAGTTCAACTCAATTTGTGCTGCTTTGTTTGCAAATAGGTTCAGAATTATGATAATCTAAAGCAGCTGCTAAAGTTTACTTTGTCCTTTATACAACCAAAACCAAAATGAAATGTTTACACCTCTAATAATTCACTCGTTTGTGACCGGTATTATCATATGAAGTAGAGCAAGGTTGAACTGTGTATCAATACCAACATTTAAATATATGTACAAGTTTGTATTTATATATTTAGGAAACTTAGGGTCGAATTCATAGTCGTCGCTTATTTCAAGGAAGTCCTTAAGCAGCGATTTTCAATACACAGACACCACTCTTTCAGGCGAATAAGGCAATGCTTATTCATAAGGAAGCTCCGAACTCCGCTTATATGCTATGAGAGCCGACGCCATCTTGCATCAACTAGCTACAACGGAGGTTAACTATAAAGCAATTTCGTAAAGTATACGGAATTTCATAACAAAATTGTACCATGCATTAATAAACGAATTTGTGTGATTTTCAGAATTCACTTGAAATGCATAGGGCTGCTGAATTTAAGAAGCGATATCGTTTACCAAAGCCGCTGTTGTAATACTCTACTGCCTCTGCTAAACAACGTAACCTTAACAAACAAAGATTATGAAGTCGCAACGTGAGACAGGCTTACTTCGAAGAAATAATGCGTAGAATTTCAGTGCTATAACACTATCCGTATTATGTTTTCTGTTCAGACGTTTTCCCATTTATGTTGTCCAAAGTTCTTAGGTCCCTCACACAGCGTCCGATTGCCCGCATTGCACGATGTCTTTGTATCTCGGCACCAAATTCCTTTATTTGGTTTCTTTCCTGCTCGCTGAAATGTTTTCCTGTTGGCATGTTTTCGATCTAAAGTAATTGCATAACTGTTACTACAAACCCTTAACTAAGTTTACAATACACTCGATTTTAAACGAAAGTTAACTAATTAATAAATGTACCATTTAAAACTCGCAACGTTTACCACGTGCTCAACAGCTGTTGTGAACAAAACAACAATGAAAATGGCGGCTGGCTATGTGGTGACCTGCATTTCATTTAGACATTCATTCGCGCATCCGAGTGGCTGTGAAACAGTTGAACCATGTTGCCAAATGTGCTTCGGAAATAAGTAGGAGTTTTGCGCAGAGAATATAAGTACCGTCTATGTATACCAAATGGTAATAAGCATTCCCTTATCAGAAGGAAATACTTGTTGCTTAAACATCTCCTTTTCACATAAGCGATGAATATGAATTTGACCCTTAGACCTGGAGTACTCAAATCATACATTTTGCATTACAATGCTTTAAAAGTTTTGTCACAGTCTCGTACGTACAAAAGTTTAGCTGTGTAAAATGATCAGCATCTTGATAATGACTTTTCATTATGTTAGTTTATAGCGGTGAATCTCGTAAACCCAATACCGCAATGTCTCTGAAAGGAAATCAACGAAAGGAGTTATACGTTGCTTTCACGAATGGAAGTTCAAAAAATCGCTAAAAGTGTGAAAATGTGCAGATGGTTTTAACCAATATCTGAGTGCACTTTCACCAGGTAGATGTTTACTTTCTCTACTACGTATAGTAAGTAGGGGAAGTATTGTATTCCATAAATTTGTAACCGAGATTTCACCGGAAATATATGTTTTGAGAACCCCAGAATCCAAAAAAAGCATTTTTGGAAACATGTCCAGGTGTGTGTCTGTCTGTCTGTGTGTCTGTGAACAGCATAACTCAGAAACGAACAGTCGTATAAACACCAAACTTGGTATTTAGGTTCAGTATCTTCCAGAGATGCGACGAAGGTTTTCAAGAAAATCCCCCCACCCTAGATTACCCCTTACATGGAACATTTTTCGAAAAGTTTAATTATTTCAAAAATGGCTCTTAACGATTTTGATTAAAGTATCAGATGTTTAAGGCATTTTTATGGCAAATAAAATGTATTTCTTGAATTTACTGGGAATGTCTCCAAAAGAATTCTTCATTGTGAACGACTTTTGCATAACTGATAAACCATAAGAGTTAGACAAAATTTTACTACATACAAAATGTAGATCGCGTTAAAATACACAATTTATGTCATATACTTTTTTTTGTCCCGTTAATGCAAAAAGAATGAAATACTCGACATAGCAACCAGCTCTTAAAATATTTGACTATAGCTTAAAGCCCACCAATTCCCTTTGCATCTACAAGCAAATTAGCAATAAGATTAACATCTCGATATCTCGATTAACATGAAGCATGTGGAGAATAAGTGTTTGTAAAAATAGTTTGTACAAGAGTAGAGGAAGTCATGTGAGTGTAACACATCAAATTTTTTAAAATGTATTTGCTTCAAACAAAATTAGACCGATTAGATTGTAGAATATCCATTGAGTGTTTAGCAACATCATAATCCGTGCAGTTAATGGTAATTGCCCTATGAATACTTTGAATGAAGTGCTATCAGCTCCATTTAACTGCTGTACTTGGCTGTTACAACAAATAAACCAAATGGTAATTTTAAAGATTATCAAGATTCTGAATCCTACTTTGCTATGTGAGGCTAGCATTACTTGTCAATCAAAGTCCACGTAAACATGAATGTCACTTTGATGGAAATTCATTTTCTAATACGTAATATTACTCTTTATGAAAATACTGTAACAAATGAGAGTAACAGTTGTTGCTAAACACACTTTGTCACTTAGGTGCTCAATGTAGCACAAACTTTACACTTGAGACACTTTTGACACACACTCGGAACACAACACAACTGATCCGTCGAATCACAACTTAGTAACTTCTTAACCAATAGAACTGAACTCGCAGGGTGAGAGCCCCTTATATAACACCGCATACAAAGTCGAACTTGCTGGAAGAGGAACCTACTTGAACGGCCCAAGGAAATCCTCTGTAGCGGAGAAGCGGTACATAATCGATATTGTTCTGCATTCTGGAGGGGGCCGGCCATTAACCTCACCCGCGGGAAGGTAGATGAGCTCGCAATGCCGGTCCGTGAGTAACTTAGCGCACGCGGTCATATACGATACAGGTATTTCAAAAAACAGTAAATATGATATAAAAATGTTAAAACACGCCATTAGTTAGGATGCAGTTTGTATCACAAAGTAGATCTCGTTAATAATTTCTTAAAACTTAAAAGTATTTGTGTCATTTTCAATTAGGAAGTTGCTACTGCCTTTTTTTTCTCGTGGTCATGCAGAGAACATTGGATTTCAAAGCAATCACATAGCGATCCGCTATTTTAATCTATTGCTTTACCTACTGTATGCTTTTTATACCAACATATATGTAAATGTGTAATGAGAGTTTATCTCGATTAATAAGAAGTATTCATGCATTATCTGTTTACCCTCCTCTTATGTAGGACTTACACCCCCCAGGACTTACAAGCGGGTGCCTGGGGTCAGAGGCCCGTCGAGGAGCAGACACTCATGGATCAGACAGAACATCCAGGATGGGTGATCAGCCCGATGCCTGGTATGGGATGAAGGAAGTAGATGAAACGAAATGTTGGTGAAATGGATGAAAGGAAAGGTGATGATGGAGCAGTTGGTGGAATGAATGGCGGGGGAAACCGGAGAACCCGGAGAAAACCCGCCCAGACGCCGCTTCGTCCACCACAAATCCCACATGCAGGTCCCTGGGATTGAACCCGGGCTGCTTTGGTGGGAGGCGAACGGTCTAACCGCTCGGCCACGGCGCCGCCTCGATTAATAAGAAGTAAATAGAAGAATAAGATAATGTTAAGAATAGCTTGTAGAAGACTGAGTAAAGAAATTCATATGAAGTCAACGCATTCGATTTCATAAAAAAATTTCATACCAAAGGCTTAGGCCATTCTTAAGCTAAACTGTAGCAAATACATACGTAAAAATGTTTTAAAAATGCGATTTTTACTTCAGGATCGGTAACAGCTTATCCGAAACCGAAAATTACCAAGAAGGTTCGGTTCAGTTTTATTATATGTGTAGAAACATGTTATTTCTGCAGGAGGAATCCTTACAAACACATAAGAATGCTCCTCATTTCGTTCCTGAGTTCTCAGATTCACAGAAAGAGGTGAAATAGTCCTTTTAATTGCATACAGAAGAACTGAAGGAATAATGACTGCTGATTCTTAACTCCAGCTGTACTCATCCACAAATTGGGTGACTTTCATACACCTGGCCTCTTGTGTACTAAGCCCTCTCTTGATGTTGGTTCAAAAAAAGAGGTGAAAATGCTACAAATGCAGAAAATCTGATCCGGGATTTGCACGGAATTCCTTTGAGGTGGAGAAGAAAAGGGAGTGGAAAAGAGGGTTCCATTCTTGTAATGTTTTCATCGCGCTTGAAGCGCCTTTGCAAATCTGCAAAAAGCTCCTCCTTCAACCCTTGCCGTTGTTGACCCCGAGAGTGAAATTGGAAAGGGGAAGAGGGTGGGTGGGTTTTATGAGAGAAAAGGAGACAGAAAATGCTAATCGCACGAACCACTAACGCTTGTTGTGGCGAAGAGTCCTAAACAGAGAGCCGAGAACTCAAATTGCCTTTCCAATCTTGTGTAGGATGGCTTTTTGCTGCATGTCTTAATTCCGTATCTTCCTTTTGTTGTATCATCCATGCCAACTTCACTGCCATGTGCTCGTAAACAACATGATATCTGGTGCAGTATTTGGTGGGTAATTTGTTAAGGAATTGTTTTCAGAAACAAGAGTGACAGTAGCAGAAGGAAAAATCTGTGTTACACTCACATGACTTTCTCTACTCTTTTAAAACTATTTTTACAAACGCTTATTTTCCAATATGCTTCATGTTAATCGAGATATCGAGATGTTAATCTTATTGCTAATTTTCTTGTAGATGCAAGGGGAATTGCTAGGCTTTAAGCGATAGTCAAATATTTTAAGAGCTCGTTGCTATGTGTAGTATTTCATTCTTTTTGCATTAACGGGACAAAAAAAAGGAATAACGAATTGCTGTTTGAGAAAAAGTATAAGTATTGGAAAATTTATGGGAAAAACAAGCAATATCTCGAAAATGGTTCACTCAACAAAAAAAATGTATATGACATAAATTGTGTATTTTAACGCGGTCTACATTTTTTGTGTAGTAAAATTTTGTCTCTCTCTTATGGTTTACCAATTATGCAAAAGTCGTTCACAATGAAGAATACTTTTGGAGACATTCCAGAAAATTCGAGATGTACATTTCATTTGTCATGAAAATATCTTAAACATATTATATTTTAATCAAAATCGTTAGAGGCATTTTGAGAAAATTAAAATTTTCGAAAAATGTTCCATGTAAAGGGTAATCTGGGGTGAGGGGATTTTCTTGAAAACCTTCGTGTTGTATCTCTGGAAGATACTGAACCTAAATACCAAGTTTGGTGTTTATCCTACTGTTCGTTTCTGAGTTATGCTGTTCACAGACACACGGACATGTTTGCAAAAATGCAATGAAATCTCGGTATCGAATTTTTGGGTGGAATGCAATACTTCCCCTACTTACTACACGTAGTACAGAAAGTGAAAATAAAATTCATTAGATATTAAGACGAAATACACTAATAGTAGGTGAGGAAAATACCCTATGGAGCGTACTAACAATATAGTAAGAACTGCTCCTGTGGTTGAGTGCTCAATGATCTGGTTTCTCAGCCAAGAGTTCCAGGATTCAATTCTCGGCTGGGGTGGGAGAATGCGTTTTTAATAATCTTTCTCTGCCCTCCGCAGTCTGGAAGTACTCGTATGCATGTGAGAATGAATGTGAATAGGTTTCATGTTAAAATTATTTTTAAAAACAAGATCAAAAACTTAAAGCCAACAGTCTCACAAAACAGTGTTTCACATCTCCTTGAAACACTTTCTGCTAGAATCAGATCCTTATGATTTCATGTGTGCATGATTCATGCCCATTCATAATAGGTTATATAAAAGTCATTTCACTGATTCTAGTAGGAGTTGGAGTGCAATGGAGAGGACATGATAAAACATAGATCAATTGAATGTCCTACTGTGCAGTATATTACGAGTCACTTTATGGAATCTGTGAAGAAACTACGATTGCATTACTATGCATGGTGTACCTCCAACATTCTTCTTCGATCACACTGTGTGTTAACCCCACTTTAAGACATATCTGTATGGTTATTAGCAAATACAATTTATTATGTGTTGCAACATTATGGTTGTGGGGCCCTTTCGGATTATTTAATATATTTGAAAACAGAGCCTGTCAAGCTCTTGGACAATCTGCCAAGTTGTTCAGGTATATAATATCTTATTGATTAATTTTCTTTTTTTCACTGCATAATGTTTTTAAAGTGCTGCATCATCAGTCAAATATTTCTTATTTTAAGTCTTTATATAATTATTATTTTTCGTTGTAAGCAATTAAAATATAAACAAAAGGTTCTCTGGGAAAAAACCAAAACCACAATTTGACTATCTAAATTAAAGAAGGCTATGTAAATGAAACAATTTTAGAAATCGTAAATGTACGCAAGGAGTTAGTTGCGTCTTACATTCTGGTGTTTAGTGGACGTTTGAGAAGTAATCTTAAATATCGTACATTTTTAGGAGACTCTTTTATAAACTGTTTTCATATTTGTATAGATTTCATGAAATAAATGCTTCTAACTCTACGTATAAAATGCTAAATCACGCACCTCACAAAGACGGTGGTATAAAATCTCGATATAACTATATTGTTCATTGTCACCTGCTTGCTTTTGGCAATTTCACATAATCTAAGAAGAAATAAATAGCTAATTCAAGAAAGGTGCATACGAAGGCTGTACGGAAGATAAATAATGCAGCTAAAATACTATAATACTCTGGGAATATGTTGTGTATGCAACACTAATAGTGGCGTAACATTTGTTAAGATTATTAATTTAACAACTTCACTTTTTTCTTTTAGGTGTCATTTAAAGAATACCAACGTAGTCGAAATATTTTCACCACACACTCATTTATTTATAATACTTGCGCTTCCAAAAAATAGACAATAGTGAATTTCTAGTAATCATTTTTAAAAGCAGCCTTAAAGAACCTTAATATTAAATGCTAATCAGTGCACAATTTCAAATGTATGTTTTGGCTGTAGACAGAATGCTTCATTGGCCTAAATTTTAATTTAACAAATCTATCACAAACACTGACACATTGAGAAGAAAGATGTGTCACGTGCGATATACACGCACATTATTGTACGTAGACGTGTCTACCCTGGCCAGTCAAAGATTGGCACCGAACATAAGGAGTGCGGTAAAGAGAGCATGCGCAGTAGCATTCTTCTGAAGGTGACATGTAGCAGTGTGAATGTCCAAGAGGCACTGGAAGCTAGCTGCGGAAGGAAAGTAAAGATATAAGAGTAACCACATATTACTTTGTTCCTTTGCTTTAGCAGAAGAGAGTAGGCAGAAAATTAAATGTCTATGCGTTGCAAGTCAACGAAATATCGTTTTTCAATACGTAAATAATTATACAATATTTATGTACAATAATTTACACTAATTGTACTTAAATGTGATGGAAGTCTAAAAAACAAATCAGCTAAAACAATGTTTGTCTAAAACTTTTCCCCTGATGCTAAGCCACAGAAGTGGACAACTTTAAATACCTAGAGTACACCAATACGACGCCAATAAGTAAAATAGAGAACAGCTATTACAAACTAATAGTTTAATAGGAAAACAGGGATCTTCAGTAGCCACCTAAAAAGATATTATTGAAGTGCTTTGTGTGGAGTGTGACATTTCGAGTTTGTTCCTCTGACATTTCTACCAAGTAAAGAAAAACGACTGGAAGTCTTTGAAAGGTGAATATGGAAAAGAATAGAGCATGTGAAATGGACATGCAAGAAAGGCTAACTAATGAACAAGGGCAGCAAAATAGTTTTGAATATTTAGCAATCACATAATTCCATTTACCCCAGGCATATGAGATGAAGCAATGTTTTCATTCAAAGATGGGATATCTCTGAAAAGCATGGTTTGCGCTGGTAAACATTAATATCCCAGTATTCCCATAGAAGCTTTTGGATCCGAATTTAAGCCAATACACATAATCTGAACTCTCAGTCAAGAGTAACATATTGAATACTATTATTCCACCCTACAAAACAGCATTACGAAAATGAAGTTTCTGAAATGTATAACTGTTGCACCAGGTCATCGATCCTACGTAGCTCTGATTCATGTTCTTCGGCGCTAAATCTTGTTACGCGTAAGGAACTAATAGCCACCATTGCTTCATAATCTAGTATCCCATTACCTGTAAGATACGTGACCTGTGTGGTGGGATGGGATGAGAAACAACAAGCGCTTTTCACTTTATTTTAGTACTGTTTAACGCCCGTTCTTACTATATATATCATCAGTGTCCACAGGTGGTGGACACTGATGATGCATGAAATGAAATTATCATTGAGAAAGGAAATTTAGGAAGGAAACCTTCCAGGCCTTCCAAGAGGGTACCTCCTTGGCATTTGCCAGCTACGAGACTGAGGTAAACCTGGGAAAGCCCTCGTCCTGCCGGAATTTAAACCGCAGACCTCCCGTTCACGAGTGCGTGCCTTAACGACCTCGACCAATCGTGTCGGTGTGTTTTTCACTGCGTTTGCACTTTTGTAAGCATACCGTTTCTCTCAGCAAAGAATACCAACATACAACGGTTGCTTTCTTAACAAATATGTATTTGAGGTTATAATATTTAAATAATATACCTACTAAGTCTAATAGAAGTACTTATTTCTCTGCAACAATTCTCAGATTATCGCAGTTAACTCAAAATATGCTCTTCATCTCATTCATTATAGCATTAGTTCGTCTTTGGGATTCCCTGGCGGAAGGCATAAGGGACTGCCGGAACGTTATACAGTTCAAGAGGCATACATTTATAGTCCATCTTAGCTGCTGCTATATTATAATGAGAAATACCTCGCAACCTTAACTTATTTTTACTACTATTCTACGAGCTATCAACTAATATTTCTAATTTTAATATTAAACAACTTAAGTAATTGCTATTTCCGCTTAAAAGCGTTTTGGTCATGATTTTTTCTTATTTTCATTTTAATATAGTTGTTGGACCTTTATATGTTTATATGTTTTACTGTGTAGTATTTTCTTTTTCTTTTCTTAGTTTTAATAATTTTGTTAGACCTTTGTATGTTTATGCTTTTATTATGTTGTATTCTATTGTATTGTCTGGTAGAGTGGAAGAAACGACCCCATAGCCTTAACTCATACCAATGTAAATAAATAAATAAATAAATAAATTGTGAGCCAATGCAATGAATTGTAAGTAGTAGTAGTCGTTTTTTATACATATCCTAAGTTTTCGAATCATTATTCAATACTTTACACCAGAAGTAATAATAATAGTAAAGCATTTAGTGTGCATTACATTACATATGATAACATCTTTCTTTCAGCACCAAAAAGCATTTTGTTCTCACCTAGAATTAATATATGCCCTTTGCCAACATCTGCTAAGGTTATTACCTGTATGTTTTGCAACAATTGATGAAGATTTAGCTGTTTTCTAACTCAGCATTCTCAAATGTTCGTAGTAAGAATCATGCCCTTTGTAAGATTTACATGCTCCCACCTATTGCGATTTTTTTGAAAAAGAAATAATGCAGAATAAATAAAGGGGTTAGAAAATTCACAAGCGTACGGTAGCTAATCTTAACAATATTTACAGTACGAGTGTCCAAAACAATAATTTAAATTCAAATATATAAAATAATATGTCATCAGATTATAAATATAAAACCGCTGCTTCAAATCGTTCTGGATTTAAGTTCAATCAAGCATATAACTCATCTATTGCTTACCCTCACATTAATTTTCCTGAGAAGTGTTGAACGCTACTTCAATTCATTTCTTTCAGTCCATGAAGAACCTCAAAAGAACTTCGAATACAAATTGAATTGATGTAATTCCAGTTGTGGAACTGCACATTTATCAAATTATTCCCTTTTCAAAAACTCAATAGTGTAAACAAAAGTGATAATGAAATCATGCTTATAGCGTCAGGAGTAAACTTAATTTTACACTGTGACTTTTTACAAAGGAAATCAATAGGATGACTTACGTTTTGGGGACATATTTGTAATTAAAAGAACAAGGACTAGATAATTTTATGTATTCCATGGATAATTTACTGTAACTAAGGTTAAGAATATTTCTAATGCAATTTAAGTCATTTATACTTTAAAAGTGCCAAAAAGCCTAAATGAAATTTATTATTATTATTATTATTATTATTGGAACCGTTGTTGTTTCTTTTTTTCTTCTGCGATTCACATAACCAATTCCCTAAAAGTTACCATTTTTCTAGCCTCAGGGATCTGTTTTATAACGACCCTTATTCCCTTATAACCTGGCACCCGCACTGCTACCAGGCACAATAGGGGATTAAAGTCACTCCCCTACCAGCATCGGTGTAATTACACTGAAGTCAGCAGCTTTTAGGGCTCTGGAATCGTCACAGAAAATATATTTTATGGTAAGATAGTATATTTTCGTAAAACTGTAAGTAAACCTTCTTTGTCACTTAGTATTTACCCCAGGAACATTACTCTACCAACATAATTAAGTACCTACCAATTATAATAATTCAACTAAACTAACGATAGCAATTTTATTGAGAAAATGTTTATAATACTTTCATTAAATGTAAATATCTGCGGTTATTTGAAACTGTACCCATAGTTCTACAATTCCCATCATAACATTTTCATGTAAACAATACAAATCTCATGTTGTATAACACTTTTGGCATTGATACTCTGATCCATGTCGTGCAGATTTTTCACAGTTGTAATCCAAAAAGTTCGCATTACTTTATTTTCTTTCTTGTCTTTATTTCTTTCTTTTCTTTCTTTTTCGGTGCCTAACAAATTTCAGACGGTTCAATGTGGCCGATTTGCATTAACTTGTACATAAGGGCAGAATGATTTATGTTGAACAAAGTAAAGGGAAATTGGTAAACGTTCTCTCATGAATTTATCATCTGACACAGAGCTATAACTTCAGAGATCTAGGTTGCAAGTTTAAATGCGGAGTCAATTTTGTAATTGAGGGAGTTACAAGTTCTTGAGACGAGAGTTTATAAATGTTTTAGTTCCAAAGATTTAAATATGAATGGTGCTACTGACAACTCGATAGCCTTTCCAATGTCCAACGAAGTCCATTCACAAAAGGAGAGATAGAATTTTGCTATAGTGTAAATTTAACACAATTCAGCATTGTATAAATCACCGTCCATTAGTGCTAATAAAGTAATTATTAGCTATATTATTTACACATTATAGAAATGCTTAGTTTCTTTAAAATGGCCTGTTAGCTAGCATTATTTTTACTTTCTCTACTACGTATAGTAACCAGGGGAAGTATTGTATTCCACCCAAAAATTCGATACCGAGATTTCACCGGAAATACATGTTTTGAGACCCCCTGAATCCAAAAAAAGAATTTTTGGAAACATGTACGTGTGTGTGTGTCTGTGTGTCTGTCTGTGAACAGCATAACTCAGAAACGAACAGTCGGATAAACACCAAACTTGGTATTTAGGTTCAGTATCTTCCAGAGATGCGACACGAAGGTTTTCAAGAAAAATTCAAGAAAATGTAAATTACCCTTTACATGGAACATTTTTCGAAAATTTTAATTATCTCAAAAATGGCTCTAACGAGTTTGATTAAAATATCATATGTTTAAGATATTTTCATGCCAAATAAAATGTATATCTTGAATTTTCTGGGAATGTCTCCAAAAGTATTCTTCATTGTGAACGACTTTTGCATAACTGGTAAACCATAAGAGATAGACAAAATGTTACTACACAAAAATGTAGATCGCGTTAAAATACACAATTTATGTCATATGCATTTTTTTCGCTGAGTGAACCATTTTCGAGATATTGCTTGGTTTTCCCATAAATTTTCCAATACTTATTTTCTCAAATAGGAATTCGTTATTCATTTTCTTTGTCTTGTATATGCAAAGAGTATTAATCTGTGGCAAAGGAAATGGTGCTGCACCTAGCAACCAGCTATTAAGAGATAAGTATGTGCTTAAAGGCTACTGTATTTCTATATTGCCCTTGTAAATATATATTCCCCTTACATCTACAAGAAAATTAGCAATAAGATAGAGTCTGCAAATGTTTATCTCGATTAACATGAAGTAGATGGAGAATAAGCGTTTGTAAAAATAGTTGTTACAAGAGTAGAGAAAGTCATGTGAGTGTAACACATCAGATTTTTTTGAAATGCAGACATGCTTTATGTAGTCGCATGGGTTTACAATTTCTCAAATGACTGAATATTTGTATGATTTTGCATTGAGTTGCACTTAAGCATTTCTTACATAACATATAATACAATTTGTACCATATTCCAACAGATATATAGATGTACTGTATTTCTCAATTTTTCAATCATTTTTAACAAATGTTACCTGAATATTAGAACAATAAATTGGGGTGATATAAGTAAAATTCTGGTTTATGCGGTTCGTACTTTCAGATATATTAGTATGCTCTACTTACTTTCTGTATGTTTAATTGTTTATGAAATATGATGTAACGCTTTTGTGAAAATTACAGTTGCGGGAAACGAGCATCAAAGTAAAAATTGTGTTATATTTAGGGTTACGTTTAAATGAAAAGTGACATAGCTTGACATTTATGAATACTCTCTGCAAGTTTACAAGTTAAATAATTCTGTTTTTTTTTTCGCTAGATTAAAGGGTAAAGCCATTTTGTAAACAAAACAAATGGCACCATTGTTCACTACTTCCCGAGGTCACAGGTTCAAACCGGAGGAGGGCGATGATTTTTTTCGGGCATAAAAATCCTTAGCATGGCTTCCTTCGGAAGGGAAGTAAAGCCGGTGGTCCCTTGTCGTAGATTTACGGCACGTAAAAGAACCTCAAGCCTGATACGCATACGAATTGCATGTTGGGATTTGTAGCTCTGTTTAACAGTATAAATCAGTATTAATTAAACTGTTAGGTATTTGCATGGAATATTATACCATTTAAAAATAAATTTATTCTAAAATTTAGATTATTAGCATGGGACTACTTTCCTGTGCGCATTGCTACCGTGACGTACCACGGTGTACTGGTCACGTGGGTTTATTTTGGCGCCAATCAATCTAAGAGTGCATACAGTTTAGCCAGAGACTGCAGAATGCAAGTCCAGAGGAGCGGGTAAACGGCAACGTTTTTAGTCACTGTTCGCTGTAATGTACTGCTACGTGAAGAAAGTGGAATGTTCCACTGAGGAAAGCTAGGAACACATTTTCCACCACATGCAGGTATTGTAAGCAGGTTCACCAAATCCATGTGGCATGTCTCTCTCGCCGAGGAGCAAGCGTGCCAAACGTGCAATAGCAGACCGTGCATCCCAGATACCAAAAATAAATAAAAATGTCTGATGTGTTGCACTCACATAACTTTCTCTACGCTTGTACAAACTATTTTTACAAACGCTTATTCTCCACATACTTCATGTTAATCGAGATATCGAGATATTAACCTTATTACTAATTTTCTTGTAGGTACAAGGGAATATGGTAGGTTTTAAGCGATATTTAAATCTTTTAAGAGCTGTCTGCTATTTGGAGCAATCCATTCTCTTTGCATGTCCAGGACATAAAAAAAAATGTATAACGAATTTCCATTTGAGAAAAAGTGTAAGTATTGGAAAAATCAAAGAAATAACGAGGAATATCTCGAAATGGTTCACTGGACAAAAAAATGTATATGACATAAATTGTGTTTTAACGCGATCTACAATTTTTGTGAAGTAAAATTTTATGTATCTCTTACGGTTTACCAGTTATGTAAAAGCCATTCACAATGAAGAGGGCTTTTGAGGACATTCCCAGAAAATTCAAGATATAGACACATTTCATTTGTCATGAAAATGTCTTAAACATATGATATTTTAACCAAAATTGTTGGCTATTAAGTGCTGGGCTCAAGCAGAACACAAGAACTTCTGGACATCCATTGAGGGTTGCAGACATTCCAAGTTGTGTATTACAGACCTGGATAACAGCCGGGCAAAATACTTGCGCGGTCTTAGTAGAAGACTTGCATGGGCAACAGGATTCATTACAAGACACTGTGCCAAAAAGTTTAATCTATACAGAATGGGATTGTTTAACAACCCTATCTGTAGTAGATGTCTAGAAGGAGATGAGACTGTTACTCATCTACTATGTGATTCTCCTGCTCTTGCGAATCAAAGAGCAAGTATTTTTGGCAATCACTTTCCAAAGATAGATGAACTATCGAAAGCCTCAGTTAGCAGTCTGGTTAAGTTCATATAGAGCAACAGACTACTTAACTGATGAAAGGGGGAATGCGCAATAGATCTTAAGGTCGCAGTGCTTGGGCATAAAACCCACCCCTTCTCAAACTAGAACTAGAACCAAAATTGTTAGCCATTTTTTGAGAAAATCAAAATTTTCGAAAAATGTTCAATGTAAAGGGTAGTCTGGGTTGGGGGGAATTTTCATGAAAAAGTTCGTGTCACATTTTTGAAAGATCTAAACCTAAATACCAAGTTTGACGCACATTCACACGGACCTTTTTCTAAAAATTTGTTTTTGATTCAGGAGCCCTTAAAAAGATGTATTTCCGGTGAAATCTGGGTATCGAATTTTTGGGTGGAATGCAATACTTAATATACGTAGTAGAGAAACTAAAAAGGATTAAGGCAGGGGGTTAAACCTTTCAGGAACAAAAAAAAACACTGTAAAAGAAACATAGGTGTATAGAACAGAAAGAGCTGGGAGGCTAGAAGAGAGGGGGTAAAAGTTGGATGTAATAATTCAAGGGAACGGGGAAAAGGAATATCACCCTCAGGGAAAGGTGTCATTTATAAAACTGACACAAAATCTAAGCAAAAGTGTGTATCTGTATATACGAGTAAATAGACGATTTACATATAAAATGAATATACCCAATAAAGGTAGATATAAGAATTTAAGGTGAAGCATTTTGGTTTTCATTAAGGTGGAGCAATTTGTAAGTATCATAAACAACTATTACAGATACCACAACCTGCCTTATTTGCCGTACCGTATTCAACTTCCTTCCTTACAGTATTTCAGACAGATTCACATGCACATTGGATATCTTTGTTGAACTGCTAGCTGCAAGCCCGATGCATATTCTGTGCGAGGAGAGAAGTCCAGCCTTGCATTGTGTCGCGGCCTGCCGGCGAGCGGTTAGCGACAAGGGAATAGCGCCACGTTATTGTAAGGTACTGCATCCCTCTGTCCCTGGGGACCCGCCCACTCTCCTCTGCTTCAAGACAAGCTCCCTTTGTGCCAAAACATGTCTTTCTTGTGCGTATCTTCCCCTCACATTACAGTGCAGTGGCGTGCAAAATTGTAAACTATAAAAACCGTCATGAAAATTGGGAACACGAGATGAATAAGCCCACAGCGGTCGTGCATGTTTTATTTTGCAAATTCTAAATTAAAGTGCTTATGTAGCCCAAATTGTAATTAGTCTTGGCTCATTTAAATGTTTTTGAAAACGCTTCGTTTAAATTTGAAAAAAAATCAACTTTTTAAAACTCTCAAAAAAATTGTTAAATTTGCGGTTTTGCCTTTCTAACCATTTATATGCCCAAACGCGTGTATGTGCCTGTAAATAATGTGTGGCGTTTTCAAAATTGATTTTCTCAGAATCTTGCTTTCTTGCATTTTTGCTGTCTTACATTCTTTTTTATTTATTTCAAACTTCAGCACACGTACTTTGATATCTAAGAGAAAACTTTCTTCATATCAAGCGTAGTTTTGGATTTTGGGTTTTAATAATTCAATACATTATTGACTTTTAGAAAGCTAAAATTATTGCATACTTAATTAGTTTTACCAGGAAATGTTTTAAAATTACATACAATTTAATCTTTGGTTGTAAACAACTATATTCGAGAAATAAAAACAAATGTAATACAGTTTTAAAAAAATTTCAATATTTGAGACAGTTTACATCAGACTCGACGTTTAGCCTTTGAAAATTGTTTTTCTTGGGATGTTGGGTACATAGGACCGTGAAAAAAATTTTTTAATTGTATTTAACACACTTTTGATAGATAATTCAGGTAAATTGGTTGAAATTTGCAGAAATTAGCAAATATCAGTATTAAGTACATTTAAATAAAAATTATATTGATATTTTACTATTTCGTTCCAAATGAAGGTGAGCTTAAAAGTTTTAAAAATTATATGATAAGTAATATCATTCTACTTCAGTTTAACGCAATACAATGGTTAAAATTAGATCTCGGATTTTAAGGCAAATGTTTATTTATTTCTTTATGGTGCTACATTCGCCCTTCCCACTCTGTTCAGTTAGGAGGTGTAGTTTAGAATCGTAATAAATCCAGTTAGAGTCAGTCATTACTGGTAGCATTACTAATTAATGACCCCCATGGAAAGGGTACTGAGAAGGTTGCAGATTATGGAACGTATTGCATAGATACAATTAAATCACTCAATTAGAATATATAAAACATTACACCGATTAAAATTATTATTTTGTGAAACAATTTCTCAAGCTTAAAGCACGGTGGCAGCCCTTGCCCAGATACAATGGCATAAAAAATACTGCATACGTATTAATAATTTATTTTAATATAGAAGAAATTATGGCGGCAGCACGCGTCCAAATGTAATAACCCTTATGGTGCTGCTAATTCTTGAAGCCGTACTCACATAATACTGAATAACCGCATAATTATTAAGTAGGTTAAAGTTGAAATTTGAACAATAATTTAAATACACAAGAAT
This sequence comes from Deroplatys truncata, assembly GCA_030765065.1. Taxonomy (NCBI): domain Eukaryota; kingdom Metazoa; phylum Arthropoda; class Insecta; order Mantodea; family Mantidae; genus Deroplatys; species Deroplatys truncata. The sequence goes on from CM060975.1 coordinate 224,244,394, forward strand.
AATTTATATAACGAAACATGAAATATTACACAATTCAGGGGTCTTGTATGACACTCATACTTACAGGTAATACTGGGAGCTATTCCACAAAATGACTGACCAGCACATTCTAGAATTTTAAAGTATCCACTTTCAAAAGCATATAGGATGCAATTCATCTACTGCTACATTCAGCCTATATAAAATATATTACCAATGTGCTCCAAGCCCTGCTTTTGACATGCGAGAGAGAGAAAGAGAAAATAAGCAAAATGGCTTAAACATGCTTGAGTTGAAAAAAATCGGATACCACAAACCCTAATGAGACGCTAGATTCCAATACCCGAGTTTAAAGTATAATCAACAACCAAAGTGCATTTCACATAATATTTAGCGCAATTTAATATCCTAGTTCCTCATTGCCAGAATTAAAATGACCCTTTGGCCGAACAGTTGGTTAAAGACCCCTTCTTCGTTGATGTTCCACTCAAGAATCTTTCTTCACTTCGGCTGACAAGCAAGCTCAGGCGGCTGGAAAGAGGGGAGGAGCAGGAGCCTATCACAGCACGCCGAATAAGCTCGCCCGAGAGGTGCTGCGAACAAGTCTAGCAGCAATTGAGAAACTTGCTCTGATCGCATTGTAGCCAACATCTTGAGGCGTAACCAGAGATATACAACTATGCTCTCTATTTCACTCTGCTATAAGCGAAGCGACTTGACATGCTTACTCTGATTCCATTACAGCGAAGATACGTCCACTATCATAACTGACGTACAACCGTTACAACAGGGAATGGAAAATAATTGTAAATGTTTATGAATTATGAAAACACAACGCATTTCTCCAAAATGTCCGATAAAAATGGCTTAATGTTTCTTTTCCTTGAACTACCTGAAAGAAATGATTTTCAAAAATTATCATTTAGTCTTAAGTTTCTATTATCACGAGAGGATTGTGAAGCGCGAAGACTACAATATGGATTCGAGTCAACAACGACACTTAACTCGTTGCGAATGGACGCCTCTGGTCAACGTTAGTATAATACAAGTATAAAGCACAATACTTATTTTAAATGTTACTTCTAGTCTTTATATTCTGCATTGTGCTCAGTTTCCTTACATTATATTGTGAAGAGAACCCCGAATTATAACCACTCGAAATCTCCTATTAACACTCCTGGCTGGTGGATTATAAATACCTTATTTCAAGATGAAAAAATAAACTATTTTCTCATTAGTGAATCAAACAGTAAGATTTAAACAATCTCTTCGTTTTAGTTGCGGCAATTAACTTTTAAGGCATTGAAATATAATATATCTATTAGGCGAGTTAATGAAGGAATGGTGAAAGAATGTAAAAAAAAAAAAATCAAAAAGCGCCTTTTTTATCTTTGCTTCTTAAAATATGTTCAGGTTTTAGCAGCCCAAAAATACCTTTTTCCCTATCCGGTGGTTAAAAGGTCTTTAGATATTCGCCTAGGAAAAAGTATTCTGAAAATTTAAAGTGCCTGCCTGTAGGCTTTAAATACGTTTTTGCAGAGAAAAATATCATAACCCTAGAGAAATATCGAGTAAATTTTATTAACAGACTGTCGCTAATCAGGAATAATTGTAAGCATCATATTCAAATGTAAAAATACCTTACAGTGTAATTAAAAATACCGAGCGAGGTGGCGCAGGCGGTAGTGCGGGTGGTTCGCATTCGATGGGTCGTGGGTTCGATTCCTGCGGCTGCATTCCTGGTCCATAGGTTTGTTCGGGGTTTCTCAGGATCGCTAGGCGAATGCTGGGAAGGTGAATTATATCCCCCGAATTTCCTGTCACTCCATTTCACCTCCCTTCTCATTTCACTTCACCTTTCATCTGCTTGGTTGTTTCAGAGTTGCAAGTATCGGCGGGAGTCTCAGCATTGCATGCTCTCTGTAACACTTCGTCCCCCGGAATGCGGGTGCTCTCCGAGTCCCGGGTCTCCCAGTGAGATGTGTAAGCCTTCAGCACGGGGCCGGTTGTGCGAGCTGTCACCGGGGAGTTTCAACCTGGAAAATGTAGAGACCCTGCCCTCTGCTCTGTCATTCCTCCTGATCCGGCAGTCCTCTGTCTCCTCTCACCTCAGCCCTCCCTCTCGGGAACGCCCCGTTAGGGGCCTAGGCACAAAACATCTGCTTAGGTCGAGGTTCTAAGTCCCCCTCCGCTTCCAGTCATACGTCATAATTAAAAATTGTACATACATTACTGGATAATTTAATAAGTATGTGACCGGCTTTAAATGCCTAAAATGTAAATTTCATGCCTGAAATTCCGAGATCTACCTAAAATACATTATTTCTTGAAGTATCTACTTTGTTTCCCACAAACTGTATGAAAAATAAATATGAAACACTATGAAGCTTTTTATAGTGGATGTTTACTGCTAATGAGCAGCACTGCACATATGATCCGGCGGCGGCAATACAACATAGCGGAATCCTAGTGTCTCCAGATGGGACTTCCGGTTAGGCGGCTAGAGCCTCTCCTTACTTCGTGGATAGATTCGGCCAGAAGGTTTCCATGCAGAAACAGGTCTCTGCTCAACGCATGGACTCCGCATACATTCATCGCCGTCCACTGCGTCAGGCCCTGCAACACTGGTTTGAAGAGGCAATCTTATTGAAAAATATTACGCAGTAAAAGTTAAACAGAATGTTTCTGAAGCTTCTGTTCCACACAAAGTGTCATTGGGATGAATATTTAAGTATAATTACACAAACGTTTTTGTATGTAAACGGCTTACCATCCGAAATACTTCCAATCGCACTGTAAGCATAAGGAGGAGGCACTCATATACTTTACTTAAGTTCTCATTATTATAAAGCTCTATAAAAATCAGTTTTATTACCGCTTTTCAAAACGTCGCCTCCATGTACAATGCGCTGAGAGAGGGAGAAAATTTTGAAACAAAACAATCCAGCGAGTGTAAGGATGTGAAACATAGACTGGAAAGGGAGAGAGGGAAAGACAGGGTGAAGAGAAGGATAAATGGGAGAGAGAAATAAAGACGGAGGGAGAGAGTGGGATGAGACAGTGAGAATATGGGAAAGGTAGCGTGGTACATAAGAGTTTTTTCAGTACTCGCCTTGCGTCTAGCAAAACCATGAAAAAAACCTTAGTCAGACCTCAGACGCTAGCGCTCGAGCCATCCCGATAGGCTTCATTACTCTTATTTAATACTTATTGTAACCTGCTATAATATTTTTGGTCGGCCACACTGTAACACGCTGATTACATGTGACATCGGTGAACTGTTATGGCATCCATAATATTTCGGCACCTCATTATGATTTTATTCGGCGGTGCGGGCAGCTTCGCTATCGCCCACAACTTTTAACACCTTTAAAGCAGCAATCCAAGCTGCCAGAAATGACAATTTTACCCAATTTCGAGCGTTCCAGTGGCAGACATTCCCCGAATACATTTCACAAATTGCACAATCAACAATGTGTATTTCAAATAAATGTGTTGTTTTTAGGTTAGGATGAAATATAAGCATTAATGCAACTTCAAACACTCCACGGGATCCATTCCATTAAAAATATGAAATATACCTATTTGAAACAAAATAAGCTCTGTTCATTGTAATTCTATATCGTCATAGAGTGTTAATTTTCTTTGTTTTAATATGTGTAGCTATTACGTTACCTGCAAAAAGTCAATAAATATTGCATGTACTCAACAGTGATGCTATCTGCCACACTATTTGCAAACACCCTCAAGGTCTTGGTGTCTGTGTTGCGATTCGATCAGCATTTAATTACAACACGATTAATAGGGTAAGCTGTTTTTGTAAGAACTTAAAGTTTTGAAATTATAGTGTGGTGGCCAAAAACAATCGCATGCAATTTGATTATAATAGTAATTAAAACGCTCACATGAAAATTATGAAACTCGCTACCGCTCGTTTCATAAACATGCTCACCTTTTAATTACTACCATTATAGTCTTGTTGTATAATATATTATTATCGTATTCTGTATTTTCGCTTCTCTGTCTTTGCAAAATCTGTTGCCTGATTAGACGTGCTGCTCTGCATGGCAATTTCCTTCTGTCAAGAATCTAAAAACCTACTGATGTTTAAGAACAATAGTAAAGGTACATAATCAATCAGCGCGATAACTCGATGATCAAAGTCTAGAAATGTGGTATATGAATTGCAATTAAGAAAGAACCGTTAAAATTTGGAGGTCAGGTTGAAGCAAATTCTCTGTAGTAGGTATGGTCTATAGGGAAGGGGTCGCAGAAACGGGAATCGCGAGTCGTTTGAATTTCCGGTGCCGTTCACCCTCTTGTTGCCTGCCAATTGTCAGTTGTCTACAAGCTGCCATGCGTGTTGCATTTTTGGTGATTCGGCGAAAGTTGCAATTCTCGCCATTTTTAACCTTTAGCATTCTGTTATTCAATAACTTTATATCGCCTGTAAATTAAATTAAGTTGGGTTTTATTTACGGACGCTTTTTAATTGCTGTGGTCCTTAGCTCCCATTCTATATTGGGCGTGAAAGACCAGCAATTTTGCTCAGAGGCCTCTGTATAAGGTTTGAGGTTCTTTTAAGTGCCGTAAATCTACGACACGGGACCACCGGCTTTACTTACCTTCCGAAGGACTCCATGCTAAGGATTTTTACGCCCGAAAAAAAAAAATCCACCGCCCTCCGCCGGGTTTGAACCCGCGACCTCGGTAACTAGAGGCTAGCATGGTAACCACTACACGATGTAGGCTATAGTTGGAAGGTAACAGCGGACTAAAAAAATTAATGCCATAGCCTTTGCATAATATAGCTTATCCTTCATTTAAAATAAAACCTTTGGCAAAAATAGCCCTGTGGCACTTAGGTTCGTTGGTACTAAGGAAGGTGAGCTCCACTATTTAATTTTTTCATCATTTATGTTGACATCTGTAACTAAATGCTTCACGTGTATTCCAATATACTGATTAAATAACGTAGGGTGGACTTTGGCGGCATCTATAACTTGTTTAATGATATAAAGATATATTTTAGCCTATGACTCAAAGTTAACGATATCTCGGGACCAAAGAGACTAAATGTACTCCAAATAAGAAAGATTTCTTTTTTAAGTTTTATCTACACAATTAAGATATGAGTAGCTGAATCAGGTGAATGTGGAATTGGGTTAATTTTAAAAGTTCGAGAAAAATCACATTAACGCTTGTTACCATACCTTATCTTCATTGCATCAGTAGATATACATTGTGTAGGTTGACATTGTCAAATAAGTTTGAAAATATGCAATTGTTAAGTTTGTAAAAGATTCCTTAGGAATATAAAACGTTTTCTCATACAAATAGTATTTAAGTTTGGATTTAAAACGCCCGAGGTTGTCTACATTTAAAATATTACCTGGTAAATTATTAACTTGGCTGTCCGTATAAGTTGGTGATTTAGTATATCTAAAGGTTCAATATTTATAAAGGTATATATCACCTTTGCTTTCTGTGTTATGATCATGTTATTCTGAGTTACAAATGAAAATATCTTTCTTATTAAAATAAAATATTGCAGTTTATATGTTAAAATTCTTGTTACAGTAAAAATCTTATTATGTTTAAAATACACTCTAAGGACTAGCTTGGTTACAAGTTACACCTAACCTTAAACGTTTTTGAGCAATGAAGGGTCTATGTATACTAGCTGCCCTACCCCAGATTAAAATATCATAAGAAATAATACTATATTCAAGAGAAAAATATACATTAAGGAAACTTTCTGTGTTCCTAGAATATTTTATAGTCCTAAAAGCAAATAAAAATTTACTGAGCAGACCATAAATATAATCAACTCAGAATATACATAAACACTTAAGAATTTTCGGCTTTGGCATCAATAAAATCTGTATTTTTAACATATGACATATGCAGGTCTTGACGTCTATTAAAAGAATAACAGCAGTTTTATCCATGTTAACTAATAAATTATCATAAGCACAACACTCCTTAAATTTATCAATTGTAACACAAAAAATTTTATGGTATAATACTTAGACTCAGTAGTCTCAACAGTAAACATAAAGGAGGTATCACAGAAGGCAAAGTTTTGAAATTCACGTGACTTGATTCAATCACTTCTTTCTACAAATTGCAGCTTATCCACCACTGATACGGACTCAGATCTTTGCTAGGCTTTCGGTTTCCTGTGGTTTGAATTGTTCATCTTTTTTTTTGGGGGGGGGGGGAACTGTGGGGCCAATAAAGCTGTCCCTTTTCTTTGTATGGGAATTCCCTTTGTTGAAAATAATCGATACTGAACTGCCCTTTACTGAACAATCTGACCCTCTCACCCTACTTAACGAGAAGGTGGGAGCCTCTTTTAGGGAGATGGTAGGTTCCCATCCCAAAAATGTCAGGTAGCAAAATAGAGCACCTTTGCTTTAAATGTATACGTCGCTTATGAAAAAGCAGCTGATGCTTAGCATAAAATGTTTGTACAATACTTGACATAATTAGGGGAAGTATTCCGTTTCATCTCAAAATTAGATATCGAGATTTCATTGGAAATACTTATTTTGAGGTCTACTGTACCTTAAAAAGTTATCCGTGCGCCTGTAAACCAAAAGTTGAATATAATCCAAATTTTCTACTTCAGTCTAACATTTTTCGAGGATGCAACATGAAGATTTTCATGAAATTTCCCCTCCCCAAACTACGTTTACATGGAAAAAGAATCGTTGTTTTATTTTCTTAAAAACAATTTATATTAAAATGTCATAGGTTTGACCTCCTGAGTTTTGTACAGCTCTAAAAAGGTTAAGCAATAGATAAAGCAAAAATAAAAAAATGAATAGGAGGTTAGTTTTACTTTCAATAAAATTATACAAAATTGCTTCTGATAATTTTGCATTCTGGATATATGATGACCATGGGTATAGTGTACTTCTCAGAAGGGGACACACACACACACACGCGCGCGCACACACACACACACACACACACACACACACACACACACACACACATTCAAACAGGAAACAACAGAGGAGTTTTCTGTGTTGAAGACTGCGGCTCTATTAAAAATCAGCAAGAAAGGAAATCCTTTATGTTATGACGCCTATAAATTAGGCAACTGTTTAGCATGACGGCGAAAATCTAATTCAGTAGCTGCCGAAAAAGGTGGGCCACCTGTAATAAAGCTTCTCTCCCCAGACGCATTACAATATTTCTACAGGATGGATACATAGATTATACTAATACTTTATTATTATTATTATTATTATTATTATTATTATTATTATTATTACACACAAGTTAGCATTTTATATACTAAACATTTGGAACTTTTAATGTCGTTTTCTGTTACAATGAAAAATATTACACTAGCACAATTGAATTTCCGTAAAACTCAAATTCCCAAATTTCTTCCAAACATTGGTTTATATCCGTTAATATATTAATTCAACCAAATTACTGATACTACTTATAATCAAAATATGTTTCATAAGTTTACGAAATTTCAAAATTATGGCTTATGTTTTAACTTTTACTAAAAGCTCATAAAAACAATGTTCTTAATCGCACATAAAAGAGAGGGAGAGATAGAGTTTGGGAGAAGAAGAATGAGAGAGTGGACCTGAGAAAGTCGAGAGAATGTTAGAAGGGAGAGAGAGATTAACGGGTAGATAGCAAGGGAGAAGGCAAGAGGTGAGAATTAAGAGAAATGAGGAGAGGGTAATGAGAGGGTAAGATTGAGAGAGAGAGAGAGGCTGAGGTAGAAAATTGAGAGATGAAGAGGAAGCCGAAAACGCGAATGGTGCTGCGGATTCTGCTTGATACTAGATATGCAAGCCGAGTTGTTGATTTTGGTACATAGAAATAAATACAAAACTAAAAAGTTTTCTCAATAAAAATAGTCGTGTAGAACTGGGTAACTCTTACTGCAAAGAAATTCATAATATTATTTCCTCAATCTTCAAGAATTATTCACCCTCTGTTCACCTTACGAAAGGAAAAGAATCGATGTACCTATGTGATGAAATCTCAGTTGTCCAGGTATTATGAGCTCCAAGGATTTACGGAAGCACGGACAAACACATTTCAGCGCTTCGCACAGGTGCGTTGTCGCGCCTAAAGATCCTCTAGGGGACAATGAGCAGCTGGTTTTGTGTTGGGCAGCGGCGTTCTGGACCTGCCACCGATGCATCATGGTCGAAATAAATAAATAATGTGGTTGCCCAGCATCCCCCAGTTTACCGAACAGCTGCCGGCTAGTGAGCGAGTGAGCGTTCAAGGTCTGCGGCGATGAGTCATCCACCGCAATCAAGAGCATTGTGAGAGAATGTGGACTCTCTCTTGTCTTTCACAGAATCGGTAAACCTTTGACTCTCTGAGACAGCTTCAGCAGACGCGGTCCAAGAGGTTAATAGACCCCTCATCATTATCTCGTAGATGTTTTACAGAAATTAACGTAGCATAATGATATTCATTATTATTATTATTATTATTATTATTATTATTATTATTATTATTATTATTATTATTATTATTCAGGGCTTAAGGTCCTCGGTGCGTTCCGTCTCCATCAAATTATCACGCCATCGCATTACTGACCTCCCTAGTGACCTCCTTTCTAATGATTTATACTTCATGGTGCTCTGGTCATACCTGTAGTTGGCATTCTATTTACATGGTTTTTCCGGTTATGGGTATCCTTTAATAATTGTATAATACTATCCATTTTATTTCTTTTCTGATATCTCCATTTCTTCTTTTGTTAATAATGTATATCCAGCAATATATATGGAAGCTGATTTCTCCCTCTATTCTTTTTTTCTTGTTTTTTTGTTAAATCCAAAATTCACAGCCATACAGAAGATCCGGAACTGCTATTACTTTATAATATTTTAACAAACATTTTTCCTAGTTTTCCACGTATTGTTCCATAGAAATATTTAAATTTATTTAATTTTTCTTTAATTTCTCATTTTCTTCCCATGTTTATTGAACAGCCTAAATATTTGAACGTTTTAAATTATTCCACTATTTTGTTGCCTTAAATCCAGTCCAGTTAGTCATTAATTTTATTATTATTATTATTATTATTATTATTATTATTATTATTATTATTATGCTTCCTTGCTTTTCTTGACAAAATTTTCCTAAACTTTCTGATCAAATCTGACACTTAACACTTAAAATTAATGTTAAGGTCACCGTGGGTAACTATAACTTGACGATTAACTTACATGACGAATACATTAATACAGTGTACATTTCATAATTGAAATGGTTATTAACTATTACTTTCTCTACCACTTACCTATAGGAGGTAGAGCAAGTATACTGCATTCAATCCAAAATTCTATCTTTCCATAACTTTGTGTTATAGTTCAACATCTTTTACATGGAAAATGTTTCATTATTTGTACAGTATTCTCAAAAATTACTGTGGTTAAAATGCCATGTATTTAAGATATTTTGCATGACTAATTATATATACATATATATAAATAATTTGAAGTTTCTACGAATGGTCTATAAAGCTTCTTCTTTCGAAATGTATTATGTATAATTTTATATGGTTGTTAAACCATTAGAAATAGACAAATATTTACTGAACAAAAAAGTGTAGATTTCGTTAAAACACAGTTTATGTCAATTGATTTGTAGTATAAACCATTCACGATATATTAATTTCTATTTTACACTACTTTTGTGTTACATTTTTTTTGAAAATTCACTAATATATTGCTTCTGATGTAGTGCAAACAATATGAAACTTCAAAGCCAGCATGCAACAACACAGTTTTTAAAAACAATTATCATGGCTTCAACCTCCTGTATATCCTTGTACCTACAACAAATGCAAAATGAAGTATTTCTGCAAACGTTTACCTCGATTAACATGAAGTAGAAAAGTAAGATGAGGTAAGAATAGCTTTTAGAAGAGTTTTTTTTTAGAAGAGTAGTTTGTATGTAACACATCACATTTTGTAATAGTGTTTAACACCCGTTTTTACTAATCCGGCACCACAGCGTTGGACACTGGACATACCTGAAATGAAATTATACAGGGAAAGGAAATTTGGGAAGGCCGCGTTCCAGACATTTGTTTAGGATGTGTCTCTAGCATTTGCCATTTATGAAGACTGAGGAAAACAGAACAAATATCACTCAGAGGACTGTTCTGGAGGGATTCGAACCGCGAACCTCCCGTTCTCGAGTCTTGCCTTAACGACCCGTGACGAACCTAGTATTATACAACATTTCATAATAAATTAATTAAGCATTTCCATTACAATAATTTTCAGTAGTTTGTAAACATAAAGGTTAGATGGTGTTCTGTGACACTGTGTAAGATGATATTATTCTTGATGTTTTCATTCATAAGATGTACAATTTTTTGCTTTCTCTACGACGTGCTTACAGTAAATAGAGAAAGTATTGCATTTCACCCAAAAATTCGATGACGAAATTTCACCGGAAATACTTGCTTGTTTTGAGGCCCCTGAACAAAAACAAAATCATTTTTAAAAAAAGATCCGGGCGCGCGTGTGTGTGTGTGTGTGTGTGAAAAATATAACTCAAAAAACGAAAAGTCGGTTAAATACCAAACGTGGTATTTAAGTTTAGGACTTTTCAAGGATATGGCACAGATCCCCTACCCCAAATTACTCTTTACATGGAAACTTTTTTGTTGTATTTTATTTTCTCAAAAATAGCTGTTATATTTGTATTAAAATCCATGTGTTTGAACTATTTTCATGACAAATAAAATGCACACATTTAATTTTCTGGGAATAGCCTGTTAAGCCCTTGTTATTCTGAACCATTTTTGTATAACTGGTAAACGTAAGAGCTAGACAAAATCTTACTGCACAAAAATTTAGATCTCGTTAAAGCACATAATTTATGTGAAATAAAACGGCTTTTGACCTTAATCATTTCCGAGGTATTCTCAATTATTGGTTTGAATTTTCAAATGCTTTATACTTTTCTCAACTGCAATTCGTTATTCTTTTCTTGGGGGCGGGGCCCTTTGGTCGCTAAATACTAATTAGGCATCAGTGTATCATATTTGTTGCTCGCTTTTATGATCAATTAAACCGGGTAGCTCATATTGGACGATGAATGAACAACATGGTTGGCATGATGCCCGGGGTCCTTAGAGTTTAAAGTTATGCGACATTCATCTTCTCAGGTTAAGGTAAAATCTAGGAAAAAGCATTAACCAGGTAACTCAACCTAACCGAGAGTCGAACTCGAGACCTCACGAATGTGAGGCAGACACGCACCCCCACACCACAGAGGTGGATTTCTTTATTTTTCATGTTTGGCAAAGAGAACTGAATTTCAAAGCCATAACATAGCGACCAGACTTCAAAGTATTTAACTATCATCATAGTTTATTGTCTGTTTCCTATAATTACATCGAAATGAGTAAATGAGTAAATAAGGATTGTCTGTATTAACCAGAAGTAGATAAAACAATAAGCTTTGTTAGAATAGTTTGTAGAAGAGTGAGTAGAGAAAGCATATGAATACAACACGTAAGATATTTTTCATATGTTGAAAACAGTTTCTGTATCTAAACATGGTTTATTGTTTGTTTGCTATTAAGCGACTAAGTCTTAGAAAGAAAGAAAGAAAGAGAGAGAGAGAGAAAGACACAGAGAAAGAAAGAAAGAAAGAAAGAGAGAAAAAAAGAAAGAAAGGAAGGAACATTGTATTTAAGGTCGCATCTTACATTGCATAAAATAAAATTTATCGATACGATTCATTTGAAAAATCTTAAATTTATAATTAATCCATAGATTTCTTTCTCTCATTCAGCTACCTATTTTTATATTGTAGAATTTTAATCAAGTAATTGTATTTATCTGTTCAATATTTTGTGGATAAATAATTATTATAAATCACCGCATTTCAAGATGGCATACTAAAAGACTAATTTATTATAATCTGTTACAACTTATTCATTTATTCACCTTCCCTTTGCATTAAAGTTCCTGAAATATAAAGACCTGATTGCTCTATCAACTAAGGCTACAACGATTTCTTTAAATATTACAACATATTATTATAGATTCAACACGATAGCTGTTCGAGAATAAGTGTTTTTACCTTTTCGCATTTATGCCGCGGATAAAACATACATCTCCGTTGTATAATCAAATTAAACAATTCTGCGTGAGAAATTAAATTCCATAAATTGATGCATGGACTGATCATGAATAAAACGTTCCTAATTTGATTTGAAATGTTACATAACTTAATTTAGTTTGAAATTATATTGAATTTCTTGGATACGTTACTGATTGGTTAAAATATTAATTCGTTTCTTTAGTTACACTGATTAACATTTAGAGGATTTTAAACTATGTTACAGTCTTTCTTGAGAGGCTGCTTTTCTTTGAAGTTCAAAATAATAGTTCTTTCATTTTATATTCCTATTTTGCTTTTATTGGATGCACGGATTCCATTAAGTAGAAAACTGCCTGAGGCATAGTATTAATTTTTTATGGTGCAACATTGCCTTTTTTGAGTATTGTTTTAATGTTGTATTTTATGTTATGTAAGGCAGTATTTACCGTATGTTGGTGTAATCAGAAACTATTATAATTAATTTTCATACCATTTTTCAAGCTGATTTATATTGTACGAACGATTCTAAGCCTAAATAATCTCGCATTCTTTATTAAAATTTCCAGGAAGGTCTCCATTTTCTTAAGCGTATCTCATTTGGCAAATGCTACAAACGTAATTAAACTGCACAGAAATTACTTTTTTAAAATGGAAATTATCACTATTATTTCAAAAGTTAACCATGGAATAATGAAGGTTTAAATTACATTTATAAGCAGTTTAAAACATTTTTTGTTTAAATCTTCTCCTAAACCAGTTTAAACTAAATATACCTAGATCTAAACCTATTGGAGAAAGCGGCCCTAAATTTATAAATGTTCCTCGCCTCAGACCGGGAAATACTTGCCCATACCTTAGAGGGCTCTATATAATGTATGAACAAAAAGTGAAAGAGCCTGTATTAAATTAGGCCAGGAAATGCTTTAAGATAACTTCTATTAGCTGCAGTCACCTGTGGAGAATTTTCGAGAGATAAAAGCAAGTGTTTGATTTAGGTTATGTATCTACCGCACAGATATCAGCAGGGGAGTATTAATTGCTCATGCCCTAGTTGCTGGTCTACTCCAGTGCGCTGCAAGCAACTGGAATGGAATTAGTCTGATGGAGCGAAAGCCGGGTCAGCAACCTTAGCGAAGCATATGACATGGGGAGTCAGTTTTATGTTCCGCAGGGGAAGTGTGAACCGCTTCAAGCTAATCAAATGCGCCTGAGCTTGTATTTATGCTGAATGCTCGCACTATTGGTAAACGAATTTGTAAGATTTTGGATCAGTATGACCTCCATACTCATTTCGGTGATAATACCCAACCTTAGGTAGAGTGCAACATATGATCGACGCCTGCAGATCTGGAAATTCTTGAATAGCTATGGTAAAATTTCGCGAAATATAATTGCAGAAGTATTGAGTAAGCTTGTAAAATAATTCAAGCAAAAGCCGCAACTCCTTTTAGTTCAGTTAAAACAGGTCTGGACTAGTAATGTTAAAAGAAAAACTATGTATTCAGTGTATTTAAAGGATAATTTGTTACTACTCGTATATTCTTACTTCCTCTAGCACCTACTAATAGTAGCTAGAGAAATTACCCACTGTGAGTTTTAGAGAGATCTGCATTTTTTGTGCCGTATGCTATCGCTAAACATTTACAATTATCAAGATTATATTCCGAATGAAGTGGACTAACAGGCTGTTCCCAGAAAATTCAAACCTGCAATTTATTTGTAATGTAAATATCTTTGATATATGGTATATTAATCAAAATTGTTTGTTATGTTTTAGAAAATAAAAAATGTCGAAACGTTCATGTAAAGCGTAGTTTGGGGTGGAAGATTTTCTTGAAAATCTTGGGCGCATCTTTGGAAGATACTGAACCCAAATACCAAGTTTGGCATTTATCTGACTTTTCATTTTTGAGTTATACAGACTCACACACATTCATACACAGACAAACAGCATACACACATGGACCTTTTTATAAAAATGCTCTTTTTTATTTAAGGGGCCTCTCGGTATCGAAATGTTTGGTGGAATGCAATACCTTCTCTACCTACTATGTAAGTAGAGGAAGTAACAGTGAAAAGTCCATAGATGCCGAATTTGGTATTTAAGTTCAGCATCCTCCAAGAATGTAATACGGCGATTTTCTAAAATATTCGTTCACTCCAAACTACTGTTTACATTGAAAAAGTTCGTTATTTCTGATTTTCTCAAAATTGGCTTAAGGGAACAAGTTACTCTGAAATGATAAGAAATCACATTTTTTGTTTTAGGTACTAATAAAATCTCTATTATTTCCAGTTTCAGAAAATATATACTTTTTAGGGGTTAAGAGGTTTTTAAGACATTTAAATACCATTTAAATGCTAGTGTGCATTCCTTTAAAGCTGTCATGCACGATCCTTTTAGAACATTTTTGTACCTTTCAACAACTAACGACTCTCATGCCCAGCGAGCATTTCAGCAACTAACAAAAGAGGCCAGGACCAAGAGAAGGCAATCAGAAAAGCTGAAGCAATCCAGGAATGAAGGTGCAGATGATTATGAGCCTGGAATGTACTGAAGTGTGTCAGAGTTTTAATGTTCAAACTTTAAATTCAGGTTTCTCAAAACAACATTTTTAGATACTTTGTACCGTTTTCAGAAAGTAAAGAGATAAAGAGCTGAAATTTTCAGTACATGTATAAACACATAGTTAATTTTTCTGAACCACAATCATAATTGTATAATGTATATTAGGGATATTAAGAAAGCAACATCATATCACTTTCTAGTGAACTGATATGCATAAATAAATAATTGAGGTACAGAAGATAGCTGATTATACTAAGAACAAGCATGCAAAAGTGTGATTCTGTTTTGCAAGTAGTATCAGAGAAAAAGGTACATGAATTCATATGTTTTAAGAGTAAATTTTATTATTTTTCTGCTGAATGAAATAATTTTTACGGACTCAACTACTTAATCTATCAATGCAAACAACCGCTTGCAATAATTGCCATGATTTGTAGAATAAGTAATAAAACTTTCAGGAAAAACCATTGAGAACTTTAAGAGCAGTGGTAATTTAACGCACTTAAAGCATAATTTCCGTGTGTTCAGACTACCTTGTCCCTTTAAACGATTTAGATTAAAATACTATGTGTTTAAGATATTACATCAGAAAATGCATATCTTGAATTTCAATGGAATAGTCTATGAAGCGAACCAACAGTCGTGTAATTAATAAGCTATAAGAGGTAAATAAAATCTTACTACTCAAAAAATGTAGATCTTGTAAAGCATACAATTTATGTCAAATAATTTTGTTTTTGGCATTAAGCATTTCCGAGATATTTTTTGTCATAGATTTGAACTGTCAATTACTTATACCTTCTCACATTTTCTACTACCTATAGTAAGTACAGGAAGTATTGTAACACTAAAAATGCAATGCCCAGAATTCACCGGTATTACAAATTTAAGACCCACCGAATAAAAAACAAAGCATATTTAGAAAAATGACACCGCGCGCCCGTTTATAAGTGTGTATGTGTGTGCGTATCTGAATGAAATAAAAAAACAATCTGATGTGTTACACTCACATGACTTTCTCTACTCTTGTACAAACTATTCTTACAAACGCTTATTCTCCATCTGCTTCATGTTAATCGAGATGTTAATCTTATTGCTAATTTTCTTGTAGGTGAAGGGGAATATGGTAAGTATTTAAGCGATGGTCAAATCTTTTAAGAGCTGGTTGCTATGTGGGGAATTCCATTCTCTTTGTATGTCCAGGACATAAAAAAATGAATAACGAATTCCCATTTGAGAATAAGTATTGGAAAATTTAAGATAACAAGCAATATCTCGATAATGGTTCACTCAACAAAAAAAATGTACATAACATAAATTGTGTATTTTAACGCGATCTACATTTTTTGTGTAGTAAAATTTTGTCTATCTCTTATGGTTTACAAGTTATGCAAAAGTCGTTCACAATGAAGAATACTTTTGGAAACATTCCCAAAAAATTCGAGATATATATTTCATTTGTCATGAAAATATCTTAAACATATGATATTTTAATCAAAATCGTTAGAGCCATTTTTGAGAAATGGGGTGGGGGTTTTTCTTGAAAACCTTCGTGTCGCATCTCTGGAAGATACTGAACCTAAATACCAAGTTTGGTGTTTATCTGACTGTTCGTTTCTGAGTTATGCTGTTCACAGACACACACACACACACACACACACACACACACACAAAGACACACACACGGACATGTTTCCAAAAATGCTTTTTTTGGATTCAGGAGGTCTCAAAACATATATTTCCTGTGAAATCTCGGTATCGAATTTTTGTGTGGAATACAATACTTCCCCTACTTACTATACGTAGTGGAGAAAGTAAAATTACCCAACTTGGTATTTCAGTTCAGCATCTTCCAAGAATGCTACAGGATATTCATTCATTCTATCTGTTTACCCTCCTCTTATGTAGGAGTTACACCCCCAGGACTTACAGGCGGATGCCTGGGGTCAGAGGCCCGTCGAGGAGCAGACACTCATGGATCAGACAGAATATCCAGGATGGGTGATCAGCCCGATGCTTGGTATGGGAGGAAGTAAGTAGATGAAACGAAATGATGGTGAAATGGATGAAAGGAAAGGTGATGATGGAGCAGTTGGTGGAATGAATGGCGGGGAAAACCGGAGAACCCGGTGAAAACCCGCCCAGATGCCGCTTTGTCCACCACAAATCCCACATGCAGGTCCCTGGGATTGAACCCGGGCCGCCTCGGTGGGAGGCGAGCGGTCTAACCACTCGGCCACGGTGCCGCCAATGCTACAGGATAATGATTAGAAAATCTCCCAACCCCGAACTACTTGAAAAACTTTTCGATATTTCAGGTTCTCAAAAAATGGCTCTAAAGATCTTGATTAAAATATCATATGTTTAAGGTATCGCATGACAAAATATGCATATTACAGTGAATTTTCCCAAATAGCCTGCGAAGTGCTCTTCATTCTGAATAACTGTATGATTGGTCAACGTTAAGAGAAAGACAAAATCTTACTGCACCAAAAAATGTGGAACTGGTTAATGCACAGAATTAATGCCAAATAAACATTTTTGTTGCTTAATCATTTCCGAGATTTTCTTTGTTATTGGTTTGAATTTTCAAATACCTAATTTTTTTTCAAGTGGTAAAATACTATTCGCTTTTTTTATAATCATGCAAGGAGCACGGAGTGTTTACAAAGCGATTGGCTTTATAAAAATCTAACTGTCGCTTTCGTCTACTGTATTCTTCTTATACATACAGCGAAATGTGTAAATGTGTGATGGAAGATTATTAACAAGAAATAGAAGAAGCTTTCGGAATTGTCAGAAGAAACGTGAGCAGAGAAAGTTATGTAAATGTGGCACATAAGACTTCTTTTAGTTTGTAGTCCTTTATCGAGACCAGTCATATTACATAAATAAATCGAAAGATACAGAAGATGAGTTAGGCACGTAAAGTGGTGAGTATACCCAATATTTATCTAATAACGAATGAAACATACGAGACCGTCAGATGAAGGGGCTTCCAGTAATCGAAGCACAGCACCTCTCATAGACTCCAATATGAACCCTGGGAGGAAGGGATGAAGGATGACCAGATCCGGACGACGATGTGCGCTAGCAAGTTCGGGGTCCCTAACGATTTCTGACACGACTAATCCTGCCTTAGCCACTTGCAACCTGAGGGTCCCGAGAATAGACGAGACACTCCCAGGAAGGAAGGAGGCCCTAGAGGACCCGCTCTGGGGGTAGTGTTTCTGCCTCACATTCAGAGGTTCCGACTTAGAAGCTCAGTCAGGGTGAGTTACCTGAGTTTTCCTTTATCCTGAGAAGATTAATGTCGGGTATCTCTAACCTTACGGACCCTGGGCTCATTTGAACATCATTTCAACCACTTGGTTCATTCACTGTCCGATATAATCACCAGGCTAAGGGTTGTTAAACTAATAATAATAATAATAATAATAATAATAATAATAATAATAATAATAATAAAAGTCCCGCTGAAGCACCAAGCAGAAATCCTTCCAAAGCGCAAATTCCGTCGTCCTGCTGTCGATTGGTCCTACTACCTTGAAACAGATGAAAGGAAATAATGGGAACAAGAAATTCGTAGTAGAAGGGGAACCACACCCTAGCATTCGCCTACCGACCCGGGAAAACCACAAAAAACGCATGGTTAGAGTTGCTGGTGTGACGGAATAGAAGCCGATAACTTACGAATGCGAGCACTCACGCGTTACTGCCATCTCGCTTATATTTTATTTTTCATACTTTTCTCGGCTTTATTGAATGTTGGACATTAAATATTACCTCCATTAAATTTATGCCTTATTGTAGAAAACGCATAAAGAAATAAAATGAAATGTATTAATCAAAACAAAGGAAGTAAGTAATAGGATAAAACTGGTTCTATACGTCCAAAATAAGAAGCAAACATTGCCGCAACCTTGAAGAAAACCATGCTTTTATAGTGAACGTCAGACTTGTCAAGATATAGAAAATGTGAATAGTCTTTCTTTGTACTTATTCATCTCATGTCGCAAGAATATCTTTCTTGTTCCAGGTTAATCCTATAGAAACTCGTGAAGTTGTTTACTCTATTGGAGCTTATGTCGAAACCAAAATAAAACACGTTGAAATGCACTTTAGAGAAGAAACTCGAGATTAATCTTTGCTAGATGAAATACTTATTTTAAAAGATAAATAAACGTCACAAATGGAAATTCGACGCTGGCTGCATAGAAACTAGACAGATAGCTAAGCTGCAAATGGAGTGGAAAATAAAAAAAAAAAAAAAAAAAAAAGAAGTCACCTGAAGGATGACTAAAGCGGAAAAAAGAAAAGAAAGGGAGAAAATAAATCATATCGGCAAGGGATCTCAAATTACTAGCAGGATATACAAGTAATACTAAGCTTGTATTCCATTCCTCTAAAACAACATAATTTTCATACGTTTTGCTTAATGATAAATAATTTACTTCGCTATATTAGTTTGTTAACAGTATGCAATTAATTTATGGAGAAACAATTCTGTAATGGTTTCTAAAGTTAAAAAACGGGGAAAAAAGCTTTTATTTTCTTTTGGGGGGTTTACTAAAATATGGTGGTAGCTTTAGAAAATAAGAAACACTGTTGTTTGCTTGGATGTATGAATTCAAGAAATAAAAGGTCTGTAAATACCTTTTATTAATACCACATATTAAGTGAGGCATGTTCCAAAGATTTAAGATGCAGATTTCCAGCTCCAAAACAGCTTCTTGTAATGTGTGAGTGAGTGAGTGAGAGAGAGAGAGAGAGAGAGAGAGAAATACGTATCAGAAAAAATAGTACAAATTTGTTCAAACACATCATCCAAACTTTACTTTACATAGCAACAAAGACTTTCATTGTATAACGTTTGCTAGCGAAGATTTCTACTGTTTTCTAATGTGCAAAAGAATGACTATGTTGCCCGCAATATACCAATTTCAATAATTGAGCTGCTCCCTCACCAATATTTTCCTTATATGTATGTGAGAATGTCCTGATGACCATCCCCCATCACACCAACGGATCAGTTACGAAACATAGCCATAAAGAAAATTGAAACTTTCACTACTTCTACCAGGGCTGCTAACCTTGGAGGTTTGTTAATTGTGAAAATATTGCTATGCTTTTCGTGTTACTGATAAGATAGAGAAGAAAGTCTTCTGATCTTAATCACATTATGATAAATACCTGGTTACATATACAGGAAGTTTTAAACGTCATCGTAAATGTATGAATCGCGTTATATTTCAATTTTATTCTGTGATGGAAATTATTCGACAGTGTTGTAATGTTTATTATAATGAATATTTAGGAAAATAATCGAAAACTTTGTAATTTTAGACAGCTCTCCATGCTCCTAATTTTGTAAATTAGGCTTCTATATACAGAATTAAAAAGTACTCAAAGGTCGTAAATTATAGGAGAGTCTTCATAAATACTATTCCAAATTCAGTTAAACTTAACACACATCAGTAAATGCTTTTCAAATTAGTATATGTCAGCTGACGTTTATTTTCTAGCTGATTTACATGGAAAAGCACAGAAGCATTTTCTATAAGTAAAGGCAGGAAGGGGCGATTTTTTAAGCCGGCGATTAATGTATTATCTTCCTTGAGATTTATAATTTAAGAACCTAACCTTTTGTCCGTATTAGTCAAATGGTGCAAGGGGTTGAGAATATGCATTGCAAAATAAATGGATAGCATGACCAAAACGCTTTGTTTATGCCCTGCCCTAAAGTCTCTGAAGTATGGAGGCAGACGTAGCAGTACGGATCATAAAAATAGGAGGGAAGCGAAAAAGAAAACTGAACTACTATAAGTAAGCAGATAAAATTTTAATCAATGTTAAAGGTATTCAAAATGGCTGCCACCAACTTCGATACACCTTGTGCATCGGTTACTTAATGTGATGTCGAACTCTTGGAAGGAGTTCAAACTCTGGTGTCCGGCATGTTTACGGACGTCCACAGGGGTATTTATTAGGACGTAGGCTGCCTGTTTTATTTAAACACCTCCAATCTTGGAAACATACTGCGGACCCGGTGGTGCCTGTTGGAGTAACGTTGTTGACAGAGACACGCTTGCATTCCTTCGGATTTTCATGTAGATGAGAAGCATTTCGATGTACTTTGAATCAGTGTACAAGGCCGCCATTGTACATTCCCGTTTGACGATAGCTACACATATGAATACTATAAAGTATAAGACTACTAAACAAAATAGTATTGTAATTTTTGGACTGTAGGTATTGCACAACGTCACAGCTGATACCTTTATACTTCGGAGGATCTAATGCGCAAAGAGTTTTTGGACATGGGTTTATAAAGAAAATATGATAACATGGTAGTTATATATCGCCGAACCTACTAATATATGTTTCTTTTGCATACTGCAAAGAAACTTAATCGGGACATTTGTTGTTGAACACAAAATCTGTTCAGTTACGAGCGTGGCTGATAATTTTTAGAAAATCATACAAGGATTGGTTTTTGAAACTTTAAATGACTTTATTGTTTTTCAAAATACTCCCCTATAACATCAATGCATTTTTGCATTCGATGAAACCAGTCCTTAAAGCAATGATGCCACTCTTCCTGAGGCACTTCAGAAACCGGTTTTTATAACGTTCCATTGCTCCATCTGATGACGAAAAGTGATTTCTCGCTTCTTTAATTTTTGGAAACAAAAAGAAATCAAATGTTGCTAGGTCAGGGCTGTATGGTGAATGATCCATGGTGCTGACCTTTAGGGCATACTCAATTGTTAGTTTTACTGTATGCGATAATGTGTTGTTATGATGTAACTTTATTTTTCCTTATCGGCGTTTGCTCGAACAGCGAAATGTTTTCATCAGTATTAGCGGTTCTTTGGCGTCCTTCACGATATTCATGATTAAGAAAAACCTGATGTATTTTGAATTCACTGTTTAAATTGTTGCCTTAGATGGGGCTTCTTCGCCAAATGCTTCTTCCACATTGTGTAGGCGTTAATGACGATTTAAAATCGTGAAAAATCATAGCCCATAAATATTCTCTAGTCAAAATCATTTTTGGGTGAACACAAAACCTTTAAATAATGATTATTAACAAACTATTAGAGCAAACCGAACAAACTACATGGCCATGAACTCGCAACCCATTAGAAAGTAGCTGTCAAATACAAACAAATTCCACTTGTTTTTCGAAACATGGCATTACAAAAATGTTCAGCGTCGCTCTCGTATTAGTTGGTAAGCAATGGTGATAATTAGGTTTATTTTCAGCAAAGTTATTATGGTTTATGACTTTTTGGGTAATACTCAGTTTTAGCTATACTTGGCATATTAGCAGAATAGGGCCAATGTTTGAAAGACGGAGTGTATAGAAGTTTCCATACCTATTACGCTATAGGGTAGTATGCATATCGCTCGAGACTTCTGTCAGGTCTCTTTACTTCACTTCTTTTTTCTTTCTTCTTTCTTTGGTCTTAAGAACCATCGTAAGAAGCCAGTGGAGCTGAAACGTTTTAAAAATAACGAGTACTGGCGAAGGGAGGTAAGGGGAGTCGTACCGTGGAACAAAGAAGCGAAGAACAGAATGGGGATCATGAAAAAAGTTTATAAAGTTTTCTGAGTGTTTGGGTGGTTAGTGCGTACGTGCGTGAGGGCGGAGGCCATGGGCCATGCAAAAATTGCTAGACTGTCACTTAATTCCTGCACGGAATGAGTGAGGCAAACTTGGCTGGTGTCTGCCTGCCTTGTTGGGGGCGTTGGCTTTATACACTTCTTTGCAAAAGTTGACCACCTCGTCCCTTATTTTCGTCTGTTTAATCTACGCAAAACAAAGATTACAATAAACCAGTATTCTTGGTTCAATTTTCACGTATACCACTATTCTGTTATTCATACATTCCCAAAGCTAGCTAATCTGCTTTATGTATAGCTTTTAATGTAGCTAGTAATGTTCTATGATCTAAGACTATTTCTCTAACTTTCCCAAATGCCGCCCCCTTTTGTATTTGAGAATAATGTAAAAGAAATGACAAGTTTCAATGTTCACAGTAACAAAGTAATTTTAATAAAAACCACGATATGTGGCTGAAACCAGTATATTCATTGAAATACATTATCGGAATGCTAATATGAGGTTGCTGCCTCAAATTCTAAGCATAGCCTAAATAGTCATGCGGCTAAATTAATTAATTAATAGTTTTTGTCATGTTAGTTTACATAGGTAACAGCGGATTATGATACAAGGGGCAAAAGTAGGGTTATATTTTGCGAGTAGGAATGTTTGCGAATCCTACGAGCAAAATAAAACACTTTTAACACGTGTTGCGTATACTGTTTTTTAGACAGCACACGAATTTTTAAAATACCAATAATCTTGTATTGATTTCTTAAACTAACAGAAATCACACTTAGAACGCGATCTTGAAACAAGAACGATGATGTTAAAAAAGCGAGATGTCAGATGTTTTGATGTTTTGTAGATTCGTTAGCAGTCATTTTCAGTGAAACTATTTTCAACATGTGATTTGCCTTACACTAGGCAATGATGCGATTGAATGCTATAACTTAATTCCTTTCTGGAAGTTTTTGGGCAAGTACCTTCTTCTGCTGCTTCTATAATCTCTCTTCTATGTCAGTTTCTTCTGAATTCATAATTTCTACCATTTAATCTTTATGTAGTAGGTTAGATAAAAGGATAGCGTTTGGGATCAAACAAAAGCTACCAGTATAACTGCTGCTTATCCGTTTTCTGAATACTCCATTTTGTATGCCTACCTTCCCAACTACGGCATGTGATAGACATGCTTGAAAGTTTGCGATTCCTCTTTTTCTTCCCCTCGCATAAACCTATTTTGTTGTCATCGCTAAACCTTTAAATGCTGTTTCCGCATGTTTTATCAAAACATACCGTAACATTACTGCTTGACCCTGTGGCGTGACTTTGGTTCAAATTCATTTTTTAAGTTTCCCACATGGTTGTAAAGATGCTTCAGAGTTACATTTGAAGTCAGCTCTCTGACCTGCTTTGTTTGCAGATGTACTAACATAATTCTAAAACATTAAGAGAATATTAGCAATGTTTTCCATAACCGCAAGTTCCAAAGTGTAAAAAATTGTTTTGATTACAGAACTACTTTTTTATTTCAGAACTGGTTTTTAGTTTATTATATCTGCTGTTTCTTGTAGATACTAAAATTTTCTTGTCTTTGAGTACGTCCTAATTTGATTCTTTTCTTCTTCACGTAACTTTAGTGGAGCTATACTTTGAATCATCATCACTTCTCATTAATCCATCCATCAACACAAATCCAGGTGGTAACATTGCTAAAAGCTAAATTGTTAAAACAAGCAATAAATTTAAACAATTTTAGTTAAAGTTATTAATAATTCTCTGATTTGACTGCGTAAATTGCATTAAACTTTATGCATTATATTATGGAATATTAAATATTTATAGTGTTTTGTCCTGCACCGAAGAAGTCATGCTTCGGTTATCTGTTATAGTATGCATCTTTGGAGTTCTCCAATCAGCAAAAGGATTTTTCGCCCATGTGAGCGTACGCTGACCATGTCAACTCCCCTATCGCTGAGTGAGAGCTTACTTCTTTCTGTCTTGCGCACATGTGGGCGTGAGATCGGTAGCCGAAATTTTCCGTTCTGGGTTCTCGTGCCACGGATTAGAATAGTTTATAAAATATATATTTAAATAATGAAGTATTGCCTGCGCACCCTTTTTGTCAATTTCTCCACCGTTTCATAATTGAACTAATATGAAAACTCTCAGGAATAATTTTAAATCCGGTCTGCTTAAACAAGCGTAACTAATTATATATTGTTGTGGCGAGTTAAACGTTGGTTTAGGGCTAATTAATCCCCTGAATAGATATATGATTTTAACAACAGAAATAAAAGGATAATGCCCATTCTTGGCATTGGGGAAGGCTTATGCCAGTTTTCACATAAATGATGAGAAAATACATGCGGCATGTGGAATGTTGTTTGAAAAATTTATTGATTTAATTTTTAAAAAAGCATGCATAAGTTAAATAATAACTGAGACTTAGGTCTCAACATTTAGCATTAAAAACGTGCGTGATTGTGAAACCTGTGTACAGAATTTGGACTACCACCATAAAGATCTCATTTTTACAAACATTGAAAATTCGATAATATTAGGATTTTGGTTGAAGCTTCTATATGCTCTTAATAATTTATGTTCTAGGTGTAAAGCACATTTAAGGGACAATGAGTAAAAAAAGCAAATGTTTTGTATTCATATTACTTTCTGTTCTCACTCTTCTGCAAAATATTCTTATAAAAGCATATTAATCTATCTACTTCTTGTTAATCGAGTTAAACATTTAATTCACATTTGCAAATTGAATCAGTAGATAAAACGATAGTCAGGTTTTTAAAGAGCATGTCGTTATGTGATAGCTTTGAAATTCTAGTTATTTTTATGAACACAACAAAAACACAATAGTTCAGAAAACCATAAGTATTGAAAATTCAAAAATAACATGGAATAACTCGGAAATGGTTAACTCAACTAAGAAATTCTATTTGACGTAAATTTTGTGCTTTAATGGATCTGTATTTTTTGTGTAGTAAGATTTTGTTTATCTCTTACGGTTTATCTGTCATACAAAAGTCATTCAGAACAAAGAGGGCTTCTTAGACCATTCTTATAAAATTAAAGTTGTGCGTTTTATTTGAAATGAAAATATCTTAAACACACGGTAGAGCTCTTTTTGAGAAAACCAAAACTAACAACATTTATTTATGTAAACGTAATTTGGGATGGGGAGAGTTTCTTGAAAATCTTGTGTTGCATTCTTGGAAGACGCTGAACTTAAATACCAAGTTAGGTATTTAATCTACTTTTAGTTTTTGAGTTGTGCTGTTAACACACACACACACACACCTTTTTCTACTGTTTTTGTTCAGGAGCCTCAAAACGTGTATTTCTGGCGAAATCACACTATGGAATTTTTGGGTGGAGTGCAATAGTTCCTCTATTTAATATAGGAAAGTAGTTGATAAAGTGTCGTCCTCCGTGGTGTAGTGGTTACCATGCTAGCCTCTAGTTTCCGAGGTCGCGGATTCAAACCCGGCGGCATAAAAATCCTTAGCATGGCTTCCTTCGGAAGGGAAGTAAAGCCGGTGGTCCCTTGTCGTAGACTTACGGCACGTAAAACAACTTCAAGCCTGATGAAGAGGCCTCTGAGCAAAATTACCGGTCTTTCACGCCCAATATAGAGTGGGATGCTAAGGACCACGCAGTTAAAGAGCGTCCATAAATAAAACTCAATTATTATTTAGTAAAGAAGGTGATGCGGACTGTGCCCCCCACAAAAAAAAAAAACTGTGGAAAGGTGTTGAGGCAACAATGTGAGTGCTTTAAGTGTGAAGTGATACAATATACGTCCTAATCGCAAGATTTGACAGCAATCAACTACGAAAACTTGCTTTTGACTGCTGAAATGTGGATTTGTAGGCATCTCTGAATGAACTGAAGTCAAGAGGCTGAACTAAGATGTATTTACTTCCTAAGGGAAGAGTGAAACGTAAACACTCGTGCATATACACTTTTATCTAAATCAACCTGTAACGCTTTTCCGATTTTGAGATGAACGACCGAAGCAGAAGGATTAGGATCTTCCCATGCAGTACCCTAGAGAAGTGGTTCTCGTTACCAATTTGTTGTGTCGTTCTTCGGCTTCGCTTGAAAACCAGTTCTGTTGGAGATCCCCACACATACACACGTAGTTGGCACGTACTGTAATATAAATGGCTAGCAAGCTATCCAAGAGGCTTACATGTCTCTGGAGACTTATTTCCTCTGGCGTGACTTTCCATTTGCCTTTAAGAGAAACTGATCACGGAAATTTGCACAAACTGCTTTTCTATAAATTGTGGCACGTACCATTTGCAAATACGTGCACCGTTTTTGCGTCCTGAAAAACTAGGCAATAAAGATTTGGACGTCGTAATTTTTTGTAAAAGAGCTGCAAAAGTACGGTCGTAGTCTGTTTCAGTTCTTTTGCCAATCCGTTTGCTTAGTCCCCGGAGTTTGGACATTGCTTTTTGCAGTGCTTAAAATGTTTTGTTACCATGGATAAATAATCAAAGAAATGTATTCAGATTAGAAACGTGCACTCAGACAAAGTATATGATAATCTGTTTCAATTATACAACATTGAATTAATTCTAAATAATTTAGTTTAATGTTTAGATGAACCCAACATTATCAACAACAAAAACGGGTTCCGCAAAGGAAATCTTGTGCCGATTGAGTGTTTGCCCTAAACCAAATAAGATAAAAGAAGAGAGAGAGAGAGAGAAACTTAAAAGCACACCTATTATTTATAGACCTAGAACAAGCATTCGATAGAGTAAATAGGGAAATACTCTGGAACACCATAAAAAATAAAGGCCTCCCTACACAAACTATAGAAACTGTTAAGAGCTTATATTATGGAACAAATATTTGAAATGTTTCCAAATAAACTAAGGAGTTCGACAAGGGTGTTCACTTTCACTTATTTTACTTAATATTTATATGAACGATATCCTAATGAGAGGAAAAAGTTATTAACTAGTGAGGAAATATCAATTGATGATAAAGAAAAGACAAATATCTTATTATTTCTAGACGATGCTGTACTGCTTGCAGAATCCGAAAAAGTATACAAATATGGGAAAGTTTCAAATAAAGACAACAGATATAATTGCAAAAGTTCAATAAATAACCTCAACATAATGGCATTCATAGCAAAATAAAGAATTAGATCTAAAATCATATTAAGTAATAAAATAATAGAGCAATATAGCATTTTCAATATCTAGGATGTGATATAACTTATTGAGAGATTAAAGATATAGAAAATAAATTAACTAAATTCCAGGATCATAAAAAGAAGCTTAGGTCGGAAAACAAGAAAAGATACAAAACTGAAAGTATGTAAAATAATGGCAGTCCCTTTATTGTTATATGGGAGCGAAAACTGGGATGTTCAAGAGCGGTTAGGATGAAAAATTAAGCTATTAGAGAAGAATTAAGTATACATATATACTTTCCTCGGTAAAAATAATGAAGCAAAAATAAAAAGATATAACAACAAACGGATAGAACATTTAATCAGAATGAGCAACGAAATAATAATGAAGAGAAGAACTTTCCTATATAACCCTGGAGAAAAACAAGATGTTGGCCGATTCCAAAAAGATGGAATTCACTTATGACTTAGCCGGAACAGGCTGCATAGCCTAAACCCTAATGATGATGATGATGATGATGATGATGATATGATTCAAATAAACTCAACCAAAACAACATTTTTAAATTAGATACTTTAGACAACTCGGTAAGGAATTGCTGCACTTCGAGGTTGAGCATACATGTACCCATAGTCAAGTTCGCTGAGGTATTTCATCCTGGTGTGGGATGCTGTAAGACTGAGTCTTGCTTAGGACATGTGTGTTTTGTGTAAATGTCAGTATATGTGTTTGGGCAGAATTTGGAAAGAAGTAGTAAAAACGTAATATTTGAAACAGAGGAACAACAATACAGGTGGATAGGTTAGGTTGACTGCAACGAATGCCGGAAAACCGACTTCCGAAGCCATGTCATTATAGATGGAAAGTTCATGGAAAATACAATCCTTCGAAAGATTAGTTTTCCTGTACTTACCATATTTCTATAAAGAATCAGCACTGATATATGCCTCTGCGGAAGTTCCAAATCAAGTTTTAAAAACCTTGAAATTCCCTCAACATGTGGAATGCTTGTTTTTCGTTTTGTTGGAAATAAAAAATATTATATACGCGTCTTCTTTCTGGATAGCTCCGCATTAAATACAGGATCTCCGGTATAAAACCTGACCGTTCGCACGGAGTTTTCTAACTGGGTAGCACGACTTGCCACAGCCGGCCGTGCCAGCACTATGTCTTCGCTTCTTAAATATGTATTCCTGTAAACTTCTACATAAAATATGACAAAATTAACTCTTACCTCATAGCAAATGTTGTACGTGCAGAAGTCACTGAAACCCCAACTTGTGGTAACTTTGACAGAGATTTTCTTGGCGAACTTTCAAGAGTTTCCCAATTTCATATAATATTTTGCTAACAATGTATGTCTTCGCAGTGTTTCTTGTTTTACACTAAAAACCAGTAGTCTCAAATTTGAATTGAATTGAAGTTCTCTAAGGCGGCAGTAGTTCAGGAAACTTCAAGATGAATTCTTCACGAGCGCGAAGAACCGATTCTATTTAAAATAACATTTACATACAAATATACGTTGTACTAAAGTTAACTGTCTTTCCATCTTCGCAAATGAAAGTGGACTACTGACACTAATGCCTACATGGCAATTGAAGGATAGAAAGGTTGTCGTGAGTGCTTGGTGTGGGGAGTGGGTAAGCCAGCCGGTATTGACTCTGACGCACAACACCGTGCAAGCGGTCAAATTAATTAATTACTTTGGAATCAGAAATATGTTGGAATTGTAATTTGCAGCTTTTGAGATGGTCCTCTATCTGACATATCATATTCTCTGATTTGTTACCACTTTTTAAAGTGTAATTTATGTATACAATATAAATGCAGTATAAGATACCAAACGTGTGTGCTCTTGTATTTTAAACTTTTATTTAAATTATTCATAACTCCTTTTAAACTCCCCATTCGAGCGTAAAGTGTTTAGAGGCAGATAAATATTTAATGTGATACATAAGTTTTCCGCACTTTATAAACGCCTCCTAAATTGAAACAACATTTGTCATTTTTAATTCATTTCCGTGAGCGGATATGTGGTTCGGATGGAAGCGAGGTATTTAAAAGCACTGTTCTGCAAGCATTAATGGAAATACTAAATGTATTTGGGTTCATTAATTATGCACACTTTTCGTATAAACAAAAACCCGTGTTTCGCTAAGCAGCGAAGTGTAAAATTTATGAGACCAGGAAACCGTTATTACACTGCATTGGCTCGCCTGAGTACTGGATCCAAAGGTAAAAGTGTATTGCTAGCAATAATGCCGAAATAAGTGAGCCGGTAGATTAACTTAATGGGCAATGGATATTACTATTCATGAAATTCCATATTTAAATTCACGAAATGTTGATTACAGTAGTTCTACACAGGATACGGATTTTAATACTTATTCCGCTTTTCTTTCTTGCTTGTTACATGGTATCTATACGTAGTAACTTGGGAGAGATGGCGCATATTTCTAAGAATGACCAAGGAATAACTGCGAATGCGGCAAAATCTACTTCCTAGGCATGTCATGATAAATGTAAGCTCGGGAAAAAACGCGATCGCTCTATTGTGATGCAAGTGTTGAAAGTAAAGTTTTATTTGGCGAGTAGCATTGCTACAAGAAAATAAATCACTTTCAACATATGCTATAATACACTGTACTTTAGATAGCTTGAATATTAAATTATAAAGTATCTAGGTGAAATTTGTGTGAAAATAGCGGTATGCATTCCGATATCGCAATGGTGAGCTTTATTCTGTTATTCTTTGGCCTTCGTTGTTGTTTGATCTTCATAGCACCGGTGCTGAAGCATGATCACTTCACAATCATAACATTCTATAATATATAGAAGATTGTGGCAAAAATAAATCAGCAGAATAAGCATAAAATAATGCTTGTAAGACATGTTTATTTAACATTATTATTATTCCTTTGATGTAATAGTGTTGCTGATTGTGCAGTTGTTATAATTTGTAATATTAATTCTTTGTACATTGGCATCGATAACATACATAATTACATTGTTTGGATTGGAGACATTGCATTCTTTAGAAGAATCCATTTCCGAGTCATTCAAATAATCCGCCATTACATTAATCGATACAAGATCTCTACTTAATATACCCATAATTTTCATCGCAAGAAACAAGGTTGGTAACAATGGAGTGTTATAAAACTTAATTCCACTGAGTGCTACTATCTTCAATTTCTTGTATGACCGGAAATACATGTTTTGAAGCCCGCGAATAAAAACACATTTTTAGAAAAAACGCACATGTGAAACGAAATGTCGGGTAAATACCAAATTTGGTATGTAAGTTCCACACCTTCCGAATATGTCAACACAGGATTATCAAGAAACCCCTCCTCACACACCATACTACTCTTTATATGGAATATTTTTCGAAATTTTTTATTTTCTCAAAAATGGCTCAAACGATTTGATTAAAAAGCCATACATTTTAGTTATTTACATGACAAAATGCACTATTTCAAGTAATTTTCTTTGTGGCATCAGTCATTTCTGAGATAACCGTTTGACTTCAATGTTTCAATACGGTCTTATTGCTGTCGTTATTCACTTGTTTCTCGCGATCTCAAGGAAAGAGTATGGAATTTTATAGCCAGCATACAACGATCCGCTTTTCATTATTTTCTTTCCAAGTCAAGAGCTTGTTAGCACGAATAAATATTTGAATACTGTTTCCGCACGTTGTAACCAAGCACGTCTTAGTTAATTTTAAAATCACACCTAAGTAAACATACCTACATCTTGAGTAGGGTAACATGGTTACAAGAGAAGGTGAATACTATAACTGTAACAGATATGTGTGGGTTTGTATTGAGGGAGAAAGTCATGTGAATGTAACACATGTGACCTTTTTCTTTCTTTTTCCCTGTGTTCACTATTTTTACTTTTCCTACTGTTTACCTATAGTAAGTAAAAGTATTGCATTTCACCCAAAAATTCCGTAGAAAGATTTCAATTAAATTGGCCTTTTGAGACTCCCTGAATCCAAAAAAAGCATTTTTAGAAAACATCTGTGTGTGTGTGTGTGTGTAGCATAAGTCAAAAACGTAAAGTTAGTTAGATACCAAACTTGGTATCTACGTTCACTACCTTCCAAAAATGCAATACGAAGATTAAAAAAATATTCACATTCCAGACTACGCTTTTCTCAAAAATGGCTCCAAAGATTTTCATTAAAATGCCATATATTTAAGATATTTGCATTAATTAGAATTTTCAGGGAATAGCACGTAAAGTCCTCTTCATTCTGATGATTTTTGTATAACTTGTAAAGCGTAAGAGGTAAACAAAGTCTTACTGCACAAAAATGTGCATCTTAAAGAACACAATTTATGTCAAATACATTTGAAGACCACACTGGAAAAAAGATGGAGGTCCATTTTTCATCAAAATTTAACTGGATACATTATTCCGTGCGTAGGTACAAGTAGAATGAAATGGTAGGTTTAAAAAAGGCAATAAGGGTAATGGTACCCTTCTAGAGCTAGTGCTATGAAACGTTTACAGAGGAAGAAACATGACGATGCCAATGCAAACATACAAAAAGGACGAGAGTTCAGAGTGATTCCTGCTCTGGGCAAAACAAAAATTACAGTTTTCATGACGCTTCACTGTTGTTCACTCTGTAATAAGAATGAAAAAAGTTACTGTTGTGTTTCCAATCTGGGGATACTCATGCTTGAAATGCGACCGGAATATGGGTCTAATAAACCATAAGACAATATTGGAACTGCCTAATGAATGGAATACGGTTGTACAAAATCCCAGGATGAAAACAGATCGTTTTTAAATAATGCCATGTAACAGTCAAGTTATTTTTCAAATCTTGGACACTTTTGTCTCCGATGTAAACCAGTAAATGCCCCTTTGCTATTAGACCTGTAGGAATTCTTCATAGAAGACTGTCATCCTGAATGATGATATGCAGGGATAAGTACTTCGGACCAAGAATTGATAGTCTAGTCAATGCACCAAAAAGGAAAATGCCCAAATTGCTTTAAGGGGAATTCCAGCTTCCTCCTAAGACATATGATAGACTCTTGCTCATACAGGGTGATTTATGAAGAACTGACACATTTCTTTCTTTAATTATTCTGTTCGAAATTCACGCAGTGCCCCAATTTTAGCACCAAAT
This sequence comes from Deroplatys truncata, assembly GCA_030765065.1. Taxonomy (NCBI): domain Eukaryota; kingdom Metazoa; phylum Arthropoda; class Insecta; order Mantodea; family Mantidae; genus Deroplatys; species Deroplatys truncata. Next base: position 224,276,997 of record CM060975.1, read on the forward strand.
TAAGCAGAATGTTAATCTTTTATTGGTAATTGTTAGTTTTATTGTCGGCAACTGTTTTTGAGATTTTTTTATAGTCAACGTGAAAATGGAGATCACATTAAATGAACGACTGTTCCTTGTAAAGCAATACTGGATTACGAATTCATCTACAGCTACTCAAAGGGCATACCAGAGAGAATTTGGTGTTCGGAATCGTCCCGAAAGAAACACAATCCTGGGACTGGTAAACAAATTGGAAACAACTGGATCTCTGGTGAGTGAAAGAGGAAAAACTCGTTCATCTAGGCTTCTCACGGTTGTTGTTGGCGTAAGAGCACGACTGGATCAGTCACTGAAATAAAATCATTAAGACGTTTGTCGCAGGAGACAGGGTACAGCTACTCAATGTGTCAGAGAGCTGTGAAAAGCGCAGACCTACGGCCTATAGAATTACGGTTCTCCATCAGTTACAGGAACCAGATAAGGATAGACGACTGAATTATTCGTCCGTTGTTTTCGGGCGTTCATTGTGCAAAATCCTGCCATATTGTCTATCACATGATTTAAAGATGAAGCATGGTTCCATTTATACGGCTATGTGAACTCAAATAACTCACGCTATTGGGCCAGCGAAAATCCTATTCATGAAGCAACTATGTACCCCGTTTGGTGCGTAATTTCCACATAGAGAACAATTTGTTTTAAAACAATGTGAACACTGCAGAGTATACCGACGGATTTTCATGGAGTTTGCTGAGCAACTAGACGATGTAGAGCTGAGCTAAGGATATTTTCAGCAGGACGGCTTTACATGCCATACATAAAATGAATCCATGGCACTAATTGCAAGTTTCTTTGACGACCGGATAATTTCCAACAACCTGTGGCCACCGAGATCTTCGGAGTGACATCGCGGGCTTCTTGCTTAAAAGACAGGGTTTATGCCACACGTCTCCAGACATTGGACGAACTGAAGCACAACATTACACAGGAGATTTAAGCTATTGACAACAGAGTCCTCCAACGAGTGACCAGTAACATGGAACGACGTGTTGAGTTGTGCTTTATGCAGGATAGAAAACATTTTCAACAATTGCTATAGAGGTAAATAATCACCCAAAATTCCTCTGCATTTCAGGTATAAGTTGTCGGTAGCATAACTCGTTTTGAAACAATTAAAGAAATAAATGTATCAGCTCTTCATAAATACCCTGTATAACTCCGTGGGGCGCAGCAGCCCGTTGCCCGCTGCTTCCCCCACCTCTGCTCACAACAGGCGTCATGAGCGGGGTGCAGGACAGGAGGTGGGTGGCGCCTCAGGTCATTCCCGGCCGGTATATGCGGTCCCCTCAATCTGGAAAATCCCCACGCCGGTACCAGGAATCGAGCCCGGGTCTCCCGCTTGGTAAGCAGCGCGCTACTACCGCGCTAAGAAGACAATCCTTCTTGCCTATCATTAAAGCTAAATATGATGATTTACAACATTTGAAGAAATTTTGCTCTCAAGAAACGCAGGACGTCCTTGTGAATCTACCTCATTATTTAAGTGATGCTGAATTACATACAGTAGACTTACAACACATTTCTCTACTAGTAACAATGAATATTAATTTACAAACGTCCCTAAACTACGGGTTTCAGCATGTTATGTCGGTGTTTCCTAATAGGCACTCGTCTTTTTTTCTTATATAAGTTGCGACATTTGCTGTATATATTTGTAATTCACTAGTTCTATGCTAAGCATAAACTGTTTGCAACAGTAACAGCGAGTACAGTTTACAATAACGCAATACACTATGAATACAGTTCCAAGTTTTATTGCAGTTTATTAGCGACTAAGACTTCAAACTTAAATCTTTGTTTTTCTCAGAATTAACTATTATGGACTCTCATCTTTTTTCCCGTGTGATCTTCATTTTTTAACCATTTCTGAGATATTCATTGTTATTGGTTTGAATTTTGCAATGGTTTATACTATTTTCAACTGCAAACTGTTATCCATTTATTTATTTCTTCTTACATTCGTGTTCGTGCAAAGTGAACGAATTTCAAAGCCATCAAATAGCGACCGGCTTCAAAAGGATTTCAATACCCCTTAAGTATTCTTCTTATACAAAATTCAAAATTAGTAGCTAATGAAGGTGATCTGTGTTAACAAGAAGAAGCTAGAAGAATAAGCTTTTGTAAGAATAGTTCGTAAAAGAATGATTAGAGAAAGGCATGTAAATATAACACATTTTTTTCTATAAGCAAGCAAGTACTGCCTTATGCTACTGTGGAAGTTCTAAATCAAATTTTAAAAACTTTGAAATTGCCTCAACATATTGGATGTGTTTCTGGTTTTATCGTGAAATAAAATAATTTGATATACCAATGTGTCTTCTTTCTGAATTGTATTAACATTTATTACTTTCCGTAATATATGATGATAATGCCATGATATCTCAGCCGTAAGAGCATAGATATGTAGACCCGAAGAACCTGCTTCAAGTCAAGTCTGATTCAGCTTTGCAACTCAGCCGTAAGAGCATAGATATGTAGACCCGAAGAACCTGCTTCGAGTCAAGTCTGATTCAGTTTTGCAACTAGGGTCTTCAGAATGTAAAGGAACAATTAAAGAGTTCTTACAATACGTGTTTCATACTACAAAATGTGTAATAAATTTATAAAATTATTTACTATATAAAAATTGCTATTATTCTTTGTATAATAATTAGAAATATTTAAATTTAAGGCCTTAAATTTCAGAAGAGATATTATGGGATTAATAGTTGTATGAAGTTCTGCACTCGATTATATTATAGGTATATTACATGTACAAATATATCCTTTTATATACAAAGTAAAAGAACTAGATTCAAAAATCTTTTTTCGCCCCCAGAGTAAGTACAGAAATTCATAAAAATTCATTGTTAAACAGAATAATGCATTTATATAACCAAGTTCATTATTCTGATGTAACTATTTTCAACATGTTTAATTTAATGTCGTACCGTCATGTTGCGATGGTAGCTCAGTTGGTTAAAGCAACGGCACCGAAGTTGCAGGTCCGTTATTAAATTCGGACTGTGATATTGAATTTTTCAGTCTGATTCTACCTTAATAAAAATTACAAATAGTAATTATCATTTCTGAAAAGCCCTGCACCATAAATGGAATTTGTAAATATGCTTTCATTAAATATACACAATTTATGGAACTTCTGACGTAATCTACATCCTAGAGTTAGACTAACTGTTATAGAGTTGACAGACACACTTCAGGACTCACACATTATATATCTTGTTATAAATCAAGAAAGCCAACAGTGAGCCAGTGCACTATTTAAAATGCAGCTCCGTAGGATATTCATTTAGCACCTATGGCTCCATTAAACTCTTATCAATTTGAGCTGGTAAAAGCTTACTTAAGCTTTTTCACTCAAGCTCTTTGTAAACTACATAAATAATCCAGGCGCAGAATGTCGAAGGATAACGATCTCATTATAGTAATTGGCGAGCTGGCCGAAGGAAACGTTACGTAATACGAAATCTCGGGTTCCTTATAACTGGCGCATCTTGCCTGTCCCACATCTTAAGTTACGAGGTCCCTTGTGGCCTTAGCATGCCTGCAATTTATTCCTCAGTTTATGTAACACTGCACCGTTCACTGAGAAAATCAGCCATGTAATTAAGGAGCTTCTTTGCCAATGAATCTTGTCGCAAGCATTTATTTATGGTTGCAATCACGTGTTTGGTCGCATCCACGTGTTTAGTCACTGTACATATTTATTGCTGTATGCACAACCTGAAATATTACAAGTTCATAGTTTTAAAATCAGAACTGACCATTTTTACTTTCTCTGCCCCTTGCTTGTAATGACTAAATCGAGATTTCACCAGAAATACACGTTTTCGGGCACCCTAAACCCAAGAAAAGTATTTTAAGAAACAGGTCTCTCTCCTCTGTATGTACGAGTATGTGCGTTGGTGCCTGTGTGTATGCGCGTGCATGCTTTTTAAGAGTATTACTAAAATGAAAAGTCAGATAAACCGCACTTGATGTTTAAGTATGGCATATTCCACCACACGAAAATTATCGTGAATTGTCCCCACCCAAACTACCAGGGGACACCTATCACCCTGTTTTATTCTTCGATTTGCCTACTGCGTCAATTCTAGTAGCATGTTACGCCTTAAACTCCGACCACCCGCAATACACGAAGTTGAAAGGAGAAAGGAGGAGATTCAAACCGAGTCACAGAATAGCACGGCTGCTTTACACAGAAAATATTTCCTTATTTTGCTTCTCAAATATGGTACAAAATGTTTATTAGAATATACGTTTGACATATGGGAATTAAAATTTATATGTTACTATGAATTGAAAGAGAAAAATACACACTAAGATCCATATAATGATATAATAGCACAACTAGGCAATTTCAATTGCTTGTGATGCGGAATTTCTTAGAACACTGCCAAAGGTTTACGAAATAAAATCAATTCCAACTAATGTGTGATACAATTAGCAGAGCACTAACAAATAAAACAAGGACACACACAGAAATTTGTAACGTAATGATCGCATCGAACTGAAAAGTGGAAACTAAACAGGAAAGCTAAGCAGACAGAAGCAGCAGAAAGTTTTTGAGACGAGCCGCTGGCTTTGCTCTTCGAAATGAAATACAAAATATTGCAATTAGGAATGAAACTAAACATATTCAATATTAATGGAGCAGTTTGAGTCAGAAAGATCCAATGGCATGAGCAATATTAATAAGAAAGAATAAGGCAGACTTGCTGGACAGGTAATGAACTATATAGCGTCAGGACAAAGGGATGCAGGAATGGGAAGGTGGTTTTAATATTCCTATATGAATGGAACATGCTTTAGGACCCTACTTTGAGATTTATGATGATATTCATTTTTTATTTCTGAAAACACAAGAAATAGAAAAATGTAGTCAAATATGTTTCTTAGCATTAGCCGTTTACAAAATATTCCATACTGTAGGTTTCAAATAAAAAAAATCTAAGGTGTTGCACTCACATGACTTTATCTACTCTTGTAAAACTATTTTTACTAACTCTTATTCTCAATCTATTTAATCTTAATCGAGAAAAACATTTGCAGAAACGATCTTTTGACATGCAAAGAAAGTTACATTTTACACATAGCGACCAATTCTAAAAATATTTGACTACCGCTTAAGGCGTCCTATGTTCCCCTTGTTTTGTATTTGCAAGGGCAATATAGAAATACGATAGCCTTTAAGCATAGACATATCTCTTAATATCTGGTTGCGAGGTGCAGCACCATTCTCTTTGTGACAGATTAATACTCTTTGCATATCCAAGACAAAAAAAAATGAATAACGAATTCCCATTTGAGAAAATAAGTACTGAAAAATTTAAGGGAATAACAAGCAATATCTCGAAAATGGTTCACTCAACAAAAAAAGTATATGACATAAATTGTGTATTTTAACGCGATCTACATTTTTGTGTAGTAACATTTTGTCTATCTCTTATGGTTTACCAGTTATGCAAAAGTCGTTCACGATGAAGAATACTTTTGGAGAAATTCCCAGAAAATTCGAGATATACATTCTATTTGTCATGAAAATATCTTAAACATACGATATTTTAATCAAAATCATTAGAGCCATTTTTGAGAAAATTAAAATTTTCGAAAAATGTTCCATGTAAAGCGTAGTCTGGGGTGGGGGGATTTTCTTGAAAACCTGCGTGTCGTATGTATGGAAGATACTGAACCTAAATACCAAGTTTGGTGTTTGACTGTTCGTTTCTGAGTTATGCTGTTCGCAGACACACACACACACACACACACACACACACACACAGACAGTACACACACGGACATGTTTCCAAAAATGCATTTTTTGGATTCAGGGGGTCTCAAAACATATATTTCCGGTGAAATCTCGGTATCGAATTTTTGGGTGGAATAAATACAATGCTTCCCCTACTTACTATACCTAGCAGAGAAAGTAATTAGTCATCTGAGGAAAAGTGTTTGAAAATTTATGCTTCTTCTTTTTTCTTTTCCTTCGCAACTGATCGTTATTACTACATGCGTTTAGTAGAACAGATTTTTTTTGCCTGAAATTATGATATTTATCTGAAAAGTCATCGAACGACCATTTAATGCTATGGGTAAATACATTTGTGAAATCGTGAATAATGAACTTTTTTTGCTGAGTTTGTTCCCTAATGCTTCGATATTTTACATTTTCGAGAATTTATTTGTTCCATTTAAATTATATTTTCAACACCTTTTCAGGCATTACAGAAAATTACGTTTTCGGAAATTTATTTATATTTCATTTAAATTGTGTTTTCAACACATTTTCAGGCGTTACATAAATCAATCTGCTTTGTGAGATGCATGTAAGTTAGTTTTAAAAATGCTATAGTTGAAAACGATAAAACATTTATGCAATTTTCCAAAAATTATAAAACTCCTAAAAAAACTATTACAATAAACGCAAGCTGCATCACAGTTTATTCCTTGTACGTACATATTAAGCTTGTAAATTTCTCTCTATTAGTCTGGCTGCTAGATATGTGTCAAAACGTTCACAAATACTCTGTTTTACGTAATGCTACCAGAAGCACCTTTTGATATTAATTGTATACTTCAAAGAACTGTATGTTTTTTTTAATACTTTGGCCGTTTTTTTAAGGGTCTCCCACTTATGTAGAGGAAAACAGAGACTATTTACAGTAATTTATTTCTTATATTGCGGTTTGGACCTGTTAAAATGCTGCTGATGTTTCGTCGTGGTCCATGCTCGGCTTCTTCTTTAGGCTACTGCAATAAGAACCCGAGCATAGGCGAAGCCTGCAAGAACGTATTACTTAGGTAATTTAAAATCTACTTTTTATTTATATGACATGATCTCAAATATTGTATATTTTTATAAAAATCAGTACAATCATCATATTAACCAATCGGTTATTTATCGGGGAAAACCTATAAATATCTTATCCTTAAATGCTTTTAAGGTATCGACTAAAATATCTAATTGTATATTTATCCAATTTTCGTTTTTAATCATTGATATAGAAACTGACAGATATAAACTGTATTTGTTTTTATTTGGACTTTAAAACCTTGCAAATTCAGTAAAATTTCTACACATAATTTTTTAGTAGAATGCTATGCTCCTCTTCCTTACGTAAGCTTCAGAGTAATTAAACATTAAACATAAATAAACAATTCTTTTTAGCAACGTTTAAATATGTCTATAGTAAAATATGTAATTACAAGAGAGAAGAACAGTAAAAACATGAAGAGTAACATCGTAAATTTACACATAGTGTTACTTTTTAAGTACGTTCGCAACGTTTTGCAATATTTCTTTTAGCTAGTAAAGTTCCCAGGCATTCAGCCTCTGTTCGGAAATAGCTTCACCCTTGATTTGAAGAAGAGCAATCGCGTAAAGAAAACATCCGCAGTTCGAGTTGTGTTTACTAGCGAGGCTGAGGCCTGTAAATGTAGTACTGCTCTCATTGTGCAACTATACATTCTCCTATCGCCTTGCTCCTCACTCCTTTCTGATCCCTAGCGTTGATGACGTTACGTATTGTCAACAAAAGCAATGGCGCCCTCCTTCAAACGCACCAATATCATGGCCGACTAGTATTTCCAATTGCATGACGTGCTTACAGAGAGAGGATAAAACCATTTTGTGATATCCCTTTTTCTGTGCAACAAAGTTGCAAACAGCTCTATTAAATATAGAGTAATAAGGTCTGACTTTATGTTTACTTAGCATGCTGTGTTGATAATAGACAGTCCGTAACACTTCCTCACTCTATCCCAGGAACGGAAGACATGCAAGTGACGATCTTGCGTATCGGTTCAACACGCGAGGTAATAACAAGAATCATTTATTGTGTACTTTGAACTTAAATACAATTTATACAACTTTACAATACAATGGAGTTGCTTATTATTTCTCTTCCCCTTATATTTAACATTTTGTTATATATATATATATATATATATATATATATATATATATATATGCCAGAATGCCAGAATGATTGTAGTATAAATTAACATTATTGTATGGCAATGATTTTAGATGTTTGTTAGCCATAAGCATTGTTAGGAAATAAGTTTACACGCCCTCACTGAAACTGACAATAGAAGTGGGTAACAAAGAACCGATGGGGTGAGTTGTTTATCACTAAGAAGAGACAAACAAATGACGTCAGGGTAGCGTGCCTTTCTTTATAAATGGAGGGAATATCTTCCCTTGAGTATATGTGTTAGTAATTGTGATTGGCTGACAAAACAGACGCTAATGTTGGCGCGATTTGGTAACCAATAGTAGCTCTATTATAAAGTTTAGGCATTTCGAGGTGAAGGAGTATAAATTCTCGAGCCATAAGCATGTTTTATGCAGTCTTGAAGAGTCATTCGCGAGGTACACATCACGCAATCTTGAAAAGTCATTCGCGAGGTAAACGTCATGCAGTTCTAAGGGATCTCTCGTGAGGTGCAAGTCATACAGTTAAGAAGAATCTCTCGCGTCGTAAAGTTAGTTACAAAATGTGAAGTACGCGGTAACTTAATACGACAGTAATTACAACAGTTTCAGTCAGGCGTGTATAAAGATTAAAGATGTGAATTATTAATTAAGTGTGACGGCAATAAAAGTGTGAAAACAAATTCTTTTATCAGTGTTATCCTTTAGTAACAACTCCTTTCCGTTTACACGCCCTGCTCAGACACACTTGCTTGACTGAGCTAGCCGAGCTGAGCTGAGTCACTAGCTAGCCGGAGGATAAGGAATCCAAATTTTAAAATAATAAAACAATAACAGGCGCCCAGCAAATAAGATAACAGGAGCCGATTACTGCGACAATATATAATGGAGAAGTACAATTTTCCACTATTTACTTTTCTGCCATGTTACCCTTTTTCCGTATCTTCTTCAATTTACTTCGTCTCTTTTAACCATTTTTAACGTAATACTTCCTAAATATTTTCCTGTTTTCCCTATATATTCATCTGATCTTGTATTAAAAATCTTCCTAACTCTTAGCTCTATTGGTAAATTTTTCCATTTCTCTAGTATTAAATTCTCTCTTCCTTTATCCGTGTCTTCGCATTCCAGAATATAATACCAATTGTCATGTAATCGACTACATTTAGTACATCTCTCACCCCTTCTCCTCCCTGTTAAACCACTTAAATTCATTACACCGTCCTCGCCCATGCATAATCCCATTCTGGCCTCTTCGTGGCATACTTCGACGTGTCTTTCCACTGCCCATTCTGTTTTAAAATGTTATAATGTATTAATGATCTTTTTTACTTAAAACTACTTATAATTTCTTTCTTTTCAATATCCTCAACTCTTGTTCTAATTTCTTTCAAGAAACCCTTACTTTTGTTGTTTCTTTCTGCCCATGTTTCCCCCATTCATATTTCTACAAGGGTAATAACAACAGAAATGCAATGTCTCATTTACGAGCATATGAAGTCGCTCTCACTTGTGTCAACTATGAATGCCGAATTATTTCATTATTTATTTCCTTACTGAGATTGCATAAACTGTTGTATCCAACTCATAGATTATCTTAATATGACACTCCTGAAAACTGTCGCACGAATGGCAGTAAGTGCGACAAGCATTCACTCGTGGCATAATCGTAAACATTATCCACTTGTTTCATAAATTACTATTATGTGCTGTAGTTCTATGGATTTTGCTACCCATGTATACTGAAACACGCATTCTACAGATTTTTCGCGCTAAAATGTTATACTACTTCTATCACATTCATGCTAAATAGGGTTGTTACAAACAGTTATTTTCGAGTAACGGTTATAATTATCGCAGTTACAGTGCATTAACGGTTACTAATAACGATTAACTTATTTGTTTTCATGGTTTCATGTACGCAGTTACATTACATTAATGGTTCCCAATAACGATTAGATGCAACTACGTTTCAATATGAACATTTTCGTTGTTTGAGTTTACCGGCTCGCGCATATTTTGCTACTAAACAGCATTAATTGTTTTTTTATATCCATCTACCCGCGATGCATAAAAACTCGTGCACCTATAATCGTATTTGAATAACCATTTTAATCCAATGCATGCAGCTTTGCTGTTAAGTGCTGACTGATCTGTCATCTGTGGCCTGTGACCTACATTCGCAGCAATAAGCATCACGCTGTGATAAACAAATACGTACTTGCAACTCCGTGCGAGGATGACTCAAGTTGTAAACGAATTGAGGTAATTAGTTCCCAATAAGCGATACCAATGCAGCGCACATGTCGTCTAGGCTCGGTAACCGTCGCGTTCCTTCAGTAACTGTTACTAGTTACTGTGGTAACCGTTATTGGGTAACTGGTTCCTTTGTAATCGTTACTTTAGTAACCGTTATTGGGTAACTAGTTATTTTGTAATCGTTACATTGCTGATCGTTATTGGGTAACTAGTTACTTTGTATTCGTTATTTTGGTAATCGTTGCATTATTTTCTGCACATCCCTAATGCTAAATATCCCCATTGAAATGATTTCTGTTAATCAACACTCACTTTGTGATCATGAGAGGTTGAATCAACAGTCAAGTTTTACCTCACAAGTGCACACAGCCTTGAAAATATTCTGAGGCATAACAGTAACATGAATTTATTTTCGTTGTTATTCTACAAATTTCTCATAAAACCCTACTATATTCTACTAGTTTTTTTTTTTTTTTTTTTTTTTGCTGCGTACAGAAGCATAGAGGATAAAACAAATGTGAACTGCTTAAGCCAGGATTCCGATGCACTTATTGTGATGGTACGTAACGTGAAGTCAAGGCTTCTTATGTAGCATTCTAATTAGCATGAACTACGTTAACGTAACGGGAATGACTTGTATTTGTATTTTTTCTTGTTACTTCAATACGTTACTCCTTACGCCGATTCGTTCTAATTCTCGCATGACATCAAACTAAGCGTAGGAAAATATTGACATTGACAAATTCTTTAGTTGGTTCGCGTTAAGACAACCCTAAATAGCTCCATTCAATACAACATGTTAGATTTTCACTTTACGTTACGTTAACTTCATTGTAATCCCGGCTTTAAAAAACGTGTTCAATATTGCACTATGATTTTGCACACTTTCCATTGACACATGAGAAACAAAACTATAGTAATACAACATTTCAAAGCGAATTGCTTAAAATGTAATTATTAAACGAAAAACAGCGAATGTTTCGCAAAAGAAGCGGAATAAACTTTACATTTTAACGAAATCTACTGGCAGTAGTTTTCCCAGTTAGTTAAGACTCAATGTAAATAAAAGGGCTGTTTATAGAAAATTCAATATGTACATTTTGTCATGTCCTACGCCGTGGTCTAGAGCGGGAGCTCTGCTTCCCGGGCACGGAATGCGCTCGGATTCCATCCCATACGGGGATACGAACTCAGCTTCGTGAGGAAACTGAGGAGCTGCGATAGGCAGCGATCCGGGCACGGAGGCTACATTCTGGCTGGGGAATGTGTGATGCTGGTCACATGATCTCCTCACATCGGTTGGATGATCGCCCACCTCTGCGTGGGCGTGAGGCCGGCGGTCGGGTTAGTAAGCCCTTCATGGGTTGCAGTGCGACGGGAATGTTATTGTCATGCCAATTTGTCAAATATTTTACATTTTAATCAAAATCGTTAAATCCAAATTTGGGAATACAAAATAAACAAAAAATCAAGTATTGGTTTGTCTTGGTTGGGGAAAACTTTTCTGTAAATCTTCACCTTGAGTAACTATTGCATTGTTGAAATATGTTTGTATTTAGTAAAAACCTTAGTATTTATCAGACTTGTCTTTGTTGAGTAACTCTGTTTACAGACAGACAGGCTGAGTGACTGACTGACTGGCAGAATAACTACTACTTCTGTATTCACTCTTAGGTTGATCTGCGTCAAAACAAACCCCAGGTGACCACCGCTATAATGTATCCTTCCGCCATTCGCACTAGAAATACTGTCACACTTTCAGACCATGTGGCCAGTACAAGCGGCACGTAGTGCAAAAAAGAACATAGTCCTTATTTCGACAAATGAAACGGTGACTAGCAGATTCTGTTAAGGGTTAAAGGTCATAAGATTGATAGTTGCAACAAAATAAACATTTGCACATATAATAGTTAATTCTAAAATAAATGAGCGAAAAATAAAGTAACAGGTATGCGATAACTTTGTTTATTCACTCTCTGGAAGCGGCACTTGGCGGCTCATTTTAAAAAAGAAATTGTCCACTGTTACGCGAATTGCATTCTTCTTTAAATCACTACATTCTTGCATCGCGTATTTCATATGCTTTCTTGTTTTTTTCCGGGTGTAACCACTTTTCCCGTTTCAGATTTTTCTTCGCAAAGTGCTTGTACTCGAAACACCGGTGAACTCAGAAGTTAATTTCACCATTTCTTTCGCGGAAAGTGTTGGCTATTTCTCACATAACTTAGAATAAAAATTCAACACTTGTTTTTTTTAAGACAGTCAATGGTTTGCGCGGCTAATGTTTTAGGTAATTCGACGAAAACACAAGAGCAAATTCACCGTCCGCCATGATACTAAACACAACTGCTGGTTTCTGGTTGTAAACAATATTCTGCGCCTACCCGGATGTCAGGCGACTCATACGAATTGCGTCATGGGACTTGTAGCTTTGTTTTACGCTATAATCAGCGTTAAATAAAACCTTAGGTATTTGTATAGAATATTATACTATTTAAGGATAAATTCATTCTAAAATTCAGAGATTAGCATGGGACTATTTTCCTGGGCGCATTGCTACCGTGTTGCACCACGGTGCACTGACCACGTGGGTTTGTTTTGTCGCGGATCAACTTAAAAGTGAATGCAGTTTAGTTATGTTCGCTATTGTGACAAATGCGTTACCCAGAATGACAGGAATATACCTATAGCAGGTAGCTGCCCGCGGCAGTGTCGGTATACGCTGATTGATTATTAAATAACGAGAGCACACACGCAAAAATACGGTCACATGCCAGACTGGTGGTCCCAAGAAACTTTCTTTATTAAAAGAATTTTCTACACAAGTTGGGAATCGCACCAAGGCTCTTGGAATAATAGTCACGTGCTCAACCAACTGAGCAATGATTCTAGGTCTATTTTAAGTTTATTAAACACACTCACAACATATAACTGTTGGAAATAAATGATTTTGTTCTTCAATAACACCATGTGACAAAGAAATGACCATATCTATTCAGGCTGTATGTTTCATCATCTCGTGCTTCCAAGTTCCTGCGTGAAGTTATGTAACCAATGAGTCACCACCTTTCTTTTTGTCTTGTGTTTGATTGTGGTGTTATGTCTGACACGTTGCAGACATAACATCTGTCACTTAGTCGATGAATGTCCATTATTCAGTGTGTAAATTAATGATCCAACAAACGTTAACATTATTCTGCCGCAATTTTCAAAAGCTTATAGAGCAATGCTTTAAAGTCCAGGTTGAAAATTGTTTTATCATCAGACGTGATGAAACTCAAAATATGCTGAGACTTATCGATTTTCTTCTTTTTCTTTACTACATGGAGCAGGCGATTAACAGTTGTGGCTACACAGTTTCTCTTTCCATCGTCCTTTCGGCCTTCCTTTATCTCTTCTTCGATTATCGCCTATAGTTAAATACAATTTTGGTTGCCTGGTGGCTTTCATTCTATTTATATGTTGGAACCATTAGTTATAATATTATCTTATTCTTTCATTCATGTTGAAAATCTGTAAGTCCTTTCTAATTTCATTTCGGAATCGGTTATATTATCTCGTGCATCCCTTTGTTCTCCTTAGAAATGTTATTTCGGCACTTCTCACTTTATTTGAATATTCATATTTTGGGATTAAGGAAAAACCTCGGAAGGAAACCTTACCCGGGTAGCTCATCCTAATCGAGATTCTAACTCAGAACATTTTGAATGCGAGGCGGACACGCTATTTCCACAACACAGATCTAGGCGAGTCGGTCAATATTTTTTTTCTTTCTTTCATTTATACCTGCCTTTAACTACAATAGTCTTATCAGCGGCCTTTCCCTTGCCCATAGGCAGTGGTGTTAACTCGTATTCGCTTGTCATTGGATTTTTGGTAAACTTTGGATTTTATACACTAGATCACATAATCACACCCATATTCACATTCTTATTCATATTTCCAGTCTCTGGAGAGGATAAGGAATAAGCTTTCCTAAAGAAAACTTCCCACCCCTCATCCGGGAATCGAAGCTGGAACCCCTCACCAGGCAGCTGTGGTCGAAATTGTTACTGAAAAATAACAACTTTTCCCACTTTGGCTCGTTCCACACATATAATATGATGTATGATTTCATTACTTTGAAACAACGGTAACCCCATCTAGTAGAGACGCTTGAAATTCATATTAATAAGTAAAAAAAGCCAAAAAGTTCTATTTTGTGATGAATTAACTTGGATTGCCCCTTGGTAAACTGACATACTCCGGTACAATAGTCCAATCCAGCCAAGCACATTGTAACGAACACCACTAATCTATAAAACACGCTTACAAATCAAACACAGCAGGTTTAAAAATATTATGTGGACTCTAAATGTTACAAACCCCTGCTCTTAAATTTTGTTCTGTAGGGAACTTTGTCTAAATAAGTTTGGGCATTGCAGCAACTCACTGACCCTATCTCGTCTGTAGGTAAAAGAACACTTTTTACTTTCTCTACCTTCTCTAGAGAAGGTATTGCATTTCATACAAAAGTTACATACCGAGATTTCGCCGGAGATACGTTTAGAAGCCCTTTGAATTAAAAAAAAATAGCATAAGTCCACGCGTGTGCATGTCTGTACATGTGTTTGTGTCTGTGAACAGCATAACAACAACAAAAGAATCGGATAAATACCAAATTTGGTATTTAACTTCAGTATCTTCCAAAGATATAACACGAAAATGTTGTATAAATCTCCCACACCTAACTACCCTTTACATGGAATATTTTTCGAATTTTTTGATTTTATAAAAATTGACTGTAACGATTTTGATTAAAATACCATTTATGAATGATATTTACATGACAAATTAAATGTAAATCTTGAATTTTCTGGGATTAGCCTGTGAAGTCCTCTTCATTTGGAAGTAGTTATGTATAACATTATAACCGGTAAATGTTAAGCGACAGACGAAAATGTATTATACAAAAACTGTAGATATCTTTTAAATACATAATTTGTTTTAAACAATGTTTTTTGTGGTATCAACTATTTCCGAGATATCCGTTATTAATGGTTGGAATTTTTCAATACTTAGCCATTCTTTTCAAGTCCTGTGGATTTTCAGCTGTTTCTCGCAATTCATGGAAACAGTATGGAATTTTACGGTCAGCACATAGCGTCCAGTTGTAAAAAATTGGCTATCCTTTGCATTATAACGAAATATGTAATGTAGATATTTTAGGAAAGATTTATCTCGTTTAAAATGGAATAAATAGGAAAATAAAATTTCGTAAGAATAATTTGTATACTCACTAATAAGCATTAAAGGGTAGAAAAGGTCATGTGAATATAACGCATCAGATTTTTATCATTACTCTCTTAGGCAGATTCTCCTTTCAAAGATAGTGAAGAAACACCGGTTCTGTTCGTTTCGTAGGCATGTTCCATAATTTTTCACTAACTGATTTTACGTTAATGTTCCGAACAATATTTTAGAGGGTAGGTTTAACATTTTTTTCGTTGATTTATTTCACCCATGCTTTTCATAGTTGCGATAAGGATGATAAAGCATCTCTTTTAAATATTCTTATTTTGTATTCCATCTGAACACGGGGGGGGGGGGGGGAAGTCTAAAGTATTAAAGCGGTCAAATGCTTTACGATAAACCTTCTTGTCTTTTCACTGCTGTATTCAAAACGTAGTTGGCCTTGAAAAATGAAGCAAAAAAAAAACAAAGAGATAAATATAAAGAATAAATGAATAAAGGGAAACCGTAACACTGTTATCCGCTGTTTCATGATTTTAGCGGCACAGCAGTTCAGTCACAAGTTTCAGGGCCTTGACGTCAAAAGTATCAAAAGTATAGGAGCCTGGTCCTATCGCGTCAACGTTAAATTTTCTAATTTCATCATTTAAGATATTGCATTGAATTTTTTACAGAATGTAAAAGCATAACCTCTAAATTTATTGTTCTAGTTTGATATAATAATGACGTTTGTTAATTAAGTTTTTAGTTAACATTCATCATAAATTATTTTTAAAATAACCATCCATTTTTAAAAACACCATAAATATATCCATAACAGCACTAAGGTTTTGATTCGATCTCCTTTTGCAATATTTAATAGTTTCCGAGAAAACTAATGTTCAAAAAATGAAGAAAAAAGTTCAAAGTAAAATATGGAGTAAGAACTGGCATATATTTTCAAAGAAAAAAACCACATGGCTTAAATTCGTGAAAGTTGCCATATTTAGCTTCCACAGTGTAAAGGAAACTTTCCCCATAAAGATGAGTTAAAACTTACCTCTCTTACCTCTTTTCTGTAAACTGATGAGGAATTCAGAGTACAAGATAGCTGATACAAGTTTTTAAAGTTATGTTTATGGAGAGCCCTGCCAATGTTAAATCTGGCAAATTCATGACCCATTATCTTAAAACTATTTAAGGTATCAGGCAGCATTGAATACAGGATGTACATGCTCTCAAAGTTCACTGATCTACTTTTAACAAGTTTATTTATTAAGGAAGGTAGGACTATTTTCTTAAATATGCCATGTTTTGATTAAAATTTATCAGCAATTACTTATTTAAAAATAAGCAACCACGTTATTAACACCAAATTAAATCCACAATAATACTTATAGGTTGCTTTTATCATCCCAAAATTTAATTTAGCTGTCTTCTGTAGTTTCTAATAAAACGGGTCGTGTATATCTGCAAATGTCATCCACAGAAAACGCTGTTCAAAAGTAAAACTCTGACGTGATACATTCACATGACTCTCTCTACCCTCTATCTTTATTAGCATAGAGACTATTCTTACTAAAACTTATCTTTCTTTCTACTACATTTAATCCAAATAAAACTTTGCAAAAATAGCTACATTATACATTTCGTTATAGACACCAAGAGAACAGCGATAGTCAAATTTTAAGAATTGGACGCTATATGCTGGCTTTAAAATGCTATACTGTTTCCATGCAATCGCGAGAAACAACTGAAAATCCACGGGACTTTAAAAGAATATGTATTGAACAATTCTAACATTTATTAACGGATATCTCAGAAACGCCTTTATGTGGCTTTATGCCACAAAAGAACTTATTTTAAATAAATTTGCGTGTTTTAAAGAATCTACATTTTTTGTGTGGTGCGTTTTCATATATCGCTTGAAGTTTACAACTTATACAAGATTATATAAAATTCCTTCCGAATGAAGAGAACTTCCTAGGCTATTACCAGAAAGTTCAGGATATGCCATTTATTTGTCATGTAAATATCTTTCATATATGATATTTTAATCAAAATCGTTAGAGCCACTTTTTAGAAAATTAAAAGTTTCGAAAAATGTTCCATGCAAAGTGTAGTTGGGTTGGGGAGATTTTCTTGAAAATCTTCGTGTCTCATCCTTGGAAGATACTAAACTCAAATACCAAATTTGGTACTTATCCAAATTTTTGTTTGTGAGTTGTGCTGTTCGCAACCATACACACGGACATGTATCCAAAAATGCTTTATTTGGATTCAGGTCACCTCAAAACGTGTATTGCCGGTGAAATTCGGGTATCGAAATTTTGGGTGGATTGCAATACTTTCCCTACATACTATAAGTACTAAAACTAAAAATGGAGAAAACAAACTCGCATATACAAGAAAGAAGGCAAAGAAAGAAGCCAACGTGGCTTGAACACACATGAGTTGCCATACTTAACAGAATATAAATTTTCAGAGCAAAATATCCCCTAAACGATGGGCTAAAGTTGATCACTTTGCTCCAAAAGTGTGTAGGAATTTGTCTTTCTCTTTGAAGTGGTTTAGAATTCACGTTCAAAATGCTAAATGCAGTACTGTTTTTGAAAATACGTTCACAATATAAGTATTCTGCTTACAGTGATGAGGCAGTGTTTTTAACACTAAAATAATTTCATTCTAATTATATAATATAATATATGTAACAGCCCGCCTTAAAGCAATGTGTATGTAACAATATATAAAAAATGTATCTAACAGATATTGTATATGTTTGTATTATTGTATCCATGTGTAATAATGTCATGTGAATGTATTACGTAATTTAATAATGTAGGAGCTGAGAGAAAAATAGGTTAAAAGTTGCGAACAATGAGGTAACTTTGAGGCAATAATGAGTAAGAATGTTTAATAATGCTACTAGTCATTATTGGAGCAACAATAATGTAAATTTTGAGACAGTTTATAAAATTAGTCAATCAACAACCAGAAAAAGCATTACTTAAATGCAGGTATTTTATTGGAGTAGGGTTAGCCAATCAGAGACTTGAAATACAGAAATATACAAGTTTAAACGGTTGAAATCAATTCAGTTGGTTGCAGACAGCGTTACTAATGAGACGCAAAAGGTGTCCTCAAGAAATTTAATACGTATTCGTGTGTGACGAAAATCGTTTTACGTGTTAAAAAGTGCAAGTAATTAATTAAAGAATCTCACAGCTCTCTATATCAGTGAAGTGTTGTTTAAATCGTATCAAGTATTAATAAAAGGAGTGAAATAAAATTATAATCTGTGTAAGCCTACATTCCTATGTCGCACCACAACCCTGCTAAGAGAAACGTGTCTCTAACAATAATACTGACGCAGCCGAGGCAAACATAAATATATAAACTTTAAAGAAACAGTTAAATTACGAAGTTAATATTTTTGTTTTAAACTTGGGGCAAAGGCCACCTGAAAGTACATTTGGGGCGAAGGCTACCGGAAACTGTTTACTATACGTGCGGTTGCAACTACTACTTCAAGTTCGGCTCCCCAACATAAGATCTACAATTCAACTCCTTCAATACAAACCTGCTTCAGTGATAAAGTGTATATCAAATCAATGGGTTAATTCCATTTAATAAGATTACATCAAAAAATTAAAATGACATTCCTTGCTATTTTCTACCATTGACAGAATAATTCCCCTCAAATTCGCATTAAAATACAAATATTGTGTCTACAATGATAAAACATTAATAAACTTAAAGAATAAATTCTAGTTTATAGACTGCACAAAAATTATCATTATTTATTATTATTATTATTATTATTATTATTATTATTATTATTATTATTATTATTATTAAGTCTGAGTTATTTAATAAGTAACTAAATATTTTTTTTCTTCTTTTCAGGTAAGCGGCCAGGAATAAATTTGAAGGCTTCAGTTTCAACAGCGAGGCAGAGTGGAATGCATCCAAAGCATATTCATCGCCGTGTTTTGTCTGTTTGCGAGTAATCAGACATTTCGATGTCCCAGGTGAGGTCTCTCACTGACACATTGTTGACACAAGAGCTGGCAACACTGTTTACACATAATTTACGTAGTTCTGGGATATTGGTTCATTTCGGCTACAGTCATAATGTTTATTTAGTAAAGAAAATAAAGGAAAAATTGAAGCACCGCCTGAAATATCATAAAGGGGAACACGGAATAATTGCAGGAAACTGTGCATGTGAAATTGGAAGTTTCACCTCCGAAATATAAACCAATGCAAATCATAAACATAAAATAGTAATTTTATGTAGACTGTAAAGCATTTCACAGATTGTATTGCTAAATGAAACAGATAAGACTTTTTTATAAAGTCTATATCTGTAGAAAACAATTCAATGATGTAAAATGATACAGAGAATGAAATATGAACACGCTTTACTAACAATATAGGTACACATAGCAAAACAATGAATAGCTATTGAAAAAATCTGATGTGTTACACTCACATGACTTTCTCTACTCTTGTACAAACTATTTATACAAATGCTTATTCTCCATCTACTTCATGGTAATCGAGATAAACATTTGCAGACTCTGTCTTATTGCTAATTTTCTTGTAGATGTAAGGGGAATGTATATTTACAAGGGCAATTTGGAAATACAGTAGCCTTTAAGCACATACATATCTCTTAATAGCTGGTTGCTAGGTGCAGCACCATTCCCTTTCCCACAGATTAATACTCTTTGCATATCCAAGACAAAAAAATCTTATGTGTTACACTCACATGACTTTCCCTACTCTTGTACAAACTATTTTTCCAAACCTTATTTTCCATCTACTTCATGTTAATCAAGATAAACATTTGCAAACTCTATCTTATTGCTAATTTTCTTGTAGATGTAAGGGGAATATATATTTACAAGGGCAATATAGAAATACAGTAGCCTTTAAGCATATACATATCTCTTAATAGCTGGTTGCTAGGTGCGCACCATTCCCTTTGCCACAGATTAAATACTCATTGCATATCCAAGACAAAAAAATGAAAAATCTGATGTGTTACACTCACATGACTTTCTCTACTCTTGTACAAAGTATTTTTACAAACGCTTATTCTCCATCTAGTTCATGCTAATCGAGATAAACATTTGCAAACCCTATCTTATTGCTAATTTTCTTGTAGATGTAGGGGAAAATATATTTACAAGGGCAATATAGAAAAACAGTAGCCTTTAAGCACATACATATCGCTTAATAGCTGGTTGCTAGGTGCAGCACCATTCCCTTTGCCACAGATTATAACTCTTTGCATATCCAAGACAAAAAAAATGAATAACGAATTGCCATTTGAGAAAATAAGTATTGAAAAATTTAAGGGAATAACAAGCAATATCTCGAAAATGGTTCACTCAACAAAAAAAATGTATATGACATAAATTGTGTATTTTAACGCGATCTACATTGTTTGTGAAGTAACATTTTGTCTATCTCTTATGGTTTACGAGTTATGCAAAAGTCGTTCACAATAAAGAATACTTTTGGAGACATTCCCAGAAATTCAAGATATACATTTTATATGCCATAAAAATATCTTAAAGATATGATATTTTAATCAAAATCGTTAGAGCCATTTTTGAGAAAATTAAAATTTTCGAAAAAGCTTCCATGTAAAGGGTACTCTGGGGTGGGGGGATTTTCTTGAAAACCTTCGTGTCGCATCCTTGGAAGATACTGAACCCAAATACCCAGTTTGGTGTTTATCCGACTGTTCGTTTCTGAGTTATGCTGTTCACAGACACACAGACACACACACAGACACACAGACACACACACGGACATGTTTCCAAAAATGCTTTTTTTGGATTCAGGGGGTCTCAAAACATGTATTTCCGGTGAAATCTCGGTATCGAAATTTTGGGTGGAATACAATACTTCCCCTACTTACTATACGTAGTAGAGAAAGTAATAACGAATTCCCATTTGAGAAAATAAGTAATGAAAAATTTAAGGGAATAACAAGCAATATCTCGAAAATGGTTCACTCAACAACAAAAATGTATATGACATAAATTGTCATATCTACATGATCTACATTTTTTGTGTAGTAAAATTTTGTCTATCTCTTATGATTTACCAGTTATGCAAAAGTCGTTCACAATGAAGAATACTTTTGGAGACATTCCCAGAAAATTCAAGATATACATTTTATATGCCATAAAAATATCTTAAACATATGATATTTTAATCAAAATCGTTAGAGCCATTTTTGAGAAAATTAAAATTTTCGAAAAATCTTCCATGTAAAGGGTAATCTGGGGTGGGGGGATTTTCTTGAAAACCTTCGTGTCGCAATTTTGAAAGATGCTGAACCTAAATACCAAGTTTGGTGATTATCCGACTGTTCGTTTCTGAGTTATGCTGTTCACAGACACACACACAGACACACAGACACACACACGGAGATGTTTCCAAAAATGCTTTTTTTTGGATTCAGGAGGTCTCAAAACATGTATTTTCGGTGAAATCTCGGTATCGAATTTTTGGGTGGAATACAATACTTCCCCTACTTACTATACGTAGTAGAGAAAGTAAAAATGAATAACGAATTCCCATTTGAGAAAATAAGTATTGAAAAATTTAAGGGAATAACAAGTAATATCTCGAAAATGGTTCACTCAACAAAAAAATGTATATGACATAAATTGTGTATTTTAACGCAATCTACATTTTTTGTATAGTAAAATTTAGTCTATCTCTTATGGTTTGCCAGCTATGCAAAAGTCGTTCACAATGAAGAATACTTTTGGAGACATTCCCAGGAAATTCAAGATATACATTTTATTTGTCATGAAAATATCTTAAACATATGATATTTTAATCAAAATCGTTAGAGCCATTTTTGAGAAAATTAAAATTTTCGAAAAATGTTCCATGTAAAGGGTAATCTGGGGTGGGGGGATTTTCTTGAAAACCTTCGTGTCGCATCTCTGGAAGATACTGAACTTAAATACCAAGTTTGGTGTTTATCCGACTGTTCGTTTCTGAGTTACGCTGTTCACAGACAGACACGCACAGACACAACACGGACATGTTTCCAAAAATGCTTTTTTTTGGATTCAGGGGGTCTCAAAACATGTATTTCCGGTGAAATCTCGGTATCGAATTTTTGGGTGGAATACAATACTTCCCCTACTTACTATACGTAGTAGAGAAAGTAAAAACCCTGCGTTACAAGCAAAGGGTATACAGTACCTAAAATATATAAACGCCGTATTTATTCATATCCCTTGAGATACATCCGAATAGGGCTGTCAAACGAGAGCTGTGCATTTCTATAGAGGTAATCCTAGCTCTCTATGAGAAGAACGTATATTCTCACTGTGTTTGGATCAGTAGTTGAGATCCTCAATATAAATAGAAATTACCAGCTCTTTGTATAAGAATTTAAATCTAGTACAGATATGATAGTGGGGGATGCTTTTTTTTCGGGATATCTAGTCTAATCTCATGTCATGACTTCCCCACGTGCCTAAGACAGACACACATATAGATTAATTTATATATCAATAATGTATATAATTAATTGAAAAATCTGATGTGTTACACTCACATGACTTTCTCTACTCTTGCACAAACTATTTATACAAACGCTTATTCTCCATATGCTTCATGTTAGTCCAGATGTTAATCTTATTGCATATTTTCTTGTAGGTGCAGGGGGAATTGGTAGACTTTAACCGATAGTCAAATATTTTAAGAGCTGGTTGCTATGTGGAGCATACCATTCTCTTTCTATGTTCAGGACATAAAAAAATGAATAACGAATTCCCATTTGGGAAACATTACTGGGAAATAGTAAGGGAATAACAAGCAATATCTCGAAAATGGTTCACTGAACAAAAAAAATGTATATGACATAAATTGAGTATTTTAACGCGATCTACATTTTTTGTGTAGTAAAATTTTGTCTATCTCTTATGGTTTACCCAAAGTCGTTCACAGTGAAGAATACTTTTGGAGACATTCCCAGAAAATTCGAGATATACATTTCATGTGTCATGAAAATATCTTACAAAACATATGATATTTTAATCAAAATCGTTAGAGTCATTTAAAACTTTTCGAAAAATGTTCCATGTAAAGGGTAATCTGGGGTGGGGGATTTTCTTGAAAACCTTCGTGTCCCATCTCTGGAAGATACTGAACTTAAATACCAAGTTTGGTGTTTATCCGACTGTTCGTTTCTGAGTTATGCTGTTCACAGACACACAGACACACACACGGACATGTTTCCAAAAATGCTCTTTTGGATCCAGGGGGTCTCAAAACATGTATTTCCGGTGAAATCTCGGTATGGAATTTTTGGGTGGAATACAATACTTCCCCTACTTACTATACGTAGTAGAGAAAGTAAAAATGTGACAGTGTAAATCATACAGTAACCAATGGTGTTATCTCCAATTGTCTCATTACTTTCTTGATTACTTTAAATACTTTAATTAATTTTAAACTTCAGTTAGCCCGCGCATTTTCAAGCAATTCGGTTCGCTCTGGCTTTCCATCCACCTATAGCTTAGTAATGTTGCCTTACGCAAGAAAGTTGTGATATCGGCAGGTTGGCATTACTCCGACACTTGTCAGTGTCAAACTAGCGTTTACGTTTTTCTTGGCCTGAAGAAGGACTTTACATGCAGAGCGATATATAGCGTTTGTATTAGGCATGTCGAGTGTTTATCACTGGATCTTTATTTGTTATTCCCCAGCTTTGGATTTTTATGGGTATACACATCGAGGTATATGTACGTATTTAATTTTAATCTGGAAATGTTCACACTATTGCTTTACTCCTATTTGCAATTGTGAGTTTTATTTGTATTTCTATTTTTTCTTTCGTTTTTTGTATTTCGGTGGCTGTCCAGGCCTCCTGGATACCCCGCTTATCTACGCTACTGGATATAATTATAACTGCCATTTGTGAAAACTGCAACACCAAGAAAGAATTTCCCGAATAACTCCAAACTAAGTGGAAGTGTAGAAGAGTGTACAATAAGTGATTAGATTTGTAGAGAGATGGGGTATACGTAGGCCGAGCAGAGCCCTCTCGTGTCGGTCCGACAAGGTCAATGTTACGCCCAGTGTAGTCAGTGCAGAGTTGTTAAACAAGGTGGAAACAATAAAACAATGCCAGCATGCCTCGTCGACGTCAAAGGGAGCCACATCGGCATGTGAGTGAGTTAGAACGGGGCAGAATGATCGGTCTCCGGGAAGCGGGTTGGTCATACCTAGACATTTCGGCTCTTACAGGGCATGCTGCTACGACAGTGATGCGTGTGTGGAAGCAGTGGATAGAAGAAGGTCGTACACAGCAAAGAGCGGGTGCTGGACCACGGAACATGACTTCGGTACGGCCATAACGGACCGTACAGCGTTGGCTCGACGCTGGAGCACTGCAATAGGTGTGAACTTGTCTGCATCAACGGTTCGTCGCCGTCTGCTGCAGGTTGAACTGGTTGCATGCATGCTATTACGTCGGCTTCCATTGTCCAGAAACCACAATGGGCACGTGAACATCGTCACTGGGGTGTTGAGTGGCAAAATATCTTTTCGAACGAGTCATGCTTCAACGTGTCCTACAGTGATGGCCGCATACGTGACCGGTGGTACCGTGAGCGTAACCTGGAGGGCTGCATTGTTGAGCGGCATAGCGGACACATACCGGGTGTGATGGTTTGGGGCGCCATTGATTATAACAACCGATCTCCCTGCTACGAATTGAGGGCACTTTGAACAGCAACCGGTACCTAACAGTGGTTGTAGAACCTGAGGTATTCCCCCTGCTTCAGGCATCTCCACAGGCCACATTTCAACAGGACAATGTGCGGCCACATATTGCGAGGATTGTATAAGCCTTCTTCGAAGAGCGACGGGTACCATTGCTTTCCTAGCCTGCGTGTTCGCCTGACATGTCGCCAATCGAACATGTCTGGGATATGATTGGTCGGCACCTGGTGCGTCACGGTCCTCGAGTAAACAGTGTCATGGATTTGTGGGCTCGAATACAAACTGCGTGGAGGGAAATCCCTCAGGAACTTATTCAGAACCTTTTTGATGCAATGCCACGGCGTATAGCAGCTCTAATTGCAGCGCATGGAGGCCACTCCAAATACAGAATATTAGGACTCAAAGATCATGTATAGATTTGAAAAGTTTATCATTTGTTATTTGTCATGTATCTAACCTGTGGTGTTAAATTCATTGAATTCATGCGTTTCCTTCTTGGTGTTGCAATTTTCACAAACGGCAGTATAGTTGGTATGGTGGAATATTTAATGCACTAGCGAAAAATAAATTCGACGCTATAAGTTTTTGTAATTGCTTCATTGTTTGTATCCGCTTCTTTGCGACGCTTCTTCTATTGCTGCTAGAACATGCCTAAGTCATATGACCGTTGCTGTGTCCTTACGTTCCTCTACTCAGCGTTGGGATCTTTCGAGAATGGCTGCTAGTGCAACTTCCTTCCTGTTCCGGGAAAGATTGAGGAGAAACATTGGAAATTAATTCAAGGACTCCTGGTGCGTGCTGCTGCCGACCAAAAAACGGAAGGAAATATATGATTAACGCTTCGCAACAATATTCAAGATTAAGTCATATTAAGGAAAAACAGATTGAAAGCATTTAAACTTTTATACCGGAAACTGTATTTGGCGTTAGCATATGGGACCATTAACAAGACTCTTTTAGTTTGGAGAGGTAGAATCAGACTACATTTAGTTTCCTTAAATCACCTTCATAAATACAACTATATGTAGTATGGTTAGAGTATATTGCTACAACTTTCTTTACTCTTATCTGCAGTAAGCAGAGTTAGTATTATATTCCACCCAAAAACTCGATATCGACATTACACGTTTTGGATTAAAAACATTTTTAGAAACTAAAAAACGAAATGTCGAATAAATACTAAATGTGGCATTTAAGTTCAACATCCTCCAAGGATGTGGCACGAAATTCTCAAGAAAAGCCTGCTATCCCAAACCACGCTTTACATGAAATACTGGGTTATTTTTTATTTTCTGAGAATGACATATCGATTTTGATTAAAATGTCGTATGTTTAAGATATCTGCATGACAAAATGTATTTCTGTGAATAGTCTGTGAAGTCCTCTTCATTCTGAATTATTTTTGTATACTTTTATATAACTGATAAGCAGTAAGAAGTAGACAAAAGCTTACTATGCAAAACAATCTCGTTAAAACACACAATTTTTGACAATTTGTGTGACATTGTCTACGAATATCTGAGATGCTATTGTTTTGAATCTTAAAATATATTATACTTTATGAAGTGCTGAGTCGGTACTCGTTAGTTTCCCGTTGAGGCAGTATTTTTAACACTTAAATGATGTCAGTCTAATTATATAATATAAAATATAATAACAGCCCGCCTTAAAGCAATATGTGTATAATATAATCTATAAAATGTATGTAACAGTCATTGTATTATATTTATATTATTATACACATGTAAGAAGCTGCCTTCCGCAGCAAACAGAATTATAAAGTACGAGAAGCCGAAAGTTGCTAACAATGAGGTAACCTTGAGGCAATACTGAATTGGAAAGTTTAATAAAGGCTACTAATAATTCTTGGAACAATAATGTAATATATAAAACAGTTAATAAATAGCCAATCAACAACTATAAAGGTTAAAAGTTCAATAAAAGTATTCTGTTGGAGTAGGAGTAGCCAATCAGAAATTTAAATAGTAGAAATATGCGAATTTAGGCGGTAGACGCCAGACGCTACAAGGCAGCGTTCCCGAGCAGTTCGATTTTATACGTATTCAGTGTGAGACATGAAAATTCATTACGGTGAGAATAAAATAAAGTTTACGTGTTTAAAAGTGCAATTAATAAAACAATCTCACAGCTCTATAGCAGGATATATCTGTAAAGTGTTATTTAATCGTGTGAAGGAATAATAAAAGGTGTGGAATACAAATTATAATTTGTGTAAGCTTTCATTCTTTAGCCACACCACCCCTGCTAAGAGATACGTGTTTCTGCAAATTACTACTGACGCAGCCGAGGCATATATATATCGTATTGAAATAAACATTAAAATAAAAGTTAAAAGTGAACGAGGGGCGAAGGCCACCGGAAAGTTTGTATCGTACGTGGGGCTACAACACTCTCCAGTTGATGCCATGAAAACAATGGGATTTTAAAACTAGTACATATATTTTTAAAGATTTGACTATTGCTTCGGCCTTTTATATCCCTTTTGTAACTACAACAAAATGTGAATGAAATCATTTCCGCAAACGTTTCTCTCATTAACAGGAAGATAGAAGAATAATCGTTTTTAAGAATAGTGGGTGGAAGAGTGATTAGAAAGTCATATGAATGTATGACATAGGTTTCTTTTTAGCCTATTTATTTTTGACACGAGTAGCAACCATCCGTTCCATGGTTCCTGCAATAGTGGCCTACCAGCTCAGCGTTACAAAAGAGGTTCGAAATAATATCCCTCTGTGTCTATACAAGTCTAGCAGCTCTTGAACCCAGTATTGAACACTTGATGAATTTCTGCAAGCAAATATTGGAAAACGCATGCCGAACACTACCTTCTAGTTCGTCGAGTATACCCGAATTTGTTGCATAAGCTTTATTTATGGATGGGGCCTCGATAGCGTTGAGACCTCGATACTCGTTGGTATCGAAGTATGTCTAATACTTTGAGATAAACCTTCGAAACTTTTTCGATACTTTTAAATTTTTAAGTTTTGCACTATTGAAAGTAGTTGCGTTTATCTTTATGCTAGATAATGAACGAAAGCTGTCAAGACTTCACGTCATTGCCTCGCTTGTGTCCCCAAAGTGTTGCTGGACTATAGTACTTGATAGACCTTGACGTGTTTCCTGTGATGAATCAAATCAACATTCCATAGACTCTTGTGTCTAAATGCAAACATGCAAAACAATAGGGGAAAGAGTAGAGGAACTCATGTAACATCAGGGTTAATGGAGTTGTGAATGAAAGTAATTTAGCAGACGTACTAAATTACGTTTCTGCAATCAACCATACATTTACCTATTCCGGTGGCCAGAACCTGTGAATCCAGCAGAAAGAAATCAGAACTTAAGACATGAGATAATGCAGTGAATGGAAATATTTGTTCTTTCCTTGCATCTGTTAGTTTGTGTTTACGTAAGTCAAATTTGGGTGACGAGCGTAGCTTACAGGTATACCGTACGATTGATTTCTATAATATGGATAGAAAATCATTTAAAAGAAGGTTTTCAGCACAAAATATAGTTACATAAAAAGAAAAGTAGAGAAATTATTATTATTATTATTATTATTATCTTACTATTAATCATTATCATTAGCCTTGATTAACAATAGGGGATATATAACCTATGGCATTATCAAGATAAACAAATTGCTGCCAATTGTAGAATGTCATACAGGAACAATTTCGGAATTAGCATACGATACAAAATTGGTTACATGCGTTTATACACAGAAAACTACTAATAATATAATTCAGAGAACAAGTTATCGCCTTTACAGCTTTTTATAGAGTATCGAGCATTGAGTAACGGTGCTAAAAAATTAGCATTGGTATCGGGTATCGAGAAATTCTGGTATCGTCCCATCACTAGCTTTCTATTAAGCAATAGTGACGGAGAATAATCAAGCGCAATTAGATCTGGAGTGCCACTCAAACATTATGTAATGCTCTTTGAGAAAGATTCTACCCACTAAAACCCCTCCACTGAAAAGGAAGAAGGATAATGAAAAGAAAGAAAATCAAGGGAGAAGGTAGCGCGGTCCCGCATAGCACCAGCGTTAGGCTTCGAAAGATGCGGGAGTGGGTGATTCGGTATGGTTCTAGGCTATAATCATTGCTAAGTACCCTAACTGTGCTATAGAGGCTCGAATGTGATAATGAAAAGATAAAGGTGGTTTTTGGAGAGATTGAGCGTAGATCATGAGTTGCTTGTACACATAGAGGTCTGCACAGGCTCGAGGCTAGGTCCGGCCTTGAAAATAAAGACGAAGAAAAATTGGTTTATCACATTCAACATAGTATTTTATTTTTCATGTAAATATCTTAAACATACGGTATTTTAATCAAGTTCATTATAACCATTTTTGAGAAAATAAAAACTAACCATAACGTTCCCAGGTAAATGCAAAATAAACACGAAAAAAATTAATTCATCACATTTTCTGTTTAGATGCCCGAAATAACACAATCATCGCAGTTTCCACACATCCATATTGCGAATAATGTTGTAACAGCACGGCAGCTGCAAACTCCGCCTCCGTCCGGCCATCACACCCAGGATATCCAGCGGAGAGTGCAGTAATGGGGGCGGATTTTTAGGTGTTATATTCATATGACGTTTCTACCCTCTAGCGCTTATTAGTGGGTATACAAATTATTCTTACGAAAGTTTATTTTCCCATCTTCTTCATTTTAATCGAGATAAAATTTCGGAGAAATAGCTTCATTACAGATTTCGTTATAGCTACGACAGAACAGGATAGTCAAATTTTTAAGAACTGGACGCTATGCCCTGGCCTTAAAATTCCGTACTGTTTCCATGACATCGCGAGAAACAACTGACTGTTGACAGGATTTTAAGAGAATGACCAAGAAATGAACAATCCAAACAATTAATAACAGATATCTCAGAAATGGCTTATGCCACAAAAAACTTATTTGAAATAAATTGTGTGTTTTAAAGAGAACTACATTTTTTGTGTAGTACGTTTTCGTGTGTCGCTTAACGTTTACCAGTTATATAAGATTATACAAAATTTCTTCCAAATCATGTGGACTTTACAGGGTATTTCCAGAAAATCCAAAATATACGTTTTATTTGTAATTTAAATATCTTTAATATGTGGAATTTTAACCAAAATCGTTAGAGACAGCTTTTAGAAAAACATTTTTAAAAATATTCCATGTAAATGGTAGTCCGGTAGATTTTTCTTAAAATCTTTGTTTCGCATCTTTGGAAGGTAGCGAAGCTTAATACGAAGTTTGGTATTTATCCGACTGTTCACACACACACACACACACACACACACACACACACACACACACAAGAGACAGACACACACATACACATACACGGACCTTTTCCTAAAAATGCACTTTTTGTATTCACGGAGCCTCAAATCATGTATTTCCGGTGAAATCTCGGTATCGAATTTTTGGGTGGAATGCAATACCTTCTCTACCTACTATGTACATGGTGGAGAAAGTAATAGTAGTCAATAATGGCAAAATATATTTTTTAAAAACAAAATTATACAACTGGCCTTGGGCTGGGTGGTACAGTATAATCTATGTATTCTCGTGCTCGGTTCATCCAGGCCGGGCCTAAGAATTTGGGCCCGTGCAGACCCTTAATGTACAGTTGCATTATCCATGTATTTGGTAACCATGTGCTCATTCTGCAGGTGTCAGTAAGTGGTGTATATGCCCATCAGATTTTATGGTTCTGTGAAATAAAGTTGGGCCAATAAATTGTGTTGCACTGACAAAACATCTCACAACCGAGTTCACATCTTATAGTGGTTTTTCAGAAATCCAGAAATCATGTACCTATATACATGTGACCCGATAGATACAACCAGCTTCATAAAAAAATAATAATACTCTTAAAACAGCCCAGGAACAGAAGCCAGTAGCAGTAACGACGTTTTACAATATTATCCACATCGTCAGTATTTGCACTACGAGAGAACTTAGTCTGTGTAAATTATTCTAACAGCCTAAAGTTAGAAAGAGTGACACCAGGGAATTTCTGTATAAATTGAAACTCACAGTCCACATTGGAGCAAAACTCAACACTATAACACAATAAACACACGCTGTTCTGTGGTATATAGCCTGATAACTAAACGCAATAAACATTATCAACAGACAACTTCACATAACGTGCCAAACAACGTTAGACTGCAAACTCTGTCACCCTGCGTAGGCGCGTGAGCTAGTTTAGCGCAAAGCGAGGTCATTCAACCTAATGCCTGCTACGAGACCTGCTGCCATCAGTCACGTATTCAAGATAAGCTCTATATAAGGATTTACAGTATAGAGAACTGACTTGTTATTTGTAGCCGAAAGGAATATCAATGTATTGAATCATATAGACATTTCCATATCTCTCAAGTAAACACAGCAAAAATACCTAACATAAAAATGTTCGTCTGTAATTTATATAGTTACTTTCTCCACTATGTATAGTAAGTAGAGAAGGCATTGTATTCCACCTAAAACTTCGATACTGGGAGTTCACCGGAAATCTGTTCTGAGGTCCCTGAACCCTAAAAAGGCATTTTTAGAAAAGGGTCCGAGTGTGTCTGTGAACTTGTGTGTGTATCTGTGTGGGTGTCTGTCTGTGAACATATAACTAAAAAATAAAAAGTCGGATAAATAACAAACCGGCATTTAAGTTTAGTTTCTTCCAAACATGTGACACGAAGATTTTCAAGAAAATCCCCCAAGTAAAATCCCTTTACATGGAATTTTTTTCGAAATTTTTTATTTTATAGAAATGGCTATAACGAGTTGGATTAAAACACCATATATTAAAGATATTTACATGACAAAGAAAGCGCAAATATGGAATTTTCTGTTAGCCTTTGAAGTCGTCTTCACTCGAAAGAAAATTTATATAATCTTGCATAACTGGTAAACGTTAAGCGATAGATAGACCGCTATTTATTTATTTATGGACGCTCTATAACTGCTATGGTCCTTATCGTCCACTCTATATTGGGCTCTATATTGGGCATGAAAGACAGTTAATTTTCCTCAGAAGCCTCTTTATCAGGTTTGAGGTTCTTTTACGAGCCGTAAATCTATGACACGGGACCACCTTCCGAAGAAAGCCATGTTCTCGAAAAAACCCATCGTCCTCCGCCGGGTTTGAACCCGCGACGTCGGGATGTAGTGGCCAGCATGGTAACCACTACACCACGGAGGACGACCAAGCGATAGACGAAAACGTACTACTAAAAATGTAGATCTCTTTAAAACACATAATTTATTCGAAATAACTTTTTTCGTGGCACCAGCCATTCCCGAGACATCCGTTATTAATGGTTCGAATTGTTCACAAGCAAACATTTAGGAGGGGCAGATAAAACTCTCATATATCTGTCATGAAATATAGGTTTAGAACGCCAAAATAGGTATATTTATTCTTTGCTTTCCACCCGAGGGCCCTCACTTATGGGATTTTGACCGATAATTTGGATACTGTCACGAGGATATACCAACAGGAAAAACTAAAGAGCATCGTATTGACTTTGGATGAAAAATGCTATTGCGATTTTGTCTATACAGTAATTTTATAGTACCGAAATGTATGATTAAACGTTGTCTTGTGATGTTTAGGAGCACCAGTAATTACCAATAAGTAACTACTTTAACCTTGTCTGTAAATGGAATTACTCTTGGTTTCTTTTCCGGAGATGGCTCATTACCAGGTGGCCCAACCGCGTCGTATTTCAAGTGCGTTAGAAATTTGCAGAACTCAACGGGGTAATTCCAAGTAAACCCAGGTTAGTGGGTAACTGGCGAATTAGCATGTGCGAGCTTATTTTCTTTTGTTCTTGTTTTCTTTTTTAAGTTCAATTTATACTCCACCTATAGCTACAATGGTCTTATAGACCGTCTTTCCTCTGAACATATTATTGCCCATAGGCAATGGTGTTAATTCGTATTCACTTGTTAAATTTACGGTAAACTTTGGGTTTTATTCATTAGATCGCACACATATTCATGCTGTCATCCATACTTCCAGACTCTAGGAAGGATAGTGAATGATCTTGGCTAGAGAAAAATCCCCACCTTCCAGCCGGGAATCAAACCCGGGATCCCTTGCACAGCAGGTAGGTGCTCTACCGACTGAGTTACGGAACCAGCCGAGCTTTCTTCTACTCCTCTTGCGCATCAGCAAAGACGATGAGCGGATCGTGCTCATTGAGAAGCACTTCCTAGGCTTGCAATGGAGTGTACATCCGTGATGATAGACAATAATAGAGCAAAAAGGAATAATAGCATAAAATATTCTCTACTTCAGTTACACAGGCTGTATTTTCGAGGGAATGAACTCACTTTTTGTATTGACAAATTATTAATGTCTTTATTTTACCTATCCGTATCCGCCCATAGCTATTTTTAATTGTGTTCACCTGTTCTTATCCAACATTACGGACTATAAGCAACAAATATGAGAGCACGCACTTTTTTCGCTTGCTATTATAAATGTTATCATTACTATCATCATGATAATCATCAAACGGTACTATTATGCTGACTTTGCTCATTGAATAGGTGTTCGAAATTTTGCCCCTGTTGATTGATACGACGTTAAAACTATCTCCATGTATCCATATGGACGTTTCTGAGAACAACAGCAGCATCAGCATCACCAGCAGCAGTTTTTTTAGGTGCAAATGCACCTGTTCCCTTGTTTTACCCAGTTTATGATACTTGTTTTTACTGTTTTCGTTACCGCTTATAACTGCAATTACATAACACACTTGCCTATGGCGGGACTCGAAACCACGACCCGCAGCTTGGCGGAGCGCCGGAGCTATGCACTCCAGCGACCACGGCTGCGAGGGCTGGCAAGTTCGCCATCCACCTGTGTTTATTTGGAATTGCCCCTTTGAATTCTGCAACTCTTTTACCCCACGAAAGGCTATCTGAACACGTCAAATACGACGCGGTTGGGCCACCTGGTATTGATCCCAATAGCGGTTTCAGGTTTAATTCAGTTTTCCAAAACACAACATGCTTTGTTTTTCGTTCACATCATCATCATCATCATCATCATCATCTTTGGATTCGTTAGTGTGAATATTGAGGCAGTTGTAAACGTAAAGATATCGACATTCTCCGAAGCCTGCTGTTGATAATTATTTTCCACACTGTTCTGCCAGTTATATTTGTTCATTTGTAATAAAAGCATATACGTATATTTCCGATACAAATATCGTAACAGGTATTTTTGCCATATGGAGCAAATTCATTTTTACTCACAATCACACTCGCAACAGGACACGTGCGTGTACTTATGACTGCTGGATAGCCCGTGCTATCAGTCGATGACGTAACGGTCGGTCACGTATAATGCGCGCAACTTGTGATGTTCCAGAATAACGATTTGTAAATGGCTGTGACGCGCACTGTAATTCTCCGCGAGCTGTATAGTTCTGCATAACTATACATTTTGAAGTGCCTCATCCGACAGTACCAGAAAATACAATTTTATCTTCCCCTCCCAAATATTTGCTTTGTTAGCCACTCTTTCAAGTCCTGTCGGTTTGCAATTGTTTATTGCGATATCATGCAGAGTATGAATGTTAAGGCCAGCGTATAGCGTCCAGTTCTTAAATATATTAGTATTCCTTTTGTAGATATAACTAAATGTGCTATGTAGCTATTTCCGAAAAAGTCTCTCCCGATTAAAATTAAGTGTATAGAAAAATAAACTTTTGTTACAATAATTTGTATACCCATTGATAAGCGGTGGTGTGAAGAGAAGGTCATAAATCTAACACATCAGAATTTTTGGAGGGGATGCGAGTAAAATGGAGTGCTGCTTAGAATTGAGCATATACATGATTCAGATTGTTCTAATGTTAATGAACACGAATCACAGAAATCAGCTGATTAAGTTAAATAGCTTTTTAGAAAGTAGGTATACATTTAATCGGTATCACAAGTGCGAGGGAAAATGAAACAAGAAATGTTGTAAATGCCGACGTAATACCATAGCTTTAGCATTCTATTTAATTTGCGACAAAACTTACGTAAATGTTCTATTAAATGAATCATGATGTAATAGTAATTTACGATACGAATATCGTAACGTACCGTATTACAGCATGAGATTGGAAGATTGACAAACGAGGCCGAGCGCCGAGTTTGATAACCAATCGATTACTGTAATATGTAGTTACGATATGTGTACCATACAGCATTTTATCTACTTTAGTTATGTAATATCGATATTTTTTTTATTTACCTTGGTAAATTACACTTTTATTTCAGTTATATTAGATCACTAAAATAGTACGCTACATTGATATGTAGTTGATGCGTGTTTGTAGTGGGCCATGCATGATTTGATAGACGATTTGTTTGTTAGGATTTTGTTTAAAACAGATGAACATGAGTACTAGGTTAATTAATAAACTTTGAGAAATGAATTCTGACGAGAGTATTGCAAACCCAGCTAATTCTGTTATAGATAGTTTAATTTCTAATAAATCCTGGCTTTGTATTATTTATGTATGGTTCACAACACGAAACCAGTTTCGTGATAAGAATTACATTACGAAAACCGTTGCGTAATAAAAGCTTCATTACGAAATTAGTTGCGTAATGAGGTACAATTACGAAACTAGTTAGGTAGTGAATAGGATTACAGCGTATTTTTAGTGGAGTAAATTCGATATTTATTTATATATATTTAATATATTTATATTATAAATTATTATAAATGATATTATTATAAATTATATTTAATTACATATATTTATATAATATATTTTACATAACTAAAGTAGATAAAAATATAAAACAAAATTTTAATAAGTTTTACTTCCGCTATCGCTAGAGTAGAGGAAGTGCCGCATTCCAGTAAAAATTCAATATCGAAATTTCACACGTGTTCTGCCTCGCTGAAAAGGAGGAGAAATTTATATAAGCAGGCCCGCGTGGCTAAAGGTTTACAGGAATTCACACCACAGTAAAAAATAAAATAAAGTAAATTTTAGAAAACCAAAACTGTGGCACGCTTGATTTATTGTCGCGGCAGATGCAATGTATATTATTTTCCATCGCCTGAATTTATCCCCATTGAAACCTTAGACAAAAGCTTCACTGCAGAAAAATGCAGAACTCCTTAACATTTACGCATGTTATAAAATAGGTTTCTTTTTTTAACTCTAAACCACTTCCAAAATATTTGTAGTTGCATATTTTCTCGAATGAGCTAGTTACTAACGACAATGGACTTAAGACATAAACATGTGAGTGTTCTTTCAGCCTTTTTATGTAACCACGTTCGTAATTTCTATTTTGAAAAGCATCTCTACGTAAACATTTGTCGTGATTAATGCACAGTGGGTAGGAGAATCGGCTTTTTATTTTGTCTAACAATGAGCAGTATTTTTAACACTTAAATGATTTTAGTCAAATTATATAATATGTAAATTCAATAACAGCCCGCCTTGAAGCAATACGTGTATGTAATAATTTGTGAAATGTATGTAATAATCATTGTATATGCTTATATTATTGTAAACATGTTCAATAATGTTATGTGAATGCATTACGTAATTTAATAATGTAGGAGCTGTGAGAAATAGGTCAAAAGTTGCTAACAAAGAGGTAACAATGAGGTAACCTTGATTCAATAATGAGTAAGAAAGTTTAACAGTACTACTTGTGATTCTTGGAGGAACAATAATGTAATTTTAGTGACAGTTTATAAAAATAGCCAATCAACAACCAGAAAAAGCTTTAGCTAAATGCAGGTATTCTATTGGAGTAGGATTAGCCAATCAGAGACTTGAAATACAGAAATTTACAAGTTTAGACGGTTGAAATCTAGTCAGTTGCCTGCAGACAGTGAGTGTAACCGGATGCTTGTGCGTCCTCGAGAGATTAATACGTATTCGTGTGAAACGAAAAATAGTATATGTGTTAAAAACGTGCAAGTATTAAATAAAAGAATCTCATAGCTCTCTATATCAGTGAAGCGCTAATTAATTTTTTTGTCAAGGATTAATAAAAAGGAGTGAATTAAAACTTTAAAAATCTGCGTAAGCCTACATTCTTGTCGTATCACGCCCTGCCAAGACATACATGTCTCTAACAATAATACTGACGCAGCCGAGGCAAACATAAATATTAGTACTTAGAGAAACAGTTTAAATTACAAAGCTATTATTTTTAAACTTGGGGCAAATACCACATGAAAGTACATTTGGGGCGAAGGCTACCTGAAACTGTTTACTATATGTGCTGTTGCAACTACAAGTTCGGCTCCCCAACAGTTGAAATATAATACAGCATCTACAAACTGACATTTAATACGTAGCAGCAACCAACTACTTCAAATTGACGCCCAAAGCGTGGTACAAAATAACGATTAACCACCTACTTCAAATTGGCGTCCATACGTGGAGCTAAATAAATAAACAACTCCAACGTAAAGAGAATAACTGCTTCAACAACTATCTTTAATAGTTTGAGAAAATATTGTATTTCAATCAAATTCCATATCGAGATTTAGCCGGAAATACATGTTTAAAAGTCCCCTGCAAAAAGTTTAATAAAAAGCACCCGTTTGTGTGGATGTGTCTCCGAACAGCATAACTCAAAAACAAACTCAAATATATATTCCAATATAATACTTCCAAATTGTTCTAACAATCAAGATTAAAATATGTTTGGTGCATTGATATATTTGGTGATAAATATATATATCTGAATTTGCAAGTAAAAAAGAGGTGAAAAAGTTGTAGAATTTTGTAAAGCAGAAAACAAAATATTTCTACAGGAAAAGTAGATAATCAAAATTACTATTTATGTCAAATAAGATTTTTCGTATTGTTAATGGTTTTCAAAATATTCCATGTTGGAAATTTAGATCCTTCCCAAATGCATCTAACATAGAAATTCCATTCCAGGAGTCCGTTACTATGAGTGAACCTTTGAATCCTGTTTCCGCGTATATACTTCTAGATAAATTTAGAAAAGGTACAAACGGCCTTTTGTAAGATGATATAAAAGCAAACTTTCAACACTCCACGTGACATGCTGCTCCTTTGTTTCTTTATTGCATGGGGTGGAATCTGCAATCAAAGTAACCCTCATAAATCTGTATGTTCAGGAAAGAATGGCAACTTTTATCACTTCTTTCAAACGACATATCGTTTTAACATTTTCTAAATTTTGCAGCCACTGCATATAATCGTTTTTGTAAATACATTGTTAACATCGTTTTCACCTCCGCTTGGTTAACTGTGACAATAATTCATTTGAGTCAGTGTATGGCTTACAGATGGCCTTAGTTGCATAAACGTTTTCCTGCACCAGACTTGTTTTGTTACTATTCAGTTTTTGGCACTGCTTGCTGTTCTTGTAGTGTACACGTAGTCATTGTGATGCTGGGCACATGAACTTATTTACGCAGTCGCCTTCCTGTACCATAGCTACATATTTATATTTCTTTCTGCTCTATAGGTTGAACTCTGGCTCGTAGTACTGGTATCGGTATTCACCTGACAACTAAGGGAAACCATTAAACAATCTCAGTCGGATTATCTGATACACGGTATTTAAATCCTGGACCTACCGAATGCGAGTCCCAGCGCAACCGATTGAGCCATCTCGCTCGGACTTGTAAACGTTATATCTAAGCATGTCTTGCTTAACTTGAAGTCGTATATCGCTAGTCAAGTACCTTGAATAAAAAAATAAAGTACATATAAGATTATATAATTAGTAGAGAATTTCAAGTGAATAAACATATAGCTGCAGTTAATCTCATACAAAAATAATTAGTTATGAAATCCTAATATTGTATGACAGTTGCACATGTGCTTCTTTGGGGGCGGGGGAGACTCCCTGTTAAGCGAATTATTTTGACATCAACACCGTGTGCTGTTTCTAACTGGCAGGATGAATTATTTGAACTAATTAAAAAGGCCTTGCTCGGTTTTCCTCATGAACGAGATGCAAACAACGTAGTATCATTCATAAATGCACTTTAAAGTGATATTACACACCATGTAACATTATTGAAATGATTTTGGTACAGTATCGGAAATTAGATTCAGATATAAAGCGGAAAACGTAAATTTTAAGAAGGAATACACTGCCAGACCTTACCCTGAAAAATAATAAGGTATGCCATGAAATGTTTAAGAATTTTTATGATTATCTCAGTCGTAATCATTATTCCGTTTCGGATTTTTAGATTAGCTTAGTTTTTAATTTGTTAGTATCAGATTCTTTTGCAAAGGAGTTGGTGGAAAGCGTTCTGTCCACTCGGTCATTATTTTTTTAGCGCTAAAAGAAACGCAATCCTTGGCCGAAAGCAACCTCTTGCCACACTTAAGATATCTGCCGTGCATTCAGAAGTTAATTCGTAGACATTCTTACGAACTTAAGTTATATGCTCCAAATGTACTTTAAGATGAAATGCTACATATAGGCATCATACCGAAAATTCGGTATGGAGATTTGATCGAAAATATACGCCTTGAAGATTCCTGAATATAAACACGGAATTTTTAGAAAAAAGACCATGTAGTGTGTATGCTCGAAAACGAAAAGTCGGTTTAACACCAAACTTAGTATCTAATTTCGGCATCTTTGAATTGATGATTTTTAAGAATTTTCCTCTACCCCAAACTAGCCTTTACGAGGAAAAATGTTTATATTTTATTTTCTCAAAAATGACTCTAACGATTTTGTTTAAAATAGCATATTTTAAGATACTATCACAGATAAAATGTATATCTTCAATTACTGGGAATATCCTATGAAGTCATCTTCATTTTGAATTGGTAAACCTTAAGAAATAAACAAAATCTTGCTACTCAAAAAATGATATCCCGTTAAAGTATACTATTTATATCAAATAATTTTTGTAGTATGATACATTTCCGAGGTATTCTTTGTATTGGTTTGAATTTTCAAATAACCTTTTCTTCAAGTGGTAAGTCGCTATTCGTTTTTCTGGCGGTCATGCAAAGAGCATGGGATTTTAAAGGTATCGCATAGCGACTCGGTTTTTAAAATCTGACTCGCTTTAGTTTTTGTGTCTTTATTATATATGTTATTGTTATATCAATTGTGTAATGAAAGTTTATCTCGATTAACACGAAGTAGAAAGAGGAATAAGCTTTTGTAAGAACAGTTTGTAGAAGAGTGAGTAGAGATAGTCGTATGAATGCAACACATGAAATATTTTTAACACTAGTTTCATTTGTGAGAAGTAAGTGAAAATACTCGGCCAAGAATCGCACGTTGTATCACTGGGTTAGTTGATAAGACAAATTAGTTACTATGAAACTGCTTTGCCCATATTGAGAATTGTTGCTATGATTGTGTGAGAAAAGGAACAAAGAAATGAGGGCATATAACCATGGGATTCCTATAGCAGGCTGTGAGTGTACACACGACCGAGATTCGTTTAGAATCTATAGATCTGATTTCCCTTTTAATCAGAGAATCTAAATGCTACATTTATGGCACAAGTAATCCTACTCCCTGTGGTGCGCAACAGGCAGCGCTAATGAGCGAAAGAAAGTATTTAGATGGAAAAACGTATCCGGAAGTAAAAGTAAATTTGTCCCGCATTTCTATCAGCATGGAAGTATGTGAAGGCATATCCGTAGGTGCACTGGTAAACAGCAGAGAGCCTCTCGTAACAGCAGGAAGCACACATAAATGTAAGCTGTAAAAGTACTAATGAAAACCCACACAAACGTTTAATGGTATCTGTAGCAAGACTTTCTCTACCAACTTCCATGCCAACAAACTCATCACATTGACTTACTTTCCTAAGCATTTTAAGTTAATAGCGTTAAATACTTGCATAGAAACGATTTCATTTAAATGCCTTTAGTAAGAATCAAGACTCGGAGAGATTGCCTCTTTGCTCAAGTGGTCAACGTCTTGGCTTCTAAACCCAGAGGTCCCGGATTCGATTCCCAGTTGCAACAGGGGAAGTTTTCTTTTATTAGAATCTTTTACTACCCCCTTCAGAGTATGGAAGCATGCATGTGGGAGTGAAAGTTAAAGAGTCTAAAGTCGACAAATTGTTTCTCAATTCATAGAGAATAAAGGGGGGTATACGAATAAAACAAAATCTGATGTTACATTCACATGACTTTCTCTACTCTTTACTATTTATTAATGACTATAAAAATTACCCACCACCTAAATAGCCTATTGTTCTATGTATTTCACTTTAATCGAGCTAAACCTTTGCAGAAATAGCTACATTACACATTTGGTTATAGATTCAAAGGAAATAGCGACAATTAAATGTTTAAGAACTGGACGCTATATACAGACTTTAAAGTTATTGGGTTGTCTCATAAGTTCGTTCATTTTGCTCGCAAGTTCCAGCTATAGCGCCTGAAAATCCTGAACCCCCTGTGCACTCAAGTTATCCTAGTTACCTAACCACCCCTATGACTTAGAGAACAACAACCAGACTTGCTATTGGATATGTCAGTGTGTATTTGTGACTGGCGTTGGATAGAACGGCGTGAACTTGTGTTTACAAACTATGGAAAGCAAAAGGGAACATTTCCGACATCTTATCGTAAGGGTAAAACCGCCTCACAATGCCAGCAGAAAATTTGTGCTGTCTACGGGGAAGATGCAGTAACGAAGCGAGCATGTAAAAAGTGATTTAGTCGATTTCGAACTGGAAGTTTCTCCCTAAAAGACAAACCTCGATCTGGACGGTCAATGGTTACGGACGTGGAAAGGATTCATGAAACGATAGTCAACAATCCACGAATTACAATTCGTGTTTTGGCATTGGAGCTCAATTTAGCCCCTGTTACTGTAGCTTGGCAATATATTGTTGACAATAATGGTGTATTCTGCAGGAAATAAATAGTTTACAAAACCTAACTGCCATAGTTATTTATCTTTTGAACGACCTTGTGTTTAAAGTTTGTAAGCGGAAAGTTCGGCAACTACGCTGTTGTAGCTATGCTGCGGGTGAGGTGTGTTCCCAGGCGTTCTTAGGATTGAAACGTAACGAAAAGCGAACGAACTTATGAGACAACCCTATACATACTCTTTGTGCAACCGCGAGAAACAACTAAGAGCCGACAGGACTTTAAAAGTTATATAGAATTATACGAAATTTCTTGTGAGTGAAGAAAGTTCAAAGGTTATTCTTTAAAAGTTCAAGATAAACATTTTATCTTTTGTATAAATATCTTAAATATATGGTATTTTAATCAATTGTTAAGAGACATGTTTGAGAAAATAAAAAGTTTCGAACAATGTAAAGGGTAGTTGGGAGTGAGTGATTTCTTGAAAATCTTTGTGTCGCATCTTTGGAAGATAATCAGCTGGTTATCAGTCCGCTTTTCGTTTTTGAGTTAAGCTGTTCACAGACGCACACACACAGGTGATTCGTTTGACCTCAGACCATGTATTTCCGGCAATATCTCAATATGAAACTTTGGGTGAGACCTTCTCTACCTACTAGGAAAGTGATGTATTGCATTCACACGATTTCTATATCACTGTTGTACAAACTGTTCTACAAAAGCCTTTATAACCCAGATAAACCTTTCATTTACATTTGCACATTTCGTTGTAGGAACAGAAGTTTGTAGTCAGAATTTTAAAGAGCGTATCGATATAGTTGGCTTTGAAATCTGCGCTCGTATGACCAAAAGAAAAAAAAATAAATAAAAAGAATAGAGACTTCATAGTCCAGAAAATTCAAATCAATAACAAGGAATATCTCGAAAATGGTTAACTCCACAAATTTTTTTATTGTACATAAATTGTGTGTTTTAACGAGGTCTTACACTTTTTATGTAGTAAGAGTTTTTTGTAGTACTACTTTTGTGTAGCAAGAGTATATGTTATGGCTTGGCAATTATACAAAAGTCATTCAGAATGAAAGACTTCAGGGGCTATTCAAGATATACATTGATTGACCCCGTAGCTCAGTCGGTAGAGCACTAGTCTGCTATACGAGGGGTTCCGGGTTCGATTCCTGGCTGGCTGGGAATTTTTCTCTAGCCAAGATTATTCCCTATCCTCCCTAGAGTCTGGAAGTATGAATCGGAGTGTGATCTAATGATTAAAACCTCAAAAGTGCAAGAGTTACACGAGTTAACACAATAAGTTCCAAAGAAAGGCCGCCGATAAGACTAATGTAGTTAAAGGAGGGGCATAAATGGAAAGAAAGTTATACATTTCATTTGTATAAATATTTTAATATTTATAAGTATATCTTATAAATATAATTATAAATAAATTTATATAATGATATACATAAATATAT
Source organism: Deroplatys truncata (assembly GCA_030765065.1). Classification (NCBI taxonomy): domain Eukaryota; kingdom Metazoa; phylum Arthropoda; class Insecta; order Mantodea; family Mantidae; genus Deroplatys; species Deroplatys truncata. The sequence continues at coordinate 224,320,546 of CM060975.1, forward strand.
TTATATACATATCTCAAATATATAAAAATAGTTAGTGCCATTTTTGAGAAAATAAAAAATTACGAAAATGTTTCCATCTAAAGAATAGTTTGTGTGTCGCATCCTTAAATACCACTGAACTTTGGTAATTTTGGTAATTCTCGTTTTTTATTTAAACTGTTCACAGACAGATAAGCACATGGACGCGGACACACACGACCTTTATCTAAAAGTTTTTTGGGCGTTTCAGAGAGTCTCAAAACGTGTAAAATCTCCGGTAAAATCTCAGTATTAAACTCTTAGATGGAATACATGAAAGTTCCTTTACTTAATGTAGACAGGCAACAGAGAAAGTAGAAATTAAACAAAATAAACTAAACAGTAAAAACTTGTTTATAGAATAAACCAACGGACATTAGCCAAAAACTTTTATTTATTTGTTTTAGTCTGCATATATAACAACCCCCTGAAAGAAATAGTTGTTTGAATTAAGTACTGAATCCTACAGAATTATAGTTATTGCCCATTTCGCCTTGCTAGAAGAACAACCAAAATATATGATGAGCTTAAAGTAATCCGTGAAATCCACCTTGTGTTTTAGTAGGTTTTTTTTAGCAGTTTTGTGTATTTCACGAGTTGTTCAAAATCGGCAATATATGTAATCATTCCTGCAAGAAGGATATGATATGAAAGAACATATTCGTTTCTAAGGCAGGTAATATAACTCAGAAAAAGGTTTAATGACCTCACCTCATCCTGCTGCCCGGTACATGTTTCATTTGATGACACTGTATGACTCAGCCTTCCTTACGGGAAGAAAGGCCATTAAGGTTTCCAGTAAATAAAACCTCACCGTGTGATGATCTTGTCAGCAGTACTGCTCTTATTGTAGTAATTCATCTATCATAGATGAATTCAACCAAGCGAAACGGCTCCACGGTAACATATGAAGCTCGGATTCGGAAGGTCTCCTTTCGATTCCCGCTGGCCTGGTCACACTGACCTTGGGCTTCTTCGTACTTTTTCCAGGCCGGTAGGCGAATCCTGGGGTGGTTTTTGTAATGCCGCAAATTTTACTATCCTATAATTTTATTTTTCCTTTATGTTTTATGGTTGGAGGACCAGGCGAGTGGACGATGAGGCCTACGGCGGTGGAAGTTTCTTTAAGTAAATGTCTGATCTGGCGTCCGCGGTGTGAGAATTCCGTGAGATCTCTCCTTGGGAAGAGAAGATTTGTGGCTGGTCCCACATGCGTCGGGTTCTCATACCTGGAAACGTTAGGGATCCCGTCTTCTTCCGAGCCTGCCGCCGCGGATCTGGTTGCCCTTTATGTCCTTCACTTCACCCCTTCCTCCCAGAGGTTTAGTAGGTACAATAGACCTCCTATATGGTTCCATGCAGAAATACTCCTCCACAACTAATCTACTCAGGTAATATCGATTGCGCCCATGGTCAGTTTTTTCTACTAATCCTGTGGAATGTTCATTACACCCTTGAGATGCACGATGGGTTGCTAATTACCCAGTGATACTGGTATTGCACCGATGAATAGTTCGTTCTCAAAGTGCATGTGGTTTCTACGGTTATGGTTACTAGTCAATATATTCCATGTACAGCAAACAAAACTGCGAGCTGCGAGTTATTGAAAATTTCTGGATATACAGCACTGACGATAACAAACTTTTAAACGCCAGCAAAACTGTATAATAGAGCTGCCAGAAACAAGCCTGGGTAACAGCGTGAGAGAAAGTATTTTTAAGCAAATGTGGCTATGAAAATTATTATAAAACGTTAAAAATATAATATTAAAAATCTTACACATATATAACTATATCCCAAACCTTCATTTAGCTTCGTTAGTAAATTAATTTCGCCAAAGATTAAAGCTTTATGCATAGATATAATTAATATTCCTCTGCATAGTACTGCAATGCACATTAAAATTATTTTAAATGCTTTTTCGGTCAGTATTTTCTATTAGTAAAATGAACCATGTTACATACTTTTGACTAAAGCAAAACTCAGTAAGTATTTCAAGGTTAAGACTCCCATTTTTCTTCCTCACATGTTAGTTAAAAAAGTGTTGTATTCCAACCAACAATTCCTTGCTTCGTGTCAAAAGTGATGCTTCAAATCCTGCCTTAATAACTCTCAAAATGTCTGACTAGAAATTATTTCAAGTGCAGCTACTTGATTTTGCTATATTTGTTCCTCCCTGTTTATACCTATGCAAGACAGTCAGCTCTTAAGCTGATTTTTATTTTCTTTACAGCCTACCTATGATAGGAAGAGGAAGTAGGTACTGTATTCCACCCAAAATTTCGAAAGCGAGTTTTCACTGGAAATACAGTTTTTCCATCCACCCCAAACTACCCTTTAGGTGGAAGAATTTTGGTTATCTTTTATTTTCTTAAAACGTCTCTAACGATTTTTCTTATTAAAATATTAAATGTTTGTGACATCAACATGACAAATAATATCTTGAATTTATTGGAATGGGCTGCTTATCTTTAGTATTACAAAACTGTATTTGACTGGGAAACACAAGAGATAGGCAAAAAGATATTTCAGATAAAAGTTAGACCTCAATAAATATTCACTTTTCCTAAAATAAGTTTTTCCTAGGGTCAATTTTTTTCGAAATATTTCATACCACAATGCATTTATATGTTCCCCAGTTAAGTACATTTGACAGTAATAGTTTGATAATTCGCGACTGTTTATTCTTTAACTCATGATCTCAAGATAAACAAAAACGTGTTATAATAGCTCACTGCCTTACGTATAAGCATTGAGAAATTATTAATTCCACCAAAGTTGAAATCATTTCTAGTTATCATTGTGACAAACACAAAGAAATGGAGGAATCGCATTTCATACGAATAGTACATGTGAAATTGCAGTGAAAGAGAAACTCATGTGAATGTATCACATGTTTTTTTGTTTTAATGAGATTATGTGGGGGCGGAGAATGGCATATTTTTAAAGGATTCCAATTTCAGATATACCTACCTACACATGGGTTCATGTAAACATACGATGCAAAATATTTCTAAATCTTTAGGAGAAAAAATTGAACTTTATTCTACATTTTTATATAGTAAGATTTTGCCTCTCCCTTATGGTTTACATGAAATTCACTAACAGTAAATATGGCTTTGTAGGCTATTCCTAGAAATTTCAAGGTATGAGTTTTATTTACCATTCTAATATTTGAAAGATTTGATGAGCGATTTTTTAAAAAATCAATAGGTAGGTTGTAGAGAATGTAAAAATGTCTCGCTATAAGCTGCATCGTAAAGAGAATTTTAAGCATCCGAAATTGTCTTAAATATAACTTTTTTTAATTACACACCTATTTTAATAAACAGTACAACATGCAAAACAATTTTTTAGTAAATGTGAGCAAATGTGGGACAGAGGAGGAGTAGAGATTTTGAGAAACCTGAAAATTCCCTTCTAGTAAGCAGTTCAAAATCATTAAGATAACTTATTTTGAACAAAAATGTTTCTAAATAATAAGTGCTAATATTAGCTAAAAAAATCTTATGTATTACACCCACATGACTTTCTCTACTCTTGTTCAAACTATTTTTACAAACGCTTATTCTCCATATGCTTCATGTTGTTCGAGATGTTAATCTTATTGCTAATTTTCTTGCAGGTGCAAGGGGAATTAGTAGGCCTTAAGCGATAGTCAAATATTTTAAGAGCTGGTTGCTATGTGGAGTATTCCATTCTCTTTGCATTACCAGGACCAGAAAAAAAATTAATAACGAATTTCCATTTGAGAAAAAGTATAAGTATTGGAAAATTTAAGGGAATAACAAGCAATATCTCGAGAATGGTTCACTCAACAACAAAAAAATGTATAGACATATATTGTGTATTTTAACGCGATCTACATTTTTTGTGTAGTAAAATTTTGTCTATCTCTTATGGTTTACCAGTTATGCAAAAGTCGTTCACAATGAAGAATACTTTTGGAGACATTCCCAGAAAATTCGAGATAGACATTTCATTTGTCATGAAAATATCTTAAACATATAATATTTTAATCAAAATCGTTAGAGCCATTTTTGAGATACTTAAAATTTTCGAAAAATGGTCCATGTGAAGGGTAATCTGGGGTGGGGGGATTTTCTTGAAAACCTTCGTGTTGCATCTCTGGAAGATACTGAACCTAAATACCACTGTTCGTTTCCGAGTTATGCTGTTCACAGATACACACACACGCGGACATGTTTCCAAAAACATGTATTTCCAGTGAAATCTCGGTATTGAATTTTTGGGTGGAATACAATACTTCCCCTACTTACTATACGTAGTAGAGAAAGTAAAAAATTAAATCTATTTTCCCCAATAATTCCCTTTGTATGTATGTACATATGTGTATAACGCGTAAAATTAGTATTTGTAACACAAATATATACACTAATGTTTTGTGAAGATCTGTTTAATCCTTTCCTACCATGTACCTAGGACCTTACTTGTCAATCAATTGGGGTTTAAAGAAAAACCGCTTGGTTAGATAGCTCCCTCCTAATGACCTTCATTAGCTGGGTCCCCGATATAGGTTGACCATCGGCTCAATACGAATACACCAATCTGCTCTACTCTAAATGAATTCAGCTCTTTATTCCCGCACCAATCCGTGGGCACGCAGAACATCCATTGGCGTTGCATCGCTTTGTCCGTCTCTCCGTTCATACGCATGAAACAATTCGCCAAAACTACGCAGTTTATATTTTATGTATAGGAGTTTGAATAAAATTTGTAGATGCATTTCAAATATGCTTGAAATCTTACAAAATGAAAGATGGTTTAAATACACCCCCCAAATTTTAAATTTTTAGGCGAATCACTGCAGGTACGGACTAAAGTTGGAAAGCTATACACAAGAGTATGACTAATATTTTGGGATGGCTTAGCGGTTACGTCTGTGTCCTGCCGGCAACCGCCTACTTTGGCCCATGGGTTTTTCGTGGTTTCTCCGGATCGCCAGGCGAATTCTGGGGTGGTTCATCTTCTACCACGGCTCTCCTTCCTCTCATTTCCTGTACTCACCATCTTCCTTGCCATCAATTGTTTCGGTTGTAGCACCAGAGGACGGTGTTGGGCGGTTTGCGGCTGGGCGATGGCTTGCGCTCTGTAAAGGTTTCTTCCCTGGCGTCCTTGCAGTACTGCTCAGTTAGGTCTCTCCTCAGCGTGAGGCTCCACTCCGGGGGACTCTGGAGGTTGGTGGCTTGTGGGCAGGGACCGTGCGGTGTCGGATACGTTCTATCTAGAAAATTTAGGGACCCCGTCCGTGCTTGCGCCCGTCGGCATCCGGATCTGGTCGCCCTTCGGGTCTCTTCCCTCATCCTTCCCTCTCAGAAGTCACTTTGGAAGCACAATGGGCCGACTGGCCTGCGTGCGATACTCTACCCGGTTTCGGGGGCCGCTCCGTGATGCTTACCTTTGTTAAATTGAGTTTTATTTATGGACGCTCTTTAACTGCTGTGGTCCTTAGCCTCCCATTCTATATTGGGCGTGAAATTTTACTCAGAGGCCTCTTTATCTGGCTTGAGGTTCTTTTACGTGCCGTAAATCTACGACACCGGCTTTACTTCCCTTCCATGCTAAGGATTTTTACGTCCGAAAAAATCCTTCGCCCTCCGCCGGGTTTGAACCCGCGACCTTGGGAACTAGAGGCTAGCACGGTACCACTAGTCCATGCAGAACGACTCTTACCTTTGTGAGTAATATTTCAAATGTGGTTGAAATCGGTACCAAATGACAGCAAGTGACTAAGGTCACTTAGCACACGATAGTTTTTCTTCGTAAATACTATCTCTCCTGTAATAAAACCTTTGGCAGTTTGTGTGCAGCAATAACTTAATCTCGGTCCATACATTGAAGACAGAATATGTTTTCGACACTGCAGCAGTTACCTTCAAGCATATAAGCACTTTCATGGTGAAAACGAGTGGAAAATAGCACATAAAATATGGATATTTTGGAGGGTGGGCTTGAAAAATTCGGTGTCATGGCTGATTAGTGTAAGAGTTGTTTCTCTTATCCATCCATGCTATACAGCCTGACAACACAACACACAGGAAACTGGTCACGCCTGTCACGCTATGCAGGGGTGCACTAAGGTAGCAAAGAGTTCATCGTTTCTAACGCTCCACATATGCCCAATGACCTTCGGGGATACCCCATTCCACCAAGCGATGATGACTGGATCCATTTCTGAGGTGCAGGCACCCAGCGGGCGGAACCCGTTGCAGCCGATGATATGGTGACGATAATAGCGGTGTATGAGAGGACCTACAGCTTTTACCGTGGGCACTAAACCAGTTGGTCCTTGGGAATACTTTACATGAGCAAGTTGGAGGTGAAGGGTGTATAGGGACGACTTAAAATCGCCAACCCAGAACCAGGAATCGAACCTCAGACCGCAGTGCGAGAGCCCGAAACGAAACCACTGCGTTACCTGCGCCCGATAGCAAAGAGTTGAGATACTTAATTCGTTTTCAATACCTGTCTTTTTTTGGTGCTGTTGTGCTTTGTAGAATGCGGACCTTGGAATTATAGTCATTGAGTGTACGTTGTGTTGCTGGAGATTATTTGCGATTATTTGTGTATTCGCATTTCCGTATTGTATGCTTAGGTAACTCGATAGACGGCCTTAGTTGCGCAGCCGCCTTTCTATTTCTTTTGTTGTGCAGCTGGAACTCTGGGTCGTGGTATTGAATATACAGTCTGGTAATTATCCTCTACCTCCCGAATGGGAACCACAGACGGTACTGCCTGAGCTATCTCGCTCGCTTGAATGGATTTCTATTACCAGATTTATTTGTGACACTCAGTTCCCTTCCACTCTGTATACGGAGACAAGAGAACAAGTCTGATACATGGTGAATCAAGATGTCTGGGCATCATATGAAAGAAATTACTCAATTAACATTTAGGGTTCTCTATACATGCACTGGTAACTAAGAGGGATATTAATTATAGGGGGCGGGATCACGGAGCCAATGCGTTTTAGTCTTGTGAGCCCTGGAGCTTTAAATGAGATAAATGTAAGGGTATAGACCGGTTGTCCATAAATTACTCGACGTTTCAGTTTATGGGCGGTGGTGGACCACAGCTGCTGGACCTGTCTGGAGAACACAACTTCAGTTCCCGGAGAGATACGCGCAATGAAGCTTGCTGCTTGCTAATATGGGTGTGCTGTTATTATTTTTTAGAGTCGCCAAGTCTAGGACATTAAATATGGATATCCTGTTTTCCCTTACTGTGTTACAACCACATGAATACTCAAGGTGCAATTATGTATACAGGATGGACCATTTAAGCTGTGACTGAACAATATCTCCAAAGCTAAGCGTTTAGAAAGAAATATCTTTTGAAGGAGGTTAATTTTAGGAGAAGTGTTGTATTGTAGTTCAACTGTTGGGGAGCCAAACTTGATGATCGAATGTCTCACGTATGGTACAAAGTTTCCGGTGGCCTACGCCCCAACTTTACTTTTCGGTGGCCTTCGCCCCAACTTTTAAGAATCAACTTTGTATTTTAATGTTTCTTTAAATATTATATATATTTATGGTTGCCTCGGCTGCATCAGTATTAATTTTGTAGAAACATGTTTCTCTTAACAGGGTGTGATATGGCTAAAGAATGTAGGCTTACACAAATTATAATTTTTACTTCAGTCCATTTATTAATCCTTCACACATTAAATAACACTTCAATGATATAGAGAGCTGTGAGATTATTTATTAATTGCACTTTTTAACACGTAAACTTTATATTCTCGCCGTAATGAATTTTCGTCTCGCACTAATACGTATTAAACTTCTCGAGGACGCGTCTCGCGTACAGTTAGGAACGCTGTCTACAACCAACTGAATTCTACCGCCTGAATTTGTACATTTTTCTTATTTCAAGTCTCTGATTGACTAATCCTACTCCAATAGAATTAACTTAAGCTTTTTCTGGTTGTTGATTGGCTATTTATAAACTGTCTTAAAAAATTACATTATTGTTGCTCCAAGAATTACTAGTAGCATTATTAAACTTTCCAATTCATTATTGCCTCAAGGTTACGTCATTGTTAGCAACTTTTGACCTATATTCTCACAGCTCCTACATTACTAAATTACTTAATACATTCACATAACACTATTAAACATGTACATAATAATATACACATACACACACTGTAATATACACTTTTATATATTGTTACATACACATATTGCTTTATGTCGGGCTGTTATTGAGTTTATATATTATATAATTAGACTGAAATCACTTAAGTGTTAAAAATACTGCCTCACTTTAATAAAAGTTGCTTGATATTATGGGGGGAAAGTAAATGCCATTCGTCGTGTTTAGTTTAGAGAAGTTATTTTCGGTACTTTTGTTCATTTTTGGGCTAATTTATTTTTTTTAAATGGGAATTAGGATCAATTTAAATTCACCCTAAAACGACCATCACAACGTCCTCCAAATAAAACACGACTAATGGAATTTACTTCCCTCCCCCCCCCCCCCCCATAATGTCAAGCAACTTTTATTCAAGGCATTTATTTCTATAACGCTTAGTTTTGGAGATATTTTACAGTCTCAACTTAAATGGTCCACCCTGAATATTTATGTGTTAATGAGATTGGTCAATGAGCTTTATATTAATGGTTTGAATTATTTAAAACATGTGGAACTAACGAAGAAGATTAATAATATGCATTTATTAAGTATTAATAGAAGCCGCAAGCCCGCTCTCATTATTGCGTTAACTGTGGAAATTCCTGTCTCTTTATACCTCCCTCACTCCCACACTATATTTCCTTCACTCTCTCTCTCTCTCTCTCTCTCTCTACTCATCTGCCACCTTCTTTCCCTCTCTCTCACTCCCTCCTTCTCTATCCCTACTTTCAGACTCTTTTCTCCTTCATTCCCCTCTCCTCCGGTCTCTGCAAAACGTAGATTGTCATTTGCTCTTTTGAAAACAGGTAATAATGATGTTATATCAACTATCTATAGTAGGTAGAAGAAGCAATGTATTTCAACACAAAAAAGTTCAAGGCATACGGCTTTTTGAGGTCACCGCGATCCCTCCAAAGTGTTACATTTACATGACTTTCTCTACCCACTATCATTTACTTTTATATAGCTTCTACGAACTATTTTTAAGCAAGCTTATTTTTCTATCTGCGTCACGTTGAGATAAACATTAATTGCAGATATAATTTCATTACACATTTCGTTGTAGGTATACTAGGAAACTGAATCGACAGTGGGGTGTTCAAACGCGCCTCGCTATGCCTTTAAAATTTCACATTCTTTCCATGGCATCGCGAGAAACAAGTAAATAGCTACAGGACTAAAAACTTACAAAGTACTGAACAATGAAATCAATATTAACGGATATATCAGAAATAACTGATGCCACAAAAAAGCTACTTGAAATAAATTAGGATATACTTTAAAAAGATCTACATTTTACCTAGTATGTTCTTGTCTATCTCTTAACGTTTACTAGTTATCAAAATTATGCAAGGAGGTGGACTCCACAGGCTATTCCCGGAATATTCAAGATATATAGCTTTTATTTGTCATAGAAATATATAAAACGTATGGTATTTTAATCAAGAATGTTAGAGCCATTTTCGAGAAAAGAAAATTTGTAAATGTTCCATGTAAAGAGTATTTCGGGGTGGGATGGATTTTCTTTAAAATCTTCTTTGGAAAATATTAAACTTAAATACCAAGTTTGGTATTTATCCGAGTTCTCGATTTTGAATTATGCTGTTAACACAGACACACTGACATGTTTGTTACTCAAGGGCTTCAAAAAATGTATTTTTGGGTGGGATGTACTACCCTATCTACCTACTTGGTATGTGGTAGACAAAGTAAAATATTTTAAGAAAAGGTCCGCATGCGCATGAGCAGTATAACTAAAAAATACCTTGTCGGATTCATACCAAACTTGGTAACTAAGTTCAGTACTTTCTAAAGATGTAACACTAAGATTTTGAAAGAACTACCCTAAACTAACCTAACATTGGAATTTTTTTGAATATCTCTTTTCATTTTCTCAAAAAAGCTAGAAGGAATTTTTAAAATAACATAGGTTTAATACATTTGCATTGCCAATAACACGCGTATCTTGAAATAACCTGTGATGTCCTCTTCGTTCGAATGAAGTGTAACTGTTAAAGTATAAGGCTTTCTAATAGCGCTATGTGTGCCAGTGTTCTTCACTTATGGTGTGAATTTTAATGTAGCTTTTGCCGCTCTATTTAAATATGAATTTTATAAGTTCTCGTTTGCCCGCCATTAATGCCATTTGCTAATATATCTCCTTCAACTTTTACCATTCGATTCTCCTTCTTTTCTTTATACACAGATTTGCTTTCACGTCAATGCTATCATTTTCAGACAGCAAGACAAGAAACACCTCAAACATTGCATTAAGGATTAAAAAAGTAGGTACTTGGTAGAGAAAGTAAAAAATGGAGCGAAAAAGAATGAAAACTGGAAAGAAAAACAGCAGTTCTAAGATACCATTGCACACAAATAATCTATAATGATATATAACTTTTGTAAGGCAATGCTATTTATTGTTAGTGTTATTATTGTTATTATTATTATCATCATTATCATCACCATCATCGGACACTTTTCTTCTGATCACTTAAGGGTTGTATATTTCTGTAAAAGATTAAGTGAAATACAAATGAAACTCCCTTACCATAAAAAATTAAACAAACCTATAACATTCATGTAAAGCCTGAGTTTTGCTTTGCTTCGTCCGCACAGTTTACCTCGTTCGTACTTTGATTCGTTTATTGTTTTCTTTTAAAATAAAAAAGAGAGAAATATTGCACAAGTACATACGCTGAAACTATTTGCTTCGCTTGCAACCACTGAGTGACTGACATAAATCCTTCGTTCTCCTCAGTTCACCTGTGTTTACATTTTTTTTTCATCTGGCAACGTCGCGCTGGGATGTTTATTCTTGCGGCCGCTAGGTGGTCTAATGGTCGGACCACTTCGCATGGCGCAGGCGCAGAAGGATGTAGAGGAAGTGGTAGGAGATCGGCGCGAGTGGTGTGGCAGACAGTGTATTGCACTGCCTGCAGAACTTGTTGGCAGTCGGCTGATAGTGGCACAGGAGTTGAGACGTGGAAAACCTGATCGGGAATCAAACTACGTGCCTTATGTGCTAGATCAGCCTAGCTTGTTTAAATCAATTATGATGGATACTAACAATAGAATAATTCAATGCTACTAACCGTTTACTTGTGAGTGTACAGATTTTCAATAATAAAAGTGTCAGTACGTGTGCATAGTGCTTTGTTTATTTTGATTCAGTGAGGAATGAGATAAAAACACAGGTTAGGATTATTTAGAAACAAACGTGAAATGTGGATGTAATTAAAAAGTAACAGCGTGGGATTTGTGAGGTTATTGTGGAAAGGAATAAGGAAGTGTTGTGAGTTGGAAAGTGATTCATTATAAATATCCCCGAGGATATTATCAACAGTCGTAACAACGGATACCAACACGTCCTCTTCAGTTGGCATCGGGGAATGCCACAGCCATCTCATGGCTGACGACGACGAGGAAGTTGATGGATTCACCGGAGTTCAGCGGCAACAGATACATAATGTGAGTGCCCAAACACATGCATGGCTTCCTTCTTCAAGTTCAATGAAAGTGAAAACGCATGTTAATGTGGAATTTCAAGTTCTTGTCACCACTCAAAATACGTTTTTGCTATGTCCTAACCATGTAAAGAACGTATGCGGAACAAAAACTCAACGCTTGACACCGTAAGAAAATTAATCATGACCATAAGTTAATAAAAAATTCACGTTTTGGTGCCAAATAATATAATAGTCATGAGCTGATAATGGGTGCGGGGATTGTCTATGGTACGAATTACTGGATAAATATTTTCAGACGTCTAATAAAACGTGGGTAGACGTTTGCATTCAAGCACTAACACTTATTCTGGTGATCGTTCTGAGGTTATATCGCCCATAACAGACAAATATATTTTTAAAACGTGTCGTGTCGGACAGTTCTGGGTATACCTATACTGTGAATACATCGCTAGCGTTGCAATATAAGGGTGTTAAAGATAGTACTGATATTTACATCATAAATTTTTAATGTTAATTTAGAAGTGTGTAAATACAAATATTTTAAAGCATTCGTTCTGAAGGAAGGAATATTTGTACTCCCCTTTTCCTTCATGCTAGCGAGCATTAGCAAGTGTTTTGATGTTAGTAAATAAACAAAAAGGCTATGTTCATGGACCTTTGTTTGATCGCATTAAATAGCCATAAAATATGGATAGCACTCATTTTAATTAAACAATTTTGTGAGACGTTTAACAACAGTTTAGGGCCCAAAATACTTGTAAATCACAAGTTGTATTTAATATCCAGTCATTTAAATAGCTAAGATGCTGCGTTTCATTAGTAGTTGGTTTTAAGGCTGCTGAAAACAACCTATCAGAACAATTTTAATATGTAAGCAAGAAAATATTCCCTAGATTTCCGTATTTCCATATCCAGTGTAAATAGTTACGTGTTAGCAACGTTAAACATGAACTCGTCTAGTTTATATTAATGACTTTAATGTTTCATTGAGTGCGGCCCTCTACTTTCCCCAAGTTGAAGAGGCCAAATTATCGCAAGTCAAGTTTCCTCAAGTTGGTGGCGTACGAGAGTGGAGTTTTGTAGGTGATAGTCTCCCGAAGCTACATGACTCATTCTGTTATCTCCCACCCGGAGTCAAATGTCTGTGATAAGAAGTAATGGTTTTGGAACGTCTTCTCGACAGACCGGCGCCGAATTGTTTGTGGTATCCTCATGTGTTTATTTCCTAAAGTGACAACAGCGTGTCAACTGTTTTCATAATTCCACTAGCGATCCACCGCAGCTTCGTCCCTTGCCGTTTCAGAAACCCTCCAGAAAGAAAACCATAAATTAGCGTGCGTGATTTCTAGGTATACAATGATTACTGGGCTAACAACTTTATAAGGTAAGGACGAGTAGAAATGCATGTTAGTACGTATTTAAACTGAGAATTGCCTCCAACCCGCTTCACTAATGTCAAACTTGGCATATATTCACATAATTTGCTGATATATTTCGCCATTTTAAACAGACTCGTACCAATGTCAAGATTTGGAAGTTTAGGAACAAAACTCATTACAACTTCACAATACTCGTCATGTGTTTAAGCATTCATACAAAAAAATCTTTCTTTTACTCATTTTCGACTAGAAATAATCTCAAAATTAGCAAGAAATATTGACTTTATTGCATGCACATACATGTAAATTAGGTTTCGTTACTAAGAATGAAGCCCAAAAACTTATGAATCGCATATTTTTTAACACGTTTTATAGTTGCCGCATGACAATTCAAGCTTATGTAACATATATGTCGAAAATGATTAGTACTACGAACATATAATTTCTTATAAGTTATTCAATCAGCTTTACATTTTTCTTTAGTAAGTTTCTGTCTATCTCTTATGGCATATAAGTTATACAAAAATCACTCAGAATAGAGAGGACTGTTCAGCCTATTCAAAGAAAATCCGAGAGATAGTTTTGTGAGTCGCGTAAATAACCTAAACAAATGGTACTCGAATCAAAATCTTTAAGAGCCATTTTTGGAAACAAAAATTAATCTAAGATCTTCAATGTGAAGGGTAGTTTGATGTGGGAAGGTTTTCTGGAAACGTTTTGCCTACATATCATAATTCAAATATCAAATTTGTAATTCACACTCAGAAATATTTCTATAAACTCTTTTTGCAAGTTCTGGGGATCTCGAAATGTGGTTTCTAGTGAAATCTCGATATAGAATTTATGGGTGAAATGCATAGTTTAATGGACGCCACAGAATAAACACATAATATACACACTACTTTGAATGGCTCAAAAGCTTTAGTTTCTAATTATGCATAATTCTAAGCTTTTAGAATATATTTTAAAGGCTTTTGGTGCAAAGCAGCGCTCATTTTTGTACAGCTTATAATTCCTCAGTCTAGAAGTTACGCAAGTGTTTTGAGAAGAAGTCTAAGCAAAAAGCGATTCTGTCGGAGAATTCTTGTGTTCATTAGAGTTGTCGATAATAGTTAAGAAAATTGAACTGCAAGATAGAGTAAATAACCTACTAAAATGTTTATATAAAAGCGTTTCCAAACGCAATTAATAAACCAATAAAAATATTCGCGCTTTTAACGCTAACACGCGAGAAACAAATAACAAATGCTGTGCATGAAATTGGTTCTTGGAATCTTCTCAAGCTTTTTGCATACAACAGACAATAAAAAGTGGAGTGAAGTCGTTAGTTTCGCAATCAAACCTGGAAATGTACAAGACTTTTAAATTATTCTGGTGGAAATGAATTCCGCCAAATAGCGCATTTGGATTACGGCTGTCAATTCCTATATTATAATCTCTTATTAGATTGATTTACTATTTGGAGCGTCCACAAGTGTTGCACAAATTTACTTAATTATAAATACAATTTTGAAATTCTCTTTCTGTACAAAGTTAAATATAAATAGTCAAAACGTAATCCAAAGAGAGAACCTGAATTCCTTTGTGAAATCCGAACCACAAAACCATAGAACAATAAAATGAATATATATATATATATATATATATATATATACACACACACACAGTGTGAGCTGAATCACCAGGTCTAACAATAAATAAATATTAAATTACTATCTTAAATGTTTTGTAAACATCGGTGTAGACCTCTTCATTCTCATAATTTCATACAAATGGGAAACATAAGAACTTCTTGCAGCATTAGCAATTTCCAAAATATGCGCTGTTTCTTTGAGTTTCCTTTGAATATTTTAAGCAGTACACTTTGAACTGGTCGTTTCTCCTAAGCCGAAAGAAAAAAAAACATCCAACAACAAGCCTAAACAAAACAGTTGACTTTCGATTCAGGCTTCTATACGCTATTTGTGTATCGACAAAAAAATGTGTTTTGAAATCATATGTGAAAAAATTTTAAGGATTGATTGGGAGTGGTTACAAAAACAAGCTTTTGTATGAATACTCATTTAATCAAATTACCAAAATTTCTGCAGAATCTTCAACAGAACTATGAAATCCAAAAAAGTATTCTACAGTCTATAATCAAGATTAGTGCGTTCACTTATTTCATTTGTTACCTGAAGACCATCAGAGTAATCTGTGCATATAATAAAACTGTACCAAATATTTTCTGTTAATTTTCGGTTTTGAATGAATAATTCATGCAAACACTGCGACACTGATGGCAAAAGTCAATTTTGTTTATGATGTGTGTGTGTGCTCGCGTGCGCGCGCGCGCGCGCGTGTGTGTGTGTGTGTGTGTGTGTTTTGTTGTTTTTTTTACCTTTTCACCCAAGAATGACATAACCGATTGCTATGAAAGCTAGTATGTAGCATGCCTTAGATCCCACATAGAAAATAGTAAATATGGCAGCTTAATTACTTGACTCAAAGGACTTCTAGTGTGGTGGAAAATAAAAGAAAAATATTTCACTCATTTATCTTCCCATTTTATCCTTTTATTGAAAAAATAATCTTACACAAGCACTCTTGACAAGTTTTCTCGTTTACAAAATTTCGATAGGATAAATATTTAAGAGGTTATATAAGTTTTTCGTTACTATTACCAATTTTTGTGAACAGATTACTACGAGAAACGTAATTTCGATCTCATAGCAAGCATACTGTTAAACCGTTTTGATATGTTAACATTCCAGAAAAAGTAGTTTTATTGCCGTATTTTGGAACATTATATTACATCTAAATTGCACAGAGAGGAGAGAGAAGGGCTGTCGGCAATGGAGAGTGAGAATGAAAAAGAGGGAAGGGCGAATGAAAATGGAAAGAGAGGGGGGAAGGACGGGAAAGAGAGCGAAAGACTAAGATGGAAGGGGAGAGGGATAAACGGAAGACTGCGCATTTAAGCATATCTGCCTCAATTCAAGAGGTTGAGTTCGTATCCCGTTTGGGGTGATTTACCTGTCTAGATAAGGTTTCTTCCAGGATAATCGCTTATTCTTAGAAGATGAATTTGAAGTAACTCTTAAGCTCTGTGGATTCCCGGTTTATATTCGGTTAAAGGACTCTAAATTCAAATAGAAATGTGATGAGTTACATTCACATTATTTTCTGTACCCGCCCTTTTGCAAACTGTTATTGCAAAATTCTACTACTTGTTAATCGAGATCAACGTTTGCAGAAGTAGTTTCATTATATATTTCATTGCAGGTGCAAGAGGGATAGAGGAGGCTGAAATGATAGTCAAATCTTTAAAAAAGCCGGCTGCTGTATACTGGCCTTGAAACTCTACTCTTGCAGGACTACGAGAAAAAAAATATCTGTTATGTTACATTCATATCACTTTCTGTACCCACTGCCGTTTAGTTTTATATCTCTTCTTCAATTATTCTTACAAAAGCCTATTTTTTTTGTTTACTTCACGTTAATTGAGGTAAGCGTGTACAGCAGTGATTTAATTATACAAGTAAACGCAAACCCGATAAAGGCTGAAGCAATACTCAAATCTTTATGTGCTGGTGTTGATATGCTATACTCTTTCCATGACTTCGCGAGAAATAATTGAATGGTGACATCACTTCAAACATCGATGAAAGTGTTGAACTATTCAAATTAATAATAACGAATGTCTCGGAAATGTTATTTGATGTATGCTAAGGAGATCTACATTTTCGTGTGATAAACTTGTGTTTATAATGATTTGTTGTTCATACAAATTTCATTCCCAATTAAAAGGAATTAAGACATCGTTTGAGCCATTTTGGGTAAATAAAAAATAACGAAAAATGTTAGGGTAGTTTGGGTTGGGAGGATTTCCAAGAAAATCTTTGTGTAGTGTTCTTCGAAGATATTACACAAACCCTCTTTTTATTTATGGGACCTCAAAATGTGTATTTCCGATGAAATCTCGTAATCGAATTTTGGGTGGCATCAATCTTTCCCTACTGGCTATAGCTAAGTAACTCAGGAAGTAAAAAAAGAAAACAAGCAAAACAAAACAGAACGCAAGCAGAACTGCGGATTTCGCTAGTTTATTTAAAAGTAGTACAAGTACATTTGAAACTGATGCTGTATTGAAACGTGATAAAATAGCAAACTTTTCATTGAGAATAAATTAGAATTATATCAGAAATATAGAATAGATTTATGTTCCACGATTTTTGGAGTGCGTTTAATGAGAATAGACACAGTACTCTAATTCTAGGTTATAACCCTTTAATCCGCTGTAAATTGCAATAGCGGTTTCGTAATCCAGAACTCCGCCAGGTGGCATGTGGATAGAAAGCGGCGAACTTCTACACGAATATCGGAGAAACCAGCTTAGCATCATCTGCAGTCGCAAGATTACAGCTTCAAGATATCTTTGCGTTTTCTTCCGAGCCTTCGCGATCGGATTCCGATACAAGAAACACACTCTTTGCCTTTTCATACCAACTAACTAGATACACAGAAGAGAACTTCATACATCCTTCCATGAATGTGCGTCAACCAGACTGGAAGAAATATTTACAAAGAAAATATTAACTCGCTTTATTAATTATCAGTACAGGAACAAAGGGTGTTACCCAGATAGCAAATACATCGTATATCCTGGGATTCTCAGATTTCCACTTTTCTTGTTGTATACAACACATTGACAATGATTACCCTGAATAGTTGACAAAATGCGAACCAAAATGTACTGTTTGTCTAACAGTCGGGACTCAAAGTACTGCATTATGTTGCGTTTGACCTAAGGGTAAAGGTCGAGATAGTGAGTCAACAAAAAGTTTCAAAATACAACACTCAGTGTATTGTAATATACTGGGCGTTCGTTTCAAAGTGTGCTATAACATACTGTATGGCATGCTGTATGAGCCTAGAATTCAGTCCTAGTACTTCCTTAAAGGCGTATGACTCGTGATTCGGAGAAGTTGCCTCGCAAGCACAGCGTTCATTACGAATTTCCTGGAATTCTCGATAATTCGTTACAAAATCATTCACGCAGGCTCCGACATACAGGTATTCGGTATAAAAGGACCGCTTGTACGAGTTTTGCGTCTGGGTAGCTCGACACCCCACAGCCGGCCGTGTCAGCACTCTGTCTACGCTTCTTAAATCTGTATTCCTGTAAACCTGTACATAAAACGTAACAAAATTAGCTCTTACCTGATAGGAAATGCTATCTTTCTGCACCTAAACAAGCATTGTAACGAGTAAACACATTTCGAATGACAAGATTTAGGTCGACCACTGTTAAGTTTCGAAAAATAATATTTACATACAAATATACGTTGTCCTAAAGATAACTTCCTTTCCATCTTCGCAAATGAAGGTGCACTGGTAACGGTAATGACTACATGGTAACTGAAGGACAGAAAGCCTGTCGGGAGTGGGGTAAACCAGTCGGCATTGGTTCTGACGCACAACTCGTGCGAGCGGTCAGGTTTTGTACCGAAGACCCAGTAGTACTGATACTGTACTTCCACTACGACCCGATTTCGGAAGTAGTATTCCAGAATACAATTCAAGTGCTTTGTATTCGTAATGTCCGTCGAAGAGATGTGAGCAATTAATCTTCTTAATCCTTTCCCGTTCCCCAACAGTAAGGTAGACATTCTTACTGCTCAAATAGTTCAGAACGCCGTGTTTGCCAGGCAACTTCTCCGCCACATGTGTACTACGCTACGTCCTTCTCCGTAGAGCTGACACTTGCTTCAAAAAGTGACAGAAAATGACGTCATGACAAACTCTGAAATTAATATTCAGTATAATAATTGCTAAAACATGAAACTTCATTGTAAAACTTCATAAAAGAAGAATTGCTATACCAACTAGATATAATTTGTTTTCGTTAACATCATGTTTTCTTGCTAAACATGGCAAGTGTTTCAATCACATTTGTTTTTATTTGCTTTACTTGTAATAGCCTCCTTTAAATTTTACGGACATATTGGGGGCTTACTAGAGAAACAACTCTCGGAACAATAGATATTTTAGCTTACTTTTTACTCTTAAATGCTCTTCATCCTCTGTGGAGGACAGGAAATGATACTGGTTAAAACAAAATTCCGCTCTCCGCGCCGAAATCGAACTGCGAGCTCTGGGTTGAGAAGCCAGAACGCTGACCACTCGACCATAGAAGCTGTCTAATTATATTTTGTTATAGCTACACAGGAGCCAGTAGAACAGGACGACATATGTTTGAAAATGTCGTTATATTCTGGCTTTCATATTTCATACTTCTTGCACGACCTTGCAAGAAACAAAAGAAGGCCGTTACTTCCAAAGTATGACAAAATCCTGGAAAACTAAACTAACATCAGCCAATATCTCGGAAATAGTTAATGTTTTATGAGACATTAATGTATATTTTACAACATATTTCTGCATTTTTCCTGCATTAAGTTTTAGTTTCATGTCATGCGGTTTCCTGTTTACGGGAAAATACACATTTAACGATAATGTATAGGACTTCATAAACTATTCACAGAAAATTCAGTGTATGGAATATATTCTTCCAGCCAATTTTTCAAACTATGATATTTTGATCAAAGTTGTTAAAATCGGTTTATTGAGATAATCTAACGAAAATTTGCCATACAAGGTATAGCTTCAGTTTTTAGGGAAGGGGCAAAGATGTACTGCTTAAATGCGAAATTTGTTGCTCATCCGACTTTGGTTTTTTAGTTAAGCTGAGGCTTTTCCATTGACGCACACGCTCGTTTTTTTCCAGAAAATGCACGCTTTGAGGTCCTTGAACCCCCCAAAAGTATTTCCGATGAAGTCTCGATAGTCAGTTTTTGGATGCAATACAATGCTTCCTCTAAAAGCTGTAAGTAAAGCGATAGAGAAAGTAAAGAAACGCCATTAAGAAACCGGCGCAGCAGTTTAGTGGTTCAAGCAAATGTTTGCCTAAATGTGCATTTAAATTTATAATGACCTAGAGATGTGGTCCGTACAAATGTCCTTCACGGTCTATAGATAACGAGAAACTGAAATAAATTAAACAAGAAATACTAGTCTTCATTGTGTATCAACATTTTTTTAAAGTAAAATGACTTGATAAAGAAAGCCAGCAAGAAAGGCCGGTTTTGTGTTGTACAAATTGTTTCTAAGAATAGAAAGATAGTGAAAGAAAATGTTAACACTGTATTTTATTTTGAGTTTATATTACAAATAAGAATGTTAAGTGACAAAATGGCAATATCCTTTTCGCTTTTTAAAGATGAGATCATACTGCCCTTTGTTTTGTTTTTGTGCAGTTATAAGTATGTATAGAAACCTTGGAACAGCCCATGATTGCCAAGTTCTAATAGAGTCGACGCCTACTAAAAATCTTCCGCCAATCAGATTTCTTGTGTTATTGAGCTCTTGCGGTACACATGCGAGGTGAATGCCGTTTTGGAACATACAATCATTAGCGTTATGGAAACTGACACAGTGATGTCGGATGTGAATTCCTTTAACATGAGTTAAGTGACCTAATTAAAGTATGCAGAAGAAACGCGACGCATGAGTCGTCGTTAATAGTGCTATGTGATTATGATGTTGGCAGAGGAAAAGAGGGAAGCATCGTCCAACCGCATTTAATAATTTGTAACAGACGAAGAATCTCGGCTTCATACGTGAGAATCCGAGTAACACGGAACCAAGAGTATCATGCCGTTAAAATTATGCATAAGTACAAATGAATGTACACATGAGTGGTTACTATAAACGAATATATTTTGGAACTAGGATCGTCGGAAGTATTACGGAAAATTAATCCTTTTCCCTTAAAAAAAAATGTTATGTCTTACATTTACACGACCTTCTCTGCCCTAAAGTGCTTATTAATGGGTATACAAATTATTATTATTACGAAAGTTTATTTTCCTCTCTACTTCAGTTTAATGGAGAATTAGGTGCATTACACATTTCGTTATAGATACAAAGGGAATAGCGATAGTCAAATATTTAGCAATTGGGCGCTTTACGCTGGCCTTAAAATTCCATACTCTTCCATGACATCCCGAGAAACAGCTGACATTTTTTGTTTAGTACTTTCTCGTCTATCACTTCACATTTACCAGTTATACAAAATTCTTTCCGAATGAAGTGGATTTTACCAGAAAATTCTATAAATATTTATTTGCCATGTAAATATCTTTAATATGTGGTAATTTAATCAAAATCGTTAGCAATTTTTTAGAAAAGCAAAAATTTCAAAAACCTTCCATGTAAAGTGTAGTTGGGGTTGGGGGATTTTCTTGAAAATCTTCGTGTCATAACTTTGGAAAGTACTGAACCTAAATATCAAGTTTTGTATTCATTCGAATTTTGGGTTTTAGTTATGCTGTTCACACGTGCACGCATACACCCACACACACACGCACACCTATTTCTAAAAATAATTTTTCTGGCTTCAAGGTACCTCAAAATATGTGTTTCCAGTGAAATCTCGGTATGAATTTTTGGGTGGAATGAAATACCTTCTCTACCTACTGTGTACGTGGTAAAGAAAGTAATAGTGTAAAAGTGTAAGTAAATGTAATATAAATAATAAGTAAAAGTGATACGCGTGTTAATACGTGCATATCTATACTCATTCAAGTTTAATGTAAACATTGAAGGTTTTTGCGTGAAGGAAATTGATAGGTTGCAAAAAGGTTAGTAGAGGTATTCTTAATGATGGCAGGAATACTTTTATCCTCAAAACATTGTGCTGAAGTTTGGAAACACACACAAGAACTTACGCCGTAAAGAACGAAAATGCGTGCAAGCAAAGTTTTTGGAATATCTGTACAACATAAGTCACTCAGAGATATAATTGCAAAACTGTGAGCCTCTTAATTTATACAGCTGTCTAACATGCAATCCTAGTTCAAACTTCCACTTAAAAGTTTCAGTTTAATACTCTTTGTTTCTACATTATACTCAACAAAAAGTTGTATCAAAGTTAAAAGAGAGTTTATTTGCCGAGTAGAAGAATTAAAGAGAAGCGGCACGCTTTCTGTTATATAATGAAATTAGTATAGTGCTTTATTTTGTTTTTGTCTTCCACAAGGATAAATCATGAGGCTACTTAAGGAAACATCGTCTTCGTTAAAAATAAGCAAACTAAAGAAGCAGAAACATCATAAGGTTTCTCTCCCCAAGTCAACAAAACATCATTCCGCTCCAAAAAGTAATTCCGCCGTCTGAGCTTTGTGGTTGTTGGAAACACACCAAGCAGAAAATGTAAAAGAAACAGAACCAAAAAAGGCTTACGCAACACTTTACATGTAAATGAAACCATCACCAGTGAGCCTCAAGAGTGTTTAAAGATTATGGAAATTCATCGTGTGATTCAAGCAATTTGTTGGTGTTTACGATAAAGGTCTCAAACCGTATCGATATGCTGAGGAAATCGATTAGTAAAACTGCAGCATTTCGTGCCGTAGGGGTTTGTCTTGTATAGTTTGTTTTAAGTTACCCCAGAGATAGAAATTGCAGAGGGTTAGGTCGGGGGTTGGAGGGGGCCCCAAATCTATACTAATAATTCTGTCCTCAAACACACTTTCAATTTTTCTGATCAAAATATTGGCCGTATAAGCTGTTGCAGAGTCTTGTTAAAAAAAAAAAGGGCAAAATCACGCTCCCTGGCTGTTAATTCTTTAAAAAGGGGGGGGGCAAAATGTATTCACATATGTGCGGGCTTCAAATGTTGACTCGAAGAAAATTGACGAGTGATGGATAGTTTCCTAAAGAGGTGCCAAAAATGTATGGACAACGACGGTGGTCAGTTTCAGCATCTCGTTTCATGAAGTTGGTAAGTAAAGCCTTTAAAAGTAGTTTTAAAAAAATTCTATGGTTTCATCCGCGCTTTTCTATGATAGCGACAGACGGTAACGAGCGCCGAGGACGCGGACAGGAAAAACACCGTGCAGGCCGTTCGTAGTTTTTTTGGCGCTCCCTGTATAACGAAATATGTAATGTAGCTGTTTCCGGAAAGGTTTGTCTCGATGAAAATGAAATATATAGGAAAATAAACTTTAGTAAGAATACTACGCGATACAGGGTAGAGAAAGTCGTGTGAATTTAACACGTTAGTTTTTTATTGCTTGTTGTGAAAAGCCTACATACTTTTTGAAATCATGAAAACATCCTGATTGAAAAAGAAGTCCTTATTGGTTATTGATGGATATATCGAATGGACTCCGTATTCCATTACTTAGTAACATAATAGTTTATTAAAGTCGATCAGGTTTCACTTTATCGTCAAGTGTGTCGTAAACTGATCGCCTCCTTACTCCGTCTGCTCACTATCAATAAGATCAAAGCAGGGTTAAATATGATGCAGTCGATCCTTAATTATAATCATTGATTCCGTTACACGTGTAAGGAGATTTACTTTTATTGCAAACACAGATGGAATCGCTCTGTTGCAACTGCGGTGGAAAGCAATACTGTTGTGGTGAAAGGAGATGGTATCTGAACATGCCAAGATGTTTTGGATTCATACCAAGGCTATGTAGTAAAATATAAGGTATCTGATTTTACAAAGGAAGCGTAGCATCAGGCGTGAAAACAGGTTGTTTTTTTTCTTTTTCTTCTTTGACGCAGTGCCTGCATTAAATCACAAAAAAAGAAAGAAAAGAAAGGTTGTACGAGATTTTGAAATAAATAGGGCAACGCTGATAAAATTTGCATGCTGTTGGATAAGAAAGTTTATTTTTATTGCAGTTTATTTTTAGAATGAAATAGTTATTGAATATTAAACATGAATTTAGGTATATATTTACCATATACAACATCATATACAACATTTTTAAAACTACTTTTAAAGGCTTTACTTAGCAACTTTATGAAACGAGATGCTGAAACTGGCCACCGTCGTTGTCCATACATTTTTGGCACCTCTTTAGGAAACTATTCATCACTCGCCGTAGTTCACGTTGAGAAATGCTGGCAATTTCCTGGCGGATATTTTGTTTTAATTCTTCCAGGGTGTGTGGGTTTGTGCTGCATACTTTGTTTTAAGTTACCCCAGAGATAGGAATAGCAAATATTGGGTGGTTAGGTCGGGGGACCGAGGGGGCCACAAATCTCTCATAATAATTCTGTCCTCAAACACACTTTCATAAAGTTGTTAAGTAAAGCCTTTAAAAGTAATTTTAAAAATGTTGTATGGTTTCATCCGCGCCTTTCTATGATAGCAGCAGACTGCAACGAGCGCCGAGGACGCGGACGGAAAAAAAAACACCGCGCAGCCGGTTCGTAGTCTTTTAGCTCTCCCTGTATATTTCCTTTTATTAAAGAAAGGTAGATAATGCAGATTGTTGAGAGAATTTTATTCGAAGGCGCAGAAACCTTATTGAATGAAAGGCAGAAAAGTCGAATAAGAGCTGTTGAAATGAATGGAATACGGAGAAGTTTACGCATCTCGCGTATTGAAAAAATCTGATGTGTTACACTCACATGACTTTTTCTACTCTTGTACAAACTATGTTTGCAAACGCTTATTCTCCATATGCTTCATTTTAATCGAGATGTTAATCTTATTGCTACTTTTCTTCTAGATGCAAGGGGAATTGGTAGGCTTTAAGCGATAGTCAAATATTTTAAGAGCTGGTTGGTATGTGGAGTATTCCATTCTCTTTGCATTACCAGGACAAAAAATAAAACGAATAACGAATTCCCATTTGAGAAAAAGTATAAAAATTGGAAAATTTAAGGGAATAACAAGCAATATCTCGAAAATGGTTCACTCAACAAAAAAAATATATGACATAAATTGTGTATTTTAACGCGATCTACATTTTTTGTGTAGTAAAATTTTGTCTATCTCTTATGGTTTACCAGCTATGCAAAAGTCGTTCACAATGAAGAATACTTTTGGAGACATTCCTAGAAAATTCAATACATTTTATTTGCCATAAAAATATCTTAAAACATACGATACTTTAATCAAAATCGTTAGAGCCGTTTTTGAGAAAATAAAAAGTTTACAAAAAATGTTCCATGTGAAGGGTAATCTGGGGTGGGGGGATTTTCTTGAAAATCTGCGTGTCGGATCTTTGGAAGATACTGAACCGAAATACCAAGTTTGGTATTTATCCGACTGTTCGTTTCTGAGTTATGCTGTTCATAGGCAGACACACACGCGCGCGCGTGCGGACATGTTTCCAAAAACACTTTTTTTTTTTTTGGATTCAGGAGGCCTCAAAACATGTATTTCCGGTGAAATCTCGGTATCGAATTTTTGGGTGGAATGCAATACTTCCCCTACTTACTATACGTAGTAGAGAAAGTATAAATTAGGAATAAGACAATTTTGGAAAGGTTAAATATTGAAGAAGCTGTGATAGGTCGGATAGAGAGTAAATCTCTACAATGGTATGGACATGTACAGCGTATATCACAGGAGAGGTGACCAAAGAGAGTGATTAATTGGTCCCCTCCTGGTCTTAAGTAAAAAACGATTCACCTGGAGACAATAGAGGCTATGAGATCCAAAAGAATGCACGAGGAATCATGGGAAGACTGGAGGAAGGGATTACAAGGCAACCGCTAGGAAGTGGGGAAGCTTTAAAAGTAAAAGTAAATAAGTAAGGTAATGCCAGTCTGTTAGCAACGCCATTGGACTCTACCCTTTGGCTGCTCCATTCATCGCAAATGAAGCGTTTGCGGTTGCAAACCACGCAAGTTAACTTTATTTTACAGCTAGCGCTAAAAATGTAAATAAAAATGCATTGTTCTAAACTGCACTTCGTTTTAATCTATCAATACCCACCCATTCACACGCCTACTAACGTACTTCACTGGAATAGGTCTTTGCAATAGCGGCCAATCGCCGCTGCAGGCAATAAAACAAATGGCGTGAACAGGTGGACCGCTTGGCGATAGTGGAAAATTCTTACCGCCCATCGTGTTTCTTGCGGAAGATCTGGAAACACTCTTAATAGCTGATTGTGAAAGAACAGGGAATACAAAATAAATTACCGGAATGAAAGAGTGTTTTAATTAAATTGATAAACTGACATTGGGTTAGGAGAATCCAGTAGTTAAAATAATGAACGCAAATTGTATATTATACAAATTACTTCTAAACAAAAAGACACGTCGAACTATGGCCCTATGACACAGGAACTAACCACATAACCCGCTGTGGCTGATTTTAAGCCTAATGCATATTACGAAATTTAAGCAAAAAGAAGAATTGAGTTTTGCTTTTAGATTTGATTAAAAAAATAACACCTCTGCTAAACTGCAGTGTAAACCTGCATTGAAATCTTCCTGCTGTGACTGTGGGAGCCTTTTAGTTTTCAGAAAACTTTGAATTTTAAAATATTTCATAATTTCTCATCAAAATAATCTATAGCTGCCACCACAAACCTAACCTACTTTCGAATGTGAAAATTAATTTATCATTTCAAAAAAGTACTGTTTTAGAGCACTATTTTTCAAAATTATGATAGAAGTTAAAGGTATTTATAATGCTTAAGTAGTTTTGTATAAGATGCTATAGTATACTATTAAAATGTGATGTTTCTGGTATCGTGTAATATATACAAATTCCCTACTTTTTTTTTATCAGATTCAAATAAGTTTCGAATAGTATTACAATGACATAAATATATAAAAATTACGGTTATAAACTTAAAAATAATGTAATATAGCTATTTTTTCATTGAGGTTTCTTGCTCCTCTCTACGAAATAAATCCTGTGGCGTTTGTATGATTCTTGGCCCAGGTTTCAAGAAGGGTGAGAGTGCTATTAGTGCTCACACATCTGTGACGGCCAAAAATTATATGTTACAGCCATCTTTTGTATTTACAAGAAATGCAGATGCAACACGTTTGTGTTTTATTTGTTTAAGGATTACATTTACGTAATTCTAAATTATAACAACAGTGGTAAAAAATCTCAAGTTACTTATGTATCATATTTTTGTATAATTCCCCGCTGCTTTCACTTCAAATACCTTGTCATTTCCAACTTTGGCATCGAAGAGAAGACCAATAACACGTCGGCAGATCTGAGAGCTCTCTACAATAATATGACGTATGGATTGAGACGTTGAATAGGCCCCGGGCATCTTGGGCATTATACTACCGCTCGCCGAGCTTCAACGGCTGATTTACCACCCCAAGAAGGTATCTTAAGCTAATCCATTATGTGCCAAGATCTAAGCACTGTTTAATTCCCGCCCTAGGCCCTTGGCCCTTGTAGGATGAAACCAAAATGATGTTCAAGATTTCGTTATAATCCTATCTTATTTCAGTAGTGTGTTATGGTATTATGAAATCTTCAGAGACAGTAGTATGTTGCATAAGGCTTACAAAGCATTGGATTCCTCTCAATACCAGGAATACGGAAGTAAATTTCACTAAATAACGAGCATACGGGTGCCACCGTTCTTCCAAACGGTTTTTATTTTTATTGTTTTTTTTAATTTGTCTCTAGGACAAATCGTCGCAGCTTGGGTGATTTCTGAAGAAAATGTTCCTCTTTCTTCCATGTTTCGATCATGTAATTACAAACCATAAAGTTTATGTTGAGATATGCAGCAAACAGAACCGGTTTGTTACCTTATAGTTATTGAACACAATGTGCCGTATATAAATGCCGTATACTGTACGTTAGCTAAACAGCTGAGGTTAATGTTTGGGTATGGTTGGCAATAGATTTGAGCGCGACTACTGTTCTTCCAGAACTATCTTCGGTAGGTAATATATTATGAGTATTTATAGTTTTTTTTTTTTTTTTTTTTTTGTAATTTAGTAGTGCTTAACGAATGCTTGTTGTCATTATAATTATTTCGAAACTGAAGCTAGAGAAATAATTATCTAATGCCAGCATGCATGAGTTTGTAAGATTAATTGATTAATTACTGAAGTAGATATTTATTAGCCCCACGTATGGAAGCCAATTTGAAGTGGATAGTATCTTTACGTTATTTGCACCACGCTTTGGGCGTCAATTTGAAGTAGTTTGTATTGAAGGAGTTATATTATAGTTCAACTGTTGGGGAGCCGAACACTTGAAGTAGTTGCAACCGCACGTATGGTAAACAGTTTCCGGTAACCTTCGCCCCAAATGTTTAAAAAATATTAACTTTGTAATTTGACTGTTTCTTTAAATATTATATATTTATGTTTGCCTCGGCTGCGTCAGTATTATTGTTAGAGACATGGATGTCTTGACAGGATTGTGGTGCGACTAAGAATGTAGGCTTACACAGATTATAATTTTACTTCACTCCTTTTATTAATGCTTGACACGATTTAAATAACACTTCACTGATATAGAGAGAGCTGTGAGATTCTTTAATTAATTACTTGCACTTTTTAACATGTAAACTATTTTTGTCTCACATAAAATACGTATAAATTTCTCGATGACGCATCTCACATCGGATTAGGAACACTGTCTAGTAGTAACTGACTTCTGAATTTGTAAATTTTGCTTCTTTTTAGTTTCTGATTGGCTAATCCTAGTCCAATAGAATACCTTCATTTAACTAAAGCTTTTTCTGGTTGTTGGTTGACTATTTTATAAACTGTCACTAAAATTACATTATTGCTTCCAAGAATCACAAGTAATATTATTAAACCCTCAAACTCATTATTGCCCTAAGGTTACCTCATTGTTAGCAACTTTTGACCTATTTCTCACAGCTCCTACATTATTAAATTACGTAATACACTTACATAACATTATTGAACATGTATACAATAATATTAACATATGCAATGACTGTTACATACATTTTACAAATTATTACATACACATATTGCTTCAAGGTGGGCTGTTATTGAATTTACATATTATATAATTAGACTGAAATCATTTAAGTATTAAAAATACTGCCTCATTAGTCATTATCTAAGAACAATTACAAGCAAATGGGAGATTCGGTAGGAGAATTTAAGAACGATGCCATTCATTATACTTTTAGTATAATCACAATGAGAGAGCAATGCCATTTTTGTACCTACTTTTGGTATAATCACTGAAATGGCTTACGTGTTTAATGTCGTATAATGCGGTGTGAGGTCTGTACCACATCTTTGATGTTTTGAATTCGTAGATCACCAAAACTTATCATTTTTTTAGTTGGTACAAACCGCCAATGGTGAACAAGAAAATGCATGAGAATGGGCTTCCTATATTCGTAGTCGAATCAAAGCAGAGGTTGTAAGAGAAAAAACAGCAAGATATTAGTTTTGAAAACCGTGATTTAAAACTATTGATTAAGCTCGACTCTAATTCGTGAATAGAACAAAATTGAGGGCAATATTGCTGAAAGACGCTTGTAATCGATGTAGTATCTCTTAAAATTAAATTGAGCTTCATTTATGGACGCTCTTTTAACTACTATGGTTCGTCTTAGCGAAAGCTTGGAAATTTTGCTCAGAGGCCTTTTATTAGGCTTGAGGTTCTTTTACGTACCGTAAATCTATATCTTTTAGCATTAGAGCTTCAAAGTAAACATCCTGTAATTCTTCGGAGCATACAATCTGAGTCTCTTTCCCCTTCTCTTCTTTTTATTCTTATTGCCCGCTCACAAGGGATTTTTAAGGCCCACTCTCTCTCTCTCTCTCTCTCTCTCACACACACACACACACACACACACAAAATACCTTTAGGCTGTAGATCACCATATGCTTTTTTGGCAGTGTAAGTTTTATCAAGGGTACTCAGCAATTAAATTGCTAATTTCTACAAATTACATTTAATTTAGTTGACATTTTTGTTGCAGCTTTGTTCACTGGGAATTATCATAAAAAATTAATTTTCGTAGTCTAATAACCTAACTTTCCAAGAAGATAATTTTCAGAAAACGAAAATCCAATGCTCCCCACGATAAACATTCGAAACTTTTATGTTTTTAAATCCTGTATATTATTTCATGAATACATTTTCTTGCAATTACAGATTACATTTGGATATTAGTTTTTTTTCTATAAAACATAATAAAATGTGCAATGCTTTAATTTTCTGAAATCAATCAAATTTAAATTTTTAATGGGGGAGAAAAACTGATATCCATGTCCAGTGTTTTGATTTCCATCTTGTATGTTCAGGTAATATTGTAAGAATTAGGAGAAATAAAAGTAAATGATCAAAGCGACAGCCCAGCTTAAATGAGCATACGAATGGAATTCCTGCTCCAGAGGATGAGATGTTTTGGAATCTCTACCTCCGAATAATCCAACACAAAATGCAAGTAATTGACATGGGGATAAAGCGACAGAATATATGCATGTAAAATGGAGCTCTCAGTGCTTTTGCCGTGAAATTTTAGCGGTTGCGAGTTGTGTAGGAAATTTTGCTGTAGTGCGTAATGCGGTTATTTCACATTGGCCACATTGTGGATATTGTCCGATACTGTGTGTTTACGAAACCCGCGGTGTTTATTTGCAACATAACAGCTAACACAATTAGAACCTTGTATGACGATGGTTTGTGAAACATCGGGGACATCCGTGCCGTGTTTGTGTTGCCGATTTAATGTTGCCCTTTGAATGTCAACGGGGTTCTATGACGTGTGTTTCCCATGCTGAGAATTTTTTCCTCAAAGCACTTCTGGCCAGGATTGTTAACCCGGTGTAAATATTTTAACTTGGGAGTTGAATATTCAGCGGCACCGGTGCTGCCACCTGCGTACCAGAGAATTCAACAAGAATCGTTTGTATAGGAAGGCTTATACCGAATAATGATCATTTGAAACTTAACATTCGAAAATCATTTACATGTGATCTACCTTGCGTGATTGTTTTAACTCGTTGCATTCTTCTATCTACCTCATGTTAATTCAGATAAACAGAAATTGTTTTGTTGGATATTTATTTGTAGGTAAAAGGGAATTAGGGAAATACAGTTGGCTTAAAGCGATAGTCAAACCTTTTAAGAGCGGGTCGCTATGTGAGCTTTGAAATTCCGTTCTCTTTACATGGCAAGATAGAAAGTAGAAAGAAAGAAGAAGAAAAAAAAAAGAACCCGAATACTGATTTTCCTCTTGAGAAAAGTATAAGTATTTCAAACAATATCTCGCAAATAGCTAACGCCATAAAAAATTGATTTCACATAAATTGTGTGCTTTAACGAGATCAGCATTTTTATCTGTTAACATTTAGTCTAACTCTCACGATTTATCCGTTATGCAAAGTCATTCAGATGAAAATGAATTCCAGAAAATTGCAGATACTACACATTTTCTGGTAAAATATCTTTAAAATGTGTATTTTAATAAAAATCATTAGAACCATTTTTGAGAAAATCAAAATGTTTGAAAATTTTTCATAT
The DNA here is from genome assembly GCA_030765065.1 of Deroplatys truncata. Lineage (NCBI taxonomy): Eukaryota > Metazoa > Arthropoda > Insecta > Mantodea > Mantidae > Deroplatys > Deroplatys truncata. The sequence continues at coordinate 224,351,880 of CM060975.1, forward strand.
GAAGGGTAATTTGGAGCGGAGCATTTCTTTGAAAATCACGTGTCGCATCCTTCGAAGCTGCTAAGCTTCTATATTTAACCGACTTTTCTTTTTTTGAGTTATGCTGTTCACAGACACACATACACACACGCAGCTTTTTTTGGTTCAGAGGGTCTCAAACATGAATTTTTCGGTAAAATCACGGTATCAAAATTTTGGGTAGAATACAATACTTCCTCTACTTATTGTAAATACGTAGTAGAAAAACTAAAACCTGAGGAATCTACATTATGGTATTCATAATCTAAAACGATTGGCTTGCCCTAGCCTGTTCCCTTCTCAAAGATGAATTGATCTTTACAGAGGATTAGTTTATTTTATTTTATTTGTTTATATTTCGAGGTTATATCGGGATTAGCTATTAAAAGAGCCCGGATATATATGCATAATCAAATAGTAAAATGTGCATGTAAAAATGCACAAAAAATGTAAAAAAGTATACACCTTAATATGGAGAAACGAATGAATAAAATCAGAAATACTGTTTGTTTTGTGAGTAATCTCTTACCAATACTACAGGAAGAGTCTATAAACTATGAACCGGCTGTGCGGTGTTTTTCCCGTCCGCGTCCTCGGCGCTCGTTGCCGTCTGCCGCTATCATAGGAAGGCGGATAAAATCATACAACATTTTTAAAACTACTTTTAAAGGCTTTACTTACCAACTTCAAGAAAGGAGATGCTGAAACTGGCCACCTTTTTAAGAAACTATCCATCACTCGCCGTAGTTCACGTTGAGAAATGCTGGCAATTTCCAGGCCGATATTTTGTTTTAATTCTTCCAGGGTTTATCTTGTAAGTTTATGTTTTAAGTTACCCCAGAGATAGAAATCGCAGGGGCACCGAGGGGGCCAGAAATCTCTACTAATAATTCTGTCCTCAGACACACTTTCAATTGTTCGCATCGAAATATTGGCCGTATGAGCTGTTGCAGAGTCGTGTTGAAAAAAGGCAAAATCGCGCTCTCTGTCTATTAATTCTCTAAAAACAGGGGGAAAACTATTCACGTATGCACGGGATTCAACTATTGACTCAACTCTTTCTGGCCACAACGACGGTGGCCAGTTTCAGCATCTTTCATAAAGTTGGCAAGTAAATAAAAGTAGTTTTAAAAATGCTGTATGGTTTCATCCGCGCCTTTCTATAATAGCAGTAGACGGCAACGAGAGCCGAGGACGCGGACAGGAAAAACACCGCCCGGCAGGTTCGTAGATTTTTGGCTCTCTCTGTAGTAAAGGGCCCTTGTACATCGCCACCATTAGCGCACGGCTGTTAAGACATAGCGAGGCGTAATTAATCCATAGGGTGTTTCGGGATTTAACCCCAAATTGGGCTAAAGTGCGTGTGAACTGGATTCAAACTGACAACGAGAAATCTGTTTCTCTATGTGACCCTGAAATTGTGGATTCGGCACTTTTCTTGATCATTTTGTACATTATTTCACCCCTTCTCATCCCCTGTGAGATGGAGGCTGAACGTGAACTTAAAAGGAATCGGGAATGTCAGTATTCATCTCGACGGAACTATTGATTCGACATTAATATCGGTCTTTTTGTTATTTCCGTATGTCACCCTATCCTACCCCACAGTATTGTTTTCCATATTGTAGGTCATACGTGAAATTGCTCCAGGCGTTCCTGATTTATGCTGAGACTACATATCATACACACACAAACATGCATCTATTTTTATGTATATATATATAAATGATTAGAGTTTGTACTAGTCGTTACTGATTAGCTAAAGGGAAAATAATCATTTAATACTGCATTCAAGCGTAAAGCATGCATTTCTGTATTAACAATTTAAAATGAAATATGCATTTATATGCATTATTAAACACTGCTGAAATGGTTTGTGAAAGTGTGACTCACAAAATATATCATTTCCGCATATCTTTAAATATATAAACAAAAATAACATGCATTTTCCATATAAATCGGGCTCTAGATCAAGTTAAATCAATAACAGTTGTCATAACATTAAATTAGGGAACTATAAGTATTAAAATGGAGCTTTAAGCTATAGCTTTCGATCAGCGTGCCACATGTGTTGTGGAAGTCGGAACTATTGTGCTAATTTTGAGAGTTGGGATCTAACATCAGCGCTGTGGTAGGAAAAACAAGTGAGCGTGGGAAACCCCCACTACTATAGCCTGTGTTGCTGGCGTTAGGGATGCTCCATTACCCTTCATTCTTTGATTGTATCTATTCTCCCCGTTAAGCTGTTGGCTTCAGCTTGCAGTTATAGTGTTTTATTTTTGTTGATTTCTATCTTGTTTGTTACTTGAGATTAGTAATTGTTGTATTTGTTGTGCTATTTGTATACTCGAGAAAGACTTCTCGTATACTGTTTCCATTTAATTATCTAATTTGAAACAAGCTTTGTTGCTTCGATACCATCTCCTATTAATGTTTTTCCTAAGCAGTGGTGTCTAAAATTGACGATGTTAAAATATGTATATAAATGTATTTAATTCATTAATGATATTGTACTCAACGATATTTTGCACTGTTGTGACTGTCAAATGCAGTTCGCTTTAAAACAGCGGTGTTAAAAGACGAAACATTGCACCGATGCCTACAGTAATGCATAATATTATAAAATATCACACTAATGGAGCATAAATGAACAATTAAGACCACACAACGAAAAAGGAACCAGATAGCCATCACACAATTCTTCCAGAGGCTGTTGAAGGCGCTGTGGACAAAATTTAGTGCTGAATGGGCTTTGTTGTAAGGCATCATTCTTTATAAGTAGGTAAATCATTGCCAGTCAACACATAGGAAACTGGCGAATTTCGTTTTCGCTGCCCTTGAAGTAAAGTATTCGTTAATTTCGAACGGTTTATATAATATTGTGAGTTTAAAATGCATTAACTAGGTAGGTCATATTGGTAGGTGAATGCATGAAATAGGCAACGTGATACTCAAGAGGCCCGAGGGTCATAAAGTTTAGAGTTACTCGACATTCGTCTTCTACGGATTTGGGAAAATTCCAGGAAAGACACATCTAACGTGGCTGAGGTCTAACTCGGCACGTGACACCATGTGACTCTCTCAGCTGCAAAGGAGACTCGCCTTATTGCATCGAATCGTGTTACAAATATATCTCGCACGAGGGAGGTGTCACCCATGTTATAATATATGCATACATTTCCTCAGAGGACAGTCACTGGACGGACAGTAAAGAACGCGGCAACGCCGCGACGGAGCGGCAGCAGTAGTGTCAGGTACCAGGTTAGTTCTCCCAGACCAAGTAAATCTTCCGAAACGAGATTCTAGCTGGAGACCTCTTGAGTATGAGGCAGCCACGTTACTCCTACACCATATATTTGGGTAAACAAATACAACTAAAAATAATAATAAAATAATTGTTTACGTACAGTTGTGAAAAGGAGTAATGTAATAAGTACTTTCGAGTTATAACGTGGAACATTCTGTGAAAACTTTTGAATTTAGTTGAATTCTAATTTCAAAGCTATAAAATTAGAAAATATAAATATGTGCTTAAAGCATTTGCCTACTAATACAAGAAGAGTTCATTTTATTTAAAAATGCATCAGATTGTATAAGGTGAAGCAATTGCATGAAAATTATACAAACTGCATGATCAGGACACCTAAACTTACTTACAGTGTGAAATCTGAAATATGGGTAACTTATTTTTAGACACTTCTTTTCAGCTCCTGTGAACACACATTTTGTTTTCAGGAAGATGCGTACCGTTAGAAGCATTTTATAGGTACATACAAGTAACTAAAGACTACTACTGTTTATGTGAAGCGGCAACCAATAATAATAAAAAGCAGTTATACACGCATCAACTCGTAGGACGAGGTTGAAATTGCTTAGTCATGCTATCAAATTTGTAGGGGCATTCCCTTGGTATGCGAACATTGCTCCCGACTATCCACTGTTAAGTGAAGATTTCATCGTTTTTCTGGCCCATGTCAGACTATCAAGATCGTTGGACTTTCGAGTTCATGGCGCATGCGTGCATAGGATATGAATTACAGAGCTTGTGATAAGGATAATATTACTGCTAAATAAGTAGTTGTACTTTTATACTAATCTTATTGTCGCTGGGCACATTATTGTTGTTTTTATTTTTTTGTTTTTTTTAACCTTCAACACATTCTTGACTTCTCCACATACGGAGCGGGTTGGCTAAGGCGGTAACTCCTGTGGTCCGCGATCTGGAGGTCCTGGGTTTGATTCCCGTGGCCGACCTTCTGACGCATGGGATCATGGGGTTTTTTCGGGGGTTTCCCCGGGTCACCAGGCGAATGCTAGGAAGGATCATTACTTCCCCCGAATTTCCTGTCCCTCCATTTCATCCCCATTCTCATTTCCTTTCATCTGCTTGGTTTCCTTCAGGGTTCAAGTGTCGGCGGGAGGTCTCGGCGTGTGCATGGCAGTGGAAAAAAGGATGTTCTGTGGAAACCTTCGTCCCCTGACTGGAGCGATCTCCGGATCCTGGCCTCCCACAGGGCATGTGTAAGCCCACAGGGAGGAGGGGAGCGGGCTGCACCAGCCAGCATCCAGGGAGTTCAAATCTGTAAATGGTAGGGACCCTGCTCTCTGCCTGTAGTGCTTCCTGGTCCGGCCACCCTCTGTCTCCTCAACTCATACATCCCTCCCGGAGGCGCCTCATTAGGGGCCTAGGTATAAAAGATCTCCCCTTCTAATCCTATCTCCACACACTTTTGTCTATGAAAGAAGAGAACGCCGTATGATTGAACGTCATACAGGATGAGCCAAAAAAATACGAACCGCCTGCGCGGTGTTTTTCCACTCCGCATCCTCGGCGCTTGTTGCCGTCTGCCGCTGTCATAGAAAGGCGCGGATGAAACCATACAACATTTTAAAACTACTTTTAAAGACTTTACTTACCAGCTTTATGAAACGAAATGCTGAAACTGGACACCGTCGTTGTCCATCATTTTTTGCACCTCTTTAGGAAACTATCCATCACTATTCATGACAGGAAAAACACCGCGCAGGCGGTTCGTAGTTTTTTGGCTCACTCTGTATATGTACATAGCAAATATTACGTTTAAGACAGCAATCTTTTCATTATGGAAGATGAATCTTTTTCCGGGAATTTTACCCATAACAACCGGCCAATTATTGCAAGGAATTCTATTTATTGTTCTGTCAATTTAACGGTAAAATTGGAAAGTTGAGTCAAATGTGCAAAATGATGTGCCTAGACTCGAATTATGGATGTTCAGCTCACAATGCATTGTACTACAGCGAGGTGACCCCAAACGCGCCTTAAACTTCACTCATTCTAAATCATACGCGGTGTTCCCGAAATTCCGTCCACTTCTCTCTCTTATTGTGCCCGGCGCGCTGGTAATGTTGGTTGTATGTTTCAGGAGTGATACAAACTTTAATCAATGACAACTTCACGTTGTACTTCATGTTTATGTGAAGTACAATACTATAGGCATATGTATTATGGATATAAAACTCTCCAGAGAGGAGTACCATTCGAACACGGAACATCATGGTTAGAAACTTGCCGCTCAGCTGCGGATATGTAGTCAAAACAGCTACCAAATCATGTCTGATTCATGACGGACAGGGCATATTATTATTATTATTATTATTATTATTATTATTATTATTATTATTATTATTATTATTATTATTATTATCATTATTATTATTATTATTAGTATTAGTATTAGTATTATTAGTATTAGTATTATTATTATATTGCAATGTATTACAGATTACAGCAGTATTCATACAATAAACACTTCAATAGTATACGAACTAACTTTATTATTTTTATTACACAAGCAGTATATTGGGGGAATCGATATAGCACTCAAAGCTAAATTTTGTTACGCTAAATATTCTTCCCTCGTACGTGGTGGCAGTGTTACGCAATACCGGAACGTTTTTAAATAAAATAACTGAAACAGTAACAAGAGTTCTACGTAATGTAATGATATACAGTAGAGATATTTTACCATCCCTGGTGTCATTTGGGTTGCCCATTTGAACAGAATGGAGGCGATTCACGTACTTCGTGTATATTTCGGCGAACCGTCAGATCTCGTACCTAAAGACGACTTGAAATTTGCAAAATTATTTTGTTTGATTTTTACTTTCTCTACTACGTATAGTAAGTAGGGGAAGTATTGCATTCCACCCAAAAATTCGATACCGAGATTTCACCGGAAATACACGTTTTGAGACCTCCTGAATCCAAAAAAAAGCATTTTTGGAAACATGTCCGTGTGTGTGTGTGTGTGTGTGTGTGTGTGTGTGTGTGTGTGTCTGTGTCTGTGTGTCTGTGAACAGCATAACTCAAAAACGAACAATCGGATAAGCACCAAACTTGGTATTTAGGTTCAGTATCTTCCAGAGATGCGACAGGAAGGTTTTCAAGAAAATCCCCCCACCCCAGACTACCCTTTACATGGAAGATTTTTCGAAAATTTTAATTTTCTCAAAAATGGCTCTAACGATTTTGATGAAAATATCATATGTTTAGGGTAATGTCATGACAAATGAAATGTATATCTCGAATTTTCTGGGAATGTCTCCAAAAGTATTCTTCATTGTGAACGACTTTTGCATAACCGGTAAACCATAAGAGATAGACAAAATTTTACTACACAAAAAATGTAGATCGCGTTAAAATACACAACTTATGTCATATACATTTCTTTTGTTGAGTGAACCGTTTTCGAGATATTGCTTGCTATTTCCTTAAATTTTCCAATACTTATACTTTTTCTCAAATTCGTTATTCATTTTTACTTTCTCTACTACGTATAGTAAGTAGGGGAAGTATTGTATTCCACCCAAAAATTCGATACCGAGATTTCACCGGAAATACATGTTTCGAGACTCCCTGAATCCAAAAAAAGCATTTTTGGAAACATGTCCGTGTGTGTGTCTGTGTGTGTGTCTGTGTGTGTGTGTGTGTCTGTGTGTGTGTCTGTGTGTGTGTCTGTGTGTCTGTGAACAGCATAACTTAGAAACGAACAGTCGGATAAACACCAAACTTGGTATTTAGGTTCAGTATCTTCCAGGGATGCGACACGAAGGTTTTCAAGAAAATCCCCCCACCCCAGGATACCCTTTACATGGAACATTTTTCGAAAATTTTAATTTTCTCAAAAATGGCTCTAACGATTTTGATTAAAATATCATATGTTTAAGATGTTTTCATGACAAATGAAATGTATATCTCGAATTTTCTGGGAATGTCTCAAAAAGTGTTCTTCAATCTGAACGACTTTCGCATAACTGGTAAACCATAAGAGATAGACAAAATTTTACTACACAAAAAATGTAGATTGCGTTAAAATAAACAGTTTATGTTATACGCTTATTTTTTGTTGAGTGAACCGTTTTCGAGATATTGCTTGTTATTCCCTTAAATTTTCCAATACTTATACTTTTTCTCAAATTCGTTATTCATTTTTTTATGTCCTAGACATGCAAAGAGAATGGAATGCGCCGCATAGCAACCAGCGTTAAAATATTTGACTATCGCTTAAAAGCTACTATATTCCCCTCGCATCTACAAGAAAATTACCAATAAGATTGACATCTCGATATCTCGATTAACATGAAGCATTTGGAGAATAGGCGTTTGTAAAAATAGATTGTACAAGAGTAGAGAAAGTCATGTGAGTGTAACACATCAGATTTTTTTTTATGTCCTGGACATGCAAAGAGAGTGGAATGCGCCACATAGCAACCAGCGTTAAAATATTTGACTATCGCTTAAAAGCTACCATATTTCCCTTGCAGCTACAAGAAAATTAGCAATAAGATTGACATCTCGATATCTCGATTAACATGAAGCATATGGAGAATAGGCGTTTGTAAAATTAGGTTGTACAAGAGTAGAGAAAGTTATGTGAGTGTAACACATCCGATTTTTTTCAAGAAGGAAACACACACCTTAACACACGTATAATGTTTCTTCATTCTAAGTAAAATATTCTACAAATAACTGGAAAAATGTATAAAAAGTTAAAACAATAACATGCGATTAAAATATATACTTTAAATTACGTTATGATTTGTGACTTTTTTTTACCCAGATTGAATAATATAGCAATGCTTTACGTAATTTTTTTCTATTAAAATTTCTATTGTTTGAAGTTTTAAATTAAAATAAGCTCACTTTTTACAATCCTGCATAACAAAGAATATATAAAATAAATGTACAATAATCGTGTTTGACATTTTGTGAGTGACGTCAATACTAGGGCCATGGATTCAAATTCCGGTTATGTGTGCTGCTTGGAGCGGTTTTTACTTTCTCTACTACGTATAGTAAGTAGGGGAAGTATTGCATTCCACCCAAAAATTCGATACCGAGATTTCACCGGAAATACATGTTTTGAGACCTCCTGAATCCAAAAAAAGCATTTTTGGAAACATGTCCGTGTGTGTGTCTGTGTGTGTGTGTGTGTGTGTGTGTGTGTGTGTGTGTGTGTCTGTGTGTGTGTCTGTGAACAGCATAACTCAACAACGAACAGTCGGATAAGCACCAAAGTTGGTATTTAGGTTCAGTATCTACCAGAGATGCGACACGAAGGTTTTCAAGAAAATCCCCCCACCCCAGACTACCCTTTCCATGGAAGATTTTTCGAAAATTTTAATTTTCTCAAAAATGGCTCTAACGATTGTGATGAAAATATCATATGTTTAAGATACTGTCATGAGAAATGAAATGTATATCTCGAATTTTCTGGGAATGTCTCCAAAAGTATTCTTCATTGTGAACGACTTTTGCATAACTGGTAAACCATAAGAGATAGACAAAATTTTACTACACAAAAAATGTAGATCGCGTTAAAATACACAACTTATGTCATATACATTTCTTTTGTTGAGTGAACCGTTTTCGAGATATTGCTTGCTATTTCCTTAAATTTTCCAATACTTATACTTTTTCTCAAATTCGTTATTCATTTTTACTTTCTCTACTACGTATAGTAAGTAGGGGAAGTATTGCATTCCACCCAAAAATTCGATACCGAGATTTCACCGGAAATACATGTTTTGAGACTCGCTGAATCCAAAAAAAGCATTTTTGGAAACATGTCCGTGTGTGTGTCTGTCTGTGTGTCTGTGTGTCTGTCTGTCTGTGTGTCTGTGAACAGCATAACTCAAAAACGAAGAGTCGGATAAACACCAAACTTGGTATTTAGGTTCAGTATCTTTCAGAGATGCGACACGAAGGTTTTCAAGAAAATCCCCCCACCCCAGACTACCCTTTACATGGAACATTTTTCGAAAATTTTAATTTTCTCAAAAACGGCTCTAACGATTTTGATTAAAATATCATATGTTTAAGATATTGTCATGACAAATAAAATGTATATCTCGAATTTTCTGGGAATGTCTCCAAAAGTATTCTTCGTTATGAACGACTTTTTCATAACTGGTAAACCATAAGAGATAGACAAAATTTTACTACACGAAAAATGTAGATCGCGTCAAAATACACAATTTATGTCATATACATTTCTTTTGTTGAGTGAACCGTTTGCGAGATATTGCTTGTTATTCCCTTAAATTTTCCAATACTTATACTTTTTCTCAAATTCGTTATTCATTTTTTTTACGTCCTGGACATGCAAAGAGAATGGAATGCGCCACATAGCAACCAGCGTTAAAATATTTGACTATCGCTTAAAACCTACCATATTCCTCTTGCATCTACAAGAAAATTATCAATAAGATTGACATCTCGATATCTCCATTAACATGAAGCATATGGAGAATAAGCGTTTGTAAAAGTAGTTTGTACAAGAGTAGAGAAAGTCATGTGAGTGTAACACATCAGATTTTTTTATGTCCTGGACTTGCAAAGAGAATGGAATGCGCCGCATAGCAACCAGCGTTAAAATATTTGACCATCGCTTAAAAGCTACCATATTCCCCTTGCATCTACAAGCAAATTAGCAATAAGATTGACATCTCGATATCTCGATTAACATAAAGCATATGGAGAATAGGCATTTGTAAAAATAGATTGTACAAGAGTAGAGAAAGTCATGTGAGTGTAACACATCAGATTTTTTTACTTTCTCTACTACGTATAGTAAGTAGGGGAAGTATTGCATTCCACCCAAAAATTCGATACCGAGATTTCACCGGAAATATATGTTTTGAGATCTCCTGAATCCAAAAAAAGCATTTTTGGAAACATGTCCGTGTGTGTGTCTGTGTGTGTGTGTGTGTGTGTGTGTGTGTGTGTGTGTGTGTGTCTGTGAACAGCATAACTCAAAAACGAACAGTCGGATAAGCACCAAACTTGGTATTTAGGTTCAGTATCTTCCAGAGATGCGACACGAAGGTTTTCAAGAAAATCCCCCCACTCCAAACTACCCTTTACATGGAAGATTTTTCGAAAATTTTAATTTTCTCAAAAATGGCTCTAACGATTTTGATGAAAATATCATATGTTTAAGATAATGTCATGAGAAATGAAATGTATATCTCGAATTTTCTGGGAATGTCTCCAAAAGTATTCTTCATTGTGAACGCCTTTTGCATAACTGGTAAACCATAAGAGATAGACAAAATTTTACTACACAAAAAATGTAGATCGCGTTAAAATACACAACTTATGTCATATACATTTCTTTTGTTGAGTGAACCGTTTTCGAGATATTGCTTGTTATTTCCTTAAATTTTCCAATACTTATACTTTTTCTCAAATTCGTTATTCATTTTTTTTATGTCCTGGACATGCAAAGAGAATGGAATGCGCCACATAGCAACCAGCGTTAAAATATTTGACTATCGCTTAAAAGCTACCATTTTTTCCTTGCATCTACAAGAAAATTACCAATAAGATTGACATCTCGATATCTCGATTAACATGAAGCATATGGAGAATAGGCGTTTGTAAAATTAGATTGTACAAGAGTAGAGAAAGTCATGTGAGTGTAACACATCAGATTTTTTTTTTATGTCCTGGACATGCAAAGAGAGTGGAATGCGCCACATAGCAACCAGCGTTAAAATATTTGACTATCGCTTAAAAGCTACCATATTTCCCTTGCATCTACAAGAAAATTAGCAATAAGATTGACATCTCGATATCTCGATTAACATGAAGTATATGGAGAATAGGCGTTTGTAAAATTATATTGTACAAGAGTAGAGAAAGTCATGTGAGTGTAACACATCAGATTTTTTTTAGAGTTTTTCTCTTAGTCCTAGAATAAACAAAATAGCTTTGGCGCTTCATTTCCTGTTCTCATTTGTGCTTAACTTTATGCCTCTATTCATACATTCGTCAATTTATTGCTGCTATGATATGACGTAAGCGGTTCAAGCACTATGAGTATACAATAATAAATATAAAAAGTACAAATAAAAATAACTATTTCATGCTGATCTATATCTTTGTACCGTAAAGAATTTTACGTTCTTTTTCACGTACACATAAATTCTAAATAAGTGTTATGAAGCGAAAGTGCTGGAAAATATGCGGGTGATTGTAACGCTCCTTTTGGGGGAGGGAGTGCAACTAACCAGCAAGCAAATAATTTGAATTCACACGCCAACTGTGTTTTCTTAGTAGGTACTACATTCATTTTGTTGATGATATAATATGTGAAGCCATACTACCGCATTCCAGGAGGCTTAATATAGCAAAGTAGCTTGATACCATCATTTGAGAAAAAGCATAACATTAAAGCTGTAGTGTTGTTACGTAAGAGTCAGCACATTCCATACGCCACTGGTTAGAGGGAAGTTCAATTTTGCTTTAAAAACAGGCTTAGAACTCCATTAAGCGTCATAAAGAAGTGCTGGTTGTTATAGAAAAATCTTATGCATTTATTTCACATGATTTCTCTGCCCATTTTCTACACAATATTCTTACTATAATCGGCGCAACAGTTCTAGACACGTGAAAATCTTAATGAGAGCTATGATGCGAGTTGCTTACCAGATCAGGTGGTGAACGGTGGACTGCATACTGCAGGAGTGCGTAGGACAGTCATCGTCAAATATCCACACCGGTTATGCACTGCTTTGCACTGATAAACTTAGTTATATACAGTATATTAAAATCCACGCTGTAAAAAGCGCTTAGTATAAAAAACGCTGTCAATCATTGCCTCCAATTCCACACCTAACAACCCTTACTCTTCTGCGGAATCACTCACATTATTGCCGTCATCGCTGCTGTCACTACTTTCTGCACCATTATCTTGGATGAGAATTCTTTCTATTTGATTTTCTGCAATTCCGTATTTTTCGAAATAATGATTCTTAATTTATTCAACATGTCGACATACATTTTCCCATTCTGGCCTTCCAATTACAGCAAATTGCTGGCGTTATAACTGCTCCACATATTTTAATTTAAAAGTCATATTTCTGCATGCCACCCATTTTTTTATATCAGCCCAGATTAATTCGATTGCGTTTAGATCTGGGTGAGGCGATGGGAGTCTAAGTACATTATGGCGATGTTGTATTACTATCTGGTCAAGTATGTATGACGTCTGAAGCTGTTTGTTGGTTTTAATTAAGTTATGTAGCTTTGTTTTACTCATGTTTTCATCTAAAGCTTTATTATGTCTAAGTAACCAAGCTCTCATTTCTTCTTTCAATGAATTTGAGGTAGGTGGTTTGTCAATTGAGTGTTGATGCATTGTGAAGCATTGTCGATGACCAGAACAGACCCAGCAGGCATATTAGGTCTCAACATGGCGTTGATTCACTTCATGTACTTTTCTGTATTCATTTCTTAATGAAAATCTCCTGTTGTTTTTGCAACTTGTAAAAGAAGGGCATTTGGAACGAAGCCGATCTCTCCAACAGCATGAACGATAATAAGTATTTGCCCTTTAGCAACGGGAACCTGCAACCTAATTTGCTATCGTCACTCCAACTTTTAGATGTTGTACGACTGCTGTGTATGTATGACTCATCTTCATACACTAGTATTTTTCTGAAATTTGTAGCACCACCTTAAAAATTAATGCTGATATAAGTACACACTGATATAAGTACATATAAAATTATACTCATTTGGAAAGGTAGAATCAGACTGAAAAATTCAATGCCATAGCCGGGATTTGAACCACGGATCTTAGGCTTTCCGTGCCGTTGGTCTAACCGACTAAGCTATCATGGCAACATTTACTTTTTATTTTTTTATTTTATTATTATTTTTTATTTTATTTATTTACTTATTTATTTATTTTGCTTTTCTGTTAGAGTTCTATTTGATTTCGGTTTCTTCCACTTGAACCCTAAATCTTTAATAATTTTTCTGAGATTTGTAGCACAACCTTGTAAGTTTCTGCTGTGTTTCAGCTGGATGAGCAGTCTGCTTATTTGTTAGCACAGTTTTTTCTTCCACATAGGAATTGTAAATCGTGCGCCGAATGACGCATTCGAAATCGTCTATTTCTGTAATACGTTTAGGGACCTTATGTTTCTTCCCAGGTGTGTCAAATGGTACTCTTTCATCCATATGTTTTTTTTCTTATCTTTGAGAACTCTGGAATTGGAACTCGGTGAAACACCAGTTGCTTTGACTACTCTTTATTTCACTCTCTTAAGGCTTTTGTGGAAATCGGATGAACATATATTTTCTTCCTTCATCTCTGCTTCTTGCTTCATGAAGTCGAGGACATTTGCAATTATTTCCCTACTTTGACTATGTAACACCTTACCACTTAACTTTGAAAACATAGGAGCCATGGTTATAAATATAACAAATATGAAATACGTACTATTTAGATACTGCAGCTCTCTTTAAAATTACAACCAGATGCAGACACTTTCTATGCAGACTGTATGTGTTACGCACTGTGAGTAAGCAAAGGTATTATATCGCTTTCGTTGATAAAGCTAAACATAAACCATTCCTAGGCTCGGCAGCTGGGTTGGCAATCAAGGTCACGAGTCCAGAAGTTTTGCCGGAGTAAGCTTATTTTTTCAACCTCATGTTAACATTTATAGAAATGGTTTATTATATATTTCCTTGTAGGTACAATGGGAATAGGGGAAATACAGTAGGCTTAAGTCAGACCTTTTAAGAGCTGGTGTCTATGTGACTGGTGGTTTTGAAATTTGTTTTGTTTGCATGACCAGGACAGGGGGGGGGGAACAGCGACTAACGAATTCCCATTTGAGAAAAACAAAGAAAGCAAAGTACTAGAAAATTCAAATCAATAACAACGAATACTTCGCAAAAGGTTAACTCCACCAAAAAAAAAAAAAAGTATTTGATCTGAATTGTGTGCTTTAACGAGATCTACATTGTTTTGTGGAACAAGATTTTGCCTATCTCTTACGTTTAAGAGTTAACACAAAAGTATTCAGAATGAAGAGGACTTCAGAGGAGGCTATGCCCAGAAAATTCAAGATTTACATTTCATTTGGATATTTCCCGTCTCCCCGCCTCCAGAACATTCTAGAAGTTTCTGGAGAACTGAAAAAAAAAAATGAAAAAGTGACTATATACGCGAGTGAGTTATAGTGCGTTTTTGGTGCGACAGAAAGCGCTCTTAATTCAGTGCGTTCTCCGAGTGAGGTTGCGAGGATTGTTGTAAAGTGCAGTGAGTGGTGCTACTGCGAGAGATACAGAGGTCATTTGTTTGACTCCCTAGCATATTTCATCACGCCGCGACATCGCGAAGAAAAGTGAAATGACAGAAAATTTGAATTAGATCACATTAGTGAAATAACAGTGAAAGCGGACAATGCCACATTTTTTTCCACAGCGCTATCCATTTTCGAAATATTCCATGTTACGTTATTACAAATAAGAAAGCATTATTGAACTGACATGCTTGAAAACTTGGGATTATTTTGTTTTCTTTTCTTTTTGTTTGTTTCTTTCCATCACAAGAGCTTGTAACTACGAATAATAATTTGAATGCTGTTTCCGCATGCTGCGAATAAGCTTTTCTTGTTTCATTTAAAATCATCCCTATGCAAAAATACATCTTGAAAAATAGAAGCATCAACTTTTAAATGAATATTGTAATTATGACAGATATGTTACTTTGTTTGTTTTTTGTAGATAAAGCCTCTGAACAGCTACTTATGACTTTTGAGTTTTAAATAACTTTCATCCCTGTGCTACTTATCTTGCAATAAGGAATGAGATCAAAAAACTCATGACGTAAATCCATTTTTCAAACATTTTAACGATATTTTCAGTATCGATGCTTGTAAACTGTTTACGCAGCAGCACTTCTGCCAGTTTCCCGCGTCGTTAACGCCTTCTCTCACCCCAGTTGATGTTTGTAGTGTGCCTAATCTCGTCTTCCCCCCAAGGTACACAAACGACAGAACTTATCTGATGGTGTAAACAAACACCACTTCCCTGAAACACGACGTTATAGTAAGCAGCACCGGTCATGGTTGGGAATTCTGTACTTCGTGAGAGAAGGTAGCATAGAGACGATTTTGTTAATACATAGGTAGGTATATACAATTTAAAATGGGTCTTAACTTTTGCTGAAATTGAATCACGGTAGTTAAGAGCATTTAGAAATTAATGTGCTTTATGAAAAACAGTACAAAGACTTCTGTTTTTGCTTCACGAATAACTTAGTGTATGAAGGTCGTTGCCTGGGTTCCTCGTAATTTTCCTACCGGTTCTCCCACTAATAACGATTTTTATAATATCCCTTGATTTTAATGCATACTGCTGCATAGTTTCGTCTTTTTAATGTGATTTACCTTCCTCTTTTATGCGCTTTTTGGACTAGAAACAGAAAAAAAACGTATAAATTATAATGGTTATGTACGGAAAATTCCATTTAAAGTATTATTATTGTTATTTTGTTTTACCTTGAAAGAAAGTGAATGCCCAAAAGTTTCAGATGATAATGTAAATATAAAATGCATCTCGTTTCAAAAACGTATCCTACATTTTTAACGGTAAATTTTGAAACCCTTTGATTTTTTTGTTGCATTTTTCTCAAATATACCTACTTTGAGAAAAAATGTTATTTTAAACGACCTGGAAATAGCAGTCATCAAAGGGGGACACAGGCCCGTAAAATGTTGGTATCACTGCATTAATCTGTTGATAAACATTTTTAATAGTTGTTTATAAATTTGGTACTTTACTCATTGCTGCAAAACCCTATTTTATATATACAGAGAGAGTCAAAAAACTACGAACCGGCTGCGCGGTGTTTTTCCTGTCCGCGTCCTCGGCCCTCGTTGGCGTCTACCGCTATCATAGAAAGGCGCGGATGAAACCATTACAACTTTTAAAGGCTTTACTTACCAACTTTATGAAAGGAGATGCTTAAACTGGCCACCGTCGTTGTCCATACATTTTTGGCACCTCTTTAGGAAACTATCACCCGCCGTAGTTCACGTTGAGAACGGTGGATATTTTGTTTTAATTCTTGCAGGGTGAGTGAGTTTGTCTTATACTTTTTGTTTTAAGTTACCCCAGAGATAGAAATCGCAGGGGTACAATTTTTTTCGAGTCAATAGTTGAGCCCGTGCATACGTGAATACAATTTTGTACCCTGTTTTTAGAGAATTAACAGACAGGGAGCGTGATTTTGCCTTTTTTCAACGAGACTCTGCAACAGCTCATACGGCCAATATTTCGATGACAACAATTGAAAGTGTTGTTTGAGGACAGAATTATTAGTAGAGATTTGTCGCCCCCTCGGTCCCCCGACCTAACCCCCTGCTATTAGCAAGATATATGATCACGTTAAATAGGAGACATACCATTTCAAATCGTCCGAAAAAGATGGAAAATTGCATGTTTAAAACGAAACTATTCTTTCTGTGTTTGTAGATAAGCTCGATACAGTGCATTATACAATCTCTTAAAATCTAGAACATCATAGTTTTGCAATTAAAATTGGTCAAATTTTTCACTCTTAAAATATCCATGTTCAAGCTGTTCTAACTCTGAAACCTTTAAATCTAATTATTTATATCCAGCTTTAATTTCATACTGACAGGTAAACATGTTTTTATTTTTGTTTAAGTGATTTATTTGGTGATAATAAATAGTGATAATATAAAGTGATATATTCAAGTTATTAATTATTAATTAATTTTATTTCAAGCGTAGGCGGTTACGGATCAAGAAAAATAATTTTATTATATATGGTAAGATTCCATAATTTAAACAAACATATATTTTACTAAACGGTTACTGATAATAATTAAATAAGTAATTTAATTGTCTAAAAATAATTAAA
This sequence comes from Deroplatys truncata, assembly GCA_030765065.1. NCBI lineage: Eukaryota > Metazoa > Arthropoda > Insecta > Mantodea > Mantidae > Deroplatys > Deroplatys truncata. The sequence goes on from CM060975.1 coordinate 224,369,132, forward strand.
GAAGTAAATTACTTTACTCATGGTCGCTGTCCCACGTTTGTTTTGAACTGAAGGTCAAGAAGCCGCTGTGCATGGTTACGTAATGAGAACGCTTACTAAGCAGTATGTGGTTCGGAGTATTTCCTCACAGATTCACAGAGCGAGCGCTTGGCGATCATCGTGTATCAACTACGTAAATCGCTGCGTTTATTCACTTTTTGTGTTATAACCACGAACATCCAAACATAACCACTTTACCAACATTGCCGACTTCTCTTAATGACACTATGGGTTATTCTCAATCTAATGTATTAGTTTTATAAAAATCCGGAGACTTTTAAAATAAGTAAAAATTGTATAGATTTTGTGAATATTATATAACGAATTAGTACCGGCTGCGCCATATTTTCCCTGTCCGCGTCCTCGGCGCTCGTTACCGTCAGCCGTTATCACAGAAAGGCGCGTTAGAAACCATACAACATTTTAAAAACTACTTTTAAAGGCTGTACTTAACAACTTTATGAAAGGAGATGCTGAAACTGGCCACCGTCGTTGTTAATACATTTTTGGCATCTCTTTAGGAAGCATTTTTTCGTGTCAACAGTTGACGCCCCCCCTTTTTTTTAATTAACAGGCAGGGGGCATAAGTTCGCCTTTTTTCAATAAGACTTTGCAACACCTTATGCGGCCAATATTTCGATGACAACAATTGAAACTGTGTTTAGGACAGAATTATTAGCAGAGATTTCTCGCCCCCTCGGTCCCCCGACCTAACCCCCTGCGGTTTCTATCTCTGGGGTAACTCAAAACAAAGTGTACAAGACAAACTCACACACCCTGGAAGAATTAAAACAAAATATCCACCAGGAAATTGCCAGCATTTTCTAAGTGAACTACGGCGAGTGATGGATAGTTTCCAAAAGAGGTGCCAAAAATGTATGGACAACGACGGTGGTCAATTTCAGCATCTCCTTTTATAAAGTTGCTAAGTAAAGGCTTTAAAAGTAGTTTTAAAAATGTATGGTTTCATCCGCGCCTTTCTATGATAGCGGCAGACGGCAACGAGCGCCGAGGACGCGGACCGGGAAAACACCGCGCAGCCGGTTCGTAGTCTTTTGGCTCACTCTGTATATGCTGTAATGAAATGCGGATTTTTATCTACAAAGTGGGATTCCGTAAAACAATCTGGCTATGCGCACTTAAAATGTGGCATAATGAATTTATAGGATATTCCCAATAACGTGGCAACCGTTGCGTTTTAGATGCTAATGTTTGGTAAATATATTTCCCTTAATAGGAAGAATTACAACGCAAACAAAAAATGCGTGGTTATTATTATTTTTTTTCATGTTCGATTTCACATGGAATGACCCATAAGGAACTAATTTGTTTTGCACAGCAGCCAATGACAGGAGACTAGTGCACGTGAGAGTTCAGAGATATGAGGCAAAGTCATTTGGAGCAAATTTAAGCATTCTGCTATTTAAAGACGTAATTATTTACCACGCTCATCTTAAATATTCAAAACTTTGTGGTTACTTTCATCGTAAACTTCAAGTTTAGAGTGATATCGATGGAGGAAAAACATGATACTGCTAGAGAGACACTAGAGTGTTGAAAAAAGGTAGGTCACACTTTACGAAAACAAGGCAAAAACGAACAAAAGTTTCGTTGACAAAAGAAAGTGGAGAAAGAAGCCTAACTCCAACGTTCCAAGCGATTCTGCGAGTTTGTAACGTGTCAGAGAATTCCTTTCCAATCTCAGCACTTTGCATGGCTGATTTCCTGAAGCGTCACCCTATGCGTGGAGACAGATCTGATTTTGTTCATTCAGCCGTAACGTCGATCTCTTATCTTCCTCTCGCTCGTTCTCACACCACGCCGGTCGCCTTAAGGCTGTTTTCTGACACACAACCTGGGACACTTAACTTGACATACAAAAAATATTGCAAGCCAAGAGATGCACAGTTATTTCTCTGAACTTCATCCTTTGCGTGCTTCAAAAGAAGTTTTCTGGGAATGATCTTGTTTGTGGCGTCATGAAAAGTAGACGTCGTATTTTAACGTTATGATACCATCAGCTCAGTGGCGGATTGTAGGTAAAATAAATTAATCTTCTTTCATAACAACATCGTGATTTCTCACCTCCATACAGATGGTATTATTTTAATTTTAAATTTATAACATGTCTATAGTTTCATACCCTTTCTTATTTGTGTAAAACCAAACTGCGAAACATTCATATTATTTTCCCTACTATTTATCTACAGTCAGTAGTAAAAGTATATCATTCCCCCTAAAGATTAGATGTCGAGATGTGACTGAAAACTCGCGGTTTTGTGATCCTATGTATCCAGAAAAGCAGAAAAAAATATCTCCTCTGTGTGAGTGAGTGAAATTAAAAATTAAATTGAGTTTTATTTACGGACGCTCTTTAACTACTTTGGTCCTTAGCGTCCCATTCTATATTGGGCGGAAATTTTGCTCAGAGGTCTCTTTATCAGGCTGGAGGTTCTTTTTCGTGCCGTAAATCTACGACATGGGACCACCGACTTTACTTCCCTTCCGCAGGAAGCCATACTAAGGATTTTTACGCCCGAAAAAATCTATTGCCCTCCGCTGGGTTTGAACTCTCGAGCTTGAAGGAGGGCACAGCATAACTCAAAAGCGAAATGTCGATAAATGCCAAACCTTCTATTTAAGCTCAGCATCTTCCAAATATACCTACCCCACCACAAATTATCCTTTACGTGGAGAAGTTTTAGTTATTTTTGACTTTGGCAAAAATGGCTTAAATGATATGGATTAAAGCAACTAATATGTAAGATATTTGCATGACAAATAAAATGCATATCTTGAATTTTTAATGAACTTAAGTCATCTTTATGTGATTGAATTTTGTATAATTAGGAAACTATTAGCAATACAAAATCTTACCTTAGGAATAATTTAGAGCTTATTTAAATACACAACGTGTCATAATTTTTTCGTAGCATTAACATTTTCGAAATATTTCTTCTTGGAAATAATTTTCCTAAGAGTGAGCGTCATTTAACGGACATACTTGAAAGTTTGCCATTTCCTTCTTCATTCTTTCTATAGTGAGAGCTTCGTTATCAGGAATAAACATTAGAATGCTGTTTCTGCATGTTGTAAGTTTGTAACTAAGCACTTCTTCCTTAATTAGGAGTCATTCCTAAGCACTGAATGTGAGCACATCGTGAGTAAGGCAACGTGAGTATAACTTTATGTGAATAATTTATACATAATACATATGAATAGTTATGAGGATGTATGTGAATTTGCTCATTGATAAAGTGGTGAGAATGCATCTCATGAGATTTTTACTTCTAATATTTGCCTGTATGTAGTAAGTAGGTGAAATATTGCATTTCAGTCAGAATTCTATACCGAAAATCATGTTCGGGGATCCCTGAATTAAAAAAAAAAAACACTTTTAGAAAAACGTCCTTGTTTGTCTGTCTGTCTTGTGTGTCTATAAACGGCAATAACTCAAAAAACGAAAAGTCCGTTAAATACAAAACTTCGTGTTTTAAGTTCACCGTTATTAAGGATGCGACACGAAGATTTTCAAGAAAATCCTCCAATCCAAATAAGTAAAATTCTTCGTTTTTTTCCTAAAAATTGACTAGTAATGATTTTTATTAAAAAACCCGTATGTTTAACATATCTCATTTACAAATAAAAAGCCTTTAAATTTCTACGAATAACCTGTTAAGTCCTCTAATTCGGAATGCTTTTGTATAATTGATAAACTGCAATATATGGACAAAATCTCACTATACAGAAAATCTGAAGTGTTACATATGTTACATTTTTATAGCGGGTGTACAGACTATGCGTACTGAAGTATATTATTCTATCTGCTTTATTTTAACACAAATAAACTTCTGCAGAATTAGTTGCATTACTCATTTTCGTTATAGCTACAAAGGGAACACGATAGTCAAATGTTTAGGAACTGGACGCTGTACGCCGGCATTAAAATTCCATATGTTTCCATGTAGTCAGGAGAAACAACTGAATGTTAAAACGACTATAAACAATGGCCAAGAAATGAACAATTCAAACCATTAATAACGGATGTCTCAGAAATGGCTTATGCCACAAAAACGTTAGTTGAAATAAATTGTGCTTTTAAAAAGATCTACATTTCTTGTGTAGTAAGTTTTCGTCTATCGCTTAATGTTTACTAGTTATACAAGATTCCTTCAGTATGAAGAGGACTTAAAAGGCTATTCCCAGAATTTACAAGATATATTTTATTTGTCATGTAAAGATCATTAATATATGGTATTTTAAACAAAATCATTAGAACCATGTTCTAGAAAATAAAAAAATTTCAAAAAATTTTCCATGTAAAGAGTAGTTTGGAGTGATAGGATGTTCTTGAAAATCTAGGTGTTGTATCTTTAAAAGGTACTGAACCTAAATACCAAGTGTTTATCTGATGTTTCGCTCTCAAGTTGTGCTGTTCACAGACACACACGGACATTTTTCTAAAAATCTCATGTAATGCAATTCACATGACTTTCTCTAACTCTTATCGTTTGTTAGTGACTATACAAACATACTTATTAAAGCTTATTTTTATATCTACTACGTTTTATTCCAAATAAACCTTTGCTGAGATAGCTATATTACACATTTCGTTATAGATACAAAGACAACAGCAATAGTCAAATGTTTGCTATATGCTAGCCTTAAAATTCCATACTGTTACCATGCAATCGCGAGAAACAACTGAATATTGAAAGGACTTTAAAGAATGACCGAAAAATGAACAATTCGAAGCATTAATAACCAATATTTCAGAAATGGCTTATGCCACAAAAGAAAGTTATTTTAAATAAATAGTGTATTTGTTAAAATATGCGCATTTCTTGTGTTGTACGTTTTCGTCTATCGCTTAACGTTTACCAGTTGTATAAGGTTGTACAAAATTCCTTCCAAAAGAAGAGAAAATTAAAGGCTATTCCCAGAAAATTCAAGATATACATTTTATTTGTAATGTACGTGTAAGTGTCTTTAATATATGGTATTTTAATCAAAATCGTTAAGAGCCATTTTTTTAGAAAATAAAAATTTTCGAAAAATTTCCATGTAAAGGATAGGTGGGGTGGGGGATTTTCTTGAAAATCCGTGTCGCATCCTTCGAAGATACTGAGCTTAAATACCAAGTTTGGTATTTATCCGACTTTTCGTTTTTAGTTATGCTGTTCACAGATATACCTACACACACGGACATTGTTCTAAAAATGCTTTTTTTTATTTATTCAGGTGTCTCAAAACGTGTATTTCAGGTGAAATCTCGGTATGGAATTTTTGGGTGGAATGCAATACCTTCTATGTACGTGGCAGAGAAAGTAAAAATTTCGTTAATGTACACAGTTTATGTCAATTTTTTTCGATATATTTTCTGTTATTGGTTTGAATGTTCAAGTGCTTTTTTCAAATGGTAAGTCGCTCGTGTTCGTGAATAGTGCATTGTATTTCAGTCATCACATAGCGATCCGCTTTTACTGTCGCTTTAGCCTACTGTAAACCTTACATTTACAACGAATGGTAAATGTGTAATACAGTTTTACCTCGACTAATTAAGCTTTTGTAAGAATAGTGAATGAAGAAAGTCATATGAATCCAACAAATCAGGTTTTTCTGTTAGTTTATCTTCGTCACTCTTTTAAGTCTTTGGCTCCCAACGTAGTTTCACTCTACTTGCAGTGGATCAAACAGAAACCAACCAATTTAATCATTACTTCCCGGTTTAAACTCCGGTCACGTTTTAGCACTTTTACCTTCGAAAGGAGCTGCTTCAAATTCCGTCTTGCTTTTATCGTTTCTGAACCAGCGACCCATGCACGGAAGGCTTCTGAAATTCCCTCAATGTCACGCTGCCGAAAGCGCTTGAACTATAACCTCTAGTTAGCGCCTCTTACCTGAGGAAAATTACGTAATCTGTTCCTGCATTAAGGCTTCACCTGTTTTTTCTCCCTCTCTTTTACTCACCCACTATCCTGCTTCTAGATGCCTAGCATTTCATGGCCCACCCTATTATTCCAACAGTTTTGTGGCCGGCATTCCTGAACGTAGGGCCGTGCTGGAGCAAAACTTGCATAATAAATAATAAACGCTCATTTCTCAGCTTTACCTCACGTGTTGCGTGGCCCTCTGGATGTTTTATGTTTTTGGGGGTATGCAGTGAATTTGGTTGGAGCGCAGTGTGCTACGGATGAAAATAATTTACGTGTAGCACCAGACCAATGGAATTACATTTAATTTCAGCATCTGCTTTCTTTGAGTTCTTTTACACAAGCCGCATTAGTGCTCGCCTTTCTCTGTCCTCAGGTTTAAAATTATTATATACATCAGACATAGTGCCACTACTTTAAGGTCATCAAAGGGAAAGCTTGAGCATCTACGGCGACTTCAGAAAACATTCGTTTCCATATTAAATGGTCAAATTAACGGAGAACAAGCTTCTTATTTTTAATATGCTGAAAGAACATTCAATATCACAGTTTATGCGTCCAGGTATTTTTCAAGATTTATTTTTATACTTAACTGAAAAATTTTCACACTTTTTAACTTTGTCTTGTATGGTGTTTACAAAATTATTTGTTTCCCATCCATGCTGTCATGGCGGAAAGTTGAATTTCTTGCATTCAGTGCTGGTAACCTAACAGCCCGCTCGTTTTGCCTGTTTTACTGCACATATGTGCGTAAACCAATTAAATATTTAAAGGTTTGATATATTTTTACTGCAGACATGGAATATAATTATATTTAATAGTTGAATCTTACCTGGGTTTTTACTTTCTCTACTACATATATTAAGTAGGGGAAGTATTGCATTCCATCCAAAAATTCGATACCGAGATTTCACCGGAAATACATGTTTTGAGGTCCCAGGATAAAGAAAATCACTTTTCGAAAAAAGGTGCGTGTGTGTCTGTGAACAGCATAACTCAAAAACGAAAAGTTGGATAAACACCAAACTTGGTATTTAGGTTCAGTATCTTTCAAAGATGCGACACGAAGATTTCAATAAAATCCCCCCATCCTAGACTACCGTTTACTACTTTTATATTTTTCTAAAATTTTTATTTTCTCAAAAATGACTAACGATTTGGATTAAAATATCATATATATTTAAGATATTTTCGTGACTAAATGTATATCTTGAATTTTCTTCTGGGAATGTCTCCAAAAGTCCTCTTCGTTCTGAAATGTTTTTGTATAGCTGGTAAACCACAGGTGATAGACAAATTGTTTCTAGAAAAAAATTTAGAACTCGTTAAAACACAATTTATGTTATATACTTTTTTTTTGAGTGAACCATTTCCGAGATATTCCTTGTTATTTGTTTGAATTTTCCATACTTATACTTTTTCTCAAATGGGAATTCGTTATTCGCTTTTTTATGTCCTAGACATGCAAATAGAGTGGAATACTCCACATAGCAACCAGCTCAAAAGATTTGACTATCGCTTAAAGCCTACCATATTCCCCTTGCACCTACAAGAAAATCAGCAATAAACTACTTTCCGCAAATGTATATCTCGATTAACATGAAGTAGAAGGAGAAAAGCGTGTGTAAAAATAGTTTGTTCAAGAGTAGAGAAACTCATGTGAGTACAACACATCAGATTTTTATTTGTGAATATTTACTTAGGATTTATCTCACAGCAACGAGGTATAAGTTGCAAGTTATTGAGCTTTTGAAGGTCAATAACAATCAGGCGTTGATAATCAATTGCTAGTTCGCCAAGGTTAATATTTGATGACCTTGCTACTGGGACCCTTGTTAGTAATTAATTTTATTTTTGCATACTTGTTCACTGTCGTTGAAAAAATGCAACACACACATGCGCTAAGTGCAGCAGAATCTCGAAAGTAGTGTTGTGAAGTGATTCACTTACCTACTTCCAGTGCTTTTCCCACACTTGGCCACTACAGGCTGCTCACGCGCCGGCCACCGCAGCTTGAACTCCCGCCGATACATTTATAAATCATCCCCGCAACCATTTCACGTTCTCAGAGTTACAGCTACAATGACATTCCTTATCATAGGAGATACTGGAAAAGTTGTTCTCTATGTGCGTATTTCTGGCACCTTGTCAGGAAATATACGGATAGAGAATTGCAGCACTTTCAACGTCTCTTATGGTAAGCTATGTGCTTATTTTCATTGTAACTGTAACTATGAGAACGTGAAGTGGTTGGGATGAGTTATAACTGCGTCGGCGGGAGTCCGAGTTGTGGCGGCTGTCGCGCGAGCAGCCTGCAGTGCCTAAGTGTGAAGGAAAAGCACTGTATTATTACATGCATTTAGTAAAGCAAGTGTTTCTGTATTTGAATTTAGGTGAAAATCTGTTTTGACCTGGCGGAGGAGAAAATGTCAGCGTTTTACTGAGCTGCCGCTTTTAACGACCCAGCAGTACGTCAAAATGATGAGATTTATTTCTCATCAGTTTAAGTCTATGTCGTTGACATTGTCAGGTATTATATAATAATGTCTCTAATAAATGCACGTAAAGTGATTTAGTAAACGGACACATGAAAAGCTAGAAAAGTCCGTATAATTTTCAAAATATTGTGAAACTAATAATTTGAAACCTTTTGTAGAAACTCTAGAACATGTAAGCTATAATATAGTTAGATCCTTTTTTCTGCATTGAAATAATAATTGTCTGTGCATTAATTTGTCTGCTAGAATTTATTAAAGTGAAGACTCACTTTCAAGTACATTTGACATAGCTAAGGTGACCAATCGTCTCGTTCTTAACTGGACAATACTGTGTTTGAGTATCATCCGCTTTCCGTTTACAGGTTCGAGAATACACATATATTTTCCGTATTTTATTCCACATCCTGTTTTTGGGTATATAGTGTGTGAGAATCAGTATTCATTAAAACTTGTATTGTATAACATGTCTCTCTGACTTTACGATGAATTCTAAAACATTACAATGACACCATTTTAATGAATAACTTGTTTTAAAGTGGTCGTAGTTAATCGCAGTGAAAGCCAGCCGGATATACAATGCTGTGCACATTCGTATGCATTTCAGTTATACAGCCTGACTTAGGAATTTTATTTATTATTCATCATAATCTAGCATGGAGTATTCCATCAGTGCTTTGTTTACGGTTTTGTGCCAGAAATGTGGGTTAAAGAAGTAGAAAAACACTTTCTATACAATATAAAGGAAAATCAGGAAACCGTGTATATTGCAGCTCAAACTTTTCTCTTGCGAGGGGATTTTTTGGGGGGAGGGGGTTTCCATTAATATGCCACCTTTCAGTTCTAAGGTCATATCGGTATCCCCGAGTGAGGTGGCTCCGCGGTAACGTGTGGATTCGCATTCGGGAGGTCCCGGGTTCGATCCCCGGCAACCGCCCACTCTGTTCCATAACTTTTTCGTGGTTTCCCCGGGTCGAAGGCGAATGCTGGGGTTTTTCATTTTCTATCAGATTTTCCTCTCCCTGATTTCTTGTACCCATCATCTTCCTTGTCATCTGTTTCAGGGTTGAAGGACCAGGCGTCGGTGGGTTGCGGCTGGTCGGTGGCTGTGTGCTCTGTAGAGGTTTCTTCCTGACATCGTTCCAGGGACAGCTCAGTTAGGACCACCTCCGGGTGTTCTTGGGCAGGCGCTCCTTCGGGAGACCCCTGGTTGTTTGGGGTCTGTGGGTGAGCCCGGGCGGCGTCGGGTGTGTTCAGTCTGGAAACATTAGGGACCCCGCCAACGCTTGTGCCCGTCGTTATACGGATCTGATCGCCCTTCAAGACGCTCCCCTCATCCCCCCTCCCAAAGGGGTCAGGGTAGAAGCACAAGGGGCCTAATGGCCTGCTTGCGATGCTCTGCTCCGTTTTCGAGGGACCGAATTGAGTACGATCAGTAAAAATATCGTCGGAAGAAGGTGAAGTTTCGTGAGAAAATCCGTGGAAACCTAAAGAGACTAAAAAAGAACAATAACCCCCCAAAAAGCCCGGAAAGACAAAAAAGGGCAAATAAAACCCATTGTTTTGTAATATATTTTGGGCCTTGTCTTCGGACACTCGAAAAGAAAAGGATTTTCCTCAACTTCCTAGCTGTGCCATGGTGAATAACGGCTCAACATAGAAATTCTTTATCTAAAATGCTTATTGGCAGCCAGTACTGAACCATCATGTGAAACTAACTGTTAAATAGCATATTACGAGTAAATGGAATGAACGTACTGCTAGACCCGCATTCGAGTGGCATGCCATTTCTTTCTGATTTCCACTGAGAGAATGGAGTAAACTTGATTAGCGAGCAAGTAACAGGGAGATATTGCCCATTTCAGTCCGTATCGAACTCTGGAACTTGTTCTTTTTCGTTGCTAATGATGTGAAATGTCTTCAGCTCAACTCTTTCTTCTTCCCAAGTATTTTAGTTGGAAAACTTTATTTTACCAAAGTTTGGAACTCCATGCAAGAGAACGGGAAACATAATATTAACATTTCTAACCCCTCCCTCTGTTCCACTTCTTGATGTTCCACCTTTTCTTATTCCAAAGGGAAGCAAAAATGCAAATATGAAAGGTTGACTTTCATGCTAAGAAGGATAACATTAAATCTGTCCTGCAATTTATCTTTGCTTATGTAATTTGTGATCACTCTACCTTCTAATTTCCCCGCTAGGACATAAATCGTCTGTTAAGTAAACAAGCTCTGAAATGAGCATGCACACGAAAACACGCAAGATTATTTGAAATGTCGTGTCCTAGTGGATTTGCATTGCAAAAACTTGTAGATAAAATGTTTAATTGCGAATGCACTGAACATCTCGAATAAATTGAATCTGAGCGATTTAAAAGCTTCATTTGACTAACAATCAGAAGCTTAGGTTTAGGATTAAGCTGCGTGGGGGGGACCTAGCACCTAGACCCACACAGGGATATTTTGTACATATGTACACTCCCGGGAGGAACGGATGAGATGAAGGACTGGGCTGCAGGACCGGCCGACACACGCGACAGAGACTCGCAGAGATCCCTAACAGCGCCGGAGGGCGCTCAAGTCAGCCCTCCTAAGCCACCGGAGAGTGGCTCAGCCCTTCAGTGGAGGCCGGGGAAAGCTCGACCCAGCACTTGAGATTCGAGCCGCCTCTATCTGACGGGGCCGAGGAGACGTTCCACCACGCAAGCCAGTAACTGTCTGCAATTGTCCGACACACAGCCCTGGAGGCAACCTGTAACGTGAAAAAGGAAGATAAATTCGGGGAAGACAATGAGCCTTCCTAGCAATCACCTTGTGACCAGGGGAAACTCCCGAAAAAAAAAACCCATGGGTCAGGAAGGTCGGGACCGAGAATCGAACCCACGACCTCCCGAATACAGGCCAAAGATACAACCGCCTGAGCCACCCCGCTTGGTATAAAAAGCGTAAATACCACAAAGCAAAGGTTTAAAGGCTAGAAAAAATTATCTTAAATGAAAACCCAAATAAGATACAATACAAATATCTCCATGTGTAGAAAATATTACGATGTATGTTTTCTATGTGCTCATGACAAACACAAACCGATATAAACAGCTCTTGCACGTAACTATGTAGGAATATATTCAACCAAGACCATATTGTTTATTTGAAATCCTTTGCAGGCAAAAAATGTTCTGATTGACGTAAGGTGAGTAGAAAAATTACTTTGTTTATGCAGGACATAAACAACACCGACAACATATTTACGGGACGGCAAACTTTATCATTTTTCAAAAGGGTTGGGTCCTATGAGGCCCCTAAGTTGATTTAGTGTGTTTTTGGTAACCTAATAAACATGCAACCCATCAATCATCACTGTTAGGTGAATGGACTACAGCTGCATATTATTATGTTCCTGCACTTGAGCGATTTCACGCCGCATTCAAATGGGTTTGACCATGCGTATCATTTCTGCACTGGCGATGTAGGCTCTGCTACCAAGTAGGAAGTCGACAGATCAAACCACTTTTATAACTTAATACGTCATGATGATGCGCTAGGTGGGTTAGCGGAGGTTTCTTGGCAAAACGAGGATCGCAGAGTCAACAAGTGCGAATAATTCGACCACACACAGTACTCATCCGTGTTTTGCCGGATATGGTTCTACTTTGGAAAAACGATTAGTCTGGGAAGGAACCAGGACAGTTGTGGCGTTTTGAATCACACTGTGTATATTGCGCCTCTGTATGTGTGCGTGTGCAGAGATTTCTTGTACTTTTCACCTGCGTATGGTAGGTAAAAGAGTATTGTATTCCACCCAAAAATTCCATATATAAAGAGTTGATCAGCGGTGCATGTTTTGATAGTTCCCTGAACAAATACTAACAATTTTAGACATTGAATGAGAGAGAGAACAGTAAAACTCGAAAACGAAATTTGAGACAAAAACCAAATTTGGCATTAAGTCGGCGTGTTCCAAACATGTGAGATGAAGGTTTTCAAGAAAATTTCCCACCCCAAACTACTCTTTACATGGAAAATGTTTCATCATTTTCTTTTTATTTTGTAAAAATCACTCTTAAGGACTTTGATTAAGATTTCATATAAATAATTTTGCATGGATAATAAAATTTGTCTTGAATTTTCTGCATATATCCTGTGAAATCCTCTTCATTGAAAGTATTTTGTACACCTTTATTATAACCAGGAAACCATAAGAAGTAGATTAAAACCTTCCGAAAGGAAAAATGAGGCTCTTAAAATACTTAATTCAACTCAATTTTTTTCGCAGCGTTAACCGTTTCGAAATATTCCATGTTGTTAGTTTGTACCCTTCTCAAGTGTGAGTGCATACGGATATATTTGAAAGTTTGCGATTTTTCCTTTTTCTTTGCATTACAAGAGCTTGTTATCACAAAAAAAATATTGGCATACTGTTTCTCCATATTGTATGTAAATAGGTCTTCCTCCTTAATTTGAAATCATTCCTAAGAAAGAAAAAAATATATAATTCCAATAATATACGCTGGATAGAGCAGATAATATATAATTGATATATATATATATATATATATATATATATATATATATATATATGTGTGTGTGTGTGTGTGTGAATTTGTCATTGGTAGAGAAATTCATTTGAATGCATAGCATTATATGAGGTATCTTTATTCTTTTCATCATTTTACGAGGCGTGTTTTTAAAGTAAGTACCTTTTTAATATTTTGCAGCTGCAGTCGCGATTTTGAGCATGCGTGGTCACTTCCTTCATTCATTAGGAAGGCAGACAGAACTGTGAGCGATCGTCACTTTGTGCTTTCCTGTTGTTAGAAAAGCGCTTCGAAATGTTCAAGCAATCGAAAGACCCGCCGACTGTGAAGTCAGATCAGTGATTCGTTTTTTGAATGCGAGAAAATATTACGCCAGCAATTGTGTGAAGTTTATGGGGAAACAATAAGAGTGACAATGCCCGGCCACACACGGCCAAACAAACTCAAGATCTGATCACATCAACAGTTTGGTCACCCTCCCTACTTCCGGATTTGGCACTAAGCGATTTCCATCTGTTTCTTTATCTGAAGAAATTCCTCGGTGGAAAGCATTTCAACGACGGTGATGTGAAACAATAAGTGAGACTTGGCTTTTCATCAAGGCGGTATCATTCTTCGACGAAGGCATACAAAAGCTGGTTTCCCGTTACAAGTGCCTAAGTAATGGCGGTGACTATGTGGAGAAGTAGTATAAGGGGTTAGGTAATGAATGATGGTAAAATATTTGGAAAATCATGCCCTGTTATTTTTTAAACAATTGATACTTTAAAAACATGTCTCGTATGAACATCTTTTTTCGAAAAGCTTGGACATTTTTTGAAATTGAGCTCACTTGCAAACAAGTTATGTTTGAATGGAAGAAACTTAACCTTGGGATTATACCAGAATGAAGAGATATAGAATTTCTCAGCTATATCTAAACGATTCCAACGTGAGCATGGAAAGTGCATCGGTTATATTTAAACGATAAAGTGCATCGGTTATATCGAAACGATAAAGTGCATCGGTTATATCTAAACGATAAAGTGCATCGGTTATATCGAAACGATAAAGTGCATCGGTTATATCTAAACGATAAAGTCCATCGGTTATATCTAAACGATTCCAACGTGAGCATGGAAAGTGCATCGATTATATTTAAACGATAAAGTGCATCGGTTATATCTAAACGATTCCAACGTGAACATGGAAAGTGCATCGGTTATATCTAAACAATCTCAACATGAGTATGGAAAGTGCATCGGTTATATCTAAACGATAAAGTGCATCGGTTATATCTAAACGATTCCAACGTGAGCATGGAAAGTGCATCGGTTATATCTAAACGATCTCAACATGAGTATGGAAAGTGCATCGGTTATATCTAAACGATTCCAACATGAGCATGGAAAGTGCATCGGTTATATCTAAGGGATTCAAACATGAGCATGAAAAGTAGCTCGGTTATATCTACAGCGATTCTAACATGAGCATGGAAAGTGCATCGGTTATATCTAAGGGATTCAAACATGAGCATGAAAACTAGCTCGGTTATATCTACAGCGATTCAAACATGAGCATGGAAAGTGCATCGGTTATATCTACAGCGATTCTAACACGAGCATATGTGGATTTCATTTATGTTAGTTACTGGCTTATTTAATGTTTTAACATATTCTAATAAACTTCTATGTTTATATCGGAGGCTGTAACTTTTAGAAACAACTAACTCGGTGACTAGATTTTTACTGATTTTTACTTAACTATAATGAGTATAGCAGTCCACCCAAAAATTCGATACCAATATTTCATTGGAAGTACACTTTTTGAGACTACCTGATAAAAAACAACAAAAACCAGCAAGTTTAGAAAAAGATATGTGCGTCTGTCTGTGAACAGCATAACTCAAAAACGAAAAGTCGGTTCATTACCAAATTTGGTATTTAAGTCCATCGTCTTTTAGGAGTTTCTAGAAAATTACCCCTTACCAAACTACAGTTTATATGAAACATGTTTTGTTGGTATTGATTTTCTAAAAAATGGCCCTTAACGATTTTAACTTAAAAAAAAGGATGTTTTGAGATATTCGCAAGACAAATAAAATGCACATTATCTTGAGTTTTATGGGAATAGCCTGTGAAGCCCTCTTCATTCGAATGACTTTTATATAATTGCTAACACCTAAGAGATAGGCAAAATATTACTACATGAAAAATATAAATCTCGTTAAAGCATTCAGTTTATGCCAAATAAAATTTGTTGTGTCATTACCCATTTCCGAGATATTCCTTGTTATTGGGTTTCGTTTTCACAGACATCCTTTTTTTCAAATGACAAGTTCCTTTATGCTTTTTCTGTGGTCTTGCAAAGAGCATGGAATTTCAAATCCATCACATTGCCACGCCGCGGTTTAAAAATCTGATTCGCTTTAGTAGTTCAGGTGCTGTATCCTTCTAATACTTACAACAGAATGTGAAAAAGTGTTGAAAGGGTATGTCGATAACAAGAAATATATATTTATAAGTGTAGAGAAAGTTATGTGAACGCAACAACTTAGATTTTTCACTAGGAATCACACTCGCATTCATACTTCCAGACTCTGCGGAGGATGGGAATGATTCCAATTTGAGAAAACTCCTCTCCACGGGAATCGAACCTGGGACCTTTGGATTGGGAAGCCAGAACTTGACCACAGAGACACTCCTGTAGATTTGTTAGTATTGCAGTTCATGCATGACGTTGCGCTCGCAGTGAAGTCAGGTTCGTTCTTGTACCCCTGTGTGGTCTTTGTTGATGAAGCAGCATTTTGCTTGCATTACAAGTCCGACGCTTTCAATTTATTTACGTAATCTGGAGAAGAACGTAAAAAGAAAGAAACAGGTTATATGACAGTGTGTACGTCTTCAACATCTTTTTCCTCCGGCCTTTTGTACTCTTTTTCTTCCAGTTCTTCCTTCCTTGCTCTGTCCCCCTTAATCAGGAATGTATACAGTATACCTTTTATTTTTTCTGCTGCGTGAGGTCGACATTCCAGTTGTCTTCCTCTGGAGAGATATGGAGCGGAACATAGCGGCTCCCGCTTGTCTTTTGTTCGCTCTGGAGGACAACACACATGCTTTCTCTCGTTTGTTGCTGTTCTTAGCATCTTCAACTTTTACTAGCCTGCTTTCATTTGTTCTGAATGAGGAAAATAGGTTCAATAGATTGCTCGGCTGAATCGACACTTCTTTTAGCAAAGAAAATATATTATACGGTCGTGGGCCCTTGAAGAAATAACTAAAGAGGCGATTAGTGAAGTGGTTTGTGTAGAAACTCGGGACTTTGCGACGACGACTTGAGAAAAAGCAATGGAAAG
Organism: Deroplatys truncata; assembly: GCA_030765065.1. Lineage (NCBI taxonomy): Eukaryota > Metazoa > Arthropoda > Insecta > Mantodea > Mantidae > Deroplatys > Deroplatys truncata. Next base: position 224,385,468 of record CM060975.1, read on the forward strand.
CGAGCGGGCCCAGGAGACAACGAAAGTTCGCCTATGTAAAATTAAAAATTTCGAGACGCCTAAGTATTGTCTTATCATACTAGCATATCCCGCAGCTCCATTTAGATATTGTATTTACATAAAGAGGTTCTTCTCCATCTCCCAATCGCCTATCTGTTATAATTCTCAATTAGTCTATGCCTTTTCCTGTGTAAACCCAATGTTCTATGTTCAGAACCGATAACATTGTTCATTCCTTTTAGAAGAGAAATTCGTAAAAGTTAAACCATAAATCAGAGATTTACAATCTACTCACATAGTACTGATCGGAATGGCTCAGGCGCCAAAATCTGTGGGCTGCATTCGTGAGTCTTAGGTTAGTTCCCGCAGCCAGCCTTCCTGATCCATGACTTTTTCGGGATTTCCCCGGGTCGCTAGGCGAATGCTGGGAAAGGTCATAACCTCCTCCGAATTTCCAGCCCCTCCATTTCACCTCCATTTTCATTCCACTTCACCTTGTTGAAGTTGCAAGTGTCGGCGGGAATCTCGGCGTTGCATGCTCTATGTAATATTTGGTCCCCCGGAATGAGGGCGGTCTCCGAGATCCGCCTTCCAATGGGATGTTCAAGCTTGCGGGGGGGTCGGTTGTGACAGCTTCCATCCGGGGAGTTTAAATCTGGAAAGGTAGGGACCCTGCCCTATGCTCTGCCGCACCTCCTAGTCCGGCCGCCCTCTCCCTCCTCACACCTCGCCTCTCCCTCTCGGGGGCGCCCTTTCAAGGGCTTAGGCACAAAAGATCTTCGTAAGTCGAGGTCACCTTCCGCTCCTAATATTATGCTTATACTGTTTCTCGGACTATCAGCTAGAATAGTTAGTAACGAAAATTCGCTAATACTTCTTGAATATTCATCCTATTGACATTTTGTAAAAACAAAACTTTCAGAAGCAGTTTGTACTTTCTGTACCACTGAATCATTAAATAGAGGAAGTTTATTATACCTAGTTGCTCTAACCAACTGAGCTAACCTGGTAAAATATTGGCACGACATTAAATCCTTCAGCTGACTCGCATTTTTTCGGATAAATACAAGAAGGTCTCAAATTAATTTTGAGACGAAATAGCCCAGTAACGACGTGGATTAGATTGGGAAGCGGAGGGGGTTCGGCACCGATCCAGTGAGTCTGGTTATTTTATTCACGCCCCACGAGGCGGCACGCCCGGGAGGGAGGAATGAGGTGAAGAGAGACCGGGGCGGACGGAAGCAGGAGTGACAGCACAACAGTATTCAAATACAGTTGGGCAGGTAGGACGGGGTCCGCGCCCCCACACAGGGTCAAACAGGGGGCGGTCCTTATACCCCGGCAACGGTCCGAAGACCGATGGACCGATAAATTGCACAGAGCATCCTTTTTCCCCTCTCACGCTGCACCGAAATACCATCACCGACGCTTTCAACGGTGAAATAGACCAGACGAGGTGAAGTATGAGTGAAATTATTAATGGAACGAAATGGAGGGACAGGAATTTCGGGCGATGAAAGAAACTACTCCAGCATTCGCCTGATGAGCCGGGAAAAACTCCATGGGTCAGAATGGGCGGCCGCCGGGTATTGAACTGGGGACCTTCCGAATGAGGGCCACAGACGTTACTGTCCGAGTCATCCCGCTCTGTAACAGCGATTACAGTGTCGTAAGTACTTTAAGTCCCGAGGTTCATAGTTTAACCAACTATTAGGTGAATTAGTGATAATTAATGGTTCTTTCAAACAAGCCGTGCGCAGAATAAGGTTGGAAAAGTGGAATTAGACTGAAAAAGTCAATGCCATAGCCGGGATTTGAACCATGATTAAATTTTGTATACGTAATTTTTCCGCACCCAGTATTGTGCTCTTATTATCTGTATCTAGAAAACCCGACACCCAGTTGATGAAGAGTATTGAAATTCTACTCTCCAGTACTGTAACACTTACCTTCTCAAGCTGTATAAACAAAACCTGTGACCTGCACTATTGGGTTTAGTGTAAACTTGTGAAGAGTTTTGGCGCAAGGCGGGGCACACGCATCCACAACGCCAATTCAATACCAGCACATATGGAAGAGTTCCAGACCCAATCACATGAAAAGTGGGCGGAAAGTTTTCGAAGCACAGTCCTCGAGCAAAAAACTGAAATGTGCTGCCTGGGAAATGTGAACGCTAAGCCAGTTGGAACTTTTGGTTGTTTTCTTGTAATGAATTCTCTTGTTTCTACTGCATACCCACGCAAGAGGAAAAAAGAAACCTCACGTTTTAATATAAAATCAGGTAAAATTAAGCGGATGTACTAGTATATGTATATTTTAATAACAAAATAGCTACAACTTCATTAACACTATATCGATTTTTGTCGACAATATTCAGCGTTAAGAACTAAAAATTCAACAGCGTATGCTAATAAGGTGGTTAAATAAGGACTGGTGTTTTTCTTATAGAAATTAATTAAATTCCACATTGAAAAGAAACCTCGTAAATGCTATTGCTTTCTATGAAGTGAAAGCGAACTCAATAATGAGATGAATATGTGTTTGCAATAACTATTAGACGAAGTGCAAATTGTAGTTTTATAGGATAATTAGCGGAATTCGCGGCTCGACGTACGGAAAGTGTTAGATGTGAAAATTCTTGCATTTGTTGCTCTCTCAATTTCTCACAATCCCTTCCCCTAGCAGTTACTCGGCTTTTCACTATGTCTCCGTCTTTCAATTTCATCTCCCTACTCTTCATCCCCACTCTGTCTGTGCATGTTACTTGACATGTGATGTTTTGAAAACCGGTAATAAAACCCTTTTCTTTTGTTTCTCATGGTGATCGTTGCATATGTATGTGTATACGTACGCGAATAATAGTAACGAAAAGTTAGTATAATTTCTTAAATGTTCATCCTGTAACAATTTTGTAAATAAACAAACGTGTTTGAATGGTACTTAATAATCTTCATTTTGTAAAATGTTTAAAAAAGACTGAAAAATGAGAGATATAACCATGTTTTGAGTTTGCTCCCACCGTTAGAACCCTCTCCTCTTTTCTTTCTTTCTTTCTTTCTTTCTTTCTTTCCTTCTGTTTTAAGTAGAACATATAATGGAATGTTTTGTATTAAGCTATACATGTGCCTTGATTGTTCAGTCTAATTATTACCTTGCTGGAAATTGGTTTATTTGGTTTCATTTTTAGTTATTTTAGCAGGAATAACAAAAAGTGCACAAATTCCTTTTTCAGCTTGGAAAAAGTTAACTCTCACAAATATTGTAAAGAATTGACTTTTCAATCAATTTGAATTTTCTAACACGGTTTATAAACTACTAACATAGTACCACAGTATCAGGCATAAATAAATGCTCGAAACAAACCCTGAAGATTAACAAACCGAACGGTTACGCCTTTACAGTGTTTTTGCAGTACTTGCATAATCTGAAGAAGAAAAAAAAGCTACTTGTAATCTGATAAATTCAATAATAATAATAATAATAATAATAATAATAATAGATGTTATTATAAATAACCGTTCTGATACAATCTTGCTGACATGTCCAATGCGTTAAATAAGCTTAAATTACATTCAATTTACACTTCATTAAATTATATAAATTACTTTTAATTATGAAACATTTATGCATGGATTACACAAAATGTTAAATACAATTTTATGTTAAAATCCTTCGTTTTTGTATGCGCTAATGTTTTATTGAACAATAATTTAAGTTTCCTTTCAGTTGCATGGTTGGTTAAAGGCTTCCCTATGAATATGTTTACTCCTGTGTTGTGAGCATGAATTTCACGGTACCTTTAGTTTTCTTTGTTGTTTTTGATAAAAAAGATTTAGTTAAAACAACTGCGCATTGGAATTCTTAGCATTTTAAGTCTTCAAGTAAATTAGTGAGAGTGGAATCAATTCATTTGAATACTAAAAACTTCCCTTCAGGCCAACGTTTAAATGTGAAGCATCAGCTTTTTATTGAAAATTGTTTAATATACGGTTATTTTAATAAATATAGATTTACATTCTTGTGTTTTATATAACATTATTATAACAAAGTTGCATTACAGTTTTGTTAGCATTGAAAAACAAGATGACGTGAAAGATGTGTAGAGCGTGCTTCCAGGAAGATCCTCTGTTAGACAATGAGATCTGTGTCTCTTCCGTTTTAATCTTCTTTCTTCTCCAGGACGAGGCATCTGTGTTGGAATTTCATTTGAGTAATGCGTTAGCATGATCAGTGAAAGTCAGATGCAATCTGACTTCAGCAATTTGAAGATCTCTTGAGGATGATAGTTGCTAATGAACTAAGGTACATCAAGTAACATTTTTAAGATATGACTTTGGATTATTTCTATGCTTTTGATGTTTGCATTTGCTGCAGAACCCTACATACCACAAGAATAGGTCCAAATGGGTCTAATTATGGCACAGTAGATTAGTTTGTTGAACTGCAGAGGGAACCGATACTTTCCTTGTATTAAGGATTTTACGTAGTGAATTCTGTTTCTTAGTTTTTACAGCATTTGGAAATACAGGTGTTTCCCTAACAAAGAAAACAGTGTATAAATTGTTGTAGTGCCAATGGAACTGCAGAGCGACAGCAAGTAACATTTGGGAACATGGGTTGAAAATTTCGACCTATACCTACCTACCTACCTCAGATTGTTGTTTCAGTTAGATTCGAAGCCGTTGAACGTGTGAACAATCCTTTAATTTTCACTGCTGTATATTTGTGAGAACGAACTCGAAGGTAACGGAAGAAGTTGAGAAATTGCAAGCAGTATTGTCCAATAAAAACTGTTTTGTTTTTCGAGTGTAACAAGCCGGGTTGACGGGGAATAATTAAAGGAGCGAGGAAAGCATGAAATTGTAGGGAATTCTCATCTCAGTAGGGGATCGTAAACAAACCCACGACAGGGATGGGATGCAGCGATCCATTTCCAGATTACTTGTGCAGCGTTATATCTTATCGCTTTCTGTTGCTCTTGGTGGTTCTGCTTTAAAACATCTGCTGTCCTCTCGAGTGGCTGGCTAACCGTAGTTTCAGTAGCGTCGCCTTTGTGAGGATCTGTTTAAACTGACTTGGAAACAACTGTGCTATTTAGTTCAAAGTTGAGCACCATGCAAAATGGAATCTAAACGACAAAATTGGAAACGTATAAGGTGTCAGAATTGTAAGCAACATTAACATTTGTTAATATGTCCCTTGGAATAAACTAAGGCATTTTTTTAGCATGGTGAATACATTCGACGAATCTGCATCATTTTATGCGTGTAATAAAGGTGCAACCAGAGTTTATTTCTGATAATTTTCGATTATCTGATATTAACGTGCACCGTGCTTTATTCAGAAACAAAATCCCATTTTTTACATTCTCTACCACATACCTACGGTATGGAGAACAAAAATTTTATTGTACCTAAAACTTCAATTTCGTGATTTCACCGAAAATCACGTTTTGAGGCCTCCAGACCCCACCCAAAAGCATTATCAGAAACTGGTCCGTATGTGTTTCTGAGAACAACGTAACTCTAAAACGAAATGTCGGATAAATGCCATAACTTATATTTAAGTTCAGTGTCTTCCAAGGATTTTTAACAAAACCCCCTCGCCAAAATTGTTCTAACGATTTTGATTAAAATGCCACATAATTAGTTGTTTCCAACGCTCCCCATATGATCTCTACACCTTCGGGGAAGCTCTTCCACCAAGCGATGGCTGGACCGCTTTATTAGCAGGAGGTTGTCCATTATCTCTGATGGTAGGACGACAATGAGGATTGCGATGGTGCGAGGGTACCTACAGCTTTTACGTGGATTTTCCAACTGCTTTGGGCCTTGGGAATACATCACATGAGCTAGTCAGCGGTGAAGGCCTGGATTGGGGCGTCTTAAAATCGTTACAGTATAGCCAGGATCGATTCCCGATCCTCATACGAGAGCCGCGAACGAAACCAGTGACCTGCATCAGATTTTTAAAAGGTTTGTTTGTATGTGAAATGTGTTGCAATTTCACTCAAGAATGACTGAAGTAGTGCAGAGGTTGATCCAAAACAACATGAACAGTGTTGTAAGGGACGACAAACCGATTTCTCTAAAGGGGACACACGTCCAGAAAAGCATGGTTTGGGCACTGTATGACGCTAGATGGGCATATGTTCTACATCACATCCTGCATTAAACAACAAAGGAAGCTACAATACTGCCAAAATGTGAAACGTATGTCCTTTACGTTGTCAAACTTCGATGCATCCTAGGGACCATACCTGTTCTTCCGAATATGGATGCCCTTTTGAAAGACGTATCAGTTTGCCATGCGCATAACGTACTAAGTAATATCGGTCTTTAGAATTAAACTAAACGTTATCGGTGTTCTTTTAAATCACCCAGTATGACATATGTTTGGCCTCACATCCTAATTACTCTCCCTAAAGGAGGGAGTTCGTAATGGTGTGCAAAATAAATAAATAATAAAAGAAATTATAATGGCAATATATAAAATGTTCGTTGTAACTGCGGATTTTTATTGCCGTTTACAGGTAACCATAGGAAAATGTAAGAAAGATGCAATATTAAACCTATTACATACTAAAATAACAGAACGCAATTTTACTGCGCTTTAAAGAGAGTTTGAAAAATAAAAGAGAACGAAAGTGAGAATGAAAGAGCCAAGAAATAGCAATCGGAGAGGAAGAAGCGAGAGGGGGGAACACAATATTAGAGGGAAACAGGAAGAGATATTGACAGAGAGAGGAAAATAAGAAGATAGGGACTTAACAAGAATTTGGCTGCTGATTCCGGTAATCCATTCGTAAAAAATAAACTAACCATTTTTATTCCTGGTAATTTTTTATTTTGAAAAATCTGTTAATGTGTAGAGTGGCCTGAGGGAATTTGGAGAGATATTTCTTTTAACAGCATTAAGAATAACATTTTCCATAAAGTGCACTTATAAAGTATTAACAATTATAGAACATGAATTTAAGAGTTATGAATGTCTAGTCATCTTCGAACAGTTAAAGATCGAAGTTAAACTGATTTACGGGCTAACCCAGTTGACGAAACTAAGAAAAAAAAATCTGATGTGTTACACTCACATGACTTTCTCTACTCTTGTACAAATTATTTTTACAAACGTTTATTCTCCATCTACTTCATGTTAATCGAGATATCGAGATGTTAATCTTATTGCTAATTTTCTTGTAGATGCAAGGGGAATTGGTAGGCTTTAAGCGATAGTCAAATATTTTAGGAGCTGGTTGCTAATTGGAGTATTCCATTCTCTTTGCATTACCAGGACAAAAAAAATTAATAACGAATTTCCATTTGAGAAAAAGTGTAAGTATTGGAAAGTTTAAGGAAAAAACAAGTAATATCTCGAAAATGATTCTCTCAGCGAAAAAAAAATGTATATGACATAAATTGTGTATTTTAACGCGATCTACATTTTTTGTGTAGTAAATTTTTGTCTATCTCTTATGGTTTACCAGTTTTGCAAAAGTCGTTCACAATGAAGAACACTTTTGGAGACATTCCCAGAAAATTCATTTTATTTGTCATGAAAGTATCTTAAATATATGATATTTTAATCAAAATCGTCACAGCCATTTTTGAGAAAATTAAAATTTTCGAAAAATGTTCCATGTAAGGGTAACCTGGGGAGGGCGGATTTTCTTGAAAACCTTCGTGTCGCATCTCTGGAAGATACTGAACCTAAATACCAAGTTTGGTGTTTATGCGACTGTTCGTTTCTGAGTTATGCTGTTTACAGACACACACACACATGGGCATGTTTCCAAAAATGTGTTTTTTGGATTCAGGGGACCTCAAAACACATTTCCGGTGGAATCTTGGTATCGAATTTTTTAGTGGAATTGAATACTTTGTCTACTTCCTATACGTAGTAGAGAAAGTAATAAATAATACAATTGTACGTGATATCTTAAAATGAAAGAAAATTAAAACAATAAAACGAGCCGGATATTCAGCTATGTTTGGTCCATATTCAAAGTATTTCTTGATACATGAATGAAATACGGGTAGTCTCAAGAAATAAAGAAATTTCGCTGTTTAAGTTTCTTCATAGTTACTCTACCCATTTCATCTATACTGATCTGCAAACTGCATTCCTTGTATTTATTTTTTTCATGAATAAAATACTCCGTAAATTTATTATTATTATTAAAAATGCCCTTATTTACAAATTGAGAAACAGGCCACAAAGCAAGACATTTACTTCAGTAGATATCGCTTTTGTAGCATTCATGCTGAGAAATTAACGGAACTTTAGAGGTTGACAGTAGTTGTAAATGCCTTTGGTACAGAAAGAAGCTGGGTTGAACGGAAGTCTGAGACGAGAGGAGATCTTCAGGTCGTCACGAGTATCGACACTTTGAAAGGGGATTCTTCGTTGGCTTCTTGTTCTACTCATTCCAACTTCCGTTGTAACCGAAAGGCACCACGATTCTCCGGTGACAGAACTGGTTTTCGAGTAAAAACCTGGTTTGCACCAGTAAAATTCCGGAGGGTGCAGCACACAGATAAATACGGCACACGATGTTTCTTCGTTCTTTTATTCCTTTTTGCCCCGTGCTGTTTTTGTGTGTGAACGCTGCAATTACAGGTGAGATTATAAGCCCTGCGCGTGTTTAGTCGGTTCTCAGCTCCAGAGAGGAAGGGAGAGAGGGGAGAAGACTAATCTCTCCAGCAAATGTAGACGTTTCAGCTACCATGTTACATCGCATCGGTTACCTTACCTCCGTCCGCAAATAATTACAGGATACCACTTCCTCTGCATGCTCGGATTTTATTTTCAATTATTGCGTTACAATAAAATCCACGTCAGAGATATATCCCTACATTTGTTTTATCTGTTGTAAATTCTCGAACGTAGAACTTTTTACAAGAACCATTCATGCTAGTAATTGAAGATTTTAACACTCACAAGTGGAATAACATTTTTATAACACTCCATTGTTACCACCCTTTTTCCTCCGATGGAAATGATATGTATATTAAGCGGAGCCCTTGTATCGATTAATGTAATGTAGGATTATTTTCATGACTCGGAATGAAACGGATTCGGCAGAACCAGAATATATTTTGCAAGTAGCGAAGAGGATTACGTTGGAGTTGTTACCAAAGAAGTCGAGGAAACAGCAGGATATTGCATAAATAAACTTCTTCAATGATGAAACGATACTTTTATATTTTATATTCTTAAAGTGAAAAGTAGGGAAAAGCCGTTACACTCTCTCCCTCTCCTCTGGAGTCCGCAGGCCTTCTGTATACCTATTTCGTCTGACGCTTCAATTCTTCCTTTATCGGACCTTTTTCACTGTCCAGTTTCACTTGCATAAGGAAACATGGGAACGAACAGTCATCATGCAGACTAAGGATCCGGGACAAGATAGTAACATTTGTACTACTTTACTATAGAGTTCCGTATACACAGTATTGTTGATGTAAACAAAGGCGCCACTGCGTTGCCTTATTTGCTACTGTAAACAGTACCGTCTAGTGATGGTGGAAAATAAAGTAGGACACGCACTTCGGAATAAGAAACAAAAGTGTATTTATTGTACCACTAGTCACGAAGCGGATTGTTCCAAGACCGTCTCTATCTACAGGCCTGGATGCGCGATTCGTGACGTACGAAGTACGAAGGAATCGCTACATACAAAGCTATGTTTTACAAGTCCTTTTAACCTTAAACAAGCACGCAGCCATTTTTTTCTTACACTTCTATGCTAAAGGTTAATGTCTGTAAGTAAATACATAAATGGAAAACATGCTGTCTATAGTTTGTGGCAGACCGTTTTCTTACCTTCTCAATGCAAATAAGTACCCAACTTTCATTTTTATTTTGCCTGCAGCTCATAGCAAACTATCTTGCTTAATAATATCGCAGATTTCTTTTTTTTTTTTAAACATTTTAAGCATTTCACAGTCATAAGCGTTGAAGTCAGCACCAACATTATAAATGTCACGTCTCGGTAGCTAAATATAGAATTACGTTTCTCTGGATTTCTCTTAGAGAAATTCTTATTTATATGCTTCAGAAATTAAATGCATGCCATTATATAATATGTGAACTATTATGACCACTCCAGGCCTCCCTATCTGTCACTCTTATGTAAGCACTAGCTTCAGAATTTTGAAACTCAAAATCCATTTTGGGTTCACAGTGTAAATGTTCCCACATTATTATGTTTTGAAATATGCCATAAAAATTCGTGTCAGTTTCTCGAAAGTGCTTGTATTAATTTTGTTATATTTTGTTATCTGATATCAAGGTTAACATCTTAAATCCGCGTTAACTCAAAGCTGTAGTTATAACGAGAATCATATTGAAACAATTTTTTGTGCTGCTAAATTTTTTTCTGAATTCAGGGCTAAAACAACTTTATTCTTGTATGTTAAAAATGTCATCAAGGCCTGCGCTGCTTTTGCAGAAATTTGGGTATTTAAAATACCTTGAATATTACTCCCATTATAAGAAATTTCTATTTTTACATTGAGTAACTTTCATGCAGCAGCAAAATCACTAATTGTTCATAGTCACGGAGTATTTATTTTAAATGTATATTTTCAATGCACAGATTGATAATTATTACCAGGACTAAGGTCTGAGAAATCAACTGCATAGGAATTACTTATCTGTAAGCTATTGCATCAGAAAAAAGAACACGTGCATAAGGGGGTATCGGTTGTGTATTGTATTATCTTTTGATTAACTAGTGTACTTGCCCTTCTAAGAATTTGGTTTTAGGATTAGGATATTATGTGGAATCTGCAGTTATTTCCTCACAACATTCTTTTAGACTGTAGGCAGTCTGAAGTAGTTTATTCTCTGTTTTTTCGCTTGCAATTGTGTACCAATTCAGATGACTTTAAAAGAGCATCAAATTTGGACCGTTTATCCAAGATAATCCCTTTACCAAGCACCCATTTGAATTAATGATTTGATATTATAATCTTACGGTGTGAAACCTGAATAACAAAGTTGCAGTTAATTTACATTGATGCTACAACCTTTGGAATTTCTGAGGTATCAATTTTCAACTCATGCACGTCGTATTTTACAGACAGCGAGTCCCTCTAACTTTTTGCAGTTAACTCCTTGGAAGCTAGTTCTGAAGGGTGGTAAACTAGAAAACAGTGAGAGCAATTGTTTTCAATAACAATAAGTTCAGGAATTGTCCTGTACTATAGAACATTTCCATCATATCGCGTAACATTTATTCACTGTATGCTGTTCAAAAACATCAATACATACCACAGCAAGCGTAGTTCATAATTCTTCCTGTGAATAGCCGTACCTACTACGGTCTCCTGAGTGGATCTTTTTGGAATGAAAACACTGTTATATGCTTTTCAGAGCTTGTTAAATAGTTTAATCTACATCCCAGCACACGACACTTTCCTGGCATTCTGAACGGACAACTACACTGTTTTATGGATTCTTTCTTTTGCTAAGTAGGTAATTGGTTATTAATTATTGGTCCGTTTTGAGACAACGAATCTGAGCACTCCATATTCATACTGACTGATGCGTTCCAACGAAGTTGGGAACTACGTTTAAGGGAAGGCCCTCCGAAGATGATGTAATCAGCAGTTATCTATTTTGCTTCCTGGCCAGTATTCATTGAGATGACCTTGATTGTATTTCATGGGACAATAAACCTTGCGCTCGTTTTGGGTCGCTGTTATCGTGTTTACGTGTAGCGACTGGTAAGCCATCACTCACAACGCGTAGTTCTTCTTTTGGCCACGGATAAACGCAAAGCTATCTGTCCCAGGTGTCATCACAGGTAAACAACATCCAATGCGCCACTTCCTTCCTCCACTCGATGCACAGTAAGGTTTACTTCACTCTAAAGTTATGCGGATCCTTAGCCTGGTCATCAACATCTTCTTTGAACCATTTACTTATACATGATGCTTCAATTTACCACCGATATATTTAGTACAGGGTGAGCCAAAATCTACGAACCACCTGCGCGGTGTTTTTCCCTGTCCGCGCCCTCGGCGCTCGTTACCGTCTGCCGCTATCATAGAAAGGCGCGGATGAAACCATACATTTTTAAAACTACTTTTAAAGGCTTCACTTACCAACTTTTTGAAAATGTGCAAAAAATGTATGGACAACGATGGTGGCCAGTTTCAGCATTTCCTTTCATAAAGTGTTGTTGGCTTCATCCGCGCCTTTCTATGAAAGTAGCAGACGGCAACGAGCGCCGAGGACGCGGACAGGGAAAACACCGCGCAGGCGGTTCGTAGTTTTTTGGCTCACCCAGTATGTTTGCAGGACATGGAATGATCAGGTTTCAAATTGGGATTCATGTCCAGAAGTGACTGTTTTGGACATCTTGAAGTGTCGAGGTTTGACAACGCTTTGGATATATGACGGGCTTGAGATCTGCATTTTGCTTGGCAGGAAGTCTGCATTAACAATATCACTACATAGTTCATTAAGTTACGAAAGAAGTTGGAACTGTCGATCTCCGCCTTGAGTTACAGAGGTGTAACACATGGTCGAACATATGTAGTTGTGTGCTACTCTGATTCGTCTTCAACTGATGCTACAGGAGGCCCTAATGCATCATGTGCACTCCAAACAAAGCATTGAACACATTTAAAATGTGATGACCTTGGTGGCCATAGAATAGAAGGCCCCATTAACAAGTAATGGTGAGCTATGAACTGATACCTATAAGTATCATGGCTTTTGGCTTTTGTAACTTTAAGTACCTACCCCCAAAAATAAATTTTGACACCCTATATTGCAAAAATAAAGCATTTCCGGACACCGGTCCCCGCTTGAAAAATGAAGAGATTTCCGATTTTCGATTTTATTTTTAAATAATCCTGTATCTAAGACTTTTTAAAAATTAAATTCATAAATGAAGTTTTCCAGAGTCGATAAATGAGAACTCTGATTTAAGCATGCGTCTTAAATACACAAAATAATAAAACGGAGTGCAGTAACAACAATGCAGCGCAGATGGCGAATGAAATAGAGCTATAATAAAGTATTTAAGCCTTTTCTTTTTATTTGTTGCCATGCATGAGTTCAAGTAACTGCTTGCTTAATGTTTTAACAGGTTTTGATGCCAAGCGAAGGAAGGATTTTCGTGTAAGGAATAAAATTAATGCTTTGGACGTCTTCCAACCTGTTGTAGAAATATACTTAGAGATAGTTGGTGTACATTAAGAAATGACTTTCAGAATACTCTTGTTAAGGAACGAGTTTCATTCCCGACAGATGAGTCGAAGTAAATTTCTTTTACACTCTTCTAATAACTGAAACTCGTGATATTTTACTCTCCACAGGTAATATAAAATAAGGATAATGAATCAGTTAGATAAATCTTCGAACACTTGCTGTCAATTAATTTAAACTTTTTAAAAATTCAAGCTATCTTGAGCTTGGAGCGTACTTCTACTTAAGTATGTACTGCAGCTGGCTAAGTACATTACCTACTATGCTTCTTTTAACGAGCTGTTTTCACTTGCATCTTTTATTTATCTCGTTAACTTAGATGTTTAACCCTTTATGCTTTTCCTTTGAGAAGCGTAGCCCGCAGAAATGTTTAAAACTTTAATTTCTCTTACTTCAAAGGGTTTTGTACTCTCCAAAAGTTAAAAGCCTTAGCATGCAAAACTATGAAAACTGCTGTAATATTAGTTGTATGTTTTCAAGAGCAGAGTTCTGAGTTTCTTGTGGCTTCGGGAGGATTGGTGTTTTAATTATTAGCAGTTAGCTGACTGCCACGCTAGCTCATTCAGCTTTCCTGTTTCGGAAATTTGCTAAAATAAACTACTTTAAAATTTAGGCTGGTGTCATTTAACTTATCTTAAATGATAAAAGTTTACCTAAAGTGAATTTATTGGGTTTGTACGTGTATCAAACAGAAACATCGATATAAATTTGCTGGTGATGTAGTAGTGGTTTCATACTTTAACTAACACTAACTGAAGTTGGGTGGTCCCCTAGCTCAGTCGGTGGAGTACCTGTCTGCTATGCGAGAGGTCCTGGGTTCGATTCCCGGGGGTTGGGAATTCTTCTCTAGCCAAGATTATTCCCTATCCTCCCCAGAGTCTGGAAGTATGAATGAGTGTAGGATCTAAATGATTAAAAAACCAAAATTATAAGAAACCCAAAGACAAGAGTTACACGAGTTAACACAATTGCCAATATGCAATAGCTTCCGATAGGCCGCCGATAAGATCAATGTAGTTAAAGGCGAGTTATAAATGGAACTTAATAAAAACTAACTGAAGTAGTTAGACGAAGTATTGAGTTTCACCTAAAAATTCTATGAGATAAATATACACGTTTAGAGGTCCCCTGAACCACCCCAAAGTGATTGTGTTCATGTCTGTGTGTGTATACGAGAAGAGGATAATTCAAAAACAAAAAGTCAGATGAATACAACATTTCGTAGAGTTCGTACTGTTTATGCGAAAACTTTTAAGAAAATTCCCCATCCCGAACTACGCTATATATGGAGAAAAAAAAATGTCATTTTTAATTTTCTCAAAAGCAGTTTAAGGATTTTGATTACAATACCACAGATTTAAGTTGCTCTGAGTGCGTTTTGCATACTCTTTTTTGCAATTAGTAAGCTATAAGAGATAAGACATAACCATACTACTATACAAATATGTAGAGTATATATATATATATATATATATTTAATTTCAAATAACTATTTCTGTAGCACTACCCATTTTAGAAATATCTTTAAGGTTTACCAGGTTGAACTATCATCTTATTTTTTTCCCCGCAATCGTTAGAGAGAGAGAGAGAGAGAGAGAGAGAGAGAGAGAGAGAGAGAGAGAGAGAGTGAGAGATTGCGGACAGCGGACAGTCAGTTTTGTTTTCCGTCATTTGCATGCAACCAACTTCTTATTCTTTAATTTGAGAATATTTATGGTCAGAAATGCATCGTGAGTGACGTAAAGTCAATAAAAGAATCACTTTTATATTAGTATTATAATAAAGAAATGGATTAGAAAAAGATCTGTGACACATCAGATTCTTTTTAAACATAGCTCCCTGTAGTTAAGGTTGTTGCATCATTTCTTTAAACTCAAATGTAATACTCACATACAAGCAAATCACACATACCTTTAGCCTTTACATTAAACTCAATGTCGTCGTCATTATTATTATTATTATTATTATTATTATTATCATCATCATTTTCATCAAGGTCAAAATAATCTTTCTAGCTCCAAATTATAGATGTTCGATCCATCCTCTGCATCGTCGTCCTCTGAATACACACTAAAGTATTCTTTCGTTGTCCATTCTAGCTACATACCATCTTTTTCTGTTTGTAATTTTACCGCTGAAAAAAAGTTTTATTTAAGAACTCTCTTTAACTGCTACGGTTCTTAGCGTCCCACTCTATATTGGGCGTGAAAGACCGGAAATTTTGCTCAGATATCCCTTTATCAGGCTTGAGGTTCTTTTACGTGCCGTAAATCTATGACACGGGATCACCGGCTTTACTTCTCTTCCGAAGGAAGCCATGATAAGGATTTCTAGGCAGGAAGAAAAAAAAATCCACCGCCACCGGGTTTGAGCCCGCGACTTCGGCAACATCGTCCTTCGTGGTTTAGTGGTTCCCGAGGTCGCGGATTCAAACCCGGCAGAGCCCGATGAATTTTTTTCGGACATAAAAATCCTTAACATGGCTTCCTTCGGAATGGAAGTAAAGCCGGTGGTCCTGTTTCGTAGATTTACGGCAGTAAAAGAACCTCAAGCCTGATAAAGAGGCATCTGAGCATAATTACCGGTCTTTCACGCCCAATATAGAATGGGACGCTAAGAACTATAGCAGTTAAAAGCGTCCATAAGTAAAACTCAGTTTAATTGTTTTGACCTCGAGAACTAGACGTACATTTTATCAGAGTTAAAATTCATATTTCTTCTCGAATATCTTTATTCGTTTGCCGGTCCATCAGATTACAAACCGCTGTAAACGCTAATAGCTTCATTTCTGCAACTTCCAAACGAATCTTTATTCAGTGTCCAACACTTGGAGTCATATGAAATATTCTGTGTATTAATACATATTGCTCAGCACACTACATAATGGAAGCTATGGGATTTGACCCTGGTTGCTTGTCCCAAAACCATCCATGCATATAATTGTGACACACAAATGTATAGCATTCATTTCTGTGTTGCTAAAAATTACTTGTATGAAACAAACTCTTATCCACTGACCATTTCGTCTTAAAATTCTAAAGAAATTCTTGTAGCCTAAACTGAGACTGATCACTAAATATTTTCTTAATCGCTACACTTCTATTACTCCTAAGCCATATCAGTATAGTGATATTATGTACTGCAGCAGTTGGGACAAAGTAGAAAAAATAAACATTCAAGGCTCCAAAGTAATCAATGTTTTAGTTATATGCACTCAAACACAAAGCAGATAAACGTAAACATATTTAATCACATATTCTAGTTTAGCAACTGTGTAAAGAAAACGTTGTCTAGACAGGGATTATTGGTATTTTGTAGTTCTGAAAGTTGTTAATAGTGTAACGAAAACAATGCCAATATTTAAAAAGCTGTTGCTAGATAAAGACTAATTAGTTAAGAAGGGAAACTTAGTTTAATATGTATTGTACAGAACGCCCAGTGTTTTTAACACAAAAGCCGTGTCCGGTCTCACGCATTATGGCTCCTAAGGGTCATCCCAGCAGGTCATTATCTGTTACGATATTTTAATTAACGTTCCCAGTCCTTGGCAAGTTTCCCAGCTACTATATGACGTTATCGCGATGGCCTTATGATCGTAACATCCGTCTATAGGGTCTTTTCTCACCATCTAATAGAATGTTCTAAGTCACGCTTCTCCAAGGGAAGAATACAATAAAATTTTATGTGAAAGTCACCACATATCTACAGACAATAGTTTTAAAAAGTCATTTCCTACATAAGTTGTTTCCTCTTGTGTTACGTGTATGAGTGGCATTCATCGTTAGGTCGTTTTATCAGATTCAGATAACAATGATTGCGACTAAGCAGACTGCATCAGATAAGTTGAATGAAAGCAAAAATGTATTCACACGACATCTCGACCTACTATTACTTATTGTTATGTTTTCTTCACATTATTAATACAAACCTTTTTTTTTTTTAAATCTACTTCCTGTTTCTCAATACAGCAAGGCAATACACAGTTTTTTTTTAAAATACATACAGGAGTCTAACGCTAAAATGACAAGTCAACCTTTTACATGATTATATATGGTTATGCGATAGCCTTGATTTGAATTCATTTCAATGGTCTCGTGAGAAACAAAAGGCGCCTGCTTAAAAAGTCAAGTGTATTGTTTAAAATATTAGAAGTGTGAAAGGAACAACAACGAATATTTCAGAAATGGTTATTGCCGTAAACGTTTTCATTTGACATAATTTTACTATATTTTAACGAGTACTGTATATTTTTCTGTGATAAGTTTTTGTCTATCTCGTATGATTTATTATGTAAAATTCAGTGAGAATGAAAAGGATTTATCAAACTATTTACAAAAAATTCAAAACTTAAATTTTGTGTGCGAGTTGTTCATGTCACATTTAATCGTCTTCGAAGCTACACGGCACATGCTTGTGTGCACGTTGACCTAACTCTATGTAGCAAGCCGCAGACGAGTGCTAACCGCTAAAGATTTAACGAAAACACGCTATTTGATTAATATCATTTCATTTAAAGAACGTTATGAACACAACTTGCACAGAATGGTGGCTAATATCGTGGATTTAAATGATGAACCTTAAACGTAATGGGAGATAAAACGAATCTGGAAAGAAAAGAAAATAATGGTTAAAAATGAAATGCAGTAAAAAAAACAGGAAGGTTAAAAACGGGCAGAACTGATATTAAGGAATAAGAATCGATAGATTACGATGGAGCACAGCACCGCATATAGGGCATATTAGGTCCTTTGTGCTTCCAATGTGGTCACTTCAAGAAAGGGATGGAGGGTGACCAGATCCGTAAACCATGCGCGCTAGCAAAGACGGGTTTTCTAATAATTCCAGAATAACACCATATGCTGACGTAGGCACGATTCCCTATAGCCATTTTCAACTCTGGGGTCCCGGAACGAAATGACCGCTCCCAAGAAGGTGCCCCAGCCGGCCAGGCAAGCACAAATTCCACCGTCCCGACACAACGCACCAATCGCCGTCGCCTGGTCCTACAACCTGAAACATGTGAGGCTGGCATAGATGAAAGGAAGTAAATGATAGTGACCGGAAATGATGGACAGGAAATTCGTGGTAAAAGGAGAACCTCCACAATATCCGATGGAAATCGAACCCGGACCTCGCGAATGCGAGCCTCTCACGTTACCGTGGAGCCGTCTCAGTGGGTAAAGACTTAAGGAACAAATGCATTGAGCGAAGAGACCAAAAAGAAATGATGGAAGGCAGGATGAGAAGAATGAAAACTCAGGAGGATTAAGTGAGGGTGGGAATTGAGTACAGGAAGGTACCAATAGGGAAAAACATTGAGGGGGATGTGAATGGATCATTAATCAAGCTTACTCATAAATACATGCACAATTCGTTAAGGAGATGGAGCACACGCGCACCGTACGTACCTTTTCCAATCTCGCTGTTGGGGCGAAGGAAAAACCGGGTCATCTGATAAGAAAACGCAAGGGGAACTAAACGCAGGGTACCGCGTTTAAAAATGGTTTACTGCTGCCTCGGGAGGGAATTGGAGGTAGGTAATTTCCAGTGTGCTGTTACACATTTCATGACTTTTATCCGTTTTAGGTGCGATCGCATCCCCTGTAGAGAACCGTAATTTCATCCACCTGTCATTCTTACTATCTGTATCGGCTCATTTTTTCTCCGCAAGAGCCCGTTATATTTGTTTATAGTTTACGGTTTTGCCCTGAACGTATTATAGATAAGGCGTTATTGCAAAACGGCGAAGCTTCAGTTATGTGTATGTCAGCAGATATATACATTTATTTATTTGGATATATCTTCATCGTCTACTAACGGCTTATTTACGCGTTTGTAAAATCATTTAAGGGCAAAAGTTTGTGCTCAAGTTCATTTAAAAAAAATTCGCGAAAATTCCCGTTGGAGTCTCTCCTACGAATACTATACTAAAATCAATCAAAACAAAACCATTGGCCACGAGTAATTTATGGCACACAGAATGGCTGTTTTAGTTATTGTAGCTGCTCCGCTCTATAGCAACTTCACGTAGCGCGGGTTGTGTTACCTGTTGTCTATTGGGATGCTTCGATGATCCTCGATGTCTCTGTTCCTCGCAATGTCTGTCGGTCTCGGCTGCTGTCGATGAATCCGATGATGGTTGTGAGTGTTAGCTTTTGTGGGTTTTGGGCACTTAATATTGCTGGCCTCGGCTATACTCAACGATGCGTTTATGCTCTTTTTATCAAGGGTGTACAATTTACAACTATACTATGAAATAATAACACCACCTGTAGTATGTTTAACTTTGTGTATAATTAGTAAAATCCTTAACAATCATAAAAAGTGTACACACATAATAAACTTAGCACTCGGTAATGTATGAGCGGTATCAGAGTTACTACTTCTATCACAAACTCAACAAGTTATTGTTTGTTCAGAGTCTTTTGAGCCAGTGGAAGGGGGCGATAAGGAATTCGCGCAGTCGGCAAAGTAGCCACACGAAGTCGAACTGGCCGCGTTCCAGTTGTTTTTCCTTTACCTCTCCACTCGCTCAAAAGACTCCGAACAGACAATACGAGGGGATAATTATGAATTATGCCATGTGAACCAACCGCGCCGTATTTGACGTTTGCAGATAACCCTTCGTGCGTTAAAAGAGTTGCAGAACTCATCGGAGCAATTCCAAGTAAACACAGGTCAGTGGGGGGAACTGGCGCATTAGACGCCCTAAAAATACAGTACTACTACTACTACTACTACTACTACTACTACTACTACTACTACTACTACTACTACTACTACTACTACTACTACTACTACTACTACTACTACTACTACTACTACTACTACTACTACTACTACTACTACTACTACTACTACTACTACTACTACTACTACTACTACTACTACTACTACTACTACTACTACTACTACTACTACTACTACTACTACTACTACTACTACTACTACTACTACTACTACTACTACTACTACTACTACTACTACTACTACTACTACTACTACTACTACTACTACTACTACTACTACTACTACTACTACTACTACTACTACTACTACTACTACTACTACTACTACTACTACTACTACTACTACTACTACTACTACTACTACTACTACTACTACTACTACTACTACTACTACTACTACTACTACTACTACTACTACTACTACTACTACTACTACTACTACTACTACTACTACTACTACTACTACTACTACTACTACTACTACTACTACTACTACTACTACTACTACTACTACTACTACTACTACTACTACTACTACTACTACTACTACTACTACTACTACTACTACTACTACTACTACTACTACTACTACTACTACTACTACTACTACTACTACTACTACTACTACTACTACTACTACTACTACTACTACTACTACTACTACTACTACTACTACTACTACTACTACTACTACTACTACTACTACTACTACTACTACTACTACTACTACTACTACTACTACTACTACTACTACTACTACTACTACTACTACTACTACTACTACTACTACTACTACTACTACTACTACTACTACTACTACTACTACTACTACTACTACTACTACTACTACTACTACTACTACTACTACTACTACTACTACTACTACTACTACTACTACTACTACTACTACTACTACTACTACTACTACTACTACTACTACTACTACTACTACTACTACTACTACTACTACTACTACTACTACTACTACTACTACTACTACTACTACTACTACTACTACTACTACTACTACTACTACTACTACTACTACTACTACTACTACTACTACTACTACTACTACTACTACTACTACTACTACTACTACTACTACTACTACTACTACTACTACTACTACTACTACTACTACTACTACTACTACTACTACTACTACTACTACTACTACTACTACTACTACTACTACTACTACTACTACTACTACTACTACTACTACTACTACTACTACTACTACTACTACTACTACTACTACTACTACTACTACTACTACTACTACTACTACTACTACTACTACTACTACTACTACTACTACTACTACTACTACTACTACTACTACTACTACTACTACTACTACTACTACTACTACTACTACTACTACTACTACTACTACTACTACTACTACTACTACTACTACTACTACTACTACTACTACTACTACTACTACTACTACTACTACTACTACTACTACTACTACTACTACTACTACTACTACTACTACTACTACTACTACTACTACTACTACTACTACTACTACTACTACTACTACTACTACTACTACTACTACTACTACTACTACTACTACTACTACTACTACTACTACTACTACTACTACTACTACTACTACTACTACTACTACTACTACTACTACTACTACTACTACTACTACTACTACTACTACTACTACTACTACTACTACTACTACTACTACTACTACTACTACTACTACTACTACTACTACTACTACTACTACTACTACTACTACTACTACTACTACTACTACTACTACTACTACTACTACTACTACTACTACTACTACTACTACTACTACTACTACTACTACTACTACTACTACTACTACTACTACTACTACTACTACTACTACTACTACTACTACTACTACTACTACTACTACTACTACTACTACTACTACTACTACTACTACTACTACTACTACTACTACTACTACTACTACTACTACTACTACTACTACTACTACTACTACTACTACTACTACTACTACTACTACTACTACTACTACTACTACTACTACTACTACTACTACTACTACTACTACTACTACTACTACTACTACTACTACTACTACTACTACTACTACTACTACTACTACTACTACTACTACTACTACTACTACTACTACTACTACTACTACTACTACTACTACTACTACTACTACTACTACTACTACTACTACTACTACTACTACTACTACTACTACTACTACTACTACTACTACTACTACTACTACTACTACTACTACTACTACTACTACTACTACTACTACTACTACTACTACTACTACTACTACTACTACTACTACTACTACTACTACTACTACTACTACTACTACTACTACTACTACTACTACTACTACTACTACTACTACTACTACTACTACTACTACTACTACTACTACTACTACTACTACTACTACTACTACTACTACTACTACTACTACTACTACTACTACTACTACTACTACTACTACTACTACTACTACTACTACTACTACTACTACTACTACTACTACTACTACTACTACTACTACTACTACTACTACTACTACTACTACTACTACTACTACTACTACTACTACTACTACTACTACTACTACTACTACTACTACTACTACTACTACTACTACTACTACTACTACTACTACTACTACTACTACTACTACTACTACTACTACTACTACTACTACTACTACTACTACTACTACTACTACTACTACTACTACTACTACTACTACTACTACTACTACTACTACTACTACTACTACTACTACTACTACTACTACTACTACTACTACTACTACTACTACTACTACTACTACTACTACTACTACTACTACTACTACTACTACTACTACTACTACTACTACTACTACTACTACTACTACTACTACTACTACTACTACTACTACTACTACTACTACTACTACTACTACTACTACTACTACTACTACTACTACTACTACTACTACTACTACTACTACTACTACTACTACTACTACTACTACTACTACTACTACTACTACTACTACTACTACTACTACTACTACTACTACTACTACTACTACTACTACTACTACTACTACTACTACTACTACTACTACTACTACTACTACTACTACTACTACTACTACTACTACTACTACTACTACTACTACTACTACTACTACTACTACTACTACTACTACTACTACTACTACTACTACTACTACTACTACTACTACTACTACTACTACTACTACTACTACTACTACTACTACTACTACTACTACTACTACTACTACTACTACTACTACTACTACTACTACTACTACTACTACTACTACTACTACTACTACTACTACTACTACTACTACTACTACTACTACTACTACTACTACTACTACTACTACTACTACTACTACTACTACTACTACTACTACTACTACTACTACTACTACTACTACTACTACTACTACTACTACTACTACTACTACTACTACTACTACTACTACTACTACTACTACTACTACTACTACTACTACTACTACTACTACTACTACTACTACTACTACTACTACTACTACTACTACTACTACTACTACTACTACTACTACTACTACTACTACTACTACTACTACTACTACTACTACTACTACTACTACTACTACTACTACTACTACTACTACTACTACTACTACTACTACTACTACTACTACTACTACTACTACTACTACTACTACTACTATACGGTTATCACAAACGTCCATATGGATACACGGAGATGATTGGAACATGCTATCAATCAACAGGGGCAAAATTTCAAACCCCTATTCAATGAGCAAAGTCAGCATAACAGTACTGTTAGATGATGATAATAATAGTAACAATAACATTTATAATAGCAAGCGAAAAAATGGTAGTGAAACACTGCGTGCTCTCATGTTTGTTGCTTATAGTCCGTAATGTTAGACAAGAACTGCGTAAAGAATTATAAAAATAGTTATTGGCGGTTACGGATAGGTCAAATAAAGACATTTTGATTATTTGACAGTCTAAAAGGTCAGTTTATTCCCTCTAAAATAGAATCTGTGTAACTAAAGCGGAAAATATTCGAAGACCTTTTCGGTCTATTTTTGTCTATCATCACGGACTTTACACTCTATTGCCAGCCTGGGAAGTACCTCTCAGTGAGTGTGATCCGCTCATCGTCTTTGTTGATAAGCAAGAGGAGTAAAATGAAGCTCGGCTGGCCACGTAGCTCAGTCGGTAAATCACCTGCCTGCTGTTCGACAGGTCCCGGGTTCGATTCCCGCCTGGGATGGGAATTTTTCCCTGGCCAAGATTATTCCCAATCCCCCTCAGAGTCTGGAAGTAGAGAGTGTGAGATTTAATGATTAAAGCCCAACGTTTACTTGAAAACTCAAAGACAAGCCAATGCGGGTTAACACCATTGCCCATAGGTAATAATATGTTCCAAAGGAAAGGTCGCAAGTAAGACCATTGTAGTTAAAGACGGAGTGTAACTTAAAAAAACAAACACATACTTGAAATACGGCGCGATTGGGCCACCCGGTATATCAGCTTGTTGCTGAAAGTGTGCTTGTTACTAATTCACTATTAATATTATACTGTACGGCGATCTACCACAAACTTAAGTAAATTTACTCGAGCACCATGTTTTGCACGTATTGATTCTTCAGTAGTAAGCAGTAAACTAATGTTACAGATTCTACATTGCTTGGCGTCTCTTATTTTCTCACTTTAAAAAATATCTACACATGAAACATATTGATTCTTTGCCTGACGTAACATCGAACTAGTCCTATCCGAATACTAACTTTTAAAATTGTTTAAAATCTGAACTTGGCTTCCCAACTGTCTCTTTAAATTTGTTAGTGACTATTTGTGCCTTTCTTGGATAAAACTGTTGTGTTAGATTTACGACTGGTAGCTTTCTCTTGCTCGTTGGAAGTTTGAAGTCAAGATGTTTGCCTTAGAATGTGTAAACTGCTCGTATAAATGTTATCACATTACGTTTTCTATCACATGTAATTATACATTCGTGAGATATTAATACCCTTTACAATACATATATTACCTGACATGATATACAATATATTTAACTCTTATTGCAAATGAGTATACAGTTTTAAATGAAGTACGTGAGAAACAGAATATATGATGATATTATTAATAAGAGAGGGAGCTGTAATACCGCCTTATTATTTACCTTCAATAAATCTTGCCGATTTCTCTTACAGTTACATTCTCAACTGCTTATCTATAGTAAGTAGAGAAAGTACCGATTGCATCCCACCCAAAATTTTACCGGAAGTAAACTTTTGAAGTCCCCCACGAAGATGTTGAAGAAAATCCCCCACCCCAACCTGTGCTTTACACGGAAGATTTTTCGAAATTTTGTATTTTACAAAATGCCTCATGATTTTTATTTAAAAACACATGTTTATTATATTTACATGTATATATTGAATTTTCTTAGAATAGCGTGTGAAGTCCTCTTCATTCCAAAGGATTTTTGTGTAGTTGGTAAACCTAAGAGATAGACAAAGAACGTAATCCACAAAAAATGTAGATCTGCTTAAAACACACAATTTGTATCAAATAACTGTTTTATGGCATCGACTGTTTCCAAATTATCCGTTGTTACTGGCTTGAATGTTCAATACTTTGGTCATTTTTAAAGTGCCGTCCCTATTCAGTAGTTTCTCACGATGTATGGGGTTTCTGGGTAGCAGAATGGGTAGCTAGGTAACGCATAGGGACCTGGCTTGTAAATGTCTTATCAGTTTGATTTCCTTTGTTCCCCTTATTCTTCAATGAAATGTGAAACTATTTCTGCAAACGTTTAACAGGAAGTAGATCGAGAACTAAACTTTTGTTAGAATAGTTTGTAGAAGACTGGGTAGCGTAAACCGTGTGAATGTAAGGTAAAACAATATTTTTGTACAAGGGCCTAAGATTTAATAGCTCGTGCTTCTCTACCTGATATCCAAACAAAGGTTAACCAATAATTATTATAACATATATAAGAAGGGATTTAGCAAGTTTGTTGCAAATGGATGTAAACTAAGCTGAGTGTAGGTTGACCTGATTGCGTGATTTTGCAGGTTTGAGAGTGCAAGATGGATTGTTTGGCAAGAGGAGAGAAGGTTAATACAGGAAGATAGTCATTGAAGCTGTTGTGCGGTATATCAGCAAGAATTTTTCATGTAACTGTACAGTCTTATGTAAAGTGTTGCTTGCTTATACATACTTTGTGCCGTATACCACAGCATATACGTTTTAAACCGTTGTCACCGTCATTGTGTCATGTAATTCACAATGTTAAGGTGAAAGTTGACAATATGCGTTGGAAAAATAACGTGCATTTTCTGCGTGCTTTCTACTACTATTCTTTGGGAACATTTTGAAACGGTTACTTTTATCACAAATGCAAAATTGAACCCGTTTAGTGATAATTTACTCATGGGTGAGTATTGTTTCCTCCAACTTTAGATTGATTCATCTCCGTTTTAAATTTTAGAATCTGCTAAGACTTAAAACACCCTTTACGATGTTCTTTTTAACTTATTATTTCAAAATTATGTAGGCCATTTATTCCAATATAAATATTGAAAACTACTGTGTAATATTTGCTCTAAAATGCATGTCATCTTTCACTGAGCTGATTAGTTCCAGTATTTGCTCAAAAAGTTGTGTTTTTCCGACTTCCGACCCACCTCAGCTTAAAGTATCAGCGTTTCAAAGCGTTTCATTACAAATCTAAGAAAAACAGAAAAAAAAAGTGTTGCTGAAACATTTCAAATTACAAATCGATATCTATAAGAATGCCATTTACAAATCTTCCAACTATATATTTAAACGTATTTGATTTAAACAGTTTGCAAGTTTTCCATAGTTAAAGCGGTGAAGGTAAATCTGCTAAGGCATTATTGGAAATTTTGATGATAGGGTGAATTTTTCCGTTCTTTGTGTTATACAGGGCGTCCGTTGTCAAAACAAAATTACAGTAGGCGATTCGTGTTGCCGTCGAATGAAACATGCGGATTTGTGTAATGGCAGAAAATATGTATTGCTAGATCATGCGTATGACATAAAATGTACGAATTTTAGGAGAGTGTCTAACACTAAAATCCTTTTTATAATACTAGTAGGTATAGTATAACCTATTTTGCACGTCAATATTGATGTGCACCTAGGAGCCCGAGAGATCGTATGCCGGAAACACGTAGTTGAAGATATGTCTTTTAGTTATCCCTCATTATGGAAGTAAATTTGTTGTCAGAACCATTTTGAGGAGAAATTAATAAAACCTCCGGTAGTTCTCGAAGTAATTTCAGGTTTGCTATAAAGTGTAAGGTTTACCATAACGCAAATGCAACTGTTATAGCTTTTACTCTGTGTATAGCTTGTAACAGAGTTTTCCAACATAGAAATAGCACAAAAGGAAACTATAACATCAGAAAAATGCATTGTAGCGTGTATTTCAGTATAAAACTTACAAAACAACGAGATGAGCTCGGAGAGAAATAAGATAAAAGCTATTTCTTTGCCTCATAGTGAAGTAGCTGTTGTAGTTGCTTCTTTTCTTTTTAAGAAGAGCGAAAATAAATGGGAAAAATAAAGAAAGGAGGTAAATTTATTTTCCCATGTCTTTTCCCTCTGCTTCTTAGAGATAGAACCAAAATAGACATTTTTTTTCCCCTTTGGTTTGTTTCTCCTTTAGAGAAACTTATTCTCCTGCAGTTTTGAGTGGCACAGCTTGATAAACCTAACGAGCTACTCTACAGTAATTAAGACACTTGTCAAAAGCACACATTGTCTTGATAATGAATATCCTACTGTAGTTACTAGGAAAATAATGTCATCTTCCATCCAAAACCTTCAACAAGCGCCGCCATATCGCGTAAAGCATGACAGCAGATAAATGTGTCGTTAATACTATGCCATTTTTATTTCTTTCTTTTTGCTGTGTCTGCTCCACACCGGCAACCACGGAGGAAGAAAGAAGAGGTTAGTTGCATGAAGGGCTTTTAAACATATGAGTTGCTATTGAAGAGCCAGCTGGAAATAAAAAAGAATGCCTTTAGAGAATTATAAAAGTATTTAACAAGTTCGTTCACACTGTACAGGAAAACGTGTTGTTTGCATACACTATCACCTTGTGAGAGGCTATTAAATGGAAAAATAGCGACTCCAGCTCGGCAACCAACAATTGGATCATGTTGACCACGTTGCACCGTCATTATTGCACTCTTCATGTTATGTTCTGTATGGACAGAGGCATGGCGGTAAACGTTTGTCTTCCACAACTCTAATGCTAGGAATGTTAAGTTTAAATTAATGATTCAGTGCCCACCCCCTATAATTTCACGGTGACCCCTTTTTTAATCACATTTTAATTCAAAATTTTGAATTCTATTCGCTTTGTTTTTCAACAGATTAGGAACTTTGTTTCCAAGTTATGGTGTAATAATGTTAGACAGATATAAAATGTTAACATTAAATTCAAATGAAACAATATAAGTTTAATTAGCAGGTTCCTAATGTTTCCAGTTAAAAATCGTTAATCGTCGAAATTGTATGTGGTACACGACATTTTACAAAAAAAAAAATTGTGTGGTTCACCTGACGTAGCCATTATAAATATTTTCGCATCCAGTTACTTCGTGTTGTAGATGTTCGGACATGATACTCAAAAAGAAGACAGAAATCAAAGACATGTGAAACGCCTTATTCTCATGCCAGTTGTATATAATTTTTATTTAGAAAGTATATTATTATTATTATTATTATTATTATTATTATTATTATTATTATATAACGTATTATTATATAATGTATTATTATGCGCCACAGAAAATTTTATTTCCACAGTACTCAATGTGATTAAATGAAATTTGTACGTCATAGCCTTAATTTATGCATGTACAAGGGGCACTATTTATATTTTAAGCCTAATAATTAAAACAAAGTAATTTCTGGTTGAAACTGCTTTATTGTTTTTCAAAATATTCTCCTTTATGATCAACACACTTTTGCATCCGTTTGAACCATTTGTCAAAGCATTTATTCCAGTCTTCTTGAGACACCTCCAAAAGATGGTTTTTGAAGGCATCAACGGCTTCTTCTGCCAACAAAAATCGTTGTCCACGCAAGTTATTATTGATGTTCGGGAACAAAAAGGAGTCATTGGGTACCAAATCAGGACTGTATGGCGGATGACCTATCAATTCGATTTTTTGAGCCTTCGAATACTCTGTTGTTAGACGAGATGTGTGCGCTCGCATTGTCTTGATGAAGAACGATTCTACGGTTCTTGTTGGTTTTCCTTACTTCACCGAAGACTTCCGGCAAACAAATGGTTGTGTACCATTCGGCATTGACCGTTTTATGTTCCTCTAAAGGCACTGTTGCCATATGGCCAGTTTTGCTGAAAAAGCAGGCGACCATTTGCTTCGAAGTGCTTCGATTGCGAACAACTTTTGTTGGATTTGCTTAATCTTGAAACACCCATACAGTCGACTACTGTTTACGTTCCGGCTCATACGCATAGATCCATGATTCGTCACCTGATACAATCTTATATACGTCTTTTGAGGCACTGCCATTGTATTTCTTGAGCATTTTTGTACACCAATCGATACGAGCTACTTTTTGAGATTGCGTCAAGTTATGTGGGATCCAACAAGAGCAAACCTTTTTCACGCCAAAATAATCATGAAATATTTTATATATGCTGGTGGAACTAATGCCTAGGCTTGCCTCAATCTCACAATATGTCGCATGACGAACTTTCATAATTAGTTTTTGCACAGCATCAATGTTTTCTGGCACAACAACTTATTTTGGACGACCTTCACGAACTTCTTCATTGAGCGAACGGCGGCCACGATTAAATTCGTTATACCAGCGTTTCACAGTGGCAAAGGATGGAGCTTCCTCGCCAAATGTGGAAGTTAGTTGATTCATGCACTCTTGTGTTGATAATCCACCTCGAATTTCGTAATAAATCATTGCACGAACATTTTCACGAGTTAATTCCATGTTTTTGTTGACACACAATTTTCAAGTTAGTGTAAACAAAACAAATGACGCTCTATTGACAAAAATGTTGAAGTAGATTGTGGTCAAAAATGTCAAACTTTCCATTGGAAGCGTCAGATGGCACCTGCAACATTCAGGATTGCCAAGGCTCAAAATATAAATAGTGCCCCTCGTAAGAGAGGTGTAAAAATCAGTTTAAAATATTTTCAAACGTTGTAATCTTTCAGATACAGGACCCAATGATGGAAATATTGAGCAAAATTAAATTTTAAATATTCCTTCTTGTTATTTAAATAAAAAACCATCGACACCTTTTTAAAAAATAAACCAATAATCACGCAGCTGTTTTAAATGTGAAAATGTCCCTTAAATTTCTATGGTGACCTTTCAAGAATTTATGCTGAAAATATCAAAGAGATCGGATGAAAATTCCATCGTGTTGAGCATTTGCAATTGTGAAAACTCCTGAAAAAGTTGGGCAGAAAAGCGGAATTAAATTGTAAGTTTCTTCTCCACTTAGCGGGATACTCTTTAATTTAAATCCTACTGAAGGACATTTAGAAGCAAAAATCATTAAACCTGTTATTCCATATACTGTTATTCAACTCTTGGAACCAAATTAAAATATAAAATTTAATAAAGTAAACGTAAAATGCGATGTTGTTAGGAAATACAAATAGATTATTCACCTAAAAGGCTTAGAGAAAATACAAAATAATATAATTTTTATAGACTTTGTCAAAGCTTTATTGGCATCTCTTGAATGTTTAAACGTTCATATCAAAAGACGAATATAAAATATGTGGGTATGAGCTCAGGACACAACCCAGATTAAGATTCTTAAGTAAGACTCGAATCTAGACTCTCAGACAAAAATAGTTGCCGCTTTGCAATTACAAATTATCCATTTACTATTTCCTTTTCATTTTTGTTAGTGTTGACATTTCTCAAAATAATAGTTTAATAGCCTGTTAAACATTTACAATTAACCCAGTTGTTTCGTTCATTCCAGAACAAAAGGAATTTTGTTTAAATATGCTTTGTTATTTATTTTTAACTCTTAATAAGCGACGAAGTGAATCCTACGATTTATAAATCCCGACGTTTCATGCTTTAACGACTGTAGTAGAGACTACAGAAAAGTAAAATCCGTTTGCAGTTTTAAATTGCTACGGCCCAGAAATGAAACGAAGTGTGGCGCTAGATTTATGTATTGACCAAACTTGTGCCGGTAATCTGAGCAGTGTAATTTTTCCCCCGTGGTTCTTATTAACGGATTGTACTTTCCTGTTTAAATTTCTCTTTTCGCAAGCTCTAATTTTTTGCCTCTACCCTCGCTCATTGATTTTTACTACTTGCTCCTTCTCTCCTTTCCATGTAGTTACATTTCTCATCATTTCCGGCCTTGCCTCATTACTGCGGCGAGTGATGCATTCAGCGAGACTCTTGATGATGACGTCATATGGAAATATTACCAACCTGACACTTTCATTACTATTAGCTTCAAGGGATGCCAGCCTCGTGTCAAATCAACATCTACCCGCGTCGGGTTATTACGCTTCCTGAACGACCCCGAGTCAACTGAAGAAGATCGACTATTCCCTGAGGTTACGCTGTCACCGGGGCTTCTCATTTGTACATAACCAGTATCTGTGTAACTGAGATGGAAACGAGGCATCAGAGAGATTTCTTCCCAAAAATACGGATATTTTTATCCAACCCTTGGGAGAAATTAATCTCAGGAATATAAATTATTTCGGCAAACAGAAAGGAAGCCTTAAAAATTTACTGGAAACGATATTCGAAGGTTTCTCCAGTGCTGGTCATAAGAATCGTAAATAAAGCTCAGTTTTAACCACGATAAATATTGCTTTAAAATGGTTTCAGTTGTTTAATATCAAGGCAATATACATTTTATGCAAACGGCTCTTTTTAAGAAAATCCGGTAGTTTAGCTTGTAAGAAACTAAAGAATGGAGACTTAAAAATGATGTAAAAGCTCGGTAATGTTATTTCACATTAGAAGTGGTAGGCAGTAGTTTGGAAAGTTGAATAAGGTTTTAAAAGTTTACGGTCAGGACTCGAACCATGTGCTCTCCGTGCCGATGCTCTTACTGCTTATGCAACTATGATGACCAGCTATCAAAGCGGTCACAATTACTCGGGTATAATACTTCAAAGGCGACTTGTATTGTAGCAAATGCTTTTAACATACCAACTTCATAGTTTACTTTTATTAGGATTAACTATATTTTATGTTTCTTACACACTGGAGTGGGGAGCACATACGAAGGCGGGTGGGGAAGCCACTGTGCAGAGCGAGAGAGAAAGACTACACCGTCTCTTTCATTCTCGGTCGCTAAACGTTATCGGGTCGTGTGACTAAGAGCAACGTTACTGCGCAACCTGCACTCATCCCCTTTACATGTGCTCCCGACTCTAATCGTGTGTACACAGTGAGTTGTAAAGTTAAAACAGATTTGAAGAATTCAGCACCACTTCCGGTATTTGAACCACGTTTCGCCTCTCAGTTACTCAGAGAACAGCCAAAATAGGCTACAGCAACATGGTACCACAGCACACACTGCTAAGTGCCATGGCCTCTGCACATTAGGCTTTCGAATATCAAATCATCGAGAATAATGGAGATGGCATATGGTCTCGTAAGATTTCCATATTTCTTTGTCTTTGACTACCTTTCTCTGGGAGTACTCGAAGAGCAAAGTTTATTCAAATAATCCACAGACTCTTAGAGATCTTAAAGGCAATTTTCACAGAAAAATTAATATTATTCTAGTTGAAATATTACAAAAGTCGTTTGACGATATGTGTTGCAGGATTTGCAGGACTTCATTTTCAAAAATTAATATTTTTCCAGAGTTTCATAAAATTAAATATATATTTATTAATTTATGTAAATAATACTGTTTACTACGCAGTTTTAAAAAAAATTGGTTGCATTAAATCACTCTGTATAAATCCTTTTCCCTCTCTCTCCCTCTCTCTCTCTCTCTACGGTTCTTTATTTGCACCCACTATAACAATTTAATATTCAGCGTGTAAGAAAATTATGGGATACATTTAGTTTTTGTAAATAACTTTTTTTTTGTTGAAAACGTGAAAGATAAAACTGGAATAGATATTTATCCATAGTTATTCTGCACGAGCCTGTAGGTATACCCAATTAATTTTTTAGGCTAAAATGGTGCTGTTTGTAAGAATAGTTAGGATTTTATACTAACATTTTAATACATTTAATAAAAAGAACTGGGTAAATTTATTAGAAGTGATTACATGATTTAATGAACAACTAAATATATTATTCTCATTGCAGTCTCCCCTTAATTTATGGCCGATAATTGTTCTTTAATTGACCTGTGAAGGCTAAGATTGCAAAATTAAAATTTCAAATTTGAAAATGCTTCAACGACTTTCAACTCGTACAACTTGAAGGGTTTAGAATGTACAGAGAAACAGTAGGAAACACATATTGGTGTCGTAAACAAACCAGGAATACGGACAGACAGCAGAAGTCACATAAGCAAAGTACGTGTGTCAGGTTTATGTCCGTAAGTTATAAACGCGCCCAAATGCTATCCCATGCGTGGATTGTTCTCGTTTGTTAAGGCTGAGGTTTTGACGCTCTGTTATCCAGGGAGAATGTGTGCGGGTTAATACATAAATCTGGACTCTGGAGTCGCCTGCCTATACGCGAATGGGGGGATCGGAGTCTCGCACGTGTGCAGCTGGGCGTTGGTTCCTGCTGCATTCCAGTCGATCGAATTGGATTTGCAGTTGTCGCAGCGATTATTGTTCTCTAGTACAACTATCGAGCTTCATTTCGTTACTCTATAAAGTTTCTGACAAGTACTTAGTAGTATTTTATAAATATTTTATAGCGGGCGTAGTTCACCAAAGCCAGCCTTAACTTTATGTTTTAGATATTTGGTGATATTCCAAATTCTCCACCGACTTCATTATTTCCCTGTGCTTTTAAAATCATGGTAAGGAAAGCAAGGTTAGTTACATTGTGTCCTTTATGTTTGTAGGAACGTCCTTGGCGTTAAGTTGTGTGTCTAATACAAAGTATATTGGAGAGGTAGAATCAGACGACTGAAAAATTCAATGCCATCGCCGGGATTTGAACCACGGATCTCCCGGTTTCCGTCCGGTTGCTCTAACCACTGAGCTACCTTGGCAACATGCCGGTACGACATTAAATTCCCCAACTGATTCGCATTTTTCCCGGTAAACCACAAGGAGATCTCAAATTGTATTGAGATGACATACCCCAATGGCGACCTACAATACTAAGTCCCGGGCTTCATAGTTTCGACGACTATTAGGTCAATTAATTCCACAAAATATATTGTTCGAATTCACTTTTTTCACGCTTAAAATTATTTATTGTATTATTTAACTGGAATTCGATGTATAAATACAGTTGGCAAAGGTATAGCAGCTTTTATAATGATTTTGGTAGCGCACAAGTGATTTCAGTAATAGCATTTCGGCTCACACTTGGCACTGCTTTGATTTTTTAGTACAGTTCTTAAACTATGCAATTTAAAGGATGTCTCATATAATCGTATGCTACGTAAAAATTACAGTAACTATATTCATATTGTAAGCGTCCAAAGTTAATCAATCTGATCACTGGTGGAATAGACCTTTCCTTCCAAATTCTCTGAATGTCGAAAAGGATTGTGTCTTAAGGAACATATTAATGGGTTACACTCGTAATTGATAACAGCGAAAAAAAAAATTGCTACTGTTATGTGAAGAAAAGGAAGAAAGATAAACTTGTGAATTCCAGAAACCCGGGTGTAGTACGTAAGGGACATTCCATACGAATTCGAACGGCAAAAATCTCGCATTTTTTGTTTCGTTGTAATTTTTCCTATTAATAAGGCGTGTTAAGGAAAGTTTATTTATCAAGAAAAAACTCGTTGTTTGTCACCGTATTGAACAATAAATTTATCGTATTAATTCATTTTAATTGCTCAAGCTCCGTAACCCTTTATTTCAGAACATTGTACTAAATCGCATGTTGTAGATAAAACTGGAGGGAATGACTAACGGGAATAAAGGTTTCAGGGCAGAAGATACCAAATGATGGACAGCATTAAAATAGTTTTTTGTATGCTAAAACAAAGAAGGAAAAATAGAGGAGGTTGAATTTGCAAACTATGATGGACTGAACGCTTTAATCCTACGAAATAAACAGGAAATTAAATGAATGCGTTATGGTAACGGATCATTCCGGAAATGTACATTTGAGCTACCAGACAAAATAGGATTTCATATCGCGATTAAAACACGATGTTCTTATACTGAAGCCTCAAACCATGGTATAAATCTTCAATTATAAGGAGGTATTACAACATGGAAAATAAAGGTGTTACAATTAGCCTATAGCATACATCAGTCCTGTATATCAGAACCTCGTGGGAATTTTAACTTGATTGCCCCCCAGCTCTGAACCAGATAGCTTGAAATTAGCATTAGGTTTAACAACTTTTTTGCCCTTGACTTGTTTTTCTTTTAATCCCTTCGGCTCTTCC
Organism: Deroplatys truncata; assembly: GCA_030765065.1. NCBI lineage: Eukaryota > Metazoa > Arthropoda > Insecta > Mantodea > Mantidae > Deroplatys > Deroplatys truncata. The sequence goes on from CM060975.1 coordinate 224,421,092, forward strand.
GCTTCCAGTAAAAGAATTAACTGGAAATTGTTAATTCTTGCAGTATCAGGTTAATAAAAGCATCATGATTCTTCGGAGTACCGTAATTCTGAAATAAGTTCAGTGCACTAGGCAAAGGTTAAAGAACAGAATTTGCCCTAATTACAGAATAGCATCCCTTCATGCCAAAAGCAACCTTGAGATTCATATGCGAGAAGCTAAGCGTATAAGGATGCCAAATTCTCGAAAACCAAAGCAACGGCAATGCAGTATGCGATACAAATGAATATACCCGCTTGAAGAAGAGCGAAGCTGTGTGGTTAATTTCATTCTACTCTCGAGCATCAAATCAAGGTAGTGTGTGGAGTATTAGTTTAAGTGAGTGACCTGGTGTTAGATTCCGGGAATTTTTATTTAAAACTGGCAGGTAAGTTTTGCATGCGGACTTTTTGTAACAAATTGCTTCTGTAAGGGAAATTTCAAACCAGTTCTCGGCATGAAAAGTTTGATGCTTCCCTTGTCATTGTGACAAGCGCCTAGAAGTGCATTAAGGTTTCTGAGAAAATAAAATCTTTTTACAACAAAAGGCAGTGAGGTCGCACTCGTAATTTCAGGATATTTCAGATTCAAATCCCATTTCAGCATAACTTGAGTAACTCCCGGTTCCCTCAATCGCTAGATAAACACCCGATTCGTTATATGAATCCCAGGACGCAAAAATTCATTTGTAGAGAGAAGTAGAAGTACAATAATTTGGTAAGGTAACTAATGCAATCTGGCAACAAATTACGAAAGCACGATGATATCCAGTAGGGTGATAACGCAACTAGAGGCATCTGTTTGGCATCATGCACGTACTATGCAAACAGGATAAAAAAAAAATATGGCCTCTCAGCTAATCAGTTAAATTAGGCGAAATTGAAAAGAAATGTGCGTAACAATAACAGGAATTGCTTCAACCCTAACCAGTTTACAGGTATCCCTTACATTATATAAAACCATATTCTCGCTTAACAGCATCACAATAAATGTTTGCCCAAAGATGATCAGAATTAACTTTGGGACCTATAGGTAAGAAGTTGCAGAAGTGACACTCAGTCGCGTTTATCACATCCTTCGTTGATAATTAGTAAGTTTTAAAAATCAATGTCCTTATGTTTCAATAGCACATGGCAGTGTGTATTATAAAACTGGCGCAAAACTTCTGGAATCGTGACCTTGATTGCCACCCCAGCTGCCGAGCCTAGGAATGGTTTATGTTTAGCTTAATCAACGAAAGTGATATAATACCTTTGCTTACTCACAGTGCGTAACACATACAGTCTGCATAGAAAGTGTCTGCATCTGGTTGTAATTTTAAAGAGAGGAGTACCTAAATAATGCTTATTTTATATTTGTTATATTTATAACCATGGCTCCTACGTTTACAAAGTTAAGTGTAAGGTATTACATAGTCAAAGCAGGAAAAAATTGCATATGTCCTCGACTTCATGAAGCAAGAAGCAGAGATGAAGGAAGAAAATATATGTTCAGCCGAATTCCACAAAAGCCTTAAGAGAGTAAAATAAAGAGTAGCCAAACCAACTGGTATTTCACTGAATTCCGTTTCCAGAGTTCTCAAAGATAAGAAAAAAACATATGGATGAAAGAGTATAATTGGACACACCTAGGAAGAAACATAAGGTCCCTAAACGTATTACAGAAATAGACGATACGCTCATTCGGCGCACGATTCACAATTTCTATGTGGAAGAAAAAACTGTGCCAACAATAAGCAGATTGCTCATTAAGCTGAAAGACAGCATACATTTTCAAGATAGTGCTACAAATCTCAGAAAAAATTATAAAAGATTCAGGGTTCAAGTGGAAGAAGACTAAATCAAATGGAAAGAATTATCATCCAGGATAATGGTGCAGTAAGTAACGACAACAGTGATGACGGCAATGATGTGAGTGATTCCGCAGAAGAGGAAGAGCTGTCAGATGTGGAAGAATTGGAAGCAGATGATTGACAGGTTTTTATATTAAGCGCTTTTTACAGCGGTGGATTTAAATATACTGTATATAAACTATAAGTTTATCAGTGCAGTGCATAACCTGTGTGCGGATATTTGACAATGACTGTCCCACGCACTCCTGCAGCATTTAGACGACGATCACCTGCTGATCTGGTAAGCAACTCGCTTCATAGCTGTCATTAAGATTTTCACATGTCTAGAACTGTTGCGCCAAACACAATGATTTAATTCTCGGACACAAAAGAAAACCAGAAATGTGGGTGCGCACACAAAATGAAATAAGTCGAGTATCCTTTCACACGAAAGCTTGACAATGGGATTATATAGAATCTTAGGAACATCCAAAAATGTGCTCGAGGAAAGTTTTAATTACTTTTTCTAAATGTTTTCAAACGTTTGTAAATTGCAGCTTTTATAAGATTTATTTTGTAGGATTATGTAATTCTAATAACCACCTCTTGTGTATATATTCATTAGTACATATTAACGATAAATTTCATGCATTTATATACAACAGTGTCTGAGTTACTCTACACTGAAAGCTGAAAAGTGTTTGGCCCACATTTTTACTGTTTTGATAGGTTCCCCAATAATATATAAAATATTGAGAGAAGAGCTCATGCATTAACCGCTCATTCGGAGACATGTTACATATGGGAGATTCCATTTCAAATCGTCCGAATTAGGAGGAAAATCGACAAAACGAAACTTTTTGTATATGCAGACAAGCCCGATACATTGCTTTATGCAAACACTTAAAATTCAGAACATCATAGTTTTGCAATTAATATTGTTCAAATTTATGGTATCTTCTTAAAATTTCCAACTTCAAGCTGTTATAACTGTGAAACCTGTAAATCCGATTATTTAAATCGAGATTTATTTTAATTGCCTAAACTTTAATTTCATACTGATAAGTAAACTTGTCCTCTTTATTACTTTCTGGACAAGTATAGTAAGCAAGGAAGGTATTGTATATCACCCAAAAATTAGGTACCGAGATTTTACCGGAAATACAAAAAAAAAACTTTTAAAAAAAGGTACGTGTGTGTGTGTGTGTCTGTGAACAGTATAACTCACAAACTAAAATTCGGCTAAATATCAAACTTAGTATTTAGATTCAGTATCTTTCAAAGATGCGACATGAAGATTTTCAAGAAATTCCCGCCACTCCAGACTACCCTTTACATGGAGAATTTTTCGAAAATTTTGATTTTCTCAAAATTGGTTGTAACCAATAATATATATTTAAGATATTTTCATGACAAATAAAATTTATATCATGAATTTTCTGGGAATGTTCCCCAAAGTCCTCTTCTTTCTGAATGGATTTTGCACAACTGGTAAACCGTAAGAGATAGACAAAATTTTTCTATACAGACAATGTAGAGCTCGTTAAAACACACAATTTATGTCATACTTTTTTTTTTTTTTTTAAGTGAACCATATCCGAGACATTCCTTGTTATTTGTTTGAATTTTCCAATACCTATACTTTTTCTCAAATGGGAATAATTATTCGTTTATAGTTTCTCTACTGCGTATAGTAAGTAGGGGAAGTATTGCATTCCACCCAAAAATTTGATACCGAGATTTCACCGGAAATACATGTTTTGAGGCCCACTAAATCCAAAAAAAGAACCGTGTGTGTTTCTTAGCGTCTGTGAACGCATAAACTCAAAAAGGAAAAGTCGGATAAATAGCAAACTTGGTATTTAGGTTCAACATCTTTCAAAGATGCGATACAAAGTTCTGCAAGAAAATCCCCCCACAGCAGACTACCCTCTACATGGAACACTTTTTCGAAAATTTTGATTTTGTATCAAAAATGGCTCTAACGATTTTGAGAAAAATTTCGTTTATTTAAGATATTTTTATGACAAAAAATGTATATTTTGATTGTTCCCTTAAGTCCTCTTCTTCTTGAAGGCATTTGCATAAGCGGTAAACCGTAAGAGAGACAAAATTGTTCTACTCAAAAAATGTAGAGCTCGTTAAAAGACACAATTTATGTCATACTTTTTTTTTTTTTTGTGAAGAGTGAAGTGAAGAGAGGTGAACCATTTCCGAGATATTCCTTGTTATTTGTTTGAATTTTCTAATACTTATACTTTTTCTCAAGTGGGATTTTTTTTTTTTTTTTTTTTAATGTCCTGGACATGCAAAAAGAATGAAATGCTCCACATAACAGCCAGCTGTTAAAAGATTTCACTATTGCTTAAAGCCTACCATATTCCCCTTGTACCTACAAGGAAATTAGCAATAAGTTTCTGCAAATGTTTAACATGAAGTAGATAGAGAATAAGCGTTTGTAAAAATAGTTTGTATAAGAGTTGGGAAAGTCATACGAGTGTAATACATGAGACTTTTTTGTATTTCAGTGAAGAAATTTCTATTTTTTCAAGTGTAGACGTTACGGATTAAAAACAATAATGTTATTAAATATGGCATGATTCCGTAATTTAAACACAATCAGACATATTTTATTCTAAGGGGTTTGATAAGGTTTTGTCTAAAATAATTAAAGAAGTAAATTACTTAACGCGCTCATAGTCGCTGTCGCACGTTTGATTTCAACTGGAGGCCAAGCAAGCTGCTGTGTATGGTTACACAATGACAACGCTTGCCAAGCAGTATGTGGTTCCGAGTATTTCCTCACAGATTTGCAGAGCGCTTGATCATCGTGCATCAACTACGAAAATCGATGCGTTTATTCACTTTTTGTGTTGTTATAACTACGAAAACATAGCCACTTACCAAGATTGCCGACTTCTCTTAATGACACTATGGATTATTCTAATATTTTAGTTTGATAAAAATCCGGACACGCTTAAAATAAGTAAAATCTATACAGAGTTTTGTGAATATTATATAAATAATTAGCATATGCTATAATGAAATGCGGACTTTTATCCACAAAATGAGATTTGGTACAATATTCTGAAATAAAGGCTTCCGGAGCTATGCGCTCTTAAAATGCGACAAATGAATTAATACGATACATTTATCCTTCAGTAACGTGACAAACGTTGGGTTTTAGACGCTAATATTTGATAAATATACTTTTCTTAGCACCGCTTATTAATAGGAAAAATTACAATGTAAACAAAAAATGCAATGTTTTTTGTTGTTCGATTTCACATGGAATGTTCCATATATCCGTGGCTTACAAGTGAAGTTTAAATTGTAACATTTAAGCATAAAACAACGAATATTTCAGAAATATTTAATCACACAAAAAAGATATTGAACATAAATAAAATTGAGTGAGGTAAAAAATGAGGTTTCGCTCAAACCGTTAGACTTTCTTTCGAGGAAATAAACAAGAAATAAGGAATTGTTTCCATATGTGATATTTAGGCTTAACCTAAATACAAAGTTTTTTTTTAATTGTAAGTTTTGTTTTTTAATTGCGTTCACCAGTACGAGTACAAACGCGCGCGATTTGTTCTGGGAATACCTTTCGGGACAGTTTAGGAGTCTTCAAAGCTTGCATTTCCGGGGAATTTACAATTCGAGGCTGGAGTTGATTGTAGCTCCTTTAGGATGGTATTTAAGAGATGACTAGGAACGTGCTGAGGAAGTGTTTACACTTCTCACAATGGAAACTACCAGACGTCTCTAGCCATCTCTCCAGCTCCGAGTTTTGTATTTCTGTATTATCTTAAGATATTGGTGAAGAAATTAATAGTAATTTATTTAACTAGTCGATAATCTTGACGATTATGGTACGAATGAATGTCACACCAGCACAGTGACTGCGAAATTTTCATGAATGTCATATAAGTTTATCCACAATACAACGTGTTATACAATTTTAGCATTATAAATACGTAGTATAAAATAAATCATAAATTATTTGGCATACATTGTTGGCACAAGTGGAGCTCTTCATAACTTTGAGACGTTAACTTCCCTCCCTGCATTTCATTTATTATTATCCGGCATGTTGAAGCGATAAACAAAACAGCCACTTGCATGCATTCCCTTGCTGGGAGAGAATCGAGCAGATGTTTCGGGCTGCAATGTAGCCTTTTATCAATACAGCATGGTAAGTAATCATAAAGTCATATCTTCATTATCTTATATTCAATATAGAACAGAGTTTTTTTGCATCTTCGTTGCTCGGAAGAAAACAATATGGTTTCATCTTCTCTGTACCATGACAACTTGGAATATTCGACAGTGATATTTTTGGCACACATGCCATAATGAACCAGTTATGCACAGCAATAACCTGTTTATAGTAATAGGATTAACTTAAAATATTGTTACACCTATTCACCAGTCTGTAGTTCGCAAATAATGCATTCTGCAATATAAAATCAGATGTAGGAAAAGGATTCTGACATTAGCCAATACCGCCACTGAACATGGGAGACTGACGTCAGCCTAAAATCATAACCGCCACCAGTAATCGATCTCCAGTCCCCCTAGGCGGCAGATGTTTGCCCTAATGAACTGCTGTTGATTATGGCGTTTTGCATTGAAGAGGGGAGCGAGCAAATAGTCTGTCTTACACCGTACTCCTCTCCTCTTAAATGCTGTTCGAATATGTAGCCGGAGTTTTGCTGAAAATTTTAACGCCCACCGCCGTGAAAGCGTTTTGAAACGTCACTTGTGCGGTAAAGTAATTAGGCCGAAAGAACACAATACAGCTCCCTGTGGGCCACTTTCCGCATCTTTGTTCTGAGGTTGTGCATGACGCCAGTGTAATTATTGCTTTGGTGTTGTGTTTCCTCAGGAAAGTATGAACTCCATGCAAATGTCGCACTACTGCTTGGAATGTATTAGATTTATGACGCAAACACTATCACCTCACGAGGAAATGACTCACAAGTCTTCGAGGCATTTCTTGCTCCGCTTTACATTAATACTCTTAAGTTTTTTCCTTTCCAAGAGGTTTTCCACAGGTAAATGCCGTTAACACGCTCCCATTTTTTGCGTTTTGCGTATACGAGAGCTGTAAAACACTACTATATACAGGGTGTTTCGCTTAAGCGGAAATTGAAAGTCCTAATTCGCCAAAGTTAAAGCTGTTAAATTCATGACCCACACCATCGTCATCATCATCATCGTCCTTGCAAGGTTCAGGCATTCCTGCCTGTCTCAGCTTCACAGTGCTATGAACATCTCTTCCTCGGATGTCCAACCTCGCAACCTTGAGGCCGATAGCTACTCGCCAAGACTGGGATTCTTTCAGTCTCATTCCAGATAGGCTCTCCAATTGTTTTTATACTCTTCTATATATTCATAAGTCATATATACTTAATTCTTCTCGTATAGTTTCATTTCTTATCAAAGCCATTCTTGCGCATCCTTTCACTCTACGAAGAAATTTCATTTCCGTTGACTGTATCTTACTTTTATCTTTCATATGTTATCCAAGTTTCACTTCCGAACATTAACACTGGTACAGCCATTATCTTATAAAATTTAAATTTTAGATCTTTTCGGGTTTTATTTTGAAGAGTTCTATTTATTGTTCCATAAATTGGTTGAAATTTATTCAGTTTATTTTCAATATCCCTGTCTGATTATAGCTTATATTACATCCCAAATAATCAAAATAAGTTATGTGTTTCAGCATTTCATTATCTCGGAACTATTTAAGACTTCATATTAAACTGTTTACATCAATTAGAAGCATGTATAAGCTCATCAATTTACTTTTATACAATAAGTTCTTTTATGCAGAAAAGTAGGATTATTTTCTTGGTTATACCATCTTTTGATTAAAATGTATCCGCAGTTATTTAAAAAAATAACCAACCTTAATTATAACACCAAAATAGATCCATAAAAACACTTAGTTTGTTTTTATCATCCTAAAATTTATTTTCTGAGAAAACGCGGCATTTACATAGAAAATGTTATTCACAGAAGCTGTTCAAAGCAAAAATGAGAAGAGAATCTCGCATATATTTGCAAAGAAAAAAACAAATGCCTTGAGCATAGAGAAGCTGTCATACTTACATTACCAATTTGTAGAGCAAAACTTCCCATAAAGTTTACCACCACCCTACTCGGAAGTGCATCGGAAATATTTTTTTTTTTTCTGGAGTAATGCAGAATACAGTAGAAAATAGTAGATGCAGTTCCATTTTAAAAGCATTTGTAAAATATAAGTATTGTGCTCATAATTATAAAATATGTCAAATTAAACAGGAAATTTCAATTATGTCTGTCTAAAAAAAAACTAAAAATGTCATTTTTGGTAGTTTTCGCCATTTAGTCTCCTTTTATAATACCAATAAGACGTATTAGTCGAAGAGATATAAATGTAACCATGTTTGGTTGTGCTGATCTTCCAATATATGTAACAATGATTGTCACTGACTGTGAAATTAATAAGTAATAAAGTGATTTAAGATTGAGCAGAAAAATCATCTGTTCTTTGTTAGCAGAAACAAAGTCTACGACGGATATACATGCATCCTAAATTTTGTAGAGAATTCAATATTACAAGACACTATTATGAGAAGATCTGTTCAAGATTAAAATTGTTATTTTTTGTATAAAAATTTTAAGTTCAATTTAATAAGGTGCTCATTTAAAAATATAGGCGTTTCTTTTATCATTGTAAGCGGAACGCCCTGTATATCCAGTACGGCTAAGCGATATGGTGTATACGAAAGCAAGCAGGGTATGATTCCAAAGTACGTATATTTTGGCCATATCTTGTACCGTTTCATAGGGGAGCCAGGCGTTTGTTGTCTTTCTGAGGTTCAGAAAGGAAGCGCCCTAGTTGTTGGAGGTTGTAGAGTACGATTTTTTTTTTTTTATGAAAATGGAATGTTCTAATACTTATGTGCCAATTTGGTCAAACTGTATAGCCTTTAACAAAACTTGGACAACGCACGAAATTAAGAAAACTTCAATTGATGAATCATCCTGAATATCTGCATACAGAAGATTTCACTAAGAACAGATGGAGGTTGACATTCTGAAGAAGGAGATGATGTGTTTTAAACACACACAAGTGTATTCCAAGCAGTAGGATGCTCCCGTCCTGCGTTTCACACAAAGCATCCGTTCTGACCGCTTTTAGAGGTGACATAGGTTATGACTGGCAGTAAATGTAAGCTAAGTGACTTCAAAAAGTATTCACTTACACTTCACTTACACTTTAAAACAGGTCTATTAGTCACATTAACGGAGAGAAAATTGTTGTGTTTAATATGTATAAAGAACAAACTATATTACAGGTTAAGTATTCTAGTGTTTTTCCAGATTTAATTAAAAACTTCACCTATTTTTTCAACTTTTCCATGTGTTGTGTTTACGAAATTATTTTATTCGCATTTAGTACATCAGTTTTTTATATAATAGGCACCTGACAATTTCACCGTTATATGATTTAAATTGACAGATAAATACATTTGTGAAGAGGCGCTAATGAGGAAGTTCGTTTAAATTGTTGACATTTATAGCAATTTTAAGTTTATATTAAACAGTTTTGTGTATTTAAGGCTTGAGAAAAATCGGTGCAATTTTCAACAAAACAATTATAAAACTGACAGAATCTTGGTAAACGCAAGAACACAAAGTGTAATATTGTTTGTTCTTTATGCTTATTGAGAATTATATTCTGCCTCCTTCAATTTTTGAAACAATCACAAATACGTTCTGGAGTCACGTATATGTCGATTATTTCGAAGTACACCAACTTGTTTGTTTACATTTTGACAATATTTTAAAATCTCTGTATCTTTGCAGCTTATAGTTCTTAAAATCCCACCTCTAAGGATTTTTTCCCTTTATTTTTAATAGCGTGTAGTTAGAAATCAGTAAACATTCCACATAAACGATCAAGTTGTAAAAATGTATAAAAGCAAGCATGGTGAAGAAATCTATTGCTTTGACTTCTTAAGAGGAGCAAATTTTAGCTTCCGTATTTCTAGGTATCTGCAAACTTCTCACACCATCCCACCCTAAAGCTAAAGACGGCCGCTAAACACGTACTAGTAATGGAAGTTGATACTTCACGCCTTAAGGGCGTTTCTTCACATCAGAGGAATTGAGGACTCTGTAGTCTGTCTGTGGGTTTTTTGCGCTTCAGTTAGCTTAGTTCTTCCTTTAATTTTACGCTGTGTACCTAAAGGTATTATTGTGCAAAAGGACAAAGGGTCTTTCTATAACAGACAAATCGCAAACTCTCCATGAAGTATTCTTTATAAACTCGAGTATTCGTTTAAGCAGCAATCCCTTGAAGACCTCATTCATGGCAATATACAGAGAAAGCCAAAAGACTACGAACCGGCTGCGCGGTGTTTTTCCTGTCCGCGTCCTCGGCGCTAGTTGCCGTCTGCTGCTATCAAAAAAAGGCGCGAATGAAACCATACAACATTCTTAAAACTACTTTTAAAGGCTTTACTTAACAACTTTATGAAAGGCTGAAATTGGCCACCGTCGTTGATAATACATTTTTGGCACCTCTTTAGAAAACCATCCATCACTCGCCATAGTTCACGTAAAGAAATTTCATAAATTTAAGTAAAGCCTTTAAAAGTAGTTTTAAAAATTTTGTATGGTTTCATCCGCGCCTTTCTATGATAGCGGCAGACGGCAAAGAGCGCCGAGGACGCGGACAGGGAAAACATCGCGCATCCGCTTCGTAGTCTTTTGGCTCTCTCTGTACTACACTGTATTAAAATAGGCAGCATTTAAATTGAATTTGAGCCCTAAGAAACTTCTCACCTATTTAAACATGTTTTTTGTAGTTTTCCTCAGTCGGCAGGCAAACCTGGGATTGGGTATCTCAATGCCATTACTCAAAGTTCCACCAACAGTTTAATACATAAAATCGACTGTACAGGAAGATAAGCACGCACCTTAGGAATCTTTAGGGCATTCACTGTCATAATTCAATAAACAAAATTTGTAAAACAAATTGATGTGTGATGGCAATGAGTGTAATTGATGGCTTTGCTTTAATAACTCATACAAGTAACGTTTGTGGTGTTTTTCGTAAAAATGTCTTTTTTAGCCATGGGCCCAAAATTCTTGTATTTCCGATAAAATGTCGAAATCGAATTTCCTTAATGCGGTATTTCGTCTAATCTAGATGAGGGATAAATGAACTAATATTTTCTAAAAAATTAACTTTAATGCTCTAGAGCAAACTGCGATTTCCCCGAGTCACAGAATATGCTAAGTGTACGACATTCCCAAGAACCATAAAGAACAACGAAAAAAAAAAAAATAAAAATAAAAACAACTGAAGATGTAACGGCACGGAAAAATTTCCTAGCCTGGCTTCCTTCGGAAGGGAAGTAAAGCCGGTGGTCCCGTGTCGTAATAAAAGAACCTCAAGCCTGATAAAGAGGTCTCGGAGCAAAATTTCGTGGCTTTCACGCCCAATGTGGAATGGGACGCTAAGAACCATAGTAGTTAAATTCATTATAAAAAGGAGGGGACAGTCACAAAGTAATCGCAAATCGCCGTTTCACCACCCCTGCTCTAAAGTAGATAGTATGCATTTAAATCATCAGTGAATTGTAATGTGCATATCTACTACAGATCGCATTTAGCTGTAAAATATAATATGTGTTGATATAACTTTACAGGGCTTATTAAAATAGCAATAACTGTGCAGGCTTATTAACAATCGCAATATTTTCTGAAGGTTGAACTTCACTAATTTTATTAAAGGCAGGTTAGCAGAAACTTTACAAACTAATACCTTTATTGCCGGTCCACATGTTACAAAGCAAGTGCTCTTCTTCCCAGTCGGGCAACGCATATGTTATGACAGGTTATTTCCTTGTACAGCAAATGGCTCTCAAATAAATGGATCCCATTTACGTTCCGGGAGTCGAAGCTCGATGCTCTTAGTGCCGTTAATATCGCCAGTCAGCATCGCTTTGCCAGCTATTACTAAACGCCTGAGGCATGCACAATTTAGTGCTCCAAGTTGACGCAATTTCCCTTTTGCGGAAACTGGATACAGATGTGTTTGTTTATGGCCTGCGCGTTGTTGTGCTTCATTTGTTTATCGCTGCCTTGGACAATGCTGGCTCGCACCTTGTCATATGGCGCTAGGTGGAGTTGCTTCGCTTTTGGTTCTTTTGTGTGCCCGTTGGAACAGGAAATGAGCCGACTGCACGTCAAAACCACGCAGAACGCATTTCTCTGTATATATTTGAAGCTAGCTAACTTCATACAACCTCTGTAGAGCTGACATAGCAGAAGGGTACATTTAACGCCACCTGTTGGGAAATTTCACATGATTTAAGTCCAGCAGCTTTCCACTATTGTCCGGGTTCAATACGTGTGCGCTTTCAATTACAGAAAAGTCATTTAAACTTAAAATGGTTGTAAGTTGGTACAAAAGGATCATTAAAAAAAATCTGATGAGTTACACTCACATGACTTTCTCTACTCTTGTACAACCTAATTTTACAAACGCCTATTCTCCATATGCTTCATGTTAATCGAGATATCGAGATGTCAATCTTATTGGTAATTTTCTTGTAGATGCAAGGGGAATATGGTAGCTTTTAAGCGATAGTCAAATATTTTAACGCTGGTTGCTATGTGGCGCAGTCCATTCTCTTTGCATGTCAGGACATAAAAAAATCTGATGTGTTACACTCACATGACTTTCTCTACTCTTGTACAATCTATTTTTACAAACGCCTATTCTCCATATGCTTCATATTAATCGAGATATCGAGATGTCAATCTTATTTGCAATTTTCTTGTAGATGCAAGGGGAATATGGTAGCTTTTAAGCGATAGTCAAATATTTTATCGCTGGTTGCTATGTGGCGCATTCCATTCTCTTTGCATGTCCAGGACCTAAAAAAAAATGAATAACGAATTTGAGAAAAAGTATAAGTATTGGAAAATTTAAGGAAATAACAAGCAATATCTCGAAAACGGTTCACTCAACAAAAGAAATGTATATGACATAAGTTGTGTATTTTAATGCGATCTACATTTTTTGTGTAGTAAAATTTTGTCTATCTCGTATGGTTTACCAGTTATGCAAAAGTCGTTCACAATGAAGAATACTTTTGGAGACATTCCCAGAAAATTCGAGATATACATTTCATTTCTCATGACATTATCTTAAACATATGATATTTTAATCAAAATCGTTAGAGCCATTTTTGAGAAAATTAAAATTTTCGAAAAATCTTCCATGTAAAGGGTAGTCTGGGGTGGGGGGATTTTCTTGAAAACCTTCGTGTCGCATCTCTGGAAGATACTGAACGTAAATACCAAGTTTGGTGTTCATCCGACTGTTCGTTTTTGAGTTATGCTGTTCACAGACACACACACACAGACAGACACACACACGGACATGTTTCCAAAAATGCTTTTTTTGGATTCAGGAGGTCTCAAAACATGTATTTCCGGTGAAATCTCGGTATCGAATTTTTGGGTGGAATGCAATACTTCCCCTACTTACTATACGTAGTAGAGAAAGTAAAAATAAATAACGTATTTGAGAAAAAGTATAAGTATTGGAAAATTTAAGGAAATAACAAGCAATATCTCGAAAACGGTTCACTCAACAAAAGAAATGTATATGACATAGGTTGTGTATTTTAACGCGATCTACACTTTTTGTGTAGTAAAGTTTTGTCTCTCTCTTATGGTTTACCAGTTATGCAAAAGGCGTTCACAATGAAGAATACTTTTGGAGACATTCCCAGAAAATTCGAGATATACATTTCATTTCTCATGACATTATCTTAAATATATGATATTTTCATCAAAATCGTTATAGCCATTTTTGAGAAAATTAAAATTTTCGAAAAATCTTCCATGTAAAGGGTAGTCTGGAGTGGGGGGATTTTCTTGAAAACCTTCGTGTCGCATCTCTGGAAGATACTGAACCTAAATACCAAGTTTGGTGCTTATCCGACTGTTCGTTTTTGAGTTATGCTGTTCACAGACACGCAGACAGACACACACACGGACATGTTTCCAAAAATGCTTTTTTTGGATTCAGGAGGTCTCAAAACATGTATTTCCGGTGAAATCTCGGTATCGAATTTTTGGGTGGAATGCAATACTTCCCCTACTTACTATACGTAGTAGGGAAAGTAAAAATGAATAACGAATTTGAGAAAAAGTATAACTATTGGAAAATTTAAGGAAATAACAAGCAATATCTCGAAAACGGTTCACTCAACAAAAGAAATGTATATGACATAAGTTGTGTATTTTAACGCGATCTACATTTTTTGTGTAGTAAAATTTTGTCTATCTCTTATGGTTTACCAGTTATGCAAAAGGCGTTCACAATGAAGAATACTTTTGGAGACATTCCCAGAAAATTCGAGATATACATTTCATTTCTCATGACATTATCTTAAATATATGATATTTTCATCAAAATCGTTAAAGCCATTTTTGAGAAAATTAAAATTTTCGAAAAATCTTCCATGTAAAGGGTAGTCTGGAGTGGGGGGATTTTCTTGAAAACCTTCGTGTCGCATCTCTGGAAGATACTGAACCTAAATACCAAGTTTGGTCCTTATCCGACTGTTCGTTTTTGAGTTATGCTGTTCACAGACAGACAGACACACAGACAGACACACACACGGACATGTTTCCAAAAATGCTTTTTTTGGATTCAGGAGGTCTCAAAACATGTATTTCCGGTGAAATCTCGGTATCGAATTTTTGGGTGGAATGCAATACTTCCCCTACTTACTATACGTAGTAGAGAAAGTAAAAATGTAAACTCAAGCCTTATAAGTGTTATCAGTAAAGAATTTACTTTCTAAGAGTAACATAAATTTCTCTACTTGTAACTATTTTCATATCTTTTTACAATTATTCATAATCATTTATATACTAATCATAATGACCATAAAAGCTTTCAATACACATTTTGTTAGACACTCAAGAGCATACAGGAGACTTAAAGGATCGTCGATTATTCAAAAACAGGTCGATAAATGCAAACTTGACATTACATATGTTTTCAGTTAGTTTATGAGAACAAAATGCACACGCAATAATTATATAAAACTAATTATTTAGTATATCAAAATATAGGGGATTTTATATAGTTCATGCATACACATGCAGTAAAATAGACAAAACACGCAGATAGGTTAGGTTACCAGTAGTGAATGCAGGAAATTCAACTTTTCGTGGCAGCATGAGCGGCAAGTGAATCAACAAATACTTGGCGAAAAGGGGTATTCCCATCATAATATTGCTGAAAGGTAAACATAAGAAAATAGACGGTGTATTAAATGTTTAAAGTGATACATCGGCATAATGATCCCTTCTATCATTTCACAATTTTTGTTAACGAATCACAGAAACGCACTGTATATACTCACGTATATGAGTTATTCAATAGCCGCCGAACATTTAATGGATAATTTATGTCTTTGTTTAAATTGCAAGTGGTTTGGCAGCACTCCATAAATTCCTTTCGATCTCTCGCCTACGAGTGTGCCTATCGATATGATCTTCGGTTTAAAGCTCAAGGTGATATTTGGCAATACGAACAAACACACTCATAGAATGTTAACGTGTGCTAGCGGAGATGTACACAATCATGGTGGTGATTTAAAAAGTCATGACAAGAATTAATTTGGAAAACTGATATCAACGTGTGATGAAGAGTACTTCCTGGCTGATGTGATAGAATCGTGATGACACGTTTCAATTTTCAGATCTCTAGCAACAGCTGGAGATGACGTGAACATTACTTCCTTCTCACTCCCATCCAGACGAGGTAAAAAAATCACATCAGCTGGTCGCTTCGATGCTATACCTAGGTATAGGTTAAAATATCACAGATGGACAGCTTGTTTCATCTGGCAATTTGTTTTCCAAATATAAAATAAAATTATGGAATTGTAGGTAATTCATAGTAGATACAAATTCAATCGTGCGGAATTTTCATGTTGGTTGAAAAATAAAATTGAATGACGCACATGGGTTTAAACACAAGATTTTTTATTGCATTCCCTTCTGTTTTCTTTACTTCTCTTTTTTTCATCTCCGGCTCTTTTCTCCTGCTGTCTTCTCTCTTCTTTCTCTAACCTTCTCCTATGCTCCCTTCCGTTGCCTTTTGTCCTCTCCACCCTTTGCTTTCTCATCTGTTTTTCGCTCTATTCCCCCTCTTTCCCATTCCTTCTATTTTCTATCCTTTCATTCTTTTTCTTATATCTTTTTCTTTCTCCTGTATCATGTTTTACCAATTCTCTCTTCCCTCATTTTTCTTCCCCGTTTCTCTTTTCTCATGTCTTGCTTTCTTTTACCTCTTATGTTTATTTCCTTATGCTGTTCTTATTTTTTTCTACTTCTTCTCTTGCATCCCTCTGTTTCCTTTATATTCGTTTCTTATTCTCTCTTCTCCTGTTTTATTTCAATTCTCGTTTCTCCTCTTCTCTTTCCCTTTCTGTAATTTTTTTCGTACCTTGTCGTATGCATTCTTCTCTTACCTTTATCTTCCCTTCTGTTTGTTTTTCTATATATTATCCTTCCTTCCATTTTCTCATATTTCCTTCTATTCCTTTTCTCCTTATGTCTTCTATTCCTTTTTGTGTATCTTTTCCATTAATTTTTCATCTTTCTCATTATCTCCTTTGCTCTGTTCTCCTCTTCTTTCTTTCTCTTTTTTTCCTCTGTGTTCTCATCTAACTACTCTTCTGCCCCATTGTCTTCATGTTTCTTGTCTTGTTCTCTTTTATTTCATTTTCTTCATTCTCTTTTATGTTCTCTCTTTTTATCCTACATCATTCTACTCCCGTCTTTTCTACTTTACTATTTTCTCTTCCATTTGTTTTGGCTTCTGTTTTCCCTACCATTTTCTCTTCTCCTGTCCTTTTTATATTTTTTCTCTATTTTGCTCATTTCTCTCTTCTCAGTACACGATTTTTGTGGTTTCTAACACTGTACATTTTTTTCTTTTTCAGGTGAGTACCAGATTACTGTAGATGTTCCGCATTTCTCAGCCTTGAAGGTAAGCAATTAAGTTAATGTGGAGTGAAAACTCTCACTTTGAAATCGCCTACGTAACAAGTGCAACGAACTAGTCATTAGAACCGGAGACATAATTAAGGCAGTTAAGAAGAAACCTGTGGTTTCCGCATTTGGAGCGTATAGCGTCGGCGGAGATAAAGCGCAGGAAAATGCCAGTGGTGAGATTTTAAATGGCTTGATGTATTTTAGATGGTTACATTAATAATACAGAAAGAGACAAAAGAAAAATAATCGCGAGTGTGACACTCAAGATCAGAGTATTCCTGCTTTGATACTTTAAATTAACGTAAACTAGAGTTCATTTATTGAAGAAGTTAAGCAATACTTTGCATTGCTGAGCATGTAAAACCAAGGAGAGAAGATTTATCCCAAAAAGATGTCCTGGTACAATGTTAGCATTGCCAATTGTTAGACGGGGAGCCTTTGTTTATTCAAGTTTTATTTCATTTGCTAGTTGTTAATCCGTATAAGTGCTTTATGGAGAGATAAATAAAAACGCTGAGAAAAAATTGTTTTGTAACTGCCTTATAGCTAGAATGGAATGCAATCGGTATCGGAGGGGACTCGGTACGATCCGGGGAATTCGGATATTGTACCTACGTCCCACGAGGGGGCACCCCCGGCAGGAAGGGATGAGGTGAGAGGAAACACCGGCCGGAACAGGAGTGACGGTACGGCAATGACAGGGTCCCTACATTTCTCAGATATAGACGCCCGGCAGTCGGACAGGCAACCAGAAACTCCGTCCTACATAGGGTCTAACGCCTCCGTGAGGGTGGTCCTTATACCCGGGCAACCAGCCGAAGCCCGAGAGACGGAGAAAGTTGACAGAGAGCATCCTTTTTCCCTGTCACGCCTCACCGAAATACCATGCCGACCTTCCAACCCTGAAAGAAACTAAATGAGGTGAAGGATGAACAAAATGATAAATGGTACGAAATTGAGGGACAGGAAATTCAGGGACTGAAAGTACTCCAGCATTCGCATGACAACCGCGGGGAACCTACCTAAAAAAAAAACCATGGGTTAGAGTGGGTGGTCGCCGGGTATCAAACCCAGGTCCTTCCGAACGTAGGCCACAGAAATTACGCCTGAGCCATCCCGCTCGATATAGCTAGAATAGTTTTTACGTCAATCAAATTAACTTTATTCACAATTCAGTTAAGGCTGTATATTACAACCGCTATGCCCTTTTCCAGTAGTGTTGCGTGTTTCCAATGGACATAAGCAATAACTGACCTACGGATCTGCATCCAAGGCAGGGCTAACAACAATAAATCCAGCTGTACTCGTCACTAACTAATCCCATTACGGAGTACCACACTGCTCCCCAAGTTAACGTGATACTGTTCTATTTTGTGATAAGGCCATGAAGGTGCCTTGTAGAAGGTAAGGTGAATACAGGGTGGACTATTTAAGTTGAGACTGTTCAATAACTACAAAACTAAGCGTTGTAGAAAGAAATGTCTTCAATTAAAGTTGGAAATGGGGGGGGGGAGTAAATGACATTAATCGTATTTTATTTGGAGGACTTTGTGATGGTCAATTTACATTTTTTAAATGGAAACCTACTTTTTTATGTTTTCTCATTTCTCATAAAAAAGCTAAACAACAGTTGTATAAAGCACACTTTTTAAGTTGTTTTCTCATTTCTCATACAAAACTAAACAACAGTTGTATAAAGCACTTTGCAATTGTTCTTACACCAAGGTAAATAACAAACGAAAGTTCCGAATGGCTATGTACGAAGAGCGCAATGAATGGTTGGACCATCCAGGGATAGTCATTCAGAATTTTCTTTGTCATTTACGTTGGAAAGAACAATTGCAAGGTGCTTTATGCGAAGGTTGTTTAGTTTTTTATGAGAATGATAAAATAACATACAAAATGTAGATTCCCATTTTAAAAGGTTAAATTGATCCTAAAATGATCATCATAACATTCCCCCCCCCCAAAAAAAAACACGACTAATGGCGTTTACTTTCCCCCATAATATCAAACAACTTTTATTCAAGACATTTCTTTCTACAACGCTTAGTTTTGGAGATATTGCACAGTCTCAATTAAATGGTTCCCTCTTTATATACACTACGTGATCAAAAGTATCCGGACACCTGGCTGAAAATGACGTACAAGTTCGTGGCGCCATCCATCGGTAATGCTGGAAGTCAATATGGTGTTGGCCCACCCTTAGCCTTTATGACAGCGTTCACTCTCGCAGACATACTTTCAATCAAATGCTGGAAGGTTTCATGGGGAATGGCAGCCCATTCTTCACGGAGTGCGGAACTGAGGAGAGGTATCGATGTAGGTCGGAGAGTCCTGGCACGAAGTCGGCGTTCCAAAACATCCCAAAGGTGTTCTATAGGATTCAAGTCTGGACTCTGTGCAGGCCAGTCCATTACAGGGATGTTATTGTCGTGTTACCACTCCTCCACAGCCCATGCAGTATGAACAGGTGCTCGATCGTGTTGAAAGATGCAATCGCCATCTCCGAATTGCTCTTCAGCAGTGGGAAGCAAGAAGGTGCTTAAAATATCAATGTTGGTCTGCGCTGTGATCGTGCCACGCAAAACAAGGGATACAAGCCCCCTCCAGGAAAAACACGACCACACCATAACACCACCACCTCCGAATTTCACTGTTGGCACTATACACGCTGGCAGATGACGTTCACCGGGCATTCCCCATACCCACACCCTGCCATCGGATCGCCACATTGTGTATCGTGATTCGTCACTCCACACAACGTTTTGCCACTGTTCAATCGTGTAATGTTGACGCTCCTTACACCAAGCGAGGCGTGGTTTGGCATTTTCCTGCGTGATGTGTGGCTTATGAGCAGCCGCTCGACCATGGAATCCAAGGTTCCTCACCTCACGCCTGTCATGGTACTTGGAGTGGATCCTGATGCAGTTTGGAATTCCTGTGTGATGGTCTGGATAGATGTCTGCCTATTATTCTTTACGACCCTCTTCAAATGTCGGCGGTCTCTGTCACTCGGCCTGTACGCTTTTGTGCTGTACATGTCCCTTCACGTTTCCACTTCACTATCACATCAGAAACAGTGGACCTAGGGATGTTTAGGAGTGTGGAAATCTCGCGTACAAACTTCTGACACAAGTGACACCCAATCACCTGACCACGTTCGAAGTCCACGGAGCGTCCCATTCTGCTGTTTCACGATGTCTAATGACTACTGAGGTCGCGGATAATGAGTACCAGGCAGTAGGTGGCAGCATAATGCACCTAAGATGAAAAGCGTATGTTTGTGGGGGTGTCCGGATAGTTTGGATCACATAGTGTAGGTAGTATTTCTTCTTGTTCGTGTCTGCCTCTGTCTCAATCCAACCATTAGTCATGGGTTGTAAAATGGACAAACGCATGAAAACTAGTTACATATATTATTTCACATAATGGTTACGAAATGTAGAAAATGTGATTTTGCCTATGAAAAATGTGTCATTATATCATTAACAAAAGATATTTACATGATAATGTTTTAATATGAAATTTCATTATTTTAATTGTTATTTTGCATTCATTCTGTGGCAATGGATCAGCATGATAAGTGTAGCAGATAATAATAGACATACATTCAGTTACTCTACCCGTAACAGATAACTACAAACTATGGTGTTATGTGTGTTAATTGTTATTTGTACCGCAAAGTGACTACGATAGTTTTAACTCTTATGTGAAAATAGCAGTTTGTCATACCCTTGATCTAAGTGGTTGCTTTCGATGACGTTGAATTGGAGATTTGCATCATTTCTATTTTTAATGTGCCTTGCCAAGAAACTATTTTTGCAAGGAAGATTGCTGAGGCTTGCCTCTTCTCGAAATACATACTTATCCCGGTTCTGTTCATAGCTTATACATGTGAATAAAATGAGCATTACTATGTTTTAAATATTAATGTGTAAATGGAAGAGCTTTATATTCCACATTGAGTTAAAGAAGACAAAAAACACAGGCTACACTATCAGAAATACTGCATCAGATAACATGAAAATATATGTTTTATAATTACAGTTTTATCTGCACGGTTTGAAGTAGGTTAGAGATGTGTAAAAGGAAGACACTGTCTTTCCAACCTCATACAGACAAGCTAAATTAGCAAATAATGAATATTCTGTTTGTTTATTTCACCACGTGGATGAATTTTATAACAAAAGGTATGAGAATGTTTTCCTTCCGGACAAAATAAGACTGAACTGCCTCTATGGTCTGGTGGTTAGCATGCTAGCTTCCAAATCCCGAGGTCCTGGTTTCGATTCCCGGCTGGAGGATGGTAATTTTACTTGAGCCACGATTATTCTTCGTCCTTTTGGAGTCTGGAAGTATGAGTGGGGGTGTAAACGTGTGTGAGTGTGAACTTAAAACCAAACGTAAACAAAGTAAAAGATTAACAGAACAGTAAACGAGCGAACATCATTGATGATGAGCAATTTTCTAAAGGTAAAAGCCTTAGGTGTCAAAAGTGGTATATAAACGAGGGAAAAAAAGACTACAATGTATCAAATAATTAACCAGTGCACGAATAAACAAAACAATTGTATAAATCTTTAATATTGAAATGTTATATGTAAATAGGAGGGGTGATCAGAAACTAAGGTTACAAAGCCTGCAGTGAAACGTGTACATCTTATTTCATACAACCAATACAACCAACTGATAGTACCAACTCGGTTTAAGTACTTGTCGCTTCGTGGGATGAGTTTGTATATTCCCTCCTGGTAAAATCCTGTCCTTGCATGTTCAGCCTCGTCTGAAGCGAATGTCGGCCTCCTAGGTATTCCTCCAAGTGTGGAAAAAGGTGAAAGTCGCTTGGAGCAAGGTCTGGGCTGTAGGGAGGGTGATCGGTGATGTCCCAGCGAAACTGCTTCAACAGCGTGGTGGTCTTGTGGGCTGTATGAGGTCGTGCGTTGTCGTGAAGGAAGATGACTCCTCGGTGAGAAGTCCTGGCCGTTTCCTCCTGATTGCTTCGCGCAATCGTGTCAAGGTGTCTTTGAAGAGGAGGGGTGTTTCCACTCCATTGATGCTGGGGATGTAGTGGTGGATCCATGTTTCGTCAGCCGTGACAATGTGGTGAAGAAAACTGTTCCCTTCCGTGCAGACTTGCCCCCATCTGCTTCTCCTTGTGTTGGTTTGACAGATTTCGTGGAACCCATCGTGAACAAACTTTCCGGTGCTGCAAAAAATCTTGAACAATGTGACGAACGCTTCCGAACGACATTTCCAATTCTACCATCATATCCGTAACGTGGACCTCCGTTTGTCCTGTATCAGCTTCTCCGAGCAAGCTGTGTTCAAATCTGTTGAAGGCGAGGATGGTCGGCTACTGCGACTCTCGTCGGTGACTTCTCTATCGGCCACAGCTTTCGACAGCATTCTGCGACATACTGACGAGACATTACAGTCTCTCTGTAAATCTCTACCAGCTGCTGGTGAATTTCAGCCACGGTTACATGTTTCGCCCACAGAAATCGAATAACGGAGCGAATTTCTTCGCGAGACCAGTTTTCCAAACGAGTCACCACTTCTGTTTACCTACAACTAGCACTGTAGGTGGCTGAAACTCTGCACAGTTGCCAACCGCATGTATTACAATTACCATACACCACTAATTTCTTTAGAACGGACGAAAATTCGAAATATCGGCCTTGTAACCTTAGTTACTGGTCACCCCTCGTATGGTATATGTACAGCATGTATATTAAATGTTATATGCGCAGCATATATTAGAAATATCGTTATGATAAATTGTTGTAATAACATTTTTATAAAACCGATATTTCGATTTTTTATATCCTAATCTATTATTAATCGTTTTTTGCTAAAAAAACAATGAAATTCCATAAGAAAGTGTATGCTCTGAGTGAGACATACGTAACGTAAATTACACACCAACTTTCACAGGAATTGGTTTAGTTATTTCTGAATATACAGTTAAAAACACTAAATGTTTTTTGAACTTCACTTTGCCCTTTAACAGAGTTATTTAAAGTTTTGCTGTAGGTGCTTGCGAAGACGCAGTTCCGCTCGTGTTGTGTTAACTGCGGCAATTTTTCCCTTTCCCCCCTTTACTCCGTCACTTCGTCTCTTCCAAACCCTTCTTTCTCCCACTCACACTCCCTCTGTCGTGGTGCAACCTTCATGTAATGTGATGTTTTGAAAGCCGGCAATCAAGCTGCTTTTTTCTGGGATGTTTCTGAATATTAAAGATAACAAACATTTTAATAGTACACAAACTTATGCCAGAGCGCCAAAGAAAATCTTCGGCGGATTTTGTATCGTTTTCTGGGGTCTTTTGAGGCGTGTCCTTCAGCTTACCTATCGCAGAGCGTGGTGGCTTGATAACACAGCAATAAGGGGCAAAAGAGGGGAGGTTGATGCCTTTGCTTGTTCTGGTGTTATTGAAACCAAAACATGTTTATTGTCTCAGATTCAGTCATACTTGCGAAATTACTCGTGGACGTAACGTGGGTATGTGGGAGGCTGGTCGCACTGTTACAGCAATTGCAACGGCAGTGTATAAGTGTTTTATAAAATTACTGGATTAAAATATTCCAGGAAAGACGGTCTACATACTCGTCATAAAGTGGGCATTCCGGGTAAAACACCCGCAGATGATGATATTCGTTTACTAAATGCAATTTACGCTTTTCTTATACTTTATTTATCATGTTTAGAAACTAGAGGTAAATGTGTATATGTATATGTTTTACGGAATATGACATACTTATTATGGCAATTAAATTGGGTTATATTTCTGTCTACATTCCTGTTGTATTCCTATGATAAGCAATATGTTAGTAAAGGTATATTAATTAATTATAGTTTGAATTAGAGGGAAAACAAGCTGATTTATGTATTATTTAGTTATGTTTGCTTCTATGCACCAACAAGCATTGATACCACTGTGAGAATGCAGTTCTGTTTATTTTTTGTTATACAGTATTGCTATGTATTTAATGAATACCATTCAAGCTTTAATTTGCACCCCCTGAAATTCTCACACTACACATTCTACATTTCGCTAACCTGGGCGCTCATCAAGTTTTCCCCTTAGCTTTCAAAGGGTTGCCGATAAGGTATGGGCTACCAATCACGATGAGAGGTCTGTATAGCAAACTGAATGCACTCACTCTACCTCTTTCTTTTTTAATCAATACGATCGAGAGCGTAAACATATATTTCGTTTCTACGACATTTTGTAACCTTTGTGATTTGTTGGTGTAACTGTTTAGCAGAAGGACTGGTGCATCCTTGCACCGTGGCCTAAAGCAACCAATGAAATGGCCATGACTTCGTAAGGCCACGCACAACGATAAATAATAATGTGACATAGATGCGAGGTGCAGTGAGATTTTCTTTGGCGCTCTTTGTACCTGTTCCTTACGCTTGTAGTGACACCGGAATTATGTTTCCCGTCTTAACGGGAAGGAAAAAGAAAAAAAAAAGGATTCAGAACTGGCTTTAGTCCAGTAGTAACTGGTTTAACTTCTCCCATCGAAATTACGTACACAGCCACAGTAATTGTCAGACTCCTTATACTTTAGTTACGTAACTTGTTTTACGGAATCCGATAGAAACCGATATAGTGGCAAAGAACCAATCTTAGTAGTTTTCTGAAGATGACAACCGGATTAACAGGCGAAGCATAAGGCGATGTTTTATCGTGTTGACCACGGCCAAAATGCGGGGGAATCTAGTTTCTATCGTATTAACGTCGGACACAGATACCTAAGTATGTTTTTATTTGTATTTACAGAAGGGCGGCGCGGGCGGCATGTTAGATTTGTGGTGGACAAAGCGGTCTCTAGGCGGATTTTCTCCGGTTTTTCCCGCCGTTCATTCCACAACTGCTCCATCACCTTTCCTTTCATCCATTTCACCATCATTTCATATCATTTGCTTCCTCACTCTCGTACCAGACTTCGGGATATTCTCTCTGATCCAGTGTTGCTCGTCGGCAGCTCTCTGAACCCAGGCACGCGCTTGTTAGTCCTGGCGATGTAAGTCCTACGCATTAGGAGGGTAATCAGAGAAAGAAGAAGAACAAATATTTACTGAATTTAAATATTGTCTAGATGTTTAATTTTTTTCTTTACTTCTTGCCACATTATGTCCTCCAAGCCATAACGTGGAGAACGTAGTTCATATGGAATATGGGAAAATTCAGAAAATTCAAGTATTTGTCGTAAAAATGTCTTAAATATTGGTACTTTAATCAGACTTCTTAAAAAATAATTTTATCGAAAAATTTTC
Source organism: Deroplatys truncata (assembly GCA_030765065.1). NCBI lineage: Eukaryota > Metazoa > Arthropoda > Insecta > Mantodea > Mantidae > Deroplatys > Deroplatys truncata. Next base: position 224,446,329 of record CM060975.1, read on the forward strand.
CTTGTAAAGGGTAGTTTGGGATGGCGGTGTTGCATCCTTGGAGGATGCTGAACTTCAATAGCAAGTTTGATATTCAATCGACTTTTGTTTTGAGTTATGCTGTTCACACACACACACACACACACACACACACACACACACACACACACCGACCATTTTCTAATTAGTTTTATCCAGGGAGTCTCAAAACATGCATTTTCGGTGAAATCTCGGTATCGAATTTTTGGGTGGAATACAATACCTCATCTACCTGCTCTAGGTAAGTAGTAAACTAGTGAAAGTAAAAAAGGTCTTATAACCTATGTCTCGGAGAGAACAGTCCTTTTTACTCTCTCTCTCTCTCTCTCACTCTCTCTCTCACACACACACACACACACACACACACACAGCGTTTTAAAATTGTACACACATTGGTATATTTGTATGGGAGAAGATAACTTTGGTATATTTCCCCATGGTTAAATTAAAACGCTTCCAGCATTTGAAAGGTAGAATGGCTGGATAGTATGACAGCTGAAGCAGGGATAAGTTGGCAGCAGTGTTGTATTGTAATTCTATCTTTTGTCCCTTCCTTTTGTGCGCCATTTAGTCGGTTGCATGGATGATCATTCCTCCAGACGCAGCGTTGCACAAGCTCGCTTCTTCGTCACGATGCATAAATTTAACCTCCACTCCCCGCGTTATTGCGACTTCCCGGCGTTGATAGAACACGTAGAGCAAGAAGTGATTTGTCGACACCCAGAACTTGCACGGTGTCGTTTTAGCTTCGGCGTAAATAAGAACTGGGGCGTAAATTTACAATCCCTTCAACAGGGCGCGAGTGCACGTGGCGACGAAACTTCGCGTATCACCTTTGTAGATAAATAAATAAAAGATAGACTTACAAAAAAAATTGTTCTCAATGTAGATGCTGTTTACGCCTACAAGTATGTCGTTTAGCTTATGAATTAGCAGCTTGGAATTTGCCACGATGACTGCCAAAAGTATTGAATTGTAACTTCACATCTCCATATCCATTTAATGTGTGCATGCTTAATTACATTAGTAGTTATATATTATATTTGTGGCTTTAGCGGATCCAATTTTTCGTTTTTAAGCTGTATTGTTCACACAAACGGATTTTTTAAATCTAAAAATGCCATTTATTTAGGGGTGTTTAAAACGTTTATTTCCAGTGAAATATTAATATCGAACTTTTGGGTAGAATTTAATACTTCCTCTGCTAATATAGCTTAAATACTAGAGAAAGCGAAAATTGCCTTTAATTTTTATGCAGCTGTGATATCAATTGAAAGTTACCGAGAATGATGATGAAAGGATTGCGCTGGTTTATTCCAGAAGCAAATGCAGAAGAACTTATGTTCATATTTATTAGAAAGGATAAAATGTTTGCGGAAAGTGGTAGTTTAATTTCCGTATACGTGAGGATTAGTGTAAATAACTTCACTTTTTGTCTGTTAACCACAGAATTGTTACTTAATACTATACTTTCATAGATGTAACTTGTATTTTATGTTATTATTACTTTTTCCATATATGGAGTGAAGTGAAATCCACTAGGCGGGTAAGTGAAGGCAGTTTTCTTCACTCTGTTTGCCTAATAAAATGCTCTAATCATCAGAAACGATTTATGGTGCTAATCCAGCAGTCCAGAAATTTTCCCATATTTAACTCACTGGGTATTTGACTCATTTTTCTCCAGATTTTCATCCATAGGGCAGAGGTGTAAATATTTAGAATTCCATTAGGTCATCTTTTGTCTCGCTTCTAATGAACCGACTGGAAACTAAATAGACAAAGATTACGCAGAATATGATTTATGCGGAAAAGAAAAGGCACTGTAAACAAGTTGAGGAAATGTTGAATGGTTAATATTTTTAACCTGAAATTCAGTTGTTTTAAGTATTAACGAACAATGCATAGTTTAAATTGTGATCATGAACCGTCGCTATTATCCAATCTGATGTTTATAACGGATACACTTGACCTGTTATTGTTACCGATAACGGTTACTATAAACTAAGGCGTAATAACCCAAAGTAACTAACAGTTGCAACATATACACTAAAATAATTGTTTGACTCGCCACGTAATAATTTACATGAACTATAAATTACATGGTGATTACATTTTTATTACTGCTGCATGGCTGATTAATTTTGTGTGTATTATTCATTCGTGTTGTGCCAGTATTGCGTCTGCGGTTGTATGATACTCAGCCTTGTCAGAAATAAATTTTAAGAGGTTATAATTTTGCACAATTCCATCAATTAAACCTGACAATCTCCAGATACCTCGGGCTTGACTATTACATGACGTGTAATGGAATTGACCTCCTCCGCATGTTAAAACTTCAGAACCCATTGCTTATTTCCCACCCCAGGGATAACGGAGCATTTGAGAAATAGCCCCATTAAAGCGTAGAGGCCAACAAGGTCAAGCCCATCACTTTGGGAAGCCAACTTCTTGATCCTTCCAGAAGATATTTCTCGCAGACTGCGGTATGCTGTTTCAAGCACGCGATGCTCTCATTTTCTGCACCTCCCGTGGAGTCCAGACCGTGCCAGAGAACATTAATTTGAGTGCACGTACATAGCATTCTTGTTTTGGCAACGAGTTGTGAACTTAATTGTGCGCATCTTTGCTTCCGCAACAGAACAAACATTGCAATCGTTGACGTGCCGACATGGGATCCAGTGCCAATTCTCAGCAAATAGCCCGTTACCTCTTCAAGGCAGCGTAAACAAGAAGTGATATGGAAATACGAGTGCAACGAAGATGAACTAGACCTGTTCAAGGCAGCGTAAACAAGAAGTGATTTGGAAATACGAGTGCAACGAAGATGAACTAGACCTCTTCAAGGCAGCGTAAACAAGAAGTGATATGGAAAGACGAGTGCAACGAAGATGAACTAGAGTGGATTCCGATGGGGATATAGTAAGTTAACGTCTATACATACCAAAACTTCGAATGAGTTTACTTTTTATTTAATTGTAATTTAGTTTAAGCCAAAACTTCTTAAATATTGAGGGGGGGGGAGTTTAAAACCAGGATTAATTGCGGTTTATTTTCCACCCTCTGACTACCACCAATTAAATTACACCCCTATATTTATTACTTCCTCTACTACTTAGCTATAGTAACTAGAAGAAGTATTGTATTCCACCCAAAAATTCCACATGGAGATTTCACTGGAAATTCATGTTTTTAGGTTCACTGAATAAATTTTATTTTTAGAAACAGCATAACTCAAAAAAGAAAACTTGATTAAGTACCATACTTGGTATTTAAGTTCGGCATCTTCAGGATGTGACACGAACATTTTCCAGAGAATCTCCCCACTCCAAACAATCCTTTATATGGAAAATTTTTCGAAAATTTTGATTTTCTCAAAAATGGCTTACTATTTTGACAAAATACCTATAAGATATTTTCGTAACAAATAAAATGCATATCCTGAAATCTCTGGAAATAATCTCTGAAGTCCTCTTCATTTTCAATGAATTTTGCATAATTGATAAACCATAAGAGAGAGTTAAAATCTTAGCTACTACACAAAAAATCTTGTGTGTTACACTCACATGACTTTCTCTACTCTTGTACAAACTATTTTTACAAACGCTTATTCTCCATATGCTTCATGTTAATCGAGATGTTAATCTTATTGATAATTTTCTTGTAGGTGCAAGTGGAATATGGTAGGCTTTAAGTGATAATCAAATCTTTTAAGAGCTGGTACTATGTGGAGCATTCCATTCTCTTTGCATGTCCAGGACATAAAACACCCAATATCGAACTCCCATTTGAGAAACAGTATAAGTATTGAAAAGTTCAAACAAATAACAAGGAATATCTTGGAAATGGTTCAACTAATTAAAATGTTTATGACATAAATTGTGTATTTTAACGCGATCTGCATTTTGTGTGTAGTAAAATTTTGTCTCTTATGGTTTACCAGTTATGCAAAAGTCGTTCAGAATGAAGAATACTTTTGGAGACTTCCCAGAAAATTCAACATATACATATTATTTGCCATAAAAATGTCTTAAACATATGATACTTTAATCAAAATCATTAGAGCCATTTTTGAGAAAATTAAAATTTTCCAAAAATGTTCCATGAAAAGGGTAATCTGGGGGGATTTTCTTGAAAACCTTCGTGTCGCATCTCTGGAAGATACTGAACCTAATTACCAAGTTTAGTGTTTATCCAACTGTTCGTTTCTGAGTTATGCTGTTCATAGACAGACACACACACGGACATGTTTCCAAAAATGCTTTTTTTTTTTGGATTCAGGGGGTCTCAAAACATATATTTCCGGTGAAATCTCGGTATCCAATTTTTGGGTGGAGTACAATACTTCCCCTACTTACTATACATAGTAGAGAATGTAAAAATGTACCTAGATTTTTTTTTTGAGTTAACGATTTTCGAGATGCTCTTTGTTAGTTTGAATTGTCAAATACTTCTACTTTTCTCAAATAGGAATTGCTATCGTCTCTCTCTTTCGCTTTCTCTCATGGTTCATGCGAAGAGATCCAATTTCCAAGCCACACGGTCTTTAGAAATCTGCTAACTTACTGTGTCGTACAACGAAATGTGTAAATGTGAATTGATAGTTTACCTGAATTAACAAGAAGTAGATAGAATAATTAGCTTTAGTAAGAATAATTTATTGAAGAGCGAGTACGGAAAGTCGCGCGAATGTAATACATAAGATTTTTCGAAAACTCTTAACATAATAGACATGATATAAGCATAATGTTGTGAGAAGTTTTGTTATACACAAAATGTCGATAGAATACATGTTCAACGGGTTACATAATGTTTTTATTCATTCCGATTTTTCATAAATAGGTTACCATGAGGTTGCATTGCAAGCATAAAGGAAGAGACACAAGTTTATGTACTGTTGAAACTTTATTAACGCTCCAAAAAGAGTTTTATTGTGGATTTTCGAAGCTTCACATGACCAAGTACACTGCAGAAAGAGAGGGAGAGAAGACGGTGGGGTGGGGAATCTGGGGGGAGAAGGGGTGCAAGAGACAGACAGACAAGCTGAATGACAGACAGACAGAAAAATCTCCACATTTAACGCACGGGCAGAGCTGCGGGCTCTGCATGGTAGGTAATTTTACAATGAAGTAATCTAGATCAAAGGTGAATTTTTTACTGCCTGAAAGTGTTTGAGGCATGTTAATGCCAGCTAGTTAACAAAACATTCCAAAGGTTCGTTTTGGGAAAAACGAAATGATTAGCAATGTAAATGTGAATTATGTTATGGTGTTGTATTGGGAAAATAGTTATTTAATAATTGTACATATTGTAATGATAACCAAAACCTTTTTACCTTTCTGTTTATGTACCACGTATCAATTAACTTTATTTTATTATGTATCTGCTTAACTTACATAGTCAGCATGTTGATTTATTTCATATGATGCTTGGTAACTAAACAAACTGTTTATTAATACATGCTAAGTGTAGAGTGTTCCGCATTTATAAGAATTTAAATAGATCTTCGATCGAATCATAAAAAATGAACAACACTTTAAACATCAAATTCTTAATCACCAAGACTTGGTATGCGAGAACGTGAAGATATGGTTCTTTTTGAACTCCAAATGGGTAAGACACGTTCAAAACTGTCTACTTCAGTCCCATAGGAAGGAAGACGTTTAAAAACTTAACTGCTTAACTTACGTAAATGTAATTATTTAAAGATATATTTAAATCATAATTCGACTTTTCATTTTATATTAAGCAAATTGAATTTGGTACCAATTTTAGAGATTATATTAATAATGCTCATCGCTCTACCAAACAGCTGCCTTAAAAACATTCATAATTCATAGACTAACATTATTTTTACTTTAAATGATTTCAGGTTCACACTAAATTGTTGCAGATATAAACTTTTCCAGCAGTCTACCATAAAATGTTTAGTGCATATTCTTTTACTTTTCATGAGCTCACTGCAGGCGTAAGTAAAATATTGGTGTGTTTTATTTGTTGTTATCAACCAATTGAAATTGAGTTTTATTTATGGACACTCTTTAACTGCTGTGGTTCTTAGCGTCCCTTTCTATGTGGGCGTGAAAGGCCGAAAATTTAGCTCAGGGGTCTCTTTATCAGGCTTGAGTATCTTTTACGTGCCGTAAATCTACGACACGGAACCACCGACTTTACTTCCCTTCCGAGACAAGTGATGCTAAGGATTTTCACATCAGAAATAACCCATCACTCATCGCCAGGTTTGAACCCGTGACCGCGGGAACTAGAGACTAGCCACGGAGGATGATAAGCATATATGTGTGTAATCCGTATAATCGTAAAGGAATATAAATGTGCAGAGATGTGTCGGAGTATTACACGTCTGCGCCTTTTTTCTTTTTTTCTTTTTTTAATGCTTTTCATTTCTTTCTAATTACATGCAAAACGGCTTAGTGCATACTTTTCGACCGGAGTCGTGCGCATTTACAGTGTCATTTGTTGTGTGTTATTATAAGTCTCTTTTGGCGCTGTCATCGGATGGACAGAATCCGCGCTTGCGCGGGACTATAATAGAACAAATGAATAACGGTTGAAGCGTACTGAATTAAAGTTGCTAAAATATGAATAGGAATGAGATATTTTACATAAAATAGTATCAGGAACTGGTAGAACTAAGTGTATGTGGCATAAATGAAAGAAAAAGCAACAAGACAAAAATAATCTGAGAGAGAGGAAGGATAAAGAAGAGCATAGAGAAAGTGGAAAAGAGAACACGAGCGAGATAACGTGTATAGCTAGCCTTTAACTTCCTGCTTTCCCAGCGCCAGTGTCTCGTCAGATAAGATAAGGAAGGCACCTTTATTTATTCACCTTTATGATGGGCATGCACCAGGTCAATATAGCGTTATCTCGCCCACAGTATATGTACTTTCTTTTCAGCATCGCCCCATTTCCGTCTAATGGGTAGAAAAACTCGGTATTATCATCAGGACTTTGTCCTAGGGGGCAATTTTACAGCATGGTTGCCTCCTACTCAGCGGGCATTACTTCTATCCCCATCAGCGTGCAAAACTAGTAAAGGAGTTGCTTGCCTGTTGAACATGCATCTGCTGGGAATAGATGAAAGTATGTTTCTGTCGCTAATAAACTCGGTTATCGCATCTAGAGCATAAAGAGGCCACAAGAAGAGTGTTAAAGCAATGGGATGTTATCACTGCCTTCAGGTTTTGTAAAGCTGTTTACTAACATGTGTGGACAAATGAAAGATAGTGTATAAGAGTCACACGGCTTTCTCTGCCTATATTTCGTAGCAATGAAGATGAATGTGTCAAAACTGCTTACCAGATGGCGGGGCGGCCCTAATGTAAGTAGCAGAAGCGTAGTAGGCGCCGAACGTTGCATTAAGTAAACATTTAAAATAAATATTGCTAAATATCATTGCGCTCGTAGTGGAAAAGTTGACAGTTTTTACCCTTAGGATCTTACTTCAAGAGGAGAATTGTTGCTACCCAAATATCAAGCTTTTAAACTTCATCGTTTTGTGCTTGCGTTGCTTTAAATAATAGAAATTGTGCTGATCATTGTAAATTGCGCTTAAGATACATAGACCAATAGGCATTATGCTATCAACTTCTCTGTTTTAAACGTGCAGGCTTAGGATGCAGTGATACGTTCACATGACTTTCTCTACCCTTTGTCATTTATTAGTGGGTATACAAATTATTGCTTACTCAAGCTTATTTGTCTATTACATTTTAATCCAAATAAACCTTTGCAGAAATAGCTACATTATACATTTCGTTATAGTTACAAGGTGGACAATGCTACTCAAGTATTTAAGAACTGGACGCTATAAGCTGGCCTTAAAAAAATTCCATGTTTCCATGCAATCGCGCGAAACAACTGAATGTTGAAAAGATTTTAAGAGCCTTTAATAACGGATGTCTCAGAACGGCTTATACCACAAAAGCTTATTTTAATTAAATTGTTTTAAAGAGATCCATAATTTTGGTGTAGTGCATTTTCGTATGTCGCTTAACGTGTGCCAGTTATACAAGATTATACAAAATATCTTCCCAATGAAGTGGACTTCACAAGCTATTCCCAGAAAATTGAGGATATACATTTGATTTGTCATGTAAATATCTTTTTATATCGTATTTTAATAAAAATCGTTGCCATTTTTTAGAAAATCAAAATTTTCCATGTAAAGGGTAATTGGGGTGGGGGGATTTTCTTGAAAACCTTTGTGTCGTAACCTTGGAAGATACTGAGATTAGATACCAAGTTTGATACTTATCGGACTTTTCGTTTTTAAATTTGTTGCTCACAGACACACACACACGCGCGCGCGGACCTTTTTCTAAAAACCTGATGTGTTACATTCAGTTATTAATGGGTATACAAATATTCTTACGAACATTTAGCTTCTATCTACTTCATTTTAATTGAAATATTCCCTTTCGGAAGTAGCTACATTACACATTCGTTACAAATACAAAGGTAACATCGATAGTAAAATTTTTAAATCTGAACACTATACGCTGGCCTCAAAATTTCATACTGTTTCCGTGACATCGAGAGAAAAAACTGAAAATTCACAGGACTTAAGGAATAACTATTGTACAATTCGAAACATTACTAACCGATATCTCGGAAATGGTTTATGCTACAAAAAAAGTTGTTTGGAATAAATTGTGTGTTTTAAAGAGATCTACAGTTGTTTTTTTTTGTGTAGTGCGTTGCGGCAGTATCTCCTCCTGCCTGTGTTGTGGTGGTTTTTTAATGCCCGTTGCTCGCGGCTTACCTTGTTGCATCCTCCACGTTGACTCCAGATGTTAGCAGTATGCTGGTTCTCTGCATTTTTTTTATCCTCGGCTAGCTGTAGTAATTTCTAAACTATGTGGGAGCATGGACTTTTCCTGGGTAAAGGAAACGTAGATCTCGGGTGGTGGTAAAGGAGAAAATAGACGTGCTTTCGTTACTAAAAAGACGACACTGCAGCTTCTTTTATTCAGCAACTTCTGATGGTACACAACGCTGATATTTTCGCCGTTAAAACATTGTCCACTGCTGTTGAAACATGGCGCGGATATGACGCGAAGTTTAAATATGCTTATTATATCTCTTTATGCGTAGCGGTGCTTATGTGTGTGGCGAAAACTGTCTTAATTCACTTTTGGCGCCATATCTCTCAAACATCCTGCAGCATCTCTCCCTGCCTGTAGTTTTGCAAGACCAAATGACAAATGACCACCAATTTGTTCCTAACAGATCCATTTATAGTCGCAGGCTTCTGGGGCTGCTTCCTTTCCTATTGGTCCATTTTTAGCGCCACTCAACGCGTCTCACTATTTCATATAAACTTACAGGGATCTCATTGGTCCAAGTTTAACATAAATCGCGGCTTTTCCTAAATTTACCGTTAAGCTAGTTGTCTCTCTCACTTGGTCACGGCGAATTATCGTATAAAGGAACAAAAACTCTACACCCTCGCTGTATGAACAATGCCCCTGCGACCAGAGAGACATCGTAAGACTAGACTTTCTGCCTTCGAAGACACTATTCCTGTAGCTAAGACATTTCGTCGTGGACAGTATTTTAACATAGCGCTTAAATTATTTACATTAAACAATTTATAATTCCTCTAATATTAGTAACCTAAATACAGACATATCGTTAAATCACCCTTCTTAAACTATACAAGCAGTAGAAGAAAAAGATATGTACATAGCATGATTTAACATCAATAAAAATTAATTAATCAAATTATCTATAATTACATTTCTCGGGCTCGGCCTAGAGTTGCCGTTTCAGCGTTCCGTCCATCCCATAACTTTAACAGCTGTACAAAATTCCTTCCGAATGAAGAGGACTTCATAAACTATTCCCAGAAGATTCAAAATATCTTTAATCTGTGTTTTAATGAAAATCGTTAGCCTTTTTTTAGAAAATAAAAAATTTCGAAAAATGTTTCGTGTAAAGGGTAGTTTGGGGTGGGGTTACTTTCTTGAAAATCGTGTCACATCTTTGGAAGATACTGAACACAAATACCATGCTTGGTAGTTATCCGCTTTTCATTTTTGAGTTATGCTGTTCACACACACACCTTTTTCTAAAAATGCTTGTTTCCGATTCAGGGAGCCTCAAAAGATGTATTTCGGGTGAAATCTTGGTATTGAGTTTTTGGGTAGAATGGAATACCCTTTCTACCTATTGGTAGAAGTAGGTAAATATAGAGAGAGCTGGCGCAGTTTTTTGGGCATATATGGGAAAGGATAGGGAAAACGAGGCTGGATGGGGCGGTTCAAGGAGGAAAATGGGTTTATATGGGAGAGATAGGGAATACGACGAGCGATACTATGCTAGACAGGGTTGAAGGAGGGAAATACGTTTATATGGAAGGAATAGTAGAGAGGTGTTAGGCTAGACAGAGGCTGAGGAGTAGAGTAGGGTTTATATGAAAGGTATAGGAAAACGAGGAGGGGTGTTAGGTTAGACAGAGTTGAAGGGTACAGCATGTCTTTTATATGAGAGAGGTAGGGAGCAGGAGCAGGGGTGTTAGGCTAGACAGAGTTCGAGAAGTAGAGTATGGTTTATATGAAAGGTATAGGAAAACGAGGAGGGGTGTTAGGCTAGACAGAGTTGAAGGGAAGAGCATGTCTTGTATATGAGAGAGGTACGGAACAGGAGCAGGGGTGTTAGGCTAGGCAGAGGTCGAGAAGTAGAGAATGGTTTATATGAAAGGTATAGGAAAACGAGGAGGGGTGTTAGGCTAGACAGAGTTGAAGGGCAGAGCATGTCTTGTATATGAGAGAGGTAGGGAACAGGAGCAGGGGTGTTAGGCTAGGCAGAGGTCAAGAAGTAGAGTATAGGAAAGGTATAGGAAAACGAAGTGGACTGTTAGGCTAGACAGAGTTGAAGGGTAGAGTATGTCCTTTATATGAGAGAGGTTGGGAACAGGAGGAGGGGTGTTAGGTTAGGAGAATTGAGTATGTATTCATAAGGAGAGACGAGAAAACGGAGAGAGATCCTATGCTAGGATAGACAGGTGTTAAAGTTAGGTTAGATAGGAAACCAAGGAGTGATACTCAGCTAGAGGGGGGGGCAGGAGGAATGCGCTTTATGAGAGGTAGGGGATACGGGGAGTGGTGTTAGGCTAGACAGAGGTTGAGAGTAGAGTAGGCGTTTATATGTATGAGAAGTATAGAACAGGAGGAGGGGTGTTAGGCTAGACAGAGGTTGAGGAGTAGAGTATAGTTTATATAAGGGTATAGGAAAACGCGGAGAGGTGTTAGGCTAGACAGAGGTCGAGGAGTAGAATATGGTTTATATGAGAGGTACAGGGAAACGAGGAGAATTGCTAGGCTAGACAGATAGTGAAGCAGTAGGAATATGGACTTATATACAGGAGAGATAGGGAATAGGAGGGGAGGTGTTAGACCTTGAAAGCGACTTTAGACGTTAACTTCGTGGAAAACTGTTTCATGTCAATGTTCTAGACATGCCCATCACGTAACCCATTCAGGGAAAAGGTGACCAGCAAAGGGAAAAATGTTACCAGCAAAGGGAAAAACGTGACCAGCAAAGGGAAAAAGGTGACCAGGAAGGGGGAAAAGGTGACCAGGAAAGGGAGAAAGGTGACCAGCAAAGGGAAAAAGGTGACCAGCAAAGGGAAAAAGGTGACCAGCAACGGGGAAAAACGTTTCCAGCAAAGGGAAAAAGGTGACCAGCAATGGGAAAAAGGTGACCAGCATAGGGAAAACGTTTCCAGCAAAGGGAAAAAGGTGACCAGCAAAGGGAAAAACGTGACCAGGAAAGGGAAAACGTGACCAGCAAAGGGAAAAATGTGACCAGCAAAGGGAAAAACGTGACCAGCAATGGGAAAAAGGTGACCAGCAAAGGGAAAAAGGTGACCAGTAAAGGGTAAAAGGTGAGCAGTAAAGGGAAAAAAGATGACTAGTAAAGGGAAAAAGGTGACCAGCAAAGGGAAAAACGTGACCAGCAAAGGGAAAAACGTGACCAGCAAAGGGAAAAACGTGACCAGCAAAGGGAAAAAGGTGAGCAGTAAAGGGAAAAAGGTGACCAGCAAGGGGAAAAACGTAACCTGCAAAGGGAAAAAGGTGACCAGCAAAGGGAAAAGCTAACCCACTCACACTAACAGGTAACTAATTCAGCTAGTATTGCAAGAGGCTGACTGCATCATAGCAGTGTATGATTTCACAGGTAACTCAGCTAGTATCGTAGGTATTTAGCATAATTCAAGTGTGATAGGTGTATAGAGTAATTAAGTTAGCATTACAGGAGGGCAGGTTCCAGGAGTCGGTTATAATGTAGTTTCGTATTTCACAGATAGTTCAGGTAAGTATTTGGGTAATCAGCGTAGTTTCACAGATGCTCGTGATAATTTCGATCAGAGATTTGTATCACAGCTATTTAAGGTAAATGCAGGTGATTCAGGTTGTATCAATGGTATTTGAGTCATTTTAACAGATAATTCATCCAGTATCATTGATATTTGAGCGGCAAACCAGATAGTATCACAGGTGATCGTGCTAATTTAGAACAGGAATTCGTATCAGAACTAGTTAAGGTAATTTCACATGATTCGGGTAGTATCACAGGTATTTAAGTCATTTTAACAAGTAATTCAACTAGTATCACAGCTACTCATGGTAATATAGAGAGTAATTAGATTATAAACATTTCTCATCCAGCGTTACAACAATTTATATACTTTTTTCTAAATCTTACAAACTTATTATATGTTAAACAGTTATAAACTGCAGAGATAAACTGCATATGGTTCACAAATTAAAAAGCTTTGCGTCAACATACCTTTATTTAAGTTCGTTGTAGGTGCCTCTCCCCTTTATCTAGGCTTCAGACTAACACTAGTATTTGCTCCTAATGGCAGGGTTACCACCTTTCCTTCCATCTTCCCCTTTCTTCACCATTTGTCTGCTAGTTGCATACACAGCACATGAGTAAACCTTAATTATTTAAATTGTAGACTCGCTGAGAAAATCTTCATCTTCGGATTACATTCTCTTAAGTACTGTTTGTAATACTGTAATGTCCATACGCATAGGTAGTTATTCCATCCTCAGCAATAATTCTTTTATCATCAAAGGGATTCAATGTAATTTTATTCACTTGCACTGCGGTAACAGCATGCTTTCGTGATAGGATTAGATTCATGGGCGTTCTGATGATTTCACTGGTTTTAAGACAGTCTGTATAGCTGTCAAACGAAATGTACTGCTTAATAGCGCTACGTTTTATACCTTTAATCTTTTTTATCATTGACCCTTGAATATCTAAGGCATACATCTTAGGACGTAGTCCAACAAAGCGTAGGATGATTTTGCTATTAGCCTCATCTTTAAATTTTCCCAATACCTTCTTGTTCTGAGTAGAGTAACATATATGGTTGACAGGGTAATCAGCTGTATCGAGATGCTCAAGAAAACGTAGCTTGTCCTGGTACACATCTTCAGTTGTTACACGATGAATGAATGAATCAGTGTCCATATACATAAGCTTCAGGTTTTCAGCTCCATAATAAGGCAACAACACGTCGTAATGATAGTGATACATTAATGTCTTGGAGATGTCCAACACACTCATACCAATGAATATAGACTTGTTGAATACAATCTGACGAGAGGCCATATGTACAGCAGCTACAATGATAGCAGCAATAGATCCTGCAGCTACAGAAACATCACCCGCAGCCTGGACAATAGCTGTAACAGAAGCAAATACAATAGCTACCGTAGCAGATACAGCAGCTGTACGACAATAGATGTAACAGATCTTACAGATGTAGCAACATCTGCTACAATAACAGCAGCGACAAACACCAGTTACATAACAGCTGTAGGAGCAGCAGCAGGAGAGATTTAGCACTCTTAGCAATAGCAAGCATCACAGCAAAGATATTCCAGCTATAGCTTCACCCACCACAGCAACAGCAGTCATCACTCCAGCTGTAACATCAAATACGGAGCTGAAGTAGTAGATACAACACTGTAACATCAGCTACAGCAATAACAGTATCAGATCAGGTAGCTGTAACAGCATTAGACATAGTCAGCACAATACCTATAGCAGAAGCAAATACAGAAGCTATCGTAGCAGATACAGAGACTGTACAACAATAGCTGTAACAGACCCCACAGCTGTAGCAGCATCTGCTATAACAATAGCAGTAGCCGTCGCATTACATAACAACTGCAGCAGCAGCTAGAGATTTAGCAGTGTTTAGCAATAGCAAGCATCACAGCAATGATATTCCAGCTGTAGATTCCCCTACCGCAGCAAAAGCAGTCATCACAACATCAACAGTAAATACGACAGATGTAGTATCAGATACAGCATCTATAGCAACAGTAGCTACAGCGATAGCAGCAATAGATCCTGCAGCTGTAGCAGCATTAGACACAATCAGCACAATAGCTGTAGCAAAAGCAAATACAATTACTATCGTAGCAGATACAGCAGCTGTACAACAATAGATGTAACACATCCTACAGCTGTAACAACATCTGATACAATAATAGCAGAGACAACAACCGGTTACATTACAGATGTAGCAGCAGCTAATCCATTTTTTGTTCAAATTTAACAGCTTTATCAGTTAAATCATTGCTTCAATAAACAAGGATTGCAAGGGTAGACGTCTCTTCCCTTTATATAGGCCTGAGACTAACACTAGTATTTGCTCCTAATGACAATGGTTACCGCCTCCCCTTCCATCTTCTCCTTTCTTCACCATTTGTCTGCTATGTGCATACACAGCACATGAGTAAACATTAATTTTTTAACATTGTAGATTCGCGGAGATCATCAAAGGGATTCAATGTAATTTTATTCATTTGCACAGTAGTATCAGCGTGCTTTCATGATAAGATTCATAGGTGTTCTCATGATTTCACAGGTTTTAGGACAATCAGTATAACTCTCAAATGTAATGTAATGCTTAATAGCACTACGTTTTTTACCCTTAATCTTTTTACCATTGAGCCGTGGATATCTAAGGCATACATCTTGGCTCGTAGTCCGACAAAGCGCTGGATGATTTTATCATTAGCCTCATCTTTAGATTTCCCAAGCAATTTGTTTAGAGCTGAATAGCATATATAGTTGACAGAGTAATCAGCTGTATCCAGATGCTCAAGTAAACGTAGCTTGTCCTGGTACACATCTTCAGTCATCACACGATGAATGAACGAATCAGTGTCCATATACATGAGCTTCAGGTTTTCAGCTCCATAATAAGGCAGCAACACATCATAATGATAGTGGTACATTAATGTCTTGGAGATATCCAACACACTCATACCGATGTATATAGGCTTGTTGAACACGATCTGACGAGAGGCCATATGTACAGCAGCTAGATTGACGACATATATTGGTCGATCGATAAACGTAGGCTTGACGATCAGCTTCTCTAGAGTCTTCTAATTTATCACCAGTCGTATATCCATACGATCAGGCAGATTCTCCATAGTTTTTCCAAACATGACGTTGTTAAAGAGCTGTAGACGTCCTTCTCGAAATCATTTGCAGCTTATTGTAGTAGCCTGTTGTTAACTTCCACATAAGGTTTTAACCACCGTGACTGTTGGAATTGCAGCACACGATGGATTTTTTTAGTCGTAACCCATGATTAAAAGCTTGCTTCAAAGCCATGTAATGTACTACATACTTCTTTCGAGGTCCAAGACGAGGTATCAGTTTCTTTGTATATGATTTCAATGGTTTCATACACTCAGACAGGAAAGGTAGATCGTTAAGTTCTATAGGATGCTCGATGTCTGTGACGTCACACCCAGAGACAGGATGTCTGGCAGTATCAAACACGTTTAAACTCGTCTCGTAACTACCTGTATATGCTGTCACATCAACAAGAGAAGTATTCCCACACGCTCATTCAGTCATATGTTACATTCAAAGCCTACCACCATCCATTACACCGAAGCTAGCACAATCTCAAAGGCTTAAAAGGTAACGTGGAAGATTTTCTCCCTTGTTCAGTTAAATGTGTGTATATACTACATTATTTCATGTTTTCATTCCCTTTTCAATTCTTCCTTTCCATCTTCTTCTAGAAGGACCATTACATTTCACTACAATCACGAGCAAAGCATTTTTTCCAGAGTTTCACAGATTCAAAGCTTCTAGAATCGAACCCAGTAATAGTTTTAATAAATGTATTTTTAGTAATTGGCATTAAATGGGCATTCTAGATCAATTAATATGCAAGGAATGCAATTAATATGCTAATTAGCCCCACCCCCACTAATTAGCCCCCACCCACTTCTATACTACTGATTAATCGCTTATATCTCCTGAATGAAAAGAGATAGAACATTGGGATAAAAACTAATCAATTCTTTGGAATGCGCCGCGTCCTTGAGATATTAATCCGAGTTGTCCGGGATGCCTGGGTTCGAATCCCACGAGTAATTACAAATTCAACTTCTAATAACTCAGAGACTAATTAAGATAAAGATGCCAAATAAATTTTATTACATTTATATCATTAGGTAGTTTCTTCTGAATGTATATTTGGGTACCTGGTGTCCTGGGTTCGATCTTTAATTTTTAAATCGCCATTATCTCGGAAACTAAGAAAGGTAGAGGGATGTACCAAAGCATGTTTGATAGCTGTTATAATGTGTAACTAATACTGTATATAATTTTCAAACAGCTGTTCCTAGTTCGAATGCCGATTTTTTAATGACTTCCTTAATTTTTCTCTATACTCCAGAATATATCACTTAGATTGATAGCGTAACTGCACACAGCTTTGTTTAACATGTCAAGCTAATATAAATTATTTTGTTCCTGGTGTTCTGGGTTCGAATACCGATTTAATGTAATTTACTTATAAATTTAATAACTCCTAAACTACTTAAGATAAAGACGTCAAATAAACTTTATTACATTTATATCAATAGGTAGTTTCTTGCGGATCTATATTTGGAGATCTGGTGTCCTGAGTTCGATTCTTAATTTTAAATCTTCATTATCTCTGGAACTAAATGAGGCAGAGGAGTGGGTCAAAGCATGTTTGATAGGTTCTGTACTGGGTAATCAATGCTGTATATAATTGTCAATCAGTTGTGCTTGGTTCGATTCCCATCTTTTAATGAGTTCCTTAATTTTCCTCTGTACACTAGAATATATCACTTGGATTGATAGCGTAACTGCACACAGCTTTGTTTAACATGTCAAGCTAATATTATAAATTATTTTGTTCCTGGTGTTCTGGGTTCGAATACCAATTTGATAAAATTTATTTGCAAATTTAATAACTCGTAATCTAATTTATATAGACACGTGAAGTAAACCGTAAACAGAGTACCTAGTTCCTAAATATCGTTACCATGACAAAAAGTACTTTAAAGTACTCAGATCGAATCCCGAAGGGGTGATTTCATATATCTTCAAGCCTATGAATCCTATCAGGTTCGAGTAAAGATTAAATGGTAGATGCTGATGCGAGGGAGCTAAATTACTAAAAATACATTTATTAAAACTATTACCGGGTTCGATTCTAGAAGCTTTGAATCTGTGAAACTCTGGAAAAAATGCTTTGCTCGTGATTGTAGTGAAATGTAATGGTCTTTCTAGAAGAAGATGGAAAGGAAGAATTGAAAAGGGAATGAAAACATGAAATAATGTAGTATATACACACATTTAACTGAACAAGGGAGAAAATCTTCCACGTTACCTTTTAAGCCTTTGAGATTGTGCTAGCTTCGGTGTAATGGATGGTGGTAGGCTTTGAATGTAACATATGACTGAATGAGCGTGTGGGAATACTTCTCTTGTTGATGTGACAGCATATACAGGTAGTTACGAGACGAGTTTAAACGTGTTTGATACTGCCAGACATCCTGTCTCTGGGTGTGACGTCACAGACATCGAGCATCCTATAGAACTTAACGATCTACCTTTCCTGTCTGAGTGTATGAAACCATTGAAATCATATACAAAGAAACTGATACCTCGTCTTGGACCTCGAAAGAAGTATGTAGTACATTACATGGCTTTGAAGCAAGCTTTTAATCATGGGTTACGACTAAAAAAATCCATCGTGTGCTGCAATTCCAACAGTCACGGTGGTTAAAACCTTATGTGGAAGTTAACAACAGGCTACTACAATAAGCTGCAAATGATTTCGAGAAGGACGTCTACAGCTCTTTAACAACGTCATGTTTGGAAAAACTATGGAGAATCTGCCTGATCGTATGGATATACGACTGGTGATAAATTAGAAGACTCTAGAGAAGCTGATCGTCAAGGCTACGTTTATCGATCGACCAATATATGTCGTCAATCTAGCTGCTGTACATATGGCCTCTCGTCAGATCGTGTTCAACAAGCCTATATACATCGGTATGAGTGTGTTGGATATCTCCAAGACATTAATGTACCACTATCATTATGATGTGTTGCTGCCTTATTATGGAGCTGAAAACCTGAAGCTCATGTATATGGACACTGATTCGTTCATTCATCGTGTGATGACTGAAGATGTGTACCAGGACAAGCTACGTTTACTTGAGCATCTGGATACAGCTGATTACTCTGTCAACTATATATGCTATTCAGCTCTAAACAAATTGCTTGGGAAATCTAAAGATGAGGCTAATGATAAAATCATCCAGCGCTTTGTCGGACTACGAGCCAAGATGTATGCCTTAGATATCCACGGCTCAATGGTAAAAAGATTAAGGGTAAAAAACGTAGTGCTATTAAGCATTACATTACATTTGAGAGTTATACTGATTGTCCTAAAACCTGTGAAATCATGAGAACACCTATGAATCTTATCATGAAAGCACGCTGATACTACTGTGCAAATGAATAAAATTACATTGAATCCCTTTGATGATCTCCGCGAATCTACAATGTTAAAAAATTAATGTTTACTCATGTGCTGTGTATGCACATAGCAGACAAATGGTGAAGAAAGGAGAAGATGGAAGGGGAGGCGGTAACCATTGTCATTAGGAGCAAATACTAGTGTTAGTCTCAGGCCTATATAAAGGGAAGAGACGTCTACCCTTGCAATCCTTGTTTAATGAAGCAATGATTTAACTGATAAAGCTGTTACATTTGAACAAAAAATGGATTAGCTGCTGCTACATCTGTAATGTAACCGGTTGTTGTCTCTGCTATTATTGTATCAGATGTTGTTACAGCTGTAGGATGTGTTACATCTATTGTTGTACAGCTGCTGTATCTGCTACGATAGTAATTGTATTTGCTTTTGCTACAGCTATTGTGCTGATTGTGTCTAATGCTCCTACAGCTGCAGGATCTATTGCTGCTATCGCTGTAGCTGCTGTTGCTATAGATGCTGTATCTGATACTACATCTGTCGTATTTACTGTTGATGTTGTGATGACTGCTTTTGCTGCGGTAGGGGAATCTACAGCTGGAATATCATTGCTGTGATGCTTGCTATTGCTAAACACTGCTAAATCTCTAGCTGCTGCTGCAGTTGTTATGTAATGCGACGGCTACTGCTATTGTTATAGCAGATGCTGCTACAGCTGTGGGGTCTGTTACAGCTATTGTTGTACAGTCTCTGTATCTGCTACGATAGCTTCTGTATTTGCTTCTGCTATAGGTATTGTGCTGACTATGTCTAATGCTGTTACAGCTACCTGATCTGATACTGTTATTGCTGTAGCTGATGTTACAGTGTTGTATCTACTACTTCAGCTCCGTATTTGATGTTACAGCTGGAGTGATGACTGCTGTTGCTGTGGTGGGTGAAGCTATAGCTGGAATATCTTTGCTGTGATGCTTGCTATTGCTAAGAGTGCTAAATCTCTCCTGCTGCTGCTCCTACAGCTGTTATGTAACTGGTGTTTGTCGCTGCTGTTATTGTAGCAGATGTTGCTACATCTGTAAGATCTGTTACATCTATTGTCGTACAGCTGCTGTATCTGCTACGGTAGCTATTGTATTTGCTTCTGTTACAGCTATTGTCCAGGCTGCGGGTGATGTTTCTGTAGCTGCAGGATCTATTGCTGCTATCATTGTAGCTGCTGTACATATGGCCTCTCGTCAGATTGTATTCAACAAGTCTATATTCATTGGTATGAGTGTGTTGGACATCTCCAAGACATTAATGTATCACTATCATTACGACGTGTTGTTGCCTTATTATGGAGCTGAAAACCTGAAGCTTATGTATATGGACACTGATTCATTCATTCATCGTGTAACAACTGAAGATGTGTACCAGGACAAGCTACGTTTTCTTGAGCATCTCGATACAGCTGATTACCCTGTCAACCATATATGATACTCTACTCAGAACAAGAAGGTATTGGGAAAATTTAAAGATGAGGCTAATAGCAAAATCATCCTACGCTTTGTTGGACTACGTCCTAAGATGTATGCCTTAGATATTCAAGGGTCAATGATAAAAAAGATTAAAGGTATAAAACGTAGCGCTATTAAGCAGTACATTTCGTTTGACAGCTATACAGACTGTCTTAAAACCAGTGAAATCATCAGAACGCCCATGAATCTAATCCTATCACGAAAGCAGTCTGTTACCGCAGTGCAAGTGAATAAAATTACATTGAATCCCTTTGATGATAAAAGAATTATTGCTGAGGATGGAATAACTACCTATGCGTATGGACATTACAGTATTACAAACAGTACTTAAGAGAATGTAATCCGAAGATGAAGATTTTCTCAGCGAGTCTACAATTTAAATAATTAAAGTTTACTCATGTGCTGTGTATGCAACTAGCAGACAAATGGTGAAGAAAGGGGAAGATGGAAGGAAAGGTGGTAACCCTGCCATTAGGAGCAAATACTAGTGTTAGTCTGAAGCCTAGATAAAGGGGAGAGGCACCTACAACGAACTTAAATAAAGGTATGTTGACGCAAAGCTTTTTAATTTGTGAACCATATGCAGTTTATCTCTGCAGTTTATAACTGTTTAACATATAATAAGTTTGTAAGATTTAGAAAAAAGTATATAAATTGTTGTAACGTTGGATGAGAAATGTTTATAATCTAATTACTCTCTATATTACCATGAGTAGCTGTGATACTAGTTGAATTACTTGTTAAAATGACTTAAATACCTGTGATACTACCCGAATCATGTGAAATTACCTTAACTAGCTCTGATACGAATTCCTGTTCTAAATTAGCACGATCACCTGTGATACTATCTGGTTTGCCGCTCAAATATCAATGATACTGGATGAATTATCTGTTAAAATGACTCAAATACCATTGATACAACCTGAATCACCTGCATTTACCTTAAATAGCTGTGATACAAATCTCTGATCGAAATTATCACGAGCATCTGTGAAACTACGCTGATTACCCAAATACTTACCTGAACTATCTGTGAAATACGAAACTACATTATAACCGACTCCTGGAACCTGCCCTCCTGTAATGCTAACTTAATTACTCTATACACCTATCACACTTGAATTATGCTAAATACCTACGATACTAGCTGAGTTACCTGTGAAATACGAAACTATGCTATACCCAACCCCTGGAATCTATCCTCCTGTGATACTAGATGAATTAGCCTAAATACCTACGATACTAACTGAATTACCTGTGAAATCATACACTGCTATGATGCAGTCAGCCTCTTGCAATACTAGCTGAATTAGTTACCTGTTAGTGTGAGTGGGTTAGCTTTTCCCTTTGCTGGTCACCTTTTTCCCTTTGCAGGTTACGTTTTTCCCTTTGCTGGTCACCTTTTTCCCTTTACTGCTCACCTATTTCCCTTTGCTGGTCACGTTTTTCCCTTTGCTGGTCACGTTTTTCCCTTTGCTGGTCACGTTTTTCCCTTTGCTGGTCACCTTTTTCCCTTTACTAGTCATCTTTTTTCCCTTTACTGCTCACCTTTTACCCTTTACTGGTCACCTTTTTCCCTTTGCTGGTCACCTTTTTCCCATTGCTGGTCACGTTTTTCCCTTTGCTGGTCACGTTTTTCCCTTTGCTGGTCACATTTTTTCCCTTTGCTGGTCACATTTTTCCTTTTGCTGGTCACGTTTTCCCTTTCCTGGTCACGTTTTTCCCTTTGCTGGTCACCTTTTTCCCTTTGCTGGAAACGTTTTTCCCTATGCTGGTCACCTTTTTCCCATTGCTGGTCACCTTTTTCCCTTTGCTGGAAACGTTTTTCCCCGTTGCTGGTCAC
This sequence comes from Deroplatys truncata, assembly GCA_030765065.1. NCBI lineage: Eukaryota > Metazoa > Arthropoda > Insecta > Mantodea > Mantidae > Deroplatys > Deroplatys truncata. The sequence goes on from CM060975.1 coordinate 224,468,545, forward strand.
CTTTTTCCCTTTGCTGGTCACCTTTTTCCCTTTGCTGGTCACCTTTTTCCCTTTGCTGGACCTTTTTTCCCTTTGCTGGTCACCTTTTTCCCTTTGCTGGTCACCTTTTTCCCTTTGCTGGTCACGTTTTTCCCTTTGCTGGTCACCTTTTTCCCTTTGCTGGTCACCTTTTTCCCTTTGCTGGTCACGTTTTTCCCTTTGCTGGTCACCGTTTTCCCTTTGCTGGTCACCTTTTTCCCTTTGCTGGTCACCTTTTTCCCTTTGCTGGTCACCTTTTTCCCTTTGCTGGTCACCTTTTTCCCTTTGCTGGTCACCTTTTTCCCTTTGCTGGTCACCTTTTTCCCTTTGCTGGTCGCCTTTTTCCCTTTGCTGGTCGCCTTTTTCCCTTAGCTGGTCACCTTTTTCCCTTTGCTGGTCACCTTTTTCCCTTTGCTGGTCACCTTTCTCCCTTTCCTGGTCACCTTTTTCCCCTTCCTGGTCACCTTTTTCCCTTTGCTGGTCACGTTTTTCCCTTTGCTGGTAACATTTTTCCCTTTGCTGGTCACCTTTTCCCTGAATGGGTTACGTGATGGGCATGTCTAGAACATTGACATGAAACAGTTTTCCACGAAGTTAACGTCTAAAGTCGCTTTCAAGGTCTAACACCTCCCCTCCTATTCCCTATCTCTCCTGTATATAAGTCCATATTCCTACTGCTTCACTATCTGTCTAGCCTAGCAACTCTCCTCGTTTCCCTGTACCTCTCATATAAACCATACTCTACTCCTCGACCTCTGTCTAGCCTAACACCTCTCCGCGTTTTCCTATACCCTTATATAAACTATACTCTACTCCTCAACCTCTGTCTAGCCTAACACCCCTCCTCCTGTTCTATACTTCTCATACATATAAACGCCTACTCTACTCTCAACCTCTGTCTAGCCTAACACCACTCCCCGTATCCCCTACCTCTCATAAAGCGCATTCCTCCTGCCCCCCCCCTCTAGCTGAGTATCACTCCTTGGTTTCCTATCTAACCTAACTTTAACACCTGTCTATCCTAGCATAGGATCTCTCTCCGTTTTCTCGTCTCTCCTTATGAATACATACTCAATTCTCCTAACCTAACACCCCTCCTCCTGTTCCCAACCTCTCTCATATAAAGGACATACTCTACCCTTCAACTCTGTCTAGCCTAACAGTACACTTCGTTTTCCTATACCTTTCCTATACTCTACTTCTTGACCTCTGCCTAGCCTAACACCCCTGCTCCTGTTCCCTACCTCTCTCATATACAAGACATGCTCTTCCCTTCAACTCTGTCTAGCCTAACACCCCTCCTCGTTTTCCTATACCTTTCATATAGACCATACTCTACTTCTTGACCTCTGCCTAGCCTAACACCCCTGCTCCTGTTCCCTACCTCTCTCATATACAAGACATGCTCTACCCTTCAACTCTGTCTAGCCTAACACCCCTCCTCGTTTTCCTATACCTTTCATATAAACCATACTCTACTTCTCGAACTCTGTCTAGCCTAACACCCCTGCTCCTGCTCCCTACCTCTCTCATATAAAAGACATGCTGTACCCTTCAACTCTGTCTAACCTAACACCCCTCCTCGTTTTCCTATACCTTTCATATAAACCCTACTCTACTCCTCAGCCTCTGTCTAGCCTAACACCCCTGCTCCTGTTCCCTACCTCTCTCATATACAAGACATGCTCCACCCTTCAACTCTGTCTAGCCTAACACCCCTCCTCGTTTTCCTATACCTTTCATATAAACCATACTCTACTTCTCGAACTCTGTCTAGCCTAACACCCCTGCTCCTGCTCCCTACCTCTCGCATATAAAAGACATGCTGTACCCTTCAACTCTGTCTAACATAACACCCCTCCTCGTTTTCCTATACCTTTCATATAAACCCTACTCTACTCCTCAGCCTCTGTCTAGCCTAACACCTCTCTACTATTCCTTCCATATAAACGTATTTCCCTCCTTCAACCCTGTCTAGCATAGTATCGCTCGTCGTATTCCCTATCTCTCCCATATAAACCCATTTTCCTCCTTGAACCGCCCCATCCAGCCTCGTTTTCCCTATCCTTTCCCATATATGCCCAAAAAACTGCGCCAGCTCTCTCTATATTTACCTACTGGTAGAGAAAGTAATAATTATGGGGCTTTACAAATAAGTAAAGCATAGCTGCGCAGGTACCAACATATTACAACCAGATGAAGATTACCAGAACTAAGCCAAACTCAAAACTCATCTTATGACTCCGGGTGGCGGTTCCGATTTATCTGGACGATGTCACACATGAGCGTACATATCATCCTACATAGCGGGCATTGACATGACGCAGATAAGCACCATAGGTTATCTACGTGTAAAGCGATGACCACACAGGAAATAAATGCAGCGGTATGGCCATGCGGATGTAGGAGATTAAAATCGTGACGTCAATTATATCTGCTCAGATATTCATCCAGCATACGAAAGCATGGTTAGCTTTATATAAATGTAGCTACCTAACTTAGTACATGTTGTGCAAGTAATTTCAAGAGATGTACACCTATCTGGTGATATATGTGTGCTCCTAAACCGGAATAATAAATTAGAACTCGAAATAAAACTGAGTATTAGAGGAAACAAACACCACTCGGAAAGTTTTCAACAAAATAAATCCCTTTATACCTTTTTGCAGTTTTGAAAGATCAAGGAAAACAATTTAATTGAACTGCAATTCATAATAAATACCTAAAATAAGCAATATGTTTCATAGGGTAGCGTCGTTGGCTTGCATTCGGGAGGTGACATGAGTTGCAGGACGGCGGCTGCGCAACTAAAGTTATCTAACAAGTTATTACGCAGATAAGCGACTATGTTACTAAGGACGTTTGTCCGACATAAACTGACATGTCTACTCTATGTACCTCTATGTACCCACAAAACCGCAATCTTGTGGTCACTAAGGTCACCTACCGATTAAATGAATAACAATACACTAAATGATACGGGAAGGCGACTGCGCATCTAAGCCCTGGCACACACAGAATCTTGAGTATTGTAGAGCCTACCGGTAAGCCTATAAGTTGAAGCGACATTAAATAAATAAATAACTACACATAATGTTTTTTGTATTTCTCAGTTTAGGGTTTTAATTATGCAAATAAAAGGAATCACAAGTAAGTTTTAATAATTTTTATTCATACACTCATTTGATTCTAATTTGCAGATAAGTCTTTAGAATCCCAATATTACCAAACATTCTAATTGAAATATATGAAAAGCTTCATGATTATTGAAATAGTAAGCTATTAACTTTTAGTCAAATTTCTGGTATGGGGAAGTGTATTTGTCACATGACCCCCGAGAGAACCTCACCCATAATATGTCTAGAAGATAAGTAGTAATATCTTGCGGCTTGAGTTGTTATAATGGACGTTGAAGTCCCCCCCCCCCAAGAAATATATTTGTTTCAGATCTAATTTTATGACAAACATTTGGGTTGCATTTCACACTGGTGGCCTACGACAGATAAATGTTTGGCAAGGCATTTTAACCATTAGATAGCTTAAACTACATGCATCGGATAAAAATCAGCTATCCATTATACATAAGCATATGCAGTGCTTGAAATCAAATGGGCCACCCCAAAATATCTTTTGGGCCACCCAGTGTATATTATAATCTACTTAGACGTGAAAAATCTAAGCGTCGGGATTTAATCACCCATAGCATAAATAGCTTACATTCTAAATTGAAATGAATAGTAAAAATCCTGGAAATTCACTAAAATGACAGTTGTAATTGAGGATTTATGACATGTTATTATTGTGTGATCAGTTAATAGCAGGTATTAGCATTGCGCATTTAATAGGCCAACCGCAAGAAACGATGCTTTAATGTTTCTAAGCTTGTTTTGTAAGGCGAGAGGAATAATCTTTACTAAAATAGAATATAAACTCTTAAAGTAGAAAGCGATATTTCATAACATTATTTTTTACGCACAAACATAGAGGAGGGGGTAGACCAGCATGTTCTGTACTATCACCAGAGAATAATAATAGGTTACCCAAAAAGAAAATGAACTATCAGCCAATTGGAAGGAGCGATTTGGATAGAACACGCAAGAGATGCAAGAGATTGCTTCATAAACAGAAAACAGAACAAGTTAATTCACTCTTAAGAAGAAAATCTCAGAATAAATTAGACCATCTTCCTCTGGGGTGCCGGCACCAGATGGAAGAAGTAGTGCGTTTGAAGGTATCTGTCACAGTAGTCTAGTGACGTACACGTAATAGCCAGCCATAATCTTTCCACTTGGCCGGTTTTGATGTTGAGTCTGGGCCGTACCACCGCCCTGGGTGGTACGTTTTAGGGGCGGCAGTCTTAAAATATGAACAAGATATGTGAAAATAGGATGGAGTTACAAATCATGCTTGAATTCTAGCAATTTTCTGGAGATGTTTTATTATGAAACTGGTGTCAAACAAAGCACTTTAGAGTTGGTTACTTAAGTTTGAATGCAACCTTCATTGATGGTTTGATTATAATCATAATGCGGATAATAACAACCCGTGCGCGGCAGGTGTTCAACAATAAACATCACGTATAAACAGAAGGTTTCACACCTCTAGCTGTAGTTTATTAATTTGCTTACTTTGGTAACTCATTAACCTCGCGGGTCATTTATCGCCCTAGTAGTATCGTGAAAGACCCGTTTGTTTGTGCGTTCAGTCATTTCTTGTATTGTTAGCCTACTTTGTTAGTAACTACAGCTTTTAAGTTCACAGAAACTCAGTTGGACAATTATTATAAACTAATAAGAAGGCATTTGTATGGCTACTACACCGGAAATGAACATACTATTACAGGAAAACTTATTTCTTCATTTACCTAATGAAGCAAAGCTATTTCAGAGAAGCCTTGCTCTTTGAACAAGGTTCTCCATGTTCTTGGATTTGTGTTCAGGAGAACAAATAAGAGAAAAACAATATTTGAAACATCCTGTATTGTAGCCCTAAGAACATCATTTTTAAGATAATTACAATTTTTAAGATAATTACAAAATAAGAGTATTAGGGAAATAGTATGGTTGGCTGAAACGTGGTTATACAGGAAAATATTATGGTTGGCTGACACGTGGTTATATAGGATTATTCAAAAAGAAGGAACAGACTTTAAATAATTATTTCTAATGAACGACAACAGATAGCGACGCATACGACACATCATTGAGTAGAGGAAAGTTCATAGTTTTAAGCCCCTACCTATTAGTTCCATTCAGTGCCTACAGCGGCGCTGTGTTTGTTCACGAGAAAATGGCAACACCACAGGAAAAAACGTTTTGCGTGCTGCATTATGCAAAGAGTGAATCCATTGTTTCATTACAGCGTGCATTTCGTTGTAAGTTCAACGAGTCACCTGGTCATAAAAAGTTTACAATTGTTACAATAAAGCACTGGTCGTCCTCGCATAACAAATGGTGGTCATTATAAACACATAAAATAAAATGTTGAACTTTTCTCTATTCATTAATGCATCGCATGTGTCACCATCTATTGTCGTTCATTAGAAATGAATATTTAAAGTGTGTTCCTTCTTTTTGAATAACCCTGTATATGAAAGCGTGAGGGAGAGCCGTACTTGCCGTTATCGCATGGAGCTGACCATGGTTAGAATAAGCTGAATAAATCCTCTGTACAGACAGTTATCATGTGTAGAAGTTGAGATTGGATGAAGTGTTGTACCTTGTTTGTTAATATTTATTTTTTATTTATTTATTTGTTTATTGTCACAGTGCTAAGAAGTTTACAATTAGATTATCTACTGAAATTTGGCTCTGGCCACTCATTCAGTAAACATCCACTACAGTTTATCTATATTTTACAATTACCCATCAATAAATTATCTTGCTCCTGTTTATCTTTCCACTTGCTTTTCACTTGTCACTTTTTAATTACTTTTCCATCATTCACCACAATTTTCCAATCAAAATTTCAACACTTTATTTCATTGAATTTATGATTTCTCACTACCTCTGCCATCGTCTTATTGGTAAGCTAAATTACCCCTTATTTATCTCTATCCACTGTCCAAAGCCATTTATTTTTGACTTAGCACAAAAACTGCCCAATGCTCCTACCGTCTTTACACATAGTTGAGAGGTTATAACTAAGGCTCCTACAGTCAATCGGCTTATATCCGTGTTGAGCTTCTGGTCGTAACAGTGCATTGAATCTGAATCACCTTCCCACCTTAGTCGACGCAATAAGTAATAAAGCATAATTGCTGCATTCATTGTTATTAGCAAACTATATTTTTAAACCGAGATACCATTTTACTTTTTAACACGGTTGTATTCATTGAACGTTTGTAGAAATAAGGACATTTTCCATAACGTAAGCTGCATATAAAAATGAGACAATGCTTTGCTGGAGTTAAATTTGGCTGCCGCATAACAAGGAGTATTACGATGATATTTTAGCCTAAGAGGCAGATTTTGCAAGGTCTGTACGTCAGGACGTATACAACTGTACTATATTCACCCCGACAGTAAATACCGAGATCAATACACCCCCACCGGGTCTGCAGAGACAAATGTTCACAAGCCGTCTAAAAGCGCATTGTTTACACGTATGACAGGTCCAGGCTGGAGTATGGCGAATGAAAAGGAAAACATTGTTCGTGCTGCAAAAAAGAGCAGTGAATAGCGCAGATTTGTATAGCACAGCAGTCTTTGAATTGCTTGGCACTGCAGGCAGTCAGGATACAACCAATTGAAAGCATGTATAATTTCTGGGATTATAGTATACGACTACAAGGTTATGTAATTTTCAAACGACTACGTAGTAGAAAATTGCTTTGTCATAACGGAGCTACTTAAACAATATAAGCCTCTCTGTTAAATATCCTTTGACCATCAAGGACTTCAAACACGAGGTCGCTTTAAAAGATTGTAATTTTTTCTAATCGAAAAGGAAGAGGAAGGAAAACAAGGAGGTGGAAAATGAAATATTATTTTCTGTAGCTGGTAAAGACGGCATTAACCCCGTCGACAGGAGGCTGTTGCATTTTGGCACACAAACGACATTATCCCAGGATAGAGTCAATTTGCAATACTCAACATAGTAAACTAGTAATCCTAGGATTTCCAATCGCGTATGAGTGCAAACAAAAATTGTAATCGAAAAGTTTCTGCTGCTAGTTTTAGATAGTGAATGAATAATTGATACACGTGTTTTGGCTGTCTTGAAGCAAAAAATCGCATTATATACACACTGACTTCAGAAAGTAGTTCTTTCCGCTTGAAAAAAAAATTCTAGCAGCTAAATTAGCACAGAGAAAATCGCATGTTTAATATACCTACGGAAAGAACAACATAAAACACATTTTACGTGTTCTGGCGTTTTCAAGTGTGATTGTAAACAAAAATTCAAGAACGTTAACAGTCTTACTTTAACGAAATCTTAATTGCATATAGTGTTAAATTTTAGGTGCACTCATTCGTGCTTTAACAATTGTAATAATAATAATAATAATAATAATAATAATAATAATAATAATATATTAAACTGCACCGATTGTTTAATTTCTTCTTCTTCTGCTTCTTCCTCAAGGATAGATTTTAAAGTCAGTTGCGCTTCAATAAGTGTTTATGTTTCACCTCGAGTGTTAATAAACATTTGTTTTGTTAATCTATTTAGATCAGTTCTTATAATGTGTTCATACCATTGTTGTTTTAAAGGATCAACTTATATTGTGAGTTATAGATTTGTAACTTATCTCTTATGTCAGTATTGTATATGTGATCTCTTAAAAGTATATATCCCAGTTCGTCTTAAAAGAGCATCTCTGCAGATTCCTTTTCCCTTTTCCTTGGTATATTTAGGGTCGATTTCTCACCGGCGCATTATAGAAGTGGAACAGCGTTGTGATACAGGATTGTTAACACAACTAGTGGCAAGTAGAGCGCAGCTATTTCCCCGTGAAAAGATAATTCTCGCCCGCCAGTACCGATGCCGGGCGTGCGGTTATGTAATCAGTTGGGGTCTGCTGGAGCGCATAATTCTCAGAACTGGCCGTGTTACACGCACTTCTCTGTTTACATTGTACAGTGTGTCCATAAAAATACTGTCATACTTTGAACTGGTATTGCGTCGCTTTGGATAATCGTATTGATTGAAGTTGGTGACATTCGAAAGAAAAACTCAAAAGTATTTTTTACTATACGTCATAGACATTGAATGTGACCCCTACGAATGACGCTACAGACATCAAGGCGATATTCCCATTCACGCCACTTACGCTCCAACATAGGAAATGGACTGGATGGCAACAGTGATAGGAAGTTGCACTTCTTGCAGGTTTTGAGGCAATGGGGGTACATAGAAACAATCCTTTGTGTAACCCCATAAAAAGAAGTCACAGACTGTCAAGTCAGGCAACCTCGGCGGCCACTTGTAAAAGACATTATCATCATTTCCGGCACGTCCAATCCATCTTCCTGGAAGCCGTTCATTCAGATATTCCCGAACATGGAAATACCAATGAGGAGGTGCTCCATCTTGTTGAAAATAAATTCTTTGCCTTCTTCCAATTGTGGAAATAACCATTCAGTGAGTATGTAAAGATAAGTTGGACCTTTGACAGTGGCCTCTCGAAAGATAAATGGGCCACAGACATGACGTTTCGATACGGCACAAAAGACTTTAGGTGAGTTTGTTTCAACTTCCAAAATGGCATGTGAATTCTGGCTCCCCCAAATCCTAACATTATGGCTGTTCACTTTTCCACTAACGCGGAATGTTGCCGCATCACTGAAAATTATTTTTTCTGACAGATTTTTTTTATTAGTACCAATAAATGTTCAGAAAAATCGAATCGTTTTGCAGTGTCATCAGATTTTACCTTATATTCCCGCGATCCCATCCATTGTTGTCCATTGTTGAGATACACAAAAATATTTGAGCGTTTCTTTCGAATGTCACCAATTTCATTTAAATATGATTATCCAAGGGACCTGGGGCCAGTTTGGAGTATGAAAGTATTTTTATGAACACACTACACTGTATATTAGTATGTAGTACGAGTTACCTAGCGTTGTTATTATTATGCCGCCATTCCGTGTTGAACAAAGAGTTTTAATGTACGATAATTATGTGAAAACTGATTTTTGCAGAAAAGTGATAAGGCGTTGTGCAAGAGAATTCCCTGGTAATCATTTTCGAAATAGAGAAACTGCCATATGACTTGTTACAAAATTCCGAGAGACATGATCTGTGAATGATAGGAAACAGGTCACCAGGCGCCATGTTCCTACAGAAGAGAAGTTAGACAGTTGAGAAACGCCTCGAACATGCGCCAAAAAAATCACTCTGTCATCTCCCTCGGGAGACAGGGGTTTCAATATCCTCTGCCAGAAATGCAACCAAATTACTTAAAACCGATGCATTGCTGCTTCAACATCGCCTATAACACACAGATTCGTGTTCCATTATTATTATTATTATTATTATTATTATTATTATTATTATTATTATTATTATTATTATTTATTGAAATTTATTATTTATTTTCAGTTAATACGTTCAGTAAACATTTTACGCCCGACGATTCGGTGTCTCGCGCATAACTTACCACGTTCTGCCGGCCATTCGTCCGGCCACTCCACCGAATACTAGTTATACGTATTAACAACTCTGTATTTAATAAATGAAGTCTTGCCACAGCTACCCTTTCACTTTCTACATTGTCGTACCTTTTAGTCGGCCTTTCCGACAAGCAGGTATTAATGTAGATCTAGCTACCCCCGAACCCGCAGGGGTTGAATTTTTTCGTTTAGAAAATCACTTAAGACGCATTTAGTATCGTAAATGGTTTGATATAATAGCTGAATGGCTTTTAATCTAGCGTAAGAAAAAAACATGTCAAAGTCAAGAATGAACAAAACTTTTACTCAATGTATCGTTAATGCTTTAATTTTTACGGCTTTACAGATTCACAATTTAAATAATATGTCCGTGACGTCCTCAGGTATTGTATAAAAAAATCTGATGTGTTACACTCACATGACTTTCTCTACTCTTGTACAAACTATTTTTACAAATGCTTATTCTCCATCTACTTCATGTTAATCGAGATAAACATTTGCAGAGTCTATCTTATTGCTAATTTTCTTGCAGATGTAAGGGGAATATATATTTACAAGGGCAATATATAAATACAGTAGCCTATAAGCATATACATATCTCTTAATAGCTGGTTGCTAGGTGCAGCACCATTCCCTTTGCCACAGATTAATACTCTTTGCATATCCAAGACAAAAAAAATGAATAACGAATTCCCATCTGAGAAAAAGTATATTGGAAGATTTAAGGGAATAACAAGCAATATCTCGAAAATGGTTCACTCAACAAAAAAAAATGTATATGACATAAATTGTGTATTTTAACGCAATCTACATTTTTTGTGTAGTAAAATTACGTCTATCTCTTATGGTTTTCCAGTTATGCAAAAGTCGTTCACAATGAAGAATATTTTTGGAGATATTCCCAGAAAATTCAAGATATACATTTTATTTGTCATGAAAATATGTTAAACATATGATATTTTAATCAAAAGCGTTAGAGCCATTTTTGAGAAAGTTAAATTTTCGAAAAATCTTCCATCAAAAGGGTACTCTAGGGTGGGGGATTTTCTTGAAAACCTTCGTGTCGCATCTCTGGAAGATACTGAACCTAAATACCAAGTTTGGTGTTTATCCGACTGTTCGTTTCTGAGTTATGCTGTTCACAGACACAGACAGACACACACACACACACACACACACACACGAACATGTTTCCAAAAATGCTTTTTTTTGGATTCAGGGGTCTCAAAACATGTATTTCCGGTGAAATCTCGGTATCGAATTTTTGGGTGTAATATAATACTTCCCCTACTTACTATACGTAGTAGAGAAAGTAAAAAATGCTCTACTTAATGCATATAAAATAATTTTGGAAGACCACGTGTAATAATGTGTACAATACATATTATAAATGTTGCGAGTGCGCGTTTTTGTCTTTTTACGGCAAATGGTCAAACCAATGGTTTTTCAAGTTTGGTAGGCAAAGCAAGAAATAAAAATTACAGGCTTTATTCTAGAACGTATTAGTCGCTATAATTACTTGATTAGACAGTTCTTGGGAAATGTAGGCATGGAAATGGGCACCTTTATTGCAGTTTAGGGATGGAGATTTTAATCATTCGTAAACATCTCATATATTTTCCACTTTTACTTTCTCTACTACGTATAGTAAGTAGCGGAAGTATTGTATTCCACTCAAAAATTCGATACCGAGATTTCACCGGAAATACATGTTTTTGACCCCCTGAATCCAAAGAAGCATTTTTGGAAACATGTCCGCGTGTGTGTATGTGTGTGTCTGTGAACAGCATAACTCAGAAACGAACAGTCGGAAAGACACCAAACTTGGTATTTAGGTTCAGTATCTTTCAGAGATGCGACACGAAGGTTTTCAAGAAAATCACCCCACCCCAGATTACCCTTTACGTGGAACATTTTTTGAAAATTTTAATTTTCTCAAAAATGGCTCTGACGATTTTGATTAAAATATCATATGTTTAATATATTTTCATGACAAATAAAATGTATATCTCGAATTTTCTGGGAATGCCTCCAAAAGTATTCTTCATTGTGAACGACTTTTGCATAACTGGTAAACGATAAGAGATAGACAAAATTTTACTACACAAAAAATGTAGATCGCGTTAAAATACACAATTTATGGCATATACATTTTTTTTTTTGTTGAGTGAACTGTTTTCGAGATATTGCTTGTTATTCCCTTAAATTTTTCAATACTTATACTTTTTCCCAAATGAAAATGCGTTATTCATTTTTTTTTAGACTGGTAGTGCAAAGAGAATTAATACTCCACATAGCAACCAGCTCTTAAAATATTTGACTATCGCTTAAAGCCTACCAATTCCCCTTGCAACTACAAGAAAATTAGCAATAAGATTAACATCTCGATATTTCGATTAACATGAAGTAGATGGAGAATAAGCGTTTGTAAAAATAGTTTGTACAAGAGTAGAGAAAGTCATGTCAGTGTAACACATCAGATTTTTCCTATAGTAATAAAATAAGCTTTTTCCTTCAAATTCGAGATATGTTTATGACAAAATTAAAGTATTCTCTTAGCAGCTGTAACAGGGAAAGAACCTAATGAAAATATTACCGACTCGTTCGACCAATTTATCTAGTTCTGGAAGCTTTGACGCAGTAACATATTAAATAGAGCCCTGTCTCTTCTTAAAGCACACACCTGGTAGCAATTATTTTAATAACTACTCAGAAACTTTAACACGTTACAAGTTCGTGGAAACTATCACACGAAGTAGCATAATTTTTCTACGTAATTCCATCAGCGAAGCGAATATCCAGTGAAGCTGGTTTCATGTTTTTGTCGTTGATCTGAAGGTTAAGTAGCATTATAGTAGTCATTATCCTGTTGAATAATTGCTATTTTGTGGGAATGTGAAGGCCGATAGGTCATTAAGATATCTCCGCCTTGGAAATCACTCGCTCGCATGCCATTGAAGTCATTGTTAGTTTAAGAGCCGACACTTTTTAATGTTGCTCACCTTCGTGGAAATAAACGAAATGGGGATAAACGAATTTGAGAAAGTCTACATACCCAAAAAGTGTGACGTTTAATTCACAGACTTTTTTATTTACCTGGTAAGAGTTAAGGTCATAAAAACTTCTCTTCCACTCCACCAGGCAATACAATGCAACATAGTAACAATAACGTAATCATACTATGGTCTAGCAAAGATAGATACATATTAAAATGAAAAAAATGTTATAAAACAATTGCTCTAAGTGGTTTAACATTTACATATTAAATATTAGTTGTTAGTACGCAAAACAATAGTAATAATAAATTAATGTTATGAGGTATTTATCATTATAACAGAGCAATAGATTAGGTTGGACTATAAATATATCCCCTAGTTTTCCTCTTGAACTGTATAACATTCCGGCAGGCCCTTGTCTTCCGCAGGGAATTCCAAAGACGAGCTAATGCTATAGTGAATTATGATGAATAGGAGGTTGTATGATGAGCAGGTATAGCAAGAATAAAAATCTGATGTGATACGTTCAGATGACTTTCTCAACCCTTCATCGTTTATTAGTGGGTATACCAATTATTCTTACCCAAGCTTATTTTTTATCTACTACATTATAATCCAAATAAACCTTTGCAGAAATAGCTAATTACATATTTCGTTATAGAGAAAAGGGAACAGCAACAGTCATATGCTTAAGAACAGGGCTCTATCTGCTGGTCTTAAAATTCCATAATTTCCATGCAATCGCGAGAAACTACTGAATGTTGAAAGGATTTTAAGAGAATGATCAAGAAATGAACAATTCGAATCTTTAATAACGGATATCTCAGAAGCGGCCTCTGCCATAAAAAAAACTCATTCAAATTGTGTTTTAAAGAGATCTACATTTTTTGCACACTACGTTTCGTCTATCGCTTAAGTTTACCAGTTAAACAAGAGTACATAAAATCTCTACCGAATGAAGCGAACTTCATAGACTATTCCCTGAAAATTCAAGATATAATTTTATTTGTTATGTAAATATCTTTCATACGTGGTATTTTAACAAAAACCATTAGTCTTTTTTGGAAAATAAAAAAATTTCAAAAAATGCTCCATGTAAAGGTAGTTTGGGGTGGGTATTTTGTTGAAAATCTTTCTTGTCGCATCTTTGGAAGATTCTGAACCTAAATACCTACTTTGGTATTTATACGACCATTGATTTTTGAGTTATGCTGTTCACAGAGTCACAGACACACGCATGGTCATGTTTTCAAAAGTACTTTATTTGGATGAGGGGGGTCTCAAAACATGTATTTCCGGTGAAATCTTGGCATGGAATTTTTGTGTGCAATACTTCTACTTACTATACGTAGTAGAGAAAGTACGAGTAAAAAAGAGTTTCGTGAGCGAGGCTCTCGTTTATGACAGTAGAAAGGCATTTAAAGTGAACATTTATACGCTTTGGAATGCAATAATGGAGTTGATATAATGCAATGCTCCTCGTTCCATAAGCTGGAGCCAGTGCAGTAATTCTAATGATGATGCAACATAACCGCAACGACGGAGAATGTATATAAACCATATTTGAACTCTTATAGTCGAAATTTTGTTGTTAATAAAAAACTGTTACATTCACATGACGTTCCATGCCATCATGACTTACAAATTTTTCTTACGAAAGATTATTTTTCTATCCACTTCATTTTAATCGAGATAAACCGTTCCGTAAGCAGCTACATTACAGATTTCGCTTCAGATACAAAGAGAACAGCGAGAGTCAAATGTTATAGAACGGGCGCTATATGCTGGCCTTAAAATTCCATGCTCTTTACATGACTTCGTGAGAAAAAACTGAAAATCGACAGGACTTTAAAAGAATGCCTACGTATTGAACAATTCGAACCATTAATAGCGGATATCTCGGAAATGGTTATTGACACAAAAAAGTTATTTGAAATAAATTGTGTTTTAAAAAGATTTCCAAATCTTGTATAGTACTTTTTCGTCGGTCGCTTCAGGCTTATAAGTTATAAAAGATTGTACAAAATTCCTTCCCACTGAAGAGCATTTTATAGGCTATTCGCAAAAATATTGAAGATATACATTTTATTTTTCTTGTGAATATGTTATCGTATTTGCTTTTTAATCAAAATTGTTAGCCTTTTTTTTTTTAGAAAATCAGAAATTTCGAAAAATGTACCATTTAAAGAGGGATTTTCTTGAAAATCTTCGTGTCGCATCCTTAATACCAACTTTGGTATTTATTCTAGTTTTTGCTTTTGAGTTACGCTGTTCACAGGCACACGCTCGCACGCACGGAGACCGGGGAAAGCTCGACTCAACAGCGGAGATTCGGGTGACCTCTATCTGACGGGGCCGAGAAGAGGTGCACATCTGTGCACATTCGTCCGACAGCCCGGAGTCAACCTGTAACGTGAAAGAGTTGAAACGAGAGGGAACGAGGGATACACAAATGATCTTTTTACAGCATTCGCCTAGCGACCCGGGGAAACCCCCGAAAAAAACCCTGGATCTGGAAGGTTAGCCGCGGGAATCGAAACCCACGACCTCCGAATGCGGGCCACAGACCCAACCGCCTGAGCCTTCCCGCTCGGTTCGCTTCAAGTGTATATGCGTTTTCTTAGATGTCCATACTTTTCAGTCCATAAATTTAGTTAATCAAGCAATGTATTCGTCAGGAAACAATTTCAGTGCACATTTTATTTTTGATATATTGCAGTATACAGGCGTTGACAAGAGTTAGTTGCTTAAAGGCAGTTGTTTGTGCGTGCGCGCGCGCGTGCTGTACAAGACTTGTCAAAATTTTCGTTATTTTTTGTTTTTCTCAAAAATAGCTCTTTCCTATATTTATTTTGATTAAAATATCACAACTTTAAGGCATCTGAATGGTAATTTTAAATTTTCTGTGCGTAACCTATGAAGTCCTCTTCGTTCACACGTTTTATATAAATGGGAGAGCATAAGATAGAGATTTAAAAAATTACAAAATGTGTAGATTTCTATAAAATGTACAAAACGATTTGTATCATTAACCGTTTGCGAAATTCACTTTTCGGTATTTTAAGTAGTAGCCTTTAAAATGTTAGCTGATCTTTTATAAGTGGCAGCTCTGAATATTGACATACTGTATTATTACCTAATTCATGCCCTTTTTGACGAATATCTATCGCATTTAACAGGGAGTGCAAAGAAAAATAAGTTTTTATTTGAATAATTTATATAGCAGGTATGAAGATATATTGTAAAAATGTGTTTGATTTCACATTTTTTAGTAGTACCTACCTTATAACTGTGAAATGATTTGTCTTTTGTTTGTCACGAGCTTATAGAAATATCAGCACTTATTTAACCTTTATACAGTTACTATCGTCTCAGGCTCCTGCTTGCTCCTGTGTATGTGCAGCAAAATATGCGTCGTAGCCGTTACTGGCGAGTGTTTATCATGATTAACGGAAAATAGATAAAAATAACAAGCCTAATAAGGTACGGAGATCGAATCTCGGTTAGGGTGAGAACGACTAAGGTTTTTTCCGGGTATTCCCCTTATTCTGAAAAAATGGACGTCGGATAACTTTTGAGCTTTATGGAATCCGGCCTCATTTGAGCATCATTTCATTCATCGTCTGATATGACCTACCCGGTTAAAGGATGACAAATAATAATAATAATAATAATAATAATAATAATAATAATAATAATAATAATAATAATAAAAACCTATAACCGTTCCATTCTTAGAACCTAATTTGATGTAACCGCATACGCCATAACTAGTCCACGATGTGCGGGAAACCAGAGCACATCTTAACTTATAATACCTTAAAAATGCGCGATTTTATATGTGAGTTTTCAAGAAGTATGTTAATCATAGTTCGAAACCTTTAATATGAAATAGTAAATAATATGAATAGTAAAACTAAAGAAACTTGTAGCTTCCGTTTAATTCTGTGTGGTGTCGTTCACCCCTCTTATCTTGCATACGATAATAATGAGCGGTTTGTTCCTCAGAGCTGATAGGAACAGGAGGCTAACGCAGAGGGATAAAATATGTTTTGTTTCTAAGGCTGAATCTACTTTAAGATTATGAAAACAACACTGGGTTTCTTTTAATCTGGATGTCATTCTTTTGTTTCCCTGTGTTAGGATAAATTGCAAATGAATGCTGAAGTAAAAATGCCACGAGAAAACGCCAGAATTGAATGCTTCAGCGCATTCTTCGTGAAGTTGAAATTTATTGCCATCAGAAACGATTTGTTTACACATTGGAATGTAATCCAAGTGTTCTCATTACATTAAGTTATTCCTCTTGTCAGATTTTCTTCCTTAAGAAGTAGTTTCATTCGCTTCCATGAATTATTTATTCAAGCCGAAGTTATTAAAGCTCAAGTCGATTTAAATATGGAAAGAAAAAGGTCAAAAGGCAGTGAAAGGCGGTGCACGGTCTTTGCTACAGATAAGAGTGTCAACTTATCACTTGTTTTCAAATCTGGAATAAATAATCCGTGTTTACAGAGCTTACGATTCTAGGAAATCGACTCATCTCCAGAGCAAACATTGTGGCTAGAATTAACAGGGAAACAGTCGCGTACTCCGTTCTTGATGACCTTGAACTTTATTGGTGACGATCCTCGTTCCTCAAACTCTCTCTGTGAACTCCAAACAGTATTGAGTAATCGCCGAGAGAAATTCACTTCCTTGTAAGGTGCGATTATAGACATAGTTCTCAAGTAGTTAAACTCGGGGAGGGCATTAACCAGTTCAGGTAAAGATGCAGTGCAGTGATTCCCAAAATGGGAAGGGTGGGGCTTCTGGCAGCGCATAAGAGATATACAGACACAGATGTGTCACTCAGAAAGAAAGAAAGAAAGAAAGAGAAAGAAAGAAAGGTGATCAGATATATAATAGTGATACTTCATTTATGCTAGAATATAGTTTCTGTTACTAATTAGATTAGATTAACTTATTACTTCTCATTACATATACAGGATGTTTCAAACATAGAGGTTATAATTCCAGGTGTGCATACTCCATATGTAGACAATAAGAAAAAAAAATCTGATGTGTTACACACACATGACTTTCTCTACTCTTGTACAAACTATTTTTACAAACGCTTATTCTCCATATGTTTCATGTTAATCGAGATATCGGGATGTTAATCTTGCTAATTTTTTTGTAGATGCAAGGAGAATTGGTAGGCTTTAAGCGATAGTTAAATATTTTAAGAGCTGGTTGCTATGTGGAGTATTTCATTCTCTTTGCATTACCAGGACAAAAAAAGGAATAACCAATTCCCATTTGAGAAAAAGTATAAGTATTGGAAAATTTAAGGGAATAACAAGCAATATCTCGAAAATGGTTCAGTCAACAAAGAAAATGTATATGACATAAATTGTGTATTTTAACGCGATCTACATTTTTTTGTATAGTAAAATTTTGTCCATCTCTTGTGGTTTACAGTTATGCAAAAGTCGTTCACAATGAAGAATACTTTGGAAACATTCCCAGAAAATTCAAGATATACATTTTATTTGTCATCAAAGTATCTTAAATATATGATATTTTAATCAAAATCGTTAGAGCCAATTTTGAAAAATTAAAATTTTCGAAAAATGTTCCATTAAAAGGGTAATCTGGGGTGGGGGGATTTTCTTGAAAACCTTTGTATCGCATCTCCGGAACATACTGAACCTAAATACGAAGTTTGGTGTTTATTCGACTGTTCGTTTCTGAGTTATGCTGTTCACAGACAGACACACGCACGGACATGTTTCCAAAAATACTTTTTTTTGGATTCAGGAGGTCTCAAAACATGTATTTCCGGTGAAATTTCGGTATCGAATTTTTGGGTGGAATGCAATACTTCCTCTACTTACTATACGTAGTAGAAAAAGTAAAAAGTCCATTACAACATGTGTCCGGGAATGCTTAGCTTCTGAGGTATGGCCTTCAAAACAGTGATATTCACCGGAAAGTAATTCTTACCGCAGGTGGTTTTCTTTACAAAAGATGTTCAAAATGTCCAATGCTTGAATACAGGCCTCACATCGACGTCTCATGGGCTTGCGAATACGACCCCAAATTCCAGGGGTATTGCGTATTTCCCCACAACCTGCCACAATTCGGTTCTGCAGGGATTCCATTCAGACACCGGAGAGAAATACACCAACGCTTTTAAACAGCCCTACATGTAGAAATCGACAGGGTTCAAATCAGGTGAGCGTGGTGGCCAAACAATTGGGATGGAACTATTGCATGTGGGTTTTCATATGCCACATGGTCATTGTGGAAATTTGTAATACCATTTCGTGTGAACTGTGCTTCAACTGTAAATGATACTAAGGGAGGAAGGTTCGGATTTCTAGCACTGCTGTACGAGCCACTGACAGAACATCAATCGAGCAGGGTAATCTGATGGTGATAGAGCCTGTACACGTTGCAAACGATAAGGGTACAGCTATTGCTCTCGCAACAGTCTGCAGGCGGTGTATGAGGAATAATCACTTGCAACGCTAACCTTTGTGTACTGATACTATAGGTCCCTGACGAGAAAACGTTTGCGGGGTGTTCTTCTCTCCGGAAGAGTGAGGGGGGATATTACCACATAGTAGCTCAGGATGTCATAAATAGATCTATCTATTAAAAACACCGCGCAACGTTAGTATGCCAGCGCGTTTCACTTGGAGCAGTGGACGTCTTCTAGTGATTTACAAAGTTATTTACAGTGCCCAGTAAGAAAAGAATTCTACACAGTGAAGCCCGAGGAATAGATGCTAACGTTGTTAAAATCTGTGACGAGAAAAGCAAACAAAGCGACTGGGCATTCAGTATTACTAACAGAAGAGACCTTAAATGTTGATTTGTTGAAAGTAGAACCGTACTCTTTCTCATAGGGATAGAATTGCTGATGTCAACACATTCCTTACTGACACATTCTCGTGAGAGGAACACAGTAGGAGCCATGTACACAAAATCCGAAATCTTCTCCACTACACATGGAGTTGCATATCTTGGTTGTCCCCTCCCCAAACTAGGAGATGTAAACTTCCCATTGGCGCGCAGACGGCGATGGAGATGTTCAAATGTCTTCCATCCCTCAATGCCCATACGCCTCAAACTACGCTATATCAGGCGATTATCCCGCCCCTGATTCTATATGGCTGCGAGGTCTGGGGATCGGCGGTAGCGTCCACCATCCGCAGACTACAGACCGTCCAAAACAGGGCGCTTCGGATGATCTATGATACCGGGCGTAGATTCCCGTCACACATCCTGCACAACTACTCCGGTCTCCCATACATCGTGGACGTTGTGCGGGAGAGAACTCACACCATGTACACGAAACTCACTTACCACACCAACCAGCTGGTGAACTCTTTGGGCCGCTATGACCACAAAGCGCCAAGGCGGAGAAAGAGTTACCGGTTGCCGAAGGACGGCTTGGGCCCCCGAGGCTGAGGTCTGCCAATCCCTCAGTTAAGCAGCATTGGGCTCGGTCGCTAGCTGGATGAGTGACCATCTAGCAGCGACTCGCCCTGCTCCCAACTTGAATACCCCATCCCATTACCTAGCATTCCCATCTAGCTTTGCTGCCATGCCGGCCTGCTTAACTTGACGACCACACAAGCGGTCGCCCAAGTTAAGCAGCACTGGGCTTGGTCACACATAGTCGCTAGTCCGCCCATGTGGGAACACCGAGACCCAGCCAATGGTAGCGCAGAAAGCTAAATCCCGCCCAAGACAGATTGACAAAAATCAAAAGCTTGTGTAAATTCTTTTAACCTTCTTTATCGCACAGGTAAAGCCGCAATCGCGGCTAGGTACTGTGGCGATCACATTCCGCCCAAGTGAACCTGGGCGACCTGTTCTCGATTGCTGGATTGCTGGACAGCTTCGCTGTGGGTACCTCTCTTGGTACAAACGACGAGCCAGCGCAGCATTGCCGTTCGCCTTGCCGTACATGAAGTGCGTTCCTGCCACCTCCTGATTTGAGTAAACACGTCACTCAGTCGAACACCAAACACAACACTCAATGTATCCTTCGCCTCGGAATGAACTGCCACAGAGACCTGTTAATATCTTGTCACGGCAGCTACCTGCGGGAAGAAAACGTTCCGGTGAATGTCACTATTTTGAACTGCCATAACTCAGAAACCAAGAACTTACGGACACGTTGTTATGAACCTTTTTATTGTCTACATATGGGGAATACATGCCTGAATTTATGCCCTTTATTTTTTAAACACCTTTTATATTTATTTGCTGAATGTAGGTACTCGGTAGGTATTGTTCTATAAGAATAAATATTTGAATATTTATATGTGATTTTTCCATTATTTTTACACATTTTGGGTGTACAATCACACTAGTTTTCCTACCCACTATGACTTATTTTCATATCTGATCTACAAATTATCCATTCAACAGATTTTTGTTTCTATTACATGTTAATCAATCAATAAATAAATGCTTTCAATTCACACTTTTAAGTGTACAGAGGAGCATACAGAAGGCTGCGGCGCTGGTCAAATGTTAAAAAAGCTGCACACTAAATGCTGCTTTTGATAATGCATACTCTTTGCAATCTCACAGGAAGAAACAAATATGGGGACTTAGCACTTGTCTAAATGCTTAAAATAGGTTACATACAATAAATAAAGAATATTTCGGAAGTGGTAAATACAAGAACGCTTGCCATAAACTCATATTTTAACAAGATTTGCATTTTACCTAAGGTATCTTTCTGTCAGTTTCTTGCAGTTTCCTATTTGTACAAAATTACCTACATAGAATTCAACCAGAGTGAAGAGGATTTCACAGGCTACTTACAGAAATTTAATATTTTATCATGTCAATATAAACGTTATGGCATTTGATCAATTGTTAGTTCCTTTTGAGAAATGAAACACGAAATGGCGGAATTTTTTCATGCAAAAGATAGCTTGACTTAAACACTTTTCTCATATTCTTGGGCAGGGGTATTCAAGGGACCACGAAAGATGTATCTGTTGAAATCTGGGTATGGAAATTTTGGGTCGAACACATTGTTTCCTCTACCCCCAAAAGTAAGCGGTAAAGAGAGTAAAATTATAATATAACGAAAATAACCACTTTCGTAAATCTTTGAGTTTTTTTTTTTTTTTTTTTTTTTTTTGCATGGGGGAAAAAATGCTTTTTTTCGGTACATGTATGTAGGGGGATAGGAACGTAGAAACGCTGTTATTTTTATTGTGCTACAATTTGCTACAGATTTTGCTTAATCTACAAATCCGCAGTAATCTCTAAAATTTCTTGCAGAAAGAAGACAGAAAGAACTGGAAATGAAACAATAGTTGTGAACAGTGATAAAATGACTTGGATATCTAAGTATTTTGAATAAGGCCACAGTAAAATAAACTGGAGGTTAAAATTGTTTTAGTAACTCTGATGGCATAGTAGTATATACCCATTGAATATTTAATTTTATAGTTGCCAGCTGCAGCCCGAAATAATAGCCTTAAACTTTTGCAATTGATGTCAATTAAAACGGACACCATTGTAGTTACTGGACATGATCCATTTCCTCAATTTTTTGTGGTCTACATCGAAAGGATAAGTAATATAAATTTTGGAACACGAATAGGCGAATATTGTCACGAACATAATAACTTGTACTTTGTTGCCGCGGACATAACAGGAACTAGATTTGCTTCAATTGTTTAGCGTATCCGGCTGAATGTAAACGTAGGCCGCTGACCAGCGGCCAAATTAAATTAACTGCGGCGGCATATTTACATGTATAACACATCTGAACCACCCCTTGACCTTTACCGCGTCTGGTAAACTGCAAAGACTTGTGTGCATTCGCTCAGCAGTGCATCAAAGTGATAAACCATTCGTTCACATGGTCATCTGTTTCCAAAACACCTTTAGTAATGAACGAGGTCAGAATTCTTGCTTTATTTACCTCTCCTGAAAGCTTATTTTTATACCCAGTTCATGTTAATCACAGCAGATACATATCTTGTTCCAGAACTAGAAAAAAGAATGCATTCCGACATTTCTGGTTTTCTTTAACTAAGTATGTGTTATTCATCAGGTGCGGTAGAGAAGAAAGACATCAGGTGTCGGTAAAGAACAAGAAATCTTGTACAAAATTGTTGTAAAAGATTGTTACACAATTCCCTCATCAGGCCAATATCGGAGTATGCCTCTGTTATCTGAGGTTCCTCTCAGATTGCACAAATTTCCGCTTATCATCACAAGTCCAATGAACACAAACTCTATAGAACAGATTTCTCTGAATTATAACTCATGCACCTAGTATATTCGCAATATAGCTGTTCAAAGTGATATAGGGATTCCGGAGGTTTCTGTAATCTTCCGAGAGAGCTACAAGAGTTCATTTTCACAACACACCAACCATTTGCTGCTATAGATACCAGTAAATATCTAATTAGCATAAATGTTATGCTAACGGAATACTGAAAAGAAAAATACCAATAGACTTAATGTCATAATGATAAAGACCAATTGGAATTACGCATGTTAAACGTTTATTTTGCTTTTCTGCAAATTTGCACAGATATATTGCACAAGCTATGTACAGCAAATTCACTTAATAATAATAATAATAATAATAATAATAATAATAATAATAATAATAATAATAATAATAAATTAATGATATCGATAAAACTGAGCAATCTCTCAGGAGAAAACTCTCGAGAGCAAAACGGAGTAAACTATTCTGCAAGAGCAAAATCTCTGTTTCGTATCAATAAAAGCTGTTTACGTGTGCAGAGTATTTTCTCCATAGTGCTAGCAGTTTACATCACCAACAATTAAGGCATTTGCACGATTTCCACACATAACCCTATAGGCATCTGAATTTGCCCATATACGTGAATCATGTACTGATCCAGGCCAGTAGCATCAACACTGGTAAACATTTCTTTAGAATCACAAGTAGCCTGTACATTAATACTGGGAACGCCTTTTCGATTAATATAGTCATCTCCATGTATACTGGGCTTCTTAATCACAACATGGGTGCAATCAACAGCCCCTATTGCAGCAGGGAACGTGTAACGCTCCTGCCATTCAGCTTTTGCAGTTTCAAGTTCATAGGTAGTTTTAGGGAACCTTATCCAAATATGCGCTTTTCTTAATATAGCATCCATAACACTATAAATTGTAAGAGACACTGTACTCTGACTCACACCAACATCATCAGCCTCACCAGTTTGAAATCCAGGATCTCCTATATAAGGCAAAGACATTCTCATCTTTTCTTCCTTAGATAACGCTCCTCCTCTTGTTTCGTTGCCAACTTCTTCAAGGAAATGTTCCGCTAACCATCTCACATTTCATTTCCTTTTCAAATCGATAAAGTTGCTTATTGTTAAATAATAATGCGTTTCGGCGGGGCTTATGCACTTTTATGCGACGAACAACCATCATGTACTCAGCCATCCTACTTAAAACTTGTTGCTCTATGAAGCAGGAGTCACCTACTAATATAGCTCCAATATTCGAGAGCAACTTCTCCCACAGAGAAGCAACTTATAATTCTTATTGATACGGAAGCAGAGAATACTGCTGCCAACCCAAGGTCACAGAGCAACATCTGTTGGAGGGGAATATTGCTCGCGAAAGGAGTAAACTTTATTGATATGAATGTGAGCAATCTCTCCAGAATTGGAGCAAAAAGCAAACTCTCCGTTTTATTCATATCCCCATTGTCATGCATCGTGTTACGGACATATCTACACTATATAACACGTCATAATACAACATCCCGTTCTGTAACGCTCATATCACGACTTTTCTTTCATAAGAACTGTTTATTATGAATTGAGGTTTGTTGGGAGGTACCTCAACTGAGGCCGGTGGTCAGTTTCACAATCACACTTACCCATCACTGACTGCAGCAGACCTCTCTTCCTGCTCTCCTTCTGCGCAGTTCAAAACAAGCCACTTTTGTGCGTGAAAAGTGAACGAAACTTTGCTCTATGTTTCTGACGTTCCAACAGAGTGAATGATTGACAGCTGTGAAGTTCGCAAAGTCCGGAGCTAACCAGCTTGGGACAAAATAGAACTGCACAAATAAAGTGTAACACACATTTCCTTACGGTGGAAGATGTAAAAGCAAGGTTATTGCGACCATAATAATGAACCTATGCCACTTTTATAACAAGCTATGCAAAATTACTCAAGGAAACATGTTATTTATAAATTTATAAACATTTGTCGCATAACATGATTTATTTGGTGTTGACCCCGATAGAACAAAGAGGACTTTTTTCACGACTGATTTTTGGTCCACTTTCCGTTCATGCTGTAAAGTTGAATTTCCTGCATTCGTGCTGATAACCTGCGTGTTTTGCCTATTTTACTACATGTATTACTGCAGACGTGGAATATATTCATATTTGACAGTTGAATTTTATTATTTAAATCTTACCTATTTAGTTAGGATTTAATTCATGCAGCGGCTAAGTATGAGCTGCAAGTTACTGATTTTCTTTAAGGCCAAGAACCAGGTGTGGATCGATGGCCAATTGCTACCAAGGTTAATGGCGAAAAAAAAAAAGACTTCGTCAGCTATTTTCAAACTCGTCATCGTTCTCCAATGATGTTTTACTGAACCTGTAATGCAATATACTATTCCAGAATTTTTCAAAACATTTCAAAATATGGATTTTATTTATTACTAGCAGTTGCAAATTCAGGGTATTTTAGTCAATACGAAATAACTTTTTAGAAGTGGAATGGATCAGAAAACACCTGTTTTCAAATGTGTCCTTTGGGAGCCATATGACTTTGCTAAACTGTGCTGTGTTCACGCACAAACAAGAGTACATACACTCGCACAGAATTATTTTTCTGGGGCTTTTTAATACCAAGCATGGACGTCACGGACGATGACGGACGACAGAAATAATGCAAACGAACAATTTTTGAGTTGTACTTCAGGGTTGTGAAACGTCCATCATTGTAGGTTAATTATAAGGCAATACTTGCGCCCCGGTGGTTGCAGGGTTGATATTCAAAACCTTGGAATGTACATTACGGAAAAAAAGAAAAAAGGTTGTCCGATAGCGTCGCATGCTGTGGCTCCTGACGGCTCAAAATTCAGTGCTGCATCAAAGGATTCTACCCAAGGTATGATGAAAATATTCTGCACTGTAGCTCCAGTTTCACTGTTTGAAACTGCGTCCATGCATTCTGGCTGCTTTTATTCTCTTGTGTTTGTTTATTTTGGGAGTATTTTAGATTTTTCTTCCCGAAATGGTTTGCAAGGCAACCCTCTGTGAAATTTTGCCTGAAAGTGGACAAAAAGTCGATTTTCAGAGTTTTTATGTTTTATTCTGTGTGTACTTTGCTTTCAAGGATTTCCAGCAGCTGTAATATTTATGAAGTAATTCAGAACATTCTGCAGTAATCAAATTGATCTACGTGCTGCAAATGTCAACCAGTTTTCCTGAAATTTTCAGGATTGGTGGAGCACAAAGAAACTGATTTGGGCCTCTTTATGTAATCCATACTGTTTGTGCAATTAAATAGTTTGTATTAGGGCAAAACACCTGGAAAAGCAAGACATTATTTTGCATTTTTTTACAGCCATACTATTGATCAGTTCCCAAAAAGCTCAAATCGGATTTTTATTATGGTTTAGTGGTACAGAAATGTTTGAGCCAGAACTATGTAAGCGCCCATCGCGAGGAGCATTTTGAAAAATCGGATGCGTTGCCTTCACATAGCTTTCTCTGCCTACTCTTCTACAAACTAATCTTACAGAATTTTATTTCTTCTGATTCTTGTTAATCGAAATAAACTTAATTACACCGTTATATATTTGTTCTAGGTATAAGAAGAATATTGTAGCTAAAGCGTGAGTCAGATTTTTAAAAAGCGGATCGTTATGTGGTGGCTAAGAAATTTTATACTCTTTGTTTGATCACGAGGGAAATGGAAAGCCAGAGTTGCTACTTGCCAAAAGAATAAGCGCTTGAAACTTCAAACTAATAACAGAAAATATCTTGGAAATGGTTAACGCTACAAAAAGATTTGTTTGACATAAATGTGCACTTTAACAAAATCTACAAATTTTTTGGGCCGGGGGAACGGGATGTAGAAAGATTTTGTCTTATCTCTTACGCTTTACCAGTTTCACTAGTCACTCAGAATGCATAATGGCCATTCCCAAAGAATTCAAGATATACTTTTTTATTTTCATGCAAATATCTTAAACATGTGGTGTTCTAATCAAAGTCGTTAGAACATTTCTGAAAAACTAAAAAGCTAACGAAAATTATTGCATTTAAAAAGGTAGTTTGGGATGGGGAATTTTCTTGAAAATCTTCGTGTCGCATTCTTGGAAGACGCTGAACCGATATACCATTATCATTATTTTCCTAATAGGTGATAGTGCTAGGACTGTTCCGGTCTACATAAAATTCTCCCGCCATTTCTTCACACGTTGACCCAGTGATCTCTTCCCTGATGGTCTGTAGTTCAAGATCGCTCGGGGAATCCTTCTCCTGAGCATACGCTTGACATACTGGAACCAATTTTCTTCATATTGATGAATATACTTCATGACAGGTTTCATCCCCAGTTCTTGTAAGATGTCATCTCGTTGATGATTCCATTTAGTGTAGCCTGCTGTTCGGCGCATAAACTTCACTTCACTGGCAGTAATTGTATTTTCATCACACTTTCATGGTCCAAGCTTCGCTGCCATAACAGGGGACAGGTCTTGCATAGGCGAGTGCACGTGCAAGTATTCAATACCAAGTTTAATAATTAACTGATTTTGCATTTTTGAATTATACTGTTCACACACTCAGACTTTATACACAAATTCTTTTTGGGTTCTGGGAGTTAAAAACCAATCGGATAAAAAATAGCTCAGATGATTTCTGAATTTGTAATCATTAATGTTGTGTATACTATTTGTTTATAGTAGTATAAAATGTATATTTCCAGTGAAATCTCGGTAACGAATTTCTGGGTGGAATGGAGTGCTTCCTGTACTTGTTAGGTGTAGAGAAAGTAAAAGATGCAAAATTAGAAACTTAAACTTTAGCGAATAATTTCTCAGCAGTGGTTTAACTTAGAGGTTCCAAATTTGGTATTTTATTTGTAGAGCACATGCCAATTATCACAAACATTTTTAATTTTATAGGTCAAGAATTGCATACTTTGGTTTTTTCACCTATGGAATTCCTCAAAATATGTCGAGAAGGCTTATGGTGTAAAGAGCCCTGCCCAAAGCGACAAGCACACACCATTCTTTATTTTCTTGCCGGAGCAGCAAGTGATCACATAAGATCTGGACGGTAATTAGGCCCGAAGCAGTGTATGATGGTGAAGGAAAAACGCCTGTATACGGTTGCAAGACTACCTTCGACCGCCTCACAGCAAGTAATCAGCATGCTGACTTCTCAAACCCAAAGGTCTCGGATTCGATTCCCGGCTGAAGGGGAGAATACTTCTTTAATTAGGATTATCTCGCCTTTTACTCTGCGATCTGAGTCTAAGAATTAGATGGAAATGCGTGTAAGATTATAGTTTAAACTTTAAAACCTACAGAAATAAAATCTATTGATAAGAACCAAATATAAAACGAGTCAAAACCGTTATTAATGAACAGTTGAACCCAGATGTGCTTTTCAGATGTTGAAGGCAGCATATAAGTGCAAGAGAAAATATTAAAAATTGTTGCAGGGATCTCAAAACGTGAATTTCTGTGAAATCTCGATATCGAATTTGTGGGTGGAGTGCAATACTTTCTAGACCTTCCATAGCTGTGCGGTATATAAAAAAGGATTCAAGAAAAACCATGGCACTATTGGCTGATACTGCCACTTACGCAGCTAGCCAGGGTTCGAATCACTATTGGGAAAACTTCTTGATTGAGTTTTTTGATTGGTATTAGGATAAAAATAGGTAGCTTTACTGCTTCAGGTCACCGAGATTATCACCCCGTTCTTTTATTTATCCATTAGTTGTGAAATATCTGCTCAAAGAACTGTAGACTAAACATAAAATATATAATACAGTATTAAGTTCTAAATCCGAGAATAAGACTTTCAGCAGCATAAGTATCCAAATTTAATTTTTGATTATATCATGTTGTACTGCCACATAAAAGAGAGTTCAGTATTTAAACATGCCAATGGCAAATTGTAGCCTTATTCCTGTTTTTGCAAAAGCACTATTCTCCCGGATAGACTATCACCAAACGTCCACTACCCTTATTTTCAGTCTCAGGATATACTTATCCTGCAACTCTCAAAAATTTCCCTTACAATTTTTGAACCTCTAATCTATCCACTGTTTAACCCATCTGGTCAACATATTGTACAATTGCGTTTAGCAGCTGGCAAAGCTACAGTTTACCTCACGACTTCCAAAAATTGTTCTTACGCTTTATTTTCAGCCCCTTATAGACAAACCTATTCTGCTCGGCTAATCAGGGCACAAATGTGTGCGTTGGAGCTACAGGACTTGGCGAAAGTTACAGAACACTTGACAACGTAAAAAAGCTACCCCTATTCATTGTTTCAACCCCTTATGTACAAATGAATATTTTCTTATGAAAATTATCCTTGTAATGCTAGACAAGGCAAAAAGTATTTTATAAAAAAAACCTAGAAATTGTGTCTCGGCCTTGGACTTTGAGCCTGTAACCTGTACGCTTAAAACAGGCCCCTGGTGAGCGACGTATAGCATTGGAGTTATTGATGTTTCTTTATCTACCCCAGTACATTGCAAGCGTTAGGCCTCCCGCTAAGGTCTACGAGGCCATCGGAAAGCTTTCATTGTATGGTCGTTAGAAGACGACAGTTAGTGGACTATAGTCAAGGTCCGTGATGTGTCACTGGGTCCGTTCAGTGCGCCCACGTTCTGAAAGGAGCGGAAGGTCACCGTCATATTGTCTCATTATACTGCAGGTTTACACTTTCAGGGCTGTCCACGCGATCGCTTCTCACTGTTGCTACCTCAGGTAAGATTTAAAAATATTACCACGCAAAACCTATTTTAAAGACAACAATTTTTATGTTTGATATTTAGGTAGAAATGGAATGCCACAGACTATAGCTCCTGTAGGCTTAATTTACAAAAATAATTTATCGTTTAATTTCGGGAAGGAAATTGTGATATATTAACACCAATCTGTCTGCCAATTAAAAATTGACATATATTGATGGAACAGGGTAAGCAAAAAAAACTACGAACCGGCTGCGCGATTTTTTTCCTGTCCGCGTCCTCGGCGCTCGTTGCCGTCTGACGCTATCGTAGAAAGGCGCGCATGAAACCATGCAACATTTTTAAAACTACTTTTAAAGGCTTTACTTACCAACTTTATGAAAGGAGATGCTGAAACTGGCCATCGTCGTTGTCCATACATTTTTGGCACCTCTTTAGGAAACTATCCATCACTCGCCGTAGTTCACGTTGAGAAATGCTGGCAATTCCCTGGCGGATACTTTGTTTTAATTCTTCCAGGCTGTGTGGGTTTGTCTTGTACACTTTCTTTTAAGCTACCCCAGAGATAGAAATCGCAGGGGAATAGTCGGGGGACCGAGGCAGCCACAAATCTCTACTAATAATTTTGTCCTCAAACACATTTCATAAAGTTGTTAAATAAAGCCTTTAAAAGTAGTTTTAAAAACGTATGGTTTAATCCGCGCCTTTTTATGATAGCGGCAGACGGCAACGAGCACCCAGGACGCGGAAGGAAAAACACAGCGCAGCCGGTTCATAGTCTTTTCTCTCTCCCTGTATATTATGTCATTTAAATGAAAGTGATTCTCTTATCCATGTAACATTATCCGCCATATACTTTTGCTTAGGAATTATTTCAAATTAAGCAAGAAGCTACACGGTTACAACATACGGAAAACAGCTTTCAAATGTTTATCAGGGCAACAAAAGAAGCTCCTGTGGAAAGAAAACGCGGCAAGGGGATGGGCTAGAATCGCACCTTTCAAGCATGTCGTTAGATGATGCTTTGGAAAGCTCTAAACTTGCAACATGAAATATTTCGAAAACGTGTAACACTACAAAAAGAAATATTGTTGCATTCATATTGCTTTCTCTACTCACTCCTCTACAACCAAGGCAACGATAGAATAGGCTAAAATGTAATTATTTAGGAAATGAAATTGGAAACATTTAAGACGAAAAAGATGTTTATGGAAAATAAATACCGAGTCAATTATTTATGAGGAACCATCAAAAGAACTTGCTAAACAAAGCCAGAAAAGAAACAATCCTAAACTTTCATGAAGTACTAGCTGCCGCATTTCTCGAATGTGAATGCTGGTCTTGGACAAAGAAAGACATGAAACAAATAAGAGTTCCCAGAGATGAAATTGTTGCGAAGTGGCAGGTTATCAAGGAATAGGCAGAAAGAAAAATGAAGACATTAGGAGAAAGTTAAGTATATTCACCTTAAGGAGAAAATAAAACAATATCAAAATTGTACTATGATCACATTTTAAGGATGGAAGAATATCAACTCCTCATAAAAGCTTATATTTATACAGACCTACAAACAAACGTCCACCGAAAAGATGCATGAGACAATTTGACACACTGTGCGTGCTGCTGCTGCTGCTGCTGTTGTCTTGGACAAAGAAAGACATCAAACAAATGAGTTCGCAGAGATGAATGAGATTGTTGCGAAGTGGCAGGTTATCAAAGAATAGGCAGAAAGAAAAATGAAGACATTAGAAAAAAGTTAAGTATATTCAACCTTAAGGAGAAAATAAAACAATATCAAAGTTGTACTATGATCACATTTTAAGGATGGAAGAATATAGACTCCTCCAAAAAGCTTATATACACAGACCTGCAAACAAAAGTCCACCGAAAATAATTTCAGTCTAATTTTATAATATGTAAATTCAATAACAGCCCGCCTTGAAGCAATATGCATGTGTAACAATTTGTAAAATGTGTGTAACAGTCATTGCATATGCTTATATTATTGTATACATGTTCAATAATGTTATGTGAATATATTACGTAATTTAATAATGTAGGAGCTGTGAGAAATAGGTCAAAAATTGCTAACAAAGAGGTAACAATGAGGTAACCTTGAGGCAATAATGAGTTTGAGAGTTTAACAATACTACTTGTGATTCTTGGAAGCAGTAATGTAATTTTAGTGACAGTTTATAAAATAGCTAATGAATAACCAGAAAAAGATTTAGTTAAATGAAGGTATTTTATTGGATTAGGATTAGCCAATCAGAAATTGAAATATAGCAAAATTTACAAATCTAGCAGTCAGTTGCCTGCAAACACTGTTCCTAACCGGACGTGAGACACATCCTCCAGAGATTTAATACGTAATCGTGTGAGACGAAAAATAGTTTACGTGTTAAAAGTGCAAGTAATTCATAAAAGAATCTCACAGCTTCTATATCAGTGAAGTGTTATTTAAATCGTGTCAAGTATTAATAAAAGGACTGAAGTAAAATTATAATCTGTGTAAGCCTACATTCTTGTCACACCAAAATCCTGCTAAGAGAAACGTGTCTCTAACAAATACTGACGCAGCCGAGGCAAACATAAATATATAATATTTAAAGAAACAGTAATAATATTTTTTAAACTTGGGGCAAAGGTCACCTGAAAATGCATTTGGGGCGAAGGCTACCGGAAACTGCTTACTATACGTGCGGTTGTAACTACTACAAGTTCGCCTCCCCAACAGTTGAACTACAATACGACCTACTTCAAATTGGCGTCCATAGGTGGAGCTAATAAATATACTTTCTCAAGAGGCATCAGGCAATTTGACACCTATGCGTGCTGCTGCTGCTGCTGATGATGATGATGATGATGATGATGACGATGATTTCTGTGCATGAATAACTACAGGATGAAAATCAAGGTAACGAAAAAGAAATGCAGAAAATGCTTCTATGAGGAAACACCAATTGTTTGTATGTTTCCCCTTGAACCTTAAACGCTGCGTTTTACAGGCCTTTTGGTCAACCCTTTATGCTGCAGTATAGCAGATCCAAGCTGTTGCCAACCTCACACGTGTCGCGCCCTCCCAAATTGCTCACAAAACACACACACACACACACACACACACACACACACACACACACACACACACACACACACACGTGCGTCCCATTCAAACAAATAAATCACATAATTCACACTTCTTCCTTCCCTCACACCAGAATTTCGTTAAATTCATATGCATATTAGGGTAGCGCTAAAAACTGTGTGGCCATCTGTACCTGCAACGGTCCTTAAACCATTCATTCCTCACATAAAGAGCTTTTATATAAAGCAAAGGCACAATAAAAGTTATCTCTCTTTCCGTATCTCAGCGGGGCGCCCATTACTGTTGCGTGTGTGTTCATCTGTTCTTCAACTTGAACCACTTCAGGCGTTTTGTCAAACGAAATCTAATAATGCAGCTTTGCAACACACTTTAGTCAAAATGGGGCCCCCCTCCTCGCTCTTTTCTCTCTCGGACCAGAGACTCGGGGCAAAAGTTGAAGGAGGGTTACTATCAGAGTTCATCAGTTTCATTTGTGAATCTCCAATTCAGGTCACATTCATTTTTTCTCCTTTCTCATTAATGTTGGCGCGTGCCTGAATTATTCTGATATTTCATTTCTCCACGATAGTCATAAAAGGAAGTGAAGGAAAACATTTATTCAAGAGTTTACTTCATGCGACGCACATGGAGTATTTTGACTAAAGTTCTGCGAAAATTATTCGGGTCTCTCCTTGCTGCAAAATTACATTTTTGAATGCTTTATGTCTTTAAGATATCTGGAACTTAAAAGATATTAAATTCAATATTGGTGATAGAAGTACTATAAGGAGCACTAATGCCATGAAGCTTTTATACATGATAATTTTTGAAAATGTTGCTCATGATTTTCATAATGGATGTATGTTTTCTGGATCCGTTTTCTGGTCAACTCTCTTAATACAGATGATACTGGGCTTCAGCCAAGATATTAATTTCATTTGAGCTGCATTTGTCCACAACTGATCGAAGTCTTTTGCCTTTTCGTCTCTCGCTTCTTTCATTCGAGTTCACAGATGAAATTTTGGACGACCTCATATTCTATGTGAAAACAACGGAATAGTGTATGTGTTTTATAAAATGTGAAAATTAGTAAACACTGATATAAATACATTCATATCACACACAAACCTCCCATAGAAGCAGGCAAAGTAATTTTTCCATCAAGCAAATCTTTGTACTTTTATTTTTTGTTTCTTTCTTTCAAAATTTGGATCTCCGCTAAGTGTTTTATCATCTGGCTTTGGGTTTATGCTTATCATGCTCAACGTGTCTGTTTTTGTTGTTCTTTATACATACAGTATTTCTCGATCATAGTTCTTCATTATATCTCAAAATGTAACCCTCCTGACTCTTCTGTAAAATAAATGTGCTTTCGACTGATTGATGTTACATCAGAAGATCCAGGAATAGACCCTCGGTTTCTTTTCTCAAATATTACTTATAATACAAAAACCGAAAACTGCAAAAAATTTGGATAGAAATTATTCAAATTAAGAAATATTTTGGTAACAATTCCACTCAGTGTATTCGTGCATGTACACACACACACACACACACACACACACACACACACACACACACACACACAGCGTTCTTACTTTAAAGAAAGGGGTTTAAATCTCATTAGCATATCTGCCTCTGAATAATCCATAAGCCTATTATTTCAATTGGGATGGTAGCTATAGCAGTGTTTATGACAGCAGCTAGGGAGCGCTTCGACAGGGATTACAACCAATGTGAGCTTTCGACTGATAGTTCAGCTTGTTGTGTGTGTCAGCGGTAAAGAAAAGGTTGTACTTGGTTGAATTTGGCTATAAAACATTGCTCTTGTTGAATGCTAAAATACAAAAATTGGGTTTTGTCCAGCTGTTTGGTACTTGTGGAATGATTACATCAACCGTCAAGCTAGTGACAAGTTCTTTAAAAAGCGGACGTTTTATTTCACAAAGATGCATGCCTGCTGATAGCCATTTTCCCTCCTTCGAATCATTGACGCTCTGTTACTTCTTGGATTAAAGTTAGTTGTGTACTCTAACCTATGTTTTTTTAATTGTTTAATTTGTATAACTCGCTTTAAGTTCTACGTGCATATCGGGGCTTTGACTTAAGAAACAAGTGATGGCATTATTACTCGTTGAACTGTAGGTTATTATAGCGTTGGATTTTAATACTTTTGCTATTAAGCACTATCACATTCACACTTCCAGACTCTGCGGAAAATAGGGAATGATTCTGGTTAAAGAAAAATCTCCCAGGAATCGAAGCCGGACGACGAGTCGTTAGCTCTTGTGAAACCTCATCGCATAACATTTAGAGGATAAAATGTTATTCATCGTATTTATATAGAGAAAATGAATCCAGAAAGTTTAGTTCGAGTTAGAAGTAGCACTTCAGAAGAATATGAAATTTATGATTGCATAAGCGTTATCAGCAGGCAGAGGGATTTTGGTAAGTAAAAAGAGCAATCGTGTTACCGTACGGAGTATAGGTGACGTCAGGTACTGTGATGGATACGCACCTTACCACACGCCACAAAAGCCGGTTTCGTTTCAATCTTCCATTTATTCGCTGCATAATATACACCAGTGGAGAACTGTGGCAATACGATTAAAGCAAGGAAGAGTTTATACATCAGAATTAGCATCATTTGTGACGGAATGTGGCAGGGAACACTTCAGCACAAATGTCAAAACCATTAGATGTAACATACAGCTGAAAAGACATTCAATAAAACGCAAGGGACATGTGACATTAGAAAGCAACAATAAGGAAAGTAGACCTTCAACCTCCTCAGCCCCAAACTACAGATCAGAATTTTTCGAGGACCAGTGTCATACCTAACAAGAGCGGATATTGCTTTAAAAAATGTACAACTTTTGAAGTGTTTGTTTCTTAGCATTCATAAACTAATTGCACACTATCAGTAGCTAAACATACATTGATTTCTTTCTTCTAATACTACTCCTTAATCCTGATTTATCTACTTACGAAGCAGGGTGTAGTGCCTTCATCATTTGTTTACAGAGAACACTGTAAGGTTGCAGTCGCCACCAATCCTCGATGCGTTCCTAGCTTGATGGTTTACTTACTAAAACTACTATTCCCTGGTTATCAGAATATATAGTGCTCATAATATTGCTATTTCTACCGATACAACAGTTGCTACTGACCCAGCCAAGGACTCATTCCATATTTAAATGGTAAATATTTTGGAGTTTGAAAATCCATGTGAGAAAATGATACAACGAATTACTGCTTTACGTAATTTTGTTTCAGTTGTTCACATACATGACTCATTCCTTTAGTTTTTCCTAGGTCTTATATATCACTGCATTTTCTGTTTTTTTTTTGTGGGGGGGCAATCTGTATTTTGTTTGCTTCTCAGTAGTAATAATAATTTCAACGATGGAAACGAAAAGTCTTTAAAACAGAAAGACAAAGATCTCTTACTGTCGCACCCCTTAACAGAGAGCAGATACAAACCTGATGTTAAAGGCGTGAAATGAACGTGCACAAATGACAGATTTGAGAGCTTTTCCTTTAATATTTCATCGTGAGCAAACAGCACATTGAGTTGATTATCTTCCGTTCTTCGATCGTTCGTTAGCAAAAGTGAAAATGCAAATAGAACGGCCCTTCCTTAACGTCGAGATTCATCAGATTCAAGGTTGGAGCATTGGGAAGGCATTTTTCTTTGTTTGAGGTCATATTGTTCTGATGCAGTGCTATGCTTTTTTTACTTAATGTACCTATGTAACTTTGGTTTCCTGTAGATACTATTCATACTTCATTTTCAGTTCATTATTTTATTTCTCTTAGTATTAACAAAGCTTTTAACCTATTACACCTTCCACGGTTAAAAAACTACGATCATCTTGTTGGACAGCATGATTTACAGCATTTACTTACCAACTTTATGAAAGGAAATGCCGAAACTGGCCAGCGTCGTCGTCCATACATCTTTGGCACCTCTTTAGGATACTATCCATGAGTATGTACAACGACGGTGGCCAATTTCAGCATTTCCTTTCATAAAGTTGGTAAGTAAAGCCTTTAAAAGTAGTTTTAAAAATGGTGTATGGTTTCATCCGCGCTTTTCTATGATAGCGGCAGACGACAACGAGCGCCAAGGACGAGGACAGGAAAAACACCGCGGAGGCTGTTCGTAGTTTTTTTGACTCACTCTGTAAATCGCGGTATGTCTGCCGCGATAATACGTGTGAGTGCTCTAGCCCTTGTGCTAGGCTCTGACTTTTCCTGCTAAGCATGCAGATGGTATTATATTGGTGATGGTTCATCGGTAAGTTGCAGGTTTGCGGCAGGATACTTTCAATAAGATACTCCAGTTATACTGAATTTTGAGAAAACCGGTAAAATTTCGGATCAGTATAGTGGTTTAGAAACACAAACATATTTGATGAATTAATTTGGACACATGTTAATTACTTCTGA
This sequence comes from Deroplatys truncata, assembly GCA_030765065.1. NCBI lineage: Eukaryota > Metazoa > Arthropoda > Insecta > Mantodea > Mantidae > Deroplatys > Deroplatys truncata. The sequence goes on from CM060975.1 coordinate 224,505,696, forward strand.
GAAGAAAATTATTGGACCTCAATTTATTCTCCTATTTCAGTGTGTTTTACGAGAAAATACATATTCCATTTCACTACTCTAATAAGTTTCACACGAAATTGTATATATTATATGATGTATAATATCTCAATGGGTATCTTAACACTGCTGATGTATCATCCCAGAAAGTTTGGTTTTGAAACCTCTTATATGCCTGGTAATGATAAAAGATTTTACTTTACAATATTGTGATTCTATTCTCTTTATCTATCGTAATTGATTAACTGCTCTATCCTTATTCCTGGATTCTTCCTTGGCACTTCTGATTCGTTTAAGGCAAACACGTTTTCAACGGAATAAAGAAAATGCACAGTTAATTATATATCTTAATATTAAAAGTTTTCTCGTAGTAATTTTCATAATTTTTCGTATTACAATTAATTCCAAAGTTATTTGAATCAGTTTTACTAATTCATAACTCCTCCCGAGTTACACCGAAAACATTATCTTTGAATTCTTATTGAGCTTTTTTTTCGTGATATTGTTTTCTATGGCCATTACATATTTAGAATAATCGAACTAAAGTTAGTAAAATGTCACTATTGCAAAAAATGTTGGGATTTTTACAGGCTTACTTAAAGATTCGCGGTGTCCACATTTATCAGGCAGCTTCTGTGTTTATATAATTGTATAATGCTTATTAAACAATTTTAATATTCCATGAACAATTTTCTGTCTCCGATATAAAATGTGGGATTAAACAAACATTTTTTTTTAATTTAGCTATAGATGCGTTAAATGGGTTGCTGCATATGGACTACACTGTTATTGTAAATACATTTATAATTTTTTTTATTTGAGTGAGGCCCCTTCATTGACCTCCCTGAGCAGCATTCGTAACGCGGCCAGGGCGCGGTCAGAGACAACTGGACTGATCAAAACATGAAGACCACACAGATTAGAGTTACCCGAAATGAAGTTCTTACGTTCGTGTCCTACTGGATAAAAAATATGAAGAAATAACATTTACAATAGCATTCATTCTTTTGAATGAACACAAAACATCTAAGTCGCCCAAACGTTTAGAAAGAACGACATTCAACATTCTGTCTGACTGCACCTGTGATCGATTGGTCAGGTGGCCTCATTTCGATTCTCAACTGGGACGTGGAATTTTTTCTTTAATTAGAATCTTTCCCTATCCACCGCAGAGTCTGGAAGTATGCATGTGGGAATGAATGTATGTTTCAAGTTAGAAATCATTAAAACTCAACCTTAAAAAACTGCAGTCAGAAGGTGTTTCTCAAAATCAAAGCCTTGAATATGACCACAAGGGTTAAAGAGGGCTACACAAATGAACATTCTCATGTCTTTTGCCACAATACTAAGGCAAAGAGAGAGGAAAGTCATTTCATTCACTGTTTAACCTCATCTTATGTAGGATATACACCCCCCCCCAGGACTTACAGGCGGGTGCTTGGGGTCAGAGGCCCGTCGAGGAGCACACTCATGGAGCAGACAGAAGACTCAGCATGGGTGATCAACCCGATGCCTGGTATGGGATGAAGGAATTAGATGAAACGAAATGACGGCGAAATGGATGAAAGGAAAGGTGATGATGGAGCAGTCGGTGGAATGAATGGCGGGGGAAACCGGAGAACCCGGAGAAAACCCGCCCAGACGCCGCTTTGTCCACCACAAATTCCACATGCAGGTCCCTGGGTTTGAACCCGGGCCGTCTCGGTGAGAGGCGAGCGGGAAGAAAGTCTTGTCATCCAATTACGAGATGGAGATTTCATCTCATGATGGGGAAATAGAGCTAAGACTATTTTACGTCCAAAATAGTTCACTACTCTGTTTCTCAGAGTAAATTTCGTTAATAAAAACCTCAACAGGTATAGCCTTCAAGCCTGTCAAAAAACAACAACGCTGTTTTAAACATTATCCTGACAAGTCCACGTTGTTTTAAACAAGATCCTGATAAGTCCACGTTGTTTTAAACACGATCCTGATTGATATTCTGGAAGAGCCATGTCGCCAGAAACACCGTGTAGAGAGACTGGTGAGAGAACCTAAGGTGTCAGGACTCCGTTGAGGAAAACCGAGAACAAAAACTTGGAGACAAAGTGACTGTGGGTGGGCGCGAGTACACATTCACTGTGTTTTCCTTAGCGTTCTTCTCGTCAATTTAACATCTTCCACTTTACAGCCTCCCCCCCTTCCTTGATGACGCCAGCGATGTTCCTTTTTTTTTTATTCTGGAAGCATTTTTAATTCTGAATACTGTCTTTTCTTAATTACTCCAGAGAAGAAATAGAGAATAAAAATTAAGGCGATACATACGTTGTTTTCTGTTTATTTTTGCTATGTTTCTTTTATTCTCGTAGTATTATGCAAAGAATTTAAGATGCTTTCACTCCGGATAAACTGGACGTGCTTTATCACTAACCCAAAGGAAACAATCGGTCATAAAAAAGGTGCAAAATAGAAATTGCTTCAAGAGCAGCAAATTTTCTTGGAATCTTATTGTTCTGTAATTATTATTTTGCAGCCCTTTTGAGTTATCGAAGGTGAATTGTGTATAAAATATTAGATTGCCTGATACTCTGAACGCAGAGAAATTGCTTGGCGAGAAATGCACTTCAAGAAATGAATGGGACAAAGCAGTTGAGAAGATGATGTCAAATTAGATAATCTTTTGATAAATTCATACACGTAGAAGAAGAGGTAACTGCAAAAGAGAGAAGAATGGAAGACGCTGGGCTTGCATTAAAGGATCTACGCTTGGGCAGAATTATGTTTGATTGAGTGATTCCTCTAGATCAGTTAGCCATAGCTTTTTATCAAGAGCATAACCTTCGTTAGATTCTCAATTTCCTCTTCAGCTTTTTCCCTAGTCTCCGCACATAACCATTTATTTCAATTTTGTCTATAATCTCTGTACGTTGTGCACCGAACCATTTCCCTGTGTACCATGCATCTCATAATAAGCCGTTTTGTCTTCCTGAACAATTTCAATAATATTTTTCCCTCGCCCACTCTTTTAAAACAGCTTTAATACTTTTTTTCTGTCCATTGACACGCTTCATCATCAAGGTTTCCGCCAGATCTAGAGGTTTTGGATATTAGTATGCGGCAAAATAATATTATCCCTCTAACGGGAATTCTAGCGGCTTTTAAACTGTGATTAATAATATAATTAGGTATTCTTTTTTATTACGGTAGCTATAGATGATAAACTGTCCAATATTGTAATCTTGTTTAGAGTATCGAAGTTATGTTTTACAATCAAAGACGATGGTGATTGCATATTTGTACTGTGTATGACATATATTTTGAATTTGCCGTTGCAATGCTCTCCTGTTGGGTTGCCAGATGGGTCTTAGTTTCGCAGTCCAGTGATCTGCGTACTAAAATCTAGAGACCTGTTTTTTGAAAGCCGTCTAGCGAGATTCTAATAGCACATGCTTGCAACATTGCGCTCCATTCTTTTCATTTAATTTCATTCAGTCGTTTTTCTTCACTTCGTCGCAGTGCTTCTTTTTCTATTAAAAACTTCCTTTGTCATTTGTAGCCCATGCTTCACATCTGACAGCAGCTCAATCTCTGCATGTGAAAGACCAGAATGCGTAAATCTGCCCACTTGCTTCATCTGCTTTGTTTATTTCATTTACCATGGTCATAGTGTCTCTATTTTTATTTTCTTCTTTTCATACTTACCATCAGCCTGTTCTTTAAGATCTTTTCCTCCAAGTAAGCAATGCTATCTCTGCAGATGTTATGCATTTTCTCTCTCTCTCTCTCTCTCTCTCTCTCTCTCTCTCTCTCTGCTACTCCATTTCCCCCTTTCTCTGGAAACAAAATATTGATCAACTTCTGCAGGCAGATGTAAAATGAGATGGTTGGTATGGAGCATTTCTGATGTACGCTGTCCTATTCTGTTTTCCTTATCTGCTCCTGTGCCTATCATTGTGATTACATGTTTCATATACAGATTGCTTAAGAGCCGTCTCTTTTTCCAATCCACATATCTTCAGAATCTGTAACAAGTTTCTTCCTATTGATCCTGTCAGATACCTTTTCCAAGTTCAAAATGCTAAATATGTTCTTTATTTTCACCCATAACACTAGTCTGCATGATATCGGATGACTGAAAACTAATAAGTGATTCTGACTCACTTTTTATGCTGATTTCAAAACTGCTTTTAGTTTTTTTTCTCTATAACGTACAGTTTTTTCACAATTTCACTTCAAAAATATAGAGTTGAGCCAGTAGATGATGAGTATTGTTGAAGGGAAATTTATCACTTCTTGGAGGGAAATATCTCAATACAGACTTGTAAGTATTTAGGTTGTTACACGTGTAGATGCTGGTTGCTATTTGTAATTTAGACATTGTTGTTAATATCAGCGGCTTGCATTACCAGTCTATATCATGATTGAAGTTTAAAATACATTATCTCTACACGCAAGTGTGTAAACAATCCAAATGTTTTGTGCTACATTTGTGGAAATTATACAGTGCTTCAGCAGAGAACTGATATAACAGACTTTGTGAAAAAAGTGTACCATGCTTATTTTAAAATGAAACTTGGTGACCAAGACAAGGCCTGGGCTCCAAAGACAGTTTACCGCAATTGTGTTGAGAGGTTAAGATTGTGGATAAAAGGAAATGAATCATCATGCCATTTGCAATTCTATGGTGTGGAGGGAGCCTAAAGACCACCTTAAAGACTGCTATTTTTGTTTAGTTAATGTTCAGGGGTGCAATTCGAAAAATAAGAAACACATTTGTGCATCCAAGTATTCCTTCAGCTATCAGGCCAGTTCCACACGGAGAAGATCTGCCTGCTCCTCTTCCTCCAGCTGTTTTAGAGAACTTTGAAGAAGATGGTGTTGAAAGCGAACCTCATGCAATCACCGAAGACGATTCTGATGATGTCTTCCGTCCTGAATACGACATGAATCCACAACTGTTCTCTCAGAGTGAACTAAATGATCTAGTACGTGATTTCAATTTGTCTAAGAAATCTGCAGAGTTACTAGGCTCCCGTCTTAAGAATAAGAATCTTCTGGAACCAGGGACACATTACTCATGGTACAGACACGGAGAACAAGAGCTAGTTCCTTTTTTTCTCACAGATCGAGTCCTTGATTTACTGCAATAACATAAACGAGTTAATGCACTTTTATGACATTGAACATGATCCTACTGAGTGGAGACTTTTTATAGATTCAACAAAGAGGAGCCTGAAAGGCGTGTTACTGCATAATGGGAATGTGTATGGGTCAATTCCTGTCACACATTCAGTTCAAATGAAAGAGACAGTTGAAAACATGAAGATACTTTTAAGAAGTATCCAATATGAGGAACACAAATGGAGTATCTGCGGTGATTTTAAAGTTATTGGAATACTATTAGGACAACAAGCTGGGTTCACAAAAATGCCTTTTTTGTGCGAATGGGACAGTCGGGCAAAGCAAAGACATTGGAGTGTGAAAGTATGGCCACAGCGGAGAAACTTATTGCCTGGAACTAAAAACATCCTGCACGAACCGCTTGTAGAGAGACAAAAGATATTGCTTCCGCCACTGCACATAAATTTGGGCTTGATGAGGCAATATGTAAGGGCTCTACCACAGGATGAACCGTGCTTCAAGTACCTTTCCAAAAATTTTCCCTTCATTACACAAGACAAATTAAAAGCTGGAATTTTTGTTGATCCTCAAATAAAGAAATTGATGAAGGATGAAGATTTTGAGAAGACAATGAATGAGAGAGAAATAGAAGCATGGATCGCCTTCCGATCAGTTACTGAAAACTTCTTAGGCAATAACAAAGATCCTAATTACAAGGCCATTGTCGAAACAATGTTAGAAAATTTCAAGAAGATGGGTTGTAACATGAGTGTGGAGGTGCATTTTCTGCATTCACATATCGACTACTTTCCAGAAAATCTGGGACATTATAGTGAAGAGCAGGGTGAACGTTTTCACCAAGATATTAAGGAAATGGAGAGAAGGTACCAGGTGAGATGGAATGAAACTATGATGGCCGACTACTGTTGGATGTTGAGGAGGGACAGTCATCTTCAAGGAGCTGCAACGAAGTCAAAGAAGAGAAAGTTTGAAAAAAATTAAATGAAACACTTTGGCTTCTTGTCTTGTTAAAATGTAATCGTGAAATAAATTAGGAGAGTTCTTGAGAGTATTCTTAAAATGTTTCTTCAACAAAAATTTATCTTGTGTGAAATGGTATTTGAATACTTTTCCACACTCATTAGTAAAATTGTCAAAACATTACTTCTTATTTTGTGTAAAAACCTGACGTGATAGAAAAAAAAAACAAGTTATTTCTGGAATCAGCATAAAAACTTGATTCAAGTACACCTACTTTTAAGAAACCATCTGACAAAAAGTTTGAAATTGCAGACTAGTATAATAGCTCATGGCGGTTATAATTTTTATTTGCGTATTAATGTGGCATAAATTATATACATCATTATTATTCCAATGCTACTCTTCACAAAATCTTATGCTTTTATTCATGTTTCTCCTATTCCAGTTTTTCCCTTCTTTCGGAAACAATTTTTCACCAAATCTTTAAGTAGACGTTAAAATGCTTTGTAAAACTTTGATTGCAAAATAAATCCTTCTACCAGAGTTCGAAAGTCCACGTCGTACACAAAGACGCTTTGTTTTATATTGATATAGGAGATTTTATGTAGGCTTAACGTTCGGACAGCTGGCTTTTGGGACGCAGTACCAGGGGACTTGGAAACAGAATTCCTGCCTGTTGTTGGTTTACCGTATTACGTGAAGTCAGGACAGATCCAATCCAATCCAATAATAATTATTGTGTTGATGGTCGGAGAACTGTAATCTGCTCAATACGCTAATGGATTTAAAACGCCTGGTTGCATCATAAGCGAACAAGGAAGTCATTTACGCCAATCAGGCGGCAGTTCCAACCGATCCGCTAATTAAATAGATAATGCAGTTATTTAATTGGAAATTCTTGTGCATGAATTCATCGCGTTTGTGCTTTTGATCAAAGTCGCGTAAAGAGAGGTGATTAATTGACATTCTTCCTCTTCTGTCGTGGAACTGCCACCCTTGCAATTGACAGCAGCAGTATTAATTTCGGTAGAAAGACTAATTGAAATTGCAGTTAACCCAACGGTGCAAGTGCGCACACTACAGTTTTTACCGGTGTATCTTTGATGTGTTATTGCTGAATTCTAGAGAATTTAATTTAGTGGTGTGTGTTACATAGTTCGGCTGCTATCTGTCTAGACCAGCTGGGCGGCTATTTTATTGTGAACAGCTGCACCCACGGCTGAAGTTTTTTTTTAAATACTAGGCTGTACCTAAAGCCGAGCAAGGAAAATAAAAAGCGTCTGTTTTATGACCTAATATTGTCTAGTCAGCAGTTCCATCGTCAGTGTTTTCCACAGTGACTCCAGAAAGTATTCGTCTTAATTGGGGGAGGGGTGTGGGAAAGAAAGAAAGGAGGAAAAAATCTAGAAACTAGGTTAGCAGAGGGAAAATTCTAGTTTACGTTTTTTGGCATTTTTTCTATATTTTTCATTTTATTGGTTTAATTTAAAAATAAAAACGCTGATTTTTCAGCTATTTCAAATTATAATATAATTTAATATGCATTTAGTGGAATGTACTTACCTTTATATATAGAGGACGTATTGTTTGCCATCCAAAAAATTCGATATCGAAATTTCACCGGAACTGCATGTTTTGAGCCCTCCTGAATAAAAAAACAATTAGTTAGAGGTCCATGTTTGTGTCTGAAAACAGTATAACTCTAAGATAAAGTTTCAATAAATACCAAACTTGGTAGTTTAGATCAAGTTAAGATTTTCAAGAAAATCTCACCAGTACACTATTTGGAAAAATTTCCATTATTTTTGATTTACTCTAAAATGACTAACGATTTTGATTAAAACACCATGTGTTTACGATATTTACTTCACAAATAAAACGTATATCTCAAATCGTCTGCGAATAGCTTGTGAGACACAGTTTATGTCAAATAAATTTTCTGCGACATTACTACTTATTTTCGAGGTATTCTTTAAAATTGGTTGGAATGATCAAATACTTCATACTCTTTTTTTAACTGCTTAGTCGCTATTTGTTTTTTCTCGTTGTCATGCAAAAAGAACACTATCTCAAGTCCATCGCATAGTGACTCGCTCGTAGGAGGTTTGACTATCGTTTAAGCCTACGGTGTTCCCCTTCTACCTACACCAAGATGTGTAAGAAAAAACATTTCCGCATTTAATTATCTGATTTAAATGAAGTAGCCAGAAGAATAAGCTTTTTAAGAATATTTTATAAAAGAGTAGGTAGAGAACGTCATGTGAACGAAATACATTTTTATATATTGTGAGCAAAATCATGGAAGAATGTTATACTGTCTTTTATATTCTATTATTTTTCATTATAATGCTTTGTTTTTATAAACTAATTCTAATATTTATTCTTCAAAATTCAGTCAACATTAATTTAATTTAAGTGAGTATTGGAAAATAAAGAAAGTGTTCATACAGTTGTCCAGCAAGACGTCATACGAGTCCAGCAGCTGCCATCCATGACGCATGCATATGCGCATGGCTGAGCAGACGCCCCATCGTGCTAGAAAAATTAGCGGATGGAAGATTATTTAAAATTAATAGGAAGGAAGTAGCACCGCGTGTATCCGAGCATCTGCCGGGGACCGAAAGTGTGCCCATCTGCCGCGCTAAAGTACAACAAATTACGCTTCCGCTCGCTTCCGAGAGAAAAACAATTTTCAACTGCCAGCAACGATCGCGATGATATCATCAACATCACACATGCCCGGGGTTTACCAAGGAGAAACTTCTTACTTAATTTTTTGCGTGAACTTTATAATAAGCAGCTTGCCGCTAGCAGTTTCTTCCACGCAATTTTCCCACTTGAGTTTTAGATGTATGCTGCTAGAGGCGATACAACACGCACTTCAGGGGGAGGAGTAATTAGGAAAATATAATATATCCTATACTTACGGTGTTATCGTAGTTGAAAATCCTCTGAAGACTGAGGTGTTTGGAAATCTGTTCAACGCAGTTTGATTAATGCTGTGCTGGTAACACAGAGAACCCCCTCTAATATTTCTGCGTCGTTATCACCCTTCTGCACCCTTCTCGTGCTTGAAAAAGAATATGAAGCACAAAATGTTCAAGCTCCACGTGGTTTTTAGATGCGTTCATAATTGGAAGAAAAGAAGTCGACCTTCCCATTTCAGCACACAATTATCTAAATTAATTCATATGGCGAGCTTGGTTTCGGTGAGTCACTGCACCGATAGGGTGAAGCCGACACGGGTTACGAAGTCGTTAAGACACGGATTCGTGAACGGGAGGTCCACGGCTCAAATTCCGCCAGGATCATCGTCCCTGGCTGATATTTTTTTCAGGTTTTCCTCTGCCATAACAACTGGCAAATGCAGGTGAAGTAACTTAAATTTAGGATTGGAACGTTTCTTTCCCAAAAATAATTTCATTGTATGATCAATGTCCACCATCTGTGGTGTCATATGTACTGTTGGACAACAAGAAGGCGAGCGGGGTTCTGTACCTGTTTATCTGCTCACGTACTGTCGATTGTTTACTACGATTACTACGAAATGTGTTTATGTGTGCAAGTGAACCACCCATGCTGCCAGATCTGATACTACTGTCCATTCCAAACCAGAGTGCCTTTCACTGAAAACAAACTCTTTGTATTATCCGCGCGAAAGTAGTTCGCAATCTCCGCCCATAATGTCTGCTTGTTCCCCTCCCACGTGCTTGTTGAACACTATTTAAATCTATAAAAACGCACCCTGCGTGAGAATCATAGTTCAAAATGCAACCTGAGGTAACAATCGATTTTATAAGTATGCGACAATGAACATTTTACTTACGTTAATCACAATCCTCGGGCAAAAGTGCAACGCCCAAATCCGAGTCCTCCGAAGATGACTCAGCTGCCGTATCAGAATCAGAACTACTCTCCAAAATAATGACAAGCTTATCCACAATTCCACAGCACTGTCGCACTTAAAACAAGTTCCCACATTTTATCCTCTTTTGTGTTGTATTATGTCTGTTTATAAATCGCTACTCGCTTTCGTTACACTTCTCACTGAAACGCCTGTAAAATCCGATATTAGTTTCGTAATATGCAATAATGCAAGTGTCGGATATTTTTGTAATAGTGAGTTCAATATATGAAGTATTGTTTGTTTTTAGCCACTTTTTAACTGTTTCCCGCTTCTGTGTTTGAACAGTTTATTCGTACTACACGCACCTTCCCCTGCCATGTGAACTCATTTACCAACTGATTAAATCACAAGATTTGACCTCAGTTGAGCATATGTATGTTAGCGTATGACTGTTCGCTTATCATATATCCTGTGTTACGCAAAGTGTTTATTCGGTACTCAGATAGCACCTCTGGGAATTCATTGCTGCATTTCTTGTATGTGTAAGAGTGGCATACGGTTGGTATTAACAAGCAAGATGCTCTCGGCGTTAGCGCAATAGCAGGCGAAAATCATATTTTGTAATCTCTTAACAGCTAGTATATTTACATTAACTTTAGCAATGAGTTCTTATGATAACCGCAATAAAATGTGCAGTTTTATACCTTTCCTGCCCTAATATTTCATAATACAATACATGTATTAAGCTACTATTTACGTTGGCGTAAGAGTGTGTTCTTGGGTTCGTGACTAGCCGAAGCACGTGCTTCTGTTTACATCAGAGGGAACTCTGGTTTGGAATGGACAGTAGTAGAACAGCAACCGCCGTAATAGGTGTTAACGCATTGGCTCTTGCCACGGGTAAGTACTTGACAACACTATAGTAGTTTATAACCTCCTTAACATGCTTATCGTATCCACACGGCGAGCATAAATATAATACGGACGCAGGAAAGTGTTGATGTTACACATTCCTCTCGCTTGCCTTCTTCTCGTGATCTATCAGTAGTAAGAATACTTGTTGTAAATACTTGAACATTTGTCAACATCTCATTCTTTTTATAATTCATACAAAATTAAGAGTAATTTCTAATAGTCTCCAACATATTTATAAAGTTTAGTCAAATGCTGCAAGTCCATAATGGAAATTATATAAATATATAAGGGTTATTGGTGTCATCATAGAAAGTAATTCTATAAATTAAAACTCTTCAATTATACCATTTTAGTCTCCGAACAGCGATTTCAGCAGAAAAAAGTTTTCCGCACTTTCTGTCGCCTTATAATTTTAGTACAGAACAATTAAGGCAAACCATATTAAAGAATAAAATGTAACAGCAAACTAATCGCTTTGCCTTACTGAGTATCTTTGTTTTGTACAAATCGTAGTTTACGCAGGAGTTAGCACGTCGCAACACCTGGCCACACAACTATGTCGGGTATGTTTCTCCGTCACAGCATCACAGCGTTATAGATTATCGCTATTTTTATTATCTGTGATTGCGTTTAAATTGAATAAGATATGGTTGTGTATCTTGTATATTAAGTTGAAATAAAATAATTTACTCTTATTGCATTGCCTGTTCAATAAACACACCCATTTTCCGTTCAATTGTTTTCAGCGAATACTTCGATTAGCCCCTGAACCGTTTTGTATCTAATATTTACCTACTTTACCTATACAATAAGTGTACCGTAAGTAGATAATAATTTTAAGTTAAAACATTTCTTTTCTTTTATTGTTTCAGACGTTTTATTTTGTTCACACAATAAAAGTGCATTCCGATTTAAGTGGTTTTCATTAAACATTTTGGCGAGACTATGTGAACCAATTGTCCTAGAATTAAACCCCACTAGCAGAGCACTTGTAAAATATCAACATTGCAGCGACATCGGAAAAAGAGCGCGCATTCTACCTTAGCCATCAAGACCTCTACACCTCAAAGCATTTTTCCGCAAATCAATAAAAGATACAACTAAAGTATTCATGAGTTTTTTCAGTGTACTCGTCGAAATCGACTGGCTTAAGAATGACATATAAGATGACAGCATGTCTTTTGAAGAAAATTTGCTTCGCTAAAACGGCTATATGATTATTTTAGTGTTTTTAAGCTGTTAATAGTATTACAGATGCCATGGCTTTCTTTGTATATCGATTTGCTGCAGATAAAAGTTGCACATGTGATAATCATAAAATGATAAATTGGTAGGGAAAGAGAGACATCATAGTTGTAAATGTTAGTACGCATATAAAACTTAAATATTTTTTTACATTGATGGAAATAGTGTTACTGTTAGTAAATATTTCAGCGCTTTGTATTATTATCTAGAAATACTGCTGCCGGACCTCGAGCAGGCGAACAGAAAGCTATGCCTCTAGGGTTTACATGTAGAAACTGGTAGCTCTGGATGTAGTTTAATCACCCACCTGATCACTTGTGCAGCAAAGTATGCACATCCATCTTACTTTCCACTACAATCTCCAGGAAGATCGTGCCTCTAGCAAAGCCTGAGGGGCATCTCAAGCCGAAGGTCGAGAATATCCCGGCTTTGCGATGACCCTTCAGGGACCGTTTATGTCAGTGGGAGGGGGCATTAATATGAAGGGGCCTTAAGCGCCAGGCACCAACTTTGCCCCCTCAGAGGACCACGCGTGAGTTATGAGTGAAAGTGTAAGGAATACCGATGATAAATGAGCGCTGGTGCGGTTACCTCGGCTGAAAATACACAAACATATAATGGTAGCAATAATAAATCATTTTGTAAAACGAGCCTGACCTCTCTCTGCCTTAGTAAGCTTTCTCTCCAAGAACGCTCAACTTCTTGATTCAGTCTGCTGTCGATCACGACTTGACAGTAAAGATGGGATCAGGAGGTATCAGGTAATTTTGCTCCTGTGTTTTATGTCTTCACCAGCTCAATCTTTGAACTTTTAACATCAATGGAATTTTTAGGTGAGAACACCAAGGGCGTGTTATATGCGCCAACTAAGTTACCGGCAGTAGCCTGAGATAATCGCAGTAGCTTTAATCTCTTTAAGTCATACCTATCTCAAATTTCTAAGTATTGCGAATGTTTTGCAATCGCCACATGATTACGGCAAAGTTACTGTCCGACGACGAGAAGAATGCTAGGAGTAGAGATACGTCTACGTAATACAGAGTGAGCCAAAAGACTCCAAACCGCCTGCGCGGTGTTTTTCTTGTCTGCGTCCTCGGCGCTCGTTGCCGTCTGCTGCTATCATAGAAAGGCGCGGATTAAACCATAGATACAACATTTTTAAAACTACTTTTAAAGGCTTTGCTTACCAACTTTATGAAAGGAAATGCTGAAACTGGTCACCGTCGTTGTCCATACATTTTTGGCACCTCTTTAGGAAACTATCCATCATGGAATTTTTGGAGGGAATTTTCCAAACGATGACCGATGTCGTCTAATGTTTCTTCGGTAAGAACCGAACGCCGGCTTTTAGATTTCTTAGCCTGAACATTACCTGGGCCTGAAATTTACTGTAAAGTTCATGGATTGTTGTACGGCCTGGAACATTTACACCTTGAAATCTTTCTGCAAATCGTACTTTCACACTAAATAAATACACGCTGTGCAGTAGAAAACATATACTGAGCCATGATATACTTTGTGATTAAGTACAGGACAAAATAATAAATAACTCGTAATAACTGAACTACATCACATCACCGTCAACTCAAAACTGCACTTCACACTGCAGCGCAAAACCACAACAGCGTGACTTTGTTTATAGCAGCAGTGCATTATCATGCTTTTATCATATTTCCACACGCCCAGTGGAAAAACACCGCGCAGCCGGTAATATTGTTCATAAAATACCCCTCCGGGATAACTTAAAACACAAAGTGTACAAGACAAACCCACACACCCTGAAAGAATTAAAACAAAATATCCCCAGGAAATTTCTCAGCGTGAACTACGGCGAGTGATGGTTAGTTTCCTAAAGAGGTGCCAAAAATATATGGACAACGACGGTGGCTAGTTCCAGCATCTCCTTTCGTAAAGTTGGTAAGTAAAGCCTTTAAAAGTAGTTTTAAAAATGTTGTATGGTTTCATCCGCGCCTTTCTATAGAAACAAGTAATGAATGTGGGCAAACAGACATTTTTGCTACCAAATTGTTTTTAACCGTATTTTTTGGACCCAGAGAAAGAGGAATTGAGTATAGCAAATTGCGCAAATAACAAATGTTTTGCATGTATTGTAAAATTTCAACACTCAGCATTTTTCTGCGAAGCAGCTGTTTGTGTGAAGGACAGTAAAATAGGTTTACCTTTTTTTAAGTCCTCAAAGGAGTTCCAGAGAAATGATAATATCCGCTAGTTTTAAGACGGCGAAAAGATTTACGGACTGATCATGCATTGCTATAAGGAATCGACTTCTGGAAGAGGATGTTTAAAGTGCAATGGCCATAATAATTGAGATTGTTTAAAATAAAGATGCTCATCAGCTTTCAAGTTAGATTGTGCAAAATAAAATGGTTTAATGTCAGTAAAGAGGTGATATAGAAAGTATACGCACCCCTCAAACGTTTTCTCTTACTCTTGGAACATTGAGAGAGCAACTTAGTCCAGTGTAGACGAAAAGAACAGAGCAGCCGAGGCAGCATAGCGAGCAGCTCTGACGCACCTGCTTATGTTATAACCAAGCATAGAAATACTTCAACAGTTGGCTTCAAGTTAACTACACTCACACCATATATCAATACATCGACCAAGGATCAAGGATGACAGTTAAAAACACTTTCTGGTGAGTGCTGTGTGCAAACGCTAACTGAGCTTATTAAGCTTAAGGGTGGTTTGTTACCTGCGACGTCCCTCCCTAAAGTCCAGTAATAGTTCAACATTATTTCCTTTCGCCCTTGCTTTAGAAATCCCTGTTTCTGTTATCACTCTTCAGAGTTTACAATAATAATTTGGTCGCTGAACTCAGCGACTGCTTAAACATGCAAAGCTCTTTAGTGATGATGCCCAAAGTTGAAACTGCTTTAAATCTTAAGAGTTATTTTACCTCATTGTTAAGCTGTTATAAGGAACTGTTGAAATACCATTTTCATTCTACTTTTATCTCGAGAACCATTGGAATTTCGGATTACCTATTAACTGGAAAGCAGTTCGTGGCAAATAGCGATATCTGTAATGATGTGCCATCGATCGGAATTGGGAAACACGCCGAAGAACAAGAGTTTGGTGTTACGGTCGTGTTCCAGCTGGAAGACAAAAAAACCAGGCATGCTGCCACACTCCTCCGCGACCGCTCGCCTACGAAATTCCTCAAGGTTTAAAACGTACCGTGGAGGTCACCGCCCATGTGTGTTCATTCCATTTGCCTCATGGAACGGGAGAAGAAATAGGAAGATGTCCGCTCTGGTTTCGCAATTTTTTATCCATAACGCCTTCAGTTTTTGTGACCTGTGATTGCCAAATACTGGTAATATGAATTAATACCATGTCTGAAACAGTTCACCACATTACCTACCTATTCTGTCATCTCTGATTCCATTGGACTAGAGTCGCGAAGTGTAATCTGTCAGTTCTCTGTATTTGCCATATACGAGGCAAGTTTTTAAAGTACCGGTAATTTTTTAAAAAATAACAGAACATTATTTTCAAATACTTTATCATCATTCATTACCTTACACCTTACACTATTTTTCCCCACAGTCACCACTATTGATATGGGTAATATGATGGTTGAACCTTTTTCCGAAAAAGTCATCAGAACCTTGAAATGCGCGAGGGATTGCTAATTCTTAATAGGTACTGGTGTTGCGCCGACGATGAAGACGTTCTCAGATTTCATCTTGCATTTTATACTGTGTTTACTTGTGAATATGTATTCCATGTACAGTAAACGGAACCACTGATTCGAGTTATTGAAAATTTCAAATATAGTAAAGTGCAGCTTACACTGGCCTGTCAGAAATGGCGGTATATACTGAAGGAGTACGTTTTGAGTAGGTAAATAAAATTACAATCATAGGGAGAATAAATATCAATAACAGTAAGGATAGTGTTAAATAAAACTGGAAAGCGAGGTGACTGTAAATTTGTGAAGGGTTGGGATTGAGACAGTGCCATCAGCGGCCGGAAACGGGTGTTTTTCCCCTCTATTGTTAAGTGTCCCGTTAGGTTGCTGGAACGCAGAGGTGTAGAAAAGGGTCAATGTTCGCCAAAAGACAGATAACCTTAGGCCTCCAATGAAAGAAGCTAGAAATCAGGTGATAGTGGAATGGGGAGATATAGAACGTTTGAAATAGAGAAACAGGAGATTTTAGAATACATACTTGGCAGTGGTAGTTCCTTGGAGATGGTTGTCAGAAAAGTTTAGAATACACACTTGGTCGTGGTAGTTCCTGGGAGATGTTTGTCAGAAATGTGTCGGCGGATAGGCGCGATGATATGAAGCGTAACAAATAGGAAATGCGCGTGTGTGTGTCGAAGTAATAGCAGGAATCAAATGTTAAAAACGGTGACGGGAAAACAAACGAGCATGAAAACAAAACAGTCGTATTCACCACTAACCCGAGATTCAAGATCCATGCAAGAACCCTGAGCTAGTACCGAACCCGGGACCATTCCTACAAATCCTGTACCGTAAATTAGCCACATACCACCGCAAATAGGCAAAAATATTACCGCAAATTGGCGCCCAGAAGAACCACCACAATACATAACAAATGTAACGCTCATTTGTTCTCTGGGGTGGATAACGACGTGAATTACAGACTTGTTGCGGAACATAATCACGACCCGAGCGAACAATTGCAAGGGAATATACTCGTACTTCCAACAGCTTATATACTTTTTGACCACTTAAATTAAACTTTCAGCAAAACTTGATAATTGTTACAAAGTTAACATTCCCCCTTTTTACTTTCTCTACATGGTGGGTAAGAAAGTATTGTATTCCAACCAAACGTTGAATTGCCCTTGCATATTATAGCACCTACTAGTCTCAAAATTATGCTTCATATCCTAATAATGCTTAAAATGTTTGGCTAGAAATTATTTCTAATGAAGCATCCTGAGTTAGCTATATTTATTTCTCCATACTCTTGCTTACGCAGGAAAGTCAGCTTACTTTATCTTAATCCAACATTGAGGTCACAATCGGATGTGACACGAGGATTTTCACGAAATTCCATCCACCCCAAACTACATTTTACATGGAAGAATGTTGGTTATTTTTCATTTTGCAAAAAGGACCTTAACGATTTTGATTAAAATACCAGGTACCATACGTTTATCAATATTACAAAACTGCATTTAAGAAGAAAAAAACCATTAGGGATAAGCAAGAACATACTTCAGAAATAACGTAGAACTCATTAAAACATATATCTTGCCCAAAATAACTTTTTTCATAGTGTCAACCGTTTTGGAAATGTTTCATGCTATAATACTTTATATTTTTTTTTAAATTAAGTGCATTTGACTGAAATAGGTTGAAAATTCGCGACACTTCGTTTTGTTACCTCCATGATTTCATGAGAGAGAGAGAGAGAGAGAGAGAGAGAGAGAGAGAGAGAGAGAGTGAGTTTGCCTTGGGTATGAACATGCAGAAATGATTAATTCCGCTAAACTTGAATTCATTTCCATCCAAATATTTTATCGTAGTGAACGTAAGGGAATTGAAAAATTCCCTGTTGTATGAACAGTAAATATCTTAAAATTAGGATGGGGAAATACATGTGAGTGTACCGCATCATATTTTTCGTTTTTGTTGAGATTATGAGGGTCGAAAAAAAAACAATCAATTGATTATTTTGAACATTTCAAAACCTCTAACAACAGGAAAACACAAAGTGACGATCGCTCACAGCTGCGTTTGGTTTCCTAATGAATGAAGGAGTGGGTGCGCATGCTCAAAATCGCGACTGCAGCCGCAAAATATTCAAATGGTGCTTACCTTAAAAACAAACACCTATATATTGGTTTAATGTACACTTTACTAGATATGCTTGACAATCTGGAATGTTTCGGCCACTTTGCACCTCCAGGAATATAAATATTTGTCTAATGAATCTGGCAATGTAAGAACACCTGGTATTTGATAATGGAACAATCAAGACCTTGGAAAAATAGCAAAAGCGTCTAACAAGTGCACGGCGTCAGACAGTGGAGGTGGCAGTAAAGGTAGTAATAACGTTATACGAAATGGTTCACCCAATAATCCTTCAAGCATTAGATCGTTGAGCGCGTACTTTCCGGTGATCAAGGCTTAATCGTTTGCAGGCTTCTAGGTGAGTTAATGCGTTGTACACAGTGCACTAGGTATATATGCAGTTCAAGCGGAACCGATCATGGCGATTTCGAGTAGCTAAGTGTAAAATTCCCCTTGTCTATCTGTACAAAAAGGGCATTCTACCTTTTTAACTTCTCTATTGCTTACCTATAGCAAGTAGAGAAAACATTACTTTCCACCGAGAAATCCCATACAGAGATTTCAATGGAAATGCACGTTTGGAGGTCCCTTGAATTTAAAAAAATTATGTAAACGTCTGTGTGTACTTGGTATACAAGTTCATCTTCCAAGGGTGCGACATGAATTTTTAAGAAAATACCCCACCCCTAACTACCCTTTGCGTAGAAAAATGTTCCTTAATTTTGATTTTCTCAAAAATGCCTCGAAGAAACCGATAAAAATCGCTTGGTATCAAATCCGGGCTGTAAGGAGGGTGATCGAATTTGTTGATTAAAACATTATATGCGTAATACAGCTGCACAATAAATAAAATGTATGTGTTGAATTTTCTGGGAACAGTCTCTGAAGTCCTCTTCATCCTGAATGGCTGTTGTATAAGTGTAAACCATAAAAAATGGACAAAATCTTACTTCACAAAAACTTAGATCTCGTTAAAGCACACAATTTATGTGAAATTGATATGGGTTAGAAACTCTAAATACTTAATACTTTCCTCAAATGGCAAGTCTTTTTTTTTCTTTTCTTTTTCTCTCTTCGTGGTCATGTAAGGAACATAGGATTTCAAAGCTATCACATAGCGACACGCTCTTTTAAAAGTACTCTGCTTTATCGGCCGTATCCTTCTTATACCTACAGCGAAATGTGTAATGAAACTATTAACAAGCAGTGGATAGAACAGGCCTTTGTAACAATAGTTCAGTGTATCTCCAGTAATCGATATTCTATGGAACAGGATGGTCTTTTTGGAAATAAATAAAATAAAACCACTGTAAGTTTGGAACATTACATTCAAACACAAGGATGTAAATAGCGAATGATGAGTAAAATATTATCCTCGCTTTCTGAAGATGTAACGGATATGTAAGATATATATATACAATTAGTAAAGTCTAGCTGGACAAGGTATGCGACCTCTTAAAGGTCATATCACAGAGCAAAACGTTTTTTCACGGTCTTTGGAAAAGTTGACCTGGGATCCCCATGGGAAGAACTCGCCGCTCCGAAGTCTGATCGTAACGAAATTCCCTTCCTTCTAGAATGTAATTTATGTACTGTAGACAAAGCTAATGTGGTATGGTTTTGACTTTCTCTAACTTCTATCATTTATTAGTGGGTATACAAATTATTCTTACTCAAGTATATTTTTCTATCGGTTACATTTTATCCAAATAAACCTTTGCAGAAATAACTAAATTACATATTTCGTTATAGATATAATGAGAACAGCGATAGTCAAATGTTTAAGAACTGGACGTTATACACTGCCTTAAAGTTACATACTCTTCCTATGCAATCGCGAGAAACAACTGAATGTTGAAAGAATGACCAAAAATGAACAGTTCGAACCTAAACGTCTTATGACACACACAAAAGGCTATCCCCAGAAATTCTAGATATACATTTTATATGTCATGTAAATATCTTTCATATGTGGTATTTTAATAAAAATCGTTAAAGCTACTTTTTAGAAATAAAAACATTTCGATAAATGTTCCATGTAAAGGCTAGTTTGGAGTGGGGGATTTTGCTCAAAATTTTCGTGTTTCCAAAAATGCTTTATTTGGATACCAGAGATTTAAAACATGTATTTGCGCTGAAATTCTAGTATGGAATTTTTGAGGGATGTAATCTTGATTTGGTACAATATCCAAAATTGTGATGAAAATGGGGTTTGCTCTGAGAGAGGAGGCAAACGTTAGGAATAATCAACGTTTTATGAACTTCCTCATTAACGGCTCAAATTTTAGACCAGAAATTTATTTATACGTGAGTTTAAATGATATGTCGGTGACATTGTCAGATATTGTATAAATAATTGCTCTACTACTGTATACACATTAATTTTGTAAGCACTACCAATGAAAGGGTTATAAAATAAATCGTTGCTGTTTTCAAAAAATTACAAAACCTAATAAAATGGAAACTCTGGAAAAACGCCAGAACGCACAAACTATGGTATCATTTGAGTTAATTGTTCTTCCACACTAGGCAGTTGTGTAGGACAGGGTTGGAAAGGTAGGTTGGCAATTCCCTATGCGCATGCGCAATATCCACAATATGGAGAACTATACATGGTTCTTGACCACTTGGTGATAACGCTGGAATTTTACTATAAAAGAATGGATTCTTAAAAGGGTTGTTGGGTGGGTCACAGGCTCTGGAAGTGTCAACATCTACGAAACACAATTCTAAGGTAATCTTACTATCTTAACACTATTTTATGTGTGACTATACACCCAAGTGCATCCAAGTCACTTAAACAAAGAGTTAATTAAAACTCTCAGACACTATAAAGAACAAAATTAAAATACTGAGAAAACACTATGTAAAAGTATGTTGAACAATCACACATACCACTTTGTAATCATGATTTCTCTTTAATGCAGCTGAGCGACGTGGAAGTCTCACATTCGGGCTGTCTCGCCCCTATTTATAGAGAAAACCTTAGTTGGGAAGAAATAATAGCAGTTTAAGTAACTCCAACATAACCTTGGTTTATTCTCAGTAACCAACTTGCATAAAACTACTAAGAAAACACAAAGAGAAAACAAAAAAAATATGCCAAAATTAACACTCAAAGGAGGAGGAGGAGAAGAAGAAGAAGAAAGAGAAACTAAAAATTATAATAAGTGAATATCCGAACATCGCAGTATGATTACAGAATGTATGGACATTAACTTCGACTTCCTTACTCTTAAGTTAGCGATGTTCGAATAGCATAGAGACTTTTGTAGTCAATGAGAATATATTGAATGTTTTTTTTTGTTAAAATATCGGTACACAATATATAATAATATGAAGATTAATAATAATAAAATAATAATAGTAGTAATAATAAGTGGTGTTTAGTCTATTTTGATGCTGTTGCTGTTATCGCAGTCTAATATACAATTTGAAGTTTTGTTCATTTTTCAGCCAGGGATTGTAGCGCCTTTATCGCAAGCATAGCCACAGTGGCATACTCTTATAATTATTTATTTCACTGTGTTATATTCCATGATCAATGTCAGGGAGGAGATCAACGAATAATATGCGAACAGGCAGTTCTAATATTTGGCGAGGCCGTGAAAGCCTAAATAATTATTCTTATGTTGCGAGCTTTTGTAGGTATAGCATAAAATTAAACAATTAATCATGCGAAATGGGGCGGAATTTCGAATTCTAAGCTAGGCAGCAATTTTCGCCTTGTCACAAACATTACCTGTGGCAAGTTTGGTCGAAATCGGTACAATGGTGTAAAAGCCTGTAAGGAAAAGGGGGGGCACACACATACACACAGAGACACAGCGAGATAGACTGTTATATATTAAGATAATTTCATACATTTTCTCAAAACTTAAATTAAACTTTGCATCCTTAGGATGATCTGGATCAGCTACTGATACAACAATGGTTAATGGATTACAAATTACAAATACGTGTTTTCGTAGGCAAGATTTCGAGCGTTCGGAGAGCTCGAGTGCTTTTCCCAAGCGTTATTCGTCATTCCAGGATGAAGCAAAATGTGGCAGGGGCCAGAGTTCATAGGGTTTAGGGCCAATGATTGCTTCCAATTCGACACCAGCATCGTAAAAATGGTTTATACGGATACAGCTGATAAAAATCGCACAGCAGTTATTTTGCAGTTGTTTGTGATAAGACACGTTATTACAAACCCGTTTTATGCGCATGTTTAGTATTTACGTGATAGTTTGGCTGCGGCGGCCATGTCGTTAAAGAGAATTGCTCACGTGATGCGTGCTGAGTGGAATACCAGCGGGCCATGGGTCTCCATTATTAACACAAGTCCACGTAGCGTGTCGCGAGTACACGTGATCGGCTCTCTTCAGTTATTCAGTGTGCCTGCCTGTTTACTGCTGCATGGACGTCTCTGTTTATTCTAGACATGCCAGTGTTTTCTACCAATATTTATTTCTTCCACTTGCTGAACTTACTAAATATATTTAGCATGGTTGTTCTCAGAGTTGCTACATTGTTGTGTACTTTAATACCTACCTAGGTCCTGCATGTTAATGTTTTAGGAGACAGGAAAGTGTATAGTCTGTATGTTACACAGGGTGCTGATAAATAACACTGAAATACAACTGATACGTTTTAGACAAGTAAGGAATGTAGGTTTTGTATTTCCCACGATTCCAAGTAAAGATACCAAAGGTTTGTGCGCGTGTTTATGGACGCTTGGGCAGCATAACTAAAACAAAAAGTCGGATGAATATCAGATTTCATCGTTTAAAGGTGTTGGCTATTGAATTTTCCACAACTTCGAAACGAAATATCACATTTTGAACTTTTTATCGTTAAAAAAAATCCTCAAACATTGTAGAATCCGATTGTGGATTTGCCCTTTTGACCAACCGTGGCGTTTAAATGCAGTGTTCATTATTCTCATAATGATTTCTTACGTTTTTCTCAATTTAAAGCATGTGCCACGTTATATTCAGTTTAGTGATTGTTAGTGTACATTATTTGAAGCGGGTGAGGAGTTAAATGCAACTTCTCTTGATATAAAGCATAGTTTTGGATTTAGGGGTAAATGTTTGACTTTTAGGAAATTAAAACACTTACAGTTTCTTTTTGTGTTTTTTTTACCAGGAGGTTTTAACATTACACAAAATTTAAAGAGGTACATTAAAGAAAAATATACAATATTTAAATATTTTAGATTTTTATCTTGCATATCACAGATTTCCATTTTTGAAAAACAAACCTGAGAAGGTTTAACTGAATTGGTTGAAATTTGTTGAAATTAGCGTTAGTGACCTAAGGATGAATTTGCCCATTTGAAGTTATATAATTTAAAATGTGTACACATGTTTCTTGCGCTGAAGATAACTCAGGTAGAAGCTTTAATTTTGATACAGTAAATGCTTTCCAAGGTAGTAAATATTTAAAAAGTTACTTAATACAAAATATTGATACAGCTTTTGAAGATTCCTTGTAACTAAAAATTTGAAGTAGTGCAATGCGTCATTTTTCTTGTTTAGGCTTAAAAGAACTGTACCAGATATTCGCTTACTTGTGGAGATGTTAATTTTTTTTTATTTACAGCTTTTAAATAAACATTTGCAGATATTCTCTGATTAAAACGTCCTCTTCTCCTCTCCAGCAGTATTACATGTAAAATAATAACTAAGGTTTGGTTTATTTTTTTTATTAAAATTGTACTATAACTGATATCAATTAATTATATCTTGAAAATATGTTTGCTAAAGAAAACACAAAAGAAGACATGATAAGAGGCTTTAAATGTATACTCGCTGATTAGTCTAACACTGTTAATACTTTAAAAAAGCAACAACAACAAAACTATCCTTTTTTGGCCAAAGCTCCTTCTTCGTGCACCTTAAGGAAACTAGGCGTATTTTGAAAAGATAGTACATTTTACATGAAAAATATTCTACTATATTTTTATTTTTTCCAAGCCTACATTTACATTTTCTTTAAATTTCCTGTGACGTGTATTTTATTATTTTGTAATATTTTATAAGTAGAGAAATATGACATACGAAAGACGCATAGATATATACGATTTACATGAAACAAACTTTTTGTGACATTAATCATTTGGTTTTGTTTATTTTAATTTTGCAACGGTTTCAGGAGTACACTTCAAAATATTAGGTTGTATTGTAAAAATTGTATATTACATCATGGTTAGCATGCCATTTTGCTTTGTCTTGGCCTCACAAATAGTATATTTCACCGTGAGGTTAAGAAACACTCGAAAACTTTTTGAAACGAAACTAATTTTGCTGGTTTGTTTTTATTTCTGTGATATTTTAAAACAGTTTACCACTATGTGTTGTACAGCATATAATATTTGGATATAAAATTAACCTGGCTTAATGAGAACAGCTGAATAAACAAAAGTTTCTGATTTCTTCATAAATAGATACTAAGACAGATTCAATTAATTGGAATCGTTCTTAAAGACTGTTAGAATAATCGTGCACAGAAGACCAACATTTTACTTAACACCAGTTACAAATAGTGAAATATCAAACATCTTTATGTAAATTAGCAATCTGAATCATCAACGTCCATCGCACGTCCATGCGGACACACACAAGAGAGTGCGATCCTCTTCAACATAAGATGCGTTATTTAAAGTAATTTAAATGTTTACGTTTGTTTAAGTATTTTTGGGTCTACGGTTTCGTGAATTAGGCACTTCCTCGTTGCCAGTTATGTGAAAACAACACTACGATACCTAAAAAAAATATCTAACCCTTTGTGTTTCATTTCAGCTATAGCAGATACCATTGCTCTGCCGTCCCATTTCTGCTGCTTTGCGCCCGCTAGATATTAATACGTTTGGAACATTAATTTGAGAAACAACAAAGCAATAGTAATACGTGTTGATTACATGCCACTCCGCGCATATGGGATAGAGAAAGGGGTGAAGAGAGCACAAAATTAATAAAATAAATATACACCTACATGTAATGGTGCCAAATGGAAACAAAAACAGTATTTTTTTGGACTTAATATTAAGTTACATATCTGTTCCCAAACTCACTGAAATTGTTTCCATTTCCCCCCCTTCCAACAGCTTTGTCAAATAGACAATGGGTGGGCTCGAACCGAGGGGTATTCCATGTCTGGGAACCGGTAGACCATGCTCCAACGCAGGGCTAAGCAAAACTTTTCGCCGCTGAAAATTCACGGTGTTGGGTATGAAATGAAGCTGCAGGGGTATAGTACTTTCTTCATTGAGTTCTAATTTACCCCAAAACGAGTATGAAAGCCTCGCCAGAATTTCAGTTTTCACGGGGAAGAAACTAAAAACAACAGAATCGTATTCGTCAATTACCTGCAAAATGGCTTCGAAATCAGATCAGACCGGTTGCAATCATAAATTAACAGATATGCATGGCTGCAAGTAGGGTATTTCACATTACCAGCTTTAGTAACCCTCGTCCATTAAATGCACACCGTTTTTGTTTAAAACGTCGAATCGACCATTCAGCTGGAAATTCAAGGCTGTTAACATTATGTAAGCCCAATATCCTTGTAAAAGCCTAATGAAGGATGAACAGCAAGCAACCCGAGCGTAGACAATCCGTTCCGAGAAAAAAGTGATTTAGCTGGCAGTTTCCTGTTTCAAAAGTGTGCCATTCAGAACCTCTATTTTGTGAAAACCCGGCACATATTCTGCATATAAATTGTATCATTAACGTCACGGCAGGGACTTTCAATCTTGTTTCTACGCTGTCAATAATGATTCACTTTTGGTGTAAATTTTGCTTAAAAGCGCTGCGCGACCGTGTGACACTGCGATGATGTGAGCAGTATTCCCCCCTTTCTTTAGCATATCAGCACCAGCAGTATCAATTTGTATTTCCGGAAATAAAGAACGCGTTCGTTCTTTTTTTTTATGAGAAAGGGTAGGAATCAGAGATAAAATAAAATCTGAGTGTTGCATTCACATGACATACTCTACTCTTCTACAAATATTCTTTCAAAAGCTTATTCTTTTATCTACTTTTTCATAATCGAGATAAGCTGCCATTAATCATTTCGTTATAAGTATAAGAGTACAATAGGCTAAAGCGAAAGTAGATTTTTAAAACGCGTGTCTATGCGACGGCTTTGATATGCCATCTGATTTTTAAAACGCGTGTCTATGCGACGGCTTTGATATGCCATCTCTTTTTATGAACACGAGAAAAAAGAAGTAGCCATTTACCACTTGAACAAAGTATAATTGAAAATTCACACTAATCAGAAAGGATATCTTGTAAATAGTTTACGCCATAAAGATTTTATTTGTGTGCTCTAACGAGATCTCCCTCTTACGGTTTACCAATATAAAGGTATTTCAGAATAAGCAGGATTTCACAGGCCATTTCCAGAAATGTCATATATATATATATAAAATATTTTAATCAAAATCACTAAAAGGCGTTTTTGAGAAAATAAAAATTAACGAAAATGTTTTCATATAAAGAGGGGGAGTTTCTATCACTTCTATCACGTCCTTTTTTAGATGCTGAACCTCGATATCATAAATGAAGTTAGGTATTTAACCAACTTTCCATTTTGAGTACGCTGCTCAAACACTCTCTCTCCCTCTCTCTCTCTCTCTCTCTCACACACACACCACACACACACACACACCACGGAGCTTTTTATAAAACAGTTCTTATTTTTTGGGATTAAAAACATGTATTTCCATATCGAATCACTATATTGAAGCAATGGGGAAAGTAGCAAGGCTGTTATCTCTGACCATATCCCTCATTTCTGTTTTTTCAGTGGCCCTGGTCGCCTCGAACTTTATATGTGTTGCTTAGTGGCGGTGAATCCGTGTGGGCAATGAACGAAGAAACACAAAACAGCTTCAAATAGTTCTGAAAATATTTATATAAACAACAGAAACGTTCCTAACACTTCCTAAGTGTTCAAGCATCCCCATTCCCTCAGTGCATCAGTCCGTGTGGTTGCAGAAGCCACAAGGGGGTATTGCGGTCCCAGGAGAGGTCAAGAGGGGGATGATTTTCACAGCTATCGCAGACATTCGCACCGAATCACAGCAGGTTCTTAGCAAGTGCCCATGAGAAACATAAGTGGAAATGGAAATTGTAATCCGACTTTCGCCATGTCACATTGGGGAAAAACATGTAAAATCTCTTAATCAGGTGTCCCGGGATTGAACACACGACCTTCCGAAAGTAAGTCACAAACTTCTCATCTCAGCCATCTTGTATGTTTGTTCCTCTGTACTACGAAAGCATTAAAAGGAGAAGAATAAAAATGTGGGGGAGAAACAAAAAAGAAAACAAGTGCATAAGCAGTATGTCATATTTCGAAGACATAACACACTAAACAGCTATGAAAGAGATTTCATCTAAGCCTTTTAGATTTGTTGCCTAAAATAGCGTTCCAGATTCCAAAATTATAACCCAAATATTTCATTTAAAGCAATTGTTCCACATAGTAGGAAAGTATTTGAAGGAAAAAATATATTACACAATAAAGTATTTCCCTCCAGGTCTCCATGACGGGAATTAGATAAATGAAGGAAAGTTTAGGTCAGAATTGAGAGATCCGCTCTAAAGGTACTAGAATGACCTCGACGCGTTTACCTGTCACGAGTAGGGAAGACATGGAAGGTAAGGAGAGGAGATAGCGAATGCCGCGAGGACCGTCCTCACTTACACAGAATTTCTTCAGACTTCATAAATGAATGTTGCTTCCTAAATATCGGCTTGGGAAGCTACCTTCCTAATTTTCTTTTCTGGATTTTCATTTAATTTCACGTATCATCGGTGTCTACTGCCTATGGTGTTGTATGCTGTAAGGACGGGTGTTAAACACTAATTTTAAAAATCGTATGAGGTTACACTCACATTACTTTCTCTACCCACTATCATTTATTTTTATATAACCTTTACCAACTATTCTTATGCAAGTTTACTACTTCCTCTACGCATACATAGTCGGTAGATAAAGTGTTGCATTCCATCCAAAAATTCAATATCAAGATTTCAGCGGAAATACATGTTTTGAGGCCCCCTGAATTACAAATAGCACTTTTTTAAAAGGTCCGTTTATGTATTTACAGCATAAACAAAAGCAGAATGTCCGATAAATACCAAGTTGGGTATTTACGTTCAATATCTTCCAAAATTTCCATATGAAGATTTTCAAGAAAATTCGTCACCCCAAACTATTCTTTAATTGAAAGGTTTTGGAACGTTTTATTTTCTCAAAAAATCTCTTAACGATTTTGATTAAAATACCATATGTTTAAGATATTTGCTTGACAAAATGTATATCTTGTATTTTTTAGGAGTAGCTATAAAGCCTTCATTCGAAAGGATTTTGCATAATTTTGTTTAATGGTAAACCAGAGAGATAAGGAAAAACTTACTGCACAAAAATTGTAGATTCTATAGTACACACAGTGTATTTGAAACAACCTTTTTTGTGGCATCAGCCATTTCTTGTGTGTATTAAGTGCAAAAAATGTTATTGAGATGTTTCCCAATCTATTATGGCAACTTAGCTGTGACTTGTAAGTCACATTAAAGGTGCGATTTACTAACGTTATTTCTTGTTTTTTTACAGGTGAGTAATCGGATTTTCCTTCGCTACAAGCTTGCTGTGGCTTGGTGAGTGAGAAAGCAGAAAATATTTAACGCTGGAAACACGGTGACACATTGCTCAGCCATGTGCTCATAGCAAAGTTTATTTTTAGCTTATCTGGAAATATAACGTACCTTTCACCTTCAGCCGTGAAAGTTTCGTCACATAACAGAGTTGTGTGGTGATGTAAGATCACGATGGTGAATTCCTGACGTTTTAAAGGGGAAGACTGCATTATATTTACAATAGTACCTATATAAGTTTCACGTTTTCTGAATTAAGACATGTTTAACGCTCCGTTATAGTTTGTGAACTGAAAACTAATGCATTAATTTTCTATAAAATGTTCTGAATTTTGCATTCTTAGTTTGTGCATGCCTTAGCATTTAAATACCCTCTTAAATGTATCACTGCACACTTAAACAAACTCTACTCAAGAAACAGCAGCTTGTTATTTAACATGTCGTGTTTTACGTTGAGAAGGTTGTCAAAACTTGATAGTAGTTAAAATTATAACGCGTTTAGTTTGTTGGGTAATTGCAGCTTACTGCCACCTAGGTATCTGAGGCTGGACTAGCCTCTTTAGCTATGCTTGTGGCGGTTTTACCAATTTTGGAGTAGATTAAGGCGAAAAAGTCGCTAAATCCTCGCGAGATTTAAAGTTATAAGTTATTAAGTTTGAAGTATTATATTTGGCTTATATGCAAGATACTCTCTCAAATATTGTGGACAGGACATCGGAGTTGGACTCACTTTCCCTAAAGGAGGAAGAAGAAAATTGCTGCTGTCCTCTCCCACTGAAACTACAGTATTGTATATGACATTTAACAATACAGCTGCCGTAGTAATATAATTTTCTATATTCTCTACATGTTTTCAAATAACCTGTGAGTTGGCCACAAGCGGTATATCAACCGTTATATAAGCAATTGCATCAGTAAGTTATCTATCACCTGTTACTTTTCTTTCCCTAACCATTCTTCTCACCTTGGCCCAAGCTGTTTCTATGGGATTCATATCATACATACGTGGGGGCAAGCGGATGACGTGTTGCCAACATTAAGAAAAGATGGGTCTACCCTCTGTACGATTTGTTTTTATTTAAATCAGCTAGCATAGTTCCGATTTCTATTCTAATTCCACAAAGTTAAACAACGTAACAAACCATACACTCAAAAAAAAAAAAAAAAAAAAAAAAAAAAAAAAAAAAAACCTAGCGCTTCTGTACTAAGGCTTTCTCATACCTTAACCACCAGTTTGTACGGTACAGAGCCTCTATAACTACGAGTGCTCTCATGGTCCTTTAAACTCCCCCTCCACGTATTCCTTCCTTTTCTAAGAAAATCCTCGATCTTGTGAAATGTTCCCTACCCTCATGTTTGTCACCATTTTAACTGCTACTCGTCTTGAAGTAATTTATCCCGTTTTCCATCTCAGACATCTCCATACTTTTACTATTTCACATGAATTAAACAATGAAAAGTGTCATCTAATTTCCCACATAAAATACATCTTCTTGCAAACCTTTTCCTTAATCATATTAAGAATAATACCCCTATGTGCATCCACGCAAGACTTCTTCCAATTGATCCCAATTTATTTTTACCGAGTAATTAAACGTAAAGAATATTAGTGCTAAAGGCAAAGGTACGAAGGAACGGAGAGCCCCCCACAAGTGGGACAGAGCACGCAAGTAGCGTTGCCCGAGCCCTGCCTCACCCCACTAGGAGGCGGCTCCTAACTGAGCAGTCCCGCAACGACGCCAGGGGAGAAACCTTTACAACGGGCGCATCCACCGTCCAGCCGCAGCCCGCGAAACAGCGTCGCCTGGTCCTACAACCCCAAAACAGACGACAATAGAGATGGGTACAGGAAATGAAGGGCAGGAAAGTAGTGGCAGAAGAGGTACAAGCCCAGCATTCACCTGCCGACTTGGGCGGCAGTCAGTGGGCGGTCGCCGGAGATCGAACCCGTTACCGCGGTGCCAGATCGCAGGGTAATTTAGCGTTACTTTGGCAACATTAAGCAACAGCAGCAAAACCAGTTAGGTGAGATGATTAGAAAAACTCTCAGATTAACATGTAGTATACTTAAACATTTTTGGCACCTCTTTAGGAAACTATCCATCACTCGCCGTAGTTCACGTTGAGAAATGCTGGCAATTTCCTGGCGAATATTTTGTTTTAATTCTTCCAGTGTGTGTGGGTTTGCCAATGTTTTTGAGCCAACAGTTGACGCCCGTACATATATGAATACAATTTTACTCCTGTTTTAGAGAGAGAGAGAGAGAGAAGAGAGAGAGAGAGAGAGAGAGAGAGAGAATTAACAGCCAGGGAGCATGATTTTGCCTTTTTTCAACAAGACTCTGCAACGGCTTGTACGGCCAATATTTCGATGAGAACAATTGAAAGTGCTCTTGAGGACAGAATTACTAGTAGAGATTTGTGGCTTCTCCCTCTGCGATTTCTATATCTGAGCTAACTTAAAACAAATTGTACAACACAAATCCACACACCCTGGGAGAATTAAAACAAAATATCCGCCAGGAAATTGCCAGCATTTCTCAACGTGAGCTACGGTGAGTGATGGATAGTTTCCTAAAGAGATGCCAAAAATGTATGGACAACGACGGTGGCCAGTTTCAGCATCTCCTTACATTAAGTTGGTAAGTAAGGCCTTTAAAAGTAGTTTTAAAAATGTAGGGTTTCATCCCCGCCTTTCTATGATAGCGGTAGACGTCAACGAGCGCCGAGGACGTGGACAGGAAAATCATCGCGCAGTCGGTTCTTTCAGTATTTTAGTTAAGGGAACGCCAACATCGCACTGAACTCAGTTTAAAGGCGGAATAAGATAACAAACAATAGAATATCAATTGCACGGTTTACTTGTAGCCCAATATGATAAAGCTATTAAAAATTATTGCGCAGCTGTTTAAAGTGTTACTGCATACATGGTGGCAAAACACTTGTTCGGTACGTGACGAGTGGGAAAACACTTGCAGTGATTACCGCACTGTGTCTGTGGTTCAAGGTCCACATTGCGACATTATAACCATAGCAATCAATGTCGATCGTATATCAGCAGTGAATAGCAATTGCGTGATGTCACGGAAAAGTCAATAGTCACTAGCCAAGCTTTCTTCCCATATGAGTAATTACGTGCAAATGACTTTTGACAAGTAATTGCTTCGTGCGTGATGAGAATTAATCCAAATGACGCATCTGTTGAAAAGATTTCTGTAAAAAGGGATTACAAACATAAGTCAAGGGGTCAGTTTATGAACATACTGTTTAACAGTTTTGGTCTGCAGAGATAGTGAATGAAATGGGTAAAGAACGTAAAATTAAGCCCGGGTTCCAGAGAGCTGACAAGCTCGTATATGCATCACCTTAGGAAAAAGACTTACGCGAATAATTTACCCCATGAGAGAATCGAACTCCTTAGTAAGAGGAAAAGGCACTGGCAGGCAGTTAATTGTGGAAACTGTAAGCAGGGCCGTATTTAGAGGGGGGTTCTGGGGTTCAACCTCCCCCCCCCGAAACTTCTGACAGTTTTATTTATTTAAATTCATAGCAAATCAATATGGTAAATGTCGTTAGATAACAGTAGGTCTATTGCTAGTAGCACATTTACAAGAAAAAGGGAAACTTAATATCGTCGCCTTACATAGGTAAGGTGACCATACATTCCGGTTTTCGAAGCAGTCTCCATGTTTTGTGCTGTAAGGTGGAATATCCTCATTCTGGTTAGTTTTTCATGTCTATATAATGTCTCCAAGTAATTTTCTTATCCATGCAATATCTATATACTACGGAGCTGGTACGTGGTAATTGTGTGGGGTACTGTTAAGTTTAGATCTACTTGTGTTAAACCCTCCCCGAAATTTTTTTCTGGGTACGGGCATGAGTAAGGGATGGAAGAGAAACAGGCGAAAGTTGACTTTTACTCAGGTTGCCGGGACATCCAGCATGCGTAGTAAACTGTGATGCAATTTTCGCACATTTTGTTTAGTAAACCTTTAACTGCGTTATCTTTAAAACCTATTACACTTGGAATATGCGTACATAAATTTGTTTTTCATGATGTAATTTTTTGTACACTTCCCGCTCATGCTATCATGTGTGGGAAGTGAAATTTCTGCACGCCGTGAGTTTTGCATTTGTACCGCAGACATTTATAAAATTTATTTAAGCCTACAACTATGGATATGTATATTTTACTAATATAACAGCGACCGTGAAAGTCTACGATCATGCATATTTGAAGACGTGCAGTATAATCATATTTGATAGTTGAGTTTTACCATTTAAAATATTATAGTCTTTATTTCCTTTATTTGTTAACATTTATAGACATTTAATTCATACAACATTTAATTTGAATATAACTGTCAACTTCAGTTATTCACTGACTTGGTCAACATTATAGGATTGACTAAACGATCACCAGTTCACAGAGGCTAGCTCGGTCCAACTTGATACTCCTTTTGAACAGCTGGCAGGGATTAATTTTATTTTCGCGTAGATATTTATATAATTCACCTTTGTCGAAAAAAGTTGTGTGTAATACTATTCCCACGTCGTATTTTCAAACATCTTCGTAGTTCTGCAAAGATGATGGACTTACTGCATTTGTATTCCAATATACTATTCCATTTTGTCCATGGTATATGATCCTAGAGAGTTGTTGCTCGACTTCGTAGAATTCCTGTGTACTTCGACAGCAGTGAAAGAGTTAAAAGAGTACCTTGGTATGGAATTTGGTACTTATCTGACATTTCGACCTAGAATCATGCATATTCACACATCTTTTTAAAATGCTGCTACAGATTCAAGGACCAGAAAACAACTACTTATGAAATCCTCATCTTGATTTGGTTAAATGCAATAGGTTCTTTCTTTACCTCAGGTAATCGACAAGGAAAATAATAAATGTGCATTTGTAAAACGAAAGAAGAAAAAGTTGTAAAATTAAAAATCAATGAAAATATTAAAGAATATAATTTTCATAAAATACGAAAGTTTTCCAAGATATTACGAAATATGTTGCAGTTATTGTGTTGGTTGTAAATCCTTGTTCCATTGTGCTAGCTAGAAAATTGGAATTTGAAATGTCAAATGATATTTTCATGACATAAAATGTATGTCTTGCATTTTCTGGGAATGATCCCTAAAGTCCTCTTCTTTCTGAATGGCTTTTGCATAACTGGGAAACCGTAAGGGATAGACAAAATTCTTCTACACAAAAAAATGTAGAGCTCGTTAAAACACACAATTTATGTCATACACATTCTTTTTGTAGAGTGAAGCATTTCCGAGGTATTCCTTGTTATTTTTTTAAATTTTATTTTCCAATACTTATACTTTTTCTCAAATGGGAATTCGTTATTCGTTTTTGTATGTCCTGGATATGCAGAGAGATTGGAATGCTCCACATAGCAACTAGCTCTTAAAGGATTTGACAAAGTTTTGTCGAAATTGGCCAAATAGTGACAATTTGTACATAAGGGCTTGAAAAACATGGCATGGGTAGCTTTTGAAGTTGTATAGTATTGTATAATTTTTGTCAGGTAGTATAGTCCAAGTGCACAAATTTGTGCCCTGGTTCACCAAGCAGTATAGTTTTAACTATAAGGCGTTGAAAATAAAGTAAGTGTAGCTTTTAAAAATTTCGAGTGTTATATAATTCAAAATACAGAGTAGGTGGTGTTAGGAAGTTGTAACGTAATCTATGATTTTTACTAACTCCTGTTGCATTGGTGCAGTATTTTGACAATAGGATTAAATAGTGCAGATTTCAACATAAGGCATTGAAAATATGGTAGGGGTAGTTTAAGAGTGGTAGGGAGTTGAGTAGGACTAGACGCGGAGGGGGACTTAACACCACGACCTTTTGTGCCTGAAGCTCCTGACAGTGTGCCCTCGGGAGGGAAAGGTGAGGTGAGAGGAAATAGGGCGGCCGGATCAGGAGACATGACAGTGCAGAGGGCAGGGTTCCTACGTTTTGCAGATTGAAACTCCCCGGATGGCAGCTGCTGCATCCGGCTCCCCCCCCCTGCAGGCTTGCACATCCCACTAGTGGGCCCGGGACTCGGAGACCGCTCCCATTCCGGGGGACGAAGGGTTACATAGAGCATGCTTTTCTCTTGCTATGCAACGCCGAGACTCCCGCCGACACTTTAAACCCTGAAACAGACCAAGCAGAGCTGAAGTGAAATGAGATTGGAGGCGAAATGAAGGGACAGGAAATTCGAGGGAGGTAATGAACCTTCCCAGCATTTGCCTAGCGACCCCCGGCGAAACCTTAAATAAAAACCATGGGTCAGGAAGGAGAAGGGAATCGACCTAGGACATCCCGAATGCGCCCATAGACGTTACCGCTTGAAACATTCCGCTCTGTTTTTAAGAGTGGTAAGACAGCTTATAATAAAATTTTTGTTAGGTCCTACAGCATAGGCATGCAAAGTTTATCTAGATAGGCTAAAGAATGTTGATTTATATGTTAGTCATCGAATGTAAAGGCAGTTTATCATTTTTATCAGTTTATAGGATAATCCAAATGGATCAGTTTTTGTCAAAATCATATGAAAAGTATTACTGGAAAAAACTTCAATGAAATATGAGAGAAATGGGGTGAACCTCCGTATAATCCCGCCGTAAAAGAACTCCATTTTAAAATATTTTATGCCTCCCCGCTTACCTTTTTGAGCTCGAAGTCATTAAAATCTGCTGTATTTGTAATAAGTGCCAAAAGTAGCTTCTGATACCCAATTCAACAAAACTGAGTTAAATTAAGTGATATGAACATGAAAAGGGTAACCCTAACCCCCTTCCCCACTTTTCAAACTTGTGAAACCATCTGGTAGGTCTGTGGAACCATATGTGACCGTCTGGAAGAAAAGAGCTTTTTGGTAGTGAGAGCATTATCAAAATCGGTTGAGCGATTTTTGAAAATACACTACATACACAAACATATACACAAATATAGATATAGATAACCTAGCCCTCTTAAATGAAAAGCGTCATGGCGTGAAACCGAGATGAAATGTGGAAGTGAGCTCTGTGAGTGTCTGTCAGCCATACAGGTGTACCAGAAAGTTGGAGTCTCCTCATTAGCTGCACCTATTTTAGGAATCGAGGTAAAGGTTTCCGCAGTGACCTCAACAGTTTTATTTCGCATTCCTGAGGCAGGCACAAAGGCTTGGGTTTCTCTCTTTCCTTTAGAAATGTAATTTGTATGCATTGGAGTCAAGCCTTCTACATCATCTTCTGACAACCAAAGCAGAAGTTATGCCTCACATGCGCTTTGTTTGTTAAACAGTGGCGGACTTTCAGGGTTGTCTTATTTCAATATCTCCAGCACCACTTACAGTCATCTGTTTATTGTTTTATGTTTTCCTCCTCAGATATTGTTACATTGTTGTATAGATATATCCAATGTCGATGAGCAGTTTTTAAAAAAATATTGCAGGAATCTAAAAATATTATGCTTATTTTAGAATTTATGACATTCAATCACAAGTTTTCTTAAATGTGTTCTTCGTGACAAAATAACGATTCGTCGAATAATAAACGATAGATCGACGTGCATAGAAACTATGTTTATCAACATTAATTTTGAAGTTGTGCAGTCGTATACATAATGGATGTGTTATTACAGTGGAAAATGACCATTTTCTAATAGTTTATGAATCTCTAAAAACTTTAATCCCCGAAAAATGTTTTTTTTTTGTCATACCTAATGACAAAAAAGCATCGGTTCCTCCAGGTCGGAACAGCTTTTTCTTTTTTCTTCGCTGTTGATTGCGCCTGACGGTCCTGTTTTTTTCTGGTCGACCTAAAGAAAATCTCAGGAAGTATAAGAAATAGGTAGCGAGCCAATATCGCATAAAAAGAAACACAGCAACTTGGCTGCTAATCGAAGTAGAGAGGTCAAAAGCGGAGAATTTCAGTACTGCGACCAAAGGCTAGGCCTATTGCACCTACTAAACCTTCGAGAGGATAGGATGAGGCGAGAGAGTGGCCAGTTATGGTGATGATAAGCACAGCGCAGATGAATACCTAGTGTTTCCAGGTTGCGCATCCCCGGACCTCCTCCGATGACCCGGCCCCTGTCCTCATGGACAGGTTCGGGCAGAAGGTTCCGCGCGGGGATAGGCCGTTCTCTCCTAAAAGCACACCCACCGCATTCGATACACATCACCGACCATCGTGCCAGACCATACAGCCCTGAAAGATGAAATGCACCCCAACATTCGACTATTGACCTGGAAAAACTAGAAATAGAACCAAGGTCAGGGTGGTCGGTGCACCGGGAATCGAACCCTGGACCTCCCGAATGTGGATCAGATGCTAATGCCTGAGGTAACCTACTCGGTGCTGTTATAAATAAGTTATGTTTTTTAAACAAGATGTGCGTCTTTACGTTCCTTTTCGTCGTAGATCTGAGCTAGAGAACGAAAAGAGAGAAGATATTCTGAAATAATACCGGGATTCATGAAATGAGAGCAATCCGGTATTTGTCTTGTGAGGATAAGTGAAAAATGAAGGACAAAAATAAAGTAATCACGTAACTCACACCAGGTGAGATTCGATCACGAGCTCGTCAGAACCGCCTTGCTACCATACCACAAAGGTGCGCTAACAAAGGGATTCTTAGTTTATACTTCTTTTTTTACTTTTAAAATCGTCTCCCTTTTTCAGTGGTTGCCTTCTACTTCCTTCATCCAGAATCTTCTGTCCTGCCAATCGCCTTCATGTAAATTGCTTCCTTGCATTGCGCTGGCTACTTTACCTCTCCAGGTGATACGAGGCCTCTGCCCTTTCCTCCTCCAATTTGGCGAACATAACAGGAGCTTCTTGGGCCATGTATCTTCTCACATCTCTGGATATTGACATACCATTGCAGCGTTCCTTTTCAAGACTTTCCACTAGCGTTTCTTCTTGTTTCATTCTTTCCCTCATTGTTTTATTAGGAATTCATATTCAGAGTAACGACAACTCCTACGCAGTGCACCCATCACTGCTGCATTTAACGTTTATTTTTATCTCTGCGTCAAAGCCCATCCTTCTCCATAAGTGAAGATGCATTCAACAATAGCAGTCAATCTTGCTTGACATATATGTACCTATGTCACATTTTCCTTACAAGTGCTAGATTTTCCAATAATGGGGCCGAAGTATCTACTGTTCTTACTTCTATCTACTGTTTTTATCTTCCCCAGACTAGGTACATCAATATCTTCCCCATCTCCTCCAATAACAAAATATTCTATTTCATTGACATTTTCTGATCCCTTTCATTATATACTTCATTTAATTTCTTAACCGTATACTCTGCATCTTCTCTGTCTCGTGCTAATATCACCTGATCATCTGCAAATAACAGTGAGTTGGTTTAGCAAATAGAAAATCTGCCTCAGATATGCTATAGGTCTAACCGGCACCCGACCTCAGATAGGCAAGGTAACAACGGTCCTTCAATAATCAGAGTTGTCAGCAAAAGTGGGAGCTGCTGGAAAATTTTACCCCAAGGTACATGCCACTATGTGGTTTGCTGCGTGAGGTAAGTCTTAGGGACTTAGGGCCAGCCTGATTTGTAATAATTTTGTTGGTATGAAGTAGAAGATTAGCCACTCTAGTTGAACTGCGGTACTGATTTGATTCAATAATTGGTTACTATAGTATTAGAATAGTGTATTATGACAAGTGCTTAAGTGGCATTTTATTTTGTAACGACTTGTAAAACGAGCGAATGCTAGGTTTTATTTCTAAGAGCAATGCAAGATCACTTTTGAAATGCTTATCGTACAGATTTTGGTTTACCAACCCCGATAAATTATCGCTTAATAAAAATCCTTCAGCTTAAAATATTCGCTATTTTACAAATGGAGCCGCGTTTGTCATCTTGTTTTTCAACGCCAACACGAATCGTGCATTGACTTGTCATTTTGTTACAACAGATGATCTGAAGAGAACGCCTCCCGATGTTGAATATACGTTACGCTATATTAGGCCTGATAACGCGACAGCTTGACAAATTTAAAAAGTAACATTTTGAAATTTATAATCTGTAGTCACTTAAGCATCAGATCATCAAAGTTGGTAACTGGACATTTATAATATACCATGAGGACATTTACTGAATACACGGCTGTGTTAAAAGATCACAATTTAAAATAAAAAATGTTATACCAAATAACGCATTAAATATCTTGTATACATTTCGGGTTTTCACTGAAATAGAGATGAGATACTGAAAGCAGCCAAGATGAGAAAGCGGCAGGCACTAGGAAAAGGAGACGTTCCATGGCCAAATTCAATTTGACTCGTTCGTTAAGATTCTTCATTCAGTATTTAACTAATTTTTGCTGTATGTAACAACTAAATTAAATTAAATTGAGTTTTATTAATGGACACCCTTCTTAGCGCCCCATTCTATATTGGGCGTGAAAAATCGGAAATTTTGCCGAGAGGCCTCTTTATCAGGCTTGAGGTTCTTTTATGTGCCGTAAATTTACGACACGGGACCACCAGCTTTACTTCCCTTCCGAAGGAAGCCATGCTAAGGATTTTACGCCCGAAAAAATACATCTCCCTCCGCCAAGTCTATTCCACTTCGGGAACTAGAGGCTAGCATGGTACCCTAGATCACGGAGGACGACGAGTATGTATGTAACAACGGCATCTATAGTAGAGCACTATGAAAATGCTTAAACAAAAAGAAGTTTGCAAGTGAAACATTGCCTGCCATACATTTGACTAAACCTGAGCAATGAAATATAAATATAAATTTTGACTTTGTCCAATTTTCACTGTCATTGTGTGAATGTAATCTAGTTCGATTCACTGTCACTTCACTTTTTTCGTAACGTAGCGATGTAATGAAATACGCACAATTTAGCCACTTCTTTCTTATGGTTCACTCGCTGGGGAGTCGAACAGCCGGCCCTCGTTGCCGTGGTGGCTGGAGTGTTTAGCTCCGGCGCTCCGCCAAGCTCAGGGTCGAGGGTTGGAGTCCCGCCATGGGCATGGGTGTTTGTGTGTGTGTGTGTGTGTGTGTGTGTGTGTGTATGTATGTGTATATATGTATGTATGTGTGTTGTGTTATTTGCGGGCGATAAGCGGTAACGAAAACAGTATAAACACAGTATAATAAACTGTGTAAAACATGGGAACTTAAAAAAAAAAAAAAAGAAAATACGTATATTACAGTTAATAAAAATTTACAAGATTTCTCCAATATCTCGCGGAAGCAGCAGGCGCTGCACGTCACAGCAGTCGTCACAAACTCGCTCGGAGAACAGCACTGTTCGTCACCGGCGCGAGATCCCGATAACCTTGGACCATAGCCGCTGGTTCACACAATCTTAAAAGTAAACTTTGCGCATTAAGTAAACGGTACATTTCTTTCTACATTGCATTCAAGCTCAAAGTCATGTATAAATATCTACACAAGCCGAAATGACATTTTTATGTGCAAGTATGTTCTGTGTCATCCATAATCTTCAAATCATTATTCAAACCGTTAAATATTTTGATGAAGGATACGATATTTGGGAATTGCTAATGTTTTGCTTCAAGACTTTTTTAACTGCCTCCCTGCCCCTTCAGGATAGAGAAGCACTAATCCCCACTTTACCCTAGACAATGGTGCGGCGGTCCCCTCTCCTGGTTTTAAACGAAAATCGTTCACTGTACATTAGGATCTGAAGTGCAGCATAAAATAAATTTATAAATAGAATATCTTGTTACTTTCACGTTTAATTAGTGAATCTGAAATCCCTCTCCTTGTGTCTGTGATGTTCAAAAAATAGTAAACATTACAAATTGCTTAGAGAAAGTACCTGTAATATAAAAAAAATTAAAGCCACACATAAGCAATTCACGCAAATATAGTTTTAAGGGGAAAGGTATAATAAATATACACCTCAAAATGTCGTTTCTCAATTTTTATTTTTATTTATAGAAGGACTTTGTTGAGGAAATTGTATATTTATCTTCTAAACTTCTAGAGATGTGTTCATAAATGTCAGGTTATGTCACCAGCTTCATTCCTGAAATTCAACAATTAGTGCAGTACCTTTAGTTTGAACCTCGTTTTCCATAACTGTCATTTTTACAAATACTTTCATCATAACAGCTCGGAAACTATTGAAGATACAGGAATGAAACTTACATGTAAATGCATCTTCTAAGTATGAACCATGCACACTAGAATCTTTTCTATGTTAGTTGTAATTTATTTTTTAAAAATATATTATAAGAATTTTTCAAGAAAAACTGGCGGAAGCATTTTCCAGAGATATAAAAATTCTGGTATATGATTACAGATTCATTTAGGGAATTTATTCCGTAAAGTTCTATGGTTGTAAACCCCCTCCCTCCAAAAAATTATGGTATGTAATTAATGCGTACAATAAAACGTTTTGCTTCAATAACACTAATGGATGCTGAGGTACTAAAATTGAATTTTGTTAAATTTATAGTAGCGATAGTTATATCTTCCCACCTCCTAAAGGCAACCTATCGACGAAGAATGACCATTAACGTTTAGCTTTTCCACCCGTAATTTACTGCGATGCTTTGGGAACATTGTGGTATGGCTATTTTTATCATATTGTGAGATAAATACCTCTTACCATGGGTCAGGGTAGATCTTCCAAACTTAAACTGAGTGTTCTCTGTTTTAAAATTTTAGATGCCTGCTAAATTTAAACGGTGCTTAATTATGTGGTTTTTAAAACTATTAGTGATAAACTTTGCGGTCTATTAGTCCATCATTTAATATTTGTTCTAAATTGCATTCCAGCTTTCATTGAATTGATAAATTTAAATATGTGCACTCCATTTTAAAAAGATTAAGGGTGAAGGAAAATACAGCAAAATATAAAACATGTTTCCTGTTTGAGATATATTTTGTCCTAAGCTTAAGACTATTAGATTATCTTCATTATCTGCATAATATCGGCAAAGCCACCTCACCCACATTCCCATTTGAAGAAGAACACCAAACAGCTGTACGTCCTCACTCGATACCAAGTACTGGACAGAATCAGGCTTGAATATCTTCGTCAGCCAAGTGCTCACTTGTGCAAATTGGTTACAAATCCAAAGACAGTAAGTTTGTTAATGAAATCTACCAGACTCTTGACCCACCAGCAGTGATACATTAAGTATTATATGCACAAATATGCAATATCTGAAACAACTGTACTAAATATCCCACGATATACCCTCTGAATGAAATGCGCGTAGCAGATATTTCCGTAAAAGAAAAAGATAAAATAAATACGGAAATATCGACAAAATTAGGAAAAAGTAGTGTTTTTTAAAATTTTCATAGAAAAAAACCTCATACCTTGTAGAATTCGGATGTATTACAGACAGTGTTTATTTCTGACCAATTAATTACTCAAACGGCACGTTTAAATGCACATATGCATGTATGTGCAAATAACGTCTGAAATTTTAGAACTTTATTTTCTCGTATTATATTCTTAACATATCTTTAAAATTCTCCTCCTGATTGATGCATTTTTGTTCAGATTACATTCTTTGAAGGTTGATTAACATATCTATCTAGCGAGTCTTTTCTTGATTTCAAGCATTGTTTTGGATTTACGGTTTTAATAATTTAATGGGGGTTTAATTTTCAGAAA
Source organism: Deroplatys truncata (assembly GCA_030765065.1). Classification (NCBI taxonomy): domain Eukaryota; kingdom Metazoa; phylum Arthropoda; class Insecta; order Mantodea; family Mantidae; genus Deroplatys; species Deroplatys truncata. The sequence goes on from CM060975.1 coordinate 224,547,888, forward strand.
ATTAAATGTTACATTCTTTATGGTTTTTTTCCCCCATTTAAGGTTTGCTGTTACACAAACTTTAATATTTGATTTAAGGAAATGGATTCAAAGAATAATATTGTACAACAATTAAAAGTTCCAGCTAGCAGATTTTCACGCGAGGCTTAATTTTATTTATTTATTTTTTTTTGTAAATTGTTTTCTTGCAAAGTGCAAAGGGCCACGAAAATTAATTTTATGTTATACTTATTTTGGAACAAACCTGTGTCAAAATGTTCAGCTAAATTAGCTGAAATCTCTAGAAATTATTTGTTTTAATATCATGACTAAATATAAAATTTCATGACAAAAATTGCAACATATGGGGACACTTTTGGGAAGTCTGAAATTTTGCTTAAAAATTATAATTTGAAAACAGTTTCATTTGCAAGTTTTATACCAGCATTCTTCTAACATACGTAATTCAAGGTGAAATAATTAAAGTCAATATATTACAAAATTAACAGTAAGTAGAGGAATTATTGTATACCACCGATAAATTCGATATCGACATTTCGCTGGAAACACATGTTTTGAAGTCCCCTGAATACATCTATAAAAAGGTGTGTGTGTAAACAGCATAACTATAAAACGAAAATTGGGATGAATACTAAGCAGTGTTTAAGTTCAGCTCTACCAATAATGCGACACGAGGTTCAACAATATCTTCCATCCCAAACTACGCTTTACGTGGAAGATTTTTCTAATTTTTTTATTTCCTAAAAAACTGCTGTAACGATTTTGATTAAAAGGATTTATGATGTTTATATGGTAAATAAAATATATTTATGTTTAATTTTCTGCAATAGCCTGTGAAGTCCTCTTCATTCGGAAGGAGTTTTGCATAATTTGATATAACTGGTAAGAGATAGACAAAAACGCACTGCACAAACAATTTAGATCTCTTTAAAATACACAATTTATTTAAAATAACTTGTTTATGGCAGCGGCCATTTCCGAGATATTCATTGTATTGGTTTGCATTTTCAACACTTTATCATTAGAGTGCTGTCTGCTTTTCAGTTTCTCGCGATATCATGGAGAAAGTATGGAATTTCAAGGCCAGAATATAGCGATCCGGTTTTTAAACATCGATTGTCAATTCGATTTATCCCACTTGTACTTGGGAAATGTGCAATGAAAAGAGCCCGGAAATTAGGCAATATGCCTTTTCTATTATGATGGATCTAATAAAGAGTTAAATAGAGATAAACGTATTTCCGTACATTTAGGGACGGTAGGACCAGATTTTATTGTGCCTTTCTGTGCTGTGATCATTTGCACATTTTAAAACGTATGTAAAGAATTTCAATGTATGAATATGAAAAAAAAATCTGATGTGTTACACTCACATGATTTTCTTTACTCTTGTACAAACTATTTTTACAAACGCTTATTCTCCATTTGCTTTATGTTAATCGAGATATCGAGATGTTAATCTTATTGCTAATTTTCTTGTAGATGCAAGGGGAATTGGTAGGCTTTAAGCGATAGTCAAATATTTTAAGAGCTGATTGCTATGTGGAGTATTCCATTCTCTTTGCAATACCAGGACAAAAAAAATGAATAACGAATTCCCATTTGAGAAAAAGTATACGTATTGGAAAATTTAAGGGAATAACAAGCTATATCTCGAAAATGGTTCACTCAACAAACAAATGCTTATGACATAAATTGTGTATTTTAACGCGATCTACATTTTTTGTGTAGTAAAATTTTGTCTATCTCTTATGGTTTACCAGTTATGCTAAAGTCGTTCACAATGAAGAATACTTTTGGAGACAATCCCAGAAAATTCGAGATATACATTTCATTTGTCATGAAAATATCTTAAACATGTGATATTTTAATCAAAATCGTTAGAGCCATTTTTGAGAAAATTAAAACTTTCGAAAAATGTCCATGTAAAGGGTAATCTGGGGTGGGGGGATTTTCTTGAAAACCTTCGTGTCGCATCTCTGGAAGATACTGAACCTAAATACGAAGTTTGGTTTTTATTGGACTGTTCGTTTCTGAGTTATGCTGTTCACAGACGGACAACACACGGACATGTTTTCAAAAATGCTTTTTTGGATTCAGGGGGTCTCAAAACATGTATTTCCGGTGAAATCTCGGTATCGAATTTTTGGGTGGAATACAATACTTCCCCTACTTACTATACGTAGTAGAAAAAGTAAAAAAGTGTTACACAAATAATTAAATGATACATTTATGTCACAAAAATATTTACTAAAGATCTTGTTTCCTACAAATGCATTCATTTGTTTTCAAAGATTCAAAACTACCTCTTCAAACATTTCAATTAAGCTCTTTAAATAGCAGAACTTATGCAGGCACCTTACATGAAAAAGGCCGCTAAAACCTTCAAAGTTCTCTTCCCGAAAATGTATCTTCACATGTCTAGCCCACGGGTTGCACAGAATCGCCGAAGAAGTTAGAAATCTGTATCTACTTGTAGATAAGTTGGTTTCGAACATCAGAAAGGTCTTCTTAAAATCACTCACTCGGATGCGGGTTTCTATGGACATAGCAGCAGAGCTCGCTTTACCTCCACAGCCGGTTTTTACCAGATTGGGAACCTGGATCTCTGCAGCAATTTGGGCAAGATATGTGAGGTATTTGTTGCTCTGTCAGAAGTCGAATCTGCTTCAGTTCGCGAGGTAAAGAAGTTGTAAAATGAAGACTTAGCAATGATCTGGCGTTTATAACAGTACATTATACTGTGCTGCCGGAAGCAATATTGAAGTTGGGGAAAAAAGGGGAATGGCGATCTTTGAAGGTGCAGTAAATCAACTGCTGCAAGTACCAGTGTTAGTGAAAAGTGTAAATGTGTTATGAATGTAATGTGAACCTAGAAAACTTAAGAACATTTGTGATGTCCTAAAAAGTCCTTTCTAATTGGCTTGTTTTAAATATGCTCCAGTCATTTCATTGAAACTAAAATGTCTTTTTTCCGTGAACAAACAAATGGTTGACTATGACAGTTGAAAAACCATCTTTTTGTTGCTTTTAATCAAATAACGTAGGGTTAAGTAGGTATCTACTTTACGTGATAAATTAACTTAGGTATTTTCATTACTACAAAGTGAGATTACTCTCTCTTTTCACTTTTAATAAATACCTATTATAGATAGATAGATAGATATGCAGCTAGATAGATAGATAGACAGACAGACAGACAGATAGATAGATATGCAGCTAGATAGATAGATAGACAGACGGATAGATAGATAGACAGACGGATAGATAGATAGACAGACGGATAGATAGATAGATAGATAGATAGATAGATAGATAGATAGATAGATACATTGTAGAGATAGTAAGCCATAAGATAAGTGATGCATTGGAAGGTTAAAATTATGCCTTATACGTGTATCATGGGTATGAAAATCAACATTTTTAAGAAAGTGGTCTCTGTTAATAAATATCAACTCCATTAGTTTAAAAATATATAATCCATAGACACTCAATATATTAAAACTAATTAAATAATCCTTACAGGATACCCTACTAACAATGCCAGCAATACATCGTATTATGCGTTTTTTGGCAATAAAAATCCGCTGCATCATGGATCCTGACCCGCAAAAACAAACACCATATGCCAACCGATTTTAATTATATTGCTGCCCATTTTCGGTACTTTAAGTACCTTTTGGCTGCCTATTTTAACCAAAGTAAATGCCTGAACTTCCGGGCTCTAGTAGTTGAATCTATTTCTGCAAACATTTATCTCGATTTGCGTGAAACAGAAAAATAAGCTTTTGTAAGAATAGTTTGTAGAAGCTATATAGAGAAAGTCGTGTAATAGATCAGGTGTTTTGGATTTCAGCAATCAGTCTCCGTAAAACCAGTACGCCACTGAACGCCGCAAAGTGCGACTTTACTCGGACAACATCCATGTCAGAGCGAATTCGTGCGTAGGGATATCGGTCTTGTTTCACACACGCTCACAATGGCCGAGTGAAGGGGAGGTTGTAATTTTAGATAACTGACAGGTAATTTCCTGGTTTGAGACCGTGCTTTAGGAAAAGGCGCCACAAGGAACTGGTAGCGGGGTGTTTGCCCAGAAGGTCAACATTAACTCGTGAAAGTTTCGATATCTCCTGACGTCTGCATGAAATGATGGCTTGAAACTCGTTAACTCGTTTGGAGTGCTGCAAAGTGAATGTGGCAATTTGCATAATACGAGCAATAACTGTTAGCATTTCATTGTTTTGGCAAAGAAAAGTATAATTCCCCAGATTCTGAACAATGGCTTTATCATCAGTTTCTCGTGAGTACAGTCCAACTCAAAATGTTCTGTAAGCAGAACTGCGATCACATCAGAAAATAGATTTTGGAACCCTAAAGAGAGAATCAAAAGAAGTGTAAAAATTCCAAGTTTAATAGCAACCCAGAATCTTTCACTTTAAAACTCAACCACTCGGAATTCCCTGAGGCCTTTTCCAAATCTTTCGCAGATTCACTTCTTTCTTTCATACAACGTTTTGATGGGCTATATTAAGTTTTAATTGCTTAATTGGAGAACTTTTCTTTTCTCCCTTCTACCAAGACTTAAGTACCTGGCTATGAAGTACTTTTCAGAACTTTTTTTTTCCTTTCTTAAAATGACAGGATAAAACTTGTGCAATACGTACAGCATAACAAGTGCGTACTTCCACTCTAGGAGTTATTCCGTGTTAAACAGTTACAATGACTTAAATGCATATGTTATTGAGTTAAATAATTTTTAAAAATCGAAAATAAAAAATAACACAACAGAAGTGGCAGTGCTCTTGACCCTTAACTAGTTTGATCTGAAAGGAGGATTTTCTACAAATTCTCTAAAAATTATTGGGGTACACTGAACAAATGAAGTGAATGACAAGAGAAATATTGTTCCAAAGAACTAAATCAATTAAGTTTTATAAGTTAAGTATTTTTTCTGTTTTTAATATAATAGTGCAGAAATTATAATATTAACATTTATGCAATCTAGTATATACGGAACAATGAACAAAACAATGAAACATACAGAATCTGAAATAGCACAAAGAAAGCCCAGTTTTATTTATGCCCTTCAAATTGGTACAAAGAAAAGCAGTAGCAGGTAATTTCTAATACCATCCCTGAGTGACATGTTCAATTGGGAGGGGAAGGGAATTCCTCGAAATAAGACAAACGTACACATTACAGCAAACTAAGGTTATACAACGGAAGGAGGTACCTCGCGCACTGGAACCTACTTAGATCTATTGTTGCTAACAGACCCAGGAGGAAGGGGTGAAGTGAAGGAACTACAGGAGGCTGCAAGCCTCAGGAAGACAGGCTACGAAACACACGGAAGTATCTAACATTTCCAGCCTTGAAGACCCGTCCCACTGCTGCAGAAGCCTGAGAGGGTGATGAATGAACCATCGACCAAGCAGCCCTCTAAGTGTTCATGGAGAGTACTCTTTCATTTGAGGATGTATCCGCGCCTTCTAGATCTACATTCTGGTGCATACACCATGAAATGTAGAAACACACCTGAAAAATGAAAAGCAAACGGAATGAAAATGAAATGATGGAAATGAAATTGTGGTATAAGGGAAGGCACCGCAGCATTCACCTACCCACCAAGAAACACCACGAAAAACCCAGAGTGGGCGGTCGACAGGAATCAAACCTGGGACCGCGAGCCTCACACGTTTCCCCAGAGCCATCTGATCGGTATCAAACTATGTAAATTATTTATACACATATATGTTATAGTTTGTAATACAACTATACAAAAGTAGGTATAACACTACACAGACTAACACAAACATGTGTTAGATTTTTAAATAATTAATAATAGCAGTTTAAATCAAATGTAAAGGTATACTGCAATTAATAGAAAACGTCAATGTACTAATTTAATTTAACATACAGAAAAGGTAACTTTGTTGTAAAATTCCTTTCTTGATAACTTTTTTATTGTGGTTTTGAGTTTACAGATTTTAACTACTGTAAATCCGAATATTTTTGGATAATATTTATACCCTTGGACCAAGAATGATTGAAAGCCATGGTTGTAAAACATTTAGCTTCGCTCAAAACGTCGTCCTCTGTGGTGTAGTGGTTGCCATTGTTAGTCTCTAGTTCCCGCGGTTGCGCCTTCAAACCCGGCGGAGGGCGATGAATTTTTTCGAGCGTAAAAATACTTAGCGTGGCGTCTTTCGTAAGGTAAGTAAAGCCGGTGGATCCGTGTCGTAGATTTACGGCACGTAAAAGAACCTCGAGCTTGATAAAAGGGCCTCTTAGCAAAATTTTCGGTCTTTCACGCCCAATATAGAATGGGACCCTGAGGACCACAGCAGTTAAAGAGCGTCTGTAAATAAAATTCAACCTTCAGTCTAATCACTCAAAACACGTTAAGTTAGAACGTTTAGTTTGGAAATTGAGAGTACAGTGGAAATTTATTGTCGTTTTTTATGTATGCAATGCAGTAAAATGCTATAGTAAAGTTGGTGAATTTTGATTATATTGAATTCAGGAGGTTCTGATAAATCAATAGATTTATGTGTAAGTGGAAAATAGAAAGAGGTGATGTGAGGTATACATAAGAGAAAACTGTAACGAAGTAATCAGTAATATAAAAAATAGAAAACGAATCTAATACACACATTTACAAGGAATAAATGCACATAAAACACATACACACACAACAACATAGACTAGAACTAAAGAAAACGTAGAAGATGAGGAGTAGATGGCTTTAGTTCCTATGTTAGTAGAACGGGACTTAGGTCTACTGATTTGAATGTCGATTTTTATTTTGTTCTCCCTCTCTCGCTTAAAGAAGAAAGATAAATCATGAAAAAATGACTCTTTAAATTAAAACCTTAGATAAGTTTAAATAAAATACAAAAGTTTAGGTTTCAGTTTCAATCAGAGCAATTTCGTCTTAAATAGGTATAGGTTCAAATTTTGCCCCGTGCTTTTGGTATAAAATTGTGTCAGAATGTGTTTTTGCGCTTTTGAGTGTATGTAGAATACTTATATACTTTTCTGTACATAATTATAACAATTTAGATTTGCAACAAGTATAAAATGAATAGTACTCCTTATTAATATCCCATCTGTTAAGGAAAGTGGCTGTGCCTAAAATAGTTTATGTTGATATTTAGCTTCATTAATTCTAAACACTAGGTAATCTAATACATTTAAACCATTTACTTGCTTTATTTTCATTAGTATTTAAACACATATTATCAGAACTATTTGGAACTATTTTAACGAAACCCCAAACATGTTCATATGAACAACTAGAGTCAAATATATAAAGTGTAAAAGTTATGGCCTATTGAATTAATTGCAACTAAGTATAAACAATACGATAAACAGTACTAATCAGAACGACCTCTGGCTTCCCTAATAATTTATTAAACTTGGCCATTAGTAAGCAACATTTTCAGGCAATTCACATGACCGCTGTCATATCATATCTGTGCCAAATGCATGACACGAAATGGCTGGCACAATGCATCTAGGTCCCTTAACACCTTTAGTGAGAGTTTGACTCGGGCTTAAGGTTCCATGTCAGTTGCGTGAAATCCTGGTCTCATGGCGTGACTCATTATTTACTACATCACTTTTACATCTTCTGCAATATATCAAACTCCTCACTGCTGTGTTACTTTAAACCTCTGTGCAAATAAGAAAAGCATTAATTCACAAGTGTTTTAGACAGGGCAAGTGTCGTTTTCGATTGTAGCGTTATTATTACTTGTGCTACACTACAAAGTACTATAAACAATCTAAAACTATGGCATCTTTCTAAAAAACGTTCTTCCCTGAGTTTTATAGCGTAGGTTTAAATTAAGGTGATAAATTAATGAAACATACTATTGCATGAAATGAACATAGTGTTTAAATAGTATTTCTCTACAGCGTAATTAAAAAGATACTGGCTGAATTTTTACTATCTACAGTAATCACTGTATCAGTTCTATAAAGAATATGTTTTATATTAGATATTGCATTAAGTTTTTTCTAATTGTTACTACTGTTTGGCGGCGCCGTGGCCGACTGGTTAGACCGCTCGCCTCTCACCGAGGCGGCCCGGGTTCAATCCCAGAGACCCGCATGTGGGATTTGTGATTGACAAAGCGGCGTCTGGGTGGGTTTTCTCCGGGTTCTCCGGTTTCCCCCGCCATTCATTCCACCAACTGCTCCATCATCACCTTTCCTTTCATCCATTTCACCATCATTTCGTTTCATCTACTTCCTCCCATCAGCATCGGGCTGATCACCCATCCTGGATATTCTGTCTGATCCATGAGTGTCTGCTTCTCGACGGGCCTCTGACCCCAGGCACCCGTCTGTAAGTCCTATATAAGAGGAGGTTAAACAGATAAAGAAGAAGAATATACTATTGTTTATTAATGTTCTGTATGAATGACTTTAGCTGATATTTTAATATATTTTATTTTTTTAAGTACACATTGTAATATCTTCAGGATGCATGAGGTCACCGACTATAAATCGACTGATGTCTTTAATGATGAAATATATTTCCCAGCGTTTTAGGGGGAATGATTTTAATGAGCTGCCACTGGAGAGGGCATACAAGCTTTAGTTAGCTCACACCAACTTCTTTTCTTAAATCTCCATCATCGTTGTTCCCCTGTCACCATTCCATGTTGTTTGTGTTGTTAGCAAGGGAAGGGTTGGACGACCAAGTTTAAATACCATGCTCACCCCTCCTTCAGGATGTTCTGATCTTCTCAGTCAACACTGATGCGTGTGTGTGTTGATCCTTAATCCCTACAGGCTATCAACCCCTTTTCCACCCTCGCGATGCATGCAACTTGATACTGTACGTACCCCGATGATAACCAACAGCCTACTTCCTCAATCCTCTTAAGTCCATATCTTCTTAAACCAGCAGCAATATTTGATCTTGTTTTGCATAGCGATATGCAGTCTCTGATGCACGTTAAGGTTCACTTGAGTAAACGCAAAAGTAGATTCAATCAACATTTAGATGGATTCCTAAGACGAATTCTGACACTGTTTTCGTGATCCAAGTTTAAAAAGTACAAATCACTTTCAAGGCGGTGTTTGTCATGTTTTGTTTAAATGACCTGAGGTCGGGAGCTACATCTTCAGCTTGTCCAGGTTCGAGACGAATTTTGTTTCCAAAATACCTGATGTTCCACATATGAAAAACATACCGTCACACATGAGGGGCGCCGGGGTAGCGATGTGGTTTCGTTTCCGGCTCTCGTACTGAGGGTGTGGGGTTCGATTTCCGGTTCTGAGGTAGTGGCCCTATCCAGACCTTCGCCGCTGACTTGCTCATGTGAAGTATCCCCAAGGTCCAACGTGTTTTGGAGTCCACGGTAAAAGCTGTAGGTCTTCTCGTTCCACAACCATCCTCATCACAACCCTACCATCGGAGACAACGCCATCTGGGTGCCTCCACCTCAAAATTGAGTCGTTATCGCTTGGTCGAAAGAGGTATTCCCCGAAGGTCATAGCCCATACGGGGTGCGTTAGAAACGACGACGACTGTCACTTATGAAAAAAAAATAGTGTCTCATGCATGTCTTTGTTATTTATTTATTTATTTAGTGTTTCGTTCCAACCTGCATTTTAGTTCATGTGCATATCGAGGGTTTTTACAGTAATTATTTACTTTAACAGAGTATAACAAAGCAAGGTTGAATTAATTATACTTCCACACAAGCCGTGTATTGGACAAGGTTGGAAAGGTGGAATCAGACAACTGAAAAATTCAATACGAAGCCGGGATTTGAAGCACGGATCTCCCGGTCTCCGTCAGTGATTAGAGCAACCGGACGGAGACCGGGAGATCCGTGTTCAAATCCCGGCTATGGCATTGAATTTTTCAGTCGTCTGATTCTACCTTTCCAAAGTAAGGTTGTTTATAGTGGCTGAGTCAATGTTATATAATTTATAGGCAATTAGTTTTTATTTGTGATGGCTGATGTAAATTTGTTGAACTAATGAGTCTGGTCTGAGCTTGTTCAGCATCTTGCATGGTGAAGAGATGATACGCTGTTTGGTTTTCTTCGCCACATGGACACTTTGGTGTTGGAGTCTTTCCGATTTTGTGGAGATATCGTGGAAAGTTGTCCATGTTAGACGCTGGATAAAAACAAAGATAACCGTAATATTGAACTGATTTCTAAAACGGGCTTTAGGTATGAGGAGTTTTGTCTAGGCGAGTTTAGGTGAGGTGAGATATAACCGATTCCAGAGGTCCTTGCAGTTATCTGTGGAGTTTCTGTTTACTCAAGGATGAACAGGACTTGATCTTATTCTACATTGGTTTGGTTCTTGGAGTCTATATTTTGCTAGAAAGCCGACGATCGTTTCCGAAATGTCCATGAGTCCTCGGATCCAGTGGAGTGTGTTTAGGTAGCTTCCACAGCTGTAAACACAAATTAAAATCTACAGCTGCACCTGTTCTCAACATTTCCGAAGTAGTTACAGTTATGTTGTTCTTTGGGTTCGGTCTGTGAAAAATAGTATTAAATTAATGTGTTATAAGTAGGTTTGTAATGTTAGGGACCGAGAGAGTGTAATGTAATGTTACAGGTTACCTGGCCCATTGACGGTGTGCTTGTGTATACATACAGGAGCAACCTAATTAAACGCTGTAGCAAGTCAACTTTTAATATCGGTCCCCAAGATTACAAGCCTAGTTATAAGCTTCAGCATAAAATGATACACAGTGTGCGACATGAAAAGAACTTTGATATTGATTACTCACATTCGTTGTCACATTTCTAAGCAATTGTTTAGTTTTCAGCTAGTATTTTGTTGCCTGGATAAAATACCGATACTTGGAAATGAGATATTAAATTGGAAAGTTGTGGTTGCGGGTGTGAGCCATGGAATGATAAAACCAGACTTTTTACATCATGCGTATTATACTCATTGAATACTCATTTCTTAAAAGTAGATTTTTTGAAACTCGTATGATTTTTAGTGTTTAACATTTTAGGAGCATTAACCAGACATCACAAAATTAATATTAACCTTCTATTAGAAGAAGCAGGATTGCTAAATTGTTTCTGATTTTCTAAATTAAAATCTGCGGCCAGTACTTGAAGTATTGCGCTTGCTTTACATTCTGGTAGAAGGAAAGAGGGAGGCATTGCCAGGGGCGACCAGATCTGGTGACGACAGGCACAAAGCTGCAGCATCCCTAGGAATTCTAGACGGTGCTTCCCAACAGAGGACTCCTTCGACTTCTCCATTTATCCCCATGGACAGGCTGATGCAGATGGTTCCGATGACAGGACAGAAACAATTATCTCCTCAAAGGACAGCCTCCGCTTAAGCCGCACATCACCATTCACTGCGCTTGGACTTCCAACCCTGAAATAAAAGAGGGAAGTAACATTATAGTGAATAAGGAACGGGTGAGAAAAAGAAACAAAAGTATCTTCGGTCGCTTTGGGGTTGGAAACCGGAACCTCTCGAGTGAGGGTCAAGCGCACGACTTGTGGCATCCCGCTCAATGATTCTAAGCTTAGAAGTAACTTTTAATATATATGAATAAATTTTTGCTCTTCTGTCTAATGTCCTATATTCATGAACTGGTACTAATGTAGATTCCATTCATATTGTGTCCAGGTAAAGGTAAAGCTAGTGATGAATTAATCCACTTTTAAGAACGTCAATATATATAAAAAGAAAGCAACACGTTGTTCTCGGGAGAAAAGAAATATATCTAAAATAACCTCGCAAACATTCTTGGGATGTATTTGTCATTCTGGGTTAGCCAGTGTAGACCTTCTTTTGAGTACACTGTTTTGCAATTAATATTTCGTGGGATTAAGTGTTTTAGTGATTCTTCCCATGAAATACTGTATTGCAAATATGAAATATTTTGCTCTCTCACATTTATTTATTGACAATAATGTTTGTATTATGCTCCCAATTTGTTCATGTTGCTGGGGTTTAAACAATTTTGTTACAGGGACCTTATCTACTTCAAGCGGCACATATTTATTGTTTACTCTTTAAAGATTATATGATGACTGAGAAGGTGTAATTACCCCAGCATTATCCGACAAATGTATCTTGCTTCTTATGGTTTAAAAATATGTGTTTACTGCTTTTTTTATTTATTTATGGGCGCTCTTAAGAGTTAGGACGTTCTTAGCGTTCCATTCTGGGTGTGAAAGACAGCAAATTTTGCTCAGAGACCTCTTTATCAGGTTTGATAAATCTACGACTCGCGCCACCGGCTTTACTTCCCTTCCGAAGGAAACTATGCTAAGGATTTTTACGCCCGAAAAAAATCCATCACCCTCTGCCGGGTTTTAACCCGCGATCTCGGAAACTAGAGGGTAACATGCAACCCACAGACCACGGAGGACGACATGAGTTTACTGTGTCATTCTTACTGAGCTCAAAGTTTTCTGTTGATCACCTAATTATTCTATTAAGCTTCTAACTAGCTAAAAAAGTGGTGTAACCTTTCATTACACATGCCGCCCTTTTCACCAGTAATTTATTACATTATTTTCCTCTTCGACGTCATCAAGGTTTGGAGCTCAGCTCGTTCCGGGCCCAATTTGCTGATGCCACCTTTTCTTTGGTGTTCCTGGATTCCTTTTCCCTAAGGGTTATACCTAGTTAAGTGGTAATTTATTGTTTTACATTCTATCCAAGTATTGTTTCCATATTTCTTTCTATATTTTATTGTACTGTTTAATTATTTTACTTTTAGTCTTCGCGAGTACTTAATTTGGCTTTTTAGGTAGTTATCCTGTTATAAAGTATTATTTTAAATTATTTTAATAAATCATTTTCAATGGTTAATGTGGGTATAATAATATGCATAGAATGTTTAAGAAAGCACTTGCCCTCTTTATGCCTGTGCACAGTTTTTGCTTGGTTGAGTGGTGAGTCAGCATGACATTTTTCAAGCCCTAGTGATGCTTGACAATCCAGAAAAGGCCATTATAATTGTATTTCAACTATAGACTTCTTTGTAGATTTACGCTTTAAAATGGCTTCAGTTTGCCTTTAGTATTATTGTCATGTGCACCAGCTGTAAGTATATCTCCAAGGGCTGCAAACTCTCAGATAATTCCGAAGGTGTTGGAGAAAATGTTTTGTTATGGAGGGATAGCAGAATGGGCGCCGTGTTGCTTTGCCGGTCGATAAAAGTTTATGGAAACGGGTGAAACAACAGTAATAATCTACCCCTTAGACTTGGGGAGGAGCAAAGAGAAGGAACGGATAAGGGTACCCCAGGGGAATGATAATCACTCAATGTAAGCTACGAGAGATGAATAAATAACGTAAATGTTGGTAGCACTACGAAGTAAATGTTGCACTAAAACTCCTTCCTTTTTGGGTCTGATAATTCTTCCGCAGCAGATCAAGTCTCCCCTTTGTTTTTGTGTGCAGTTAGCAGCCTTATGCAAATAGAACATCTACTACCGGAAATGTTTTCGAAATTCCGACACAACTATAACATACACTATTCCACTCTTAGACTGCTTATTTGTGATGTTATTGCGTTAACTGCTGACATTCTCCTATCCCCCCCTCTCTCTCTCTCTCTTTCTCTCTCTCTCCCTAACCCTCTATCCTGTTTTCCCACATTTTGAAAACCGGTAATATAGCTTTTTTCTGCGTGTGTTACTAAAAACTATTGACCAAGTAGAAGGTCTAAGGCTTAAATAAAAGGAATGAAAAAAGTATTAAGGAAAATGCACCACTGAATTTCTGATATTCTTGGTAAAATGAACTTTGGGATTGCGCGTCCAAAAAATATGCGAGAGCTGTAATTTTAAAAGTTTATTTAACTTTTTATACTATGAAAAAGAAAGTCGATACCTTTATAAGTTTGGCATAGTTTTATTCTTATATGCAATATAGCATCAATTTGGTTTTAAAATTCTTTCCATTATAAAATTAGAGCTTTTGGATTTTTGCCCCAGTACTTTTTTCCTGGTTAAAAATGCTCCAGGTGTCCAATTCTTTCCAAACATTTTCAGGATACGGATTTTAAAGCAAAAAGGATATGTAAAACTATTAAAAATTTGCCAGGATAAGTTCTTAAAATTATTTTCTTTTGAACTAAAACTAGCAGAAAAATTATACAATTTTGTGCTCTATGAACAGATACCGCGCATTATTTAAAAGAAAGATTATTTTTAAAGTTACATCGTGTGCAGCATTTGACATAGGGCAGTAACATTCATTTTTAAAACTCAATCACTTGAAAACAATAATGGGATACCGAAACAAAATTTAAATTAGTTCAATGTTTATCAAAGAGAAACTTCAGATTAAATTTTTAGACAAATTGACCGAAAACTTTAGAAAATTGAATTCAGTTTGTATTGCAAAATATAATACCGTCGCCTTATATTTAGCTCACTGCAGCCCCACACAACAGACTGTAAAGCCTGGATAGGGCAAAGAAATATTTTAAGTATGCGTTATGGGCCACTATAGTCGCGTTAACTACATTGTAACTTTCAGTCAATTTTCTCAGTTCTCACTGTCACTGTTACGTTTTTATCTATAGTTCACCTTCACTGGGAGTTCACTTCTTTCGTGACGTAACCTCTTCACGCCGGACGCTTCAGTTCACTCGGGAGTTGAACATAAGACCTCCACAACCCGTCGCTCCGCAGTAGCACTAGCTGAACGTCACCAACTCGCTTGTGAAAATCGTTCTTGATGTTGCACCATAAATGCAGTCGCTAACTCGCTCGCTCCATAGTAATCCTACCCAAGAGATGATTGGTCTCAAAATTCAATCCCAGCCAAAGAAATTGATAAATACACACACACCAGGGTGCAGAAGGGCCGCTGCATCCTAACAGGCAGCTCCAGGAGCTACATGCTTCCTCCCTTCTTTCATTACTACCTAAAAAATCTGATGTGTTACACTCACATGACTTTCTCTAACCATGTACAAACTATTTTTACAAACTCTTATTCTCCATCTATTTCATATTAATCCAGAATAAACAATTGCAGAAACGATCTTTTGACATGCAAAGAGAATTACATTTTACATATAGCGACCAGTTCTAAAAATATTTGACTTTTGCTTAAGGCGTACTATGTTCCCCTTGTTTTGTATTTGCAAGGGCAATATAGAAATACAGTAGCCTTTAAGCATAGACATATCACTTAATAGCTGGTTGCTAGGGCAGCACCATTCTCTTTGCCACAGATTAATGTTCTTTGCATATCCAAGACAAAAAAAAATGAATAAGGAATTCCCATTTGAGAAAATATGTATTGAAAATTTAAGGGCATAACAAACAATATCTCGAAAATGGTTCACTCAACAACAAAAATGTATATGACATAAATTGTGTATTTTAACACGATCTACATTTTTTGTGTAGTAAACGTTTGTCTATCTCTTATGGTTTACCAGTTATGCAAAAGTCGTTCACAATGAAGAATACTTTTGGAGACATTCCCAGAAAATTCAAGATATACATTTTGTTTTTCATGAAAATATCTTAAAACATACGATATTTTAATCAAAATCGTTGGAGCCATTTTTGAGAAAATTAAATTTTTCGAAAAATGTTCCATGTAAAGGGTAATCTGGGTTGTGGGGATTTTCTTGACGACCTTCGTGTCGCATCTCTGGAAGATACTGAACCTAAATACCAAGTTTGGTGTTTATCCGACTGTTCGTTTCTGAGTTTCCGGTGAAATCTCGGTATCGTATTTTTGGGTGGAATACAATACTTCCCCTACTTACTGTACGTAGTAGAGAAAGTAAAAATAAACCGTCATCCTTAACCATCATTTCCTATTGAAAATAATCATCCTGCGGTTAAACCCAGATGAACGTGGGCACGCAGCAAAAATTCACTCGGGCTAAAATTTAGCCTGCCAGCAGCTCGTCGTCGTCGTCGTCGCCGCAGCCGCACACCTACTCTTTCGCATTCTAATCGTGACTGATGGACTGCGCGAGAACGCTTGCTTATATAGAATTTTTCCACAAGGTTCTCAAACATTCTAGAACTATTTTAGGAGGAGGGGGAGAAGAAGTTTCCAGAAAGTTCTAGCTATCTCCCGATAGCGCGTCCGATGTTAGCGCTGGATAGCGGCAGTTTTCTGGTTTATCCAACCTCTCGGTGCCGACTTCCCGATATCCTTGGACCATAGCCACTGCGTTACAATGTCAATCAACCAGTCCTAGGCGATTTGCGATGTGTTACGATGCGGTTTATGGGAGGAGAGATCTAGAAAACGAAACAGAAGCGTCACCAATTCTCAATGGATTTATTACAAAAATCCTTTGC
Organism: Deroplatys truncata; assembly: GCA_030765065.1. Taxonomy (NCBI): domain Eukaryota; kingdom Metazoa; phylum Arthropoda; class Insecta; order Mantodea; family Mantidae; genus Deroplatys; species Deroplatys truncata. The sequence goes on from CM060975.1 coordinate 224,564,195, forward strand.
AATTACAATACTTTATTCAGACTTTCAAGGATTAGGCCACCGGCTCCCAATCCCAGCTTCTCAGGTCTACCCACATCTCTCTATTCCCTATACTGAAATGCCGTCGTTGTATTCCTTCCATTTTTGATCATACGACCTTATTTTCTCGACTATATTTGAATCTCCCAACTCTTCCCTTAGATTTAATAGCGTATTCGATATCTATTTGTAAGAAGGACTCTCATTAAGGACCTCAAAAATCTTATCAGTTGAGGATCAAATCTTTTCTCATCCTGTCTTTAAAATTCAGTTTTTGGAACCTAACATAATCATAGATTTGGCTATTATTTTATGTAAGTTTAATTGTACACTTAATTTTCTCCTTATTAGTTCATTAATTTTATTATTGTACCTATATAATTTTGCATATAGGTATATAATTCTTATTAAAGATAGAAATAATATTACCTAAATAAGTAAATTACAATATTGTACCTAAAATTCAGCAATGTGTAACTACCGGCCGATATCCGCACATTGGGCATGTGCCCCAAAATCCCGCAGGAATTACAAGATAAATCACATATAAATCCTTGGTGCATGAGAGCCGATATTTGCAACAAAGAATTCACATTGTCCCACATTCTTATTCGATCATATTTGCATCATTCTGGAACAAATCGATTGTCTTCGTTCCTGAGCTCCAGAAGAATATTAGGCCAGGTTATTAAAAATGTAACAACACAATCAGCAAACGGCAATAAGCCAAGCACATATTAAAGTATCCCCAAAATAATGGACGCCGGCAAGAAAACAAGACTAGTATGAGGAGGAAAAACATTCAGCTCAAAGGCCAGCCGCCCACTGGCTTGCCGAAAACCGAACCTAACTCGTCACCTATGAGTCAAACGTTAGCAAGTATCTTTCCTAGAACTAAAGCCATCGAGTTTAAGTCTGGTTTTCTTGCAAGCTTTGCAATACCCATTGGTGCAGTTTTTCACTTACATGTTCTAAAATTAGTTACAAACAAAATACCTACTATTAATAAGTTTTACCTGTTTAATTAAGACCTTTACAGAAAAAATTATTATTAATTTGTCTACCGAAAAGAAATATTGGTGAAACTTTTTAACTAAATGACTTTTCACTAGAGCAATAACGTTATTAATATTAAAGTAACCGTAAAACTCATACTTTTCAAACTCAAAAACATTATGTTAATTTGTTTTAACATCTGACAAACGTTTCACTCACTTTAGATTTTAGGATTTCAATGCCTACAACCTTAATGCCTACTCCTTTGCCTGTTATGCCGCTTCCCACTAGAAAAGTATCCAGAAATATTACGTGTTTACAGCAATCGTAACGAACAATTGGCATAACTTTTTAAATATTCACCTTATCGACAATTTGTAAATAAAAAATTGTCCTAAATAAATTATGCTCAAAAACTTCTGTTAATATTTTCACTAATGTTAATAGTAAGACTATTATTTTATTACTATGTTTTTACTGTTTTTATTTCGTGCCGCATTTCAATTCCTACGACTTTGGGATAGTAGGCCTTTCTCTATATAAGTGGGACGTAACGTATGCTATAAGCAACTAACATTCTGGAATGAAAGAGTTATATACATACATGAAGCAAAGAATGAGTTTCAGGGTAATTCTTATATCCTTAACATCAGTAATAATTTATTTAGAATTTACTTATAACATGTACAATGAGGCCAATAGCATTTAAGGACACAATGGATAAAAACCAAAGCTTATTGTCTTGGTTATGATTGACAGAAGTATTAATAATTGTGATGTTATCATATTATGTTATGGTGAGCGCTACATTTTAATTCTCATCACATCTGCGCTTGGTGTTATACGAGTAGCGCTTTCGGGAGACGTCTTTGTTCCATTTTCAGCTCGAAGTCGACTGGCTTCACGCTCACTCCCCTGACCCCCAAGAAGTAATTCAGTAGGTGATTTTTCTGTCCTCTGTTGGGAAAAGTTGTAATCTAGTAGTCTTGAAGATACTGCCATCTGTGGCGAAGATTGGGAACTCATCTGTCTTCTTTTTTCTCTCTTGCAATTTGATTGGATAAATTGCATCAAGTAGTCTGTAGGCGGTATTTCAAAATACAAAATATTTTAATGTTGAGATGGTTGAAAATCTTTTCCTAAATTTCCAGTTGTGAAGAAGCCTGTATAGGTTTTAATAATTTTATCTCTCGTCCCATTTCATGGTTACAAGTTTTGTCTTTCTTACAAAAAGGACCATTTATTTAATAATTAGGACGATTCCTTTCTCTTTATAGAAATAAGCATCAGCATGCAGTGATTAATACATAATGCTTCTTAGTGATAAATTCAAAACAAGATGGCGAGTGCAATGTTAGCAGAAGCATATACAAAATGCCGGTTTTCAAAAGTTCTGCATTTTCTTGTGTTGTAACTCTTACATCTAAGGTTAGGTTCGTTGGAAATATTTCGAAAGCGGTTAGTGCCATAGAAAAATTGCATACATTAAGAAATCTGTTTTTTTTTCCTTCTGGTTTCTTTTATAAAATTTCAGAAGGATAAAAGAGGACTTTATAGAATTTCATTCGTCGTGGTCATTTTTCCAATTTACAGTTCGATCAGCTGAATTTCTTCGATTTATTCTCAATATTGCTGACAAATACCACACCTGGAATTAAATGCATCTTAAAACCCAGCAACAGTTACCGGTTGGATGCAGTATTAGCTCTAATATATAGGCAACTAATAAAGAAAGTAAACACACAAAATTATTAACGTATTAATCGTCAACTTAAATAGAGAAACTTTTTTTCGGTACTAAAGGTAGAGCGATGGTAACAGCTTCTTACGATTATGAAACTAGGAGTTGCGAACATGTGTAGCGAAGAAAGCTTCTTCGGTCCTGCATCCATAGATACACTTTCAAGAGTACTAGAACTTGAAACCATAAATTTGGTACAGAGTGAACAAAAGACTCCGAACCGCCTTCGCGGTGTTTTTCCTGTCCGCGTCCTCGGCGCACGCTGCTGTCAACCGCTATCATAGAAAGGCGCGGATGAAACCATACAACATTTTTAAAACTACTTTAAAAGGCTTTACTTACCAACTTTATGAAAGGAGATGCTGAAACTGGCCACCGTCGTCGTCGATACATTTTTGGCACCTCTTTAGGAAACTATCCGTAGTTCACGTTGAGTCCTGGCGGATATTTTGTTTTAATTCTTCCAGTGTGTGTGGGTTTGTCTTGTACACTTTATGTTTTAAGTTAAGTATTTTATGAACAATATTACCGGCTGCGCGGTGTTTTTCCACTGTGCGGGTGGAAATATAAAACATGATAACGCACTGCTGAAACAAAGTCACGCTGTTGTGGTTTTGCTGTGCAGTGTGAAGTGCAGTTTTGAGTTGACGGTGATGTGATGTAGTTCAGTTATTAGAATTATTTATTTTTTGTCCTATACTTAGTCACAAAGTATATTATGGCTCAGTATATATTTTCTACTGCACGGCATGTATTTATTTATGATTCGTATGTATTAACTCGGTCAGCTCACCAAGTGAAATTACGATTTGCAGAAAGATTTCCAGGTGTAAAAGTACCAGGCCGTACAACAATCCATGAACTTTACAGCAAATTTCAGGCCACAGGAAGTGTTGAGTCTAAGAAATATAAAAGACGGCGTTCGGTTCTTACCGAAGAAACATTAGACGACACCGGTCATCGTTTGGAAAATCCCCCCCCCAAATTTCCATGATGGATAGTTTCCTAAAGAGGTGCCAAAAATGTATGGACAACGACGGTGGCCAGTTTCAACATCTCCTTTCATAAAGTTGGTAAGTAAAGCCTTTAAAAGTAGTTTTAAAATGTTGCAAGGTTTCATCCGCGCCTTTGTATTATAGCAGCAGAAGGCACCGATCGCCGAGGACGCGGACAGGAAAAACACCGCGCAGGCGGTTCGGACTCTTTTGGCTCACTCTGTAGACGAAGAAACCCGAAATAAAAGGAGATTCAAGTCAAGCAAACAGCTAAAAGCGGCGCAAGAATGATGAGAAAGGCGAATCTAGGTTTTTCTATGATATATTGAGTTCTTGAAGTTTCATCCGCGCCTTTGTATTATAGCAGCAGAAGGCACCGATCGCCGAGGACGCGGACAGGAAAAACACCGCGCAGGCGGTTCGGACTCTTTTGGCTCACTCTGTAGACGAAGAAACCCGAAATAAAAGCAGATTCAAGTCAAGCAAACAGCTAAAAGCGGCGCAAGAATGATGAGGAAGGCGAATCTAGGTTTTTCTATGATATATTGAGTTCTTGAAGTTTCATCCGCGCCTTTGTATTATAGCAGCAGAAGGCACCGATCGCCGAGGACGCGGACAGGAAAAACACCGCGCAGGCGGTTCGGACTCTTTTGGCTCACTCTGTAGACGAAGAAACCCGAAATAAAAGCAGAATCAAGTCAAGCAAACAGCTAAAAGCGGCGCAAGAATGATGAGAAAGGCGAATCTAGGTTTTTCTATGATATATTGAGTTCTTGAAGTGTAAGGAAGTAGTGATAGTACGCTTTCAACGCATGAGCTAACAATGAGGCCAGATAAGGAGGTGACCCCTGCCCGTATGTCTGTAAGGCAAGCCAGCGGTGTCATCAGCAAGAGAAATCAATTTGTGTAATCGCTGAAGTGTGTGACACATTACGTAAACGAACCCAGTATGTAAACAAACCAACGTGCATAACCTGTTATGTTCCAGGAGTGGGGGATCAATGTCGGCGAGTGGCTCAAGTAGGCCGTGACCTGCACATAATACCACATAATGTGTAGGTAAACTGAAGGTGTACATACATAGGAAAGTTCAGAAGCCTAACTGAATGTCTTTCTTCGAATATGACAATAGGTAACACTGTAGTAGATATTTAAACTGTTCCAAAGTGAACTTGTGTCAGTTTTTGCACATTAATTCCCATAAATGACGATTTTGTCAGTACATAACATTAAACTAACGTTATTCAGTGACTTGTGATTCAGAGTTTGATGTCCCTGAGAAGCTTCAAAAAGTAATTGGTTTAAGATATACCGCTTGAAATAAAGATGTACACAGTCCAATTACATTCAGGCTTGCTAATTATATAACTATTCTTAATATCTCATTGTTAGAATTGCGTTTTACTTAAAAGCACTGTCATATGTGTTTGTTCAAGGTCTTCAGAATGAGTACGAACTAACGTTGACATTGGAGTCTTTTCATTGCTCAACTGATGTCTAAAGAGCGGGGAACCTCAAACATTAATACTATGGGGAAAAAATGAAATCCTGGGTATTTAACCCCCCTCCCGAAAATCCTTTTAATCTATATGAATTGAATTTTTGAAAACCGCCTTGCAATACATCAGCGAGCTGATCGACGCCATCTTTTATGTTTTACACGTAATGTAAAATAAGTTATACACTTTTGAATATAATAGCATACAATTTACTGGTATGTTTTACGTATATCAACCAGTAAATTACGTAAACGTTTCAAAATGTTATTTTTTTTAATATTAATGTAGATTTAGCTTATAAGGACCTTTATACAGCAATAATTAAAACATTTTAGTTTGTTTGCAAGTTTCTATATAAGCGAAGATCAAGTCTTTATGCGATACAATACTGGAGAATCTGGAACTGCATGTATACTGCATTCTTAAATACAGATAGTACTGAAAATGAAGTAAATGTATGAATACTAATTTATAAATGTGTTAAAACAATAATAAGTTTTATTATTTAAAAGATAATTTCAAAATTTAAGACAGTGCAAAAATATTCTACAATGCATGTTTTTGCAGTGTACGAATGTCGAGAGAATAATGAACGAGCTTCGCTGATTCCCGGATTATCGTGAAAAATGTTTTGTGTTATGGTCCTGCAGCTATTGAGTCACAAATAAATACAGACTGAGTTATAAAAAGATCATTCATTACCTGAGAGTCTATGAGTGCAGTAACGTGTGCAGTGTATGTAAACTATACGTTTGTTTAGCAACGTTGAATCAATATTCATTCATTCATTATCTGTTTACCCTCCTCTTATGTAGGACTTACACCCCCCAGGACTTACAAGCGGGTGCCTGGGGTCAGAGGCCCGTCGAGGAGCAGACACTCATGGATCAGACAGAACATCCAGGATGGGTGATCAGCCCGATGCCTGGTATGGGATGAAGGAAGTAGATGAAACGAAATGTTGCTGGAATGAATGGCGGGGGAAACCGGAGAACCCGGAGAAATCCCGCCCAGACGCCTCTTCGTCCAACCACAAATCCCACATGCAGGTCCCTGGGAGGCGAGCGGTCCAACCACTCGGCCACGGTGCCGCCGTTGAATCAATAAAGAACTATAAACATTTCTAAAATGGAAGGCAGAGTTGCCAATGTACTGGTTTTTTCTTCAGATCTAGAGTATTTACTATTAGTCTTGCGGTGAAAACTATTTTATTCTAGCGGCTAGTAAACTTCAGATTACCCTCCTCATAGTAGACTTACAAGTCAATGTCTTGGGTCAGTAGCTTGGCGAGGAGCAAGCATGACATGTATAGGATGGGTGATCAGCCCGATGCCTGGTATAAAGATGAAAAAGGAAATGAAATATAGTGATAAAAGGGATGATAGGAAAACTCACGTATAGAATTGTCTAACTCAGCATTCGCCTGGCAGCCGAGAAAAACAGTGAAAAAATCTTCGGTCATGTTGGTCGGACCCAGGGTTTTGAACCCGGGAACTCCCGAATGCGGGTCCACACGTTACCGCGACACTACCTACTCGACTGGCTTGTAAACTAATGCACTGTAACATTTTAATTTTTTATTGTTTTTTATAATTATGTTGAGTTTGTATTCTATGTCTTTGACAGCCTGCAGTTGTGTAGGAAGATTTCAAAGTAAAATAATGCCATTTTTTCCGAAGCAGTAGCTTTAGCACAAAATGATGAATTATATTCATAGTTCGATACTTAAATATTCCAGGTCAAATACAAGTAAAGTAATGTTACGATTTGGTGTTCGCACTATCGTTATACGGGATACAAAAAAATATTGCTAAGATATGTTCAGACGGCTTACCAAGAATGCAAATAATGATTCTTGAGTACCATTGAATCTCACACGCCCAAAAATGCCAAGAGTTGTACGAATAATCTCTGCAGCTTCAACATTTTTCGCATTCTGTAGGATTCAAATAACGGGAGTCCGAAAACCAATTTGTTGCAACTCTTATTGACACAACCCGTATAAATGTCAAGCCTGAAAAGTTTTTGTTACCTATGGTAAAACAATGTTTTATTTTTACCTCTACCACTCCGAAACACCACATATGAACTTGTGTAATATTACGTAAGTCGAGCGACCCCGCGAAAGAAAATAATAGGTAATCTGCCAAACCCCCCCTCCATTATATGCCTTTAAGGTCTTTAACATCTGAGGTTAAACTGGTGGTTTTGCTTTGGAACAATTCTGAATCGGTAATGTTTGGTTTACAATACATTTTGGTTGCTTTTTAGATATTAAATCCCACATTTTATGCTGACATTCATACATCTAGAATCTATGGAGAACAGGAAATAATTGTGGCTAAAGAAAAATGGCTACCGTCCAGCCGGGAATTGAACCCGACATCTCTGGATTTGTATCATCAGACCACAAAAGCAGTGACAAAACTTTGTCACATAAAATAGACGTTTGGTTTTTATCTCCTCCCATCCCTGAAACGTAAACGATTTTTTTTTACACCCGGTATATTGCATGCTGTAGTGAGAACTTGCACATTTTTCATATGACAAGTTTTCTGTCTACGTTTATCGCAAACTAAACAAACACAATCACGTTTTGTCATTCATCATGAACAATCAGCTAACTACTATTATTGATTGTACTTTTCTTCCAAATATAAGGCTATTTTAAACATGTCAGCTTAAAAGAAATGCAACTGTCAAACTATATGACAGGGGGATATGTTGCATTCACATTTGGTCTATTAAGTTATTATTTTTTTTACTGAAACTAGTCATTTCTCCGCAGCACTGTAAAATGTAAAACGGAAATGTAACTATTTTACCTTTCTAAATGCACAGCTTAAGCAATTCCAGCTGAAGTCCAGCACGTGCTGTACTTTCCTTTTTACCCTATTTTGTAAAAGAAGGAAAAAATGGTAGCAAATATTTATTTTGTGCTAAGGATGGTATGAGACTCTCTCTACTTACGTAACTCGATGAAAAATGTACGGTGTTTTCGTGTTTCTTTTGAAAGTAACTTTTGCTGTCGAGTGTCACGATTCCACTTGTGTAATCACGCAAGGGCGCTGTAAGGAAGGAGGCATGTCCCATAAATATTGCACAGGCACTCAGTTCAAACTCCAGCGAGGATTTAAGGCTTATCTGTATAATGTTGAGATGCCCGATTCTTGGTTCTACTTTTCATATCCCAGATTTAAGTTGTGATAAAGTATTAGCATACTGATTCTTTCGGAGCTGGCAGTGAATATCTATAGTTTAAAAATCTTACACGCAACATTCACATGGCTTTCTCTACTCTCTATAATTTATTAGTGGGGTATACAAATTATTCTTACGAAAGCGTATTTTTCTATCGTCTTAATGCAGATAAACCTTTAAAGAATTACAAGTATCGCTATACATACAAAGGAAACAGCGATAGTCAAATGTTTAAGAACTGGGCGCTATATGCTGGTCTTAAAATGACATACTTGTTCCATGTAATCGCGAGAAACAACTGAATGTCGACAGGACTTTAAAAAGAATGACAAAGTATTGAATAATGAATTTGTAGGAAATGGCTTATGTCGCAAAAAAAAAAGTTATTTGAAATAAATTTGTGATTTAAAGAGATCTACCTACATCTTTGTGTAATGCGTTTTCGTCTATCGCTCAATTTTCACCAGTTGAATTACATACAATTCTTTTCGAATGAAGAGGATCTCACGGGCTATGCCCTGAAAATTCAAGATATACGTTTTATTTGTGATGTAAATATACTTAATATGTGGTGTTTTAATAAATATCCTTTGCCATTTTTTTAGAAAACAAAAATTTCGAAAAATCTTCCATGTAAAGGGTAATTTACGGTTGAGAGGTTTTCGTGTCGCATCTTTGGAAAATAATGAACTTAAATACTAAGTTTGTAAAATTATCCGACTTTTCGTTTTGAGTTGTGCTGTCTACAGTCTCTCTCTCTCTCTCTCTCTCTCTCTCGCACTCACACACACTCACACACACACACACACACACACACACACACTCACACGCGCCTTTTTCTAAAACTGCGTTTGTTTTATTTCAGTTGACCTCAAAATATACAATTCCGGTGAAATCCCGATATCGAACTTTTGGGTGGAATGGAATACTTCTTATAGGAAAACAGTAGGGAAAGTAAAAGTGGCTTTGGAAAAGTTATAACAAGTAAAAAGTTTCAGAGTAAGGTCAAATGGTGCTCACATATTGCAAAAGTTAAACTTTTGAACACTGCTACAAATCTACTGCCTATTAACTCAAATACTAAACCACGTATTTTTAATTTCTTTATTACTTTCTCTACTACCTACTTATAGAAGGTAGAATAAGTATTAGAAAGGTAGAATCAGACTGAAAAATTCAATGCTATATCCGGGATTTGAACCATGGGCTTCGGCTCTCAGTGCCGTTACTCAAACCAGCATTCTGGTGCGACATTAAATTCTCAAATTTTAATGCCGTGCCTGCATGTTGTCATGGTAGCTCCGTTGGTTAGAGTAGTGGTTTCCGTGGTTCAAATACCGGGTTTGGTAATGAGTTTTCCAACCTTAGCCTACAAAAGGCATATGTGAAAGAACAATTAACATAGATTATGTATTGCTTTCCATTTAAAAATTTGTTATAGGGATGTAGTCGAAAATGCATGCTTTGAGGTACCGTGAACCTAAGGCAATTTTTAGATTCTGCGTCTGTCTTTGAGCAGCATATCTCAAAATCGAAAGTGAATTTATTCCTACTTGCTATTTAAATTCAGCATCCAAAAAAAGACACGAAGATTTTTAAGAAATACTCCCCAACCCAAAAATACCCTTTAGGTGTGAAGAAAGTTATGTTACGAAGAGTTGTATTGTATTTCGAATATTGGGGAGCCGAACTTGAAGTAGTTGCAACCGCACGTATGGTACAAAGTTCTGGTAGCCTTCGCCCTAAGTTTAAAAATATTAACTTTGTAAATTGACTATTTCTTTAAATATTATATATTTATGTATGCCTCGCCTGCGTCAGTATTATTGTTAGAGACATGAATTTTTTTTGCAAGGAGTGGTGCGCCTAAGAATGTAGACTTACACAGGTTATAATTTTTAATTCACTCCTTTTTATTAATTTAAGACACGATTTAAATAACACTTCACTGATATAGAGAGCTGTGAGATTCTTTATTAATTACTTACACTTTTTAACACGTAAACTATTTTTGTCTCACACTGAATACGTATTAAACTTCTCGAGGACGCGTCTCGCGTCACGATTAGGAACACTGTCTACAAGCAACTGACTTCTAAATTTGTAAATTTTGCTCCATTTCAGTTTCTGATTGGCTAATCCTACTCCAATAGAATACTTTTATTTAACTTAAGCTTTTTTCTGGTTGTTGATTGGTCATTTATAAACTGTCTCAAAACTTACATTATTGCTGCTCCAAGAATTACCAGTAGCATTATTAAACTTACTAATTCATTATTGCCTCAAGGTTACCTCATTGTTAGCAACCTTTAACCTATTATTCTCACAGCTCCTATATTATTAAATTACGTAATACATTAACATGACATTATTGAACATGTACATGATAATATAAACATTAATGCAATGACTGTTACATGCATTTTTATATATTGTTAAATACACATATTGCTTTAAGGCGGCCTGTTACTTATTTTATATAATTAGACTGAAATCATTTAAGTGTTTAAAATACTGCCTCACTTGGAAAATTTTTGTTATCTTTTATTTTCTCAAGAATGGCTGTAACGATTTTGATTAAATATCATATACCCACATGAGAAATAAAATCTACCTATCTTGAATTTTCTGTGAATAGTCTGTGAAATCCCCCCTTTTTGGCTAAATTTTGTATATTTTCTATAACTACAGAACCATATGTGATTGATAAAAGCATCCAATTTAGGGCTCTCAAAAATACGCAATTTGTATCAAATAAATTTGAAGAAGCTAAAATTTTGGTTTTATCATGTTTAATTTTCATGAAAGCATAACTATTATCCCTCGTCATGGCATTTTTTGTGCAATTATTTTTTCCCTTGATTGTTGGAATTCTTTCATAGCTGTATTTGCCTCATTTCTGTGAAAACAGCGCATTTGCAATAAGGTAATTATAAAAATATTCGTGTTAGTTATTCACCACTTTCAAAGCTATAGTAGAATGTGCCCATTGATTCTTCAATTGCTCATTCACACTTACATCCACACAGGTGCTTGGTCTTTTGCGCGTGTTACAAAAGAAAGAAACCGCCAAATAGGAGTATAAATCTCGAGGCAATCTAATTTAAGCAGCGGATAACACACTGCCCTAATTCCATCAAAAGTGAACCAATTTCGCAGTAAAATGGGCCATTATTTCGCAAAGTCTGCCTCTAAATAGGGCCCATATTTCTCATTTTTAGAGAATAGCGTGTCTCTAAAACCCCCCACTCCTTAAGATAGCTTCCAGCAGCGGCCTACACAAAATAATGTACATTCATAAATAACAATAGAATCGCCATTCTTTCATGTATCGATCAGAAAGGGGCATTCTCGGCCATCTGCTCGACTTGGGCGATACAGGTAGGGTGCCATTGTATCCAATGAAGCGATTGTAAGGCAGTTTCTATTTCTATGACACATCTATTGTAAGAGTTGACTTGTTAGGGGAGGGACTGACTCGATAATCGGATTTCTTTCATGCGGGTGCCAAGGATTTCATTAATGAAGCCTCTTTGAAAAAACTTTCCGGTTTATATAATGCTTTTTCATTGCGCGTTAACAGCTGGTTTTTTTTCGGACCCAGCTGACTTTTACAAAAGCTATCCTAAGATTAAACGTATAACAAAAGGAGTACGACTATCGAGCACTTGCACACCAGGATTATCTTCACACAGTGACTAGTGATTTATTTCGCGTGCTAACAGCTGGAAAGACATCTTCTGTGATTCAGGGCTGGTGAAGGCTTGCATTAGAGTATTGCTGTATATCTAGAAGAAAACCTATGGCCTTCAGAATCTGCTGTGACAGATCATTCTTAATTATCTTCATGGCAGTTTCATAATAATTTCAAAGCAGTAAGATAAAACGTTGTTTTTACAATATTTGCTGAAATCACACTTGATCTAGTAACTTATTAATGCATCTGGGGCTGTAATTTTCAGTAATTGTTTGCACGGTCTGCGTCTTCTTGGTTTACAGAGTGTGGACGCACACAGATTCCATAGGAAATCAGGTTTGCCAGCTTTAAAAACCTAATGCTACATTCGCATGACTTTCGCTACCCACAAACATTTAGTTTTATGTACCTCCTACAGATATTCTTACGTAAGCTTGTTTTTCTGCCTGCATCTTGTTAATCAAAATAAGCTTTTGCAGAAATATTTCATTACACATTTCGTTTAGGTACAAGGGTATAGAGGAAACCGAGTCGTTTCCTGTCACTGTTTAACAGCTAGTTGGTGTATGCTACCATGGTATTGCAAAAAACAGCTGAATAGTAACAGTACCTAAATGATGCCCACGTATGAAATTTCAAAAATCCACAATTTCAAGTCGATTCATTTGAAATATTTATACAGCAACACGGTTTAGTGTACAATATATAAGCCAAATTTCGTGTGTGTTTCTAAATTACTTCCAGCGATGATATTTTTGTCTTTTTACTGTTTTGAAAAATTGCTCTACACCATGCAATTATTTTTTGAAAAGTTTAATATTTTGTAGTTAAACTCTTTAAATAAATTGTATAGATGAATTTTTAATTCACTTATAGGTTTGGCAGAAAATAAATATTAAACATGAGAATTTAAATTTTTGCATAAAAATTCACACAAAATGAATATTATAGTTTAACAACAGCACAACTAAGCATGTTAACAAACATTCATCTTGCAGTGGAATGTATTTGTGGGTAGTTGGAAGATGCTTCATGTTTATCTCCCCCACATATGAGAGCCACTTTGTCGCGGTAACTTTGTGTTATCTTTTGCTGGGTGCCTGTTATTGTATTACTACTTTGAATGTTGGGTTCATTGTCCTCCGGCTAGCTATTATTTCTCGGTCAAGCAAATCTCTTGAACAGGGTGTGTAAATGGAAAGGATTTGTTACTCACAGATAACACTGATAAAAGAATTTGTTTTTACACTTTTATTACCGTCACAATTAATTAAGTTCACATATTGACTCTTGATACACGCCAGACTGAAACTGTTATATTTTCTAATATCACTATTATCACTTATTTACTGCACATTATTAATTCGCGTGTTTCACAATTATAACAAACTTTAAAACGCGAGAGATTCTGTAGAATTGCGACGTGTAACTCGCGAACGATTCTGATGAACTGAGCGACGTTTAACTTCTGAACGATTCTGTTGGACTCAGCGACGTGTAACGCGTGGATGATTTTGTTGAACTGGGCAATACTTGCCTCTGGCTTAGCTTTTTATACTCCCACGCCCCGATATGCCTAAAGATTATAACCGAGCTTCTATTGGTTAATAAAACGCGCCAACATTAGCGTCTATTTTTATATCCAATCAAAAATTACGAATATATGCTCTAGGGAAGAAATTCCCTCCATTTCTAAGAAAAGCGCGCCAATCTGACGTCATTTGCTTGTCTCTAATAATTGATAAACAACTCACCCCTCGCTCATTGTTACCCGCTCTTATTGTCAGTTTCAGTGAGGCCGTGTAAACTTATTTCCTAACAATGTTTATAATTAACAAACATCTCAAATCAATGTCATACAATAATGCTTATTTACACTACAATCACTCTGGCATTTACATTATTGTGATACAAATTACTGCCACAATCTCATCATGTTTTGTGTTGTGAATAACAAGGAACTATACAAAATTCATTGATTTATACCGAAAACTACGTCGTGTGGAACAATATGAAAATGAGAATATGCCAAGAAAAGAGAATTTAAAAATTATAACGCTAAGATAGCTCTGTTTCCCACTTAAAAGCATATAGTGCATATAAAGGTCTTTCATCGTTTTTCTCTGCAACTTATTTAGTATTTTAAGATTCCTTAGGGCACTCTTGAATGGGTTTTTCACTTTAAATATACGCATAACTTATCGTTTTTAACTACAATTTTATGGAAAGTTACAGGCGGACATTTAAATCGCTATATGACATGCTTTAACACCTCGTAAGCTATAAATGCTACATAGAGGTAAATCTCTATTTCTGAATTTTGGTAATTTTTTGCCCTGCCTTCACAGATGGGTATCCTTAAGTAAATTAAAAAAGTATTGAAAAAATCCACACCAAAATAGCGGATATCTCGGAAATTAATAATGTCACAGAAAATGTTACTTCAAATAAATTGTGTGTTCTCAGAGGCCTACATTTTTATACTACGTTTTTGTGTGTTTCTTATGGTTTACAGGTTATAAAAAATTCGTTCCGAATGAAGAGGACTTCATAGGATATTCCCAGAAAATTCAAGATACGCATTTCGTTTGCCATATAAGCGTCTTCAATATATGGTACTTTAATGAAATTCGCCAGAGCCATTTTTTAGAAAATAAAACTAACGAAAACATGTCCATGTAAACGGTAGTTTGAGGTGGAGGGGGGATTGGAAATCTTCGTGTCGCATCTTTGGAAGATACTGAACTTGAATACAAAGTTTGGTATTTATTGGACTTTTCGTTTTTGAGTTATGGTCATCAAAGACACACACGTACAGGACCTTTTCCTAAAAATACTTTTATGGGGTTCAGTATTCAAGTAATTCCGTTGAAACCTCGACGTCGAATTTTTGGGTGGAATAAAATACTTTCCCTACTTAACTCTAAGTAGGTAGTAGAGAAAGTAAAAACAATGTCGTAACGTCCCATTATATGCAGCAAGTAAAATCGCGCGCATTGTATATTAGCAAACGTAACGCAACGTGTAAAGCAAACATTACATGGAGCGTTTCTCGTTTGTTTAGTTAATTGTAGTATTACTTTTTCTACCATGTACTTGTAGTTAGAGGAAATAATCCATTCCACCCAAAAATTCCGAAGTGCATGTTTTGGGAGCCCAGTGAATCAAAGAATTCCACTGAAGGATCCCTGTGAGCGTGTATGTGTGAAACATAACTCAAAAACAAAGTTTTGGATACATATGTACAAACTTTTGTATAACTGGTAAACAATAAGAGATAGACGAACCTACACAAAAAGTGTAGATCTGCTTATAACACACAATTTAGTTAAGATCCCTTTTTAACGCCATTAACAATTTCCTAGATATTCGTTGCTATTGGTTTGAATTTTCAGTACTTCATATTATATTATTATTTTAATTGCAACGACGGTTATTCTCAACAAATCATAAAGTTATTGGAACATTATATTTCATTTTCGGTGCCAGGATATATTTAATTGGGGTGATTAGAAAGTAAAATAAACTTTTCTTTAAATTTAATGTTATGTTTAGTAATATGA
Organism: Deroplatys truncata; assembly: GCA_030765065.1. NCBI lineage: Eukaryota > Metazoa > Arthropoda > Insecta > Mantodea > Mantidae > Deroplatys > Deroplatys truncata. Next base: position 224,579,905 of record CM060975.1, read on the forward strand.
TCCATAATTAATTATTAATATTTTTTGAAACGCATGATCACTGTTCTTTTGTTTCTCGTAATGTCTAGCGACCTGTTTCTTAAAGATTTGACTACCGCTTCAGCCTCCTGTATCGCCCTTGTAGCTGTAATGAAATGTATAATGAAACAATTTCTGCAAATGTTTATCTATTTTAACATGAAGATTACAAAAATTTAATTTATGTAAGAATAGTTTGCAGATGACATAATTATAATTATATGCGGTAGTGCATGGTGTGAATTTAATCAAATAAATAACTTATAAACCTTCATCAAATGTGGCAAACAGTGGGATAGTGTGAATAATAATAATAATAATAATAATAATAATAATAATAACTCCGAGGACCTTTTTCTAAAAATGCTGTTTTTCAGACCTCAAAATATGTATTTCCAGTAAAATATAATGAATATATGGTTGCATATAATGCCTACTTCTGCTTGCCATAGAGTAAAGAAGTAATATTGTAAACGTTGCGTTTGGTGCAAAAAACCTGCAGTATTCTAATATATATAAATACACTGTTGGAATGTCGAAATCACATATATACCATTTAGTGCGTCACTTAAAGCAATGGGAAGACAAACCTGCAGATTATTTACCTTCAAAACGTTTGGTTAATATTTTTAAAATTGTGATTTTAAGAAAAAATCATGATAATATGAAAAAATTGCTGTTGGTGGCATTCTACTGGCCTTTACAGGTAGACTATGTATGTATCTATAGCAAGAAGGAGGTGTGTGTATCTGCTTTTTCGTGCATGCAGCAGCGTACTGTTTCACGTGCACAATTCTAGATTATTCACATATGAAAATGTAATTTTGACAATAGCTTTACTCGTCATCACATAATAATAACAACCGTGTTTAAATATGTAACTAAATAAAACCATTTGCACAATATCTCCACGAAAAATTATTTTTAAAGGCAACATAGCGTAAAACTGAAATACATTATACTTTTTACTCTCAAAGAGGACACATTTACTAGACCTTATTAGAATCATCTGTCCAATCCAAATAAACAATAAATAAAACACTGTTTTAACAATTCCTGGATGAAAAAAGTATTTTAGTCACAATATAATGCAATACTGAAGTAAATTGTCCTTTTTACTCTCACAGAGAATGCATTTACAAGGCATTTTATAAAAATCTGTCCAGTCTTCATTCCTGTCCAATATCTGATTTAGCTGCCTAGGCACTGAATCCTTCGTCGTTCCCTGGAACATTATCATGAAATGCTGGAACAGTGTTGGCAACACTTCCTCGCAAATAATGACTGGATGGTATCCTTAAAACGGCATTATTTATTAAGGAAAGACTAGATATAATTGGCGTCTAAAACTACCCATATTTTCTTTGCAGAAGATAAAACCATATTAAGACATTCTAAATACCATAACTGATTAACCATAATATTAAAATATTCTGAAAGAATAATTTATTATAAAATAGGGATTTATTGCATTACTTTGGTCTTCACTGAAAAAGTTAACAAAAGTAACGGTTAAGCAGCCCTTCTTATATAGTCGTTTTTGGCGAATTTTGGATGGAATTGCTGCCAACGTGAATCATTGAGTTTTAGATGCGCAGATCCCTCGGCTACGCTACACTCCTGTCCTAAAAAACATCCCTCGGCTACGCTTTGAGGTTGAGGACCCTCAATCGTGTTTTCAGCTATGTTAGGATTTCAAATGTTGGCTTTGAAGACCAATGTAATGCAACTTACCGACGTTTTCAATGAAGATGAAAGGAATGAAGAATCGCCTAACATTGTAATGGAATAAGGTATATTTTTGCTAAGCACCAACACCGTGTGTTAAATATATCTGATATTGAAATATGAAATTTACTGAAATTCTTTAGGTAAAATATGTAAAAACTGACCAATTTTGTGTGTCAAAAATCATACATTTTGAGCGTATACTCCAGAAAGTCGACCTTATGATTAGTAAATATTTTAATGACATGCCATGATTCATGATAGGAACATAATTCACCCTAAACTTTTGCATAGCTAAAGAGTAGACGAAATTATGCTACTTAGGCTAGATTTTGGCTAAGCGGTTTGTTAAATAGGCTTGATTTAACCATAAAATAGCTAAGTTGGCAACACTGTGCGGGAACAAAGAGTTCTTCCATCACTTAAGTGATTTAGTGCCTAGACGGCTAAATCAGGTATTGGACAAGAATGGAGATTGGACATATTATTAAAATAATATCTAGTAAATGTGTCCCCTTTCACAGTAAAAGAATAATTTACTTTAGTTTGACATTGTTGCTATTAAAAACTGTTTTCGTGGAGATATTGTGCAAAACAGGGTGCTTTTTTTACTTTATTAGAACGAAACATTTTAGGTTATATTTATCTTCGTAAAGGCCCTAATAAGGTTGGGTTTGTAAAATTTTCAACCTTTTGGTGATGCTATTAAGTTATTTTTGTAATAATTAAAAATGAAATTAAACATAACTCATTTTTATTTATTATACAATCCAAATAAAAGATATAATTTCATCTTCCAAAATTTAATATTCACGCAATTGCTATTTTCGGTAATTGATCAGTACCTTTAATACTTGGAGCCCCAGATATAGCATTTCGGTTTTATTTAGTTTTACATATTTAAGCATGGTTATTATAGGTGATGACGAGTAAAGCTATTGCTTAAAGTTATATGTTCATATGTGAATAATCTAGGATTGTGCACTTAAAACAGGCGCCACTGCGTGCGCGAAGAGGTAAACAGATGCATATACTTACTACTCCTTGCTGTGCATATTTCAGCTGTGAAGGCCAGTAGAAGGCCTCCCAAAGCTGCGATGACGGCATAAATGCAAGCGAGTGTACAAAAGCCGGAATGTATTACAACTTTTGTGGGGCTATACTATTTGTGTTGTTTAATATATTTTTCTCAAAACTATGGTTCATTTTCTTAGGAACTATTGAACCTAGATTAATGAAATTTGGAACACAAATGTATAATTTTGTAACTTTTAACACAAGATTATTTCCATATATTTTAGCAAAAGAGATTTTATCATTGAAAGTTTGAATAAATTTGCGTTAAAACTAACAACAAATTAAAAAATATTTTTCAGTTGTAATTTAACACAAATCACATCTCTGTACCTATTTCATTATTAAGGTTTTATGAATATAAGATAAAAAATTTTAAAATCTCTGATCAATAAGTACCTACTGGGAAAATGGGACATAAAGAGACTAATTTTAGCATTGATAAGATAGGACATTTGGTCCCCTTAAATGCGTCACCCTTAACCGCCTGTAATAAATTTAAATTTCCTTATCTGCATTGTAACGTACAATACATCACACTCCCATTAAATTACACAAAATATATTTCTGTGTTCAAAGCCAAACCCCGATGAAACATTCTGATATGAATTGAATATTATCGGCATGATGTGTTCTAGGGCATGCGCAATTTGCATATAAATCCGGTCTTTGTTTATTACGTATAAAACTAGTGCATTTTAATGCGCTCGGAGCACAAGGCTTCATAACCAGTTAAGTGCTGCCTGACATGAGAACCTAGCTTTTTATTTTCTGCTAAGTTACAACCTCAAGAGCTTGGTTTTTCAACACGCCCCCTTCTATCTAGGCATTAACTCTGCATGCTAATTCCAGTCAGTGGCGGCTTCTGTATTTAATGCCTGGGGAATGTCTGGTATAGCAGCCCATTGACTTGTGAAACGGATTATGTCAGAGTGGTTTTTTTTGTAATAGTTGATTTAAATGATCATTTATATGAAACTTGACTGTGTGCGCGCGCGTTTCGGTTATTAAATTAATTTCTCATAACTGCCGCTAGGTAAATGCCAGAGTACGTGTGATAATAATTTTATATCTTAACAAGTACCATGTATGGCTATTTAATATGTGCCAAAGACATAACCTCTTCAAAAATAATGCGTTCATAACAACTACTCTCATGCTCAAAAAGCCAATGCTTAAGAGAATATAGCACAGGCAGCATCTGCAGTTTCGAATTTCTTTTAACATTTTTAACTATAAAACTAACAATTGTATTAACCTTTTACATTCTCTACTACATATATAATAGATAGAGAAGGTATTGCATTCTACGCAAAAATTCGACTACGAGATTTCACCGGAAACACATGCTTTGAGGCCCCCTGACACTCCCTCCAAAAGAAAGCATTACTAGAAAAAGGTCCGCGCGCGCATTTGTAGTTTGTGTGTGTGAACAGCAAAATTCAAAACGGAAAGTCGGATAAACACCAAGCTTGGTATTTAGGTTCAGTACCTTTTGAAAATGCGACACGAATATTTTGAAGAAACCCCCCACCCCAAACTACCTTTATATGGAACATTATTCGAAATTTTTTTATTTTCTAAATACTGGCTCTAACGCTTGTGATTAAAATGCCACATATTAATGATATTTGCATGGCAAACAAAATGTATACATAGAATTTTCTAGGAATAGACCTCTTCATTCGGAAGGAATTTTGTATAATGTTATATCACAAATGTTAAGCGATAGAAGAAAACGTACTTCGCAAGAAATGTATATCTCTTTAAAACACACAATTTATTTCAAATAACATGTTTTTTGTTGTGATATCAGCCATTTCCGAGATATCCGTTATTAACGGTTCGAATTGTTCATTACTGGGTCATTTTTAAAGACCTGTCAACATTCAGTTGTTTCACGCGATTGCATTGAAACAGTATATAATTTTAAGGCAGCGTAATGCCTCCAGTTCTTAAACATTTGACTATCGTTGTTCCCTTTGTAACTATAACGAAATGTTAAATTTAGCTATTTCTGCAAAAGTTTATTTGGATTAAAATGGTATACATAGAAAAATAAGCTTTAGTAAGAATAGTTTGTGTACCCACTAATAAGCGATAGAGGGTAGAAAAATTCATGTGAATGTAACACACCGGATTTTTTTTTTTAGGAGGGTCATTCAGCAATGTTTTCAAAATATTCTCCATAAAAGAAACATTCCTAAAAATACTTAACTCTGAAATTAAATACTTATATTATATGGTTAAACTTTCCAAGACAATTTTAGGAATAGTTTCTGAGAAACGTTTAGAAATGGAACACTGAAGACCTGGCCTGTGCAGTCTACCCGAACACTGTGTGATGTCTGTGTGAAATCAGGCTCAATTTGGCCTGATATATAAAATAAAGGAACAGTCATATTGTTCTTATAGCGTGCTCCTGAGTACACCCGGGTTCATTTCCCCTTTGATTTTCCTTCAGGCCTTAGGTAGAGAGATTTAGAGCTCCTTTCCGAATTCCGTTAGTTTAATCATTTACTTTTTCGTAATAGCCTTTCCCTCTAATAAACGTAAAGATTTCAAAGACAAAACTGAAGAAAAACACACAAAAGAAAGACAAGAAGGAGAATGACAGAACAGAAAGAAAACAAAAACATTTAATTTTCCCCAAGCATCGCGCAGTCACAAAAGGCGAAAATAGCATGCTAATACATTCGTATCCATATAGCGATTCATTTTTGTTGCAGACTTCAATAGCAATTTCTTTCCCTTTTTTGTGTGCAATTAATGCATATTCTGATATACTGAATTTATATTAGGGTTTCAGCTAAAAGGAATTTCTATAATGAATCACACATTGTTCACGTTGATTTTTAATTTGACCAATAAAACGTATCCGTAATGCTTATGTATCGCTGTTACGTAAGTAAGATACATACAACACAAATGCTTTATAATATTAATTACTGTAAAACACCACACTTCTGCAAACTTAGTTTATTATTCATTGTAGCAGCCACTGCTTGTTTAACTTTCCTCCACAATAAATAAGTAACCAGTTTGTATGCAATAACATTTGCTCCTAGGAATTATTGTAGCAAGTATAGCAAGCTATCGGGTGATGAAACAGTTTCACTTTACCCTTTCATTACGCATGCGCCCCTCGAGGAGACAGATTCCGTCATGCACGCACATGTACTCTGCATTCACTCTTAGGTTGATCCGCGTCAAAAAAACCACAGGTGACCAGTGCACCGCTATAATGTATCCTTCCGCCATTCGCACTAGTAATACTGTCACACTTTCAGACCATGTGGCGAGTACAAGCGGCACGTAGTGCAAAAAAGAACAGAGTCCTTATTTTGACAACTGAAACGCTGACTAGCATAATCTTTTAAGGTTTAAAGATGATAAGACTGATAGTTGCAACAAAATAAACGTTTGCACATATAATAATAGTTAATTCTAAAATAAATGAGCGAAAAATAAGGTAACAGCTATGCGATAACCTAATTCATTCGCTCTCTGGAAGCGGCACTTCATTAACTATTGGCGGTTCATTTTAAAAAAGACATGTGCACTGTTACGCGAATTGTATTCTTCTTAAAATTCTTGCATCGCGTATTTTTTTTTTTTTTTTTTTTTTTTTTTGCCGGGTGTGACCACTTTTCTCGTTTCAGATTTTTCTGCACAAGTACTGTTTATATTTGTACTCGAAACACCGGTGAACTTAGAAGTTAATTTCACCATTTCTTTAGGGCAAAGTGTTGGATATTTCTCACATAACTTACAATAAAGATTCAACAATATTGTTTTTTCACCACTAGTCAATGGTTTGCGCGGCTAATGCTTTACGTAATTCGACGAAAACACATGATACTAATCACAACTGCTGGTTTCTGGCTGTAAACAATATTCTGCGCCTACCCGGATGTCAGGTGACTCATACGAATTGCGTCATGGGACTTGTAGCTATATTTTATGGTATAAATCAGCGTTAAAAAAAACCTTAGGTATTTGTATAGAATATTATACTATTTAAGGATAAATTCATTCTAAAATTCAGAGAATAGCATGGGACTACTTTCCTGGGCGCATTGCTACCGTGTTGCACCACGGTGCACTGACCACGTGGGTTTGTTTTGCCGCGGATCAACCTGAGTGAATATAGTTTAGGAAGCACAAAGGAGCAAAAGAAATTGGGAATGTGACTACACTCAATGCATTTGCATTACTTCCTTCTCGCTATACGTTACGAATATCACTAATCTTCCTAAGTTATTAAAACAACATAATATTTGCAACATTAGAAACAGGCGTTTTTAATGGCATATAACATTAAAGTACAAGATTTTCGTTTATTTGTCACAGGTAGAAACCACTCGGCAATATGAGTGTTATGTGGGGCTCTGCTTCTTTCATTAAAATTAAAAGAATGCACGCCATTCAGAACAGATCTATCCATGTCATTGAGGAATAAATTCTTCGTTACGATTTATATCTTAATCCTTCGCACCATGACTACACAAAACTCTCGCTCATTACAATTTCGAAAAATCCTCGATGCCAACAGAAGCGAAACATTCTGATCTAGTCTGTAACTCATTCCAGGTTCACTTAAGGTTTATAATTGGCATTACCTGACTCTAGCTTTCATTTCATTTTATTTATCGAAGTTTGCCTAACTTAAATGGATTATGATTATACAAGAAAATTAACATTTGAGGTTTTCTAGGCTCCCATCATTGCGTGTGCAGCGATGCAGCTTAAATCGTTGCTATGCATTGGCTAGCAAGTCTTCATTACGAACGAAGGCAGCCGATGACAGTTGCCGCACAGGCACTTTCAAAGAGGAGAAAAGATTGCAAGCACGTGGCGATTTGGCGCGAACGTTTATTGATGTTAAACGTTAATTATAATTAGTTGCTTACCTCATTTTTCATAGCTGGATTCTCCTTCAGGGGATGATTTCCGAAGGGTTTGGCACAATAGAGTCGATATATTATACGTAACTGTTAAACAGCAAGCAAGTTCACTTAAAGACACTCTGAAATAGACATACCGATAGGCATGGAAGTAAACAACGAGAATGCTTGGAAAACAGCATTTCTTACCGAAAGCTTATCCAAATTCTGCTCTCTCACATACTACCACGGTTTATGGCTGATTGGCGGACTTAAGACAAGGAAAAACAGCCCTAAAACCAAGGAGCATACAGAGCACAAATTATTGTGAGCGTAGAAGCTCTGGTGAAAGCTCATCCGCGAGTGACTCACGACAACATAAAAGATTCTTCAAACATGCATTCCTCATGTTTTATGTGACACACGACAACATAGAAGATTCTTCAAACATGCATTCCTACAAATACCTTTGTGTGAGGAAGCTCTGCTTTCCTCACAACTTGACTGAAGAGCAACAGAAGGCAAGGTTGGAATGGTGTCAGGAAATTGTTCATCGTTTGGACAATGGGAGCTTCCGACGTTTGCATGACATCGTCATAGTTGATGGAGTCGTACCTATGTACGTATGACCCAGAATCAAAGGCGGAGTCAGCCATCAGGGGTTCCCAAATTATGTCTTCTCCTCAGAAGGTGAAGATATCGGGGTGTAGGACAGAAAATATTCTACAAGTGGCCATATCATAATTATTTCAGCAATAAAGAATTGCCACTATTAGATATCAGATTTGTATGCAGGTGCATATTTAGTTTGTTTTTACTACTTCTGATACGGAATTAAGTTTTGCAATACGTTACATGTGCTTCTATGCTTGTATGTAAAGTATATTTATAGTGGAATTAATTGTTCTTCCACACAAGCCGTGTGTTGGACAACGTTGGAAAAGTAGAATCAGACGACTGAAAAATGCAATGCTATAGTCGGGATTTGAACCACGCATCTCCGTCCGGTTGCTCTAACCACTGAGCTACCATAGCAACAAGCCGGCACGAGATTAATAATAGTGGTTAAAACTATGAAGCCCGGGACTTAAAGTACTTATAACATTGTAAGTCGCCATTGGGGTATGTCATTTCAATACAATTTGAGATCTCCTTGTGGTTTACTGGGAAAAATGTGAATCAGTTGGAGAATTTAATGTCCTGCCGCCATGTTGTCATGGTAGCTCAGTGGTTGGAGCAACCGGCCGGAGACCGGGAGATACGCGGTTCAAATTCCGGCTATGGAAAATGAATTTTTCAGTCGTCTGATTCTATATTTATGGTGCATACATTTGCATATTTGCGATGTTACTGCATATTTCAGAATTTTTCCATACAGTTTTCATTTTCGGTTTTGAAATGTTAACTTTAAAGTCAGTATTTAAACACATTAGTGACAAAATAATAAAGACCCCCGTATGAAGATTCAGAGTAATTTTGAAGTATGGTTAAAACAAAGCAGTAAATTGTGCAGTGTTTTACAGAGAAATCCTGAGATTAAAGTTTTTGTATTCTGTGAATAAATATCTTCAAGGTGAAAACGTAGAAATTTTTCCAGAGTTAGTAAGTGCTTTCATATTTTGCCCAGCAACTCTGTAGACGTGGAAGGACCTTTCTCAGTACACAAACTTGTGTTAACAAAAGCATCATAAATTTACACCCCAGCATTTGAAGAATATGGTTGTATACTGCAAATAAAATTACGACAGGAATGACGTCTAAGGAAGAATCTACATTTTAATTACGTATGAGCTTGAGGTTAATTTTAGTGCATGCTTATGGCATACTTTTGGAAACATTAAGCATTTGAAAGTATTTTAGTGTATACATATCCAATGTTTAGTCACTACAAGATTGCGAGGAAATTTGCATCAGCATGTCAATACTTCTGCACACACGGCATTGACAACAGTCGAGTTCTTGCAAAAATCCAGAGATAAGTTTGCTAAATAACTTCTGTAAAGTCCATCTGTCCATCTATTTCCAAACATTCAGGAAAACGTAAGGGGTTGTTTTTTTCGCGATTGTTTAAGAGGTGTTGTATCTTACGAAGAGGAATTTGCTAGCATCCGTAAAGATGCTAGGTTGCTCCCACGATTACTTCCAGAGGATGCGGCTTTGTACGGAATGCGAGCTGGATGGTAAGTCACAGCCTTCCATTCAGCTGAATCCGGAAAATTAATTAGTGACCATCATAAAGCGATCAAGTAGCTTCCCCTAAGGTTTAAAACACCATGTAATCTATATGGATTATGTTAAATGCGATGTTAATGCAGTGATATGGAGACATTAATTTTATGTGTAACCATTTGAATCGCTTTGGGTTCACTGCCGCCATTGCTACAAAGCAATAAACTGCCAATTGTTTCTAGACATGAGAAACCAAGTTTTATACTCCATGTTAAAACGTCTACAGCTTAGTTTTTCAACACGCTCCCTTCTATCTGACATTAACTCTGCATGCTAATTCCAGTATAAATCATATTTATGCGCCCTCTTGTGTAAAAAAAGTGGGGGAGGGGTTTAATGCTATTTAAAATATATTTCAAACCGCGAAACAAGAGCGTAATTAGATTATCTGCGAATAATATACAAGCCCGCAGGGGTAGAAATTAATTATCATTTGTAATTGCATTTTCTGCTTCGCTTGCATCGAAACGCTGAATTGGGAGTTTTGCCGCAGAGTAACCTTTTCAGAGCAGTTTTTGCATCTCATTATCCCACTCTATCGATGCCATGCGGGAAGCTCTACTGATGGAAATGGTCGGAATGGCAGTTGAAAACATGGAGCTGTAGATCTTTGCCAGAGAAGTGCCTTTTTAATATGTAAACATTTCTGTAAATTAAAGATAACGACTTGGGAACTTAACGTGCATACGATTTATTTTTAAATCTTGCTCAAGGGCACAGAATGAAAACAGTATAAACGCATTCTGCGCCAACTGTAATGTATTCTATATGAAACCCTTAGCATAGTTTCTAAGTAGAACTATGTTGTATTATGAACAACTGAAACTCAATCATTTTGTTTTGATTAACTTGAAATTTTTACCACATATACAAAACTTAAGTGCGTTGTGTTTAACCGTTTTGGAGATATGAATGTTTTTATTTATAAACTACTATTTTTTGATATTGTAATAAATATCCTTATATCAAACGGTTTATTAGATTTCCAAAAATTGTTTTGAAATTAAAAACAGATTTAAATAGTATTGATTAATTTTAGTTAGTAGAGGAAACTAGTTTTCCGTACACAGTAGAGCCCCAATTATTCGGGGCTGTGTCCTGGTCAGATGATCAACAAGGCTGATGACGCGGAAAGTAACAAATACGACATAACTGACAAAATACATTTTTATTTCAAGAATTACAACTTTTAGTTCTCACTCACTTGGAACACCTCTTTTCTATCTCCTGTCGGTTCTTTACCAGTCTCCTATGGTCTTTTTCCAATGTTATAATGTGTATCACTAACGTTTCACCTTTATCCAATCTCTTCAACGCTTTCAGTCTTTCTTCCATTGAAGCAGACACTTTTTTCCTCTTTTTTAAGCCATCACAACGCACCGCAGAACAGAATATGCACGTACACAAATAAGACGTTATACTTGGTAGCCTACAAGTAAAAATGAATGTATTGTACAATAAACCAAACAACGTTAGACTGCTTTATTTTTGTAACAATCGATTAAATATGATTGCAAAGCCAGAAAAACGAATATTTTCAAACGGTGAGTTATTAATTATGAATTGCCGATTCGTTCCTATTGAATTCACCGATACCATTCACCAGAGAAGTAAATTTAATGTAAAAGCTGTGAGTGAGTCACTTACCAAGCCAGGCGACCCAAAAACAAATGCATTGTGGTGCGCCAGATAATTCGCTTCATTCACAACTCAGTTAATGCTTCAGATTGCATGAATACCCATCACCAATTGTTGCATGGTTTTATTTAGATACAAAAGCCAGTGGAATGTTACTTTGATTTACTTACAGCAAACGCAGTCTAAATTGATAAATCCAGCATTACCTGGGTGACAATTGACAGGTGGAGCTTCATCCGCGCTCAATAGAGCTTTCGTCCTTATCTAGTGCAAAGTGCAATGTCTGGAATAGAAATGCCAAAACTAAAAGCCTAGAAGTATCGAAAAAGTATCGAGGATTTATTTCCAAGTACTACACATACTTCGATACCACCGAGTCGAGGCTGTAGGAGGTTCCATCCCTAGAGAAAATCTAAAAGAATGAAACTTTTTCATACAAAATGTTGTTTGGATTGGGGGTTCTGTTGAAAATCCTCGCCCGGCGACCTTTACAGTATCTCACGTTAATATGCACTTTGGTATGCATTTGCTGCGTAACTGGTAAGCAGAAGAAATATCCACCCAAAAAGATATCGACTCACTCTTTGAGGACTCCCGAATAAAATAAAAGATGACATGAGAAAAAAGTTAGAGCAAGGCTTTATGTGTCTGAGTGCATGTGTGTGAACCGCATTGCTTAAAAATGAAACATGTTCAGCATCAAGGATTCGACACGAAGATTTTCAAGAAATCCCCACCCCAAACACTACCCTTTACGTGGAAAACATTTCGTTATTCTTATTTTCTCAAAAATGCTCCAAGGATTTTAAAAGAAGTATCATGTGTTTGATATTTACATGTCTAATAATAATAATAATAATAATAATAATAATAATAATAATAATATCGTGGATTTTCTGTGAATAGCCTTTGACGTCATCTTCATTTTAAATGAATTTTGTATAATTTGTGTTACTGTTAACCATAAGAGACAGACAACAACTTATCACAAAAGAAACGTAGCCACCTCCTTGATGTTGGCTAGCGTGTCTGTCACATATTCAAGAGGTCCTAGCTAGTACTTCGGTTAGGGTGTTAACCGGATAAGGTTTTACTCTGGGGTTTTCCTTACCCTGAAAAGAAAATATCGGATATTTGGAACCCCGGGCTCCCTTAGGCATTAGTTACCCATTTCATTCATCCATCGGCGGATATGAACTACCGGTTAAAGAACGTTAAACTACAAGTAAATAAAAAAGAAATATAACTGTTGTTAAACACACATATGCATTTTTGTGGTAATAACCATTTCCGAGATATTCTTTGTTATTGGTTTGTATTCTCCAATACTTAACGTATTTTAAAGCGCTAAGTCAGCATGCTGTTGTTTAACGTGATGTGGAAAAGTATGGAATATGAAGGCCAGCATATAGAGCGACTCGCTTTTTAAAGACTTGATTATCGCTTTGGTCTCCTGTTGCGGAATAGTTCTGCAACCATTTATCTCAATTAGCATGAAGTAAATAGAAAATTAAGCTTTTCTTTAGGAATGGCTTATAGTAGAGAGAGAGAGAGAGAAGTGAACTATATTTGGTAGAGAAGGACAAGCGAATGTAACACCAGGTATTTTTTCCCCAAAATGCGTTTTTGTTTTTTATTTTCTCTATCAAGTACATACTGGGTAGAGAAGGTAGGTACTGCATTCCACCCATAAAATTTGATATTGAGATTTCACCGCAAATACATGTTTTGAGGCAACCTGAATCGAAAAAAAGGATTCCTAGAAAAAGGTCTGAGAGAGAGAGAGAGAGAGAGAGAGAGAGAGAGAGAGACAGACAGACAGAGAGAGAACAGGTAACTCAAAAACGAAACGTCGGATAAATACCAACTTGGTATTTAAGTTCGGTATCTTCCAAAGATTTTCAAGAAAACTCCTCACGCTAAACTGCCATTTACATGAAAAGTTTGTGGCATAAGCCATTTTTGAGATATCTGTTATTAATGGTTCGAATTAGTCATTACTTCGTCATTCGTTTAAGTCCCTGTCAATACTCAGTTGTTCCTAGCGATTGCATGGAAACAGTATGGAATTTTAAGGTCAGCATATAGCGTCCAGTTCTTAAGAATAACGCTATTCCCTTTGTGTCTATAATGAAGTGTGTAATGTAGATATTTTGCAAAGGTTTATTTGGACTAAAATGGAGTAGATAAACAATGAGCTTTAGTAATAATAGTCTCTTTACTCACTAATAAACGATAGAGGGTAGAGAAAGTCATGTGAAAGTATCACATCAGAAAATTTTTTCACTCAGTGGACTCGGTAACGGTTATTTGCGGTGATATCGAGTCTTGATTGAATTCTATACCTATTGCTTTCTCTATCTTAGTAGAGAGAGTAAAGTGAAAGATCCAAAGCTTTACACTCAAAAGGAATCCCATTCTGTAATTAGCTGAAATGATTACGATACTGACTGGCTATGTTATCAGTTTTAATTTCTGAATAGTAAAGGAAGGAAAGCACCAGGGAGGAAGAAAAGCATTACTCCTTTTTACTGTGCAATTCCGCAGAAATCCAGAAATCCCCTCTTATCATTTTTCTGGTGAATATACCGCATTTAATCCTCTTAGTGCTACGCAGAAGCGTAAACTCAATCGCAGTAAAGCCGTACATAAAGAAATGTTAACAGTTTTACACCATTTTCATTGTAGCAAATTGGTCTCTCACAGTTCCCTCTCTGGGTAATGGATACCATGGTACGGGAGGCACATCACGAAAGCCAGAACTGAAGCATAAGAGGGGAGGAGGGAATTACATGGAGGGCAAGACAGAAAGCCCATGTTTCCAAATGATAGAGGAGGGAGAAACTAGTCTCGAGCCCTTGTTTTTATTAGTCTCTCCCTTTATGTTAGTTTGAAATAAATTGGTAGCCGGCTTGTATATGTTGATAAAAGGGTAACTATATTGTTAATAATGGTCTACAGCGGCGATATTTGTACTACAACAGCCGGTGCGTGTATTTTACCGTTGTTTGCTGTGCTGAGTTATTAGTGAATCTACAGGAATTGTTGGAAGGATCAAATTAGTTGAAAAAAACAAGGTATCTGATGTGTTACATTCCCATGACCTTCTCTACTCACTCTGCTACATGCTACTCCTACAAAGCTTATTATTCTAGTTGTTACTTGTTAATTGAGATTACACATTTACACATTCGTTATGGATATAAGGATACTGTAGGCTAAAGCGAGCGACACACGGATTTTTTTAGAAAGAAATCGGCACGTGATGGCTTCGAAATTTTATGCTCCTTGCATGACCGCGAGAAAAATACTTACCACTTGGAACAAGTATAAGTATTTAACAATTCAAATCAGTGAGAAAGAACATCTCGTAAACCGTTTAATTCACAACAAATAAATAAAAAAAATCATAAGGTGTGTTTAATAAAGTACAGAATCTTTGTGTAGTAAGATTTTTCTATCTCTTACGGTATACCAATTATACAAAAGTCATTCAGAATGAAGGGAACTTCTAAAGGTTGTCCCAATATATACATTTAATTGGTTATGAAAATATCTTAAACATATGGCATTTTAATAAAATCGTATAAGCCATTAAAAAAATCGATAAATTGACCATGTAAAGTGGAGTTTGGCAACTGTAATCAATATAAAATCAAATTATATAAATCAAACCCAAGTACCTTTATTTATTTTCCTTAAAATAAGTAAGAAGCAAATCAATTGTAATCAGTTTCGGTATATTTTAATTATTTATTAAAATAAGTAAGGAGCAAATCAATTGTAATCTGCATTTTCCTGAAAATTTTCGTGTCACATCGAAGATACTGAATTTAAATATCAATTTTGGATTGTACCGACGTTTCGTTTCAGAGTTACGCTGTTTAGAGACGGACACACACGCGCGCACACACCTTTTTCTAAACTTTCCTTTTTTTGGATTCATGGGGCCTCAATACATGTATTGCCGGTGAAACCGAATATCATTTTTGTGTATAGTGCAGTACAGTGGTACTTTCTCAAGTTGAGTAATATAATGATTTAAAATGATTTTACTATTAATCATGAAAAAGTATTGAGTTTTCTAATATAATGGCTAAATGTGGTTTAAATTTAAAAACAATAACTATACATAAAAGCTTTTCCATTAAAATAACGCTTATTTAGCTGTAAATGGGTGGTAAAATTTTCAGCATTTCGTATCAATTAGCTTCTAACAGAATGGGAAATTTTTATGGAGAATTGTAGTTGTTTAGAAACTGCAGTTTTGGAAACCCAATCGTCATAAGCAAATATTAGTGCTTAAAAGTAAGCAAAACATATTTTTCTTCTGCGTTTCAAAGTGTAAGAAACTGATGAATAAGTTTCGTCTTCAAAGATTCTTCAACCATCTCGTTCTCGGTCTGCCTACAGATATTCTCTCTATCTTCATACTTGTTTCGTTAGTCTTGCATCTGACATTCTGTGTGTCTGTTCTTTCCATTGCCGCTAAACATCTTTCATTTTGTCTTTATATTAAAAATCTGCAATTTTTCAATGTCTTAGTTTTGTTGTAATATTTGTTCACATTTTAATCCTCTTAGATTCTGAAGCCTGTATCTTACGTTCTTATTGCTTAGTTATGAGGCAGTATTTTTAACACTTGAATAATTTCAATTAAATTATATAGTATGTAAATTCAATAAAAGCCCGCCTTGAAGCAATATGTATGTAATAATTTGTAAAATGTATGTAACAGACATTGCATATGTTTATATTATTGTAAATATGTTTAATAATATTATGTGAATGCATTACGTAATTTAATAATGTAAGAGCTGTGAGAATAATAAGTTTAAATGCAGGTATTTTATTGGACTAGGATTAGCCAATCAGAGACTTGAAATACAGAAGTTTACGGGTTTATACGGTTGAAATCTGTTCAGTTGCCTGCAGACCTTGATAGCAACCGGATGGAAGATGTGTTCTCTAGAGAAATATTAGGTATTCGTGTAAACGAAAATTAAGTATACGGGTTAACAAACTGCAAGTATTAAATACAAAGAATCTCACAGCTCTTTATATCAGTGTAGTGCTATTTAATTTGTGTCAAGGATTAATAAAAAAGAGTGATTTTAAACTTAAAATCTGTGTAAGCCTACATTCTTGTCGAACCACGCCCTGATTAAGAGAAACGTGTCTCTAAAACAATACTGACGTAGCCGATACAAACATAAACATAAATAGTTAAAGAAGCAGTTTAATAACAAAGTTATTTTTTTTTTAAACTTGGAGCGTAACAACAAAAATACATCTTCAAATCGGCTTCTCATACGTAGCAGCATATTACGTAACAAACAAACTTTCTCAAATTGGCTCCCAAGCGTGGGGCTAACATCAAAACATCAACAATAATCCAACTTCAAATTGCTTCCCAAAACGTGGGGCTGAAACACTTCTTCAGTTAATGCCCAGATTTCATTTGATAGAACAGTAGAGCAAGAACCATAAGTTAAAGTAAATATTTTCCTGTTTCCACTTTACACCGTTTAAGGCTACTTTGGTCAAAGTGATGGAAAGGTTAGTCCTGCTGGGGAGATCAAGAAGTGAGTAACGCGAGGCGAGAGTCTGATGTTTCTCGTGAGGTGTGGCGGTGTGCCGGACGCCTAAAGTGGATTGGTCGGGAGGAACGTGGTGGCGCATGAAAATTCCATCTGGGAGTGCTCCTGGGAAGGATGCTGCGTGGCGATTTATCTCCAGCTCCTTCTCTTCCCCCATCATTCTTCTCTATCTCTTTCAATCAATCTCTTCGTTTCCGAGCCCACATGCATCACCCGCTCATGTGTTTCCAATTAATTGCCCCTCTTCTAACTTTTTCTACAGGCTAATGCCACCCATGTGTACATACTGTTTCAATCTTCGTTTTCTACTGGGTTTAATAATAAAACAGGAACTGATTTTGCTCTCCTTTCGTTATATACTGATACCGGAAACAAAGATTTCCACTTATGTGGAGGAACCATTCAATTTCATTGTTAACCAGCTTATCCAAACGATCTCGACACACTATGGACCGTTTAAAGTATTTGTAATTAGACGAGAAATGGATATTGAAGAGGAATAGGTCTTTTGGGAACCATTTCACAGGAAGTTTAAAAAGGTTACCGTCGAAGAATTCCTTAGCATAGCTTCCTCCGGAAGGGAAGTAAAGACGGTGGTCCCGTGTCGTAGATTTACGTCACGTAAAAGAAACTCAATCCTGATAAAGAGGCCTCTGAGCAAAATTACCGGTCTTTCACGCCCAATATAGAATGGGACGCTAAGAACCACAGCAGTTAAAGAGCGTCCATAAATAAAACTCAATTTAATTTTAGTCGAAGAATCTATGAATACCTCAGGCATTTGAGAAATTACTTCAGATGCTGCAAATATCCTGGCTGCTAATGTTTCTGTCAACTGGAGCAGATTTCAACAAATTGATTGAAAGTAATTTATAAACTTGCTAAGAATCGAATTGAGTGATAAGAAAAATTCATGTAATATATTTATTTATGCACAGTGAATCATAATTGTTAGTTATTATTGTTTGAAAATACCATTTATGTCATAAAATTTGCCTAAAGCTTAGGTATGTTTTAAATAATTAATTAAAATAGTATTTATGGCTAATAAGAAAGGAACATAAAAGTTGAATAACGTTAAAAATTACGTTAAATAGAATAGATGAAAAGGATTGAATTTGCAAAGAAATAAACACTGTGAAAATATAAAATATAATAAGAAGAGAAAGTTCAAGCAGAAACATGTTTTATATCAATTACAATGTAAATATGTTATTTAAGACAATATTGCTAAATTAAATGTATATAGTTTACTATGGTTAGCAACCAAGCTAAGGTTGAGTAAACAACTTTCAACTTTTTAAATTGTTAGAAAAGTTTTCACCCGAAGAGACGCTTACCAGAAAAGCGAAAGACTAATATCAATTCTTCAACCAAATTTCGAGTATAGTAAACAAGAATTAGTAAAGAATTAATTATTGTACTACAAAATATGTAGGCAAGTAAAATATTTTATACAAATATATTCTTCCTCATTAACAAGCACATTCAGAAGTGAAATAAAATAGATAATTCTAGTAAAAGCTGATTTATCGGATTTGTTATTTAAATAAATATATTACCTTCCCAAACACGAAAAGATTCTGAGATTAAAGTTATCATCGCTACAAATTGGGCTGGTAGTATTTTAAAATCTTAAAACACAACGAAGAGAAGAAACATTTACATAATTATTATGCGTAACATACACTACATCTTTAACAATCATAAGAAAATATCCGCAAAGAAAGGCACTTGTGCCACTCCAAACGTACGTTTGTATTACGAACTGCGTAAGCGGCGAGGTAAATTCAAATCGAGCAAGTTTACAGCAAGATCACCGAGAGTTTCAAGAACATCAAGGAGCCAACGACGACCCCTAATCATTCCACATCAACCGTTACGTCATCACCCCACAACCAACCCACTTTTAAAGCACTTTAAAACCGATTTCTTATGACCTTACCCCACTGGGATGTATTCCTCTCCGCTCTCTTTCTTTCCCGTAATTAAATTAATATACACCTTTTACTTTCTCTACTACTATAGTAAGTAGGGGAAGTATTGTTTACCCCCAAAAATTCCATTTCGAGATGTTTTGAGGCCCCCTGAATCCCCCAAAAAACAGCATTTTTGGAAACGTGTCTGTATGTCTGTGAACAACATATTTAAGAAACGAACAGTCGGATAAACACCAAACTTGGTATTTAGGTTCAGTATCTTCCAGAGATGCGACACGAAGGTTTTCAAGAAAATCCCCCCACCCCACATTACCCTTTACATGGAACATTTTACAAAAATTTTAATTTTCTCAAAAATGGCTCTAACGATTTTGATTAAAATATCATATATTTAAGACACTTCAATGACAAATAAAATGTATATTTTGAATTTTCTGGGAATGCCTCCAAAAGTATTCCTCATTGCGAACGACTTTTTCATAACTAGTAAACCATAAGAGAAAGACAAAGTTTCACTACAAAAAAATGTAGATCGCGTTAAAATACACAATTTATGTCATATACATTTTTTTTTGAGTGAACCATTTTCGAGATATTGCTTGTTATTCCCTTAATTTTTTCAATACTTTTACTTTTTCTCAAATGGGAATTCGTTATTCTTTTTTTTTCTCTTTCTTTTCTTTCCTTCTTTTTTTTTCTGGTAATGCAAAGAGAATGGAAAACTCGACATAGCAACCAGCTCTTAAAATATTTGACGATTGCTTAAAGCCTACTCATTCCCCTTGCATCTACAAGAAAATTAGCAATAAGATTGACATCTCGATGTCTCGATTAACATGAAACATATGGAGAATAAGCGTTTGTAAAAATAGTTTGTACAAGAGTAGAGAAAGTCATGTGAGTGTAACACATCAGATTTTTTAAATGGCGATGCATGGAGAGAGTCAAAAAACTATGAACCGGCTGCGCGGTGCTTTTCCTGTCCGCTTCCTTGGCGCTCGTTACCGTCTGCCGTTATCATAGAAAGGCGCGGATGAAACCATACAACATTTTTAAAACTACTTTTAAAGGCTTTGCTTACCAACTTTATGCAAGGAGATGCTGAAACTGGCCACCATCGTAGTCCATACATTTTTAGCACCACATTTTAGGAAACTATCTATCATTCGCCGTAGTTCACGTTCAGAAATGTCAATTTCCTGACGGATATTTTGTTTTAATTCTTCCACTTTTTTGGGTGTGTGGGTTTGTCTTGTACGCTTTATGTTTTAAGTTACCCCAGAGATAGAAATCGCAGGTCGGAGGACCGAGCGGGCCACAAATCCCTACTTATAATTCTGTCCTCAAACACACTTTCAATTGTTCTCATCGAAATATTATCCGTATGAGCTGATGCAGAATCTTGTTGAAAAAATCCATAATCACACTCCCTGTCTGTTAATTCTCTAAAAAGGGGGGGGGGGCAAATTGTATACACGTATGTACGGGCGTCAAATTTTAACTCGAAAAAATTAGCCCTATAACTCTTTTTCCGCTCATGATGCACCATACACCAATTTTTTTCGTCATGAAGGGGTACTTAATGAACAATATTAGGTTTGTCAGAGCTCCAATAACGATTATTTTGTGTACACACATATCCATAAAGGTGGAACCAACCCTCATGCGTGAAAAAAATTAAATATTATTTCGCCATTTTGTACACTATTGAGACTCCACTCACATAATGTACCCCTGATTACAGGATCACCTGGTTGTAAAGCATGTGCCACAGTTATTTTATTGTTTTTTTACTTCAGCAATGTGGTAGCTCTTCGCGCAGAACCATAAGAAATGTCTGCCTGTTGTGAAAGACGACTAAGTGATTTTGGGGGGAATTCTGCAAACGATAACCGATGTTGTCTAATGTTTCTTCGGTAAGAACCGAACGCCGTCTTTTAGATTTCTTAGCCTGAACACTTCCTATGGCCTGAAATTTATTGTAAAGTTCATGGATTGTTGTACGGCTGGGAACTTTTACACTTGAAAATATTTCTGCTAATCGTACTTTCACTTGACGAGTTGACCGAGTTAACACGTACGAATCATAAATAAATACTCGCTGTGCAGTAGAAAACACATACTGAGCCATAATATACGAGTACTTTGTGACTGAGCTCAGGACAAAATAATAAATAGCTCGTAATAAGTAAACTACATCATATCACCGTCAACTCAATACTGCACTTCACACTGCATAGCAAACCCACGTCAACGGCGTTACCTTGTTAATAGCAGCAATGCGTTATCATGTTTCCATACCGCCAGCAAAAAAAAAAAAAAGCACTGCGCAGCCTGTTCGTATTTTTTTGGCTCTCCCATTATATGACAAACAAGCTCCGTGCACTGCAAGGTCAGGCGATAATAGCGATAAACATGCTATCATGATAGATGTACGTGCTTTGGTCATCCTAAGAGGCAGGCTTAAGCCGAAGGATCCTCCTGCCTATTTGTTGATAAGCATGCGCTTGCATTTCAGATGCATTAACTCTGTAGGTATGTAATATATCTGATTCGTACGGTATTGGAATGGTTACCAATGTTACGGTTGACATTTCTCTCCGAACATATTAAGATATAAATATGATAATGTTAAATAAGGAACTAGTTTATATCACACACAATCCATTCCACGACGGCAGCTAATAAAATGTGACAGTTAAAGAGATACGGGGCGCAGAGTTGTATAAACAGGATTTTGATGTTTCATACACAAAATATTTTTTCAACAATACTGGTTTTTATGCACTTCCCGTTCATGCTGTCATGGTGGAAATTTGAATTTCTTGCTTTCAGTGCTGATAACCTAATCTACCTGGGTGTTTTATCGGTTTTACTGCATCTAAAATGTGCATGAAGTATATTAAATCCTCTAACTTTTGATATGTTTATTATTAAAGACATGGAATATATTCATGTTTGATAGTTGAATTTTACGATTTAGATCATCCCTGGGCCTTTACTTCCTTTTGATTTCTTAATGTTTCCTCGTGGTGTAATTCATGCAGCAGCTATGTAAGCATGATCTTATTGTTTTTTTAAGGTCAACAATTAGGCATCGGCAATGCATCGCCAGTTCACCACCAATGTTAATGCCGGTGACGTTGCAACTTGAAACAATGTTCAGCAGTTGTTAGTGATTAATTTTGTTTTCGCATAAGTACTGTTTCTATTATACAATATAATCGAAAATATAATATGCAATACACATCCATTATATGCCTTGGAGAATCTCGTAAGTAGAAAATTCTCGACCTCGTCTTGTATTTTCAAACCTTTCCTCGTTCTCTGATGATGCACTTATCACATGTGTACATATCACAATATGCTATTATGCGCCCCCAAAAGAAGTAATTAAGTGGCAACACGTCTAGGATACGTTCAGGTACTAGGTACAACCTATGAAATCAGTTTTCTAAAAACTCAATTGCTTTATAATTTGAACCACAATATTCATACACATATGATAAAGAAACACTACGCTGGTCTTTTAAAAATATGAAGCATGAAAACTGTTGTAATTTTAGGACTAATAATGTATGTGCTGACAATTTAATAGTTCATTGTCTTTGCTAAGAGTTGCTTGTGTCTTGCATCATACACTTTGAGAACGCCATGCTGTAAAACTGCGGGCAAGAAACGCGCAAGAAGGAAATGTTAAATTTCACGCCTGGAACCCATTTTATGCACTAGCGTAGCCTAAAATTTTGTTTATTCCGTGGAATCTCTCGCTTCTAGCACTTTAGTGGCCTGAGAGGGAGATGAGGACCATAAACAATGGTATGCAAAACAGGATTACACTTTACGGCATTGTTGCACCCTCTTCTCCTTTTCCTTGCTTAATTTTTGCTTTTTTCTTCTTATTTTTTACCCATTGTGTTGTTTTGTGTATTCTAGAGTTTAAACCCCGGTGCAGAGGCGGCACAACTTTACGAGTCCCATACCACGTTATAATCAAATTTCTCATGTTTGTTGTCTTGCAACTACAAGGAGAAATGAAAGGCAGCATTTTCCTTTTACTGCGTCTCCGTCTACGAGCGGAAGTTCAGTGGCCAACTGGCTGCTTTTCTGAATTTTCAGCGTTCATCTGAACCCATGGTGATTTCAGCGTTACACGTGCGCTGCTTAACAGATTGAGAAAGTTCTCGAATTTACCGATAATAATTGATCTCTGTAAAGTGCAATTTTGACACCAATAGGTGGCCTGTTCTAATGTTTATCTGCAGCAACGTCTGGAGGCAATACCCGCGGGCGCAAAGGGGGCTCTATGGGTCTAAAGCCTCCCCCCAGACATCCAAAACCGTAATATCGAAGCACTGGTATCATTTTTGTTTTTAGTAAGTCTTTTACACCTACAAATTTATTATACCACATTGTAACGCTTAATAAAGAGAAATAAAAAGATTATATACATATGTATATATATTTATTTTAATGTCACTGATTTTGATAGCATTAATACTTAAGTGTTAAAATATAGAGCACTCTTATTATACTTAGAAGTTTAAACTTGATAAACCAATATTGGCAAATTAGGAAAATACCAAAATTCTGGAATTCAACTAAAATTATACCCAACTTCAAAAAAGGAGATCCAATAATTTCAAGAATTATAGAGGAACAGTCGTCTTAATGGTATATACTAAATATATACCAAAATAGTAAATAAGAGATTACGGACAGTATCTGAATCACCATTAGAAGGAAAACAAAATTCATTCCGAGTTGGAAGATCAACAGTTTGATAATGCATTCATCCTACAACTGTTATTTGAAAAGAGGAGAGAATTTAATTTAAAACCCATATTGCTTTTATTGATTTTCAAGAAGCATTTCATAATTTGGAAAGAAGGAAATTATGGTCATAAATGGAAGAATATAGTTATCCTAACCAATTACTTAAAATGATCAAGAATTTACATAATTAAGAAATAATAATAATAATAATAATAATAATAATAATACAACGCTGGAAATATTCTTCACAATAAACGACATTGGCTATGAACGATCTCTAATTCCAAGGGACCCCATTAGTCATCCGCAAAAGAACTGTGTGATTTATGTTCTATTCGAAAAGAAAGAACAAAGAAGTACCAGTTCTTTGAACAAATCATTTAGATGAACTAGTTCTTTCGCGATATGCCCATCATTGTACACCAACACGTTTGTACCCAGCACTTCTTTTATAAATACGCCTTAATTTGGATTCAGGAGGATTTCAAATGAACATTTCCACCGAAATTTCGTTGTTAAATATTTGGATCCAAACTTATTTAAGAGAGAATGTAAACATTTAAATAATTTTTTTTTCTTTCTTTCTTTCTTACTCTCTTGTTACTTTACCTTAGAAAGAAACTGTTAGCCAAGCTGCAATTCCTTATCCTTTCCTAAACAAAAAATATGTCTTACCTCAATCCTTAGGAAGTGATATATCTGTCTGCCTCATACTTACGTCAGAATGACGCGGCTTGCAGGAAGTATCAATCCGCCAGCATTTCGTGTCCTGTGTATGCGCTGCTATCAAAGAAATCTGCACATCACGTAAAACAAAAGAGGATACAAAGAGCGGCCGCCTGTTTGATGCTATAAGAAAACACTACGACTGCTGCAGGGTTCTTTTGATCCATTGTTTCACGGGGGTCCGTGACCTTGAGGTCTTTTTGATAAATAGTCATGGCGAATACCGTTAAAATTGGGGACTGTTGTAAAGTTTATCCTACCGATCCAGCTTATCCCGTAATTATTGACTAGAACTTGTCTGTATTTCTCAAAAACCGAGTTAGGATTTTTTATTACAAATTCGTGTATTTGGAAATTGATATGGCGAACAAAATACGTCTTGAATTTTATATAATTATCTACTTGTAATTCTTATAAACGATCTACTTGTAATTCTTGTGGTTCATTTTTATTGCTTTTCATACAATTGCGAAATGAGTGAGTAAAAATGTAGTACAGTAAAGACTTAGATGTCGGCACTTAGCGGCACTGTCAATTGTGAAACAAACGCCGTTATTCATTCAAATGTTTCGTCCAAAGCAGTACACTTTGGAATGTTAAGTAGTTTTTATCTTGTTTTCTACGAGTTCATAGATTAATATTATGGCTGGCATTTCATATCGACCTACGTTTTTTAAACACGTATTTCAATGATTTCAGTCTAATTATATAATATATGAATTCAATAACAGCCCACCTTAAAGCAATGTTTATGTAACAAGATATAAAAAGTGTATATTACAGTCATTGTATATGTTTATATTATTGTATACATGTTCGATAATGTTATGTGAATATATTACGTAATTTAATAATGTAGGAGCTGTGAAAATAATAGTGTATAAGTTGCTAACAATGAGGTAACTTTGAAGCAATAATGAGTAAGAAAGTTTAATAATGCTACTAGTCATTATTGGAGCAACAATAATGTAAATTTTAAGACAGTTTATAAAATAGCCAATCAACAACCAGAAAAAAGCTTAAGTTAAATAAAAGTATTCTATTGGATTAGGAATAGCTAATCAGAGACTTGAAATACAGAAATTTACAAATTTAGGCGGTAGAAATCAAGTCAGTTGCTTGTAAATCAAGTCAGTGTTTCTAACCGGACGCGAGACGCGTCCTCGAGAAATTTAATGCGTATTTTTTGTGAGACAAAAATAGCTTACGTGTTTAAAAGTGCAAGTAATTAATAAAAAAATCTCACAGCCCCCCCTCTCTCTCTCTCTCTCTCTCTCTATATATATATATATATATATATATATATATATATATATATATATATCAGTGAAGTGTTATTTAAATCGTGTCAAGCATTAATAAAAGGAGTGAAGTAAAATTATAATCTGTGTAAGCCTACATTCTTCACACACACTACTCCCTCTTAAGACATTCATGTCTCTAAATATATATATATATATATATATATATATATATATATATATAAATACTGACGCAGCCGAGGCAAACATAAATATATAATATTTAAAGAAACAGTCAAAATTACAAAGTTAATAATTTTGAAACATTTTTTGGGCAAAGGCCACCGGAAAGTACATTTGGGGCGAAGGCTACCGGAAACTTTTTACCATACGTGAGGTTGCATCTACTTCAAGTTCGGCTCCCCAACAGTCGAAATGCAATAAAACAAAATAACGTTCTCACTTTCCAACTTAACCCTACACAAAGCTTTGCGGAGGAGTAATTATTATAAATTACTCAATTATCCCGAAACGTTGTTAATAATAACATATAAGTAATATGGTAACTTCAGAAATTATTCCTCTCCAATTTTAAATATTCTAGCAGCCAAACTAAGGGGAGATAAATGTGACTTTTAAGAGGCAGAAAGAACAAAGCTATAACAGTTTACGTATTCTGGAGATTCATTTATTTACAGTAAACTTTTTGAAAATTGTATACCTTCTGGGGTCACTCTGGGTCTGCATGGGACAAGATTCTCAGGTCCGGACTTCGCGAATTGAACTCAGCTCGAGAATAGCATATAGTTTACTATGGCAATGCTTGAAAATTCTGCTGCTCTGGGTATTAATGTATGTTAAAGAATGTTACTGACGCTCTGAGGTAATGAATGTTATATGTTTTCATCAAGCCCGAGCGCTGCCTGAGCCTGACAAGTCTTTTGTGAATATAAGGCCGAACTAAACCCGACCTAGGCCAGCCCGAGTTCGCTTAAATAAAAGTAATGTATCATTTTAACCACATTTAGTCAAATTGCACAGATGCATTGTGTTAAATTACTACAGAATAGCTGAATAGGAATGGTATTCATTAATTAGTATAGCTACTAGGGCATGGAATGATATAGGTAAGTGATCATGTTAGCCTTGGTAACGTCGTCGTAAACTTTGTTAGATTATTAATAGCATTATATGAGAATGACTTGCGTTTTGTTTTATTGCAACATTTAGTTACGTAATAGGTTAGAGTTCTATACAGACGATATGCAACTATTGCCATTATCTGAAACAACTGGAACAGTGACCAAAATTAAGGTAATAAATAAGTGTAAGCGCATTCCTTCCCTCAAAGTTTGTGGTTGTGTTTTATTTAAAAAACTGGAGTGAACTGTTTACTTTTATACTCTTTATTAATTTAGCCTAGACTGGTACAACAGTTATGGTCAAAATAATATATACTTATAAAAGGCTATTTATCATTACATAATCACATATCATGATGTGAGTATTAAAAAATCTTATGTGTTACACTCACATGACTTTCTCTACTCTTGTACAAACTATTTTTACAAACGCTTATTCTCCATCTACTTCATGTTAATCGAGATAAACATTTCCAGACTCTATCTTATTACTAATTTTCTTGTAGATGTAAGGGGAATATATATTTACAAGGGCAATATAGAAATACAGTAGCCTTTAAGAATTGACATATCTCTTAATAGCTGATTGCTATGTGTAGCACCATTCTCTTTGCCACAGATTAATACTCTTTGCATATCCAAGACAAAAAAAATGAATAACGAATTCCCATCTGAGAAAAAGTATATTGGAAGATTTAAGGGAATAACAAGCAATATCTCGAAAATGGTTCACTCAGCGAAAAAAATGTATATGACATAAATTGTGTATTTTAATGCGATCTACATTTTTGTGTAGTAAAATTTTGTCTATCTCTTATGTTTTACAAGTTATGCAAAAGTAGCTCACAATGAAGAATACTTTTGGAGACATTCCCAGAAAATTCAAGATATACATTTCATTTGTCATAAAAGTATCTTAAATATATGATATTTTAATCAAAATCGTTTGGGGCCATTTTTGAGAAAATTAAAATTTTCGAAAAATGTTCCATGTAAAGGATAATCTGGGGTGGGGGGATTTTCTTGAAAACCTTCGTGTCGCATCTCTGGAAGATATACCTACATACCAAGTTTGGTGTTTATCCGACTGTTCGTTTCTGAGTTATGCTGTTCACAGACACACACACACACACACACACACACACACACACGGACATTTTTCCAAAAATGCTTTTTTTTATTCAGGGGGTTTCAAAACATGTATATCCGGTGAAATCTCGGTATCGAATTTTTTAGTGAAATACAATACTTCCCCTACTTACTATACGTAGAAGAGAAAGTGAAAATTCGTCCAGACTATAAAACGCACTATCACTCAAGCAGTTGTTTACTTCATTCTTGAACTGTGTCACATCCAGTTCTCTTATAGACATGCAGCTTATTGAAGCTATAATGCCTGTTACCAAAGTAACCTGTAGAAAATAGCATATGTAAATGTTGAACACTGGAACTTTCATGGATTAAGTTATGAATGAATAGTAAATACGTTAATCTACTTTAATGCATACATGGTTCGAAATGAATGTCATTTCAATACAGATAACACAAAATTACTATAATTAAGTAGAAGTCGAAAATAGGTCGGTTTTATATGTGACGAATAAGCCTCGCTGTATAAAGTGAATAAGTTGATTGCAGCATTTTTCAGCCGTGCAAATTGTATATATTTTGAAATTCTGTGTTACCTTCTAAGTCTATCTAAAATATGTTACTGCTTCTTTTCCGTATCACCAGAGCTTTTATGTATTTACTTGGTAAATCAACGTAAAGTATTCCAAAAAGGATTATTATACTTTCCCAGATGCTACTTTTGGAAGCAAAACGATCTATTTTTAAATAGGTAGTCATCTGAAATTAAAAAAAAACGTTCTATGTGCTTCTTCATCTTGATAAAAATTACCTTGAACACCTATAAAATTCCAGATGTGTTTATTTGATGCATTGTATAAAACTATGTAAAATATTGCCTTCTACGTGAAAAGAAATACTGGTGTTTAGCTTGACTTCTCAGATTTAGGCCATCACAGCTACGTAACAGAACAGATTACATTGCCTGCTGCTGAGATATTTCTCGCACTATTAAAAGGGAACGCAATGTTGGTGTAATATGTCCATTAAAAAGTGTAACAAAAGTAGCTCATTCATCTAAAATAGGACACGCTCATTAGTTACAGATTCTTCAGCGACAGTTGCATCTGTAAGTAATGCAGTGCTACAAGGAATGTTTCAGGCTCATTGGGAAGGGTTCGGGTCAGACTACTCTTGAAGTGTTTTTCTTTTTTAGTGTACTCTAAGCACCATTGATCCCGTAGCCCATTTTATCAAAGCTACTTAATCTCCCTGCTATAAGAAATAGCCATTTAAACGCCTGTAATAGCGTCAGTAAACTATAATATTTGGCAACAGCTACTATCCTCACTAGACCTTCGCAACATCTTTATTATTCTGCTTGCTTTTCTCGGTAGATACGGAGAGCGGTATGCGATATTAGAAGTCTACGAGTTGGCTGAACCTGCTCCGGAATATTTGTTTCCAATTAACTTTGCAATACCATGTTAGAAAACGCTGTAAACGCAACTGTGGTTATTATAGTTCAGCAGCTTAGAAAACCCTTGGGAGGGATAGCTCACTGGTCACCTCCTCTAACTGCCTTGGGCGAGCATGCCTCTGAGTCGCTGCTTAAGCACCTCATTTTTAGCACCACACCTAGCTCGTGTTTTATTTTATTCTCACAAAATCGTTTATCACACCAACGTTGTAACTATGCAATTGTAGAGGCAGGATTAAATACACAAGAGCATTGCAAAAAACTGCTGTGTTAGTAGATTGCTGTGACAGGCCACACAAAGAGCAAGGTGCAGCACGTGTGAAAAAATTGTTTGCATATAACTAGAGATAGCATTTCACATACATGCGGTATTATATGGGATATCTTCCAAATGTTAATTCATTTTCATCCAAATTAGTTTTTAAGGCATTTCATAGCCTTCACTCTCGCATCTATCTCTTCAAGGAAAAAAGCTCCTCGTTGATTGATTTTCGTGATACAAATTATTTCAATTGAAGTTTTACAAAGAAAACTGGCCTTACTTTATTTTCAGGGAGATCAATCACACATCATCGTCATCATCATCATCTCGAAACTGTGGTCTTTAACATTCCTCTTACAGAACCGGAATAAGGATTTTGGATTTTTAGTTATCACGATGTAAACAAGATGCTATTAAATACACTATAAAATTGCCGTGTTCACAACATGACGTGGCACTCGGACACTTGTTTCCCGCGTATCAGCCCACTTCCTCTTTAAGACACCTCATTGGATAACTCGGTAGCTAAAGGCAAAAGACAAGTAGAGTGGGCGCAGTCCGTAGACCGAGGGATTTTAGCAAATGTTATACTATAGCTTATGCATATATTATATCAAAGCATTTTATGCCTGTATTTACAGGTATATTTGGAATCAAAACGCGTATAAGAATTTGGGTGAATTAAGGCACAGAGGATAACAAAACAGATCTTTAGATGTTTTTAAGAATAAAATTATTCGTAAGAGAAGCAAAGGATTTCTGTCTTCATTCATCTTCACCGATGAAGTGACCTTTGATATAGATGGCATCATTAACCTGCATAATCACCATATGTTATCTACAGAAAATCCTCACGGAATGGTTGAAACGCCTCAGCATTAATGTTTGGGCAGGGGTTATTGGCGACCGCCTACTTGGACTATCTTCCACAACGCCTGGACGGATAAAAGTATCTGGGCTTAAAAACTCTGGAGAATGTGTCTTTGGCAATACTATAGGCAATGCGTTTGTAGCACGATGGAGCGCCAGCCCACTTCCGCATTAGTTCGCCGACCCTCAACATCTTCGCCAGACGTTGGATAGGACTTGGAAGCCCTGTTGCATGGCCTGTTCGATCACCTAACTTAAACCTTCTGTATTTTTACTTGGGACAACTAAAAAGCATTGTGTACGGTGAGTCTGTTCCTGATGCTCAGACTCTTCAACAGTGTGTCCACGTAGCCTGTGACGATAGTCGGTCACAGCCCGGAACATTGGAACAAGTGAGGCAATCCATGATGCGACGTGTGAACGTATGCGTTGCATTCCATGGAGGCACTTTAACATCTGTTGTGACATGGATGGGATTCCGGCTATGTACTGTGTGCCAGGACTCTCTGATGTTCTTCTGTGGAAGCTATGCATTTCCGGAAACAAGGCGATATGAACGTTTGCTCCATTTCCAGTCAGGAATCACCCCTCAAGTTTGTTTGTTGGTGGAACTTCAAACCCGTCCTATATAACATACGATATGACAAGCTAAGGAAGCATTATCCAAGAAGATTGTCAGTATTATAGTGAAGGTGTTGATAATGAAAAGGATGATAAAACCAACTGACAACAAAGATTAGCGTAAAATAATATTAGAGTTTAAATATAAGCTGTCCTAAAGTTTCTTCTGCAACAAGGATTAGGCAATCGACTTCATGAAGGTTAAATTGATCTTGCCATCTACCTATCTTAAAACTTTCGATTTCATGACTTTGGAATACATAATTGAATATTGACGCAGTATTTTATATCACAACACTGTGAATGCCAGAGTGATTGTAGTGTAAATTAGCATTATTGAATGACAATGATTTGAGATGTTTGTTAATTATAAGCATTGTTAGGAAATAAGTTTACACGGCCTCACTGAAACTGACAATAGGAGCGGATAACAATGAGCGAGGAGGTGAGTTGTTTATTAATTAGAGGAGACAAGCAAATGACGTCAGATTAGCGCGCTTTTCTTTAGAAATGGAGGGAATATCTTCCCTAGAGCATATGTGTTCGTAATCTTGATTGGATATAAAAATAGACGCTAATGTTGGCGCGCTTTATTAACCAATAGCAGCTCTGTTATAATGTTTAGGCATATCGGGGTGAGGGAGTATAAAAAGCTAAAGCCAGAGACGGGTAACGCGCAGTTCTACAGAATAATTCACAAGGCAAACGTCGCGCAATTCAACAGAATCTCTTGCGTCGTGAAGTTAGTTAAAAGATGTGAAATACGCGAATTAATAATGTGCGCCAAATAAGTGATAATAGTTACATTCGAAAATACAACAGTAAAATACAACAGTTTCAATCAGGCGTGTATCAAGAGTAAATATGTGAAATCAATAAAATGAGACGGCAATAAAAGTGTAAAAACAAATTCTTTTATCAGTGTTATCTTTAAGTAACAACTCCTTTCCGTTTACACACCCTGTTCAAGAGATTTGCTCGACTGAGTATTAATAATAGTTAGCCGGAGGACAAAGAACCCAAAATTCAAACTAGTAAAACAATAACAGGCGCTCAGCAAATAAGATAACACGAAGTTACCGCGACAATATATTTTTTCGGAACTCTGACATTCTCATTACCTAATGTTGATAATCCGTTTTTAAGCTCATTCATATTATAGATTTGTAGTTCATCTTTCATTTATAATTACCTACTCTACTGATCTATTTAGTTTGTATCCAGGTAATAGTCTAATGAATTTCGTTTCTGAGCTTTCAATTCTACTTCTGTCCTATCTTCTTACAGTTCAGTTTTCACTACATAACAACAGAAGAGAGGCACTGTCATTGTTTTGTGTAGTTTTAACTATGTAGCTCTTCTTGTTTTATTCTTTAATGTTCTACAGATCGCTTGAAGTTTATTTAGTTTTGTATCTTTGACTTTCCTATAACCATACGAAATATTTTAGCCCAAATAATTGAAGCTGGTGACCTATTCTATAATTTTATCGTTAAGTAAATATTCTTACATCTTATATAATTTTCCCCCTGGAATGCCAGGGAATACCTAATATTTTTAAAGGCATTTGTTGTGGCAGTCTCTGATATCTTGTGATAGCGTATTCCGTAGGCGGACAATGGAAACGGTGAAGGATTGTGAATCAATGATGTTTCGTGCAAAGGAGTCGATAATACGTGTCGAGTTTCAGAGCGAGTATTAAGGTCGGTGCACATAGGTGAACCGAACTTTGTCGGGAATATAGTGTTCTTTTCGCGGAATTCTGCAATGCAATCCGAGTTTGACCTTGCTTCCTGCAAACAAAGGCAGTGTACGGAGAGACGTTCGCCCCAATCCAGTGCTGGTCGGTTTTCCCTCGCTACATCAAAGGAAAGCATTTCGCACACGTGTATAAGAGCATGCTGCTTTCTAGTGTTACTTCCTGAACTAGCAAGTGTAACGCAGTAAGATCGGACACGGCCTGAGCAGTATCGCGATTCTTAGTAACCAAAGCAGTTGGCGACGAGCTTCGTTTGCATGTCTGTACGCACTTTTAAGTTTATGGGGGGGCGAGAAAATAGATAACAATGAGAAGTGTGAATAAGCTTGAACCTATCTTAAGATAGTAAATGTCTCGTAGGTCATTCAGGCGAACGAGATAGCATATCATGGGCCCACGAGATATTTCGCATTGTTGCTGTGATTATTATATTAATTGAAGCATATACAGAGTGAGCCAAAATACTCCGAACGCCTGCGAGGTGTTTTTCCCGTCCGCGTCCTCGGTCCTCGTTGCCGTCTGCCGTTATCATAGAAAAGGTACGGATGAAACCATACAACATTTTTAAAACTAATTTTAAAGGATTTACTTATCAACTTTATGAAAGGAAATGCTGAAACTGGCCACCATCGTTGTCCATACATTTTTGGCACGTCTTTAGGAAACTATCCATCATGGAATTTTTGGGGGGAATTTTCCAAACGATGACCGATGTCGTCTAATGTTTCTTCGGTAAGA
Organism: Deroplatys truncata; assembly: GCA_030765065.1. Lineage (NCBI taxonomy): Eukaryota > Metazoa > Arthropoda > Insecta > Mantodea > Mantidae > Deroplatys > Deroplatys truncata. The sequence continues at coordinate 224,613,701 of CM060975.1, forward strand.
ACCGAACGCTGTCTTTTATATTTCTTAGCCTGAACACTTCCTGTGGCCTGAAAGTTACTGTAAAGTTCATGGATTGTTGTACGGCCTGGAACTTTTACACCTGGAAATCAGGTGACCGAATTAACACATGCGAATCATAAATACACGCTGTGCAGTAGAAAACATATACCGAGCCATAATACACTTTGTGACTAAGTACAGGACAAAATAAATAACTCGTAATTAACTGAACTACATCACATCACCGTCAACTCAAAACTGCACTTCACCTTGCACAGCAAAACCACAACAGCGTGACTTTGTTTATAGCAGCAGTGCGTTATCATATTTTTATCATATTTCCACACGCCCAGTGAAAAAACACCGCACAGCGGGTAATATTGTTTATAAAATACTCCTCCGGGGTAACTTAAAACAAAGTGTACAAGACAAACTCACACACCCTGGAAGAATTAAAACAAAATATCGGCCAGGAAATTGCCAGCATTTCTCAACATGAACTACGGCGAGTGATGGTTAGTTTCCTAAGGAGGTGCCAAAAATGTATTGACAACGACGGTGGCCAGTTTCAGCATCTCCTTTCATAAAGTTGGTAAGTAAGGCCTTTAAAAGTAGTTTTAAAAATGTTGTATGGTTTCATCTGCGCCTTTCTATGATAGCGGCAGACGGCAACGAGGCCGAGGACGCGGACAGGAAGAATACCACGCATGCGGTTTGGAGTCTTTTGGCTCACTCTGTACTTTCAGAATGTTGTCATTCTTTTGTTTTTCATCAGTCCACATAAAAAGGCCAGTGTATAACAAGCTGCTTTTTATAAATTCGACTTTAGATCTAGCTCTTGTATGTTTCAATAAAACGTTCATCACAATTAGTATGAAGTAGAACGAAAAACAAGCTTAATAATTTGTACAGTAGATACGAAAATAAATTATACTGGCTAGAAAAGCTTGTGTGGTTGTAAAACATAAAACATTTTTTAACTCGGAAAACGTTACAATATGCAATAGTGATAAATTTTCGTGTCGAAGTTTTGGATAGCGTAAACTAAAGGACGGTGAAGGAAAAGAAAAGAAAAAAAATGACGATAGAAGTTCCAGCCAGATGCAAGAAGGAGCCCTGTTACAGCTCGTAAGAAATAGATATCCTTTGGAAGCAGAGTGCAGCGTAGTCTAATCCTGCTTAGGAGAAGTAAGGGATTTGCCAAGAGCCAGGTAATAAGCTAGGCTCAACGCCTTCGCGTGGATTAAAATCCGCGTTGCCCTTCCATTGTTATTCAGTCTCACTCGAGGCTTTAACTACGTCAAACACTGTATTAGGGCCTGCAATCCCCAGCACTTTTCCTCTCCATTTAATATGCTGAATTACGACATGTCTGTAAATACTGCATGTCTTTCATTCCGATCTGACACAGTAAACATGCCTTAATAATTTTATTCCTAAATACAAATATTTCTTTTGTGAGTATTTTGGAATGTAATACGAGTGGGTGTAATGTCGTATGTAAAATTACAGACTCATTGAAAAATAATTCATAAATCTAATAGTTTTAACCTTTTCAGAGAAAATAATCTAGTCACAAAATAAATAACTAGTCGAAGAAACTTTTTAACTGTCAAAAGTTCATTATCTCTATGCTACTGCGCAATTCGATGGTGTGCTTAAATTATTCTATTGGTACAGCTCAAAATAAATAAAATATCAATTTGATTCAGACATTTAATATAAATGCAAACTATGTGTTTCATCATAATGCTACTGACGTCATATGAGCATCCACGAGCGCATCAATCACCATTTATTTTACGTGGAACCACCCGTCCTTTACCACAGACTTTGTACAAATACCGTCCAGTCAATACCAGGAACCGATAACCAAAATAGCGTATACAAGGCACATTAGCGTTCCCCGAGATCTGAAGTTTTCCAGCCAGCTGTATAGTTTAATAGAAATTCTTCGGTTTTTAAAATTAAATTAAATTGAGTTTTATTTGAGGACGCTCTTTAACTGCTGCTTTCCTTAGCGTCCCATTCTCTCGTATATCTGGAGTGAACGACCTGTAATTTTGCTCAGAGGCCTCTTTATCAGGCTTGAGGTTCTTTTACGTGCCGTAAATCAACGACACGGGACCACCGGCTTTACTTCCCTTCCGAAGGAAGCCATGTTGAGGATTTTTACGCCCGAAAAGTTGATCGCCCTCCGCCGGGTTTGAACCCACGACCTCGGGAACTAGAGGCTTGCATGTTCGGTTTTTAGTCATGACTTCGTATGGCAGGTCAAACCTATGTCAAAACAACCGAACAACATCAAATTCTAGGACTGGAAGATAAAACAATTTGATCTATATATGGCGGGTCTTTTTGACCCACAAAACACTACTTAAGGGTTAAAACAGTATGTGTAATAAGGAGCCTTCTTTAGGACGCTTGGCCAGTGTAGCGGGAATTTGCTTCCCTAGGCAACATTCCACATGATGCCCTGGTTATCGAAGCTCAGTGTTTTAGTCAACTGAGCTATGATCTCAAAGTGAGATAGAAAATATACCTTTTAAGGGCACAAGCATTTCTGTATGCCTTCCCGCATAAAAAAAAAGTTTTGAACAAAGATAAATCGAGTCTAAAAGCATTAATTAGGGCAAATATGAAACATTTTATTGCTCTGCATATTTATACTATTTATATATTTACCATTTTAAATAAAATTATTTATTTAGTTCTGCAGGTCGTCATTCTAGCAATAAATGTTAAGATTATTTGCTCCAATCATGATGTAAGGAAACAATTACACGTTTAAAAGAATATTATACTTGTTTTTTCGTTTGTAAGCCTCAGTATTGCAAAGCATTTCATCAGATCTCCTGACCTTTACAGTCTACAGGAATTCCATATGCCTTCCGGCCACAGTAACCGGTTCCCTCTGCAAGAAATACTTAGATAACGATTTTTCATTACGCACTGAACCTGTTGAATCAGATGGCAGAGGTTGACGTTTAGGTTAACACCAGAAAGTCCTTGGAATATTTCTGAAACTGGTCTTACCTAAAATTAAAATAAAAACAAACACTTCTTTAATCACGTGCATAAGAATAATGACAATTCCATTAAGCATGCTAAAACCTTAATATTTCAAAATATTAATAATGTAATAGTGTTTAACGGGCTTGATAAATATTTTATAAAATTAAAGCTGTAATCAAAACCATTTTGTCTAGAAACAGAATCCGATAAGCTCCATTAAATTAAGAATATTTTTTGAAAGCTAACACGGTCTCCTATGTCGTTAGGTATCTTACTACTCATAAAAAGCGATTCTTATATCCATATACTTTTGTGTAGGAATAATTTCAAATTAAGCATTAAGTGCTTATTTACATACAGCACTCGGAAACAACATTCAAATGTTTAACCGTGAAAATGAGCTTTAGCGATGGGAAGCAAAGTAATGGCAAATTGTTAAGCATGTCGATCATCTGACGTATTTGGAAAAGTGTAAATATACAACAGAATCTTCGTAAACAACAAACACTAGGAAGTAGTTTGGCACAAATTTTTAACGAGCTCTGCATTTTTCCTTAGTAAGCTTTTGTCTATCTCATAATTTATACAAAATTAAATCAGTATGAAGGGGATGTATCAGACTTCATAAAAAAAATTCAAGTGTACATGTCATTTAATATCTCGTATTATTATACCATTTTAATCAAAATCCTTGGTCAGTTGTTAGCAAATAGAAAAAAAAAGCATTTTTTTCATGTAAAGAATAGTATGTTGTGGGACAACTTTCTTGAAAAACATGCTTTAACTGCGTCTAACTCAAGTATGAAATTTGGCATTTGACTTTTAGTTTTTGAGTATACTGTTCACAGACAGACAAATAAAAATACCTTTTGGGGGGGAGGAAGATGGATCTCAAAACGTGTATTTTATTCAAAATCTCTTATCCCCTTTCAAACGAAATTATGTGCATGTAAGCAAATACGTGTTAAATTGGGATAATAACAAGTTTTATTATTTGAGGGATAAAGGAACGTTTTACCGCTAATTTACCATATTCTGCAGCAGATAATTGCAGTGCAACTTAAATTAATCGCTTTCACAATTGACGTATGCTAATAATAACGCTTCAAAAGATAATTGGCAAATAATCGGTGTTGGGTGGGGCTCAAGCAGAACTTAATTGATTGCACTTTCTTTGTATCCTCTGCAATTATTTGTAATTATAATCACCACACGTCAACCCCCATTTATTAGTGCTGTTATTCGGTTTCTTCAATCGTCTCATGTTTGTAGCTGTTTTTCTTACACTTAGCTCTGATCTGCTTAAAAGAGAAGGGGCTAAAGACTTTCTCCTACACGATTTTCTTGTTTGCTGTTTTGTAAGAAAAAAGTGACAAGTAAGAGGTGTATTAAAGTCCGGCTGGAATTTAAATAAGAACTGTACCGCTTTCCTGAGGGGGATCGGAATATCCGCATCAAGAGTTCACAGAAAATGTATCCTATAAACCAAATTTCACACTTATCAGACACATTTTAAGGATTAAAGGTAATAATTAACAGGAAATTCTTCCCACCCTAAAGAACTTTTTACATGGAAGAATTTTCGTCTTTATTTCCTAGAAAGGTATTCAAACGATTGTGATTAGAGTTTTTATATTAAGATGATGAATAAAATATAGACTGAATTTTCTGTAAATAACCTGTGAAGCCCTTAGAAGTCTTATCGAGCTCTCTGCAAATGGAAAACCATCAATGATAGAGGAACGTCAAGTAAGAGTAAAAATGTATATTTCGTTAAAATATACAAATTATGTCAAATAAAAATATTCTAGGCACTAATTTCCAAAATATGCACCTGTTCAATTAAGTGTTCTACTATTTTAAGCAATGTACTTTGAAACATTAAGTTGCTGGAGGATAGTATTCATTGACATATTCAGACAATCGACTGACGTCTCTGCTTCCCATATGTAAACGTAGCAACGTTACAGTATTGGCTCTGAGTCAGAGGAAGGGGTTAGCCATTCAGTTCAATGTTAAATCCGCATCCCTCGGCCAGTGTTTCGACAATCGCTTATCACGATTGAAAGAAGTATACAGGGGAAAAATCGGCATTAGTAATTTGTAGAACAGCAGGTAACACTAGACAAAGTCGTGAGTTGGTTACACATAAAATGCTTTTTGGCCGATACTTCGTACCTTACATAACTTTTCTACATGGTTCCCGTTGTCATTCAAATATCATTTGGCAAACTAATTTCAGACGGAAGAGAGTAGAGTACAAACACTATACAGCTCATATAATATGTATCTGCATGGTTCCAAGATTGACAGTGGTGCTCATGGGAGATGGCAAAATCGACAATAAAATTGTCAGGGACAGCCTTATTACAGTGCCCACACTAAAATACATGCAGTTGAAAGCTGTAGCTGAGAGAATTTGTACAAGCGGTTACCATGGCAGCAAAACCTGGATATTCTAAGAGCCACGTAGCTGTTAAATAAAATACTCGTAGCTCTCAAATTAAACATCGTATGGGATATTCATCCAAACATTAAACTGTTTAAACACAATATTGTAGCAATTGGGTAGGTGGCCAGATACTAAAATTATTATTCCCCGGAATATCCAAAACGTTTGAACTCTCTGAGCCTCAAGGATTATCTTAACAAAGTATTTTCAGCTAGTCGCCAGTGCCAGTCTTTGATTTTGTAAATCTTATCGCTTCATCAACTGTATATAAGCAAAAGGAATGCCGTACTTAATTTGCATACAACATATGCAACGTAAACATAAATTAACTGATGTGAAATAAAGCAATAAGAAACAATGGTTACATTAATCTTCTTATGACAGCTAATATTCAAACCAAGGTGACCAACTTATGCTATAAATACTGTGCAATATATCAGAAAGTTGAATCAGATTTGATAAAAACTGAAAGTTATATATAGTGGTCAAACTAGGGAAAGCCGAGCAGTGAATGTTTCAAACGCAGTGAATTTTTATGCTTTAGGCCATTGCCATTGTGAAAGAACAATTATTAGCGCAATTCCGGCTGGCAGAGGTATAGCTGTCATCCACCAAGAAGGTGATTCTACGCATAGAGATTAATAAAATAACGTACTACCGTTTTAGTTTTTGGGTACATATTCCAACAGAATAAAATATGTTTTGAGCACATTTTCAGTTCACTAATTCAAATAAGCAACAATTAAGGCAATTCTTACTGAAGTATATACAACAGCAACTAAACTACATTAAGTGCTTTGTTTCCTCATCATCACTGGCTAAAATCCGTCATTTCGCGAAGATCTCAGGCAGATCATGAAAAGCTGGCGTATGCCTAAAGCCTAAAACAAATACATTGTAATTTTAGCGAGAGTTAAGAAATTCCCCCTCACCATGCACACGATCTAGACAGGTGTGGCATCGCCCTTGAGGACGGCGTTACTAATACCGCTCATCGCACTGCTATCGATTTTTCTTTGGGGTTTAAGTACAACTAAGATAGAGTAGTTAAAGTCTCTGCAAGTTTTAATTTTATTTATTGTGTTTCAGTAATATGAAAGGGGATATATTATGCATATATAAAAATTGTACATTTGAAAGGGGAACCATACATATAAGAATTGTACAGTAATAATATATTCACTAACATGTTAAAATATTCAACATCTAACATTTGTACAGAGCTGATTATAAGAAACGGGCGAGCTAGCAAAATTCCAGGAAAAGCATAATCCTAAGTAGAGCTTACCTTTCACCAAGCCAACAGGCAGGGAACCGGTAACGGTACGGAGGAATAGAAAGAGACAGATAGAGAAAACAAAGAGACGGAGATATGGAACCTGCTTCACAATGCACCAGGGTGACGCTTAAGCGCACGGATTTGAAGAAACACATTGTCATAAATGTTAAGGTAACGCGGTCTGAGGACCAATAGGAAACGTCGTTACATTTTTAAACGCAGAGGTGAGCGTCACTAGGCTCCCGTATATAAGGGCAGACAAGGCCTCAGAGCCCACTCTCTCTTCTGATCTTCAAGAATTGTCGTCGCTACGAAGTGCTACAGATGCACGTGTGTGCAAAAGGGTGGGAATGCGTGTGCAGATAGCTAGGCTCCGGACTTATTTAGAGTGGTGGAATTGTAATAATGGGAAAAGCTAGTCGCCCATAGTTATTTCAATTGTGAATAAACTGCATTGATTAAGGGAAAATTGCAGTGTATTTTTAACTTGCCTCACCCACAATAACCTGAGAATTAAGAATTAGATATAGGTAGGAAAAGTTAGGAACGGAATATGCAACTACCGACGCGCATCTATAGCCGAGGAAGAAGAACACTGCAACCGTCAACCTCACACCCAAGGATCGACGCATTCCCACTACAAATAGAAGAAATCCATTTTCTTTTGTTTGTTCGATTGATCGTTTAAGTAAACAAGTTTTTTTTATCATAAAATTACAAACCATTTCACCTATTTGTTGTTTTAAGTACGTATAAATAAAAATTTAGGTTAAAACATTTGTGTTCGTTCTTTCATTAAAAGATACAGGAAAGTTTTCGCTTAATTGCTTTCACTAAACATAAAAATATCACTGCAGAGAACAGTCCTTGGGTATTGTAAAAGTAACATTAACATAATGCATACTCGCGGCCACCTTCTGAAACTCAGCAAGCACGTATTCTACTGTGGAGCAGCTGTCATCCTACCCCTGAAGCGTGATATATCTAGTTTCTCCTTTCAAAGCGTTTTTATACATATGAGTAGGTTAATATCAAATATGGACAACTGTCGTTTGCAAACGGAGAAACTCCCTCTTGAGATAAACTCCCTTTTTATTACAAAATGTAGGATTCACATGTTTACATACTACTTTTTGCATCATTAAGCTTAGTATTGCAGGAATGGTACCGCCAGTTTATACAGATAAATGAGTTAAAATTATCTTTAAAAATACAGATGTCCGTCTTTGAAACAAATATGCGTAAATATTCATTTTTTATGTGCACAGACTTGTAGGTGTCCGTTTTTGATGCAAATGTAGTTGTAAACTTCATTTAGTAGTGATATCGGTCTATTCCAAAGAGTATCAGCTGGGAAATTGTAGGACTTTTGAGAAGGTGATGTTTGTGAATTTAAAAAAAGTTTTACATTGCATTTTACACTTTATAAGTTTCTTATATTATTGAATAAATGTAAAACCAACTACAATAGTTTAGGCATATTTTCAGTGCTAAAAAAATAAGATGTAACTTTAAATAACTCATGAAATTTCCTGTTAATTTACACGTATAGTAACAAAGCTTTCTTCAGTTTCTATATCGTGCAAAAAGTTTCGATAGGAAATTAAAAATTTTACTCATATTTGTATATTTAAAGTCCAAGTAGATGTAAATTTAATCTGAAATAGACATTAAAACGCGATCACTGTTCAAATTATCCTGCTGTGTTTCACATTCACATTGATCATCGGGCAAATCTGGCAGACAAGGTTGTCTCTGTAGTACATTTTTGTACCACTCAAGAGTGAGCAGATCTCTTCAGTTTTCTCCAAAATGTTTGATGAGCAACCTGTCAAAATCTCGGAAGTTTTTTAAATGGCAGAAGCATTCGGTAATTATTAATATTTCGTCTCTTTCCCGGTCAGTATGATGGCCATATACTAAATTTTCAGGCCTTGATATCTCCAAAATGTCTCAACATATTATGACCAGTTAAAACTCCCGTCAGATTTTTTTACTATACTCTCTTGTATCATTTCTGTATACAAATTCATCCCAATAATCTATAATTTCGTGTAATAAATAAAACAAGAGAGCAGGGTAGTTTGCCAGCTATTCTTACATTAGTCTCTTTTCTATATTCCTTTTTCACTTTTCCGGATGCCGTAATCACTTCCTGGCATTTCTTTCAGTAACTGGTGATATGTTTTACTCCATTTTACTCACGTAGCTTTTCACTTATTCGTAGTAATAGTTGAAAAATTCATAAAATCTGAACCACCAAGTTAACACCCGGCACAAGCCGTGGCCATTTCTGTTTTGAAGATAACGTGACCTTATTCAGTATTACCATTGGTTCTTTAAGCAAATGTCCGAATTTGAAACCAAGCTCTTGTGTAGGTGAACTTCAACACTTAATTAACCATATTTGCGTCCATTTGTGAAAGTAAAGGACTTCATCAATGAAAAGAACGGAAAAAATCCTATCGACATACATTACTAACTTAATCTTGAATGAGGGGACGGATGTGCGGGTTTGATATTAGGCTACTCATATGTATGATAGATATAAAAGGAAAGTGATTATAACATTGTCCAACGCACTCTCCGAGATCTTTTAATCTGGTTTTAAGAATGTCATCAACTTTCTTGCCACCCGTATAATGTTTCCTTTGAAATCCTGCTTGTCGTATGTTAACGAATTGGTTTTATGACACATTATTATGTAGTTTTAAAATATATTTATTGTATAGTTTTAGGCGTTTGGATCACTTAAGAAATTAATTCACGGGACAGAATTGCCTGGATAACAATATGGGCAATTTGGCGACACGCGAAAATAAATGTAGTTAACGAACTTGAGGTGTATAAGCTGTCGTAGATTACAAAATGAGATAACTGTGCACGCCACATGTTACTGAAATCAGTGAGGTAGTATTTTATTCATAAACTACTACTAACAATTCATTTTGGTGTACCATAATAACTAGGTAAGAGAGCAATGCGGAAATAACTGCCTTTCCAATGCTGATTCCATTGGTTGCGATGCTTATACTCCTCAAATAACTAAATCTTTACGTAGCAGCCGTTTTATTTCTATCAATATTTGTACGAATCATTTGGAGAAGGGGTTTTGAACTAGGAATCTTCCGGTTTCCCTAACCAACTGAGCTACCATGGCAACACGCCGACACAATATTAAATTCCCCAACTGAGTCGCGCATTTTTTCCTGGAAACCACAAGGAGATCTAAATTCATTTTGAGATGACATACTTCAATGACCACTTACAATGTCATAAGTACTTATAAATCCGGGCTTCATAGTTTAACCAACTATTAGGTCAATCAACCGTAAGTAATTGTTCTTTCATACAAGCAGCCGTGTGTCGGACAAGTTAGAAAGATAGAAGCAGACTGTGAATCAGATTGAAAAATGCAATGCCATAGTCGAGGTTCCAGTTTCCGTTCGGTTGCTCTAATCAACTAAGCTACCGGCACCATGCCCATACGACATTAAGAAACTTGATTTCATGATTGAAATAAAGATATTGTTACATGCTGGGTAGAGGCCTTAAGATTCACATAGAAATTAATTAATTTTTAGTACCCACAACGTACATTAAGGGGACGTATACTCACTTGGCCGCGGAGGACCGAAACGTGGTGTGGATGTTAAGAGCAAGGCGTGGGTTTTCACTGTACAAAAACCATAACACAAATATACTTACAGTTCCTAGATTTATTTCCCAACCGCTGGGAGTTCCTACATTATTAAATATGAAAGGTGAGAGATGTTCACCGATCCAAAGGAAGGCCGGCTTGCACGCGCGATCCGCTTCTCACGGAATATTCAGCAAGACAGACGCTATATCTATCGACCCACCGCTCATGGTTGGCAAAAACTCCCAGCCAGGAGTGGCGTCATCCCAGTCGAAAACAACTATATGTCTGGTAATGACAATGAAAAACGACAATATGTCTGGTAATGATAATAAGACCCCCAAATTATTAATACGCTACAATATTGAGATATAATACATTATTGCAACATAGAAGTACCAATTGAAACCTCTAAACTCTGAGCAGAGCCGTAACTCAGTCTATTAAGATTACCTATCTTAGGTAAAATTTCCAAATCTTGCTGTATTTATCCAAATGTTTTCAACATTTTGTCTCATGCTGCTCTACCACAATTATGTGTGTGTGTTTTAAATTTCATGCACATATCTTAGTTTTTTAGAAAAACATTTTAGTTTACTTTTGTTACACTAATTTATCAGGTGTTGCACATAATGCACAAGTCGTAATTAAAAATAAATAAATAAATAAAACTTTCATCATATTTTAAAAATACTAATACAAATTCAATGTCCGTAAAATCGGATTAGTTATATTAAGATTTTGGATTTGTGTTTTAATAACTTTAGCTAGCTATTCTGTAATTCGATATAAATTCTGTACCACCTCAAAATTATATTTGTCCTCAAGATAAAACATAACCTATAAAAGCTGCTGCTATTTTTATTTAAGTATAGATTAAATTACCATTTTAATTTATTTAAATATTATAGAATAACTACAACACTGGAATATAGAGAATTTTCACTCTTGCACTTGTTTTAGTACAATTCTTTAAAACAATTTTTGTAACAATTTATTCTCAGTGATCGAATTAATTATGTGATACTTGAGCAATTAACACTGTAGCAAAAGCCATATCCCAGTTTTTAAAGTTAATTACTTCTGAATTTCCGCTGAAAATGTGTATAAGACTGGAAACAAATCACACCGTATAGAACACGTTTGTGTGCAAAAGGTAAGAAAAATCAAAGTCGAGTAAAAGGCATTGAATGCAATCAGGCCGTTAGGCTGTGTGCTCAGGGCATTTAACTGGTTACGTAATGAAGTTTTAAAATGCTTAAGTTCAAAACATAGTTTAGACATAAAAATTAATTTTTGAATTTTTTGAAAATGTTAACCAAATTTCAGATGTGGGTAACCTTAACCGTCTTCTCGAAAAGCTTATAAAACAAGGAAACTTTTGGAGAAGGCTGTTGCGACTTTCTTGATATTAAAATCACAGCTACAATCCACAGCTTTTTGGTATATTAAAAGCACTAGCAGAATCCACAGCTCCACTCGTGTTAATTGCATATGTGATAATCAAACCACTACAATCCACAGCTTTTTGGTATATTAAAAGCATTAGCAGAACCCACGGCTCCACTTGTGTTAATTGCGTATGTGATATTCAAACCACTACAATCCACAGCTTTTTGGTATATTAAAAGCATTAGCAGAACCCACGGCTCCACTTGTGTTAATTGCGTATGTGATATTCAAAACACTACATTCCACAGCTTTTTGGTATATTAAAAGCATTAGCAGAACCCACGGCTCCACTTGTGTTAATTGCGTATGTGATATTCAAACCACTACATTCCACAGCTTTTTGGTATATTAAAAGCATTAGCAGAACCCACGGCTCCACTTGTGTTAATTGCGTATGTGATATTCAAACCACTACATTCCACAGCTTTTTGGTATATTAAAAGCATTAGCAGAACCCACAGCTCCACTTGTGTTAATTGCGTATGTGATATTCAAGACACTACATTCCACAGCTTTTGGTATATTAAAAGCACTAGCAGAATCCACAGCTCCACTCGTGTTAATTGCGTATGTTTCAAAACACTACATTCCACAGCTTTTTGGTATATTAAAAGCACTAGCAGAACCCACGGCTCCACTCGTGTTAATTGCGTATGTGATATTCACAACACTACATTCCACAGCTTTTTGGTATATTAAAAGCACTAGCAGAACCCACAGCTCCACTCGTGTTAATTGCGTATATGATATTCAAACCACTACATTCCACAGCTTTTTGGTATATTAAAGGCATTAGCAGAACCCACGGCTCCACTCGTGTTAATTGCATATGTGATATTCAAAACACTACATTCCACAGCTTTTTGGTATATTAAAGGCATTAGCAGAACCCACGGCTCCACTCGTGTTAATTGCATATGTGATATTCAAAACACTACATTCCACAGCTTTTTGGTATATTAAAGGCATTAGCAGAACCCACGGCTCCACTCGTGTTAATTGCATATGTGATATTCAAAACACTACATTCCACAGCTTTTTGGTATATTAAAGGCATTAGCAGAACCCACGGCTCCACTCGTGTTAATTGCATATGTGATATTCAAAACACTACATTCCACAGCTTTTTGATATATTAAAAGCACTAGCAGAATCCACAGCTCCACTCGTGTTAATTGCGTATGTGATATTCAAAACACTACATTCCACAGCTTTTTGGTATATTTAAAGCACTAGCAGAATCCACAGCTCCACTCGTGTTAATTGCGTATGTGATATTCAAAACACTACATTCCACAGCTTTTTGGTATATTTAAAGCACTAGCTGAATCCACAGCTCCACTCGTGTTAATTGCGTATGTGATATTCAAAACACTACATTCCACAGCTTTTTGGTATATTTAAAGCACTAGCTGAATCCACAGCTCCACTCGTGTTAATTGCGTATGTGATATTCAAAACACTACATTCCACAGCTTTTTGGTATATTAAAAGCACTAGCAGAATCCACGGCTCCACTCGTGTTAATTGCGTATGTGATGTTAAAACCACTACAATCCACAGCTTTTTGGTATATTAAAAGCACTAGCAGAATCCACAGCTCCACTCGTGTTAATTGCGTATGTGATATTAAAACCACTACAATCCACAGCTTTTTGGTATATTAAAAGCACTAGCTGAATCCACAGCTCCACTCGTGTTAATTGCGTATGTGATATTCAAAACACTACATTCCACAGCTTTTTGGTATATTAAAAGCACTAGCAGAATCCACAGCTCCACTCGTGTTAATTACGCTACTTTTTTTCTTTCTTCTTTCGGCCAGAAGCAGGAGACGCAAGCCATTCGGAACTTCTCTAGGTAACCAGACATTTAGGAATTTATCAAACGACTAGTGTCTATACCCCAATGGATACAATTGCTTAAATATTAACCCTGTCGAAATTTTGTAAATAACAAAGTTGATCGTAAACGTTAGGCATAGGAACTCTTGTTATGCTAGTTTTTTCCTCACAAAAGTCGATTATAAGCGGGATATTTAGAGTTCTTTAACGCTTTGCGACCTTTAGTCGTCTTGGAGATGCCATATAGCCTATTCTCTTCATGGGATCCACGGGATAAACTTTAAAGCTTGGAAAAGTGTAAACATGAAAACACTCGTAAAGGACTAATGCCACGAAAAAATTGTTTTATACGGTTTCGGAAAGGGCTAATGCTACGAAAAAATGTTTTATGCAGTTATGTATTTTAATGAACTCTACATTTTCCCTGCCTTATCACTTGATTTCCCACTTGTGCAAAATCATAGAAAGTTTATTCAGTATGAAGACTTCAGGCTATTCACAGTAAATTTAATATAGGCATTTAATTTGTCACATTAATCATCTTAAATGTATTATCTTTTAATCAAAGTTATTGGAGCCATTATCAAGAAAATGAAAAATAACCGAATTAAAATAACTTTCATTAAAAGGTACTTTACGTTGGGGAATTTTGTGTTCCTAACATTTTTCGTTACTTTATATAAAACAGTCTAATTTGCTTTTAACATCAATAGCTGTACGCTGTGCACATTATTCTGCTTTTTTGGGGGTGGGAACAAGGCTTCGGTTTACGCTTTTATCCTTCTGCTCATGACGTCATTGTATTTAGTCTAGGATGCAAGATTCCTTATATGGGAGTGCATACCATTTTGTCCCGGGATCCAGATGTCAAGTATTCATGTTGACTCTTGAAAAATCTTCTTTAGAATTATGAAAATAGAAAAAAAATCGATTCAGAAACTTTTAAAAGTAGCACGTTCACGCAGAAAGACATTCGACAGTTCCTTTTAGATATGTAATCCACTTGAAGGTTTTAACTCATCTTTAAAATTCTCGTTTCGGTTCATTAAATTACATATTTATAACTCAACATTAATTTCAAGGATTGACGGAAAAGTAAACCGGACTGGCATGTATCTTGAATCTTTGCCCGGGATGCTGACGTCATGCAACCCGTGCGCCACCTACGTATACACGTGTGTGCTAGCGCATGTAAATTCACGGCCTGCGGCACTTAACGATACAGTTCGCCTCTGTCATGATCATTTATTGCCAACCTGCTGCGGCGGCGACCGGAACTTCTTGTTTCGTGATTAATTACCTTGAAGGTTGCTCCTAACGTGCATATTTTGATATCATTGCCGTTTCATCTTTTAGCTATAACTCACAGCGTGAAACGTGATGAATATACGCATTAGAGTGTGCATACGCTGTCCATGTTTTCATCCTGACAAGTGTTGTGTAGAATATGGCATAATACAGGGTGTCTCCAGGAAACGCAAATTTATTAAAAGAAGCTACACTTATTTTTATAATGACATGAGAAACTAACAAATAGAGTTAGCGATAATAATATAATATTTTATGTTCAAAAATATTTTTTTAGTATTTCGAAACTGTCTGGTAAATGCTGTTTATATGAATTTGTAGCATTCCAGCTGAAATAGTGATAATTTCTCAGATAATTCTTTCTCTCGAATGCTAAACACTTTCTGGGTGTCACTGGTCTTCAGATATCCAAGAAAGGAGTCACAGACAGAATCTGGGGATGTGAGAGCCATGCAAATCAACATAATTAGAGAGAACGCGAATCGCGAAGGTTAACCCACAGAATACTAGCGATATGTGATGTGGCACCATCTTGCTGAAACCATGTTAGCTCCTCAAGCGATTCCCCTGTAAACAAACGTTACCAAGCATCGGAACATACCGATTACTCTTCTGCTAATCTTGCAGCGAAGCGGTTAAACTGCCATTTTCCCTTAAAAGTAATATCTATTTACCAAATGGTATGGAATTGTTTAGCAGTTGACATCGTTTCAGTGTTACCACTAATTTATTACAAAATGTTCTAACGAATGTAAAATTTCCGTTTCAGTTTAACTTTTGTAAGCATTTAAATTGCATTGACAAAAGCGCAAATATATGTCAATTACTTTGGCTAAATATTAAGAACTGAACTATATATTTCACTCATAAGATGTGTTAATTTCCAAACCGCATCATATTTTTGTGAATATTTAGAAAGGTATGTGATAAAATACATTCAAATCCCTTTAATGACCAGATATCTCGGTTTAGCACCAGAATAAAATTTAATCTAAAGAGGAAATTAATAAGGCAGCAAGTTATAGCCTTACTCTGGGAATACACATTTAGGAACCGAACTTCTCGCGAATAGTATGTACTGTTTATTTATTTATTTATTGTCGGGAATTCTGTATCATTGGCCAGTCTGAACTTGCTACCTGCAAACAATGGCAGCGTACGTAAAGACGCTCGCCCTGCATATACCATATACAGTGTGAGCCAAAAGACTCCGAACCGCCTGGGCGGTGTTTTTCCTGTCCGCGTCGTCGGCGCTTGTTGCCGTCTGCCGCTATCATAGAAAGGCGCGGATGAAACCATACAACATTTTTAAAAGTGCTTTTAAAGTCTTTTCATTCCAACTTTTCGAAAGGAGATACTGAAACTGGCCACCGCCGTTGTCCATACATTTTTGGCACCTCTTTAGGTAATTATCCATCACTTGGCGTAGTTCACGTTGAGAAATTTCCTGGCGGATATTTTGTTTTAATTCTTCCAGGGTGTGTGGTTATTTTATGTACAATATTACCGGCTGCGCGGTGTTTTTCCACTGGGCGTGTGGAAATATGATAAAAAACATGATAATGCACTGCTGCTATAAACAAAGTCACGCTGTTGTGGTTTTGTTTTGCAGTGTGAAGTGCAGTTTTGAGTTGACGGTGATGTGATGTAGTTCAGTTATTACGAGTTAGTTATTATTTTGTCCTGTGCTTAGTCCCAAAGTATATTATGGCTCAGTATGTGTTTTCTACAGCACAGCGTGTATATATTTATGATTCGTATGTGTTAACTCGGTCAGCTCGCCAACTTTCCTTTCATAAAGTTGGTAAGTAAAACCTTTAAAAGTAGTTTTAAAATGTTGTAAGGTTTCATCCGCGCCTTTCTATGGTAGCAGCAGACGGCAAAGAGCGCCGAGGACGCGGACAGGAAAAACACCGCGCAGGCGGTTAGGAATCTTTTACTCACTCTGTATGTGAACGTACAGAACTTGTATCACTTCCTGAGTTGGTGGAATGCCTCTATGTTCGCGCCATAAGGGGGCTTGGTTCGGGCTGAACAAATTCGGCTTGAGCAACATCGCGATAGTATCCCCATCCGATTCTTGTTAGCGACGCTGCTCGTGACGGTGTCTCCCTCGCATATCTGCATGCAGCCGAACATCGTCGTGAGATATATCCATTGCTGTTTTCATGGAACCCCGTAACGTAACCTGAGTTTGTCCTTAGTGTAAACAGTGTCAAGTATATTGAGAGATGCTTGCTCTGGTCGGTTTCTCCTCCTTGCATCCATCGGATGCTCGCGCTGCATTATAGCTATTCTATACTGTTTTATATGCGTCGCTTCCTGAGCTGCGGCATCGGTTCGATTTAAAAAAAAATTCAGTACTATCACCAACACTTGCAGTTGCCATATGCTGGATGGAAAATGTAAACTCTTTCACAAACTGCAAAAGCTTCCTTGAACTTTTATCATTTTTGTCTGCTTACAGTACGTTGAAAAATCAGATGCATAAGTACATGCTTTATAGTATCATTAATGAAAGCAAACAAAATTAAATGTACAACATAGAAAGATTGCAAAAGATTTTCTTTTCAAAAATTAAGTAGTCACTAAGTATAAATATGAGCATTCTAATAAATGTAAATTCTTCTCTGACCTAATTGAATTCTTCGCGTTATGATTCTCAGAAATTCTTGCTTTCGTTCTCTCAAACTAGAGTAATTTACACTATGAAATATATTTTGTCGGTCTCGAGTGATTAATCACTTTTAAAGTTTACTCCTAACCTCCAGCATCATGCATCTTTTGATATCATTGCTGTTTCATCTTTTAGTCATAACTCACCAAGTGAAACGTGATGGATATAGGCATGAGCTTTGAAATATTCTCTGCGGTACATGTTTTCACCCCTGACAAATGTCCTGATATGTCTACAGCAGCCGTTGTTGGTAGTCAGGAATCGTCGATAGGGACGCAGCAATTTGTCATACTTATCTTGCTAGTTGTGCCACCGTCCTCGTAGACAATGCTCAGCCATGTTCCTTCTTTAGAAAGGAGTAAGTTTCGGGAAAGTTTCTCCGGTAGCATACTGTTGTAGAAACTTACCAGGGAACATATGGAACGGACATATAACCATACTTCGTAAGGGAAAAGAGCTAAAGAAAACTCCACTTCCTGGCATTGGCATCGAAGTCATGAATCCCGTTGTGTACGGCGTTTCTGTCAATATATTTGTAATAAAACGTAACTGTAAATACCATATAGACAGCATGTAATTGAAAAAGTTATTTATTTAAACTGATGATACTAGACAAACTTTTGGCAAGTTTTGTTAATAACATTTTTCAACAATATTTAAATGTAATGTAACCGCACGTTTTCAGGTTGAATAATAAGCCAACCTAAGTCGTTCCGAGGATTGTAATTGTCTGCCTTTTAGCCTGAGATAGGTCTTTTGGTTCGTACAAAGCCGTCTTCGACGCCTTACAATGCATATTTGTTTACATTATCTGTGTCAATGCCTATTCAGGCTATGAACATGCCATTTTATGAATATAATACTACATTTACATATTTAGGAATATATTATTTGTAAAACTTATTCAGAATGATGTCCAGTATCATTGGTTTAAACTTTAAACGATGAAACTTATTTTACTATATCCCTATAATGTGTGTATCTTAAAATTGTCTCTGCCTCTTTCTTTATGAATTTTCTCTTCTCTAGTCCTCTATCTCACCCCTCTCTCTCTTTCTCTCTCTCTCTCTCTCTCTCTCTAACCTGTGCGGGCCTTTTCCTTATATAGGTATATACCGTTTTCCATTTTAACCGAAAAACATGTAAGTTTTAGATTTCCAACTTTTTAATTTAGCATCCAAATAATAGTTGCGAAAATTTGTATACCCCTGAAATATCGTGTCGACATTTTCTAAATAATGTGGATTTTTTTTATACAGGTACCAAGGGACTTTTTAGTGTTCTGATTTCGTGACCTATTGTCACACCCATTGAGGAAAGCAATTAAAATGCCATATAGGTATTCTGTAAGTGCGACTTGATGTATGTTATGTACCAAATTTCATAACAATCGGTTCAAAATAGTAAAAAATGTTAAACTTTTGCTTCCTGTTTTTTTTCTAGTTTACAGTTAACACTTCTTAAAATCCAAAATCCAAAATTATCAGAAAAACTGCAAACTGTTTATTTTTAAATATTTTGAAGATTAACGATTTTTCTTCAAAAGTAATTAAAAGCAGTAACAACAAAGGAAGCAAAATTTCAAATATCTCGTTTATAACTATATTTGAGAAAGTGCTAAATCACTAATTTATATCAATTTGTCTGAGAAGCTTTGTTATAAAATTTCTATAAAATAAACATTTTAAGAATAGTACAGATTTTATTTATAGTTTATCATTACGAAAGTTTTATATTATGCATAATGTTAGCCATTTGTAGTGTATAATATTATTTATTTGACAAAATTCCTTTTCATCCTTATTTTACATTTAATAACAATTTAGGTTTCGTTGTCTTATTTATATTTTAGTTTATCTTTAAAAGAACCTCCGTAAATTCTGTTTTATATTAATTTAATTTATATTTTAAATAAAAAGACTTGGTAGTTACGTAAATCGGTTGGGGGTTCAAAGTCGATTCTAGTAGGATCAAGCTATCTGCCTGATTTTTCTCGTCATTTTTCTTCAGCCTATAAATGGATATCAGCGATATAGAACACCCAGCTCGTATATGTACTTCTATTCGTTGTGTGACATGATATTTGCGGTTAAAGGGCGTTAAACTTATAACAAAGAAATAAAGAAAAATCATAAATACTGCTGCTACTACTAAAGGCTATCAGATACTTAGGTATTGTGACAGATGAAATACCGCTTTTGGAGAACATATAGAAACCGTGTCAAAAAAAGACACAAGAAAAAGCATCGCAACTTGCTAGAATAATGTCAACTATTGGTGAACCGCGATCAATTAAACGGCAAATGTTATGTGGAGTAGTTTATTCGATTATGCTATATGCTGCACGATATGGTATACTGCTCTAAAGAAAAAGAAATGTGCAAAAGAGATGGAGAGAGTGCAAAGGAATGTATTATTGAGGAGGATTTGCGCTTATAGAACAGTTTCAAATAGGTCTTCACAAGTAATAACAGGAGCCCTTCCAGTCGATTTATTGGTGAAAGGACAGTGTATTAATGTTTCAAGTGCATATAATTCCGATGCAAGTAAAGAAGAGATCAAACTGTTAATGAATGGAAAACAAGATGGGGTGAAACCACTATAGTCAGAACATGGACGAAACGAATAATTTCGGAGGTAAGATTATAGCTGCGGTATAAACATCGCCAGGTGGAATATATTCCCTGGTGCAGGTTTTGACTGGCCATAGGACGTTCAAGACTTATGTGTTTAAAATGGGGAAAACTGATACTGGTAGTAGATATCCCTACTGTAATGCAGAAGATTCAGTAGAGCATACTTTCTTTTGATGTCCACGATGGGATGAAAAGAGAAGGGAAGTACATACTAAATTACACTATTGACAGTAGAAAACTTGAGTACCATCATTATCGAGAGTGTGAAACCATGGAACATAGTAAAATAACTAGTTAGGTAAGTGTATACAGGAAACCAAGGAAAAAGATTAAAGGAAGACAGTAGACTAATGTTAAAATTAACACATAGTAAACGTGTTAGTGTCATTTTAAAGACACAGGAGTAGAAAAAAAGGAAGCAAGATAAGAGTTAGAGCTATCATTCTGATGTGATGCATTATTGCAATTTCAACAACTATTGAATCCAACTCAACTCGCAAAGTGACGACTTTATATTTCCCCCTTACTTTAAAAAAAGAAGCTGCTGCAGCTGCGGCTGCTGCTAAGAATGAAAATAATTTACATATCAGCAAAATAATTTTTTAGACACATGGTCTAAAAGCAAAACTTCTAACACAGTCTAGTACGATAATCTTCATTGTGACAAACTTTGGTTTCAAGTCCAATCACATGGAAATTACCCTTTTTTATCTGCACATGTTTAATAACTCGACTTGGTTTGATTAGATTTTACTTTTCATTATGTCTTTTTACATGATTAATTCCTCATGGCGCTCGTATTATATTCACAATACAAATCGTCATACTTCAATTTATTGCAATTGGTTGTAAAGTTAACCTATGTTATATTGGCAACATTCTGCTTTCTTTGCTCTGAAGTGTTATCATTGCATCTAGTATAAGCTACATAAAGATTAAATGGCCGAAATTATGAATTCAGAAGAAACTGAAATGGAAGAGCCAGGTGAAATTACAGAAGCAGCTTGCCTAAAAAAGTCAGATTGCAGTAGGATATAGCAATAATCGCTTCATTGCCTGGTGTAAGGCAAAACATGTTGAAAATAATTTCACTGAATGACTGCTGGCGAATAACAAAACATCTGACATCTCGCTTTTTACTTTCTCTACTACTTATAGTAAGTAGTGTGTGTGTGTGTCTGTCTGTCTGTCTGTGAACAGCATAACTCAGAAACGAACAGTCGGATAATCATCAAACTTTGTATTTAGGTTCAGTATCTTCCAGAGATGCGACGCGAAGGTTTTCAAAAATCCCCCCACCCCAGATTACCCTTTATATGGAACATTTTTAGAAAATTTTAATTTTCTCAAAAATGGTATCTAACGATTTTGATTAAAATATCATATATTTAAGATACTTTCATGACAAATAAAATGCTATTTTGAATTTTCTGGGAATGTCTCCAAAAGTATTCTTCATTGTGAACGACTTTTGCATAACTGGTAAACCATAAGAGATAGACAAAATTTTACGACACAAAAAATGTAGATCACGTTAAAATACACAATTTATGTCATACACATTTTTTTTTGAGTGAACCATTTTCAAGATATTGTTTGTTATTCCCTTAAATTTTCCAATACTTATACTTTTTCTCAAATGGGAATTCGTTATTCAACTTTTTTTGTCCTGGTATTGCAAAGAGAATGGAATACTCCACATAGCAACCAGCTCTTAAAATATTTGACAATCGCTTAAAACCTACCAAATCCCCTTGCATCTACAAGAAAATTAGCAATAAGATTAACATCTCGATATCTCGATTAAGATGAAGCATATGGAGAATAAGCGTTTATAAAAATACTTTGTACAAGAGTAGAGAAAGCCATGTGAGTGTAACACATCAGATTTTTTAATGTCATTTTATGGTTTCAAGAACCACATTCTGAACGCGATTTCTCTTAGTTTCAGGAATCAATATAATATTGTTGATATTTTAAAAGTTTGAGTTGTCTAAAAAATGGTATATGCAACACGTATTAAAAGTGACTTTATTTTGCTCTTAAAATAAAACGCTACTTTTACCCCTTGTAACATAATCTACTATTATAGTACTGCACCAAAAATAAATGTTCCATCGATATCAGAAACTCCATTAATTAACACTTTGCAAAGAGAAAGAAAGAGGCATTTCAGCAGTTGAATGGGATAATGCTAACAAACTTGCAGATTCTGCTTATCTAGAACCGAAGTCAGTATTTGATGGACAAAAGCAGATGTGAAGTTCTGCATCACCAAATTTCCACGCAGTATGGTTTCATTGGTTTGAGTAAGTCCTTGAATTTATCTTGGCATTTTAATGAACAAATAAAAAGTTCACCAACTTCCAGGATGATAAATCAGAAAATCTAAAACCATTTAATTGGCCGCCAGCAGTATGTGCATGTGGTTCACTCGCTAGTTAAAGTTTACCGTGGGAGGAAAGTACACATTGGATTTAGCCGGCAGTTACTGACCTTCATGGACATGACGTAGTGCCTGACCTTGCTAGTTTCGTAACAAGACCTGTGTTAAAAGTTAAATATGTTCTTACATATAATTTTCCTCAGTTGATAGCGATAACCTACCAGGAAGCGGCTAAAACTACTTTCAATACTATGTAAGATAATTGAAGCAATAATACAGTATGTTTAATAAATGCTCATTTCTGTTGTACCTGCTCTGAACTATCGTGATATGAGACTATAGTATCAATTTGTCATTGCTAATATTTCTAACTGTGCTTAACATTTTTGTCGGAGACAAGCAGAACCCTGAGAAAGGTATTTTATTTAGCTCCACGTATGGACGCCAATTTGAAGAACTTTGTTTTCTTTACGTTATTTGCACCACGCTTTGGGCGTCAATTTGAGAAAGGAGTATTTTAGGAGTTGTATCGTATTTCGACTGTTGGGGAGCCGAACTTGTAGTAGTTGCAACCGCACGTATAGTAAACAGTTTCCGGTAGCCTTCGCCCCAAATGTACTTTCAGGTGGCCTTTGCCCCAAGTTTAAAAAAAATATCAACTTTGTAATTTAACTGTTTCTTTAAATATTATATATTTATGTTTGCCTCGGCTGCGTCAGTATTTGTTAGAGACACGCTTTTCTCAGCAGAGTTGTGGTGGGACAAGAATGTAGGCTTACACAGATTATATTTTACTTCACTGCTTTTATTAATAATTGATACGATTTAAATAACACTTCACTGATATAGCGAACTGTGAGATCTTTTTATGAATTACTTGCACTTTTTAACACGTAAAACTATTTTCGTCTCACACGAATACGGATTAAATCTCTCGAGGATGTGTCTCGCGTCCGGTTAGGAACACTGTTTGCAGGCAACTGAACTGATTTCAACCGCCTAAACTTGCAAATGTCTGTATTTCAAGTCTCTGATTGGCTATTCCTAATCCAATAGAATACCTCCTTTTAACTAAAGCTTTTTCTGGTTGTTGATTGGTTATTTTTAAACTGTCTCAAAATTTACATTATTGTTCCTCCAATAATGACTAGTAGCATGTAAACTTTCAAATTCATTATTGCCTCAAGGTTACCTCATTGTTAGCAACTTTTAACCTATTATTCTCACAGCTCCTACATTATTAAATTACGTAATATATCCACATAACATTATTACACATGGATACAATGATATAAACATATACAATGACTGTTACATACATTTTTACAAATTATTACTTACACATATTGCTTCAAGGCGGGCTGTTATTGAATTTATATAGCATATAATTAGATTGAAATCATTTAGGTGTTAAAAATAGTGCCTCAACCCGCAGCTCTGCTCGCGTTGTTGCGTTAACTGCAGAAATTCTTCTCTTTGATACCTATCGTTCTCTAGTCCTCTTTCTGCTTTATGGATATTACGTGTTGTTTTGAAAATCAATGATATTTTTTTTCTGGAATGTAAATTAAAATAAAACTAAGATTTAATGGTACACAAATTTGGAACCTGTCTCCTGGGAATGAAACAGAATGTCTCCCTAACATTGCAAAGGTCCTGAGTAGGAATTTCTTATGGACTTTTGGAGTGAGTGCCTGGTAAGCTTTTTCTCAAATTGAGAAGATGAATGTTGGGTACTCCTTAACTCTCTGGATCCCGGACTTATTTGAGCATAATTTCACCCATTTCGTTCATTCCCCATCCGATATGACTTACAGGTTAAAGGGTCTAAGTTTACAATAATAATAATAATATGGTTAATAAATAAATGTATGTGATCGTATCTTATGCTTCTTGTGCGACCGACACTATATTGTTTCCCATTATAAATTGCTTAGGTACGAGATAAATAGTACACATACACAGACTCATACACATACACGTTTTAAATGTGTTATTTTTTAAAATTTAAGATATCCTATTATACACATTGAAATCAGTTATTTATCCAAAATCGAAAATTGCCATTTGTCATTCTCATTATATGTGTAGGGGAGTTGTAGTTGGTGATGATGATGATGATAATAATAATAATAATAATAATAATAATAATAATAATAATAATAGCTGAGTTGAACACTATTTGCACTTTGTATATTTGTATGATGTGTATTTTAAACAAAATGTTATGTAGAGAAAATATTTATTCAAATGTTTTTCAGAACAGGTTAAAGTACACTTGCAATATGTTTACATACTTGTCTTCTGTAAACGGCGTCGTCTTTTTCAGTTATGCTAATTGTATCAATGGAGCAAACTTCGGTAGTAGTTGCAAGTTTAAGGGGACAAATACCATTTAAATGCTAGTCTGCATTCCTTTAAAGCTTTCATGCAACGCCCCTTTTAGAACAATTTGTATCTTTCAACAACGAACGACTCTATCTTGTCCAGCGAGCAGTTCAGCAATTAACAAAAGAGGCCAAGACCAAGAGAAGGCAATCAGAAAAGCTGAAGAAATTCCAGGAATGAAGGTGTAGATAATTATGACCCTGGGTTGTACTGAAGTGTGTCAGAATTTTAATGTTCAAACTTTAAATTCAGTTTTTTCAAAACAACATTTTTGGATACTTATGTACCTTTTTCTCAGAAACTATAATAGGTAGAGACCTGGAATTTTCAACACTTAAACTTTCTGAACCACAATTATAATTTCATAATGTATATTAGTGATATTAAGAAATCAACAACATTGAAAATTTTCTACATTTTTACTTTCTTGGGTTTGCAATTTTTTTTTTTAAATTTCTAGTGAACTGATATGCATAACTAAATAACTGAGGTTCAGAAGATAGCTGATTATACTAAGAACAAGCATGCAAAAGTGTGATTCTGTATTGCAATCAGAGAAAAAGGTACATGAATTCACATGTTTTAAGAGTAAATTTTATTATTTTTTCGGATGAATGAAATAATTTTACGGACTCAACTATATAAGCCATCAGTGCAAAGAGCCACTTGAAGTAATTGTCATAACTTATAGAATTTTCATAAAAATTTCTGGAAAAAACATTGAGAACTTTAAGATCAGTGGTAATTTAACGCACTTAAGGTGTAATTTCCGTGTTCAGACCACCCGTCACCTTAACTTGTGTGCCACTTAATCTGTGGGTAATAGATATATAATGTTAGTGTAATCAGAAAAAATAGACAAATATTTTTTACCTGCATGACTTTTTAGATATTTAGCTCCTACAGTTTCAGTGAAATCGCTGCCAGATTGTGCCAAAAGTTAATTTTTAGAAAAATATCTACCGGGGCTGCATTCATATTGAGCCAAAGCGGAGCGCGAAACACAATAACGGGCATAAATAGATTAGCGGTATAAACTTGAAACTTCTAAGTAGGTTTTGGTGCGTTGTTTGATTTTACCATATTCGCTTAAAGATGCTGAAAGTTTCTCCTGGAGCAAATATCGATTTGGAAGTTTCACGAATTCCAAGCGAATTGGTTTAAGAGTTAAAATGGGTAATTCTGTATAACTACGCCAGAATTTCTTCACTTGTGATTTGCCACTGTGAAAATTAGTTTTTAAATGGAAAAGACAAATCATGGCACGCGACGATGACTTAAGTTATTCCAAAAGTTTCGTGTTAGTAGGTTTTGTTACAGAAATTCTCTCCGTCCTGTTCTGAATACTAAAAACTAGTAACGAAGTACGCTGACTGCCAACTGTTATCCTTTAACTTCATAACTTCGAAGAAAGCCAACATAATTATACGCGAGCGCCTTTCAGCCTATGTCTCATTGATGTCTCATATCGCCAATCAGAACCGAACTTAATAGTTATTATAAGCATAGTGCTCAAATCTAATAGCTGATTTTTCTCCCGCCTTTGTATTTTTATTCCAATAGTCTCCACTTTCATTCTACTAGAGATCCAGGAAATCTATTCTTACGCATTTTCCTATTCACTATTAGCGGTTGGTACAAACTGTAAAAATGGCGGTGTTTGTTGATCTGTCAATTCAAACTATAAATGAAGCGGCACAAGTTCTAACGCCGCTTTATGCAAAAAATAAACAAAAAAGTGTTATGGAAATGGGTTAGCCACTTCAATGATTATATTAAAATAAATAAAGAAGAAAAAAGGCATCCTCACATTCTTATCACTTCGGTGATTATAGTCAAAATAAAAAGAAACGGCATTGTAATTATCTTACCGAATCCACCTCTTGCTTATTACTTTCTCTGTCAAAAATTCTATACCTAGATTTCACCGGAAATACATGTTTTGGGGCCCCCTGAATAAAAATAGCATCTTTGGAAAAAGATGCGCAGGCGCGTGTAGAATAACTGAAAAACGAAAAGTGGGATACATATACCAACCTTTGTATTTAGGTTCAGTACCTTCCAAAGATGCGACACGCAGATTTTCAAGAAAATCCCCACCCCAAACTACCCTTTACATGGAACAGTTTTCGAAAGTTTAGAGTTTCTAAAGAATGGCTCTAACGATTTTGTTTAAACTACCACATACCAAAGATATTTACATGCCAGATAAAATGTATACCTTGAATTTTCTGTGAATAGCCTGCAAAGTCCTCTTCATTCGGAAGGTATTTTATATAATTTTGTTTAAATGATAAAGTTAAGCCATAGACGAAAACGTACTTTACAAAAAATGTAGAGCTCTTTAAAAAACCAATTTATTTCAAATAAGTTTTTTGTGGCTTAGGCATTTCTGAGATATCCGTTATTAAAGGTTCAAATTGTTCATTTCTTGGTCATTCCTTAAAGTTCTGTCAAGATTAAGTTGTTTCTCGAGATTGCATGGAAACAGTATGGAATTTTAGGGCCAGTGTATAGCGTCCAGTTCTTAAACATTTGAATGTCGCTGTTTCCCTTTGTATGATAACAAAATGTATAACGTAGCTATTTCTGCAAAGGTTTATTTGGGTTAAAATGTAGTAGACAGAAAAATAAACTTCAAGAACAGTTTGTATACCCACTAATAAAGTTGGAAGGTAGAGAAAGTCATGCGTATGTAACACATCGGGATTTTTTTTCTTAGATAACTTAATTGGGCTTTCAAGCTCATGCTTGTCATTAGACCTTCGGTTTCGAAATAATTATAACACATTTATTCATTAACCTCAATTAAATTACCGAAAAACTATCAGCACTCATGGTATTTACTTTAGAAATTTGCGTTTGTTTCAATATTATCAATTCATGGATTACGCCGATGGTTGTTCCGCTCTCACCTTTTCCAACCAAATCGCATAAGGGCATCCTATGAATCGATGTCTACATCGTCGTCTGCGTTGAGATATTAGCGTAAAGGTCTGTTCCAGTTACTTTCTCGGAACTGAGCTCACCTTTTCTTGTCTCTTTCTAGATTTCTTTTCGCATGGAATTTTTTTAGATAGTTTTCGTCTGACTTGTGATTTAGATAAATACAAAAGTCATAACTGAGATAGAGATCGTCTAAGAATGACAGGATAAAAGTTTAAAAAAACTCACACATTCCAAACTACCCGTTTCGAAGAAAAAATGCCGCAAAATATGCAAATGGTTCAAATATAAAAATAAGAAAGAAAATGTATATCTTAAACTTTCTTTGAGTAACGTTGAAATATTATTTATTCTTATTGAATTTTATGAAACTTTAGGAAAAACCTAAAATACTCACTCGAAGAAAAACGCAGAGATCATTAAATATACAATTTGTAGCAAATAAGGTTTTCGTAGCTCTAGCCATTTCTGAAATATTAGCTGTTGATCGTTTGAGCTTTCCAATAAAAGCAATGTCGTTCTTTTGTTTTTGCTGATCTCATGCAAGGAGTACGTGCCTAAAATTCAAGGCAGCCAACTAAAGAATGGTTGACTGTCATATCAGCCTCCAGGTAGCATTTTTTACTTTCCTTTTCACGTACCTCTAGCAGGTAGGGGAAGTACGCATTTTATTACAGGCAAACATTCGATATCTAGGTTTCAACAAAATATGCCTTTTGAGGTCCCCTGAGAGAAACAAACAAAAGAAAAAGAAAAAAATTAGAAAAAAATTGCTCTATGAAGAACTTAACTCAAATACAAAACGTCAGATAAGTAACAAACATGATATTTAACTTCAGAAATTTTCTAAGGATGTGACAGAAGTTTTTAAGAAAATTCCCCCTCCAAACTACCCTTTACATGGAAAACTGTTGGCTTTTTTTTTGTTTCTCACAAATGACAAACGATTTTGATTAAAACACCATAAGTTTAAGATATCTTCATGACCAATAAGATGTATAAACTGAATTTTTTACAAAATCCTGTGAAGTCCTCTTCATTCGGAATTAATGTTGCATGCTTCCATATAACTGGTAAACCATAAGAGATACACACAAAATCCCTCACGAAAAAATGTAGATTTCGTTAAAACACACAGTTTGTTTCGTAACATTCACCATTTCCGAGTTGCTATCGGTTTGATTATTCCAATACTTGTATATTATACGTTTGTTGAAGTGCAAAGTTATGTGTGCAAAGACTGTGGAATTTCTAAGCCAGCATGCAGCACTCTGCTGTTGAAAAGTTTGACTATCCCCTTGGACGTACAAGAAGATTGCAATGAATCCATTTCTATTAAACGTTTATCTCATTAATAGGAAGTATATAGAAAACTCACGTGACTTTCCCTACTCTTGTACAAACTGTTTTTACAAACGCTTATTCTCCATCTACTTCATGTTAATCCTGATATCGAGATGTTAATCTTATTGCTAATTTTCTTGTTGGTGGAAGGGGATTATGGTAGGCTTTACGCGGTAGTCAAATCTTTTAAGAACTGCTTGCTATGTGGAGCATTTCATTTTCTTTGCATGTCCAGGACTTAAAAAAAAGTGACATAATTTGAGTGTTTTAGCGAGATCTACATTTTTTATGGAGTAAAATTTTGTTAAGCAGAAGTTATTCAGAATAAAGATGACTTTTGGGGACATTCCCAGAAAATTAATGATATACATTTCATTTGCCATAAAATATCTAAAACATGTGATTTTTGGTCAAAATCGTTAGACACATTTTTGAGAAAATAAAAGTTTCCGAAAAATGTTCAAGGTAAAGGTAGTATAGAGTTGGGGGACTTTCTTGAAAATCTTTGTGTCGCATCTTTGAAAGGTACTGAACCTAAGTACCAAGTTTGGCATTTATCCGACTTTTCGTTCTTGAGTTATGCTGTTCATAGACACACACGGACCTTTTTCTAAAAAAAGTTTGTTTTTGGATTCAGGGGGGCTCAAAACGTGTATTTCCGGTGAAATATCGGTATATGATTTTTGAGTGGAATGCAATCTTCCCCTACTTACTACACGTAGTAGAGAAAGTAATACGCTTTCGTAAGAATAGTTTGTAGAAGAGATCGAAATAAAGGATGAAGGAAAACTCGGAGTGAAAGTCATCGAACCAAGATGCAAACTAGAGTCCTCTGGGACATGAGACAGACACGTCACTCCAACATCATGCTATTGTATACCTACTACAAATATATATATTTATATATTGAAACTTATCACGATTAAGTGGAAGTATTAGAAAGCAAGTTTTTGTGTGGATAATTTGCAAACAGTTATTATGCATCAGAATTTTGTTTTTCAGGTTTTGTTTTATATATAACCGTTACCAAAACAGCTTTTTTTCTGTTTTCAGGTGAGTACATTCTCTGTCAGCACTGCCTTACGTATCTAAGTAAGTATTCTCAAATATTAATTGAATCAACGTCATAGGCAGGAAAGTTCATAATGTGTATGACTTCAGTTGCTCTAATTCGTGGCTTGGCAAACTAAACCCTCGAGAAGCCAGGTATATTTAATGACTTCCTGCAGCGCAGAATCAACTTTCGATGCGTGTAGGAACCTGCAGTCATTCATTTTCTCCAACACCCTGAAATGAACTGGTTCTTTTGTAGCATTTGACGGTTGATTGATGCGGAATTGGGGTTAAAATGAACGCAGACCTATAGAATGGTAATTCGGCCAAATGCTGCAAGGCAAATCCAC
Organism: Deroplatys truncata; assembly: GCA_030765065.1. NCBI lineage: Eukaryota > Metazoa > Arthropoda > Insecta > Mantodea > Mantidae > Deroplatys > Deroplatys truncata. The sequence continues at coordinate 224,644,471 of CM060975.1, forward strand.
AGCATTTCGAATTCTTAGGGAGAAAAGGAAGCGTGATTGGGTGAAACGGGAATATAAATAAAAAAGCACAATACTTCATAATATGGAAATGGTTACTGCACAGCAGAGATGGCAGTCTGATGTAAATGGGGTGTATATTTCCAATTAACCAGAAACTGCAACATTTTCTATGCAGTAGCAATAGTGGCAGTGTTGCTGAGAAAAATCCACAGCGAAAATTCTAAATGGGAAGCTAGTCGAGGCATTTGACATTTATTAATGTGCAACATATTGTATACTGAGCGAGGTGGCACCGCGGTAACGTGTGCAACCAGCATTCTGGAGGACGCGGGTTCGATCCCCGGCGACCACCTAATCTTTCCCATGGTGGTTGGCAGGGGAATACTGGGCTGGTTCATCTTCTATCACGACCTTCCTGCCCCTCATTTCCTGTACCCATCATCTTGCTTGCCATTTGTTTCAGGGTTGTAGGACCAGGCCACGGTTTTCGGCGATTTGCAAATGAGCGGAGGTTTTGCCCCGGTAGAGGTTCCTTCCCTGGCGTTGTTGTGGAACTGCTCAGTTAGGTATTTCCTTCGAGTGGGCCCTCTGGAGGAGGGGGACGCCGGAGGTGCGGTGGATTGTGAGCGCGCACGGGCGGTTGCGGCGGGTGTGTTCAATCTGGAAACATTAGGGACCCCATCCATACTTGCGCCCGTCGTCATCCGAATCTGGCCGCACTACGGATCTCTCCCCTCTCTCATATCTCCCTCTCGCCCAGGGGGTGGAAGCAAATAGGGCCGTTCCGGCCTACTTGTGGTGCTCTGCCCTGGTTGCGAGCACCTTTAACTTTAACACATTGGATAGTAATTATCATCTGTAATGACACGGGAAAATTTAGCTAGAGGAATTGAAAATCAACAGTACCAGGTAATAACAAGGCAATGCAAGGAGAGGAGCTATCCTCTCAAACATGAAGACGCTCTCACTTATGTCAGCTATGGATTCTGAATTATTTCATTATCTATTTCTAAGAATTTATAGTGCTGAGGTTGCATAAAATGTTGTATCCAACTCAATGCTAACTTATGAAAATTGTCACATTGTCGTTCTTAGACAAGCATTCACTAGTGCCATAATCTCAAGATTATCACTTGTTCTAGTATGAGTAGCTCGTGTTAAAGGCTCTACTTTTGGTGCCAGCTGTCTAAAAATAGGTTTATTTGGTAATGACTTACAAATACACCTAGTATCGGCACGAGATGTTTGACTAAAAAGCGTATATAATACGATAATCTACTTTTTAAACTGTGTAATAGCTTTACTCTGAAGGGAACATTGGTGAGAAAACAGGCAAATGCGTGCCACATGCGGTCTTGAATCATTAAGTAGGTCAGTCCCTCACGTGAATTGTCCAGAAGTTAATAACTTCGTGGTAGTCATTAAATTGGTCACGCAAAGGCTACTATTTGCAACCAGGAATTAAAAAATAACGCCCCAAAATTGCAACCAAATTGCATTAGCAGTAGCTTTGAGAACAGCATAATCTCTACAATAAAAGTAAAGCTTTATAGCGTGCGAAAGAAGGATCTGGGAGAGATTTCTGTTCATCCGCTTATGGAGAAACCCAATTACTTCAGCCACGATGCTAAGAACATATAAAGTTTCATGATCATGCGGTCATTTAATCTTTGAAAATCCCTGCCTCTTTAGAAGTATAATACTTGTGAGAATGCAGTGAACGTTGTTTCAAAGGGAAACGTGAAGGTCTAAGGTTATGCGGTTATGATCTTTGTTAACTGCCTATCTGGAATATAGTAATGGACAAGAAATAGTAATTGTAGAATGAATGGGAGAAAGGAGGAAAGATGATTAAAAATCAAGATCTAATGTGTAACAACCACATGACTCTTTATCTATCATCAATGTATATTCATACAGCAGTCTCAGCCATAAACTTTGTGCTCGACGAACTGTTGTTAGAATGGGCTGGATACGCTACTATAGGAAAAATCTGATGTATTACATTGATGAATTTTTCAACCCTCTATCGCTTATTAGTGGGTATACAAATTATTCTTATGAAGTTTATTCTCGTATCTATTTTAATATAATGGAGATAAACTTTTCCGGAAATGGCTGCATTTACATGCTTCATTATAGGTACAAAGGGAATAACGATAGTCAAATGCGTTAGAACTGGACGCTATATGTTGGCCTTAAAATTCCATTCTCTTTCCATTGCAGAAACATTGACAGGACTTGAAAAAATGACTTAAGTATTGAAAACTTTGCAGCATTAATAACGGATCTCGGAAACGGCTAATGCCACAAAAACGGTTACTTGTGTGTTTAAGGAGACCTACATTTCTTTTCTGGTACGTTTTCGTGTATTGCTTAACATTTACCAGTTATACGAGACTCTACAAAATTCCTTCCGAATGAAGAGGACTTCACTTCCTGATGATGTGGTGCTCACTGAAGATCTTGTTGTCTGGGTTCGAATACCTGTTGTAATTATTTCTGTGATAGAAACATGTTTTCGTTGATCTCCAGGGCATGATACGTAAAGGCTCAACTAAGAATAACTGTACACAGCATATGAAATTCAACACACATTTTCTTTTAATTGTTCTGAGTTATAACAGGAAACAATCAACCAACCTTTCAAGTCGTGTGTTAAACAAAGTACATGGCTACATTTCGACTTCCACCAGCGCATTACGTAATCACTTGTCTAACAGCGTATAACAAGACTTCTGCATGTTTAGTATTACTCTCCGCGAATTTCTTGTCACTTTTACTCGCGCGGCTATGCTAAAACTGAATTACATTCTTAAAGTAATTCCGGCGCGAAAATGTTGTGAGGTGCACAGGTTCCATGTTTTATAAATCCAAACTGCGCGAGCTTTTGACAAGCATCTCGTATACTATATACAATTCTGAGAGGCGCAAATGTGAAGCTTACAAACTAAATTCTATTGATCCTCGAGCTGGCGCAAATTTACTTTACGTTTAAACATTAACAAATTTCTGTTAACCTTATTGGCCAACTCGGGCTCACTTGATAGAATGCAGTGAAAACTTCCGTTTCTGGACTATTCCGTACTTTCCCAAGTGTCATTTACATGCGTCCTGTTTGCACGCCAACTAACAAAGACTTCTACGAACATGTAACACACAGTGTTCTTTTCAACGCTCGTTACATTTCTGCTGGTGCGGAAGTCTAACACTAGTAAAAATAAAATATAGGTAGAGACACATTTCTTTACATTGCAAATGTGAATGAACCCTGTTATATAATAAAATGATAACACAAATGAGACAATAAAATACAAATGTAATTAAATGGTAAGAAATGTGTAAATACTGTCTCACAGTCTATTCCCAAAAAATGTTATTTGTTATATCTTTAATAACGGGAGAGCCAAGAAACTACGAACCGTTTGCGCGGTGTTTTTCCACTGGGCGCGTGGAAACATGATAATGCACTGCTGCTATAAACAAGGTCACGCTGTTGACATGGTTTTGCTCTGTAGCGTGAAGTGCAGTAATTTGATTATTACGAATTATTTATTATTTTGTCCTGTACTTAGTCACAAAGTATATTATGGCTCTACTGCACAGGTGTATTTATTAATGATTCGTATGTGTTCACTCAGTCAGCTCGCCAAGTGAAAGTACGATTTCCAGAAACATTTCCAAGTGTAAAAGTTCCAGGCCGTACAACAATCCATGAACTTTTCAATAAATTTCAGGCCACAGGAAGTATTCCGGCTAAGAAATCTAAAAGACGGCGCACGGTTATTATGAAAACAACATTAGTCGACATCGGTTATCGTTTGGAGAATTCCCTTCCAAAAATCACTTAGGCGTCTTTCACAACAGGCAGGCATTTCTTATGACTCTGCGCGAAGAGCTACCAAATTGCTGAAGTTAAAACCATATAAAATAACTGTGGTACATGCTCTTCAACCAGGTGATCCTGTAGTTAGACGCACATTCTGAGTGGAGTGTCAATAGTGTACACAATGGCGAAATAGGCCCATATTTAATATTTTTCACGGTTCCACCTTCATGGATGTCTGTGTACACAACATTATCGTTATTGGAGTTCTGACAAACCTAATATTGTTCACGAAGTACTCCTTCATGACAAAAAGAAATGGCGTATGGTGCGCCATGAGCGTTTTTTCAACAAGACTGCAACAGCTCATAGGTCAATATTTCGTTGGGAACAATCGAAAGTGTTTTTGAGGACAGAATTATTAGTAGCTATTTGTGGCCCCCTCGGTCCCCCGACCTAACCCCCTGATTTCTATCTCTGAGGTAATTTAAAACATAAAGTATACAAGGCAAACCCACACACCCTGGAAGAATTAAAATAAATATCCGCCAGGAAATTGCCAGCATTTCTCAACGTGAACTACGGCGAGTGATGGATAGTTTCCTAAAGAGATGCCAAAAATGCATGGACAACAATGGTGGCCAGTTTCAACATCACCTTCCATAAAGCTTGTAAGTAACGCCTTTAAAAGTAGTTTTAAAAAGTCTATGGTTTCAACCGCGCCTTTCTATGATAGCGGCAGACGGCAATGAGCGCCGAGGACGCGGGCAAGAAAAACACCGCGCAGCCGGTTCATAGTATATTGGCTCTCTCTGTATATGATACTTTAACAGTCAAAATCGTTATGAGCCATTTTTTAGAAAATCAAAAGTTTTAAAACTTCCATGTAAAAGGTAGTTGTGGTGGAGAGATTTTCTTGCAAATCTTCATATCACATTTTTAGAAGATACCAAATCTTTAAATACTTTTTTTTAGTTTTTTATGCTGTTCATGCGCGCGCGTACATGCACACAAGTTCACACACACACACACACACACACACACACACACACACACACGGATCTTATGAAAAATGCTTTTTTGGGGTTCCGGATGCCACAGCAATTCCCGGTGAAATTTTGACATCGAATTTGTGGGCGGAATACAATACTTACCCTACTTAGTATACGTAGTAAATAATATAAAAAGGGCGGAAATATCCTAACCACTGCCCAACCTTCTTAGAAGTTTGAGGATGGAATTGGATGTCTGAGCATTAGTGGATTCAGGTACTAAAGGACTTAACTTTTTAGCAAGTGGAAATATCATGGTTGAGGTTACTATGCAAAATTGAACTACGCTAATATACATTTGTTTTGCACGACGTGCGTTTTATTGGCTTTACAGGGCCGACTACGAACGAGCACACTGGAACCAGACTTAAACTATGAATTTCTCAGAGTTTCTTACAGCACACGATGCGTAATGTCTCTTTATTTGATACATATGGTTTTGAAATGACTCCCTTGTGCCGTTGTGCTGTAGGCTAGAGCGTGGAGCTATGAATGCGCCCGGGTTTGATTCCACCCATGGGGGTGCGGATTTTAAGTTCCGGGTGTAGGACCGGTTCCACTCAGCATCGTGAGGAAAGTGGGGCACTGCGATAGGCAGCGATCCCAGCCACGAACCCAACATTCTGCCTGGAGCATGCGTGATACTGGTCACATCACCTCCCCGTATGGGCTGGATGATCGTCCACCTCTGTCGTGCGTAGGTGGGCGTGAGACCGGTAGTCGAATTAGCAGGTGAAGGTCCTTCATGGGCTGTAGCGCCACGGGATTATTTGTTTAAGGACTCCCGCTTGCGTCCATCACAGATCAGTTTACGCCGTCAAAGCAAACTTTACAGTCATTCCCAGTAAGCCGGTATGGAATGTACCTACTATCGGCAAAATAGTTGCATTTCAGGTTTGCGAAATCCTCAACAGAATATCCAATAGAAATCTGATTTTGTTAAGAATTACCGACTTTGTTTACCCCATTCATTTATTTCCTATAGCTATCCTACAAATTATCCATAAAAAGCTTTTTTTTTCTATTTATTTCTGATAAATGCTAGGAGAAATGATTTCAATATACACTTTGTAGCAGGTGCACGAACATATAGGAGCCTTGTACAGTAGTCAACTGTTCTGTGTATGGAAGAAACGCAGCGAATACCTCGAAAATAGCTCCCCAAAAATATCTCTTCTGCCACAAATGATTTAGATTAACGACCTGGCGTTTTTACTCAAATACATGTATGCTTTCTGTTTTTCTTATATTGTTCTCTAGTTATATAAAATGAAATAAAACTCCATAAGAATAAAGAGAACTTCTCAGAATATTCACACACATTTTATTTGTTATGTTATCAATCTTACGATATTTTAATCAAAACTGTCAGATCCATTGTTTTAAGAAAATGAAACACAACGTATTTCATATTTAGTTTAGAAAGGAATCGGGCAATTTCCTGGACATTCGGAAATAGTGCATAACTTTGAGTACTAAATTTGGTATTTATCCGACTTTTCTTTTTGAGTTACATTGTCCATAGACACACACAGCCGAATACCCAACAATATTTTTTGCTTTTCATTTAGGGTTTAAAACGAGTATTTCCGTTGAAATCTCGCTATCGAATTTTTTGGGTAGAATACAATACGTGGCCTCCTCTGTAGTGTGGGGGTGTCTACTTCAGATTCAAGAGGGCCCGAGTTGGAATCTCGGTTAGGGTGAGTTAATCGGATTAGGATTTTTTCCGGGTTTACCCTTGAGAAGATGAATGCCAGGTAACTTAAGTTGTATGGATCCGGGGCTCATTTGAGCACCTTTTCAGCCATTTTATTAATATCTTGCGAAATGACCTACCAGGTTAAAGGACATTATAAAATCTATAAACACTTCCTTTCTCTTATTGTAAACCTTATAGAAAGTAAAAATGAATAAATCATTTTAAGAAGTCATTTTGTTTGCTTTTTAAACTTTTACTCGATTCAATCCATTCGTATAAATATCACATTCATGCCTCTAAGTGCCATAAAAAATGTCAACTTATTACAAATGATACATACAACGGGAGAATGTTATTACGACAGTGATTGAAGCTATTAAGCATCTGTTTGTCCCCAAATTGTTTTATTCCATATTGCAACACTCAGGTTTTCAACACTTCGTTTTACTCATGCTGTCTGCATATTACATAGCACGGGGGAAACGAGAACCATGGGAGTTCACGCGTTTATAGTTTCGCTACGCCAGTTTTAGGCTTTATTATTCATAACTTTAACTTTTGTTTTAAAACTGTGTTCGTCTTGAAATTAGAGACGGTTGCAGAACGTGTCAAAATTGGAAACCCTGCATGCGCGCACCTCTTTTGTTTGCAAAAAACCCCACGACGAGGAAGCTTTTTAATTACTGGAAAGCTACGAACGCAATGGAAAAGAAAGGGGGGGGATATCGGAACCTGAAGATTTCTTTCCCATTGTGTGCATTGCGGGGGTAAGGATAAGAGAGCTTGGAAAAAAATAAATGAAGCGTTTTGTGATGTGAGAGGGCACGTATCAATGGTTTCAAACTCATAAAGAAGCAGTGCTGAATGATGCTAAATAACTTGCATGCTTAAAAAGGGTAAAGAAGCAGCTTCCTTTCTCTTTCCGAAGGTAGTTTTACTCGTCTGCGCATACTTGGCCGAAGTAATGAGTAAGATTTAATAGGGAGAAAGTTGTTTGTCCTCCCCCTGTCTCTGTTTCTAATTTTAGAAGCTGTTACTCGTATCATTACTTAGCGAAACAGCCGAGTGTCATCCAAAGCTTGTGTTATTTCTTTTGTGGGGGTGAACCTCGTGAGGGGGAACAGCTCTTAGGATACGGTAGTTGTCATGGGATTTGGTTGTTACGGTTTGCAAAGGGATTTCAAGAAAGTCTCACGAGTTATTCTCTATTGCCTCATGTACGCACGTTTTCTTGAATCCTGTTAGAATCGAATGTAGGGTAAAGAGCCACCAATCTTGGTAAATATGCCTCAGTATCAATCATAATTGCCCATTGGTAGCTAGAAGTCAACCCTAATTCACTACATGCTTAAAGACAGCTTTGGATTTAATCGTGTTTTGATGAGTTTTACGATTTGTAACGTCTCTTTACTCACATATATGGAACATTCCATTTCAAATCGTCCGAAATAGAAGGAAAATCGACTTTGCATTTTTTAAACCAAACGAAACTTTTGTATTTGTAGACAAGCCTTTATGCAAACCCTTACTATTTAGAATATCATAGTTTTGAAATTAAAATTGTTCAAATGTACCATTTCTTCCTAAAATTTCCAAACTAACAGCCCGCCGACATGGTTCAATTATATAGTTCTGAACTAATAGTCTCCAACTAAGCCCAGTTATATAGTTCCAAACTATAATCCGCCGACATGGACCAATTATATAGTTCCAAAACAACAGTCCGCCGACATGTTCCAATTATACAGTTCTAAAGTAACAATCCTCCGACAGGTTCCAATTATACAGTATCAACATAACAGTCCGCCGACATGTTCGAATTATACAGTATCAACATAACAGTCCTCCGACATCTTCCAATTATACACTTAAACACTAACAGTCCTCCGACATTTTCCAGTTATACATTTCTAAACTAATAGCCACCCGACTTGTTCCCATTATACAGTTCCAAACTAACAGCCCTAACAGCCCTCTGACATGTTCCAAACTGTTATACAGTTCTAAACTAATACCGACATGTTCCAGTTATACAGTTCCAAACTAACAATCCTCGGACAGGTTCCAATTATACACTTACAAACTATAGTCCTTCGACATGTTCCAATTATACAGTTCTAAGCTAATAATCCTCCGACTTGTTCCAGGTTATACAGTTCTAAACTAATAGTCCTCCGACATGTTCCAGTTATACAGTTCTAAACTAATAGTCCTCGGACAGGTTCCAATTATACAGTTCTAAGCTAATAATCCTCCGACTTGTTCCAGGTTATACAGTTCTAAACTAATAGTCCTCCGACATGTTCCAGTTATACAGTTCCAAACTAACAATCCTCGGACAGGTTCCAATTATACACTTACAAACTATAGTCCTCCGACATGTTCCAGGTTATACAGTTCTAAACTAATAGTCCTCCGACATGTTCCAGTTATACAGTTCCAAACTAACAATCCTCCGACAGGTTCCAATTATACACTTACAAACTATAGTCCTTCGACATGTTCCAATTATACAGTTCTAAGCTAATAATCCTCCGACTTGTTCCAGGTTATACAGTTCTAAACTAATAGTCCTCCGACATGTTCCAGTTATACAGTTCTAAACTAATAGTCCTCCGACATGTTTCAGGTTATACAATTCTAAACTAATAGTCCTCCGACATGTTCCAGTTATACAGTTCTAAACTAATAGTCATCCGACATGTTCCAGTTATACAGTTCTAAACTAATAGTCCTCCGACATGTTCCAGTTATACAGTTCTAAACTAATAGTCATCCGACATGTTCCAGTTATACAGTTCCAAACTAACAATCCTCCGACAGGTTCCAGTTATATACTTATAAACTAACAATCCTCCGACAGGTTCCAATTATACACTTACAAACTAATACTCCTTCGACATGTTCCAATTATACAGTTCCAAACTAACAATCCCCCGACAGGTTCCAGTTATATACTTATAAACTAACAATCCTCCGACAGGTTCCAGTTATGTACTTATAAACTAACAATCCTCCGACAGGTTCCAGTTATATACTTATAAACTAACAATCCTCCGACAGGTTCCAATTATACACTTACAAACTAATAGTCCTTCGACATGTTCCAATTATACAGTTCTAAGCTAATAGTCCTCCGACATGTTCCAGTTATACAGTTCTAAACTAATAGTCCTCCGACATGTTCCAGTTATACAGTTCTAAACTAATAGTCCTCCGACATGTTCCAGGTTATACAGTTCTAAACTAATAGTCCTCCGACATGTTCCAGGTTATACAGTTCTTAACTAATAGTCCTCCGACATGTTCCAGTTATACAGTTCTAAACTAATAGTCCTCCGACATGTTCCAATTATACAGTTCTAAGCTAATAGTCCTCCGACATGTTCCAGGTTATACAGTTCTAAACTAATAGTCCTCCGATATGTTCCAGGTTATACAGTTCTAAGCTAATAGTCCTCCGACATGTTCCAATTATACAGTTCTAAGCTAATAGTCCTCCGACATGTTCCAGGTTATACAGTTCTAAACTAATAGTCCTCCGACATGTTCCAGTTATACAGTTCTAAACTAATAGTCCTCCGACATGTTCCAGTTATACAGTTCTAAACTAATAGTCCTCCGACATGTTCCAGTTATATAGTTCTAAACTAATAGTCCTCCGACATGTTCCAGGTTATACAGTTCTAAACTAATAGTCCTCCGACATGTTCCAGTTATACAGTTCTAAACTAATAGTCCTCCGACATGTTCCAGTTATACAGTTCTAAACTAATAGTCCTCCGACATGTTCCAGTTATACAGTTCTAAACTAATAGTCCTCCGACATGTTCCAGTTATATAGTTCTAAACTAATAGTCCTCCGACATGTTCCAGGTTATACAGTTCTAAACTAATAGTCCTCCGACATGTTCCAGTTATACAGTTCTAAACTAATAGTCCTCCGACATGTTCCAGGTTATACAGTTCTAAACTAATAGTCCTCCGACATGTTCCAGTTATACAGTTCTAAACTAATAGTCCTCCGACATGTTCCAGGTTATACAGTTCTAAACTAATAGTCCTCCGACATGTTCCAGGTTATACAGCTCTAAACTAATAGTCCTCCGACATGTTCCAGGTTATACAGTTCTAAACTAATGGTCCTCCGACATGTTCCAGTTATACAGTTCTAAACTAATAGTCCTCCGACATGTTCCAGGTTATACAGTTCTAAACTAATAGTCCTCCGACATGTTCCAGTTATACAGTTCTAAACTAATAGTCCTCCGACATGTTCCAGGTTATACAGTTCTAAACTAATAGTCCTCCGACATGTTCCAGTTATACAGTTCTAAACTAATAGTCCTCAAACATGTTCCAGTTATACAGTTCTAAACTAATAGTCCTCCGACATGTTCCAGTTATACAGTTCTAAACTAATAGTCCTCCGACATGTTCCAGTTATACAGTTCTAAACTAATAGTCCTCCGACATGTTCCAGGTTATACAGTTCTAAACTAATAGTCCTCCGACATGTTCCAGGTTATACAGTTCTAATCTAATAGTCCTCCGACATGTTCCAGTTATACAGTTCTAAACTAATGGTCCTCTGACATGTTCCAGTTATACAGTTCTAAACTAATAGTCCTCCGACATGTTCCAGTTATACAGTTCTACACTAATAGTCACCCGACATGTTCCAGTTATACGGTTCCAAACTAACAATCCTCCGACAGGTTCCAGTTATGTACTTATAAACTAACAATCCTCCGACAGGTTCCAATTATACACTTACAAACTAATAGTCCTTCGACATGTTCCAATTATACAGTTCTAAACCAATAGTCCTCCGACATGTTCCAATTATACAGTTCTAAACTAATAGTCCTCCGACATGTTCCAGTTATGCAGTTCTAAACTAATAGTCCTCCGACATGTTCCAGTTATACAGTTCTAAACTAATAGTCCTCCGACATGTTCCAGTTATACAGTTCTAAGCTAATAGTCCTCCGACATGTTCCAGTTATACAGTTCTAAACTAATAGTCCTCCGACATGTTCCAGTTATACAGTTCCAAACTTGCAGTCCTCCGACTTGCAGGAATGCAATCACTCGAATATTTTTATAGCCGATTCCAAACATAACGTTCTGATCGCAGACATTCCCGTGGATTACAACATAATACCTAAAGTTGAGAAAATAGTACCTTTTACTAAATTATTCCTTTGCTTACAACTTTGAATTAGATTTGATTTTTTTCCCTTATAGTGTCAAGTATATTATGTAAAGCGTTATTGCACAATAACGGAAACTTCTGAGGTATGTATAGTCTCACTGGCACTCTGTTCTTACGATAGTGGATTTACTTTTAAAATGTAGTGTATCCAGCGCATCAAACGGAACAGCCATGCCATGCTGCCAAGCAGAACGCGCGCTTTGTGTAGGACTCTCCATAATGTTTCTTAGTTGCTCACGGGCTGTGTAAGGAGCGGAAAGTGAAATAGGTTAAAATAAAAAAGAAAAAACTGCTGCAAATGAGTAGTAAAGAGTGATGCGCTGAGCGGCTAGTGTTCCGAGAGATTGTGTCTCCAAATGTACGAGGGTTGTCCAGAAAGTAACCTCCGTTCATGCATAACTCGAGAAGTGGTGGGGGTAGTGCCGCCATTTAGACAGCGTGCGCAGTGGCTCAGTACGCTTCTAGCTGTGCAAGGTGGGGCATCGTACTGTCGCGTGTTTGCTAGTTATAACCTAACAACATGAGCGCCGAAATAACAAATCCGCAAAGTGCGAAAAGGCTAAGAAGAGCAATCCAAAACAAGCTCGTTGTCTTTTGACTTCTGGTATTGTGTTTTGCATGACAACGCTCCCCCTCGCACAGTAAACAACACAAATGAACTTTTGGCCTATTTCAAATGGGACGTTTTTGACCATCCCCCGTACAGACCGGACTTGGCCCCTAGCGACTTTCATCTGTTCCCGTACATGAAAAAGTGTGCAGTTCAGCGTTTTGGCAATGACGAAGAGCTTCAAAACGCCGTGATAAGTTGGTTTAGTTCACAGGCGGCAGAAGTTTATGCAGAGGGTATTTCAAAGAGTATGAAAAAGGTATGACAAGTCCTGAATCTGTTTGGAGACTATGTAGAAAAATAGAGAAAAGCTGTAGTTTAGATGTACGTATGTAATGAAACTTTTGTATGTATACCGTTTCACGTTTATTTCAAAACGGAGGTTGTTATCTGGACAGCCCTCGTTGGATGAGTGATAAATGAATGCTACTACCGCGTTGCTCATCGCGGGTAAACACTGACGTCATAAGTCCTGTACTATTTTCTCAACCTTGGCTGCATCATAGCATGTATGTGATGCGAGAGCTTAAAAATGTTAGTTCCAATAGGGGGCCCTTATGCGGAATTTTTATTATGTAGCACTTACAACGCATTACAATGAGTTTTTCATAACATAGAACCAAAACGGTTACTTACTTCATGACCCTATCTTATTTCTGCGTGTGTTATCTAAGTTATAAACATTGCAAACTGTCTAAAAGAAATAAGGAATTCGATTTCCAATACTCTCGGAGCGAAACTTGGTGTGAAACAAGCCAAATCAGACAAGCAACGGCAGGTCAAAAAGTATGTTGCCTAAATGATAAAACTCTCATTGACGTATTTGACTGTTGTTTTCGAAGATTATTATTAACCATTTTCCACAGCTCTAATTCAAATATTTATCGCGAGCAACGTAAAGCAAATGGAAAATGACGTTTTGTATGAACGCAGTATAGATTTCGTATGAAATACTATTGGTAGAGAAAATCATATGGTTTTTGCATATAATACTTTCATTTTTCTCTGAGGATATGTCCAGATTTGCATTCGGTTACAGATTCAGTAATAGGGTTCAGATATCCTAAAGCTAGAAGACGTACCGTAATCATAATTTTACTTTGAACTGCGAACAGTTTACTTGTTGGTTTGTTCAAAACTTTACTCCACAACTGTAAGAAATGCAATTTAAATCATTTAAGAAGGTGTTCAAAATGCTCCCCATTTACAATTAAACTTCCCATAGCAACCAAATGTTTTGTATAAGACAAATGAAGTTGGTCATGCAATTAAATTGTATAACTGCCTATCAGAAAAAGAATAAAAACTATGTTACTTTAAAATTGTTGTCGATAACGTCACATTCTGTACAATAATGGTTGAAATGTTTATTTCAACAAATGTTGTTTCTTTTTGTAAAATTTTCTTTTCAAAATATTAAATTTGCCCATGGAGTGTTTTTAAAAAATGAGTTAATTTTAGTTTTATTTGCATTATACCTTACTTATGAAAGATCCTGTACATGACTTGCATTCCGATTTCGGTTGTATAGAGTAGTTCAAAAGCTATTAAATGCACTTCATTCCTTTTGACCCTTAGCCTCTTCATACGTAATCGAAAACCGGGTGCTTTGTTTGTAAAAGCACGTGTTATGTTGTCGTAAAAAATAAAAACAGTTGAACACGATCGGTTGTTGTGTCAAGCCCTTGTATTCCATTGACGCTGAAATGCCATTCAGAGCACGTATTTGGCTCATCTGTTTACATATTGCAAACGTTTTGAAAATGATTGACTCTAGGAGAACACGCATGGAATTTGAATCGAAACCGACATGGCAAATAACTGAAATATCTCGATCAGTAAAAGCGGTATAGGAAATTAGGAGATGCAACATTGACAACATCTCATCTTCCGTGTTGAAATTATAGCAATTAGCAATGCCCAGGTATCCACTTTGGTTTCTAATATATTTGTGTCGCATCTAGATCATTTCGCTTGAGCATCCTTTTTCCCTGTAGAAAAATTTCTTTTTATACCGTTGCAATTCCGTGCCACTGGCAGGGGTTGAGATGGGGACTTGAATGATATGGATAGCACAATGGCATGCCAGATGTAACAGTTATGTTACGATGTTTGGTATTTCACCTTATTCTGAAATACTGGAATAACTGACTTTCAGTATCTCGTGGGTTTGCTGCGGTCTGGCTGCTGTCGGTAGTATAAACCTTTATATGAATTTTATAATATAAAATATTAAATATATGGTGTAAAAATAAAATATAAAATCCGGTGCATTTTGGCTTCGATTATGTACCTTTGTTAGGATTTATATAACCTAAATTATTGTGCGCAAAATCTGTCAAGGCTTTGGAATTTTTTTCTTGTCCCTTCGATAAGCTGTTGGAACGTGTTATGTTCAGTTGTTAGGAATAATTTACTATTGTTTACAATGTTACTGTTGTCAATCGAAACAGAATAGCTCCTATTGTTTACAATATTACTGCTGTCAATCGAAACAGAATGGCTCATCTATTGTCTAACTTATTTTATATCCTTATATAACACAGGTTATTCATTCAACCCGTTCTCTGTGCCATGAGTTCTTTGGTCTGCTCCTCTGGAAACAAATGCGACGCGTGGTTTCAAACTACGAAAGTTAAAAAATCTGATGTAATACATTCACCTGACCTTCGCTACGCCCCGTATTTATTATGGGTATACAAACTTTCTTACTAACGCTTATTTCTATCTACTACATTTTAAACCAAATTAACCTTTGCAAAAATAGCTACATTATACATTTCGTTATAGATAAAAAGAGAACAGCGGTAGTCTAATGTTTAAGAACTGGACGCTATATGCCGGCCTTAAATTCCACACTGTTTCCATGCAATCACTAGAAACAACTGAAAATCGACGAGACTTTAAAAGAATGAAAAGTATTGGACAATTCGAATTTTTAAAGGGACATCACAGAAACGATTTATGACACAGAAAAACTTATTTGAAGTAAATTGTTTGTTTTAAACAAATCTACATTTTTCGTATGATACGAAATCGTCGTCTATCGCTTAACGTTTACCAGTTATACAAGATTATACAAAATTACTTCGGAATGAAGAGGACTTCACAGACTATTCCCAGAAAATTCAAGATATACATTTTATTTGTCATGTGAATATCTTTAATATAGTATTTTAATTAAAATCGTTTAGAGCCATTATTTAAAAAATACCAAGTGTGGTATTTATCGACTTTTCGTTTTTGTGTTATGCTGTCAGACACACGGACCTTTTTCTAATTTGTTTATTTGTGGACCTCAAAACATGCATTTCCGGTGAAGTCTCGGTATCGAATTTTTAGGTGCAATGCAATACCTTCTCTACCTACTATGTACGTGGCGGAGAAAGTAAAAAACGGTGTTATCTGAAATAAATGGCATGAAGAAAATCAAATTACCTTAGCTCCTCTTGCAGTTTTAAAACGTACAAAATTTAATATTTAATTTTGTACCCAGTAGCTATTCAAAACTTCAGTTTGTTACCTAACACAATGGCGAAATCGTGTTTCTTTGTTTGCCTTTTTTGAAGATGTTAGGGTGTCTAAAGGTGGTATATCAGGGTCTCCAGACTTATCACTTCGCCTAAATATTTCCAAAAAGTGAATTAATCCGTAAAATAGCAAGATTTCATCATTGCACCTAACGTTTCTCAGAGCAAGCATCCCTAAAATATATTCTCCGTTCTTTGTTCATTTGCTTTCAACTGTTCTGATATACTCGATTATTGAATGTACGTATATGGTGAGCTTTAAAATAATAAAATTCAGTTAACCTAGGCAGTTTACATTGGATATTTCAAGTAAATGAATATTGTGCTTTAAATGGATGAAAATGTAAGATTTAACATCACAAAAATAAAAAAAGAGAATCACTGGCAATACGTCCTCAGTAATATGATATACGTAGTAGCAGATTCTGTTCTTTTAGTTTAGCAAATAATATATAATAAATATATATGCAAATAAACTGAAAGCAGTTTTTCTGTGATCTTCAACAATCAATATTTTGAAATTATAATTTTTATCGCATAGGTATCTTGTCACGTGTTAAATTAAAGGTCACTAAAAGAGCTTAAAAGTGAAAACACAAACATCTCTCTACAATTCTGATGTAGAAGAGAATGTGAAGCATTTTAGCATTTTGACTATCTTCAAAACTCCATAAAAATGACATATTTCCAAAACTCTGGAATTTCAGTGACTTCATAGATACAATTCAGGTACGAAAATCCCAGTGAATCGAAAGCATCCAGATTCAAAATGGTTGCTGATTTAACTTAATATGAACTGATCCTAAGCAGGTACTCTCCAAATAATTAGCAAAACCCAAGAATGTCTATTTTCATTACGGACTGTAATATATGACGGATTAGTTAGATCCATGTGGTGGAAATATGGAGATAAGAACAATTGCTAAACCTGGATTCTCAGATAGGTATTATTAGCGAATTCTAGGCTCTTGGTGGGGATACAGAGTGTAAAATTTGGTTACTGAAATACTGATTGCTAATTATGCTTGGAGACCAGTTTCAATAATTGGAAAAGAGTTGGAATCCGACATAGCGCCAAAATCAGAATGGCTTAGAAGCTATATAGGACTGCGCTTTAATTTGGATAGGGAGTCAGGCAAATAGAAGGAATACGTGAAGGAAGCTTAATGTGCATAGCAGGATATGCACAGATAATTCACTAGAAGATCAGAATGGGAATGGAACAGTATATTCAAAATAAGAGTTCAAACGAATTAATCTGTAGCTCGTCAATAAACTTAATTCAAGGTGGATGACCAGGTCACCAATGCAAATTATGTGTGAGGAAGAGGAACTGTCAGTAAATAACCTGGAAATTACAATAGTATCTAAAAAATGAAGAGTGAAGTATGTATGCGAGTTTTCGCCTCTTTAAATGGGTATTTTGGTCGTTAGTGAGTTGGGTTAGGCAAATTTATTTTCGAACACCTCAGGTTTCAAAGAGCTACCTAATAATCAGGAACAGTAGTGTAAACGGAGTTAGTGCTAGTGCTATTATGCTGTTATGTTGTCCCCTTTATATAAAATACACAGATAATCAATGCGTCAGTATATCAGTGTGTATTGCAATTGTTGAAGGTCGGGCACTGCATATTTAAAAATAAATAATCCGCTGCATTCATTTTTCGACATCCTCGATAGAAACACGAGTCATAGTAGCTACTTCCGGAACACTAAATCGTGTTTCGTCATGCAGCATGGGTAACGGCAGATGTTGGAACGAAATGCGCACATATGACATGTCCGTCCCTCGCTAATTAATCAGCAGAGATCATTTAAACAAACCGCAGTGGACATACCCACTCCTACGGAAGGAGTCGGGGACACCATGAAACCCGTCCTCTTGGTCGTTAACGAGGGATTCACCCGATGGATTTTTCACCATCGTTGAACATTACCCCTCCCCCCTTACAGTGCGGGAACAGCTTGCATAGAGCATCAACATCGGCGCTGCTTCCATCTCTGAATATAAATACTCAACTTGTGTGTATAAAATAGCTTTCAGATTTAACCAGTAAGCCAAGGAAAGAAGCAAGAGTGTGTTGCATTTACAAACGGACTGCCCCGTCTCAGTCGATTTAGATGAATTGCCAAAAGCAGTGTATGAAATTGCCACGAAAATGTATATGAGACGCCACAAGATTGTAAGGCTAATGCAAAATTTCGCTCACTTGAAATTACACATCCAATATATTTGCGTTGATTAAAATTCTTGCTTTAATGTTAAAAATTCTATACCCCAGAAGCAGTTAGACGGATGCTGAATGTAGCCCTGTTGACATAAATTGTGTATTAAGTTATATAACATGATATTTGGAGGTTGCATGGCCTACCTTTACAAAAGAGCTGAGTATATGTATGAACTATATTAAATCCTCTAACTTTTAACATATTTATTATTGCAGACATGGGATATAATCACATTTGATAGTAGAATTTTACCATTTAAATCATACCTGTGTCTTTACTTTTTAAATATGAGCTACAAGTAATTGGTATTTCAAGGTCAACTACCAGTCCTGGATAATCGATCACCAGTTCGTGACCTTGCTACTTGAACCACCATGTTCAACGCTTGTAGTAATTAATTTTACTTCTATATTATTCGCTATCATCGATAAATTTGTAATCAATACACATGCGTTAAGTGTATTGTACAATCTCTGAAGTAGAAAAGCTGGCCTCGTAGCTCAGTGGGTAGCGCACCTGCCTGTTGTGCGAGGAGTCCCGGGTTCAATTCCCGACTGGGGATGGGAATTTTCTTTAGCCAAGAGTCTGGTGGCATGTATGAGAGAGTGAATGATCTAATTATATATATATATATATATATATATATATATATATATATATATATATATATATATATAAAAACAATTGCAAGAAAGCCAACGACAAGAGTACACGAGTTAACACCATTGCCAATAGGCAATAAGTTCCAAAGGAAAGACCGCGGATAAGACCAATGTAGTTAAAGGCGGGGTATAAATGGAACTTAAAAAAAAAAGAAACAAAAGAAAACAGTAGACTTCGTCTCGTATTTTTAAACTCTTCCTCGTTCTCCAATGATGCACTTACCACAATACCCATACTATTTTGAGTCATCATATTTGACGTGATTAGCGTTGACCAGGGGTTGCCAAGCTTTTCATAATGGAGCCACAGTAACCGCCAAAGGATGAATCACGCGTGAAGCCATATGTTTAAAAAATTTGGTTGTTACAGTCACTTTCTCTACCCTGTATAATTTATTAGTGGGTATAAAAACTACCGTTTCTATCTTACGAAAGCTTATTTTTCCGTCTACTTCATTTTAATCGAGATAGCCCGTTGCAGAAGTAGCTACATTACACATTTCGTTATAAATACAAAGGGAATATCGATCGCGGACCGGGTTCGCCCCCCCCCCCATCAAACCCTGCCGTTGATGATACACAAAAATTGACCAAACGCTAGTTTAAGATCCTTCAAAAAACCATATTTGTCGATAGACGATGAAAGCGAACGTTGGACATTAGGTGGGATCAGGCATGTGCATTTCTGAGCAATGCTTCTTCGGCTCTGAAGCACATTAAAATGCGTCATATCGTATCCGGAGCTCTGTTTCGGTTCTAAGCTTAACTTAAGGGAGACTAAATGGCGAAAATTGCCCAGAAATGAAATAAATAGTTTTTGTTATGCCGTCTTATTGTAATTTCTTCTTTAATTTCATATGTGTTTTATTACGTAAGCACAATGCTTATATTTTAAATATACTTTTAAAAAGTTACTACATTTGTCATTTTGCACTGTAAATTCTGCATCCTTTCAAGGAATAAACAATAACTCCTACACACTCTGGAATAATGTGGTAAATTTGAGACCATCTTTTAGGGGAAGTTTTGCTCTACAAATTTGTACATTCGCTTCCATTTATGCCGTCACCACAGCTTCGGAGGGCATTTTACCAACCTACTCAGCGGGCGCGCACGTAGTAGGGAGGGTTGTGTCTGGAGCGTTCTACCTTTGTTGTTCGACCAAGCAGTGGTGCGTGTTAACTGTAGCTCACGCGATGTATACAAATATTTCCGAGATGCATCGGGGAAGAATGGTGTGCGTGTGTGAAGCCGATTGCCATTTGAAGACATTGCTAGGCAATTCTATACAGCAATTGCATGGATAGATAATTAAAATAATATGTAGTAAATGTGTCCACTTGAAAATAAAAAGTATAATGTATTTCCGTTTTACATTGTTGCCATTAAAAATATTTTTTCGTGGATATATTGTGCAAAACAAAGCTTTATTTAGTTATACATTTAAACATGGTTGTTATAAGTGATGAATAAAGTTATTGCTCAGTGTTATATATTCATATGCGAATAGTCTAGAACTATGCACGTAAAACAGAATGTCATTGCATGCGTGAAGGTAGCCAGATACATATAGATACTTGCTATAGGTAGCATACGCCATCTGTGAAGGGCAATAGAATGTCACCTGAAGCTGCGGTGACGGTATAAATCGAAGCGGGTGTACTAATGTTAAATGCACTAGCAGCTTCTATGTGCTCAAGCCATGTGTTATTTCTTTCTTTCTTTCTTTCTTTGAAAATATATGCAATTTTGTTTTTGCTTTGAACAGTTTTTTCTGTGAATGACATTTTCTGGTATAAATGATCCGTTTTCTCTGAAACCATTGAAGATAGCTAAATTAAATTTTAGGATGAAAGCTACAAAGTGGATGTACTAGGGTGCTAATAACATGTTTGGTTTTTTTAAAAGCATAACTTAATAAATCTTAATCAAAATTTGGTGTAATTAGAACAAAAAATATTGAATAAAAGTGCATTACTGTATACATAAGGTACTTATCGACGTCCTGTATAAATTTCAGTCTGATATCTTAAATAGTTTTTGAGATAATGGATCATGAACTTAGCAACAGTCGTCCTCCATGGTGTAGTGGTTACCATGCTAGCCTCTAGTTCCTGAGGTCGCGGTTCAAACCCGGCGGAGGGCGATGAATTATTTCGGGCGTAAAAATCTTAAGCATGGCTTCCTTCGGAAGGGAAGTAAAGTCGATGGTCCCGTGTCGTAGATCTACGGCACGTAAAAGAACCTCAAGTCTAATAAAGAGGTCTCTGAGCAAAATTACTGAATTTTCACGCCTAACAGAATGGGATGCTAAGGACCATAGCAGTTAAAGAGCGTCCATAAAAAAAACTCAATTTAATTTTATGAATTTAGCAGATTTAACATTGGCAGCATAGAGCTTTTAATATCACCTAAAATTTCAAAATTACACATTAAAGATTCAGATACAATCCAATGTCGAGTAAAAGTCTCAAACTAAATTCAGAAAAAGTCAACTTTGGTTTGAATGTCCCTTCCAGAGCAGGTGCATGCAGGTGCTGTTCCGTTATGTGCCATTGTTCAAGAACTGCAAAGTTGGTTGATTTGTCTACCTCTGTGTTTTTGTTAGCACTACAGTGGCAGGAATTTCTTGTTAAGCGCACAGTGACTCACTCCATGTAGCAGAATTAGCAACGCTGCACTAAGGACATTCTAGCTGAAAACTCTTTATTGTTCTGCACCTGCTGATAAAAGGCTTGGCGGAATAACAGCCGGGTAGCTGTAAACACTTTTATTGCCTCATTTATGCAGCTATCATTGGCAACCGCTCGACCAGAACGGACTGTCAGCACAAATCGTTCTGTTCAAGAACACTAACGGTATGAGTTATTTTCTGCGCCAAATCCGCTGTTATGGAAATGGATTCCACTGAAAAAGATATATGTGTGAGGAACGTAAACATTTTATGTATCTGTAGACGTAAAACGCTTTATTACGATCGTTTCTTGGAGCGTGCAGCCATTTGTGACTTCTTTTTGGGGCATTATGTAGCATTAAAGAAGTATGGCTGTGGAATATAAACATGATGATAAAGTCTGGATCCTTAAATACAGGAAGTGACATTCGAATAATTCAGAAATAACATAAACCTTAATGTGTAATAACAGAGATTCATAATATACCTACTGACTATTCCTTTTTGTCTCTTGTATAGGATGAGCATTATTTTACGCGATAGTTCCAAAGACGTACTCGACCAGTTTTTTCTAGGTAAGCTACAGAGGCTAAGTTATCGAAATTGTGCTACATTATGATCATAAGATTAAATTACCAATGTATAAACCTACCTTAAAAACAATAAATGCCTGAATTTAAGTAGTCTTAAACGTTCCTCCACATCGGCTCGATTCTCCTAGCTTTCTTAGCAGCAAAAAGATCGATGTCCCTCGATAAAAATGTCTAGAAGATCTTTTAGGCTCATTTTTACTTTCTCTCCTACTTAATTATAGTACGTAAAGGAAGCACTGCATTGATTTCACCGGAAGTATACGTTTTGATATTCCCTCATGAGTCATGGCATGTCATCAAAATGTGCACTAATCATAAGGTCGACTTTCTGGAGTATGCGCTCAAAATGTATGATTTTTGACACACAGAATTGGTCAGTTTTTACATTTTTTACGTAAAGAACTTCAGTAAATTTCATATTTCAATACCAGGTATATTTAACGTACGGTGTTGGTGCTTAGCAAAAATATACCTTATTCTATTACAATTTTATATTAAATAAATTATTCTTTTACAGTATTTAAATATTATGGAATTATCTAATCATTTATGGTATTTAGAATGTCTTAATGGGGTTTAGCTTCTGCAAAGAAAATATGGTAGTTTTAGACGCCAATTATATCTAGCCTTTTTGTTGTTAAATAATGCCTCTTTAAAGATAGGTACTATCTAGCCAATATTTGCGAGGAAGTGTGGGCCACACTGTCTATTGCTAATAATACTGAATGACCAGTTGCTTTTATTTGCTCTCCTCGTCACAGATTTTAACACTATCAACTATTTCTCGGACTTGACGGTCTACAGTGCTTCCTTTCTTACTGGGTATTATAAATAACTTTATAAATCACTAGAAAACACTTACATGTGGCTTCAAGTGAAACATTCTGAGTTACTATCGTTTGCAATGCTTTTAATGTAGATAGATCTATTTATGACATTATCGTGAGCTGCCATGTGGTACTAAAAAGACTCACTCTTCCGGAGAGCAGAACACCCCGCAAACGTTTTCTCGTCAGAGGCCTACAGTAAAGCTGATGGTCATGCGTCGTAGATTTACGGTACGTAAAAGAACCTCAATCCTGATGAGAGGCCTCTGAGCCAAATTTCTGGTCTTTCTCGCCCAATATAGAATGGGATGCTCAAAACATAGTACTTAAAGAGCATCCACAAATAAAACCCAATTTAATTTTTTCTCAAATCAGAAGTCATTCGTTCTTTCTTCGTGATCATGCAAAGAATATGGAATTTAATAATCTTACTGCCGCTTTATCTATTGCATCTTACAACGAAATGTGTAAATGTAAATTGAAATGCTAATTGGATTAACAAAAAGTAGTTAGAATAATAATTTTTTTTAGGAATAGCTGGTGGAAAATTGGGTAGAGGAAATCATGTGAATGTAACGCTTTGGAATGGGTTTTTTAATTTTAAGAGTCATTTAATGTCTTTTTTAAACATTTAAGGTACAACAAATCCGTGGCTGATTATCAATAAAGCGTACATTATGCCGATATATAGCACTTTTTTGTGCGATTTGAAATTAAATTTGTTTAAACGTATTGTCTTTTTCCATACATTTTTGGCTACTACTTTTGATGCAAGCTGTGTTAAAAATTAGTTTCAGAAGCCCTAGGCATGTAAGTAGCATTTCAATAGCTGTTCAGAATGGAGTAGCCTCTGGCTACGAGATACAGTTAGATAATGGTTAAATTGGCAACACCGGCTATCAGATCTGCACAAGCCATTACCATCGCTCGGTTCGGTTTGAACTGGAACGAAGATAAATCACGCCTCTCGCATTGTTGTGTAGTGCAAGAACTCATCTTAATTGGAGCCCTTCTAGATAGTATCGCATTTCACCGATGTCGCAGCACAAAACAAAGAGCCACCCTGATGGATTACGATATAGATTTTGGAATTAAAATCGCTTTGAATAATGGAAATGGAAACTGTCGTATACAGACAAAAAATATATATAGCGAAGTTAAAAGAAAGGAGATGGTAGGAAGAGTAATGGATTATTCTGTATTATATTTCCAATACCAGACTTGGTTTCTTTTCATGGTCTTCCTGGGCGTCGCTCTTTCATCGTATTCCATTTCTACGTCATTTATCTTTCTCCATGTACTTGAAGATAACGATGGGTAGTGCATTCAGAGCCGGGGGTTCTTTTCTAAAGTATCGAGCGGATAAAAAATATTGGAAGTAAAAGAACAGGCTCTCCATACTGGGTTCCGATTTTATAGGCCTCTTAAACTTGAAGCGAACAGCTGTATGAGATTTTCTTAGAAAATGTTTGCAAAGTAATATTTTCAACCGTAATTGCCTGCTGGTGAACTTAACAGGTTGTATATTTGTGGTGGAGTTTGTATTTCCGCTTGATTACCTTCACTCGTCAAGCCATTCAAGTATGCCACCAGGAGGAGGGGGAAAATATTCACACGACTTTACAGTCTAAAGTACAGTCTTCTCCCGTATGCTAATCACAATGCTTATCTGCATACAAATAATTTTAGTTAGTAACAAGCACCTACCTTCGAGTAGGTAACAAGATTGTATTTCGATTTCGAGATTTCACTGGAAATATATGTTTTGAGGCCCCTGAATAAGAAAAGTATTTTTAGAAAAAGATACCCGTGTGTAGATGTGAGTCTGTGAGAGAGAGAACAGAACAGTATAACCCAAAAACGAAATGTCGGATGAATAACAAACTTGGTATTTGGTTCAGTACCTTCAAAGATCGAAAGCTTTACTGTTGGAAGGACAGAATGGATTTAGAAAGGGCAGTTCCTGTATGGACTGTGTCTTCACTATATCGCAGATAATAGTAAAACCTCAGGTGATACATTCACGTGACTTTCTCTACCCAATATCGTTTATAAGTGGGTATACAAATTGTTCTTACACAAGTTTGTATTTCTATCTGCTACTTTTATTCCAAATAAATCTTTGCTGAAATTAATTTCGTTATAAATAAAAAAAGAGCAGCGACAGTCAAATGTTTAAGCCTGGACGCTATATGTTGCCCTCAAAATGTCGGAATGTTTCCGTGCAATCGTGAGAAACAACTGAACTTTGAAAGGACTTTAAAGAATGTCCAAGAAATGAACCATTCGAACCCTAAATAACGGATATCTCAGAAATGGCTTATACCACAAAAACACTAATTTGAAATAAATTGTGTGTTTTAAAGGGGTCTACATATTTTTGTGTAGTACATTATCGTCTATCGCTTAACGTTCTCCAGTTATACAAGATTATACAAAGTTCCTTTGGAATGAAGAGGACTTCAATCTCTTCCCATAAAATTAAAGCCATACATTTTATTTGTCATGTTAGTATCCCTATTTATCTGGTATTTTAACCAAAATCATTAGACGTTTTTTAGAAAATAAAGATTGTCGAAAAATGTTCCGTGTACAGGGTAGCTGAGGGTAGAGGTATTTACTTGAATATCTGTGTGTCGTACGTTTCGTACTTACCGGACTTTTCGTTTTTGTGTTATGCTGTTCATACACAGATACACACATGGTCATGTTTCCAAAACTGCTTTATTTGGATTCAGGGGCCTCAAAACATGTATTTCCTTTGAAATTTCGGTATTGAATGTTTGGGTGGAATGCAAAGCTTCTAGTTACTATAGTAAGTCAAGTAAAAATAGAGAAAATATTCTAACATCTTTGGCCTTCATTGATTTTTGGAAAGGCTTTTGATATTGTGTCAGTCGAAACTCTGGGAAATAATGGAAAGCAGTTGTATACCCAAGCTTTAATAAGGGTCATTCAAAGTATATAAGGAATACTACAATAAAAATTAAAGCGCATTTTCAACAGTAAGAACTCAAAAAGTAACAAGACAAGGTTACCCTATGTCACACTCAATGTTTACCTTTACGTCGAGAAAGTTGTGAGAAATTGGGAAACCCAACTGGATGTACACTTTATTAGAAAATCACCTTTAAATTTTATGCTTTTTGCTAATGATTTATTAATCCTCCCAGATAACGAGAGTTCTAAGAGAAACAATATTAAAATTTTGTAAGACAATCGCAGTGCCAGTATTAACGTATGGAGCTGAAAACTGGGTTCTTAACAAACAACAACGTGGAAGAATAAAGGTGGCGGAAATGAGTCTATTAAGACCACTCGCTGGCTATAGGCTGAAAGACAGTCTGACAATACTGAAATTCGCGAGATATTAAAACTACAAAGTCTTCTCCATACCAGTGACTGCGCTACGCATCTAATGAGAATGAACAGAAATAACATTCCAGTACGGTATTCTTCCAGTAATTAATTGTTCTTTCCCTACAAGCCGTGTGTCTTATAAGGTTGAAAAGATAGAAATCAGACTGAAAATTTCACTGACATAGCCCGGATTTAAACCACGGATCTTCCGGTTTCCGTCCGGACGCTCAGCTACCATGGTAACATGCCGGCGTTACATTAACTTTTCCGGCTGACTCGCATTTTCTCAAAACATATTTTGAAATGACGTACCCCAATGATTTACAATGTCGCAAGTTCTTTAAGTTCCGCGCTTCATAGTTTCGACCACATTAGGTCAATTAATAGTAATTAATTGTTCTTTCACACAAGACGTGTTTAGAAATGGTTATAAAGATAGAATCAGACTGAAAAATTCACTGATATAGCCGGGATTTGAACTACGGATCTTCCGGTTTCCGTCCGATTGCTCTAACCAACTGAGCTGCTTCGCTTGTATGGCAACTTTACGGGGGGGGGCACTTGTGATCTGCGAACTATATATGGTAGGTCTACAGCAAGTACCGCATTCGACATCTCGATATCACGGAAATACATGCTTTGTATATGCCTGAATAAAAAAGGGAATTTTAGCAAAAGGCCCTCTCTCTCTGAAAAGCATAACCCAAGTGAACAGCATCTTCCTGGGATGCGACACGATTTTTTTTTAAAAATCCCTCCACGTAAACTACCCTTCACACATTTTTAATCTTCACAAAAATGGCTCTAGAGATTTTGATTAAAATAACATAAGTTTAAGACCTTGCATCAGTAATAAATTCTATATTTTAACAATTTTGAACTAATAGCCTCTTAAGTCCTATTCATTCTGTAAGGATAATAATTGCATATATCGTTGTATTACTGGTAAACACAAAACAAAAACAAACAAAATGCACACCTCATTAAAACAAGCAATTTGCCAAGCAACCCTTTTTATGGCATTAATCGTTTTCGAGATATTCACCACCATTGCTTTGAATTTTCCAATGCTTTTACAATTTTTAAAGCCCCATTCACTTATTACTCGTGCTGTCATGCATAGTGAGTATGGAATTTCATAGGTGATGAGCAACCCGCTTTTTAAAGACTTGACCATCGCTTCAGGCTCTTATGCCTCCCCTTTACCTACAAAGAAATGTGTAACTTTCGTTATCTGGATAGAAGATAAAAAAGGAAGCTTTTGTAAAAATAGAATATCTGTAACGGAGATATAAGTATAAACTATAGTGGGTGGAGAAAGCCATGTGAATGTAACTCAGACTTCTTTTGCACAAATGACAGTTAAATGGAATATTTGTTCACATTAAGAATGCTTCTGCTTGGGGAGGAATTATATTGATTGTGAAGAACAGAATGACAATGCTAAGGACTAATGTTTGTAAGGATCATAAAGGCTAAATGGATTAGTAATAAAAGCAAATGAAAGGCGGAAGAGGATCTGCTGCGTGAGGATTTCTCCTGGTGCACAGAAGGACGTTGATGGTTCGGAGTTCCCTAGATGGGTTTACTGAGAGATTAGTGGGAGCAGCTTTCTTTAAAATACCATTGGATTTTAGATCTTGTGTCCAAACATCTCCTGCAGTTTAGTTTATGTGAAATTGCCATGGTATATGGATTAATGACGTATTATACCACGAGGTTGAGTGGGATGGATCAGCCAATGGCGTCTGAGACTCGCGTTCAGGAGATATGGAGTTCTCAAACCTCGAGTTTACAGACCATCAAGGGGTGTTTTGGTTTCTTTCTCGGTGGCTAGGAGTGTGCTGCGATAGAGCCTTACTTATCACGAATTAACTGTTCATATTTCAAGGCTTCGTACACATGAGGCGATTGACGCCGCGTTAATCGTGCGTTAGCGAAACCATTCGACCGTACACATGCAGGTGCTGGACGCTTAGTATCACTATGGAAGCTGAAGAGGTAACGTGTCTGTGTATTCTGTTCATCGGTATAAACCCATAACAAAGCCAGAGGCATCCTATCTTAATTTGAACCGACCCCATCTTAGCAACGTGATATAAATTTAACAAATTTGATGCGGCTACCTTTTCTAAACAACTATTGCTTCTAGGACTGTAGCTTTTTTTTTTTACAGAATATAGTGTATACATTTGTGAACACCAACATTGTTTGTAAATATTGTAACTTTTTTACTGAAATGCATTTTTTTTACTATCTTCTATTTTGTTAAGAAAAAATTTTAGTACTTTAGCTATACTTTTCTAAAAAGAGTAAAAATTGCAAAACGCCCTGGGTTGAAATATTCTTGGCCAAAAAACATAAATAAATAATCCTGCGGCGCTACGCCCGCGAAGGGCCTGGGCCGGCGAACCCGACTACCGGCCTCACGCCCACGAGCGCACGGCAGAGGAGGGCGATCTTCCAATCGATACGGAAAGGTGGCCAGCATCACGCATCCCCCAGCCGGAAAGTTGGCTCGCAGCTCCTCACGTACCTCACGATGCTGAGTGGGCATCGGTCCTATACCCTGGATCTAAAATCCGCACCACCATGGGTGGGATCGCATTCCATGGCCGGGAACCAGAGCAGCACGCTCCAGCCCACTGCGCCACGGCACAGGACATTCTTGGCTATAGTAACAACAATTGGTAAAAAATTCATTTTCAATCTTCAATAGTTACTGAGAAATCCTTTACTGGTTTCTTAAAGGATTAAAGGCATCTTCACGGCTGTTTACGCTTCTTCAACTCTCTGTTCTTATATTCCAGACACTCCATGTTTTAAATGGCGGACCTTTTCTTCGAGCGTGTTAAAGAACTCGGCCCCATGCTGTTATTCACAAAAACTTTAGTTAAAACATCGAATCACGTGTTGATTGCGCGCTAACCAAAATCATGCATTTGGAATGTGTACGCGTCAATGCAGTTCCAGGTATTTTATATCGCACGTTAGCAATCGCTTCATTTGTGTGAGAGCTAAGAGATGTGGAGCCAGGCGCAGTGAATAGTGGTGTGCGCCATATGCGGTTAATGTGTTTTGAGGAGAGAGGTATTTCTACCCTCTTACGTAGACTCTGTTTACTAAAACACAGAACTATTGGGCAATAAAGGTCTGGTAGCATCTTCAATGGACGGCAGGGTTGCCCAATTTTGACCGTGTTTGTCCCTATGTGCGATGATCCATTTTCATTTAATTTCCTCGTATTTAAATTCCCTAAGGACCAAAGAGGTTCGCTGGTATGAATGAGCTTGTAGAACTTGTTTTTGCTTTCAAGTCTTTGACTTGCTAGCACCCGCAAGGACACAAGTCAACACAACTCCGAATAGTAAATCACTAACACCAATATAGAATGTAAACATGGACCCGCTCTCTCCTTCAGAAATGAAGTTCTTTTGAAATCGGATGCCTTACGTATTCTTTCATTTACCTTGGCGTCCACCGTTAGTTTGCGTGGGTGACGACAGATGGGGGCAGGTGTGCGGTCACGCCCAACCACACCTGCTGGCTATGTCACCTTAATAAACTGCATCCCACGCTCAGCCTTAACAAGTTGCACTCATAACCGCCAGGGCCTTCTTTCGCGCTTTGTGCAACATCCGGTCTTTTGCCACTGCCTTCTTTATGGACACGACTTTGCCCGTGATGAAATCAGCGCTTCTGCTCTCGTTTTTCTTAACTTTATTGCTTTAAATCTTTATTTACTCCGTCTCTTCTTGCTCTAATTATGTTCCTTCTCTCTTAGTTTGTTCCTTGCTCCGCATTTTCTTGCAGTGGTCTTTCTTTTGGTACTTTTTCATGTACTGGTTCTATTCATCACCTCCTGAATCCAATGTTTTCAGGTCTGTGAAATTTGGCTGGGTGCTATTCTTATTATTGTCATTGTTTTAGTTTTGTTTCCTTTTCTACTCTCTCTACCACTTACTTACCTAGAGTACCTATTACATTCAATTTAGAGATTCGTTGGAAATACATGTTTTGAGGTCCCCCGAACACAGTATAGTATTTTAGAAAAGCTACCTACGCGTGCGAGTGAGTAGCATGTTTCGAAAACGAAGTGGGAAACTACCAAATTGACGTTTGAGTTCAGCATCTTTCAAGTGTGTGGCACTAAGATTTTCAACAAAATTTCTCATCACAGTCGGTGGATGCTGGTTATGAATGAAATGATAATTTTTGGAAAGGAAACTTGGGAAGGAAACGTTCCAGGCTTAAGTTTAGGGTACCTCTACAGCATTATGACTAAGGAAAACTTGGAGATGGGAGGACGGTCGTGGCGGCATTCGAACTGCAGACCTCCCGTTTACGAGTCTATGCCTTAACGGCTACCCCTGTCGGTAAATACCCTTTAGATATAAAATGTTTCACTTTTATATTTTTTTTTCGAAAAATGCCTCTAACGATTTTGATTAAAATATCATTACGTTTACTTGAATAATAAAACGCATATCTTCAAATATCTAAGAATGGGTTCTGATGTCCTCTTCATTGTGAATGAATTTTGTATATTTTTGTATAACAGACTGTTAAACCGTAAAAGAAAGGCAAAGTTTAGTCATGCTAAAACAAAAACATACAATTTATGTGTAACAACCTTTTTGTAGCATTAACCATTTCCGAGATGCTATTGTTTTGGATTTTCCAATACTTTTACGCATTTTGAAGTGTTAAATAACCATTGTTTCTCAGAGTGTGGAATTTCAAAGCTAGCATACAGCGACTCGTTTTTTTAGAGTTTATTTTCGCTTCAGCCTCGTATATATCCCTTGTACCTGCAACGAACTGTGAATTGTGCATCTCGATTAATATGAAATAGATAGAAAAACAAGGTTTTGTTGCAGTAGTTTGCAGAAAATATATAACAAATAAACGATAGTGGAGTGCAGAATTGCAGACTTTTTTCTCCTTTTTACTTATATAACTCTGGTTATCTATTTTGGCATATTTTCTTCATAAAACATCTCTCGTTTCATCTCTTTTTGAGTAAATGACTATATATACTTACCCGAAAGTAACATTCACACAGTTTTCTCTATGCTTCACAGTGATTCTATAGAAAAGTATAATAGCACCCTTATCTATATACAGCTTGCATTTAACGTTTATGAAATCTCAGTATTATGAATAACTCGCTGAACATGCTAGATTTTCGTCTTAGCGACACTTATCAAACTGCTATTTATATCAGTGCGAAAGGCGAAGGTTAAATTCTTAACCTCTATGATCTTTTGGGCTGAAGACTTGCAGCTTTTTGGACTATTTCTCATTGATTCAGCAGACAGGGAAGGGATATTGTACAGAGTTTTGTTATTATAGGCATAGACTGATAAACAAGTAATCGTAAATTTGTCCATCAACTGTCACGTCATAGTAGCAATTTTTTGGTTCTTGTCGTGGCTATGGCGCAAATGAAAACTTCTATGCACTGTGTTAACCGTCCTAGCATTTGGTTAAATTATCAAAGCAATCTGTTAAGAATTATGTAAATTGGAAATTTCATCATAGGATTGTTGTAATCGAATAATGTAACAGTTAGGGAAAAGTAAAGAAAGTAATGAGGTGTGTTTATAAAAATTATTCTTTTTTGTAACTATTTGGATTTTCTCTGTGTATTTTCCTTGCAAACCCGCAGAACAATTTTAGGTTTGGCTGTGTATAATCAGAGGTTACGTATACTACCTTTTAAATGTTTCTTCAAAGGATTTTTGGTGTAACGCAATCTTAATGCACATATAGACATTTTTGGAGACAATCCGTGCCTAAGTGTGTGTTGCAGATGTTAAGAGCACCTGGTATTAAAGCACATTGTTCCGTTTGAATTTCGCTGGAATGGCAATAAAGATGAATGCTGGGCGGGTTGCAGAACCAGTTTGTCCGGTTATTCGCCCCTACTTGAACCTTACTCCACAGCCCACACTAAGGTGCTTACACTGGAGATTAATCAAAGATACAGGTATTGTGTCTCGGAGTAAACGAGTAATACTGAAAAAGTTCCGCCCGTTAAACTATTCCAGATGTGTTCTTTGTAACGATTTTTAGCCTTGAAGTTCGTTACGTAAAGGAACATGTCAAGACTTGTTGAAAATGCACGTAGTTAAATATTGATCTCGGCCTGTATTGTCTCAAAATTTGGAATAACATAGATTTTTGACGTTCCTAACTGAAATACAAACCTAAATTTCGACACGCATCTATTCATAATAAAACTAGAACTGAAAATGTTATGCTAAGTTTAATTTTTGCTTAATAATTAATACTAACGTGTATAATACTTAAAAAGTCCCATTTTTAAGCTATTTCCCTTTTTTCTGGATATTTGTGTTTGGCTTTTCACTCAAGAATGGCCAAAACAATTGCCAAGAAAGTTTGTGTATAAAAATGTTAAGGTATCCGGCGAAATGTCGGCATTGAATTGTTGGGGGGAAATTGAATACTTCCCCTAAATGGTATTGGTCAGATTAAGTCAAGTGACTGTTACACATCAGATAACCGTCACTTAGTAAATCAATAAATGTTATGTCTATTTATTGACTTTTGCATCAGCAGTTACTAATTGTAACCCCAAAAGCATAAATGTACGAAAGCAGTTCATTAAAATCATTTCTGAATGTTCAAGTTGCTGACAGTGTAACGTACATCGTGTTAGGTAATGTAATTAGGGCGTATCAGCTCTTTGAGTGCTGTACTACAGCTGTTAACAACAACAAACCAGCGGCTATCAGCACAGTAGTAATTGGCAAACGGCCGCAAATCCGTGATATCGTTAGCTTGCGTACGTAATAAAGGACACTTCCGAACAAATTGTTTGTTTTTTCCGAGTAACATTCTGCTTCCATTATAAAGGACAAAAAATTATGGTAGGTTACTGTGTGTTATTTGAGGGAGAGGTTTAGAATATAATATACGCAGTAGTATACCTCAGATGATTCTGTTGTATGCCAGACATCTAATATTGGACAACCCATTCTAAAGAACTGATAAATTTTTAGCCATTCTTACTCGTGGGTATAAAAATGTCCAAATAGATAATTATAATGCTAGTGATGGGCCGAAAAAGTTCATTCGTATGAACTACTTCATTCACAAATTATTGTGAGCCCGGAAATGAAGTACTTCAGTTATGAGGTACTGAAGCCAAACCTGGTGGTATATCTATGATATACTCTTCCAGGTTGCTTTTACAACTGAGGCGTTCCTTAGAACAGAAAGTAGCATTTGAAGTAAGATTAGATAAGTTAGTCTGTGTCGCAACTCTACATTCCAGTTGTCGGTGAAGGGAGCCACGCCGTACAAGTTGTGGGATCTAGTCGGGTTGTACGAAGGTAAATTTAAACTGCCCTGACGTAGGGTGTATACATTTTAAATAAATCAAAGCATATGCACTTTATGGCTGTAAAATTCTTATTTATATAGTCTTTTGCTGAAATCCGTCATTTCGCGAATATCCCATGCAGCTTATGAGAAGTAATGTAAGTTAATTCTTGTACACCATCTGATTGGGCCTCTTAAAACCGGCAGATAGCGAAAGGTTAGGTTAAAGTTACACTATATTCCTAAGAAACTCACAAAGAACCGCGGTAGAATGTGCATTTTCAAATGTTTTCATAATACGCCGTCTTTTCATGATCTGTCTAGGATCTCCGCGAAATGACGGGATTCAGCAAAAGCCTGCAACATATACGAGTTATAACTGAGGTGAGTAAAAAGCATGAGATTGCGCAATGGAAAGTAACTAGGTAAACACTGTCCCAAATACTATTGCCCTGTATCTCTTAACTGTCACATGCACTGGGTATCTCTTGGCTGCTTTCTTGTAATAGGATGTTGTGCGATACAAACTAGTTCCTTATTTAATATGATCATATAATATATTCGAAGAAATTGTCAGATTACATTCTAATACAATACAATAATTACATATCAGTGAATGCATCTGGAATGCATGTAAATTCTTATCAACAAATAGGTAGGAGGATGCTCCGTTTTAAACCTGCCTCTCAGAATGACGAAACTCATGTGTTTGTATCGCTTTTATCGCATGATTTTGTATTGCACAGAGCTTGCACATTAGACGATCAGGGAAAAGTGGAAGGAAAGGGAGCGCGGAAGAATACATGAGAGCGAGGCAAGGTTATAAGAAACAAGGTTTAGATATGCGGAAGGATGCTTTATTGGTTGGTATAATCTTGATGAACGAGAATAGGAATATGCTGCCATTAAACTTCTTCTTTTCTCTAACTTTAGTCCTAGTATTCTAAGCTCTATCTCGCGTCGTGGGTGTTGAGAAATAAAATATTGCTGTTTTCTACCTATCCTATTTATTTACACATCTTTATATTAGCGATGTCGCTAACCTGCTCTGCTGGGCACGCGCTCTAAATCTTAAATTATTGAAAAGTTAACTACCTGAGCTGTAACGAAATTATGCTATCTTCCGCGCCTGTATTGAAACCCAACAATTTTTTCGTCATATACATTAATTTTCTTACCCCTCTGCTGAATGATTTCATTAAACAACTTGCCTTTAGCATAAAAATGTTTTACAATATTGTCAAACACATATTATGACTGCTTCGGAAAATTCCAAGGTCACTTAATATATAAAACCTATGTCATCTCTTTCTCTCGGGTGTCACCTTCAATTTCCTCGCACGTAGTTGAGTGCACAGAGTTAGCTTTCTCTTTACAAGATCTTTAAGTATCATACTAAACACCGT
The DNA here is from genome assembly GCA_030765065.1 of Deroplatys truncata. Taxonomy (NCBI): domain Eukaryota; kingdom Metazoa; phylum Arthropoda; class Insecta; order Mantodea; family Mantidae; genus Deroplatys; species Deroplatys truncata. The sequence continues at coordinate 224,679,510 of CM060975.1, forward strand.
GCATTGATTAAATTTCTTATGCTTATATACAATAACATATGCTGTGTATATTTTAATTTTTTCATCTTATGAATTTTTCCATTTGTCTGCAGCTTTATTATTATTGTTATTCTCCTATAAATATCATGTTTACTTTCTCTACCACGTACCTACCAGGTAGATGAACAATTGCATACCATCCAAGAATTCTATTCGAGATTTCAACGTAAATAGATTTTTGAGGCATCCTAGATAAATAAATAAATATTTAGAAAAGAGTCCGCGCACGTTTTGTCAGTCGGTGAACAGCATAACTTAAAAACGAAATGTATTTAAACTTAAAACTTGGCATTTAAGTTCAGTATCTCCCAAAGATACTAAAAATCATATTTACGTGGAGAATTTTTGAAAATTTTTATTTTGTTTAAAATACCATATATTTAAAATATTTACATAGTAAACAACATATATATCTTCAGTTTTCTGAGAACACCGGTGAAGATCTCTCTTCATTCGCAAGGAATTTCGTATGATTTTATATAACGGGTAAACCGAGAGAGAGGGAGGGAGGTAGAGAAAACGTACTACACAAAAAATGTAGATCCCTTTAAAACACAAGTTTATTTTAATAAATTGTGGTATCGGCCACATTAGTATTGGTTTGAATTTTGCAGTAATTCATTTTTGAAGTGCTGTCAACGATAAGTTGTTTCTCGCGATGTTATGGAAAGAGAGTCATTTGCAGCATGCATTTGAGTATCACTGCACTCCCATGGACCTACAACGAAATGTGTAAAGAAATTATTTCTGCAAAGGCTTTATCGCGATTAACATACATTAGATAGAAAACTAAACTTTTGTAAGAATATGTAGAAGCTAATAGAAAAATAAACGATGATGTGTAGAGAAAGTGATGCGAATGTAACATAAGATTTTTACTTTCTCTACTACGTACAGTAAGTAGGGGAAGTATTGCATTCCACTCAAAAATTCGATACCGAGATTTCACCGGAAATACATGTTTTGAGACCCCCTGAATCCAAAAAAAAACATTTTTGGAAACATGTCCGTGTGTGTGTGTCTGTCTGTCAGTCTGTAAACAGCATAACTCAGAAACGAACAGTCGGATAAACACCAAACTTGGTATTTAGGTTCAGTATCTTCCAGAGATGCGAAGGTTTACGTGAAAATCCCCCTACCCCAGATTACCCTTTACATGGAACATTTTTAGAAAATTTTAATTTTCTCAAAAATGGCTGTAACGAATTTGATAAAAATATCATATGTTTAAGATATTTTAATGACAAATGAAATGTATATCTCAAATTTTCTGGGAATGTTTCCAAAAGCATTCTTCATTGTGAACGACTTTTGCATAACTGGTAAACCATAAGAGAGACAAAATTTTACTACACAAAAAAATGTAGATCGCGTTAAAATACACAATTTATGACATACATTTTTTTGTTGAGTGAACCATTTCCGAGATATTGCTTGTTATTCCCTTAAATTTTCCAATACTTATACTTTTTCTCAAATTCGTTATTCAATTTTTTTTTGTCCTGGTAATGTAAAGAAAATGGAATACTCCACATAGAACCAGCGCTTAAAATATTTGACTATCTCTTAAAGCATACCGATTCCCCTCGCATCTACAAGAAAATTAGCAATAAGATTAACATCTCGATATCTCGATTAACATGAAGCATATGGAGAATAAGCGTTTGTAAAAATAGTTTGTACAAAATTAGAGAAAGTCATGTGAGTGTAACACATCAGATTTTTTTCTTTAAATTTATCCTTTATATTATTTTCCTATCAGACAGGCTCACCCTTACAAAGCTTTAAACATTTAGTCATAAAAGATCTGACAATACGCAGCTGCCGAAAGTGATCGGATCTTTCATTTATGATACAGTTTCAGAAAGCAGGCTAACAGGGGATAAACCACCAAGCATCCCTCTTCAGTTTCAATAGACCGTGCAGTAATAAGGGGGTAAAAGCTTTCCGTGTAATACACAGCACATTAGCTCTAGTATTGTTCCATCTTTTATCATTTCTCCCCTTTGTTGACGGTTACATTATTTTTCTCTTTAATATCTGGGTCAGATTTCTATTTTACGTCCTTTGCTGCCGTCTAACAATTCAGCGAGTTCTTTTGTTCTGCGACATAAAAGATAAAGTGTAAAAAAGTTAATTCCCAGATTTAATTTCTGGAAACCATAGTCGACAAATATGAAGAGAAACCATATTTGGCTACGAGTTAGACATTGTAAGGGTAAGTTTGTATTCAGCTGGGAGCCTAGTTCCTTGTATATTACTGATAAAAAAAAAGCAAAACAGGCAATAACTAAGTAAATCGGTGCTTCGGTTTGGTGAGTTGTGTGGTGATAATTTACAAATGGGAAACCATTTTTGTTGTTTATGATCATAATTTTGGCGTGTCGTTAGATTTCTATAATTTATAATAAGACTGTCGCATCATAAATTTATTCATTCCATTTCCACAGCAAAGCTAGAGGCGGCATCGGGTGCATTATAGACGGCTTCGTCAGGTGTTTCTGAAAATTCATGGGCGTCTAGAGAGGGATAGAGTGCCAGTGTTGTAAGTGAAGTTTCTCAGCGCTCTGAAAGGGAAATAGACAAATGCAGCGGACCTTGAACTCACAATAATTGTACAAAAAATTGTATTGTTGATTTTACACAATTAACGGCGATAAAAGCTATATTTGGTTATTGTGATTACCATAGCATTATCACAGCAGACAATTGCGTTGAAAATTAAGTGGGGATTAATATTGCTGCATGCAGAAAGCGCCCCAGAATGTTAGATGTAAACTGATAATTTCCTGGCAAGCACAAGTGAAACGGCTAACATTAAAATCATTGTAGTCACCGTTAGGACAAGCATTTTTATATTTATATCTGCTGTAACGGTTTGCTTTGTGTGCATTACATTTTCTTATGTCTTATATTTTTATTGGAAATTACAGGAAATGTTATATTCCACAAAAAAAAAAATCGAAACGGAATTTTTTGAAAATTTATGTTTTGAGGTTGTAAAAATGGGGAAAAATTAGGCGAAGCTTTGGATATGAGAGAGAGCCCAGATTAATCTAAAAGAAAATTCAAATAAATACCATGTTTCACATTTGTTATAAAGTTTTAGATACAGTGTCAAGATTTTCAGAAAAATTTTCTGTTTTTATGAAACAGCTTTACTTGTTATAGCCTAAAAATGACTCTTATGACTTCAATTAAAATATGGTTTTAGATTTTGATATGGCGAACATAACCCTATCGCGAATTTTCGGTAAGTAGTCAGTGAATTTCTTCATTTTGCTTCATTTTACCGAATTTTGTAGAACTGGCAAATCATGAGAGGAAGAGAGAGAGAGAAAGAAAGAGAGAGAGAGAGAGAGCGAACACATTACAAAACAATACAGACCTCGTCAAAATATAGGTTTATGTCAATTAAAGCTTAATGAAATATTGAGCATTCCCTAAGCATTTCCACTTGATTTAAGTTTCCTCAATTTTTAGGGCATACACTTTGAGCCGTAAAGTGGTCGTTTTTTACAATCTCAAAATGGATGTAAAAATGTAGGTCTTTATCATTATCAATCATAGCCCTGTATTTTTAGCAGTTGTCTATTTAATGCTGTAGTGCATTTAATTGAAACAATTTCTCCCAAATAGCTTGATAGCTTGAAGGTTTAAGAAAATGTATGTACTTGAAGGTTTAAGAAAATGTATGTATGTATGTATGTATGTATGTATGTATGTATGTATATGTATGTATGTATGTATGTATGAATGTTTTGTAGAGTATGAATGAAAATAAATAATGAATTCGGAAGGTTATATGGCTATTTCACAGATTTTTCATTTTTATCACTTTCTAAAGATTTCATTATTCATTAGCACAGAACTAACAAGGGAAGTACGCTTAACTCCCATCTTCGATCACAACTAAACTTCCACTGTTAGAGACAACGAGAAGACAATCGTTTATATGAAGAGCGTAGTTTGGCAGTTGTTTTCAAGCTATGCTAAGCCCTTGGATTTCTTAAGTAATTATGCATAGTTTGAGCACTTCGCGCCTGGAAGTTATGCAGCTTCTCTAGCGCGGCTGGAGAGTTCCTTAACAACTTCGTAGATGTCTCCATTTCTGTCAAATTTGGAGCGGCATGTTGTTATAGACGTGCGGAATTCACGCTTTAATGATGTAGATAAACTATTAAACATTGAATGTGATAAAATTAAGAATAATGTGTATAGATTCATCTGACAGCAAGGCCAGAAAGGATAATAACTCTACCATGTGAAATTATTATGTTTAGTTCTTTCCAGATGCAACTAAATACTTATTAACAGAACAAGAATTCCTAGGAGAGTAGGCATGCTGAAGAATCTCGTCTGATTTACGGCGAGAAATTCACTCAATTTCAGATATGAACTCTCGAGTGGAAATGAAAAATTTCTGAGAAGATGCCAGAAATGTGTGGGTAGAGAAAGAGATTTCCAACGTCTCTTATGATAAGGAATTGCTTATTATCGTTATAACTGTGGGATAGGATAGGATTAGCAGTGGAGGGGGACTTAGCACTTCAACCTACGCAGAATCTAAGGCGCTTCCGGGAGGGAGGGAGGGATAAGGTGAGAGAAGACGAGGCGGACGGATCAGGAAGCACGACAGGCAGAGGGCAGAGTCCCTACTGTTTACATATTTAAACTCCCCGGAGGGCAACTGGTGTAGCCGGATCCCCCCCCGTGGGCTTATACATACCCTGGGAGTCGAGATTCGAGACCATCCCCCATTCTGGGAGACGAAGGTTTTTACTCCGAGCATCCTTTTCCCCTGCCATGCACACGCCAAGACCTCCTGCCGACACTTGCAACCCTAAAAAAGACCAAGCAGATGAAAGGTGAAGTGAGAATGGAGGTGAAATGGAGGGACAGAAAATTCCGGAGATGTAATGATTCTTCCCAACATTCGCCTAGGGAACCGAGGAAACCCCTTATAAAACCCATGGGAATCGAACCTACGACCTCCCGAATGGGGCCACAAACGTTACCGCCTGAGCTATACCTCTCGATGTAATTGTAACTAACTATGAGAATGTGCGCGGTTGCGTGGATAATAAAACTCTTATGACGGGAGTGAGCTGTAGCGGCGGCGCGCAAGCTGCCGTTTGTTGGCCACGCTGACAGAAGAAGGTATTGTATATGACGCATTACATTCATATGACTTTTTACCCACTGTCGTTTATTTTTGTTTCTATAAACCATTCTTACAAAAGCTTACTTATCTTCTTCTTGTTAATCCAGATAAAGCCCAGATATGGTTTCACTATACATTTTGTAGGTAAAAAGGCAGAAGCACAGTCAAGTTTTAAAAAGTGGGACGCTATATGCCGGCTTTGAAATTACATACTCTTTTCATAAGCACAAAAAGAAAAAGGGGGGATACGAATAACCACTTTTGTTTCAGTAAGTTGCCTGTTATGTAACGTTATTAGTGCCCGTAAGTTCAGGCATTTATTTTCGTTAAAATACGCAGGCAAAACGGCACTTAAAATACCGAAAATAGACAGTAACATAATTAAAATAGGCATTTATTAAAAAAGAAAACGGAGAATAATGCCACTCTTTAGTAATGGAAAGAGCTATCTAAAGTGCTAATAATTTTCAAGGCTTTAAGCTGCCTTTTTATGTAAGGTGCCGACATTCCTTTTATAGATTCTGCTAATTAAAGAGCTTAATTGAATCGCTTGAGGAGGTAAGTTATCACTGCTTGTAAACAAATAAGTATATTGAATTCTTTATGTACTTTTTAAAATGTGTCAATAAGCATAGCGAAAAGACTTTAAGCCTTAAAATAGGCAACATAAGCCAAAGTAGGCAAAATAAAAACTGGGTCTACCGTCCCTAAATGTACGAAACATGTTTATATCTGATTAACTCCCTATTATATCCATCCAAAAAGAAAGGACATTTTGCATAACTAGCGGGCACTAAACATTATACAACCTTCATTCATTCAGCTATTTGTAAAACAGTTCAAAATGTAATTTTAATTGCCATGTAAATACCATAAACATGTTATTTTAATGAAAATCGTAAGCAATGTTTGAGAAGATAAAAAATAATGAACAAAAATGAATGCAAAAGGAGTAGGTATGTTGGGGGAACTTTACTGAACATCTTCATCTGACATCCCTTGAAGATGCTGAACTTAAAGTACGTGGTTTGGTATTTATGCGACATTTCGTTTTTGAGTAATGCTGCGCACACACATACACACACGCGCGCGCACGCACACACGCACGCTCGTCTATTTATAAAACTGGTGTTTTGAATTCAGGGACTTCAGAAAGTGTATTTCCTGTGAAATCTCAATATGGAATTTTTGGGTGGAATACAATACTTCCTACACTTGCTATACGAGTATATAAGTAAATGGTAAAGTAAAAATAGAAGGAATACACAGAAGTTAATATTATCTGTAACAACAGAAGATATTAACAGTTTCAGCTTCAAATGTACTGAAAAGGGTTTTAATCAGTTAATACGTTTTATTAAGCTTTTATAAAAATAAAAGTCAGTGTTGTGAGGATAATTTCTTACATCTTTTCCTTTGAAACAAAGGCTACCTAGAATTGATTACGATAACCAGGCATAGGAATTTCTAAGCATTAAACCCAGGACGAAAGGAGAAGAAATTGAATTGCTACTAGACTTGACGCAGTGACGTCGCAGGTAAACTAACCACCACCATCTCCCATACAGTCTGTTGGCTGTTGCAGACAACACTCCCAGACTGTTTACCTGCCGATGGTGACTAATGGTCGCTGTTTACACTCCTTGTGTTGACGTATGGGATTGAACGTGGATATCTTGACGCCAACTGCTTAAGAATTCCTATGCCTGACGATAACGATACAGTTGGCTGCATCGCGATTCCTCCTCCTTATCACTTACGTTGCTTCTTGAAAGCCTTGCTTAAGCGAGCAATTTGACTGCACCAAAGAGCATTTGGTTGATGGAAAAATGATCTAGCCGTAACGTATATTTATTTATATGGACAGTATGAAACAATAAATAAGAGTTTGTAAAGTTACTTCTTGCTTTTACACTTAGGTACGAGATATATGTAACACAGGGGAACACCTAGCACACTGCGACCTACATAGATCTACTGTTACTACCACCCCAGGAGGAAGGGATGAAGTTAAGGAATCACAGAAGGCTACATGCCGCAGGCAAACATGCCACATGACGCGCGGTGATCCCTAACAGTTCCAGGCTCGAAGACGTGTCCCACTGCGGGAGCTACGACCCGTCGACCAAGTAGCCATCTAGTGCCCACAGGGAATACATCTGCGCCATCTGTCCGACACCGCATACACCACGAAACTAGAAACATACCTGAGAAGGAAACTGAATGAAAGGGAAATGATGGAAAGGAAATAATAGTAGATGAGAAACCATCCAGCATTCGCCTACCGACAAGTGAAATACACGAACAACAAGGTAAGCGAGCGTTCGAGGGAAATCGAACTCGAACCTCCCGAATGAGAACCTCACGCGTTACCGCGGAGCCAACTCGATCGGTTTTGCACTTAATAGCTACCCCGTCCATTTTCGCGCATGCATATGGAGCTTTAACATGGTTTGATAGTGGAAATCTCAACATGACTTGCCTAGCGCTGTAAAAGTTATGACCAGAAGGCACAAATTGCACCCCCTCCACGGTACTAAATCGTCAGATATCGGAACTGCAGTTCTCGATTAAGTGGCAGTCCTTCAGTTTGTCACTGTCAATTCGATTAGACACGAGTTTTGCTGCTGGCCATAGCTCTTGCTGCCATGTACCGTTTATTGCGACCATCTCGCCCAGAGCTGGGATTAGCAAACACGCTGGAGTTACGACTGCTGCATAAAAGTATTACTGTGCAGTAAATTGTAAAAGATAAAGCGCGACTTGCTACCCTGGATTAGTCTTTTAGAGGGCATTTGTCCAATATGGGCGGTGCTCTTTATGGGAGGACCACACGAAGAAAATGTCAAACCGTCTCGTTGACCGCAATGAGACTGCCGGAACCAGCATTTTTTGCAAAACTGAACATCTGCAAAAAACTGTTTCAATAAACCCCTTTTTTTAAAATACTGTTACAGAACTGGGGTATCATTCAGTGCAGATAAATGTTCCAATAGCACCAGTACTAATTCCAATAGCCCATTATTTCAAAATCGCATAATATGATATCATTGAGAAGAATATAAATAGCTTTAAATTAGCTTTTTTATAGAGCAAAGGTGTACGAGGATGTGGTGCTTCTGGCAGAATCCAAAAATGATCTCCAATTGTTGGCATATAAGTTTCAATTAATAGCCAACAGATATAATTGTAACATTTCAATAAATAAACCAAAAGTAAGGCATTTATTGGTAAATAGGAATTAGATTTAAAATCGTATTAAACAATAAAATAAGAACTTCATATTTCCAATATTTAGGATGTGAATTAACATGTGATTAACTTATCTAGAAAATAAGAATATAGCAAATAAAATATCATAATTTCAGGCAATATGTGGAAGCATAAAAATAACTTTAGTCCGGAAAACAAGGAATGATACGGACCATAAAAAGAAACCTTAGGTCGGAAAACAAATAAACAAACAAAATTGAAACATACAAAACAATAGCCGTCCCTACGTTGTTATGGAAGCGAAAATTGGAAAAAAGCGAAAACTCCTGCATAAGGTAAAGTGGTTTACATGAGCGGCTAGGATATGAAATGAAACTTAAGAGAAGAATTTTAAGATAAAATCAAAGCATATAACATGAAATGTACAGAACATTTAATGAGAATGAGCAACGAAAGAACACTGAAGGGAACTTGCTTGTACTATAATCCAGCGGAATAAGGAATGTTGGCCCGACCATTTGCGACTATGCTGGAACAGCTGCATAGCCTAAACCCTGATGAGGATGAGGATGAGGATGATGATGATGATGATGAAAAATAATTGTAGCTTGTTTAAAAACAAATGACGCATTTCATGCCGGTAGTTGACTAACGAGCGAGATAGCGAATTCACATTCGGGTGAATGCTTACAAGTAATCGGCGACTCGAATAGCAAAGTTGATGTAGGAAATTTATGCAACGTAGCTATATCAGAAGCTGAGATTTGTCGTTAATTCTTTGTATGAATTATGATGTTATGATTGGACTCTATTTTTGTATACTTTTTATTTAACCTTTACAACTTGATAGTTGTAAAGATTAAATTTATTATTAGTGAGGCCTTCATTCCAATAGGATTAACGTATTCCACTGTGATATTTTGCATAAAATCTCAATGACGTTTCTCAAAGCTGTAAAAAACCACGTTATTTCTACCACTTCTCCTACTACTGTCATTCCAGAGAAGTAATTTGCACTCGTCTACCATTTATTATGCCAATGACAGGTACAAATGGAATGAGTCATATCTCAGGAAAATTATAAGACTGCGCTCATATTGTAACAAAGTCGATTTATTAGTCATACAGTATTACGTACAATGATTACTTTGCCGCCTTCCTGTACGCTGCCCACCAGGAAGAAAACAGTCTACTACTGCGGTTTGCTAGCATCGGTTAGAAACGAAAGTCAACTACGGTGGCTCGCGACGTGCAGATACTCCGACCATATTGAAGCGACCCGAACCTTCCAGCGTTCCAAACGACTTTCAGCAAACTGTCATTAATGAACTTCTCAAACAATACTCCCCATAACCAATAAGCGTTTATTGAAATCTAATCCAGGGTAGCAAGTCGCGCTGTATGTTTTACAATTTACTGTACAGTAATATTCAATTTTTGTAGATGTTCAGTTTTGCAGAAGTCTCACTGTGATCATTGAGGCACTTTGACATTTTCTTCGTGTGGTCCTCCCATAACGAACACCGCCCATATTGGACAGATGCCCTCTAAAAGACTTATCTAGGGTGAAAAGGATTATGGTGCTTCACGCTGGGAGCTCCGAGGGATGCGTAAAAGACTGTCTCTTTTCATCCGGGAAAGACATTGGTGATGGCCGATAGTCATGATGATGCAGCATGTTTGAAGAGTGGTTTATTAGTAGGGTAATGACAAACCTGCCAAGCAACGAAACATTAGTAATTCTTTTGGGAAATGCTAGCTACCATTCACGCTTAAAGTATATAACACCTATAATGCCTAATAAATAATAACACTAGTCTGCAGGACATCGGATGACTGAAAATTTATACGTGATTCTAACTCACGTCTTTATGCTGATTTCAGAACTGCTTTTAGTTTTTTTCTATCACGTACAGTTTTTTCACAATTTCACTTCGAAATATAGAGATATAAAGATATTGCTTCCGCCAGTACACATAAAATTGGGCTTGATGACGCAATTTGTAAGGACTATACCACAGAATGGGCCCTGCTTCAAGTACCTGTTCAAGAAGTTTCCCTTCATTACACAAGACAAATTAAAGACTAGAATTTTTGTTAGCCCTCAAATAAAGAAATTGATGAAGGATGGAGATTTTGAGAAGACAATGAATGAGAGAGAAATAGAAGCATGGACCGCCTTCTGATCAGTTACTGAAAACTTCTTAGACAATAACAAAGATCGTAATTATAAGGCCATTGTCGAAACAATGTTGGAAAATTTCAAGAAGATGGGTTGTAACATGAGTGTAAAGGTGCATTTTCTGCATTCACATATCGACTACTTTCCAGAAAATCTGGGACATTATAGTGAAGAGCAGGGTGAACGTTTTCACCAAGATATTAAGGAAATGGTGAGGAGGTGGAATGAAACTATGATGGCCGACTACTGTTGTATGTTGCGGAGGAACAGTCATCTTCAAGGATCTGCAAGGAAGTCAAAGAAGAGAAAGTTTGAAAAAAATTAAATGAAAGCTTTGGCTTCTTGTTTTGTTAAAATGTAGTCATGAAATAAATTAGGGGAGTTCTTGAGAGTATTCTTAAAATGTTTCTTGAATAAAAACTTACCTTGTGTGAAATAGTATTTGAATACTTTTCCACACTCATTAGTAAAATTGTCAAAACATTACTTATTTTGTGTTAAAACCTGACGTTATAGAAAAAAGTGGAAGTTATTTCTGGAATCAGCATGAAAACTTGATTCAAGAACACCTACTTTTAAGAAATCATTTGAATAAAGTTTCAAAATGCAGACTAGTGTAATGTTATTAAGCATAATAGTATTGTACTAATATTAGTTGGAATAAAATCATTATAGTTTTCTACCGAATATGATATTTTTCTAATTCCTTTATTTTAATTCTTAAGCAAAAACCCAGTCTTTTGCGGAATGTTGCTCACTTCACGTGTTGTTCTGAGAGAGAAAGACAGTCTAGAAAAGGATGATGTTAAGAGGTTGCAACTCTTCTGAGGGATCAAGGAGGGAAGGTTCTGTGTAGTAAAACGTTATAAGGGTTTCTCAAAGAAGGACGCCGAACTGCATATGCGTTAACCAGACAGACTCTACTAGTTGACTATGCATATCACACTATTAAGATGATTCAGGATTAAAGATCCTTCATTTTTGTTTCTCTCCCCGCTATCTAAATGTGTTGTACTCTGAATCTGTATATTGATATGATCCCCTAACATAAAACTGAGCCAAAGGTCATCAATTTTAATTACTGAAATCAAGGATTTTTAATAATGATACTAATAAGCATATAAAGGGTCTTTCAACAAGAGTGTCTTTAACATGTGATAGCTGCGGTTTTTATTGAGTTACAGCAGTCATTTTTTTCATGTGGTTACAGTTGTTATTGACAAATAGCTATGGAACGTTACAGCATTCAGCAACGCGTAGAAATTGTGAAAATGTATTATCAAACTGGATCATCTGTTTGCCAAACCTTCCGTGTATTGCGTGAAGTTTACGGTGTGCATAATCGTCCCTGCGAGAGAACGATTCGGCGTTTGATCGATAAGTTTGAAAGAAGTGATTCTGTCAGCGATCAAAGAACGCCTGTACGTAATCGACGTAAGCGCTCCAACGAAAGCGCTCCAACGTTCGTGAGAGTGTACGCGAGAACGGAAACAAATCAATTGCTCGTCGAACGCAAGAATTGGGGCTTTCGCCGACAACAACTCGGCGAATTCTGCATCTGGACTTGAAGTTTCACGCTTACAAAATGGTGTTAACTCAAGAACTAAAACCCAACGACCATAGGTTGCGCCGTGTATTCGCTGACTGGGCTTCGCAGCAATTGGAAGCTGACCCGGATTTTTAACGAAAAATCATTTTCAGCGACGAAGCCCATTTTTGGATGGATGATTGTATTAACAAACAAAATTGCGGCTATTGGAGCAATCACAATCCAATGCAGATTCAAGAACGACCACTTCATTCCCAAAAGGTTACTGTGCGGTGCGGATTTTGGTATGGTGGAATCATTGGTCCATATTTTTTCCAAAAGATGAAGATGGAGAAGCTCTATGGAGAAAGATACCGGCTCTTATAAGGGACTATTTTTGGCCTCAATTGGACGGTGTGGATCTCAGAAATATCTGGTTCCAGCAAGAATGTGCCACATTTCATACTGCTCTCGAAACAATCGATCTTTTGAAGGATAAATTCAGAGGTTTCATCATTTCCCGTGGTGGTGATGTTAACTGGCCCCCCGAGGCCATGTGATTTAACGCCGTTGCATTACTTCTTGTGGAGTTATGTTAAATCTCAAGTTTATATCAACAAACCAGAAACAGTAAATGATCTAATGAATAACATCACACGTGTTATTCGTGAAGTTGGACCTAATTTACTTTCTTCTGTCATTGAAAATTGGGTCAACCGTATACGCACAACCCAACGAAGTCGCGGTGGTCGCTTGACTGATGTTCTCTTCCACACGTAATGACATTAATTATGTTCCAAAATAAAGAAAGAAATAAACCTCTATCATTTATAGAAAGTGTTTTATTTAAGTTCAAAGATAGGACACTCTTGTTGAAAGACCCTATATTTAGGTAATATCATCTCGAAATATGCAAAATATCATGTTCTATCGTTAATGAAAAAACGAGGCAATTATACCAGTACACTAATAAAAATTTAAAATTAAATATGCATACAGATATAGAGCATAATAAAGCATTTATGTTACTTAAAACACAAAGAAACTAAATTCCTTGAAAACTGGGATTTCATTTCGTTTCGTTTCGTTCGTGAATGGGTAATAAGTGAGGTGATGTGCTTCGAGTAAAGTTAAAGGTTTTTGATGAGAATGAAATATAGGAGCTTGTAGATTTAGGGGAAAAAACAGGTAACGCCAGATCGAGCGACAGGCCAGATCCACAGCTTTTAGTAGTACATGTGAATTAAGTATTTGAAAACAGCCTTTCATCAATAGATGGTTAGTATCAAATCCTAATTAACCTAAAGAGAGTTTTAAATAAACATGTTATAAAACAATCATTTACAGCCATGTTAATTATATAAACATTTTAAAAGCAGTTTTGAATTCAACTCCACAAGAATAGCTCTTCTCATTCATAAGAGACATTTTTCATAGCAATTTTTATCCATTGATACGAAAGTAAACAAAACTGATATAGCAATTCGTGTTTTATTGAACCCTTTACCAAGACAATAAGAGAGAACCGAGTGGGATGACTCCGGTGGTAATGTCTGTGGCCCGCATATGGGATGACCCGGATTCAAATTCAATTGGCCGACCAATGTGATTAGGCCTTTTTCCCTCAGTCGCCAAGGTAAATATCGGATAGCATATTTAATGCCACAACCCAAAGTTACACTGTAACTCTAAAACAATAGTAATTATAAGAATAGATGGTAATAGCGAATGCGCTATGCACTAAGGTCTCTGTGGACATGTGTCTAAGCTGCCATTAACCCGTCACAGAAGCAGAGGTACAGTTGTAAGGCACCAAGTCCTTTGTGGACATGTGTCAAAGCTTTCATCTATGCACTAAGGTCTCTGTGGACATGTGTCGAAGCTGCCGTCAATCCGTCACAGAAGCAGAGGTACAGTTGTTAGGCACTAAGGCCTCTGTGGACATATGTATGTCGAAACTGTCATCAACCCGTTATAGAAGCAGAGCTACAGTTGTTAGGCACGAAGGTCTCTGTGGACATGTGTCGAAGCTACCATCAACCCGTCACAGAGGCAGAGGTACAGTTGTTAGCCACTAAGGTCTCTGTGGACATGTATCGACTGCCCTCACCCTGTCAAGGAAGCAGAGGTACAGTTGTTAGGTACTAAGGCCTCTGTGGACATATGAATGTCGAAACTGCCATCAACCTGTTAAAGAAGCAGAGCTACAGTTGTTAGGCACTAATGTCTCTGTGGACAAGTGTCGAAGCTGCCATCAACCCGTCACAAAAACGGAGGTACAGCTGTTAGAAACAAAGGCCTCTGTGGACATATGTATGTCGAAGCTACCATCAACCCGTCATAGAAGCAGAACTACAGTTGTTAGGCACTAAGGCCTCTGTGGACATATGTATGTCGAAGCTACCATCAACCCGTCATAGAAGCAGAACTACAGTTGTTAGGCACTAAGGCCTCTGTGGACATATGTATGTCGAAGCTACCATCAACCCGTCATAGAAGCAGAACTACAGTTGTTAGGCACTAAGGCCTCTGTGGACAAGTGTCGAAGCTGCCATCAACCCGTCACAAAAACAGAGGTACAGTTGTTAGAAACTAAGGCCTCTGTGGACATATGTATGTCGAAACTGCCATCAACCCGTCACAGAAGTGGAGGTATAGTCGCAATGCACTAAGATCTCTGTGGGCATGTCATTAAGAAAGATGATATAACACAAGCATGAGACCTAGAAGCCTAGCTGTCCATCACACTCCTAACAGAGTCATCGCGGTATGATTACGTAATTAAAGCGCCATAAAATAAATAGAGAAAACAAAATTAATAGACAGATTCTTGTGTTATTGGAGCACGTCAGTGCTATAAACTACCAGCGAGTCAGTGTTAAAACGATCAAAGAAAGCGATTAGACGGCATCAAAGGAAGCAATTTACATTAATTATCCGTTTTAAAGGTCAGTAAGTAAATCAAATTAATTACAGCTCAGATCGTTATAATTCTGAAAATATTTTACCGTAATTTAAAATTAATAATGACATACGTCCCATTCACAATGAGACAAGAATAACTTAGGCATAGAAGCTTATTTCGTGCTATCTTAATACACACGTTCACATTGGCTGATGTTGACATAAACACGGAAACTTATAACGTAAACGCAGGAGTTTGCAAGCTCCAAGCTTCCATGTTTATGTATACGTCGAATCTAAGAATTAGCCAATCAGAGATCGATACCTCATACACTTCTCATCACATGATCATTCTGCCATTTCACATCAGATTTTCCGTTCTGTGTAAGATCACTGACTATCTGTAAAAATCGCAGTAAAACTAATTGTGATATTAGATGGTTCTGTTTTGTGAACTCAACTTCCTCTAAAGGCTCTTGTTTATTTTGACTAATGTACATAACCTCTTTTGTCGTGAGTTGCCGGTGGTCCCCTCGCAGACCGCCGTATTAACTCAACTGTTGCACATGCTCTTGCAATTGACTTCTTTATGTTTCCATTTGTCTTTGCGAAAACCAAAATATCGCGTTAAGTGTATGCTTAAGCTCTACGTCATTATGTTATTGTTTAATTTTCAATGTGAATGGCCCCTTAGCCTATTTATTCCCTTATGTTCAGGAGAGATTTATTGTTTATTACCCTAAGGCCATCCATATAAACGAATATATTTTGAGCAGTCCATAGATGATTTTATACACATAAAATTAATTATATTTTTGTAATGCACTTAAAACTGCTTTATACAGCGATAATTTCAGAAATTTATATCAAATTTCGGAATTATTAACAATAACTTGTTATTAATTGTCTGCAGTGTCAGATCACTTGCTTCCTTTTTATTTTAAGTTAGTTGCACCTCCCCACCCCCGGTTTGGGAACCTATGGTCCGCAAAATTATTTATTTTGAACTTGTTCAAAGAAGTGAAAGCGATTTGGAAAAGACTGCTTGTGACAACATAATTACTAGGTCGCAAAACAGGAAATGTGTGGAGTTGAAGTTTTTTTCTCCGATAGACATAAAGGTGTAAGATACGTGTTAAAAACTCAGTATCCGGAAGTTGAACATAAATTTGACGTATGACATTTGTATAAATGTCTAATGAAAAATTAAAATGATAGAAAACTGACGATGTGGAATGTCAGTATAAATAAATGGTGGGCTGCGCAAAATTGCAACGAGAACGATACCACATTAATTGAAAAATTCACATCAATTCCTCATCATATAAAAATGAACATAAAGAGCTAGGAAACGGTGAATGGAAATCTTGTGAGCATAATAAATTGTTGGAAGAAAACCAAAGAAATAAAGGCGAATCAAATGCCTATGATGCTGTGAAGAAAATTATTTTTTATAGCACGTTCTTAAAAGATTTGGCGCATATTCCACATTATATACATACTGGCAGTTTAGAAAGTTATCACAGTCTTCGTCTCAGATGTGCTCCGAAAAGAATACATTTTCATGTAATAGCCTTCAACTTAGTTCCATGATAGCAGCGCTAGATCACAGTTTCAATATATAAAAAAAAATCGGATGCGTTACACTCACATGACTTTCTCTACTCTTGTACAAACTATTTTTACAAACACTTATTCTCTGTATGCTTCATGTTAATCGAGATATCGAGATGTTAATCTTATTATTAATTTTCTTGTAGATGCAAGGGGAATTGGTAGGCTTTAAGCGATAGTCAAATATTTTAAGAGCTGGTTGCTATGTGGAGTATTCCATTCTCTTTGCATTACCAGGACAAAAAAATGAATAACGAATTTGAGAAAAAGTATAAGTATTGGAAAATTTAAGGGAATAACAAGCAATATCTCGAAAATGGTTCACTCAAAAAAAAAACCTATATGACACAAATTGTGTATTTTAACGAGATCTACATTTTTTTTGTAGTAAACTTTTGTCTATCTCTTATGGTTTACCAGTTATGCAAAGGTCGTTCACAATGAAGAATACTTTTGGAGACATTCCCAGAAAATTCGAGATATATATTTCATGTGTCATGAAAATATCTTAAACATATGATATTTTAATCAAAATCGTTAGAGCCATTTTTGAGAAAATTAAAATTTTCGAAAAATGTTCCATGTAAAGGGTAATCTGGGGTAGGGGTTTTGCTTGAAAACTTCGTGTCGCATCTCTGGAAGATACTGAACCTAAATACCAAGTTTGGTGTTTATCTGACTGTTCGTTTCTGAGTTATGCTGTTCACAGACACACACACACACACACACACACACACACACACACACACACACACACACAGACTCACAGACACACACACGGACATGTTTCCAATAATGTTTTTTTTTTATTCAGGGGTCTCAAAACGTATTTCCAGTAAATTTAAATTTAAATTGAGTTTTATTTATGGACGCTCTTTAACTACTATGGTGAAATCTCGGTATCGAAATTTTGGGTGGAATACAATACTTCCCCTACTTACTATACGTAGTAGAGAAAGCAAGAAGACTGGTGTTAAAACTCAGTACTCCAAAGCATCTGGGTCTTGGATCATGAAAAATAAATACGAGGAATCTAGCGAAGAATGGAAACTGCTGATAATGCGTAAAATAAAAAAAATAAAAACCTCTGCACGCACGTTGTGTGGATACATTACCGAACGCAGCAACTGATGTGTCACTACCAAAGAATATAGCTCCCACGCTTTGACCCCCATTAGAATTACTACGATTGAAGCGATTCTAAAGTTTTCAGTCAACATAAGAAGGTTGGTTACAGGCACGTTATACAATTTTTAGTAAATAAATAATAATAATAATAATAATAATAATAATAATAATAATAATGGTGGAATTTAAAGCTTACTATTTTAATTTGTGTGTTTATTAATGACCCTTGAAGCCTACATATAGTTTGCTGGGTTCTGAAACATTTCTAATTGTAAACACTATACATGATGGTATGACAAATTTTTTTCTGTATTCAATAGCAGTCCATGAATTAATCCGGCCGTAAGTTGTTTGTAGCAGGAATATCGCCAGGTCTTATTAGCAGGATTGTTGATGGTGATTAATTTCTTTTTAGCTCAACCTTTTGTTTTTAACGCTAAATTATGTCTCAAAATATTCAAAACATTACTATATATAACTAATTTGTGAAAATTGGGTTGCTTTGTGATGCAAAATCACTCTTCATCAAGTTTGTGTTTTCATAGTCTAAACAACATACACTTTCCTCATTCATAGGTATATATTCCTTACATTTACACCAATGGATGGAACCAGCACGAGTTTCGTGTTCACACCGTCTCGTAATCGCCGTCGGAATGGTGTAAATCTTCAAAATCGCTCTTTATTGGTTCAATTGATATGTTCAGATACCACGTTCTCTCATTTTCAAAGAAGATGTTGGACTAGTGTTTATCACCTAGTAGGTATAAACTGGATTCTGAAAAGTAATTGGCTAGTTTTACTAAGGCGTAAACTTGTCATTTAAAACACTGATGCTGCGTACGTCTTGTCCGGGTGCAGTGTGGCTCTTATGACGTCACGCGTCTACTCAACAACAGGCCGTAACCGGATAACCATTCACCTTTGGATGGTGAAACTGTGTGCGTTGTTATTTACTCCTGACCACAAATAAATAATGTGGTGAATGAAATATTCATTTTTGTGTTTCGCTCCCCTTTAATTCATTTAATAATTTGGTATATTGGTGTATTCTTATGCTGCCTATAATTGCACAAGTAGATACGGAGAGTAGGCGAAAAATGGACAAGATATACAAAAACTCAAACACCTTTAAACGTCTTTGAATAACATTACTCTTAACGCAATGCAGCTGATGCGCGACTGAGCTTCAAGCGGTAAACTACGCATTAATCAACAATTCTTAATATACAAATGAATCAATATATTATTTAAACTTATTTCTTCCTTGTCTTACGAAAAATATAATTTTCCTGTTACTCTTTGAATATATTTAAGCAAGTTACTCTTTTAAATACAGAACGTATTTATAGTGCAATAAGCGGTCTCGTGCATTCAGCAGCAAATAAGAGAAGACTTGAAGTATGTTGCGGAGTAATGTAAGGGGAAACTGGGTTTAGGGTTCCACCCAGGCGAAGTCCCAGTTTCGAAAATGTTGAGAATTCGTTGTTCGAATGTAGAAATACAGAACCTTCGTTTCGACCTATGGCCGTATTACGGGAAATAGCCTAGCACCGTTTCTCTGTTCCCTCTCCGTGTGCCTGCTAATCAGTCTTTGTATAGATGTTGATACGTTATGAGTTCACTTGATTTTGTGACAGTGTGTTAGTGCTGTTATGTCAAAAAGTCTGTATACTTATTACTTCACCTATGATTCCTATGTGAGAAGAAGCTCTTGTCGTGAGACGGCGATGTATATAAACATACCATGCTGTTCGTGCGCCTCACGGAGAAACGAAGTCCAACGAAATCTCTGAGAAACCATGCACAGGAATTTCGCAAACGTCGGGTTGTAATGCCTCTTAAACTTTTAAAACGAAAACCAGAATTCAGAAATTGGAACCACACGATTAGAGTTAATTTCTGCAATGGATGTTGAATAAGGTTAATGATCGCTGTATTGACCCACATTATTATTATTATTATTATTATTATTATTATTATTTATGCACGAAGCATGGGCTTATTTCCATGTTCATGAAGACAATCAGCGTTAGTGCAACTTTTCTTAAAAGTTATGGGAGATGTGTGGCGTCACAAGTATATTATTTCCATCTTATATGATGAAGGTATGCAGTTACAGAGGTTATAACTATTAATAGTTTTTGTATCAGAAATCTGTATGCTTTAATTTAAGATGCTATGCATATCCTGTCTGTCCTGCGCCGTGGCGCAGTGGGTTGGAGCGTGGTGCTTTGGTTCCCGGCTACAGAATGCGCCCGGTTTCGGTCCACCCGTGGGGATGCGGTTTTAAAGTCCCGAGTATAAAGATCGTGCACATTCAGCATCGTGAGGAAAGTGAGGAGCTGCGATAGGCAGCGACTCCGACCTCGAGAACCTACATTCCGACTGAGGGGTGTGTATACGTTGGATGATCGCCACCTCTACCGCGCGTATGTGGACGTGAGGTCGGCAGTCGGGTTGGCAGGCTAGGCCTGCATGGGCCGTAGAGCCATGGGTTTTAGTTTTTTTCGACATATCTTGACTCGCTGGCTAACAGCAAGCTTCCCGGTGCTAAGATAATTCCCGAAAAGTCCACGTATCCAAACGAAGACTCAGTAAGAAGCTTCAATCATTTCTGTGGCATCAGTATCAAAAGATAACATACGAAACGACGGTTTAATCCCTTCAAGAAATCTCGATTAGTAAAGGGTGCAGAAATTAATAACCTTGAAATGAGTTCTTTGGAGCACATCATAATCGTGGGTGATACGCTTTCAAGGCGGTATAGCAAGTGTCTATGAAGATGCACATGTGTTCCTGGTATTCGTATAAGGAATACTCAAGGACGATGATACGTTTAAAATAGCATTCCCAAATGGCCATGATGAGGTTTGACCCAAAGTTACCGTAGATGGATTAAGTCAAGGTTAGTTGCCTAATGGAATGCAGGTAGACTGCAATAATACTTTAGCAATTACGGTAGAATAGTAGTTTTAGATATTAGATGATTTCACTTTTTCCAAGGATGTAGATAATTATTACTTCTTCAGAGCTTTGCGCCTGCTATTACAGGCTGTGTTTATAATGCCGTAATTGTTTATACATCATTAACATTAGTACCTATGATTTGCTCCTTGTTTTTCTTTATGTGAGCATGTTCTCAATGCTGACTGAAGTGGTCAGCAACAGGTGTACAAAAGCAGTGTTATGTTTCTAGTCACGCAATGATAATTTCCTTTTTTTTTTTTTTATCAAATGCATGGAGTCAATAATACTTCGTTATTCAATTGGTGAGTAAGGAATGCAAGGAATTTTAGTAGGACTCTCCAAACGTATAGACGAATAGCTTTTAAGAACACCTTGGTTGCCAAGTCTCGATTTGAATACAGGGTAATTATCGCATCCAGAGGCAGTGGAAATCCCTTATCCGACAGTTTGCCTCCTCCATTTTTCCATTGCAGGAGATTCAAAAGCGGCATCGTTTAATTTTTTATTCTTTAAAATGAAGGTTGTACTTCCACATGATTTGCACTTTAATTGTGTTAAAAGCAATATTTTACCTTTGCTTTTGAGGTTAGCCGTATGGTTAGGTGTTGTTTTATAATCAGCAGTTAGTACTACCAATGATGCAAAAGGCATGGTGGTTTGTTTGTAACATAAGTAGACATAGCTTTTATGTGTGTAGACTATTTTTAAAATAGACTGTATAAACATCACTTTAGGCTTTAAGCTTAATTAGATAATCGATAATCCCGAAATCTCTTCGGTATGTAACGTACCCTATTTATGATATGCTATGCAAGGGAAGTAAACGCAGAACTTTTAAGTAGGATTGCGAGAGGTCTGGTGTTAAAAGCCAGTATAATTATAAGTTATGATTGAATGTCATATTTTCTTTGCCTGTTTGTTTAGATCACTGACTTATGGCCGTAGAATTTTTGTGCCCCCTCTGGAGGGAAATTAAAAGTTGACGGCCTACTCACATAGTGCTTCTGCTATGTCCACACCTCTAATCTCAAGTCTC
Organism: Deroplatys truncata; assembly: GCA_030765065.1. NCBI lineage: Eukaryota > Metazoa > Arthropoda > Insecta > Mantodea > Mantidae > Deroplatys > Deroplatys truncata. The sequence goes on from CM060975.1 coordinate 224,701,288, forward strand.
ACTTGAAAACTGTTGAAAGCTTTTCGTCCATACCACGCATGCGCAGTGTCCTGCGGTTCAATATTCGAGAAATTCTCAACCTATGTTCTATTTATGTAATCACTTCCAGCGGTAGCTTATTATTATTATTATTATTATTATTATTATTATTATTATTATTATTACGTCACTGTGCTGTCTATGATAATCGATGAGCTTTGTACCTCACATTATATCATTTCACTTCCATCTTTGCATCTCGGAATGAACCGCCATAAGGTATCTATAGACGGCATCTTAGGCAATTCTTCGATTTTTCATCATGAGTTCGTTAGTAACAAAAACGTTAATAACACTAGACGTTAATTAGACAACCAACCAGGTAAATTACGACGATACCTAATGCTGTCAAACGTTTCAGAGTTGTCATTGTTCTGCTTATCAGGGCGATCTTATAACAAAAAACTGCAATATGCAAACAACTGTGTTTTGTTTTCTGTATTGCCCATGCAACATAAGTGTAACTAACGTATTACTTTTATATAACAGACAATCTCTTTGGAATTCATGATAGTTTCGCACCGATCAGTCGTTTCAGCGCAAAAGTATGTTAAAATTGTAGCTTCAACTGTTTGTTTTAAATGGATATTTTGTGAGTGCATAATTTAAAAATCCTGTGCCTTTTGTAGTTTTATTTTTGGGGAAGGGTATATACTTGCTTGCGTATATAAATCCTGGCTCTAAATATGAGGAGTCAGAAACAAAGCAAAGGCAGTTATATCACGGACGTCCTGAAACCACTATTAACCGCGCCAACTGTACAAGTTTAGGTAATTCATATCCAAAGACATACAGTTGATATTTTGCTTGAAAGACGCATTTTGTATACCTAGATTTTGACCATAGCTACAAGAGTTAATGGTTATTAAACGGTTGATACAACGCCACTGGATAGTTTTGTGCCAAAGTATGTTTGCAGGTACATACACATTAAAGTAAGGAGCTACATTGTTCCTGACAGGCCAACTGTACAAAGGGCGGAGCTACTGGATGTACGGTGGGTGGGAAAGTGGTTTCTCTTTATTATGATATTGCTGGAGCAGAGAGAAGAATGTCAATTGCATACTTTGCTAGAAATGCCAGAGCCCGTGCGTGCACCTTCACCTCCAATACACGGCCACAAGCTGACCCCGACCCTCCAAAAATCGATACCTTTCTGAGACTGGATTTGGCTACATCCCCGGGGTATCGGCCTCAGATATCGGGTTAAGTACCGCTTTCAAATGAGTTAATTTGTTCGCTCTTCCACACCATTTCCTATCACTTCATAATACCCATCCCTTTCTGGTCTTCACTACCTCGTCTCCATTCATTGTCACATATACTTTCTATCTTATTTTTCTAGCACCTGATATTCACTGCTAACAGAAAGGACCAGATTCGATGCCAGGCGACTCGGAGGGTTTAGGAATGTTATTTAAGAATTTACCTGTAATTTTCAATTTTGTGTGTGAAACTATGTATGCTATGTAAAAGACCGATAGCTATTATAGTTATTTTCTAGTGTATAAAAACATAAAATTCAATGCTTAACCGGAATTTGAACTGAATCTTAGTTTTTCCGTGCTGCTGCTCCAACTACCTTAGGTACCATAGCAGCATGCTGGCACGATAACCGGCTCACATTTTTACCGGTAAATCACAGGACGTTTTCAAATTAATTTTGAGGTAACATCCGAATCTAGACTTAATTCACGTAAGTACTTTAAATCCCGGGTTTTATAGATTATCACCTTTAAGCCGTGGTTCAAATCTCGGATATGCCATTGAATTTTTTCAGTCTGATTTCTACCTTAGCAACTTATGCCTACACACGGCACGTGTGAGAGATTAATTAAAAACCTATAATCCTTAAGATTGTTACACCAGTGCTGATGTTCATGCCCTAATTTTTACGAGTGAAACATAACGTTTTCAGCAATCCTAGCATTTAAATTTATAATCAGCTCCAAAATTAGATAATAACATTTTCATGTTAGCCGAAAAAAATGACGTCATGATTTCATAGCGACATAACTTGCTTAGTTGTTTTCAGTGCCAGGCCTGTTTTGTTTGTTTAGTATAAATTGAATGGCGGAAACAGTAATTCATTTGAAATTCATTCATTTAGAATTGAAGTAAACTGAAGCACAACTAATTCAATAGAAACAAAAACGATCATATTAGAGGGATTATGACGAACTAGGCAAATGCAAAAGTGTTGAGGATGCTACCATAAATGTGTAGCAAGTCAAAGAGTTTTAATCCATCTCTAATCTTTCTTTGCACTTCAGGTTTGCAGCGTTTCCACTGTTTTCGCTCATTCAGCCAAGAACGAAAAGTTTGTTGACAGAAAACTATGTACATAACCGTATTAATAGCCGGAATAAACAATTGAATTTATAGTGACAGATGTTTGCATATCGATTAATGGAGATTTCAACAGTAATATATATATATATATATATATATATATATATTACTACAAGTATATATAATGTAGGCAATAGTATAAGGCAAATCTTTGAGACAAAACGTAGGTAATCGTTTCCATTATCAATCAACTCAAATAAAAAAGGAATCAAAAGGAGACTATTTTACAGAAGGCTTTAGAATTTTGCAGTTTAAGAGGGAACTAGAATGGAATGGAATAGAATGGATTGTAAATGCAGCCTGTTCAACAGAGTTATTACGTCATAGTTGCTAAGCAACCATTATGGCTCCCTTGCTAGAAAGACGCAAATGCACGACTTTGACCAGCATAGCAACGTGTTTATAGTGATTGGATTTGCATAACATAATTTTATCCAAACTATAATACCAGATTTTATGGTTCATATTGATTCACTGCTCCACTGAAATAAACTGCATCTGAAGATTGTATAATATGGTCAAATAATGTTTATATAATTCTGCTGTTTACCTGAAATTGTAGAACTACAATGTATTTTATTCGATTATTGTTAAATTAAAAGCTTTGTAAAAATACACAGAGTAAATTTCTAGGCTTGAAAAATCCCGAGGCTCGAACCATGCATTCACGGATGTCCGTGCCGATGTTGTACCACTAAACTACAGTGAAATGTCTAAGGCGCATTTCATTTGATTCATGTCTTCCGATAATCCTTCAAGGCAATCCCAAATACTCCTTAAAGGCAGCTTGCAATGTTGCAAGTACTTTTCATTTCGGTCTTTTATATTTAAACACTGTAAGGATTAATTTATATAAACATTTTTAAGTGTGAATCAAGTGTCCAGCTTTAGTGTGCATACGGCCGCTATGAAAGAGCAATTATGGAAATTCTAAATCATATCAATTAGGTTAAAATTTATAAAACAAAATTTAAGTATTAACAAAGATAAAACAAAGCTTTTAAGATCAAGCCCATTGGATACTCATGGCTTTCTCACTGCTTATCCTTAAGTGATAAGTCATGCCCGGATTTCTAGATTTTAATCTATATTTTTCCTTGCTATTTAATTATCGCATTTCAAGATATGTATTCGTTTTCACACTTTCTGGAGCAGAATATTCGAATTTCATTACACCTAAAAAAACCTAAATGAGGGGTTGACACCTAAAATAACTTAAATAGTTGTTTTTCGTTTTCGGAAATGAAGAATGTAATTTTCAAATTGAAACTCATTGTTAAATATTTGCACCATTTATAGCCAGTAGATAGTTCAAATTACTACAGTTATGCAGCACATGTGCACATGTGACGTGGATGCAGCTGATAGAAGGTCAGGAGGAGCGTAACCTACGTAACGAGGTCGCCTCCAATTGTTCACCGAGAGTACTTTTCTAATGTAATTGTACAGTGAAACAATGCCTAAATCACATTTATTGAAAAAGTGGATTGCTGCAGATCCACACTTCACTTTTGTCAGTATCAGGCAGTGCTGCCTACATGTTGAAGGCCGGAGGGGGGTATTTACAGTCCTTCCACCCGACCATGCTACAAGTTACGTGCTTGGCCCACGGCCTGCACCGCCTTGCAGAGGAAATTAGAAGCCACTTCGAATGACGTGAACAGCTTGATATCTTCGGTCAAGAAGGTTTTCTTAAAAGAGATAGTACCGGCAACCTCTTCCACCTGGGCTGGGGAACTTTGCTGTCTGCTGCCATTTACTATGCCGAGCGTTTAAAAGACATTAAAAATGTCAATGAATTGGACGAAATAGAAGCTTCTGCATTGCCAAGGATAAGAAATCACTCGAGTACCCCACTCTTTGCCACTTCCCTTACATATATTAAGACGCATTTTTGTTTTATACCAGAAGCTATTCTCCGGTTGGAAAGTACAACTTTGTCACTGAAAGATGCTCTAGATATCATTGGCAATGTTTCCAGTAAAGAAGTACCTGGACCAGTGGGAGTTGCACGTTCTTCGAAGTTGCAGAAGATTCCTCAACGAAATCCTGATTTTGAAGATATGAAAATAATCAATTCAGTATTGCAGGGAGAAAAGTATACAGGAAAACTACCCCTAGAACCTACTGCACTGGCATCTATATTCTACGCTCCAATGACGTCATGTTCCGTTGAAAGAACGTTTTCTTCATTCAAGAATGTGTTATATGATAATAGGTAATTGTTTACGCCAAAAATTTGAGAATGTATATAATTATCTACTGCTAGCCAAAATATAAATCTTACAACTAAGTATTAGAAAAGCAAAATTATTGATACCCGTATTGATCCACGAAGCAAAACAAAAAAAAACTATTTTAATCAAGAAAAACCTAAAAAGCCTATTTTAAGCATATAGGGAACCTAAAATGAAGATTTATTCCACCAAATCCGGGCCCTAGTGATAAGCCGCGACTGTTCACTGTTGCGTATTAATCATGACTGGGTTTGCGAAAAGAAGACTACACTATTTGTTTGAAATTAGGATTTCGTTCCCTTTTATCAGGTGTCTTTAGAAACGAAGATTTGATCCAAGATGAAATTTAGGGCTGTCTTCGGGTTGAAGTTTTGAGCCATCGGCACATGAAATAGAAGAAGCAGGCAACATCACAGGAAGCGAAAATATCGAACATGTCCATGCACCAAATACAAAGTCGGCCACCAAATCTTTTAAGCACTCAGAAATTTCCATAAATATCGGTTAAATCGTTTATATTTCTGAGAAGCACACCATCTCAGATAGCTTCCTGGGAAACCTGAACGAAATTCCAGTTTCGAACGAATGGAGTAATCCATTTAAGTAACGGGTGCTTTTCGAAATGTAAGGGGTGAAGGAATTTTGAAAACATTCTAGGTGTGCATTAACACCAAGATGAGATGGAACATTTAGCATGTTGTTATTCGCAACTTGGCTTATGTCTTGCAATAAATGTTCATAGTGCAAACCTGCCTTGTTTTACATTTCCCTGCTGAGTCCATAAACAGTCACCACTTTGTCGTTAATATGATTCCTTTCCTTCGCAGTTTTCTATTTTAGCCAATATATAATGTAACAAACAGTTATTATTGTCTGAGTGAACTGCGCAAGTTATTCTAAACGTCTGTATACACACTGAGACGCTGTCACCAATCTTCACCAGATTTTTAAAGGTATTGTGGTATTATTATTATTATTATTATTATTATTATTATTATTATTATTATTATTATTATTATTATTTAAGGCTGTGCTTTAACAAGGGAGGAATGGTAGTAGGAGGAAGAAAAATAAATTATATAAGGCTTACTAATGACTACTAACAGAGGAGGAAAAAATCTTGAGCAACGTTCCAAAATGCAATGACAATTACGGGATGAAGATAAACGCGTTAAGGAAAGAAAAGTGAAAAATAAGACTATTGTTATTGGAAGAAAAGCAAAGAGGATACATTTGCGAATATGAGATGAGGTAGTGGAGCAAGCAGACAGCTTTAAAACTTGGAATGTAGCATAGATATTATGACGAGCTAAACAAATATGTGCTCGAAATTCTAAATACTTGCCATTATTTCAAACTATTTGAAATTCTAAATAATTGTTATTATTTCAAACTATATGTTAGAGTTTAGAGAGTGGTGTTGCTATATAAATATTGCATAATTTCGGTAAAATCGTAAAAGCCTATCTGCAGCCTATCCCCCGATTAAGCCCACAGCTTCCTTATATGTTACTGCATAGGTATATCTATAGGTTGCACAACGGAGGGGGACACCTGGCGCACTGCGACCTACGTAGATATATTGTAGCTAACACTCCCAGGAGGAAGGGATGAAGTGAAGGAGCTACAGGAGGATACAGTCAGGCCACAGAGATGCGTCCCTGACAGTTCCAGACTCGAAAACTCGGCTCACTGTTGGAGTTGCCCAGAGAGGGCGATGAACCTCCCGTCGTCTAAGAAGCTCTGATGTTCACGGGAAGTACCTACTCTTTACTTTGAAAGCATCCACGCCATCTGTCTGGCATCGTCATACGCCACGAAATCTAGAAGCACACCTGAAAGATGAGAATGAGAAGGAATGAAAGGGAAATGTGGAAAGGAAATGGTGATTGATAAGTAATCCACCCCAGCATTCACCTACCGACCAAGGAAAAGCAGAAAAAACTAATTTCAGAGCGAGCGGTCGACGGGAATCGAACCTGGGACCTCCCGAATGAGAGCCTTACACTTAACCGCGGAGCCATCTCATTCACTTATGTTACTGGATTGTATTGACTAAGGAGGGGACTCGGCACTGATCCAGAGTGTATATTATATCTAAACCACAGGAGGAGGCGTGTCCGGGAGGAAGGATGAGGCGAGAAGAGAAACCAGGTGCCGGAGTCCAGCAGCGACGGTACAACAATGACAGGTCCGTAAGTTTCCAGGTAGAGACACTGCGGCAGACGGACAGGCAGACTGGGGATCCCTCCCCACACAGAGAAGGACCAGTGCCCCTCAAAGGGATTCGGAAAGCCGAGGGACGGAGAGGTTCACAAAGAACTTTCTTTCTCCACGCCACGCTGCACCGAAACACCATCGCGAAACTTCTGACCCTGAAAGAGACCAACGGAATGAAAGAGAAACGAAATGGAGGGACAGGAAATTCGGGGAATGAAAGAAGCCACTCCACCCGGAAAAACACCCGAAAAAAAACATGGGTCAGAGTGGGCAGTCGCCGGGATCGATCCCGGGACCTCCCGAATGCGGGCCACAACGTTGCCACCGCGCGAGCCATCCCGCCCGGTTATGTTACTGTAACTAGCGCAATGTAAGATCATCTCGGTTAATCTATTTCCGTTAGAAAACCCTGTAGAAGCTTCAGAAACGAGTTGATGGCGGAACTACCAACTTTCTTTGTTATGTTTCTGAAAATGCACTGGAAATCGGGAGGTTATAAAACACAAATGTGACTCATCCCAGAGAGATTTTGCCAGATTTTGAATTGTCAGACTGAACCCACGTCAATCGCAGTCCATACCGAACGTTGTGTCTGCCACTTCTCAGCGTAGCTCCGCCACAAAAAAAGGTAAGATTCAGAACCAGGGGGAATGCTGTCTGCGTCTGTTAATAAACTATAGAAATGTATAACTTTAGTGAATTCAACACTCTTACCTCTGAAGCTCCTGTACACTCCTCGCGTCCCGACAACGGCCGTTATAGTACAGTGAGCCAAAGGACTCAGAACCGCCTGCGCGGTGTTTTTCCTGTCCGCGTCCTCGGCGCTCGTTGCCGTCTGCCGCTATCATAGAAAGGCGCGGATGAAACCATACAACATTTTTAAAACTACTTTTAAAGGCTTTACTTACCAACTTTACGAAAGGAGATGCTGAAACTGGCCACCGTTGTTGACCGTACATTTTTGATACCCCTTTAGGAATCTATCCATCACTCGCCGTAGTTCACGTTGAGAAATGCTGGCAATTTCCTGGCCAATATTTTGTTTTAATTCTTCCAGGGTGTGTGGGTTTGTCTTGACACTTGATGTTTTAAGTTACCCCGGAGCGGTGTTTTATGAACAATATTACCGGCTGCGCGGTGTTTTTCCACTGGGCGTGTGGAAATATTGTAAAAACATGCTAACGCACGCTGCTATAAACAAAGTCACGCTGTTGTAGTTTTGCTGTGCAGTGTGAAGTGCAGTTTTGAGTTGACGGTGATGTGATGTAGTTCAGTTATTACGAGTTATTTATTATTTTGTCCTGTACTTAATCACAAAGTATATTATGGCTCAGTACATGTTTTCTACTGCACAGCGTGTATTTATTTATGATTCGTATGTGTTAACTCGGTCAGCTTGCCAAGTGAAAGTACGATTTGCAGAAAGATTTCCAGGTGTAAAAGTTCCAGGCCGTACAACAATCCATGAACTTTACAGTAAATTTCAGGCCACAAGAAGTGTTCAGGCTATGAAATCTAAAATACGGCGTTCGGTTCTTACCGAAGAAACATCAGACGACATCGGTTATCTTTGGAAAATCCCCCTAAAATTCCTAATGGATAGTTTCCTAAAGAGGTGCCAAAAATGTATGGACAACGATGGTAGCCAGTTTCAGCATTTTCTTTCATAAAGTTGGTAAGTAAAGCCTGTAAAAGTAATTTTAAAAACGTTGTATGGTTTCATCCGCGTCTTTGTATGATTAGCAGCAGACGGCAACGAGCGCCGAGGACGCGGACATGAAAAACACCGCACAGGCGGTTCGGAGTCTTTTGGCTCACCCTGTATAACATGGGCTGTTGTTAGAGAATGCTGTAATAGATAAATAAGCATCATCTGTGGACCCTTGAAGAAGAAATACACGAGTTTTCAGTGGAATTCCTGTCTTGGGTGGGGAATTGTGGTTAGTTGACTGACAATATAAATTATTATTATTGTCCTCATCGTCACCTTTTATTTATTTTAAACTCTCTAGCAAAGTATATCAAAGAAACAATTTTAATATCAAGGCACATATTAAAAAAACAGGGTCAAGAGGGATTATCTACGAAAATCAGATGTTGAATTGTTCAAACTATATTTATTTATATTAATGTTCGAAGTATAAGGCTATGTTTTTGAAAACCGAAAAGAAAACTGTGCATCATTTTCTGCTCAGCCAATAAAAAGCGTGAAAGAGTTAATAGAACTTAAGAGGGAATTAACAAAATTTCCCTGACTATTCATACCATCGCATCCGCATAAAGTTCCCTTGTTTTTCTGAACTGAATGGTGCAGACTGATTTTTTTTTTTAAGCAACGCTTTTTTAGAATGTAAATTTTTCCGTGAATGGCTGTTGCTAAATAGGACGCAGTGCTAATGACTTCTGCTTTATTTCAGTTTTATTATTATAGCCACGCTCTGAAGCGAATGGAATACTAACAACGTATATAATCTAAGATAAATGCTGCGAATACTTTCCTGTGTTTAACCCTCAACACAACGCTGCGCTGGTATTTTCATTAAGGGTGGGCTAAGTGCAATTATACTGCGCAGTAGGATTGAAATGACGTGTTTTCTTTTGTCAGTAGATCATGGCGAAGTGAAAGCGGTTATTCAGTCTACTGTGTATTTGAAAGAAGTCTTCATTTGCAATATTATGTTACGGACTTTTATTTGTTTTAAGGCATTGTGAGCAAATATTAGGAGTGTTTTCTCCGAAACAAGCTCCTGTTTATTATTTCTTGCGCGTATAACCTGGAAGCGTTATTTTTATTATTCATATCTAAAAAATGAAAATAACAGAGAGCAGAAACACAAGTGTAATTTATTCTTTTAGCTTCATTACTTAAGGATGATACAGACGATAAACGTTGAAAATTCAATCTGACTTGCGTACACACTTTTTACGTGGTTATTGGGCTCACCTCATAGTAATGAGTTGTCAACGTATCATGCTTTTTTTCTTTTTATTGGTCTTTCATTGTGTTTTTATATGTTCATTTTATTATTATTATTATTATTATTATTATTATTATTATTATTATTATTTTAATGTATGCAACGTTTTAAAGGGCAGATACGCCCTCGTTACTGGCTTTAAACCCTTTTAGGTATTTAGGCAGACAAAGATCATACACTCGGGGAAAGGGACTCGAGTTACTCCTAGGTAAGGTCCATTTCTAGTCGATTTGTAAATTTTAATAACAATTCCTCTGAACCTCCAAGATGAGCGAAGCGTCTAACAGATGAATCCAGGGTCATAATCAGCCAAATAAAATGATGGATCTTAGGAAGAGAAGCTAAACAGGCTAAATACCAAAAACGGATGCTATATAATCACATCTTACCGAAAATATTACATTGATTTTCAATTTGGCAATTTTATCTCGTATACAGAATGTAACAAAAACGTAAGGCACAAGTTGCAGAACACATTCCTCACACGTAGATGAAATTATGTTATATGGAAATGGGTCTGGAAACGCTTTGTTTCCATGTTACAACTTATTTTCTCCAACTCATTAATCATGGGAAACGCAACACGACAGAACGCTAGAATCATGGGGAACATGCACTCTTGTTACGTTGTCATTATCGTAGATGCACCGCCGTGGTTTGTGTTACATGTCCCTGTTGCCATGCGACTTACGTCATTGCTTATTTACAGGTAACATCAACTGTTCCAGTGAGCAGTACGACCTTGGCAAGCACACGGGTTACTACGTACTAGTAGAGTTGATCGCAGACTTTGCTCGTACAATGACAGTGTACACAAAATATGCAGAGATGGCAGAGGGCCGTTTTATGTATGGATTAGCAGATGGCTATGACACTTGCGCTCAACGTTTGTACCGGGAGAGATTTCCAGGACGAAGTGCCCCGACAGGAAAACGTTTGAAGGCATTGATTGTCATCTTAGGGGACATGGGGCATTTCAGCCTGATACTCGCGACTGGCGGAGGCCTAGAAGGACGAGGACACCGCAACGGGAGGCGGCAATTCTTCAGGCAGTTGACAATCCTAGTGTCAGTACAAGACAAGTAGCTGCAACAATAAATGTTGACCACATGACTATCTGGCGAGTGTTACAGAGGTCCCGCTGTATCACACCATTTACAGCGTGTGTAGACACTATCAGCAGCTGATTTTCCTGCACGGGTACGCTTCTGCGAATGGTTTATGCAACAAAGTGTCAACCCTAATTTTAGCGCAGCGGTGCTGTTCGCAGATGAGGCATCGTTTCAACGAGACCAGATTGTAAATTATCACAATCGGCATGTATGGACTGACGTCAATCCACACGCAACTGTTGAAGCAAGTTATCAACAAATATTTTCTGTCAATGTTTGGGCCGGTATTGTTGGTGACTGCTTGGTAGGGCCACGCGTTTTTCCACCCAGGCTCAACGGACAAAGTTAACATAATTTCGTAGAGAATGTTCTACCTGATCTGTTAGCAGATGTGCCTTTAGGTGTACGACAAAACATGTACTTCATGCACGATGGAGCACCTCCTCATTTTAGTATTTAATGTCCCTCGGCTTCTAAATAACAGATTTGGTGACAGATGGATAGGTAGAGGTGAACCAATTGCCTGGCCTCCACGTTCCCCGGAACCAAACCCACTGGGCTATTATTTGCGGGGGCATTTTGAAAACTCTTGTATATCGAACCCCTGAGCCAAATGGTCGGAGTCTCCGTGCCCGTATTATGGAAGGCTGCGAAACCATACGCAATACTCCAGGGATACATCAGCGCATCCGGGATTCACTACGACGGCAGGTTGATTCATGTATCAATGCTCACAGAGGGCATATTGAACATCTCCTGTGAGAAAGAGTTGCATGTGGTATGCTGGTACGTTCTATTCTTGTGTGTTTCCCATGATTAATGAGTTGGAGAATAAATTATAACATGGAAACAAAGCATTTCCAGACCCATGAGTATATAACATAATTTCTTAGTTTACTGTGAGGAATGTGTCCTGCAATTTGTGCCGTACATTTTTGTTACACCCTATATTTAATATAGCATAAAGGTAATATAATTTGATTATTGAACTTAAAACGTCTAATATAGACTTACAGACGTGCTAAAAGCCAATAACATACAAGCAAAATTGGGAAGAGATACGAGTAGAAAGAGAGTTCGCCCAGCCTAAAATTATTTAAAATGTCTTAATTATCAAGGAACTAGTAGCTAAGGTCACATTTCTAAATTGAGACTATTCGGTCCCGGCCACGAAGGACAACATTCTGCCTGGGAGATGCGTGATGCTAGCCAATCACCTGCCCGCATCGGTTGGATGATCGCCCACCTCTGCCGTGTGTACGTGGGCGTGACACCGGCAGTCGGGTTGTTAGGTCAAAACCCTTCATGGGCTGTAGCGCCACGGGATTATTATTAAATCAGAGTTTATATATGCTCATTGGAATTAGTAAGGAATGAAAAAAAAAATCACTACTCTTTCTGTTTTTATAGAGAAGCATAATCTGCGATGAGATCCTTGGAGTAAATAGTAAATAATATGGAACATTCAAATAGTATGCATGATTATGCATTTAATAATATGCCTTTCAAGTATATAATTTAATTGTTGTGTTAATTATGGTGTATTTTCTGATCAATTAAATTTATCTCGAGTCTGTCCAGTTTATAAAAATCTTAACAGGCTGTACGAAAGTTAAATTCAAGCGTTTTTGGCTTGAAGAATATTTTGGGAAATTTGGCGATTGTGATAGAAATCGGGCTTTAGAAAAGCAAAATCACTTTAGATGTAATATAAGCATTATTTAATGAAATATTACATCGTTTGAAAAAAAAAATCCATATTTCTTACTGTGATTTGAGCAAAGCATTTGACTGTGTGGACCACACATTAATTATTAATAGATTAGTGCATTATGGTACAACAGATAATACCCCACCTAATTAAATATTATTTAAGTTACAGAATATTAATGAATGATTATGATAAATGGTCAAATGTAATTCATATAAGAACTGGTGCTCCATAAGGTTGTATTTTAGGCTTTTTACCCTTTGTTGGCTACATTAACTAATCTTCCTTCTTGTGTGGAAGCTGTTATGTAATGTACGTTTTATAACATCATATTGAGATTTACAAGAACTTAGGTTGTACTCTCATAATTTATTACGAAATATTTCGAATAATTAAAAACGAATGGTTGGTTTGGTTAATAAGGTAGCCCCAAAATTTATTTTCGTCTTAAAAATGAAGTTGTGGATGATACTAAAAACATTTTTAGTACACGAGATTATCTAGAGTTTGAACTTGGTTAACGATCTTCATTTACTGTGTTATTCCAGATTATGCAAGATGCTCTTATTTTTCAATAAATTTTAGAATATGGATTGATTTTCTTGGGCAGTTGTGCTAGAATACCCTATTGTAATTCCTCAAGACAGCAGTAAGAATATTAAACAAAAGTGAATCACTTGCCAGTCCGGGTTCGATTCTCACATAATAAATAGTTTAGCATTTTCCTACCTCGGTTTATTTATCACTGCTTGAACTTTGGATTGCATACTACACTGTATTACTGGGAAATATAGGGATTAGACAAAAGCTTATTACAGGAAAAAAGTTCAAGCTCATTAAGATACAGAATATTGTGAGAAATAAGGAAATAGGGATACAAGAATAACTTTTTGTATGACTACTGCAATGTATAAGGGATACATGTGAATTTTCAATAAGTAGAGAAAGTAGTATGAATGTAAAACATCCGATCTCCCCCACCCCGTTTGATATCATTTTTTACTGTAGCACATCAGGATTACATACCAGAACCTTCTCTGTGAAAATTAGCCTTATGTCTAACGTGTTCTAACAGCTGCTCGAATTTACATATAGTAAGTACATAATAAACATGCTTTATGTTTTCTCTAAAATAGTTTCTCTTTCTTTTTTCAGGTGAGTATAAACTGGGACTCCTCAAGTGGTTTCATGCATAACCTTCTTAGGGTAAGTTCAAATTGAGTTCGTCATGAGTCGTGCCCCTCTTTAACGAGGTGTTCATGGCAAATTAAGGTATTATCGTCGTCAAGTGTGTCGTAAATTCGAAACCTTATTAAATATGGATGGTTGCATGCCGTGCATAGTTGTCGTAAAGGTGCAGTAGGGTCACAAGTCTTTGTTTCTTGTCGGAGCAAAATACCAGGTGCCCCACATGCCCTTGTTTAAATGGAGGTTGACTTCTCTGCAGTGCAGTGCATAATACGCTTTTAAACGTGTTTGAGATATATTGTTGCGGGTAATCTAAACTCTGAGAAACAGTCCTAGCCGGCCATGGTTCGGAATAAAATCTGATTACGCTGGATTCATTTTTATATGAACATAAAACAATATGAAAACAATAAAAGAGCAAAGTGAAAAAATAGTTTCTTACACGAATTACAAATGGATATAGCATTTCTAGTTTTTGCTGTTTAAAAACTGTTCTGAGCGATACAAAAGTATACGTAAAACAGCCCCATTCCCCAAAATGAAGAGACAAAAATCTATACAATAAGAAGTCATGGCTGAATTCGAATTATCAAACGGAGACTGGGAGTTGATTTTAGGAAATTATGTAATATACTCAGGAATCATATTAGGAGAAAGAAGCTCGCATCCCACAAAAATTTTTAAGCTAGGATGTAGTTAAATAATAACTTTGTTGTGGTTTATCGGAAACCCTAACAAACGAAGCAACTGTTAAGCGAATTGCAGTTTGTTTATAAGACCAAATATTGATAGTGAAGATACAGAGGTTTTACTAATTTTCCTTGTTGGATAAATTCTTCTAAACTTAAATTCTCTTTGCTCCGCTTATACCTTCAATGCCTTTTTCTTGCTATTGGAATCACGGATTTTTAATACATGCATGGAGCTTTTTTGGGACCTTTTACAAACATTGTTTCACCACTGTATGCATTTTTCTGCGAGCGCAAAATATATATTTATAATGTGCTGAACGATTGTTTCAGTAATTGTACATTAAGGGTTTCTTTACGTTCTAAAAATCTTAACCAGAAGTCATATAGGGGTCATGCTAATTTAGAAGCTCATATTTTGCGAATAACTAACAAATGAATGAAGTTAAAGGAGCGAATTTGGAACTGACCGCTACGTTGTCCACCGCTGGAACGTGCTTGGACGCAACTCATGTTTTGCTTAACACGTCTCATAGTTTCAACATTAGTGCTGTTTAATTCCCTCCTGATATTCTCTAGCTGTTGCAGAGTATTGGGATCTGTTGCGAAACACTCTTACTTTAAAATAGCCCTCTAAGCAGTAGTAGTCAGGGTTAATAACATCGGGCGATGTCCATAAACTGTCAGAAATGATTCGGCGTCAAAATAAGTGGAAATTTCGTTACTGACTCATTTAACGTATGAAAGGTTACCCCATCCTGCTGTAAAATCCTTGGATTAGCTCCATGTTATCAAGTCGTTCCACAAACTCTGTGCATATCCTTATGTAAGCAGTAATATCAATCACATCTAGAGGAAAAATTCTTAAACCAGTGGCACACCATCTCCCATTTTGCGTACAGCTGATTTTCGTGTGGATTTACACGATATCAATATCTTGAATGGTGGGAGTTGAGGTATTCTCACAAATGAAACGTGCCTCAGTCGAGACTGTCAAACATTTTTGGGTTATTCTGAATGAGGTCCTTAAACCAGTGGCAAAACTCTCTTGCCTTTGTTAGGCTCCTTAGGTTATTGCAATGTTGTTATTTTATGTGTCGAATATGTGTTTTCTTTATTGCCCTCTGACATGTTGAGAACTATATTCTGGTTCTTAGAATAATCGACTCTAAGTCTTCTTAGGTCTGTCATTTCAGTCACCCTCATTGTTTACAATACTCACATCGGTGGCCAATGTTTTCCAAGTTCAACTAAGGGATTCTGTCCTTTCCTCTTCCGAGTTAAATCATATACTGTCGATTTCTTCGATGGGGCTTTTCGCCCTGCAATGTTTGTCCTGAACTGCAGTTGGGTTTGCAAGAAACGATTTTGTGATCCAGTGCGAATGAACGATGAACAAACGTTCAAGGGAATATGAGTAGGTAAATATAGAGAGAGCTGGCGCAGTTTTTTGGGCATATATGGGAAAGGATAGGGAAAACGAGGCTAGATGCGGAAGTTCAAGGAGGAAAATGGGTTTATATGGGAGCGATAGGGAATACGACGACCGATACTATGCTAGACAGGGTTGAAGGAGGGAAATGCGTTTATATGGAAGGAATAGTAGAGAGGTGTTAGGCTAGGCAGAGGTCAAGAAGTAGAGTATGGTTTATATGAAAGGTATAGGAAAACGAGGAGGGGTGTTACGCTAGACAGAGTTGAAGGGCAGAGCATGTCTTGTATATGAGAGAGGTAGGGAACAGGAGCAGGGGTGTTAGGCTAGGCAGAGGTCAAGAAGTAGAGTATGGTTTATATGAAAGGTATAGGAAAACGAGGAGGGGTGTTAGGCTAGACAGAGTCGAAGGGCAGAGCATGTCTTGTATATGAGAGAGGTAGGGAACAGGAGCAGGGGTGTTAGGCTAGGCAGAGGTCAAGAAGTAGAGTATGGTTTATATGAAAGGTATAGGAAAACGAGGAGGGGTGTTAGGCTAGACAGAGTTAAAGGGTAGAGCATGTCTTGTATATGAGAGAGGTAGGGAACAGGAGCAGGGGCGTTAGGCTAGGCAGAGGTCAAGAAGTAGAGTATAGGAAAGGTATAGGAAAACGAGGTGGACTGTTAGGCTAGACAGAGTTGAAGGGTAGAGTATGTCCTTTATATGAGAGAGGTTGGGAACAGGAGGAGGGGTGTTAGGTTAGGAGAATTGAGTATGTATTTATAAGGAGAGACGAGAAAACGGAGAGAGATCCTATGCTAGGATAGACAGGTGTTAAAGTTAGGTTAGATAGGAAACCAAGGAGTGATACTCAGCTAGAGGGGGGCAGGAGGAATGCGCTTTATGAGAGGTAGGGGATACGGGGAGTGGTGTTAGGCTAGACAGAGGTTGAGAGTAGAGTAGGCGTTTATATGTATGAGAAGTATAGAACAGGAGGAGGAGTGTTAGGCTAGACAGAGGTTGAGGAGTAGAGTATAGTTTATATAAGGGTATAGGAAAACGCGGAGAGGTGTCAGGCTAGACAGAGGTCGAGGAGTAGAGTATGGTTTATATGAGAGGTACAGGGAAACGAGGAGAGTTGCTAGGCTAGACAGATAGTGAAGCAGTAGGAATATGGACTTATATACAGGAGAGATCGGGAATAGGAGGGGAGGTGCTAGACCTTGAAAGCGACTTTAGACGTGAACTTCGTGGAAAACTGTTTCATGTCAATGTTCTAGACATGCCCATCACGTAACCCATTCAGGGAAAAGGTGATCAGCAAAGGGAAAAATGTTACCAGCAAAGGGAAAAACGTGACCAGCAAAGGGAAAAAGGTGACCAGCAAAGGGGAAAAGGTGACCAGCAAAGGGAAAAAAGGTGACCAGTAAAGGGAAAAATGTGACCAGCAAAGGGAAAAACGTGACCACCAAAGGGAAACAGGTGACCAGCAAAGGGAAAAACGTGACCAGCAAAGGGAAAAACGTGACCAGCAAAGGTAAAAAGGTGACCAGCAAAAGGAAAAGGTGACCAGCAAAGGGAAAAACGTGACCAGCAAAGGGAAAAAGGTGACCGGCAAAGGGAAAAAGGTGACCAGCAAAGGGAAAAATGTGGCCAGCAAAGGGAAAAAGGTGACCAGCTAAGGGAAAAACGTGACCAGCAAAGGGAAAAATGTGACCAGTATAGGGAAAAATGTGACCAGCAAAGGGAAAAAAGGTGACCAGCAAAGGGAAAAACGTGACCAGCAAAGGGAAAAAGGTGACCAGCAAAGGGAAAAATGTGGCCAGCAAAGGGAAAAAGGTGACCAGCAAAGGGAAAAACGTAACCAGCAAAGGGAAAAACGTGACCAGCAAAGGGGAAAATGTGACCAGTAAAGGGAAAAATGTGACCAGCAAAGGGAAAAAGGTGACCAGCAAAGGGAAGAAGGTGACCAGCAAAAGGAAAAATGTGCTCAGGAAAGGGGAAAAGGGTGACCAGCAAAGGGAAAAACGTGACCAGCAAAGGGAAAAATGTGACCACTATAGGGAAAAATGTGACCAGCAAAGGGAAAAAAGGTGACCAGCAAAGGGAAAAACGTGTCCAGCAAAGGGAAAAAGGTGACCAGCAACGGGAAAAATGTGACCAGCAAAGGGAAAAAGGTGACCAGCAAAGGGAAAAATGTGACCAGCAAAGGGAAAAATGTGACCAGCAAAGGGAAAAAGGTGACCACGAAAGGGAAAAAGGTGACCAGCAAAGGGAAAAATGTGACCAGCAAAGGGAAAAAGATGATCAGCAAAGGGAAAAATGTGACCAGCAAAGGGAAAAAGGTGATCCACAAAGGGAAAAGGGTAGGGGAAAGGTGACCCTCTCACGGGAAAAGCTAACCCACTCACACTAACAGGTAAGTAATTCAGTTAGTATCACAGGGTAGGAGAGATCCCGGGAAGCGGATATAGCATAGTTCCGTATGATGTTACAGGTAATTCAGAGAGTATCGAAGGTATTTAGGATAATTCAAGTAACATAGGTGTTTAGAGTCACTCAGCTAGTATCACAAGGGGCTAGTTTGCAGGGTCAGGACGTATCATAGATGCATATTTTTCACAAACAATTCAGCTAGTATCGGAGGGCATTTAAGCTAATTCATCTGGTATTACAAGAGGCGGACTGCATCATAGCAGTGTATGATTTCACAGGTAATTCAGTTAGTATCGTAGGTATTTAGGCTAATTCATCTAGTATCACAGGAGGATAGATTCCAGGGGTTGGGTATAGCATAGTTTCGTATTTCACAGGTAACTCAGCTAGTATCGTAGGTATTTAGCATAATTCAAGTGTCATAGGTGTTTAGAGTAATTAAGCTAGCATTACAGGAGGGTAGGTTCCAGGGTTGGTTATAACGTAGTTTCGTATTTTACAGATAGTTCAGGTAACATCGTAAGTATTTGGGTAATCAGCATAGTTTCACAGATACTCGTGATAATTTCGATCAGAGATATGTATCACAACTATTTAAGGTAAATACAGGTGATTCAGGTTGTTTCAATGGTATTTGAGTCATTTTAACAGGTAATTCATCTAGTATCACAGGTGCTAGTGCTAATTCAGATCAGGAATTCGTATCAAAGCTAGTTAAGGTAATTGCACACATTTCGGGTAGTATCGCAGGTATTTAAGTCTTAACAGCAGCAGCCTCATTACATAACAGCTGTAGCAGAAACAGCAGCAAATCCAACAACTGTAGATTCAGCATCCTCAGCAACAGGAAGAATCACAACAGCAAATACGACAGATGTAGTAGCAGATACAGCATCTATAGCAACAGCAGCTACAATGATACCAGCAATAGATCCTACAGCTACAGAAACATCAGCCGCAGCCTGTACAATAGCCGTAGCAGAAGCAAATACAACAGCTACCGTAGCAGATACAGCAGCTATACAGCAATAGATGTAACAGATCCTACAGCTGTAGCAACATCTGCTACAATAATAGCAGTGTCAACAACAGGTTACATAACAGGTGTAGCAGCAGCAGTCATCACGGTAGCTGTAACATCAAATACGAGAGCTGTAGTAGTAGATACAAGGCTGTAACATCAGCTACAAAAATAACAGCATCAGATCAGGTAGCTGTAACAGCATTAGACACAGTCAGCACAATAGCTGTAGCAGAAACAAATACAGCAGTTATCGTAGCAGATACAGAGACTGTACAACTATGACTAGCAGATACTACAGCAGCAGCGTCTGCTACAACAATAACAGCAGCAGTCTCATTACATAACAGCTCTAGATTCAGTATCCTCAGCAACAGCAAGCATCACAACAACAGCAATAACAAATACGACAGATGTAGAAGCAGATACAGCATCTATAGCAACAGCAGCTACAACGATAGCAGCAATAGATCCCACAGCTACAGAAACAGCCTACATCCTACACAATAGCCGTAACAGAAGCAAATACAACAACTACCGTAGCAGATACAGCAGCTGTACATCAATAGATGTAACAGATCTTACAGCCGTAGCAACATCTGCTACAATAATAGCATAGACAACAACCGGTTTGTTCAGCAACAGCAAATACGGTATATGTAGTAACAGATACAGCATCTATAGCAACAGCTATTACAATGATAGCAGCAATAGATCCTACAGCTACAGAAACATCAGCCGCAGCCTGCACAATAGCCGTAGCAGAAGCAAATACAACAGCTACCATAGCAGATACAGCAGCTGTACAACAATAGATGTAACAGATCTTACAGCTGCAGCAACTTCTGCTACAATAATAGCAGCAACAACAACCAGTTACATAACAGCTAATCTAACAGCTATAGATTTAGCACTCTTAGCAATAGCAAGCATCACAGCAATGATATTCCAGCTGTAGATTCACCCACCACAGCAACAGCAGTCATCAAATACGAGAGCTATAGTAGTAGATACAATGCTGTAGCATCGACTACAACTATAACAGCAATAGATCCTGCAGCTGTAGCAGCATTAGACACACTCAGCACAATAGCTGTAGCAGAAGCAAATATAGCAGCTTTCGTAGCAGATACAGAGCCTGTACAACAATGGCTGTAACAGATCCTACATCTGTAGCGTCTGCTACAACAATAACAGCAGCAGTTGCATTACATAACAGCTGTAGCAGCAGCAATAGCAAGCATCACAACAGCAAATACGACAGATGTAGTAACAGATACAACATCCAAAGCAACAGCAGCTACAATGATAGCAGCAATAGATTCTGCAGCTACAGAAACATAGGCCGCAGCTTGCACAATAACTGTAACAGAAGCAAATACAATAGCTAGCGTAGCAGACACAGCAGCTGTACGACAATAGATGTAACAGATCTTACAGCTGTAGCAACATCTGCTACAATAATAGCAGCGACAACAACAGTTACATAACAGCTGTAGGAGCAGCAACTAATCCAGCAGCCATAGGTTTAGCACTCTTAGCAATAACAGGCATGGCAGCAATGATATTCCAGCTGTAGATTCAGCAACAGCAACCATCACGGCAGCTGTAACATCAAATATGAGAGCTGAAGTAGTAGATACAACACTGTAACATCAGCTACAACAATAACGGTATCAGATCAGGTAGCTGTAACAGCATTAGACATAGTCAGCACAATAGCTATAGCAGAAGCAAATACAGCAGCTATCGTAGCAGATACAGAGACTGTACAACAATAGCTGTAACAGACCCCACAGCTGTAGCAGCATCTGCTATAACAATAGCAGCAGCAGTCGAATTACATAACAACTGCAGCAGCAGTTAGAGGTTTAGCAGTGTTAGCAATAACGAGCATCACAGCAATGATATTCCAGCTATAGGTTCACCTACCACAGCAACAGCAGTCATCACAACATCAACAGTAAATACGACAGATGTAGTATCAGATACAGCATCTATAGCAACAGCAGCTACAACGATAGCAGCAATAGATCCTGCAGCTGTAGCAGCATTAGACACAATCAGCATAATAGCTGTAGCAAAAGCAAATACAATTACTATCGTAGCAGATACAGCTGCAACAACATCTGATACAATAATAGCAGCTACAACAACCGGTTACATTACAGCTGTAGCAGCAGCTAATCCATTTTTTGTTCAAATGTAGCAGCTTTATCAGTTAAATCATTGCTTCATTAAACAAGGATTGTAAGGGTAGACGTCTCTTCCCTTTATATAGGCCTGAGACTAACACTAGTATTTGCTCCTAATGACAATGGTTACCGCCTCCCCTTCCATCTTCTCCTTTCTTCACCATTTGTCTGCTATGTGCATACACAGCACATGAGTAATTTTTTAACATTGTAGATTCGCGGAGATCATCAAAGGGATTCAATGTAATTTTATTCACTTGCACAGTAGTATCAGCGTGCTTTCATGATAAGATTAGATTCATAGGTGTTCTCATGATTTCACAGGTTTTAGGACAATCAGTATAACTCTCAAATGTAATGTAATGCTTAATAGCACTACGTTTTTTACCCTTAATCTTTTTTACCATTGAACCGTGGATATCTAAGGCATACATCTTAGCTCGTAGTCCGACAAAGCGCTGGATGATTTTACCATTAGCCTCATCTTTAGATTTCCCAAGCAATTTGTTTAGAGCTGAATAGCATATATAGTTGACAGGGTAATCAACAGTATCCAGATGCTCAAGTAAACGTAACTTGTCATGGAACACATCTCCAGTTGTTACACGATGAATGAATGAATAAGTATCCATATGCATAAGCTCCATAATATGATAACAGCACATCATAATGATGGTGATACATTGTCTCGGAGATGTCCAACACACTCATACCAATGTATATAGGCTTGTCGAGAGGCCATAAATACAACAGCTAGAATAGCAGCATATATCGACCTATCAATAAACGTAGGCTTGGCCATCAGCTTCTCTAGAGTCTTCTCATTTATCACCAGTCGTATATCCATACGATCAGGCAGATTCTCCATAGTTTTTCCAAACATGACGTTGTTAAAGAGCTGTAGACGTCCTTCTCGAAATCATTTGCGGCTTATTGTAGTAGCCTGTTGTTAAATTCCACATAAGGTTTTAACCACTGTGACTGTTGGAATTACAGCACACGATGGATTTTTTTAGTCGTAACCCATGATTAAGAGCTTGATTCAAAGCTATGTAATGTACTACATACTTCTTTCGAGATCCAAGACGAGGTATCAGTTTCTTTGTAGATGACTCCTTAGGCTTCATACACTCAGGCAGGAAAGGTAGATCGTTAAGTTCTATAGGATGCTCGATGTCTATGACGTCACACCCAGAGACAGGATGTCTGGCAGTATCAAACACGTTTAAACTCGTCTCGTAACTACCTGTATATGCTGCTAATGTCACACCAACAAGAGAAGTATTCCCACACGCTCATTCAGTCAGATGTTCCATTCAAAGCATACCACCACCCATTACACCAAAGCTAGCACAATCTCAAAGGCTTAAAAGGTAACGTAGAAGATTTTCTCCCTTGTTCAGTTAAATGTGTGTATATATACTACATTCTTTCATGTTTTCATTCCCTTTTCAATTCTTCCTTTCCATCTTCCCACAGAAAAACCATTACATTTCACTACAATCACGAGAAAAGCAATTTTTCCAGAGTTACAGAGATTCTAAGCTTCTAGAATCGAACCCGGTAATAGTTTTAATAAATGTATTTTTAGTAATTTAGCTCCCTCGCATCAGCATCTACCATTTAATCTTTACTCGAACCTGATAGGATTCATAGGCTTGAAGATATATGAAATCACCCCTTCGGGATTCGATCCGAGTACTTTAAAGTACTTTTTGTCATGATAACGATATTTAGGGACTAGGTACTATGTTTACGGTTTACTTGACGCATCTATCTAAACTAAATTACGAGTTATTAAATTTGCAAGTAAATTCCATTAAATCAGTATTCGAACCCAGAACACCAGGAACAAAATAATCTATAATATTAGCTTGACATGTTAAACAAAGCTGTGTGCAGTTACGCTATCAATCTAAGTGATATATTCTAGTGTACAGAGGAAAATTAAGGAACTCATTAAAAGATGGGGGAATCGAACCAAGCACAACTGATTGACAATTATATACAGCATTAATTACCTATTATAAGAGCTATCAATCATGCTTCGGTTCATCCCTCTATCTCTCTTAGTTTCCGAGATAATGAAGATTTAAAATTAAGAATCGAACTCAGGACAACAGATCCCCAAATATAGATCCGCAAGAAACTACCTATCTATATAAATGTAATAAAGTTTATTTGACGTCTTTATCTTAAGCAGTTTAGGAGTTATTGAATTTATAATTAAATTACATTTTATCGGTATTCGAACCCAGAACACCAGAAACAAAATTATTTATAACATTAATTTGCTATGTTAAAAAGAGTTGTATACAGTTACGCAATTAATCTAAGTGATGTATTCTAGTGTACAGAGAAAAATTAAGGAAATCATTTAAAAATCGGGATTCGAACTAGGAACAACTGATTGAAAGTTATATACAGTATTAATTACGCATTATAACAGCTATCAATAATGCTTTGGTTCACCCCTCTATCTCTCTTAGTTTCCGAGATAATGGCGATTTAAAAATTAAGGATCGAGCCCAGGACACCAGCTACCCCAATATAAATCCACAAGAAACTACCTAATGATATAAATGTAATAACGTTTATTTGGCGTCTTTAGCGTAATTAGTTCCTGAGTTATTAGAAGTTGAATTTGTAATCACTCGTAGGATTCGAACCCAGGCATCCCGGCCAACTCGGATTAATATCTCAAGGACGCGGCGCATTCCAAAGAATTGATTAGTTTTTATCCCATTGTTCTGTCTCTTTTCATTCAGGAGATATAAGCGATTAATCAGTAGTAATAAAATGATGGTTCTGGCGCAATTAATTTATGCATGGAATGCTATTAATATGCTAATTAGTCCCACCCCCACTAATTAGCCCCACCCCCATCATTTTATTACTACTGATTAATCGCTTACCTGTTAGTGTGAGTGGGTTAGCTTTTCCCGTGAGAGGGTCACCTTTCCCCTACCCTTTTCCCTTTGTGGATCACCTTTTTCCCTTTGCTGGTCACATTTTTCCCTTTGCTGATCATCTTTTTCCCTTTGCTGGTCACATTTTTCCCTTTGATGGTTACCTTTTTCCCTTTGCTGGTCACCTTTTCCCCTTTGCTGGTCACATTTTTCCCTTTGCTGGTCACCTTTTTCCCTTTGCTGGTCACGTTTTTCCCTTTGCTGGTCACCTTTTTTCCCTTTGCTGGTCACATTTTTCCCTATACTGGTCACATTTTTCCCTTTGCTGGTCACGTTTTTCCCTTTGCTGGTCACCTTTTTCCCTTTCCTGGCCACATTTTTCCTTTTGCTGGTCACCTTTTTCCCTTTGCTGGTCACCTTTTTCCCTTTGCTGGTCACGTTTTTCCCTTTGCTGGTCACATTTTTCCCTTTACTGGTCACATTTTTCCCTTTGCTGGTCACGTTTTTCCCTTTGCTGGTTACGTTTTTCCCTTTGCTGGTCACCTTTTTCCCTTTGCTGGCCACATTTTTCCCTTTGCTGGTCACCTTTTTCCCTTTGCTGGTCACGTTTTTCCCTTTGCTGGTCACGTTTTTCCCTTTGCTGGTCACCTTTTTCCCTTTGCTGGTCACCTTTTTCCCTTTGCTGGTCACCTGCTTCCCTTTGCTGATCACCTTTTCCCTGAATGGGTTACGTGATGGGCATGTCTAGAACATTGACATGAAACAGTTTTCCACGAAGTTCACGTCTAAAGTCGCTTTCAAGGTCTAGCACCTCCCCTCCTATTCCCTATCTCTCCTGTATATAAGTCCATATTCCTACTGCTTCACTATCTGTCTAGTCTAGCAACTCACCTCGTTTCCCTGTACCTCTCATATAAACCATACTCTACTCCTCGACCTCTGTCTAGCCTGACACCTCTCCGCGTTTTCCTATACCCTTATATAAACTATACTCTACTCCTCAACCTCTGTCTAGCCTAACACCCCTCCTCCTGTTCTATACT
Source organism: Deroplatys truncata (assembly GCA_030765065.1). Taxonomy (NCBI): domain Eukaryota; kingdom Metazoa; phylum Arthropoda; class Insecta; order Mantodea; family Mantidae; genus Deroplatys; species Deroplatys truncata. The sequence goes on from CM060975.1 coordinate 224,726,830, forward strand.
TCTCATACATATAAACGCCTACTCTACTCTCAACCTCTGTCTAGCCTAACACCACTCCCCGTATCCCCTACCTCACATAAAGCGCATTCCTCCTGCCCCCCTCTAGCTGAGTATCACTCCTTGGTTTCCTATCTAACCTAACTTAACACCTGTCTATCCTAGCATAGGATCTCTCTCCGTTTTCTCGTCTCTCCTTATAAATACATACTCAATTCTCCTAACCTAACACCCCTCCTCCTGTTCCCAACCTCTCTCATATAAAGGACATACTCTACCCTTCAACTCTGTCTAGCCTAACAGTCCACCTCGTTTTCCTATACCTTTCCTATACTCTACTTCTTGACCTCTACCTAGCCTAACGCCCCTGCTCCTGTTCCCTACCTCTCTCATATACAAGACATGCTCTACCCTTCAACTCTGTCTAGCCTAACACCCCTCCTCGTTTTCCTATACCTTTCATATAAACCATACTCTACTTGTTGACCTCTGCCTAGCCTAACACCCCTGCTCCTGTTCCCTACCTCTCTCATATACAAGACATGCTCTGCCCTTCGACTCTGTCTAGCCTAACACCCCTCCTCGTTTTCCTATACCTTTCATATAAACCATACTCTACTTCTTGACCTCTGCCTAGCCTAAGCCCCTGCTCCTGTTCCCTACCTCTCTCATATACAAGACATGCTCTGCCCTTCAACTCTGTCTAGCGTAACACCCCTCCTCGTTTTCCTATACCTTTCATATAAACCATACTCTACTTCTTGACCTGTGCCTAGCCTAACACCTCTCTACTATTCCTTCCATATAAACGCATTTCCCTCCTTCAACCCTGTCTAGCATAGTATCGGTCGTCGTATTCCCTATCTCTCCCATATAAACCTATTTTCCTCCTTTAACTTCCGCATCTAGCCTCGTTTTCCCTATCCTTTCCCATATATGCCCAAAAAACTGCGCCAGCTCTCTCTATATTTACCTACTAATATGCCATGTTATTATTCTGTTGTTTGAATGTCGGAGAAATATTGTTGCCGAATACAAAGCATAAAGCGGTTTGAAATGAATCCGTCTTGCAGTTTTTACTTCTGTTTTGGGCTCAGTTCTATAAGAATTACAGCGTAGTTTGTGTAGGGAAGTCTCCACACTTTGTGCAAAGAACGCATATAGATTGCTACTGTGGAATGCATTAAGAAAGATGGGGGAGGGAGTACATTTGTTTTACGCAAGCAGAAAATTTTGTCGAAAGCTGCAGCAAGAAAGTATAACGACGTCCATTTTGTTAGCTTTGGGACGTCAAAATGGTGCCTGTGTTTGGTCCGTGCAAGCAGAAATTGCAGCTGGTCTTTTAAACGTTTTCCTGGTAGTTAGAGAAATAACCCCTCCGGCGACCACATACCGATGTATGGTCATGCAGGTCTGTCCAATAAAGACATTTCTCCCTCGGGGAGGGTAAGGGGGCGTTAGACCAGCTGCTGTCTCGCTAGCTGGCACAGTGCCTGCAGCAGCGCCTAACTACCTTCCGGTAATAGTCTGAACCTTTTACCGGCAAGGAACTAAGAGTCGGAATATCAATTTGGAACATAGTGGCGGTCGCGTAGGGCAGCCGAGGGAAACACCAGAGCTCAAATAACAAAAGTAATGGCTAATAGACCTTCATTACTAATGGTGGTTAAACTAGGACACAATAAGAAATATACTAGTAACATATACATTTACAGCGTTTTTAAACAAAGTAACTGATGTTTCGTGAAAATTCTGATATTGTAGATTTTATTTTGCCACATCACATCGGGTTTCTTAATGGGTTTATTCAAATCTTCACAATATATTGAAAATGAAGATTACCAAGTCCATGTGAACCACTTAGACAGGTGTTGTAATAGACAAATAAAGTACGGATTGCATGGGAAGTCCCCTAATCCGTATCTGTACCTACCACTAAGCAATCTTAACTATTGGACCTGCTATGAAAATCGTTGTGGTTAAGGCTACCATAGTCCCGTATTTGTATTTGCTGTTCCCCATTTTTTTGCATGTCCGAAAAAAAACACTTTTGCTGTTTCGTATATTGGTATGTATTTCGTAAATGTCCCGTATTTTCGAATTTAAGCTCCGCGAATCAATAATTATAAGCAGATATAGGAATTCTTAAGCAGTTAGCTTCAAGTTATCCACATTCAAACAAATGTCACTACAAAGAATGTAAGCAACAGCGGCCAATGGTCACACACTGCAGGTAAACGCTGTCTGGTGAGTGCTGTCTGCAAACGCCAACAGACTGTAAGGGAGATGGGGTAGTTTGTTACCTGCAACGTCCCTGCCTAAATTTTAGTAACAGTTCAACAGTTCAACTTGGCTTTAATGCTCTAGAAGTACGCCGGGCCGAACACCTGCGCCCCTCCCGGAAGGGAGCAGTTCCGATTGGGCTGTACTCGACGGTGCAATGATTCCTGAGAGACTGGGTACGTCTGGGCTAAGCCTTGGCAGGGTTGTGAGACGCCTCAATGTCCTCCGACACCAACCTGGAAAGCTGGCACAGCTTTGTAGACAATGGCTAGACACGGTCGCCCCCACCGAGGTTATTCGGTAGTCTTCCCCGGGTGGAGTTGACGCTCGTAAGTGCCATATGCACTTCCGTCCGTACTATGCAGAGGGGGGGGGGATCGGCAATATAATATGGACACCGTCCTAATGGAAAATCCCCACAGTCTTGCTCCCTGGAGCCCGAGTGAGGGCTGAGTTGGTTGTCAGCCTATAGCTCGTTGGTTCTTATGTTACCTGCGACGTCCGTGCCTAAACTTTAGTAACAGTTCAATTTTGTTTCCTTTCCCCTGGCTTTAATGCTTAGACATGCCTATGCCTAATTATCAGTTAAGCTTATCGTACTGCACAACACTAAATTTTAAAATGCCACAATGCTGTTATATTCCATTCATAAATAGAAATTCATTTAATAATAATTTTACGTGCAAACTATTGGAATATGTGACAGTACCTTAGCAAGACTGTATGGTAGGAGGTTCAATATTCCGATTTCGTCACCCTTTCGTTGGGGGATTGTGGTTTCCCTTAATGTGAAAAATACGGGTCTTTGAATAATTGAGGGATTTAAAGAGAAGGTAACAAAAATAAAAAGGGACAACGTTTAACAATTTAGATAAGCGCAATAATACTGTGCTTATCTAAATGGTTAGACCATTTGGGTAATTCTTGCAGTATATACTAACTTTCCAGAATTTGAAAGATTCTCAGGGGTGGGACATACGAGGTATGGTCTTAAACGTAATTTAGTCCTAGGTCTCCCGTGCAACGTTAGGTAAGCGAGCGGCTATTGTGTGAAGTGCAGCTCTACATTCTGCTCATGATAGGACAGTACTCAACATTTAAAAAGTGTTGAGCTCAAGGAAGTTGTAGTAGTGAAATTACTTCGACTTATTCTTTTCTTTTTCTGTTTCTTCCGAAAAAGACTAACCAACGTAACTTCGCAGATGTGTAAGGCATCAATATTTGGGTTCGACTGATCACACTTCTAAATTACTCTAGGAGTTAGGGATGACATTCTCAAGAAAATATATTTTGAGCACAAAAAATACCAGCGCGACTTAGCAGGTTACGTCATATTTTGTAGCTATGTTTACTATTATGATTATGATTATTATTATTATTATTATTATTATTATTATTATTATTATTATTATTATTATTATTATTATTATTATACAGCAAGGGTGGCGAAAACTACTTCCTTCCGCGAGTCACCAAGTATGCAACCGCACTGCATCACTCAGCAGCATGTGAAAATCAAACGGACGGTTGCAGAGAGGGAACGGCGCCTGCGAGTCAAAATAACTCGCGAGTCACGTTTTCGCCACCTCTGCTCTACAGGGTTGGGCATGAATAACCGGCCCGTTTTTTTTTTATGACTTGAAACTAAACGTGTTTTCCTCTGTGTTAACTTCTTTCTTCCGCTTCCAGTTACTCTTGTTATCTTGATTATAGCTGTTGCTGTTTATATTTCGTTGTTCATTTTATTGCATTTGTTTTGGAAATGGTTTGGTTTCGAATTAAGCGGAATGAGACGGGCTGGTTGTTCGTGCCCCGCCCATTATAATTTAAATTTCATAAAAAATGATAAAAGCCAAAGCCATATCTTTACCTCATTGAGGTAACAGTTGAACAAAACAAACGATCTCAAACGGAATACAATGTATTTTTCTTCTTTATCGTATATTGAAATAAAGTATCGCAAAGTTTTCCACACGAGGTGTACTTTATTATAAGGAATAAGAAATATCTAACATTGCTAACGTAAAAATAATAAATAAGTCGGAGTTAGCAAACGGTTATCATACTCCGATCTTCGGATGTTACATTTTCTCCATAATAGTACGCATATGTTGAAACGTTTGTGTTAATTTATTTCAATATACGATATTCTTCTTGTTATTCTTCTTGATGTTTATTTATACACACAGAAAAAAACACAGGTTTTATTAGTCGTCAGATTATGTCTAAACTGAAGGAAGGTGAGTGTCTTTTTTTTTTTTTTTTTTTTGAAGTTGTGTTTAACGCCCGTTTTTACTTCATACGACACTAAAGGCGGTGCACTTCGATGATACATGCAATGAAATTTATATTTAGGAAAGGAATTTTGGGAGGGAAACGTTCCAGGCCTATGTTAGGGTACTTCCCTGGCATTTGCCAGTTATGAGCACTGAGGAAAGTCTGGAAAAAAATCTCAGTTGGGGAGGACGGTTTTGGCGGGATTTCAACCGCGGACCTTCCAGTTCACAAGTCCATGTCTTAGCGGCTTCGGCCACCTGTATTGTAGGAGCGTGTAAAATGATAAGAGGGAGAGATACGGGGTGATGTAAGTAGGGGTAGTGTGAAGAATGAAAGAAAGAGGCAAAGACAATGAGAAAGTAACAAGAGAAAGAAAATAATAAAAGGAATCTCCGCACCTAATTCAATAAAGCGACATAGCTGCGGGTTCGCAAGTTTGTTCATACAAATAGATTCATTGCACAATAAACTGTTTGTGTAAAGTGGGCAGATGTGTAAATTTAAATAAAGGGGATACTTTTAGTAAAACTGAACCCAAAATCTAGAACTTCATACTCTGTGCAATGTTTCCATAATTATTTGACCCGGGTTTTTCCTGAGAGGGCTGTATTTATTACATTCTGGAAACATTGTAGAAGAAAGGAAACAAAAGTTGAAAAAGTGAAGTGACACTCCCTTGTTTGGATGAGTTTGCTAATCCCTCGCAGTAAAATGATTAAACTTGGCAACTCAGCATGGCGTGAATGATGATGACATCACCATTATAATAGCTGCCTGTGTTACCTGAGAGCAACCAGGCCTCCTTTTATTTTTTTGGGATGGTAGTGAGGGTGAACGTGTGCTTCTGTTGGTGGAGAAGTATTTATGGCTGGGTTCCTTTCATTCAGTCCGTGTGCGCTAGCCTCAATTACATCCTGGGATGGGGTTCCATTCTTGGGGACCTTCTCCCTCTTCGTCGTCGTCTTTCATTAAACTACCGGAGAGCCATAAAAAGTGTGAGAATGAGGTGGACTTGCGTCTACAGAAAGTACAGTCCCAACGTAAGAAAGTGCCTCAACATGCAGCGGTGGCGAATTAAGAGTTGAAATTAGAATCTGTCTTATAGCCTATGCTGTCAGGAAGAACAGTGATTTTCAATGGTGAACGATTATCAAAATTTTTTGATAAATTTTCTCGCTGTATAATATCAGTATAGGTAATACATTAAAGAATCTGATATTCAAATGACTTTCTCTACCTACAGTTCTACAAACAATTCTTGCGAATTATACATGTCATTGAAGGTACAAGGAGGATAAAAATAACAGTCAAATCTAAACAAACAAAAACACTTGAAATTCGATTTTGACTGCGAGAGGGTAAAAATTACAAAGCGACTTAGCACTTGACAAAATTATAAAGTATTTGAAACTTCAAACAAATAAGAAAAATTATCTCGGACAGATTAATACCACGAAAGACTATTCTTGTCTATCTCTTACGGTTTACCAACTATACATGATTATATAAAATTCATTAAAATGATGAAAATTTCATAGGTTATTCACAGGAAATTCAAGATATACAGTTTAATGTTCATGTAAATATCTTAAATATAGGGTACTTTTTAATCCAAATCATTAAAGCCATTTTGCATTTAAAGGGTATTTTGTAGTGGGAGGGAGGATTTTCTTGAAAATCTCCGTCTTGGATTCTTGGAAGATGCTGAATTTAAAATACAACGTTCAGTTTATCTAACTTTTCGTCATGTTGTTCACACACACACACACACACACACACACACACACACACACACACACACAGTTCCTTTTCTATTTTATTTTAATTCACGGGACCTCAAAATGTGTGTTTCGGAGGTTATGTCCCTATATAAAATAACTTCCTTCGTTAAATTCTTCAGCATTCACTGAAATTTTTGTTTAACCATGCAGTTCTGTGCATTTAAGAAATGCGTAACTACAGAAATATACCACTTTTTGCCCAAAATCGAGTGTTTATCGACAAAATGCAACACAGTTTGTTTTTCTGTTAAATAGCACTGAGGAATTGCCGAAGCGTAATGTAGATATCAAGCTTTGAGCAAATGGCTATCGAAAATCGTTTTCCAAACTATCGATTTGCAACAGGTCGACTAGCAAGCTGATTAACAGCGCTCGCTTGCAGCAATGATAATGTTATCATCAAAGCATTTCTCTCATACCACTCAGTTCAGCGTCACTATTGATATAAAGTAGTTTTCATTCCCTGGGCCAAAATATGTAAATAACTACAGTAAAATATGTATTGCCGTTAGCATAGGAGAGCAGAAGAGGTGCAATGACCCTAATGTTTAGCATGCGGAAATTGGCTTTCCTGGCCGTACAAAATGAACTTGTAGCTCTGCATTTTCAAGCACTCCAAAACTAAATACTGTATGGGGTGGGGAGTTATGTGTAACATACACACGAGTTTCTCTTACGCATTATTTATTTTCATAATGTCAACAAATCATGTATAAATACAAACACTTATGTTTGCGGCCAAGTCCTTTAACATAATAAATACCTTCAAAACTATTTAAAATTAGGTTAAAAAAACAAATTAACATGTAGTTTGAGACAATTTAACGATTTAAATGTATTGCTTGAATGGTGGAACAAGTAAAAGCAACAACACTGAATACTTAGCGTTACAAAAATTCGGATTTTACATGAATCGTACAACTGTAACCGAAACCCATTAGGTAATTTGTATTGGATAAATACGAAATTTGAATGTATATAAGAACTTTCATAAAGAAAAAAGTAGCACTTTCAAAATGTGTGCGAATGTGTCCAAATGTTATGGAATGTGTTAGACAAAATACCTTAGCTCTCGCTTAGAAAATACACCATATAATGTACTAATACTTTCTCCACAGACGTAGGTTTCTAAAGATATATGAGTTTAAAACTTCGCATGCTGTTGATTTGTTTTGAAATGCTAGATAACAAAAAATTTAAAAATGTACACGTATGTTTCCAACAAGCTTTGTTATTTACGAATTCAAAATTTCGATATGCTACTATTTTAGAAGATGTGCCAGCGTTTTGTTACCGTCAGATGATTTTTTTGTGGGAGGGGGTGGTTATCTTAAGGAACATGCCTTTACGTTGTAATGTTTAATAAGATCCCAAAATAGCAAGCTTATTACCGGTTAGAAATCATCACATGACATCAATGTTGTATAAGGAAAGAAGAAGAGCAATCGAAAGAGTGAAATACTGTGGAGAGAGAGAGAGAGAGAGAGAGAGAGAGAGAGAGAGTAATCATCCCAGTTAATGTAGAAGTCCGACTGGAGCCGGAATGTTTGGCTAACCTATTATAAATGTTAGTAACAATTAATCGTCTAAAACCGACACGAGAGGCCGAAGTCTTTAAGGCTTGGAATCGTAACGGCAGGTCCGTGGTTCAAATCTCGCGAGGGCCGTCATCCCTGATTGAGACTTTTCCAGGTTTTCCCCAGTCTTCATAACTGGGAAATGCCGGATAGGTACCCTAAACTTAGTGCTGGAACACATACCTCAAATATGTCCTTTACCAATTAGCATTTACTTCATGCATCATTGATGTCCAGCGCCTGTGATGCTGTGGTAGTAAGAATAACGGGCATTAAACACTATCTACTTAAAAATCTTCTAAATTTGAAAATTACCAATGCGAGTAAAGAATGTACAAAGCTTCTCGCATTTCTATGTTTCAAAAGTTATCCTTATGTAAAATATAAACAATATAAAAATCTGTGTACTCAGTATAAATGCAGGAAATCGCTGAAGTTGCAATGGGTAAGAAAATGGCAAAATAATGACGTAAAATCGAAAAAAAAATTGTTCTAAAATAGAAAATTGCGCAACATGATAAAACATTTCCTAATAAATATGAATGTTCGTATTCTGGGACCTTTATAAGGACTTATGTACATGTTAGCAATGTCTGTGATGTAACAATGACGTTCAGAATCCGGGCCCTGATTATAATGCACTTCCCTTCGTGCAGTTGTCCGTTTCCTGCAAGCATCTGTTAAAATAAAAGGCAGCTGCACCTAAGCACAGAGATTTCCTTGACAGTAAACATAAGAAGCGGAGTGAATGGCTGGATGCAGTTTATGCGGTTACGCCAGTACATTAGTGGGAGTAAACAGAGCACGTCATCAAAGGCTGTAAAAGCTTTAGGCTAGAGAATAACGGGGCTTGTTAGCACAGAGCCTGTGTCCGAGCAATTCATCCCCCGCAAAAACAACAGGCACATCTCGATCCTGTCAACCAAAGCGAGCAAATGTGTTGTGCGGGCACCTCCAGTTTTGTCACTTGGCCCGGTAGAATTGATTCTGGTTGCACAGGTATATCCTTCCCAGCCCCGCGGCCTTTTAACCTGCAAATGGATTTCACATATACACAGCTCAGGGTAAAAATATCATGTACTATAGCTTAAGGCAGCCCTAAGCTGAGTTCTTTTTCAAAAATGTTTGCATTTTTGTGTATAGTTAGCAGAGGAAGTATGTATTGCATTTCACCCAAAAATTTGATGCCGAGATTTTACCTGAAATGCACGTTTTAATACTCCCTGAATTCAAAATAAGCGTTTTTAGAAAAGTGTATGTGTGAGGCTGTGAACAGCATAACTCAGAAACGAGAAATCGGTGAAATATCAAACTTTGTATTTAAGTCCAGCGTCTTCTAAGGATGCTACACGAAGGTTTTCAAGAAAATCCCTATCCCAAACTACCCTTTACATGGAAAAATTGTTGTTATTTTTTATTTCCTAAAAATGATACTAACGATTTTTATTAAAATATATACTTAAGATATTTACATGGCAAATACATTGCCTTCAGAATAGCCTCTTCGCTCGGAAGGAATTTTATATAATTTTATATAACAGTAAACCATAAGAGACAGAAACATAGTACACAAAGAGTGTAGATCTATTAAAATATACAATTGGTTTCTAATAACGTTTTTTGTGGCATCAGGCATTTTTAAGTGCTATTCAGTTGTTTCTTGCAATATCGTGGAATTTCAAGTCATGGAATTTCTTCTAAAGACTTTTTTTTTTTTTTTTTGATTCAGGGTACCTCAAAACTCGTATTTCCATTGAAATTTTAACATCGAATTTTTGGGTGAAATGCAATAGTTACTTTCTTTACCTATTTGCATTGCTTTTCAATGATGGTGGTCTTCATAGACAAATAAATAAGTGAAATATTACTGTTGTTCTATGATCATTCGTTAACGATAAATGACTTCAGAATGAGATAATTTATCCTCTTCTTGGTAGGCTATCATCTCCATGTTGTGCTTGGGTAAAAGGTTCTGTAATTGCTACCCGGCTGTGGTATTACACCCCATCTACATTCCCTCTCCTTCAGCTCTAACCTACTCTCTACGACCGATCTCTCCGCGGCAAGGAGCGTACTGCAGGCAAGGGATGCATTACTGAGATTATACGCGACGCTGCCTAAAACTTGCCACTCTTGAGGCGAGAAAAATGGAGAGGTAAAAGAAAAGAAGAGGGAATTGTCTCGCTGCGTAAGAAGTCAAGACACTGTGTCAGCAAAGATGCCTTCCACCGATACTGAAGTAAATTTCTGCAAAGAGATTTTCCTTTTCTCGGTTTGTTTTCGCGTTTCTGTGGAAGAAAAAAAGAAAATCGGAGGTTTCAAAGCACGGTTCTTCCTTCGCCTTTGTGTTTCTGATCGTACCACACAACCTCTCTGGAAACACTTCGCATTTACTTTGTTAGAAAGTAGGAAGTGAGACTTGTTGAAACAGTGTGCTCAAAATTCTGAGTGTCAAGTCCAATGCTTTCCCAGAACATTGGCAAAAGGCACTATGGCTACGAAATTGCAATCGTCCGAATCAAAATATGTAACATGAGGGCATCCATGTAATTTAAAAGATTAAATACCGATAAGCATTTAAAATGGCTCCGAAACCAAATATAAAAGGAATTAATTAATCCCGGAAATATAGTGGAAATGTCTCTGGCCAATTAAGCAGTTCGAGTGTTATAAAAAGAAGACAACCCCCAAGAAACGCAGTGAGCAATCTCTTCCAAGTCAAGAAGGCATATGTTACTGGCTAGAGGGTGGACAAGTTTTCTTCAGTGAGAATTATTTCCTATCCTCCCCGAGTCTGGAATTCTGAAGGAAAATATGAGTATGTGAAGGTTTTAATGAACATTTTAAAGGAAATTCAATGCAATGCAAAAGTTCAAATATTACAAAATGAGTCACCATTGCCGATGAGCAGTAATTGTTCTAAAGTCAAAAGGCTGCCGCTAGATGTTAAAGACAGCTTATAAATAGGAACAAACATAACAGAAAATAAAGCGGTGACGGACGTTTTTGGTGGGGTTTAAAGATGTACAAACTAGGAAGAGGTTGGGATAACCTGTCTCTGGAGTAGGAATTCTTTCAACTGTGTGTTCCTCTGTTTGGTGTTGGCAGAACGTTATTATCATTTGCTGTATATAAAATCGTTTAATGATTCAGTCTATGAAGAAAAAGAGGCCAGTTCCAGTGAGAAATAAAGGAAAAGAAAGGTTGGAAGGCATTGCGTTGCTAAAATTGTTCAGTAATTTTACAAAGTAAACTGAGGACTTCCAAAAAACAAAAGTAAAGTATATTGCGCTTATGAACAAGGCCCAGCAAGGACCTGCTGAGCTATATGGAATATCCTCATAAGCAGCTTTAAACTTGCGATAAAAAGTGCCAGGAACGGGTTTACTGGACTTGTAAACCAGGTAATTTTAAACTATTTTTAGTTCCATGGAAGTAAATGCCTATACTAATAATGCTGGTCTTTGTAAACATGGTCGTCGGAGCGTACAGTTTCGGCTCTGCCAAACTGAGGGTCGGGTTTGAGTCTTGGCATGGGCATGGTTAGTTGTGTTTCTGCGTGTTGTATATGTGTAACGGTAATTGCGGTAGTAAGCGGTAAAAGTAAAATAAAGAAAACGATGTAATGATAAACCAGCAAAACAGGGGAACGTTTAAAAGAAATAATTATAGAAATGCTCAATTTTACACGATTTACTGTTGTCGGAGTTCATTGAATATCCACACCGGAGCAAGATGCACTAACAATAATTTCCGCTTCAAAGAAACCCCCTCAGAAATATTAATTGTAATGATATTTCTTGAGTACGTTCGACCAGTCGCTGTATAAACTGCTTTCGTTAATGTGCTTGTACTCGTTCTTACACTTTTATAAATGAATAATTTAATGCTTATGGGCTAATATTTACGCAGTGTTACTCCCAACAAAAGCTACACAGAAAATTAAGCCTATTATGTAGGAAAGCTTAATCAAATGTTCATCGACAATTTCGTTGTCTTTATTTGAGGATGTTAATAACTATTGTTGAATATTAAATGGGCTTGAACTTTGCAAAAATTAAGCATTTGTTGGAACGTGAAAATCATATATGAATGTTTCAGTACCACGAACCATGATTCTTCGGATGTGATGATACTCTTATCCCAGAGCTACCGGGTTAGACACTCGAACTTAATTTCATCTGATTCACGTATCCCGTCAGTCCCTAAGGTGATTTCAGGGACTCGGGGTAGCATACGTTAAAGGCGACTAGGAATTTATGGGCTTTTGGACAAAGTGCATTGGTTCATTGCATAATTCTCAGTAATACTGATTATACTTGCAGTGTGTTTAGCGTCGCTTTTGGTAGAAAAGGGAGTGGACTGGTTTGCGCGCTTGTCGTCGACAAAAGCAGCCATGCTGTATATTGAGCGATTTATTTGGACTGGTATTATTAACCCCTCTCACTGGCTAAAACACCTGTGAACGTACCTACCTTTTACCCTGCATATTTACATAAACCCGTACGTTTAACAGTTTGGACTCTAAGAGGAAAGTCTAAAATCTTTCAGCAATACGCAACTTAACGCAGGTTTTGCCTAAATCCATTCAGAGGTTTACAGGTTTGTAACATGCGTAGGAAAAAAGGCAGAGTGCCCTGAATGCGGTCACGGCTAAAAGTATCCCCCCTACCCAAGGGGCTGCCGCGTTGCAATTTGAAGATGCGGGAATCTGCCCTTTGGGCTCTCTCCCCAAATATTAGGCTCTTTTATTCCAAGGGGACCGTCTAGCGTAATGTCATAGAGGTTTAAGCCCCAGGATTTTTCCCTCTCGCCTTTCTCCAGTCTTCTCTTCTCTTAAAAGTAAAATGTGATACCGTTAGCCGCCATGTCTAGGGAAATCAGGTTTTGCGCCTCCAGATAAGAGCCGGCGAGCTCGTAAAGGCTTGGGATTAGATGCATTCTAATATCCTTTCTTTTCTACTTTGTTGGGATACACTCATCGTTCTTAGATAGCACCGGATATGGCAAGTGTGGCTGATACAGAGACCTACTTTGTGAAACTGCACGTGCTTCTGAGATCGAAGTGCAAAACTTAAGATTTCCAAGGCAATCGCGAACAAGTGTCGGCTTATGCGAGTTCTTTTCAGTTTCCCATCGTCGACTGCTGTGCTATTTCCACTGTCTCATTTCCGTCGAAATAATCTTCGCCCCCCCCCTCTTTCAGTATCTTCTCAATATTGAGTTCTTTTTGGCGTGCCTAATGCAATCTATAAGTCAGTCTTTCCAAAGCTAAAATATGATAAATAATTGTAATTCAAACACCACTGCTAATAACTGCTTTCTCTGCGCCTACCTGTGGTAGGCAGTAATATATTCCATCCAAAAGTTTGATATCGGCATTTCACAATAAATACATGTTTGGAAGACCCCTGGGCATAAAAAACATTTTTAGAAATAAATGAGAGAGAATGCCGTAATTAAGGAACTAAAAGTGTAGTAAACTTAATATTTACGTTTACATCTTTCAAGGATACAACACTTAGGTTTTCGATAAATTCGTCCACCCCAAATTACCCTATATATGTATTAATTTTGTTTGCATTTTTATTGTTTAAAAACGGCTCTAACGATTAAACTATCATGTAATGTACATATTGAATTTTCAATGAATAGCTATGAAGTCCTCTTCATTGTTACTGAAATTTAGAGAATTTCATGTACATTTATCGTAAATTATAAGAGATAGACGAGAGTTTAACGTAAACAATTTGTATTATATAAATTTGTTTCCACCCGAACACGCTTACGAGGTATTTTTTGTTGTTGCTTTGCATTATCCAGTACTTCAAGCTGATGCCCATTCTTTTGTTTCCATTAGCCCATGAAAAGAGTAATGCAATTACCATATTTAAACATTTGGCTAGTGTACTATCCTTCATTTTTGCTTCTATGTAGTAGCGGCAATAACATGTGTATTGAAACTATTTCGTAAACCATTTATCATGACTAACAGGAAGTAGACAGGAAAATAATGGAATTAATATTTTAATACTGTTATTATTTGGGGGAAAGAGTTTTGATAAATAACCGAAGTTTCTGTTTGTGGTGGACTGCCTTGGAGCCACTAACGATGTGTGTGCGCGTGCATGCAACCAATATTATGGTTGTAACGTCTTGATTACTACCCCAAAGATAACGGTTATAATGAAGGAAGTAAAACACTTTATCTCGGCTATTATTTTATTTTGTAGACTCAACAAATGTGTATAAGCATAACTTTTTTGACAAATTTTGTTATTAATATTTTGTATGGTGAATATTCAGGGAGTTATGCCATTTTTTTGTATTTTTGAGATAGCCAAAGTAACATTCGATGAATTCTGTTTTCCACACACTATATAGTAAACATTGTATCTCCAAACTTCAAAAGCCATTAAGTTTTTGCCATTCACCCTGCTGACATAGGGTGAAAGAAAAGGGAGAACGAGATGAAAGGGGAGAGTGAGAGTTTGGAAGGTAGGAAAAAATAGGGGGAGAGAGTAATCTGCAGGTAAAACAATAACAGTGGGTCACGCATTCTGCTAGGATAGTTATAAAATATTTCAACCCTTTCTGTTTTTAGATACGTTAACCCTAATGCATTGGGGAACTACCTTTATTATAAACTTTTATCAGAAAATATCTAGCCTCACATTTAATTATGATAAAATGTCAAAGCTCAGTTACCAACTTTACATCGTATGTGAGAAAAATGAAAATGCAGGCCTTAAGGAAATCAAAACTGCATCCAGGCGCATGTTCTAATTTTGTCCATGTTTTCGTATTTAGTCATCTGCTATATACTTTATTGACTCTTTAACAAGTCTGTAGCAGCCATTTTTTGCGTTTTACTATCTCTTGTTTTTCATTAAAGAAAATTAGATATCGGGATTTCTCCCGAAATAATTGAAGTACACTGAATCCCACCAAAGACTAGTTTTAGAAACGATCCGTGGGATCCGTTTAGTGGGAAAACTACATACGCAGTGTGAGTGAGCGTGCGAACATAACCCAGAAATGAATAGCCAGATAAAAACCAAACTTGGTGATTGATCTTAATATACTCACCTATTTGCACTGATCAACATTAGACTCTGTATCTTAATAAGCTAATTAAAGTATTAATTTTTTTTAATCTCAAGCGGTATCAAATCGGTGCCTTCATTAATGTCTATATTATGACTTATAAAAAATCTTCTCCATTTCATTCTCTCTAGACACTATCAGTTATTTTATATAGGTTCTAAAAACTATTTTGACATAAGCTTATTTTTCTACCTACTTCTGTTAATCAAGATAAATATTTGCAGGGATGATTTCATTATAATTTCGTTGTATGCACAAGGGGATGGAGAAAACTAAAGCGATAGTTAAGTGTTTAAAAAGCGGATCATAATACGCTGGCTTTGAAATTCCATCTCTTTGCAATTCATGACAAACAATTGAATTGTGACAGCAGTTGAAACAACAAAGTTGTTTTAGAAAATCAAACCAATAGCAACTGCAACAAATATCTCGAAAATTCCTGAGGTCACAAAAAATTTTGCTTTATTCTCTGTTTTAAATGGCTCCAGATTTTCTGTGTGGTAAATTTTTGTCTATGGGTTATGGTTTATCAGTTACAGAAATATATGCCAGACACATTTTCCTAAATATTTTTATTCAGGGGACCTCAAAACATGTATATCCGATGAAATCCGGATATTGAATTTTTGGGAGCTCTATAGGTAGGTGCTGAAAAATAATATTGCGAAAAAGCGGAACTATGTTGTAAACTCCCTATCAATTTACCACAGCACGGACTTACTTTAATCATGCATATAAATGTGAGGGAATTAGACGATACAGTTGTGAATCTACAAGCTTGTGATTATTTTTAATAAAAATAATCTGATGTGTTACACTCACAGGACTTTCTCTACTCTCGTACAAACTATTTTTACAAACGCTTATTCTCCATATGCTTCGTGTTAATCGAGATATCGAGATGTTAATCTTATTGCTAATTTTCTTGTAGATGCAGGCTTTAAGCTATAGTGAAACATTTTAAGAGCTGGTTGCTATGTGGAGTATTCCATTCTCTTTGCATTACCAGGACAGAAAAAATGAAGAACGAATTTGAGAAAAAGTATAAGTATTAAAAAATTTAAGGGAATAACAAGCAATATCTCGAAAATGGTCCACTCAAAAAAAATGTATATGATATAAATTGTGTATTTTAACGCGATCTACATTTTTTTGTGTAGTAAAATTTTGTCTATCTCTTATGGTTTACCAGTTATGCAAAAGTCGTTCACAATGAAGAATACTTTTGGAGACATTCCCAGAAAATTCGAGATATACATTTCATTTGTCATAAAAATATCTTAAACATATGATATTTTAGTCAAAAATTAAAATTTTCGAAAAATGTTCCATGTAAAGGGTAATCTGGGGTGGGGGAAGTTTCTTGAAAACCTTCGTGTCGCATCTCTGGAAGATACTGAACCTAAATACCAAGTTTGGTGTTTATCCGACTGTTCATTTCTGAGTTATGCTGTTCACAGACATACAGACGCACACACGGACATGTTTCCAATTTTTTTTTATTCAGGGGGTCTCAAAACATGTATTTCCGGTGAAATCTCGGTATCGAATTTTTGGGTGGAATACAATACTTCCCCTACTTACTATAGTAGTAGAGAAAGTAAAAAGAACAGTTGAGTTTTGGGAGATTTTGCAAAAATTTCACCGGAACATTCAGGAAATGTTATTGAAGACAACTGAAGCATGATAGTCTACCATTTACCAAGAACCTATTATTGCGATTTTCTGAAAAAATTAAATAAAAACAAGCCCGCATAAGTGCGATAGAATGTAAGTGATAAATAAACGATTTACCGCTTGCAGCTGTGGTTAGTTGATGTTCTTGTCAGTATTTCAATAAAATAGCCATGAAAAGTTTTTGGATTTTATTCTGCCATGTTCACGCTTTGTTCCTTTGTTTTGAAAGCGATTTTAAGAAGCAATGCTTATAGGGTCCGAAACGTGTTCGAGATCCTCTTTCTACGAAGACAATGCGCTGCAAGGAGTGCTAAGAGTCTTGTTTGTGAGAACTACATATGCATACGGATGGTCCATCTGCATATTGAAATTGCCACGTGCTGCAGAGGGAGTGAGGCAGCTTGCATATATGCAGAGCGTACATAGTTTTCTACTCGGTAATTCCACTGCGGATTTGAACTCCTCATATGAAACACAATATCCCCACGCTTTGAGATTAGTACTCTCCCCCATTGTAACGTGACAACATGGTGTTAACATGCGGTTTTTACAGGCATTATTTACTGTATACACGACCAAATCTGCTTTCCTAGTGCGTAAATTTTCCAGCCCGACGGGCCCATCGCGTTGGATTAGGGCGAGCACGTGGTTGTATTACTATGCCTACTTGGAGTGTTGTTAACAAGACTGGAAAGGTGCACTCCAACTGCATTACTTGCACTCAGCTGTTGCTGTTGAATTAATAAGCTATATAACGCTGTTACCCCATACGAGTGACCGTGTTACGCTTCACTACATTTTTCTGCATAAACACGACTAATCATTAGTGTATGGGGCCAGGAAAGTGAAACCGGTGTAATTATAACTCGTCCATTGCTGTACTCGTATCTGAGCCATAATACATAATTGTAGTATACTTTAGTGCGAGTAATGCTGGGAAGTCAGCAGTGGATGCCAATATCATTGGTTTTAAACGCTAATCAGTTTGATTATAATAATTATTGAAACTGTTGTGTAACACTTCATTAACTACGTCACCATCAGATCCTTAAATTTCTCCATACCCATAAACAATATATACTATCGTGTGACATTAATGTCGAAGGCTTACTCCGTATCCATTAACAGATATTTCCTATCGTGTGGCACTAATGTGGAGGTTTGTATTCAGTTCGGTAAAAACCCACCCTCAGATCATTCATTTCTCTATATCCATAAAACGATATTTTCTATCGTGTGGCACTAATGCCGAGGTTTGTATTCACTTCGCCAACAACACCACCATCAGATCATTCATTTCTCCATATCCATAAACAGTTATTCAGTATCGTGTGACACTAATGCGAGGTTTATATCCAGTTCGCTAAAAACGCCACCATCAGGTCGTCCATTTCTCCATATCCATAAACAGATATTTACTATCGTACTAATGTCGATGTTTGTATCCAGTTCGCTAAAAACGCCACCATCAGGTCGTCCATTTCTCCATATCCATAAACAGATATTTACTATCGTACTAATGTCGATGTTTGTATCCAGTTCGCTAAAAACGCCACCATCAGGTCGTCCATTTCTCCTTATCCATAAACAGATACCTACTATCGTGTGGCACTAATATCCAGGCTTGTATCCAGTTCGCTAAAAATGTCACCTCCTGATCGTTCCATTCCTCCATATCCATAAACACATATTTACTATCGTGTGGCATTGATGTCGAGGTGTATGTCCACTCTGCTAACAATGCCACAATCATATCCTTCCATTGTTCCACATCCATACACACTTATTTACTATCGTGAGACACTATTGTCGAGGTTTGTATTCACTCCGCCAACAATGCCACCAGCAGCTCCTTCCATTCTTCCACATCCATACATTTATTTACTATCGTGGTTACTAATGCAGGTTTGTATCCACCAGCAGTTCCTTCAATTCCTGGTCATCCATACAGTTATTTAACTATTGTGTGGCACTAATGTCAAGGTTTACATTCACTCCGCCAACAATGTCACTAGCAGATCCTTCAATTCTGCCCATCCATTCAGTTATTTACTATCGTGAGTCATTAATGTCAAGGTTTGTATTCACCCCGCCAACAACACCACCAGCAGATCCTTCAATTCCTGGCCATCCATACAGTTATTTAACTACTGTGTGGCACTAATGTCAAGGTTTATATTCACTCCGCCAACAATGTCACCCGCAGATCCTTCAATTCTCCCCATCCATACACAGTTATTTACTATCGTGTGTCACTAACGTCAAGGCTTGTATTCACGCCGCCAGCAATGCCACCAGCAGATCCTTTCATTCTTCATATTCATATCCATACACAGCTACTTACTATCGTGTGGCACTAATGTAGATTTGTGCCCACTCCGCCAACACCACCACCATTGGATCCTTTAATTCGTGCACATCCATATGCAGTCTGCTTCGTATGGCACTAATTTCGAGGATTGTATCAATTCCGCCTACAACGCCACCAGGAGACCTTCGTTTCTTCACTTCCATACACAGTTTGCCATCGTTTGACACTATTGTAAAGGTTTGGATTCTTCACCATCCTACCACGGAAATACCTGATGGCAGAAACACGAACGAGTAGCAGCTGACTGAAAAATAATAAATTATTCATCCTGGCTTCCCTACGCTACAATGCAGCACTTTTGCTCTAGCACTAAAACGTTTAAAGAAGGCATAAGATCAAGCCTCCTGCATTCTCTTACCATAATTATCGCTTAAAAAATACGCAACTTATATTTGTAAGCACCCAGCGGTGTACAATAATTGGCAGTCATATCAACATGCACATTCCCCCAATCTGACTGTCACAATCCACGTATAGATTTGAATACATCCAATATTCGGTTGTTATGTTACATCAACATTAAGGGATGTACCAAGAGGAACGTATTTGAAACGAGGCAATCAGAGAAGAGCTGAAAGTACAACGTCTATTACAAGAGATAGAGAAATAAAGAAATAAAGGTTGAACATCTCCACCATTTGCCGGAAGAAGGAATACCAAAACAAGTCTTTTGTTACAAACCTAGGGGACGAAGACCAGTTGGATGACCCAGAAAAAATACGAGACGGAAACAGGCAAATGCTAAAACGTAATGAACTGTGGTTGTACGACTCCCTTAATGGATTATTGCGAACTAGACTTCTTAGTACTATACTTTTGTCGTTCTGGGTCTTAGATATAGCATTAGAATGGCTAAATCATAATGAGATTATTGGTAAATATGTAACAGCATGTTAGCGTGTCACATGTAATTCTAAGCATGTTCAGGGTTACTCAAAACGTTTTGACCATCACCAGGAAGTCTGACTGCCGTCAATGATCGCAAGTCTGAGCAAGAGGCGAAGACAAAACCTTGGACGAAAGTAAAATGATAGTTTGAGTCTACCGTTTAATGGGCTGTAACTGAAAACGCTGTAATCTTCGTCCATCTTTCCCGTTGCTTGGATTTGAATTTCAAGGGCCCGCCCACTGGGGTCAACATACCCATCGTCAAACATTTCTGTAGGAAATTGTTAACGGCGGGGGCAGTGGCATGCAAACTGAGACAAGCATGTTGTTTTTCTGCATTACTGGAGTCCCAGACAAGTTTAGATCCCTGTGAAATGACACAAACGCTAAAGGCGTATACTTTGATTGTAATTCTGGGTGTTAAAGAGAATATTCCACTGTACTTAAATGAATTGAAGTAAAATTTATGTGATAGAGTTGATATAATTTTAAAATACATATTTATATTAAATGTGTATTTATTTAAGTAATTATCAATTTTAAAGCTCCTGTCTTAAAACATACTTAAGTTTTTCTTATTTCTTAAAGTTTAGCCCCCCCCCCAAAAGGCGTAGGTAATGTCATTTTATTTTTAAAGAAACTGAAGCAGCTAATTTCTATCGATGAAGTTGACATTTTTATTGTATTTTTTTAAATTTAAGTACAAGTCATACGAAATGCTGCACAATTGTTTTTTAATTTACTAAAATTCAATAATCAAAGCCCTAAGTGCTAACTGCATGTGATATCAAGAAAAGGCACTTTAGATCTCTTCGTGCACCTACAAAGTATGTATAAGAAAAATCTGAAAGCAAGAAAACAAAAGTTGTAAAAATGTAAGAAAAACAAGAATACTGGAAAATCAAGTTTTAAAATCTCACGCACTACTTGTATACACCAGCGTACATTCATTTAAACGTCGCGTTTGTACATTTCAATGACCAGAAGGGTGAAACCGTAGTTTAATCTCGACTCCGCAAAGTGTGAGGATATTTTTTGATATGGATATGTTAAAAAATTATTTAGGATAAAACCGTAGTTTAATCTCGACTCCGCAAAGTTTGAGGATATTTTTTGATACGGAAATGTTAAAAAAAAAAAGAATTTTCTAATTTTTTTCACAAATTCAGCTTGAGTACTCTTAAGAAAATCTGTGATACATTCACATGATTTTCTCTACCCTCTATCATTTATTAATGGGTGTACAACCTACTATTACTAAAGCATATTTTTCTATCTACTTCATTTTAATCTAACTAAGCATTTGCAGAAATAGCTACATTACACATTTCGTTATAAATACAAGAGAATAGCGATAATCAAATGTTTCAGAACTGGACGCTATATGCTGGTCTTAAAATTCCATACTGTTTCCATGACATCGTGAGAAGCAACTGAAAATCGATGGAACTTTAAAAGAATGACAAAGTATTGAACAAATCGAACCATTAATTAAGGATATTTCAGAAATGGCTGATGCTACAAAAAAGTTATGTGAATGAATTGCGTGTATTAAACAGGTCTTTGTGTATATGTGTGTGTGTGTGTGTGTGTGTGTGTGTGTGTGTGTGTGTGTGCGCGT
Source organism: Deroplatys truncata (assembly GCA_030765065.1). Taxonomy (NCBI): domain Eukaryota; kingdom Metazoa; phylum Arthropoda; class Insecta; order Mantodea; family Mantidae; genus Deroplatys; species Deroplatys truncata. Next base: position 224,748,409 of record CM060975.1, read on the forward strand.
GTGTGTATTAACATTTTCGTTTGTCACAACGTTTACCAGTTATGCAAGATTATACAAAATTCCTTCTGAACGAAGAGGACATCACAGGCTATTCCCAAAAAAATTCAAGATACACATTTTATTTTTAATGTAAATATGTTAAATATATTACATATATTTAATGTAAATATATTGATTTCCTATTTTTTTAGGAAATCAACATTTTCGAAAAATCTTCCATGTAAAAGGTAGTTGGGGATGGGGGCATTTCTTGAAAATTGTGTCGCATCTTCAGCAGGTACTGAATCTAAATACCAGATTTTGTGTTTATCGGACTTTGCATTTTTTAGTTATTGTGTTCACAGACACACACGGACCTTTTTTTTCTAAAAATGCCTTTTTTTTTATTCAGAGTGCCTCAAAACATGTATTTTCGTTGAAATCTCGGTATCGAATTTTAGGGTGGAATGCAATATCTTCTCTACCTAGTATGCACGTGGTAGGGAAAGTAATATACGAATAAATTTTTGGAAAGTTGAATCAAAACTGAAAATTTCAATGCTACGACCGTGACTCAGACCACGGATCTTCATCTCTCCATGTCGATGCTCTTACCACTTGAGCTACAATGACGAGATACCCGTACGGGTATTATACCTATCTCATTTAAGTATGACATTATTTCTTAAATATTCATCCTATTGAAATTTTGTAAATAACAAAATTTGTAATAAGTATTGTGTTTATAAACTCTGTTGTATAATAATAAACAGATATTAGAGCGCACATAGACACACACGCTTGTACACATAGATACAAATTTTCTCTTTACACCTATGAGTATACATTGTTGTATGATATGACCCATGATTCAAAGACTTTTCTCGCTGTTCCTGTGAACATCCTATAGAAAATAAGCAAGAGGATAATGTTAAATGACCTGAAAGCAGTAATCAAGATTTTCACGTACTATAATACAGAATTTTACTACGCTCATTCTAATAATTTTACTATGACAGTTAAGCTAGCTACCCTAGCAAAATAATTTCATTTTCACCGTCCTCTCTCTAGTAATTTTTTGATTCAACAAAATTGTTCACATATTCGAGGAGTATCTAAGCGGAAACAGAATACAGCGCAATGTCAAGGCATAATATAGCTGGAAGTAAATAATGCACGACAGCAGAAATCAAATGTTCCTGGAAGCCATAGGTTACATAATGCTCATAAAGTTGTCAATCCCTGGACCCATACCGAACCAGTGACAGCGTTACGTCATCCAGGCATGTTATAAACGATTCGGTAACTGTCGGACAGCTGTCGCAGGGCTAGAGGCATAATCTTCCACAGATAATGATTCCCATATCTTCAGTGGAGCAATCGTAATTTCATGTTGTTTAAGGGTGGTTTAGGCAGCTACAGGCGGAAAATCACCTAAAATTACAATCGCCAATGTTTCCGATACGCGAGCTGTGTTATAGTTTTTACAGAACTAGTGCTCCGAAAATTCGCGATAAAATTAAATATTGCAGGAAAGTGCACAAAAATACTTTTTGTGCCAATAATAATAATAATAGATTTTTCTCTCTCTCTCGCGAAGTTTCCAAATGCTTCCATTCTTGGAATTTTATTTTTGTTCATAAAAAATGGAACTAACACCTGTCACGAAACCAGAAAATAATCTATTGTAATGCATTCTCGTGACTTTCTCTGACAATGAAAACTTGTAATATAACTATTGTATTGCATATTACACTATTTATATCAAAAAACTTCCCTACGTTACTCACTATGTATATTTTACCTAAGTATTATTTCAAGTTATCAACATGCGGAAACAGAATTCAAAGTAGCATGTTTTTGCCACTCAAACAAAAGAATGGGGGTGCGGGAGAAGCAAGAAACCAAGCTTTCAAGGATGTCCGTTAAGTCATGATAACTAGATCTTCTAGTTACCGTGCGTTAAGTGACGCTTAGGAAACATCTAACCCTACGAAGAAAAGAATTATTTGAACACAAATTATATATATATATATATATATATATACATATATTTGCTATGGTAAGCTCTTATCTATCAGCTAAAATTTCCTTGTTATATATATAAGTATACAAAGCTCACTCCACTAAAGTGAAATTCACAGGATATTCACGGATTTTTCAAGGTATACATTTTTTCGCATTTATTAAGCACGTGTCATTTTAATCAAAATATTTAGAGGCGTTGCTAGAAAATAAAGAAGAATAAAAACGTTTTCATGTAAAAGCTATATGGGGACTTTTTTTCTTTAAATGATCACTCGCATGCTCAGAAGATGAACTCTGTACAAATTTTTGCATCTAACACATTCTGAAGCAGACTCCCGCTGATTAGCCGGGAACCACACGAGTATGACGTATCAGAGCATTCGCTACTGCGCAAACGGCTTCGGTCGTGACGGAGGCTCTAGAAACTCAGGATGTATTTTACCTACATAATTAGCGCATAGCTGTTATTAGTAAAATAAAATGAATTCTGGTTTTTACAAGAATTCTTTCAGTTTTATCTACCTCATAATTGTTCTCAGTAGTTGTGTAGTTATTGTTTCCAGTAAAACTTCTGGAATCGTTAGGGACCCCGTCTTTGCCAGGGCACATCGTCTTCCGTATCTGGTCGCCCTTTGGCTGTCTCCTTCATCCCTTCCTCCCAGGGGTCAGTTGAAAACCAAAAGGGTTCACTGCGGCCTACTTGCGGTGCTGTGCTCCAGTTACTGGAGGCTCCTCTGTCTCTGTTCAACAAGTTGAGGGTTATTTATTCAAGACATTACGGGTCTATGTCAGAGTCTTGCTAAACGTTTATTGAGTCACGTGCGCCCTCTTGATACGTCTCCTTAAGAGTTTCAACATTTACCCGAACCTTCCTTCAGGTTGTGAAGGTATGCGACATGGAAGGTGATGTGCGACAATTTGGCGGTAGGGATTTTCAGGAATAGTCCCGGGTTCGATGTCCCTCAGGTTCTCGTGGATCTTGGATCTAGGGTTGGTGGTTAATACGGCTGGTTCGTCTTCCTGCCTGTTTATTTTCCGTCACCTTTTTAAAATCTGATCCCTGATAGAATCTCGCCACACACCGCATTTCGTTACTTCTATACTTCATACTATCCCGCCGACATTCACATTTGTTTTTAGAACAACCTCCAAGGAAATAACATAATCAAGTGATTTCCAAAACTCTCGTGTTTCTTCATTTCGAATTTTTCTGGTCCCCCCCCCCCATTTCGCTATCATGATCAACCTCCTTTCTTATTGGCTGCCTACCTCAAGTTTCCACATGAACTTGAATGCTTGCAGCTATCAGAGCACTGACCTTCCTTCCTACGCACCTGTTTTTCAGGCGACCTAACTTTACACGAACAAAAGCGTATTCTGTCCTCACTTGACTACTGTGGGGAAAAACCAACCCCGTTTCCTGCCTGTTGCTTGCACTGCCTCTCCAACCCATATTTAACTTTACAAGGAACATTCTTTCCCAGTCTTATTTAATAATGTTATTCCTACCGTTACTGATATTTCCTTTCACGTTATTATGGTTATTTTATATTTACTACGCAGAACGCACTGTCTCAAGGCGATGCAGTTTGAGCTACGCTGAAAGACGCACACACGGACAGAATGTAGACAAAACACACTTATTTGGACGTTTTGAACCTAAGAACAAACGTAGAACAGAAATCAAGAAACGGAACGCTGAATATTTAAAGAATCATTTCGGTTAGAGCGCAACCACCTTCACAAAGGAACTTTATAGAATTTTCACGCATTACTGTTACAAACACAAATTGTGAACTAGAATGTTCATACGTAACAATTAGCACATAAATGTAAAACAAAGTGTTTTTAACATTTGTCGTAAAAATTAAAGGATCCCGTTTTATCAGGAGTTCGTTAAAACACCTAAGAGAAAGTTGCAAAAGATGCTTATTTCACTTTTAACTTGATGTTTGGCCCAGTAAGAAAGGCGAGTTTGGGGAAGCTCGGAGTGCGAATGCGAGCAGAGCTCGTTCGGATAGAGGACCGGATAAAAACCGAGTGAGCTTTGGAGTGATTGCACGGCGGTTTGCATATATCTAGGTTCTACACAGAACTTAAGTTCAGACAGAACTCGTAAAAGTAGTCCATATTAAGATTTCAAAAGTTATTAGAAACGACATTTCTAATACACAGCTTTCATAATATAGGAAAAACGTACGTTTATCCCCCTCCACCAATAGTTCTAATCATACTTATGTAAGTCATCCTTTAAGGGTACAAGGAAGAGATTGTAGGAAACCTCTCATCTCAAATGACCTTTTAAATGAGACTAGGTTCTTCATGTTTTGTTTTCTGAAGTAGGGTTCTGACGCCATTTGCTAAAACATTACATATTAGAGATATTGGTTGGATATCCCGAATATCCCTGCTTCACAGAGAACTTGTGACCCTTTTCGTCCTTATTAAATTTCTTATCACCAGAAAAAATAGACAAAAACTGTCTTTGGGAAAACGTAAAGATCATGCCAAATAACTCTTCATATCAGTGTCATCCTCCGTGGTATAGTGGTTACCACGCTAGCCTCTAGTTCTCGATCGCGGGTTCAAATCCGGCGGAGGGCGATAGGTTTTCTTCGGCGTAAACATGCTTAGCATTTCTTCCTTCGGAAGGGAAGTAAAGCCCGTGTTCCCGATTTACGGCACGTAAAGGAACATCAAACCTGATAAAGAGGACTCTGAGCAAAATTTCCGGTCTTTCACGCCTAATATAAAATGGGACGCTAAGGACTACAGCAGTTAAAGAGCATCCACAAATAAAACTCAATTTAATTTTTCATATCAGTAGCCGTTCTCGAAGTAATGCGCTTAACCTCCTTAGATGCGTTTTGAGTTACAACCGAGTGTAAGGAATGGAGCCGATTTAATGTGCAGTAGTTTATGTTGGTAAAGAAATACTAAATCGCCACTGCCACGCTCAGACCCCACCCCTTACCTTGTTCTAGCACTGCCTTATAAAATGCCTCCCTTTATCTTCGCTCCTGACCTGAAACCGGCCTGCGTTCATAGTTCGAGCGCCAGAGTTTTGACATCAAAGCAATACGAGACGACGGGCTCATCCAGGGGCTTATGTGACCATCGTTGCGAAGCGTGCCTTTCAGCCATCTAGGTGATGTTTCCGTACTCCTCCCGCTTCGCCAGTCACCTAAGCCTGAACTTTGTCAATAGGCTAATACGTTTGTGAGATTGGTTCACAGGGCTGGTGTGGAACACAGATGCTACGGAGCTTCTGCCTACATTAAATAACTAAAAACGCTAGGAAATCAGAAGCATCAGCATGTTTCCGTCCACTGACTGTACGTGAAAATTTGGGATTCTTTTACAGTATGTGTATTGATGATACCTAAAACCGTATTGCTATTTTTTTTTTGTTTTGCCCAAGTCTGCTTAAATATAACAACATGAAAAGTTTATTTGTCTCATACTATGAGATAAATTTAGTTTCGGCAAATATAATACAGCAGCGCTTGCAAGGTCTCGGAAATATAAATCCAAAACTGACGTTGGAATAAAAACCTGCCTGTGCATATAAATCTGTCGAGTTGACGAAGTAATCCAGAGGACGTTGCAGCTTTTAATATTTTGAATAATCAATATTCCCAGTGTTTACCAGCAGTAGTACATATATAGAGCATGCATGGCCTGCTGCCATCCGGATTACTCTGGCGGCAGCGACTTTGGAGCGCTTCCAACTCTTTATCCCCCTTCCTTCTTTTTGTTAATCTGCTGTAATCATACGCTGGTGCCCGACCTTGAGATGCTGGGCTGGACCAGCTCCACAAGGTTCTTCTGCTTGAGCGAGGTGATAGAATTGGGAGTCAAAACAGATGAACACCGGCACGCGTTCTTGCGGTGACGCAACCTGCTTGCGTCAAAATTGCCCGTGGCATTCAGTAAACTTTTGGAAAGTGATCTCCTTCCTACATCCACTGTGTTTATCGATAATTTACGGAATCGCGATAAGCAGATTATTACAGGGTCGGTATATTTGTATCTATCGATAAAACAGAGTAATGGAAATAACTTTAGACTCCGTTTAATGCACGATTGCTGCTACTAGTGTGGCAATTTACTGTTTAATGGCTCCACCATTGTCATTAATAAATGAATATATTTCGCCATAGTGGCGAAAGCTATAGCAGGTTAAAGCAGCTTAAAATTATAAAGATGTAAAATTAAATTCGATTTGTTATTAATTCAAATTAAGGTCAGGCAAATACTGGGTTCACTTTTAAAAATGTTCCACGATCCTTTCTTCTCATTCCATTCCATTCATCTCCAGAACACGTTGCTCTTTTTGAGGATCTCCCACAGAGCTTCGGCTTGCTTTCTGTTCAGGAACAGTATTGTGAACTCGGAAGTTGCTCTATAGTATGTATCGCCCTCTCTTAAGGATGACATAATCTGTATCTTTGTGGCGCTGGAGTTTCACATCTGGAATTTGAAAAATTTAGTTGTATTGTAGTTTAAATGTTGGTGAGCCGAACTTGAAATAGTTACAACCGCACGTATTGTAAAAAATTTCCGGTAGCCTTCGCCGCAAATGTTTAAAAAAATATTAACTTTGTAATTTTGACTGTTTCTTTAAATGTTATATATTTATGTTTGACTCGGCTGCGTCAGTATTTACATTTTTTTTGAGACATGAATGTCTTAGCAGGGAGTGATACCACTGAAGAATGTAGGCTTACACAGATTTTAATTCTTTTTTACTCCATTTATTAATGCTTGACACAATTTAAATAACACTTCTCTGACATAGAGAGCTGTAAGACTCTTTTATTAAATACTTGCACTTTTCAAACACGTAAACTATTTTCTCACACAAAATACGTATTAAATTTCTCGAGGACACATCTCGCGTCCGGTTAGGAACACTGTCTGCAAGCAACTGACTTGATTTCTACCGCCTAAATTTGTAAATTTCTGTATTTCAAGTCTCTGATTGGCTAATCCTAGTCCAATAGAATACCTTCATTTAACTAAAGCTTTTTCTGGTTGTTGATTGGCTATTTTATAAACTGTCACAAAAATTACATTATTGCTTCCAAGAATTACAAGCAGTATTGTTAAACTTTCAAATTCATTATTGCCTCAAGGTTACCTCATTGTTAGCAACTTTTAACCTATTATTCTCACAGCTCCTACATTATTAAATTACGTAATACATTCACATAACATTATTACACATGTATACAATAATATAAACATGTACAATGACTGTAATATACACTTTTTATATATTGTTGCATACACATTGTTTTAAGTCGGGCTGTTATATAATTTGACTGAATCATTAAGTGTTAAAAATACTGCCTCAAATTTGGAAGATACCTGCTCTCGCAGTCGCCACAATCAGGTTTTCCGCATCTCCAGATACTTACGTAATATAACCTTGAAGCAATGTTTCTGTAACATTTCTTTAAATTTTAGTAAAATGTGTGTTTTATTAAATGTGTTACTGGAATCATTGACAGAATTAATATAGGAAACTCATATTACGAGGTATAAATGCACATCATAGCTACATATTCAACCCAATTATAACTAACGTTATCAATTACAAAAGATTTGCAAGCTTGTAAGTTTGAATAAACCTTTTTTCACGAATAAGATTGACTTTGCACATAATAGAAGTGTTATTTCTCAGTAACAGTCACAACCGTTCCAGTCCTAAAAAATGCTAATTTCCAAATAACCGTTCCAAAATGACGGTCAAGTGCGTCCATGAGCATTACCACCTAACCACAGTGTTGCTGTAACGCCAAGATACTCTTGATCCATTATTACTAGACTTATTGGCATCAAGTCACAATTCTTCGTCTGTTACGAATATTGGCAAGCGGCAAGACGATGCCGTTGCCATTCTTTCTTCTCCAGCTGCCATCCTGCATTCATCATGCACACACGAATTTGTATAACGTGTTGTTAACAGCAATACATCTGTGTTTTTACTGCTCACTTAATTCAGGTTTAAAGGAATTCACGTCGTCATCGTTTTGTATCAAGTTTCCATGATGTTGACCATAAGTTCCAAAATGGCATCTCGCACCTGCATCCCAAGAATTGAATAGCATAACAAAATCTCGTTGCCGGAAGAGTTTTAATGTGCGTTGCCTTCTCTTGGATCCTCGAAGCGGTGAGGATTCTAGTACTGCTGTTGTGTAGATGGTTATGGTACGAAAACGGAGGAAAGACGTATTTTGCTTGTAGAAACCTCCAGGGGGAAAGGGTGCGCAGAACACAGGTAATCCGGGGCGGCAGACGGGGACGCAGAGATCCCTAACCACGGAAAGGTCACCATACGCCAGGGCAGGCAGTTCCTCAAAGCAAACTCCACCGCCCTATACCTCGCCCGCCGTCCACTCGCCTCATCCTTTAACCCGGACAGATGATAAGAAAGCAAAATGCCAGGAAATGGGAGACGGGAACATTCCTGGCATTACAAAATCCACCCCAGCATTTGCCTATCAACCAGGGAAAACTCACGAAAAAACAAACGGAAATCGAACTCGGAACTTCCCGAATACGAACCTCACATGTTACCGCGGAGCCATCTCGTTCGGTATCATATCGATACTTGTAATATATTCTCTACAATTCCAACTTGGGAGAATAATTATTTTGAAATTCTCTCAGCTACCTGGAGTGATAGCTTAAAGATTAGATTTTTAAGTTTTAGTAGTGGTTAGGAGTTGAGCTAAGTCGTGCTCATGAAGATTAGGAGGTTCTTGGTTGATTTCAAAGGTTAATTCCAGTAAAGAGACAAAAATAAGGTTTAATAAAGATACTGACGTAAGGTCCTGTAGACCTCTCTTGATAGGAGTCCCTTCATTTGCCGCTTTAATGATATTTATACAATTCTGATGGCAAGTAATGAAGTGGAGACAATTTACCCAAAGAAAACAGTTATATTAGTACATATAATGGAATATTCGAGAATGTTCTAGATCAGCGTTTAACATAACAGTAACCCACACAGTAACCATGTACCTACTCCGTAGTATATAGACGTTACATGGATAAGAAAATTGCTTGGAGACCTTGTATAGACAGGAAAAGCTGACCAGAATGAGGATATTCCACCTTTCAGCACAAAACATGGAGAATGCTTCTAAAACCGGAATGTATGGTCACCTTACCTATGTAAGGCGACGATATTAAGTTCCCCTTTCTTGTAAATGTGCTACTAGCAATAGACCTACTGTTATCTAACGACATTTTCCCATATTGGTTTCCTATGAATTTAATTACGAAATAAAACTGTCAGAAGTTTCGGGGGGGGGGGTTGAACCCTAAAAAAAATTCTCTAAATACGGCCCTGCATATAGTACACGTATAAACACCTAGACCTTGATCTGATATTCAACTTCTTGAAGATTTTGACAGAATGACTTATGATAAGCTATGTACATAATAGTTCTTAATTTACAGTGCGATCATTTTTTGGTGAGGCTAGTGATCGGACGTATGTGTATTCCGCATACTGTTTATTACACTGGGGGTTTTCGTTCTGTAACTTCCGCGTTAGTTAATCACGAGTGATAGTATTGACATGCAGTATGAGTACTAACATTGTTATAAGTGGTGTTGATCTGCGTGAAAAAAAAGAATACTGGTTTAACAGTATGCTATTCCTTTCGCCCTTTTTTGTTGTTTTATGAGGGGATTTTAATTTAGTACCAATATTATAGCTGAGAGAGGAAAGTTGAATAATAGTTTATGGAATGATAGGTTCAATAATTTTTGCAATAAGTATAGATTGAATTATTATTATTATTATTTATTGAATTATTAATGTTCATAATGTTTTGTTTTTATATCGTCCTTAAGTTCGTCTATGGTGTAGGGATTGTTCCTATAAACCTTTTTTTAGGGATCCCCTCAAATAGATGCGCCATTTTTGTCAATTTTTTACTCCGTTACATTTCGTTTTCATTTAAGTTTAGCGACCCCGTTGTCCTAAACTTATTAACCAGACACCTAACAGTTTCTCTACTTGGAACTGGAATACTAGGGACTTTCTCCTGAAATTGTCTGCACACTTGTATACAAGATTCGGATTTTACATATGTATCGTACATAACAATTTGTTGTTCAAGCACGAATTTGTCGGCAGGCATTGCATTCTAATAACAAGACATTAACACTCTTAAGCAAATCACACACGACACAGATGTCATGAATAAACTTTCACCTTTGAGATGCACTATGTCAACTCTCTTTACAGCACGAACACAGCGGCGATCAGTCGCTGACGCGTTCAGTTGCGCATCGAAAAAAGTACCGAGGTCACTGCAGTACAGCGTGTTATGTATCATATAGCCGGTCTGTGGCCTCACTTTAAAACGCTCGCACAGTACTTGAATATACACAGAATTACAAAACACCTCTTGTTGCAAATTTGTGACGTACACCTTCTTGCATACAGAAGTTATTTGTATTGCAGGAAACACGTACTACAATTTTGTAATTGAATAACTGGGCTTAGGATCATTTTTGGTAGGGTTCCAAGGATGCAATTGTTGAAATAATAGTTACATTATTTGCCAGTCTCTAGTGTAAAGGTTCGTATTAAATGGAGCAAACAATAAAAAGCGATCCTACCTAGATTTTGTTTTAGGAGGGGGCGAGAAATGCGAACCAAGTTCGAAAGTTTTACACTAGAGAAATTGGCTGCGTTATGTCCTCTCAATTCTAATCGTACAAAATTCAGAAATATGTCCTTTCTTACCTTATAGGGAACCATCGTTTACAACGAGGGTAGGATAACTGAAAAACGTTAATATGTTCCTGCGCTCTGGTCCCTCTTCTTGTATTCATAGCAGCATTAAATAAGTTTGTGATACATTGAAACATTTACAAGGGAATTATCCAGTTGAATTGTCTGTGCTTTCTATTATCGTATGTTTAAGTCTTTGACTTTTACGGGAAGCATTAGTTATAGACTAATTAATAACAGTAATATTTTCTTTACTAAGCGCAGTGGTATAATATGAAACAATGAAACAAAAATAATTTGGGGGTTGCAGAATGGGCGACATATATGCAATAGTTACCCTTGCTACCAGTCATTTCCTTTAAGGAAGGTATAGTGATCAAATGAGCGTATGAAATATGTACAACCCGCTTTTGTCTTCCTATTTGCCGTTTCATTTTTCATCTGTCTTCCTGCTAATGCTTAAGAATTCTCTTTTCAGCATTTGTAAACTGGGAATAATAAAAGGACTTTACCGTCTTTAGTATTCGGTAATAGGAAATCGGTTGAGATTAGGTCCTGCTTTGTGTTTCGTTAATAACCTGCCCAAGAGATAAAGTGACTGAGTTAAAAATTTGTTAATAGTTAACAAAGCTATCTGATGGGTAACCAGTGTCTCAGGAAATAGCTGCCTGAATGTTTAAGCATTTATTACAATCCGTAAATATAATTTAGCGTGCAACATCATTTCGGAGGAAGTAAATGGGCAGTTTTAAATAAGTAAAATACTTAACAAAGGTGTAGATGTAAGGCGGTAACAAATATGGTGAGCATATATCACAACTAGGATCAGTATAAAATAGCAGATGTAACACTTAATCGATTTATTAGCTTTTATATCAATATTTGTATTATTTATAATTTTTGTGTATTGGTTTTGTCACTGGTGGTGTAAGTAAAGGAAAACAAAGGCGCTTCTCGCCAAGAAATCAAATATTTTCACTTTCTCTGGAAACATGTAAACCTCGCTAATTCCTAGCGGGATAGAGATCGTATGATATTGTATATGGTCTTTGGGGAACATTTAATGAGCTCGTTATATCCCCTCGAGCTCAAACTCTCATTTCCCAAATATTTGCAAGGATCACTATTGAATCAAAGATGATACAAACCTAGGAGTGACTTAGGTGAGTCTGATTGTAATCTATAAATGTAATAAATGTGGAACTGAAGTCTTTTTGGTAATTTTCTTTTTTAGATAAATATTTTAAATAAAAATATTATAATTTATATATAATTAAGTATATATAAATTATATTTACTATAATCATTAAATTATCATTATCGTTTACTGATAATAGTAACGAAAAATTGTTAAAGTTTCTTAAGTATTCATTCTATCCAAATTTTGCAGAAATACATCTTTTTAGAAACATTGTGTTTACAATCTTTTGTTACTCAGCAATTAAAAAGATTAATAATCGAGATTTTAATTTTTCGCCTTAAGAGAAACCTCACCACTCCCTTGGACATATTATGCAGATATAGATGGCTTGGCTTTCGTTGTTTTTACTAAGACAAATAGAGAATTAGACGAGGAAAAGAATAATAAGAATAGGAAGATAGGGCATTGAAATAAAATTACATAAATAATTCAACGTACTTATATACTTTAAAGGAAAAGCTGTAATATCCGAAGTGTTCGATAATAACTCCAACTATTATTATTATTATTATTATTATTATTATTGTTATTGCCATTATTGCAAATCAGCCCATGCAGGACTACGGATAGTACTTAAGAGACATTTCATTGTTTTCGCTTGAATCCTAGTTCTCTCATTCTTTGTCTGTGGACTTTTCTTTCTCTCATCTGCCCATGTTCCAGTTTTTTTCCCTTCCTCTTGATCATTGCCAAGATTCTAAAGATATCTCTCTTTAGGATATCTTCTGGCGTAATTCCTGCCAATTTTAAGTAATTTTTTATTTCACCAATCCACGTCATAGTATCTACTTGTGCTTTCGTTATGTTTTCGTAGAATTCCATTATTTATTTTGTGAGCATGTTTGAGTTTATTCGCATAATGTGTCCATAAAATTTTAATCTTTGTTTTCTAATGTCACTGTGAGTGTCCGTATATATTTTTATTTCATTTTTACTTCTGAGTCTGTGTTGTTCACCTGTAACTTGAGCTAATTTCTACTTTCTCTACTACGCATAGTAAGTGGGGGAAGTATTGTATTCCACCCAAAAATTCGATCCCGAGATTTCACCGGAAATATGTGTTTTGAGGTACATTGAATCAAAAAAAATAAGCATTTTTGGAAACGTCAGTGTGTGTCTGTGAACAGCATAATTCAGAAACGAATAGTCGGATAAACACCAAAAGTTGGTATTTAGGTTCAGTATCTTCCAAAGATGCGACACGAAGGTTTTCAAGAAAATCCCCCACCCCAGATTACTCTTTACATGAAACATTTTTCGAAAGTTTTAATTTTCTCAAAATTGGCTCTAACATTTTGATTAAAATATCATATGTTTAAGATATTTTCATGACAAATGAAATATATATCTCGAATTTTCTGGGAATGTCTCCAAAAGCATTCTTCATTGTGAACGACTTTTGCATAACTGGTAAAACATAAGAGATAGACAATATTTGACTTCACAAAAAATGCAGATCGCGTGAAAATACACAATTTATGTCATATACATTTTTTTTGTTGAGTGAACCATTTTCTAGATATTGCTTGTTATTCGCTTAAATTTTCCAATACTTATACTTTTTCTCAAATTCGTTATTCATTTTTTATGTCCTTTATATGCAAAGAGAATGGAATACTCCACATAGCAACCAACGCTTAAAATATTTGACTATCGCTTAAAGCCTACCAATTCCCCTTGCATCTACAAGCAAATTAGCAATAAGATTAACATCTCGATTAACATGAAGCATATGGAGAATAAGCGTTTGTAAAAATAGTTTGTACAAGAGAAGAGAAAGTCATGTGAGTGTAACACATCAGATTTTTTTCTTATACTTGTGCATTCTTTATCACAATATTTTCGATGTATATTTTCCTGTTCAAAATTAATGTTTCTGCTTCGCAGAGACACTGGTTTAATTACAGTACTATAATGTCTTAATTTTGTTTGTTTAGTCATGTACTTTTTGTTAAGATATTTTGGGTAAGCGGAAATGCTATTTCTACGTATTTGACATGTACTTTTATTAGTTTTAGTAAGCTTTAATAACATTATTTATTGTTATTATTATTTTAGTTTTTTTCATGTATTACAATCTACCTGTGCAAAATTCGGCCAGGATCGGTGCAACGATGGTACTGAGTTCAATATAAGCAAGTAAATTCTTCGAAATTTTGAAAAATAAAGATTAAATTCGAAAAACTTGTTTAGCCTTAATTTTTATAAACATAGATTTCTGCTCCATAAATTGACACTGCAGGTGTCAGTTTTTGTAATCTTGTGTTTTGTCATTATTAAATGGTTCCTTTACACGGTAATATCTAATTTATGCGTTTATGAAATCCTTTTGGGTCAAATGCCGGGTTTTACGAGCGAGTTTAGAGGAATGCCTCGAGAGGGAAAAAAATGAATGTGTTGATGTCTGAAACTCGGAGCCGCAAAAACCGAGACCTTGTGTGTGCGCACAGGAAAACCATTTCTCTCACTCGTGACGTAACTAACATGCGAGTTGTAACTAACTGTTGGAGAGGAAGGATAGAGAATGGCCTTCTTTTTATTCTTCTTCTTTTACTCCGCACTGTGTTGACATGTGTAATAAATTACACTTTTCACGCGGCACATGGATGAAAAACTTTCTCAGAGAGTAATAAAATGACAACTATCTCTGAGCCAGTACATTACTGTCATAAAACAACTTCCTGATAATAGCATGGCGGTTCAAAGATCATTTTGCCCATCCCTGCTTGTTATTACCAGGGGATCTGTTTTGTTTTTATTTCACTAAGTGCTTATGTGCATTTCATTCAAACTAACATCGTATTCCTAAGGAGGGGGTTAATTCAGAATTGCATCGCAATTTTTAGAACAACTATGTCAGTTCGAGAATATTTTTTTTAACCTTTAAATCATTTATGGCCATTCAGCACAATGGTGAAACACATGCGAACGTAAGTAAATAAATCACCTCTTTGAACAGTGCAAATTTCCAAAATGCATGATACGTACACATTTAATTTTATGCGTATTTGTTATCCTAGGATGAGATTGGCACGTCCCACCGACATAGAAATTCTGCCCTTTTTTCTCCTTTCTTTCTTTCCTTCCCCCTCCCCCTGCGTGGTCATTATTATGAGTGTCATCAATAGAAAAAAATTGGAACAGGCGTCCAAAATAGAAAAGGAAAGCTTCTTCTGCTCTAAAAAACTTGGAAGTTGCTCTTCTAAGTGAAGTTAGGAGCTTCAAATTCAGATTCTGGAGCTTTGGTTTTAGCAAAACCAGTGGTTGGAAGTAATGGTAATTTAACTTTGCATAATGTGGTACAAGTTAGGAAAGATTCAGTATGTGAATAACTAGAGTTATTCTCCAGTTCGAATGTTATAACCCATACGTAAATTTGTAAATAAATTCTTCTTTAACAGAAATACAATAGAGTTTATTTCAAAATGTGATAAATCTATGTGATGCGCTTTAAAATTCAGTTTGCAAATATTCTTGAGAACTAATAATCGCAAAGACTTAAACTTTGTATGTATCTTAGCTGAAACATGACTATTCTGTTGTATAGTTTTAAAAACAACAATAAAAATTGTAGAACATGCTTTCACCTGCGCTTTGCCTTAAATGGGATTCCTTGCAGTTACTGGAAAGGAAGGGCATTTACGTAATAGCTGCTGTTTTCTTAGAACTACTCTAATATTTCAGAAATGCTGGCATTAAAATACACCGAACAGAAATATCTAGGGATTCATATGCTTTCTGGTGACCTGCTCAGAAGGATAGAAATGGCATTACAAGCGGGTAATAATTGACCTAAATATAACATTTTGCTTGGCATTTCAATCTGACATTTAATGGGAGACTGCCATTGCCAGCACGTGAATGGATTTCCATCACCTAAATAACGCGAAAGGATGGAATTATAGAAAGAACGAAATATAGTGATCCTTTATTCCCCCCCCCAAGAAGACGTATGCTTAGAATAAAATAAATTTATAAAATTGCTTGTAAAATTTGTTATTGCTGCGTTATATACTTAGACTTTGTGGTGTCTAACCGTTACTTCACTAAATTCTCATTGTCTCTTCGTTAATGTTATCTAGTTTCACTTTTCACTATTTTCAATTAGTTTTCACTATCACTTTGCTTTCTTCGAGACGTGGCGACGTAACGAGATACGACATAGCTGCTTCTTCCAGACGGTTCACTCCTGCGCGTCGAACACAAGACTCCTCTAATATCTCGCGGAAGCATCACTCACTGCACGTCACAGCAGTCGTCACAGACTCGCTAGGAGAACCACACTTTTCGTCGCAACAGAAAGTACTCGCTCACTCAGTTGCGAGACCGCTCACTTATATAGATATTTGAGATTTCCACAGAGTTCCATAGAACTTTCGAGAAAAAGGAACATTCTAACGATAGCGCTAACGGCGAGCGTTACTTATCTTCGTTTACTTCCGACTCCCAACGCCAACTAGCCGATAACCTTGAGCCATTGCGTCACAGGATGTTCCAGTGTTTGACTCCTCATTCAGGTTTCATTTTCTTATTTCGCGTTTCAAAGTGTTTAATAACCAATACACGAAACTCTTGTTTGCTATGGCTTTGCGTACTTTCACTGGAAAACACAAAGAGGTGTATTTCAGCCGTTTTTCTGAATTAGAAATAACCTGAACAAATATACTGTATTGCCTCTGTGGAAAGCAGAAAACGAAGAATATACCTACAAGTGAAAACTGATATGTTTTGCAGAAAATGGCAGAGGTAATGAACCCTTTTTAATTGAATATGGCCTTAAGGCATTAAAGCCGCAATATACATAAACAGGTGAGAAGAATACTTCGTACTTTTTTCTGAAAGTAGTTTTATTTACGGAAAGGATTAGGATTGCAAAGCGGAGGGGATTCGCCACCGATCCAGGAATAAGGATATTGTACCAACGCCTCGCGAGGGGGTATCCCTGGGAAAGTGGAATGAAGTGAAGGGAAACACGGGCGACCATGAGTGATGACACCGCAATTACAGGGTCCCTACATTTTCCGGATACATACGCCCCGGCAGTCGGACAGGCAGAACCACATAGGGTCCAACGCCCCTCTCGGGGGCGGTTCTTATATCCCGGCAACTAGCCCAAGGCCGAGGTACGGAGAACCTTTTTTCCTGTCACGCTACACCAAAACTCCATCGTCGGCATTTCCAGCTTGAAAGAGACCAAACGGGGTGAAGGATGAATGAAATGATTAATGGAACGAAATGGAGGACAGGATATCCGGGGGTGAAAGAAACTACTCCAGCAATCGCCTGATGATCCGGAAAAACCTCCAAAAAAACCCGATGGGTCAGAGTGAGAGATTGACGGGGATCGAACCCAGGAACCCTCGAATGCAGGCCACAGGCGTTACCGCCTGAGCCATCCCGCTCAGTTATGTGCAGATAACTTCCATAAGCTCTCCATCTTCTGACATTTCAATCTGTTGCTTGAGTATCTCAGTCTCTCAACAACCTTCTGCAGTTTCTTGGATTATTGCCGCAGTTTCGATTTTACTGTTGTTCAGGTGTGTGCTAGGATATTTTTATACGCCTTAAATTTTAGAATACTCCAAAGAAACAAATCACAGCCCGATACGTAATCAGACCAGGGTCCAGTTTACATTGCCAAACTGGGAAATAATGTGACTTGGAAACATTCGTCTTGAAGTCGTCAACGATGTATGATGCAAATGCAGCTGTTCTGAATTGATCAGTCCACCTCTTGGTCGACTTCCGATACTAAATTGTGGCCGAAATGTTGTGTATATTTACTACACCTTAAGTATTCTTGAAAAAGGGTTCAACCGACCAGCTTCACTTTCAGTGAATACTTTAAAAACCTCTATGCAATGACTAGGCTTCAGATTTTAAGGCAAATGGTCATTTAGTTCCTTTAGGTGCAAAATAATTTCAGCTGTTTAGGGATCATTAAAAAAAATCAAGTTTAAGACATGGTGACACAGATGGTGTGTGATGCCAGAAGCCTCAATAATAATTTTAAATGTTGAAACACTTCGAAACATTGCATCCAAAGCAAACTTTGAATATTGATCATCTGGTCGAAACCCATGGTTGGGTAACGACGAAGAACAGGGTTCCAAAATATTCGGGAAAGTGGGGAAAGTCTTAGTTCAGGAATCTAAAGGACAAGAGGTTCGGAAAGAGCAAACTTTTAAACGTTACATTTATCTCAGGAAGTTCGTCGTAACATAATTTCCTTAGAGAATGCAGAAAAGATAGCACATGTGATTACTTGCCTGAGCGTATCTGTGCGCGAAATTCTTGTCAGCCTCAGGGGTTCAAAAAGCAACTTTGTGCTCGACATAACCCCTCCCCGCCTTATGGAAGGCGTTTCCCGTGCAAGGAAGCAGCGGATAAATGACGTAATTTATGGTCCTTATTTTACAGAATATTTCAGGAGTTTGCGTGCCTTTGTTTACTCTGAAGATTGCCAACTTTATAAACCGTTTAAAGGTTAGGTGAATTATATCCACTGTGCTGGCAAAGGTTGAGGGAAGTGTCACGTAGGCTGTTATACAGTGTGTTTTAAACTGATAATTTAATAAGCATAAGTAGTATAACAAGGCTAGTTAAAGGTCAGGAAAACGCTAAATAAATGCGGGGCTTGGATTGGCCCCGTAGCTCTGTCGGTAGAGCACCTGCCTGTTGTGCGAGGGATCCCGGATTCGATTCCCGTCTGGGGTGTGGGAATTTTTATCTGGTCAAGATTATTTCATATCCTCCCCAGTCTGGTAGTATGAATGAGAGTGTGAATATGTGTGTGATCTAATGATTAAAACCAAAAAAGTGCTAGAGAATACGAGTTAACACCATTGCCAATAGGCAATAAGTTCCAAAGGAAAGGCCACCGATAAGACCAATGTAGTTAATGGCGGGGTAAAAATGGAACTAAAAAAAATCGGATGTGTTACACTCACATGACTTTCTCTACTCTTGTACAAACTATTTTTACAAACGCTTATTCTCCATCTATTTCATGTTAATCGAGATGTTGATCTTATTGCTAATTTTCTTGTAGGTGCAAGGAGAATTGGTAGGCTTTAAGCGATAGTCAAATCTTGTAAGAGCTGGTTGCTATGTGGAGTATTCCATTCTCTTTGCATTACCAGGACCAAAAAAAAAAGTTATGCTGTTCACACACACACACACACGCGTGCGGACATGTTTCCAAAAATGCTATTTTTTGGATTCAGAGGGTCTCAAAACATGTATTTCCGGTGAAATCTCGGTATCGAATTTTTGGGTGGAATGCAATACTTCCCCTACTTACATACGTAGTAGAGAAAGTAAAAAAATGTGAGGCAGTTGTTTATGTAACCTATGTAACGCACTTTTAATGCACTATTTCGATAACAGTATATTGCAATTCAGTGATGTAAGTGCATCTATGCAGAACCAGGTATTTATTATTATTGTTATTATTATTCTTATTCTTCTTCTTCTTCTTATTATTATTATTTATTGTCGCTTCAATGTAAAGTCATATCGCGACTACTTTAGAGCAGTACAAGATTACAATGAAAAATAATACACAACTTCCTTCAAAACAGGCGCTTCAAATTTAGAACAACGGATGTTTCTCCAAGTGTTATTCCCTGGAAAATGGTGTCCCTCAGGGTTCTATCCTTAGTGTAACATTATTCCTTGTTGCCATCAACAATGTGTTTTTCTACATCAAATCACCAGTCAAAGGTGTACTATGATGATCTCATCTTACTTTGCAAATTGAAATAATACAAAGATTACAACTAGTCTTGAACTGGAACCACCTCACAGCTCTATATTTCCTCCATCAAAAAGTGCGTAGTGTTCTCCAAGGCTCGCAAACTCCCACCGAATCCGCAACTTATCATCGATAAGCATCAAATCCCTATAGTCAATACAGTTCGCATTCTTGGTGTACTCTTCGACCGGAAACTCACCTGGATTCTTCAGTTGGCCGACTGTGGCCAACGACTCAATATACTCAAAGTTTTATATATAATTGTTTTCCTCCGTACTCACTTTTTTTTTTCATGTTTTGTTTTATTTAGCTTCTCACAGCGATCTGGGAGCCTTTTCGGACTTTCGCAGGCTCAGTGACCTGCTTTTATGGTAGGAATATCGCCATCAGAAAATTGGGCATCAAAGTTTTATGACCCCACATTTAGTTGCCGGAATTTTTAAGAATGACTATTTGCCACTTCTAGAGGATATCTATCTTAAGAGGGTAAGAAAAACCGCGTATCCCATTAGAGCCAAAAGGCACTGTAGGCAGTTTCACAGCCAGGAACCAAGCAGTAGCTGCTTTCAGGTACCATAAATTAACCTGGGTTACTACAGAGTGAGCCAAAAAACTACGAACCGGCTGCGCGGTGTTTCTCCTGTCCGCGTCCTCGGCACTCGCTGCCGTCTGACGCTATCATAGAAAGGCGCAGATGAAACCATACAACATTTTTAAAACTACTTTTAAAGACTTTACTTACGAACTTTATGAAAGGAGATGCTGAAACTGGTCACAGTCGTTGCTCCATACATTTTTGGCACCTCTTTAGGAAACTATCCATGACTCGCCGTAGTTCACGTTGAGAAATACTGGCAATTTCCTGGCGGATATTTTGTTTTAATTCTTCCAGGGTGTGTGGGTTTGTCTTGTATACTTTGTTTTAAGTTACCCCAGAGATAGAAATCGCAGGGGGTTAGGTCGGGGGACCGAGGGGGCTACAAATCTGTCTGTCCTCAAATACTCTTTCAATTTTTCTCATCGAAATATTGGCCGCATAAGCTGTTGCGGAGTCTTTTTGAAAAAAGGCAAAACCACGCTTCCTGGCTGTTAATTCTGTAAAAAAGGGGGACAAAATTGTATTCACGTTATGTACGGGCTTCAACTGTTGACTCGAAAAAAATTGGCGTTAGTGAGTCCAGGCTCCATTCGTAGCCGGCGCTTTATTCAGGTATCTAGGAACTGAATCCAAATTGTGTAACCACTGAACGAGAACTCCGCCCTGCAACCAGTGACCATGTGCATTTACACAGAGCAGCCACCATCAATGAAGATGTCTGTACACCATGGAAGGAATTAATTACTGTCGGGCAGCGATTGTTATGTCTTAGCGCCTTTCGCTGGAACTATTATGTACAGCGTTTCCATATAAATAATGCATATTAGTGGCACTGCTGAGCTTTTAGGGAAGGTCACGAACCACCATATGCAATCTAACACATTGATATGTGTCAAATTTTACAACGGACGCAAAATAATGGAAGTGTACACACAGTTTGGGCAGCAACATTTGTCTCCCGGCTCCAGAACAGTTAATGGATGGAGTGAAGGAATAAATTGAGAGAGCAAGAGAGCGATTAGAAGAGAGGCGAAAAGAAAGAGAGGTTTTATGACGCGTAACGCCACCGAGGACAAAGTGGAAATTTGCACAGTGGGTGTCGCCAGCTTTCTCTTGCTGCAAGCAAAGCTTATTTTCGCCAAACAACACCAGCTTGTGGGCGACCCGAGAAGAAAGGAGCCCTGAAAATGAGCAAGAAAAGGAAACTGCTCCAAAACATACATACATACACAGTGCAAAATGTTTGGCGCAACAAGGAAGGAAAGTGCTTGTAAGTCTTTTGTAGAAATGGTGGGTGGAAAGTTGACACGTGAAAGTCCAGAGTTTTAACACCAGCAGTAGTTCTGAAAGAAGCAGGGGTTTTTATATTTGGAATTAGTTCACCTGCAGCAGTAGTGTACTTTTGCAGTGCTGGTAAAGTCTTACTTTTACATTACGAATGTTGTGGCAAAGGATTGCGGCAAAAAAGTAAACAAAATAAAAGGGAAGGCGCGAAGGAAATATATAATGAATAGAAAATAAAATAAAAACGCTGCATTCATTGCATATGCTCTCCATTTTTGAAAGGAGAGTACGAATAATGAATTCATATATTTTAAAAGACAAATTAACATTTTTAAAAATGTGTCTTTCTCTAACCACAGAAAATTCATTTGTATCCCTTGTTACTATACAATTTAAATAAAAAGCAAACATTTCAGCCATGTTACATTATTCAAGATTTCAAATAAAACGATATTTTTTGTATTAATGGGCTCAAATCAGAAGAAAAGAAAGATCAGATGTGATACTATTAAGTGCCATGTCTAAACATTTTAATTTATATTAATGACAATTGTAAAATTAGTCATGAAAAGCAAAAAGCTTGTTTTCTTCCAGTTAAACGTGATACATTCTGGTCAAAATGGTTTCATTACATGTTATTGTACCCACACCAACACCTCAGGAGACTAAATCGAGAGTCAAATGTTTAAAACCTCAATTAATTATGTGTTAGGTTGACTTACATACCTACCATTTATGTGATCGCGAGAAATTAAAGCATGTCTCAACACTTAAAAAAAAACAGAAATATTAAACAATTCAAACAGTAAGTATTCCGAAAATTTTTAATACCACAAAAAGTTCTATTTCACATAAATGGGACATCTACTTAACGAGATGTGTATTAATCCTGCAATAAGTTTTCGTCTGCCTCTTATGTTTCCTACTCAAAAGTATATAAAATTCATTCGGGATGAACAGAACTTTACAGGTTATTTGCAGAAAGATCAAGATGTACCTTTTATTTTTCCTGTTAGTACGTTCGAATTTGCGATAGTTTAAGCAAAATCATTTATAATCGTTATTGGTAAAATAATAAATAACGATAATTCTTCTAGTTTGGGATGACGGTAATTTCATGATTATCTGCTATTCGCATCCTTTGAAGATGTTTTGCTTAAATACCAAGTTATGCTAATCGCAGATAAATGCGCACAGATCTGTTTCTAAAAATGCTTTTGATTGGGGGCAGAGGTTAGGTCTCAAGCGTGTTTTACAGTGAAATCCCATATTCCTCTATCTGTTATTTAGTGTAGAAAAAGTAAAAGGAGGAGCGTATATTTTCAACATTTTACATTAAACGATGCGCTTCAATGTGGAATAAGATAAGAATACTGGGAAAGTGCTAATTTTACAACAAAACTGTATGTTTTAGCGAACTTCACATTTTTTTCTATAGTAAGTTTTGTCCATATTTTATTTTCGCAGTTACACAAAATTGTGTAAAATTTAATCTGAAAGAAGAGGACTTCCACAGACTCTTCACAGAACCATCAAGGTAATTACATTTTGTTCATGTCGGCATAACAAATATATATCATTTTAATCATAAATAATAACGAGACTCGAGACGTACCTATCTTCAACAACGTCTTTGAGAGTCGGCGATACCGCTTAGACGACATAGATGTGCGTGTGTGCACCTGCGTTGGGGGGTGCTAGTTGCTGTTAATGTTGTCTCTGCTGTCAAAGGTATAGTGGTAGAACATACACTGGCTTTATGCATGCATCCAATTTGGCGACACCTTGACTGTGGCGATAACATGACTCAAGTCTAACGAGGATTATCAGCCAGGATTGGCAAACCTATTTATTACACGTGTCACTGGGTGCCACGTGAACACAATGTCTGTGGCATGTCACGTGGGCGCATTACATTATCACCATTGTTATTATTACTTTCCCTGCCATCTGCCTATGGTAGGTAAGAGAAAGTATTGCATTCCATTCAAGATTTCACCGCAAATACGTGTTTTGAATCCCCTGAAAAAAAGTTTGAAAAAGGTCCGCGCGCAGGGTGAATGTATTGAATAACAAAATGCTCGATAAATACCGAACTTGGTATTTAAATTCAGTATCTTCCAGATATGACAAAGATTTTCAAGAAAATTCTCCCGCTCCCGTTTAACCTTTAATGAAAATATTTTCAATTCTTGCTTCTCAAAATAGCTCTTAACGATTTTTATTAAATACCGTATATTTAAGATATTTACATGCCAAATAAAACTTATATCTTGAATTTTGTGGAATAGGCTGTGAAGTCCTCTTCATTCGGAAGGAACTTGTATGTTTTGTATGACTTCTAACTCATAATGGTCCGGCAAAAACGCAGGTACCACACAAACAATGTGGAAATCTTTAAAGCACACAATTTATTTTAAATAACCTTTTTGTAACATTAGCCATTTCCTAGATGTGCGTAATTATTGATTTGGATTTTTCAATTCTTTGTCATTTTTGTGAGTGCTGTCGCTATTTCACTTGTTTCTAGCAATGTCAGGTGAAGAGCATTCAGTAATTAGCTTTCAATCGTCTATCTATCGATTCGGCTTTCTCTATCTTCTATCTTCAACGAAATGTGTAATGAACTTACTTTGGAAAGCTTTATCTAGATTAACATGAAGTAGACATAAATATAAGCTTCCGTAAGAGTAGTTTTAAAAGCTATGTAAAATAAAAAATATTCGGGTGAGAAAGTCATTTGAATATAACAAATTAGATTTTTTACTTAATTTAATTTTAATGGAAGTCTGGTACTTTACGCAGGCGTCTAGTCTTCTGTCGAAAGCGCATTGGGTACATTCCTACTTTCTGGAACTGTTTATCGGCCTTTGAATAATTGGATATAGCCCAGGTACATGCTTGCAGCAATAATGTCTTGGGTGCCGAAAAACAGAAACTAAACCAAAATACAAGCCAACTTTTCATGAACAGTTCAAAACTGACTTTGGAACACTAAGAGTTATAGAAGTGTTAAGAACAAACCTTTGTGTTACGTGCCTTCGCAAGGCTATAGCTTCATGCACTTATTTCGACACTAATCATAAATACCGGTTCGCAATAATCCGAGAGCGGTAACCAAAACGGAAACGAGAACGGGAAGCAATGCAGCATACAAGATTTTGGTTCACAATGGCCGGTAACGATAACGGGAGTGTATATGGATGATCATATCGATCACAAAATGCAAAGTCGATTTTGCGCATTGGAATTTCATTTGTTTTTAACTAGACAATAATATTTTTTCACTTGCCTACAATTCAGCCAACATAATGCGCGTTAGCCAACGTCAGAATTCGAGAGAGTAAACATTAAATGCAGATGCATTATTATTTCTGATCCCTAAGCTTTCATTTCTATGTTAGTGGCGTAGGTACATTAAAGCTTTTTTTTGTGTCAATTTCTACCGGTTGTTGTTCTCTGTAGTTTTTGCTATTGTTTTTGAGGCGATAGCCGCTTTTGAATTGCATATAAACAAACTACAGATGGCCCTTTCACTAGAAGAACCAACGCTCAATGGATCTGCGGATGCCAGGACGCACATATGCTAGAATTTCTTCCAGTTTGATGTTTTCAGCTTGGGACTAGAAAGAGCACTAGCGGTTGGTTCATGTCACGGCCACCTAGAATAATCTCTACAGTGAAGAGTGTAATATGCATAATATGGATCTAATATGCTATGCCCGGCAACGAAGAAGTTATAACTAGGACCCAATTCTTCTTTAGCGTTCTCGCGACCTGGGAAAGCTTTCCCTTATTTGTGAACACTCCCATTACAATACATGTGTTTCAACATTGTCGTTCTCGTTCTGATTATCGTTCATCGTTATTGTTAAGCAGCCTGAAATGTTTGCACATTAACAAATGAAGAAGCAAGAGCTAATTTCACAAAAAGTCAGACAATACACAACACAAAAAATTTCTTCTATAAACGACGTTGCTAATAACACTGAAAAAAGCGGCACATTAAATGTATCATGTAGTTTCACTGACATTATTATTTTGCTTTATTTCTAATGCTTTAAAAACCTAATGGATTGCATTTCTAGGGGATTATTGCATCCTTAGAAATATAGCTACAGTTTTAAAACTGTAATTAAAGCAGTATTTGCAAAATATAATCACAGAATGAGCAGTTGTGTGTATTATTAACTGAACAACTTAACATGTTATTAAAAGTTGTTTTAAGTTAGAAGCCAAAGGATTGTTTCCCGACGATTGTTTCAAGGAATATAACAGGTGGAACATACCCAATTAAAAATAATAAACCTGACTTTGACACACAAATTGCATAAGGTTCGCCATCTATAGGCTATATATACTATAACCTTTCTGCAAAGGAGAGTTGTATTTGAACACGAAAAAGAAAATATAATTTTAACACTTAGCTAACGTCTTTCTCTGCCCATTACCATTTCATTGTCATCCCTTATATACTTACATTCATATAAAAAGCTTTTCTTATGTCCACTTATATTAATCACAAAAAGTATTTTAACTAAAAATGGTTTCAAAATACGAAAATGGTCTGACCAATTTTCAAGATACGGAAACAATGGCCAATAGATTTTTCCCGTTAATGCTAAATTAAATGCTATTTCCAATAGTATGAATGACGAAACATTTTGAGACGTTTCTAGTATTATAGATAGATAATATCGCTATCTATTTCAAAAAATTTGCTTCCTGCTTTCTTTGTTCTGTTTGTCGCACATTAAATACGACATTAACTAATGCTTCAATTTGAATCAGTACTCTGAGGGGAGAGAGAGAGAGAGAGAGAGAGAGAGAGAGAGAGAGAGAGATATTCCTCATCATTAAATGGAATAACGCGGGCGCAGCTGTAGGTGCTATTAATGTGTTGTATATATATAGCTGTAAACGGCATTTTTCTGGTAATTATCAATTCTGGAGGAATAATTGATATTGACATATATAGTGGTCTACATTGAAGCCAGAATTTGCATTTTTAACATGTTTGTATGTGTCTCTTACTTTTTCATACAAAACTGAAAAAAAAACCTGATGTGTTGCACTCACATGGTTTTCCCTACTCTTGTTCAAACTGTGTTTACAAACGATTATTCTCCACCTACTTCATGTTAATCGAGATAAACCTTTGCAGAAACATCTTATTGCTAATTTTCTTGTAGGTGCAAGGGGAATGTGGTAGACTTCAAGCGATAGTCAAATCTTTTAAGAGCTGGTTGCTATGTGGAGCACTCAATTCTCTTTGCATGTGCAGGACATTAGAAAAAAAAATAACGAATTCCGTTTCAGGAAAAGTTTAAGCATTGGAAAATGGAAACAAATAAAAGGAATATCTCGGAAATGGTTCACTCGACAAAAAAAAAGTCCTTATATAAATTGTTTATTTTACCAGATTCTACAATTTTTGTGTAGTAAACTTTTGTTTATATCTTACAGTTTACCAGTTGTGCAAAAGTCATTCAGAATAAAGAGGACTTTGAGGACATTCTCACAAATTCGTGATATACATTTCATTTGCCATAAAAATGTTTAAACATATGAAATTTTAATCAAAATCGTTAGTCATTTTTTGACAAAATCGAAATTTTCTAAAAATGTTCCGTGCGAAGAGTAGTCTGGGGTGGGGGGATTTTCTTGAAAATCTTCGTGAAAGATACTGAATAAATACCAAGTTTGGTGTTTATCCGACTTCCTTTTTGAGTTATGCTGTTCACAGACACACACACACACACACACACGGACCTTTTTCTAAAAATGATATTTTTTATTCAGAGGGCCTCAAAACATGTATTTTCGGTGAAATCTCGGTATCGAATTTTTGGCTGCAATGCAATACTTCCCATACTCTGCGTAGTAGAGAAAGTAAAACTGTTCATAAGAAAAGACTAATTGCATATTAACTTAATTATGCTTTGCTTAAAGGGGGAGGGTTCTAATGGGACACAAAATTTCAAAATCGAAATATCTATAGTTTATCAAGTTTGTTTAAAGTGGCATATTAAATATTTGTAAGCATAAAGTACTGTTGTTTACAAAATCATGGAAAGAGTACTTAAATAATCTTTCGTTCCTACTTTACCTGTACGTAAACAACCTAAATCTGATCCGTGTAGGAACAGGCACAACGTTTTAATTGTTATTAGCAACACGAAAGAACAGTTTTATTACCGCTTCTCAAAACATCGCATGACATACAGGTTGTATTTAGAGTCGGATATGTAGGAAGTATGGGAGAGAAATAGAAGAATCTCTCCTTATAAAGCACTAGCGCTAGCAGAGCTGCGAGGCTTGCGAGTTAAAATATGTTCTGTGATACATTTACATGATTTTCCCTACTCGTTTATGTTTATAATCTCTGCTGCAAATTATTATTTTTATTACAAAAGCTAATTTTTGTTTCTCATGTTAATCGAAAGGAAACCATTAATTAAACGTTTCGTTATAGGTATACAAGAGGTTACAGGAGGTTTAAGCCATAATCAAATCTTTAAAAAGCGAATCGCTGTATCCTGGCTTTGGAATTCCACTGTTTGCATGACTTCACGAAAAGCACTTTAATGCATAAAATATTGGGAAAATAAAACCAATAAAAATGAATATCTAAAAAAAAACGACATAAACTGTGCATTTTAACGGTATTTACAATTGTTGTGGTAAGGTTTTGTCTGTTATGGTTTATTTTTAATATTATGTTTTTTGTGGTTTACGGTTAGTGTTTAACGCCCGTTCTTACTACATGCGGAGCGAGCGGGATGGCAGATGGCGATATCTGTGGCCTGCATTCGGGAGGTCGTGGGTTTGATTCCCGCGATCGACCTTCCTGACCCATTGTTTGTTTTTTCGTGGAGTTTCCTCGGGTCGCTAGGTAAATGCTGCAAAGGTAAAATATATTCCCCAAATGTCCTGTCCCACTATTTCACCTCCATTCTCACTTTTCATCTGCTTGGTCGTTTCAGGTTCGCAAGTGTCGGCGGGAGTCTCGGCGTTGCATGCTCTCTGGAACACTTCGTCCCCCCCCCAAATGGGGGCGATCTCCGAGTCCCCGGACCCCCAGTGGAATCTACACGTCCGCAGGGGGATGGCTAGCCGGATATACCAGCTGCCATCCGGGGAGTTTCAATGTGGAAAATGTAGGGTCTGCCCTTTGCCTTGTCGAATTCATAATGTAATAACTTTTCAAGGTATTCGTTGTATAGGAAATTTATCAATTTTTATCTCCCGATCCGGCCGTCCTCTGTCTTTCACCTTACCCCTCCCTCCCGGGGGCGCCCCTTTAAGGACCTAGGCACAGAAAATCACCATAGGTCAAGGGGCTATGTCCCCCTCCACTCCTAATCCTAGCCCTACTACCTGCTGATGATACATGAAATTATAAGTGGGAAATGAAATTTGGGAAGGAAGTGTTCGAGGCCTAAGTTCGGGGGACCTCCCCTGCATTTGTCAGCTATGAGTTTATATAAAATTCATTTAGAATGAATTGACAACTCAAGATAGGCATTTTATTAGTAATGCAGATATCTTAAAATATAATATTTATTCAAAATGGTAAGAGCCAGTTTTGTGATAATCAAAATACCGAAATATTTTCCTTGTAAAGGATATTTTAAGTTCGTGGCAAGTCTTGAAAATCTTCGTGTTGCATTGGAAGATGCTGAACTTAAATGCTATTTGGTATTTACCCAACCTTTCAAAACATACATTTTCTATCGAATCTCGATATGAATTTTTTGGGTAAAGTACAATACTCCTCTACGTACTATAGATAAGTGGTTGAAAAAGTAATATGAACAGCAGTAACGACAACTTGGGCTCTCAGAACTGCTTTGCTTTCAGTCAAGAATTTGATGAACGAAGTCGGAAGCAACTCTCGGCTATAAAGAAATACAAAAGTGCGTACGTCACTTCGCATGACAGCTTGAAACAGACCATCTAAACGATTTAAATTTCAACATGATACACGTATCACATTTCACCTTGACATTTCGATTTTGGCCATAATTGATTCTCGCGTGCGCTAACCTGCGCCGAGGTCGTTTACTTGTTAACCATAGGATCCTAGGACATAAACAAAAGAAACGCAGACAAGCAGTTTTTGTTACATCAGCCCTGAGCGACTGTTTTGTAAGGTGTTGATTTGTTTGTCAAATTGCCTTTCACTTGTGCTGTGTAACGGCCTTTAACTGACACACTTGGCACGTTAGCCAACAAATTAGCATTTAGGTGTGCATTTATACATCAACTGCTCATTAATATCCTAGACTTGGTGAAATCACTTAAACAAAAATCTGATGATGCATTCACATGCTTTCCCTACTCGCTCTTCTTCAAACTATTCTTTCAGAAGCGTATTCTTACTTCTTATTAATCAGATAAAATTTCATTACACATTTATACATTTCGTTGTAGGATACAGTAGGCTAAAGCGAGATCGCTATGTGATGGCTTTGAAATTCCATGCTGTTTGCATGTCCACGAGGAAAAAAAACGAATAGGGATTTACTACTTGAGTAAAGTCTTTCAGAATGGAGAGAACTTCACAGGCTATTCCCAGAAAATTCAACATGTGCGTTTTATTTCGCATGGAAATGTTCTCGGACATATAGTATTTTAATCAAAATTGTATGAGCCTTTTTTGAAAAAATCAAAAATAACGAAAAAGATGTCCATGTAAAGGGTAGTTTGGGGTGAGAGTATAACCTTGAAAATCTTCGTGTCGCAGGCTTGGAAGATATTGAACAATATCAAGTTTGGTATTTAATCACCTTTCGTTTTTGAGTCACAGACAGACAAACAAACACACACACCTTTTTCTAAAAATACCCTTTTCAGATCCAGGGAACTTCCAAAGTGTATTTCTGGTAAAAAAATTGGTATCGAATTTTTGGGTGAAACTCAATATTTCGTCTAAGTAGCAGAGAAAGTAAAAATGCTAGAGAATATGAATTGTTTAGTTAGCTTATCCACTCGTAAGTTGTGAATCGATAGTCAATTTGCAAAACAATTAAGATTACAACTCACGTATATACCTATAGTATATTGTTATATTATTCCTATAAAACTTCTGCAGTAAGCTTTTGTCTATCTGTTATGGTTTCCCACTTATACAAAATTATACAGAATTATATTAGAATAACGATTCACAGGATATTCACTGAAAATTAATGATATAACAGTATGCCACTTTAATGAGCCTTTGTTGGGGAATAAAAGGATTTTTTTTCAATGTACATTCCAGTTTGGGTCACGGGAATCTATGAAAATCTTCGCCTTGCATCCTGGAAAGATGCCAAATTTAATATCGTTTAAGTTTTTGAGGCGCGCGGTCAAATTTCGTTCATGATTTTTGTTTTTCACACACACACACACATACACACGTACAGACACCGGCTGTTTTTAAATTTTGTTTAAATTCAGTGGACCTCAAAACATGCATTTCCTGCGAAATATACATCTAATTCTTTGTGTGGAATGCAACTGTATTTACTTGTCTATAGGTAGGTGGTAGAGACAATGAAAAGATTGTCCAATATCAGCAATGTGATTTTTTACTTCTGCTTTTAATGTAGAGCCAAGCTTTTTCATAAACTGGATTTCACTTCATTGCTTAAGGTGGAACTTAGTTGACGCAATTACGGTGTAATTAAGTCTCTGTCCGTTATCGCCCTTGGCCTGAGAATCAAATGGGGACACCTAAACGAAAGGAATTTAGAAGGATAGAAATAGATGTTTAAAAATTATACATGTTCCTATAGTCTGATTTATATGCTAACCAGGGCACGGTTAATCATTGAAGTAAAGGTAGAATCAGGCTGCAAAATTCAATGCCATAGCTGGGATTCGAACCACGGATCTTTCGGTTTCCGGTTGCTTTAACTAACTGAGCCACTATGGCAACATGCCGGCATGACATTATATTCCCCCACTGACACGTATTTTTTCCGGTAAACCTCAATGAGATCTCTAATTCATTTTGAGATGACCTGACATGGAATGGAATAGAATGGAATGGAATGGAATGTGTATCGAGGGGACTCGGGCACCGATCCAGTGAAAGCTGATATTGCACTGTGCCCTCGAGGGGAGGGATTAGATGAAAGGAAACACTGGATGGCCGGAACCAGGAGTGACGACACAGCAATGACAGAGTCCCTACAACTTTCCAGCCGGACAGGCAGACTGGGGACCCCACTCTACACACAGGGACAGGGTCCAACTCCCCCCCCCCCAAGGGCGCTCCGTATATCCCGGCAACCAACCGAGGGACGGAGAAAGTTCACAGAGAACAACATCCTTTTTCCCTGCCACGCCGCACCGGAACACCATCGTCGACAATTCCACAGCCTACCGGTGTGAAGGATGAATGAAATGATTGGTAAGATATGGAGGTATAAAAAATACTCCACATTCTCCTGCCGACCCGGATAAATACACGAAATAAAGCCCATAGGTCAAAGTGGACAGTCGCCGAGAATCGAACCCGGGATCTCCCGAATTTGAATCGCACTTGTTACCGCGGCGCCAGCTCGGTTTGAGATGACATATCTCAATGGCGACTTAGAATGGCGTAAGTGCTGAAATTTGCAGCCTGGCTCTACCTTTCCAAACTTGTCTACACACGGCTTGAGTGGAAGAACAATTTAGTTACCATCTTCATTGAAGACTTGGTTAACGGCGACTGTCAATAGCGATGGCCAGCTATTACAATAATTGCAAGACAAGAGGTAGTGTATATGGCTCGAGTTTTATTCGGCGGGTGCCATGATTTAACTCCGAATGGAATTGCATTGTTGAAGTTTGCAATCCATGGCCTTTATCACCATGTATGCGAAATAAGAAGCATATTATCAAATAAATGAAAACTGTATGCTGGTTTTGAAAACTAGTGTGACTTAGCGTAGCATCATGTGCTAAAAGTTCTGTTTACAAGAGTAGCAACCAACTTGCACACTGAACGCATCTCGTGTTTACGAGACGCGTTTTTAAAGTACCAATAATTTTTTTTAAAAAGTAACATTATTTTCCAAATATGTTATTCTCATTCATTATCTTACACCTTACAATACTTCTTCACATAGTCACCACCGTTATTCAGGCACTTGTCGTAACGGGAAACCAGTTTTTGTATACCTTCGTCAAAGATCGTGATGAAAGCCAAGGCTGCACTTCTTGTTTCACAACATCGTCCTTGTTTCACAACATCGTCGTTGAAATGTTTTTCACCAAGGAATTTCTTCAGATGAGGAAACAGATGTAAATCGCTAATCCAAGTCCGGATTGTAGGGAGGGCAGTCGAATTGTTTCCAAGCAAATGATGCGATAAGATGTTTAGTTTGCTTGGCTGTGTGTGACCGGACATCACTCTTTATTGTTTCTCCATAAACCATACAATTGGTGATGAATCACTGATGTGACTTCACAGACGGCGGGTCGTTCAATTGTTTTGAACATTTCGAAACGCTCTAACAACAGTAAAACACAAAGTGACGATCGCTTACAGCAGCGCCTGGCTTCCTAACGAATGGAGGAAGTGATCGCGCATGCTCAAAATCGCTACTGCAGCGGCAAAATATTAAAACGCTACTTACTTTAAAAACACGTTCCTGGTGTAAGTTTAGGGTACCTCCTCGCCATTTGTCAGTAATGAATATTAAAGAAAACCTGGAAAAATCCTCACTCAAGGAGGACGGCCCTGCTGGGATTTGAACGCCGACCTCCTATTCACGAATCCGTGTCTTAACGACTTCGGCCATCCGTGTCGGTCATTTATATACCTGTTAGTTTATTTCAGCAACTTACTTTTAAATGATTAATTAATTATGCGTGTAGATATTGCTATTATTTGTAACTAGCTGTTTTGCACGGCGTTGCACTGATTCGTTCCGGTATTTAAAATGTCGATATCCGGAATCGTAAAAGCCGATACCTAGATACCTAACTAACAATGACAGAAATATCACAGAGATATGAAGTTTTGACATTTGTCAAGACATTTTATGCTGAAATAAACTATCTAGACCTGGAAAAGTTTCCAGTTCCTTCTCAAAGAAATAAAACCAATTGTTTATAAGAGGTTATTTAAATATCATAAAAAATCATTTACATGGCTTTTAAAAATTATAATCAGCTTAAAAATCTATTTAAAATAACAGTTCTTTTAATTATTTATATGCCTGTTTTATGTATATTTTATCATATGTAACTTTTCATATATTTTGTTTCTTTGTTTTCTTTTTCCTTGTTAATCTATTATGTAATTTTTTTACCAATATTTGTAAACATTTTAATTGTTTGTTTACCTTGTCCATGTTGGCAACCGGTAAATTCTGGAGGTTGCTTTTAGTTTTTACGAATAAATATTATCCAACATTATTTACTACAGTATCGTGCACACAAATACACATACTTTCCCTATATACATGAATAAGACAATGCAAAATTACCGGTCTTTCACGCCCAATATAGAAGGGGACCCTAAGGACCATAGCAGTTAAAGAGCGTCTATAAATTAAAAAAATAATAATAATAAAATAAACGCGGTGGTCTTACTCTGTTAACCATTGAAGCTTTGTTCTAATTTAGGAATATTTGGGGCTATTATCCATACAATCTTTATAATTTGCTTTCACTGACAGTAAGAAATGAATGTGGTTGGCCATATTCAGCTTGTCAGGCGTATTCATTTGTGGTACTTCTATTCCTGACGCTAGGTGGTACAATAGTCTTTCTCTTTAGCATTTAGTGCATAAACTCGATTACATCCAGAGGAAATACATGGAAACTTTCTTACAAAAGGATTGCTAAGTTTTGACATAAACAGCAATACCGTTATACCTAGATCTGATTGTCTTCTAATCTTGCTGTCTTGTTTACGCTGTTAGCGATCGCTACCATCTATAAATGCAATAATCGCAGGGGGGGGGAAACTTCTTCCCATGTGCTTTTAGCAGTACTTCCAGCACTAAAAGCTTTCTCTTTTATAACTTAACCTGTTCGCATTTTAATTTCCAGGCATTGTAAATCGGTTTCGTTAGGTTATTTAGGAGTTGAAATTACTAGTTGTTTTAATTTTCTCTCATTGTATATTGGTATAAATAATTTACCATCATATTGTTTTAAAACTTCCCTGCGTTTACAAACAATGTATGAAATGCGTCCCTTAGTTTACCAAAAACGAATAAAATGTCCCTACAGTCGACTACAAGGGCTCCAGTTGGCTCTCTGTCGTACGGTATCGGAACTACTTGCAGATGCTCTGGTGCTGCAATCTATCGCAGGCTGAAGGAAACATGTGTATGTACTTGGAAAGTGAAAGCCCCCCAGTAAGAGATTGACATTTTTTCTCTCCCTGATTTATTTGCTGTTTTTTACAATGTAGTAAGCCTGTTAGCATTAATTATAAAACAAGGCTTTTGGTACGTCAGTACATAAAGAGATGGGCTAATGAACGTTAAGCCGATTATTGAAAAGGATCATGACATGAATTTCATGGGAAAATGTACCAGCTTTAGAAATGATGCACAAATATAGGACTATTCTTTCCATCATTAGTACAGTGGTGTGGGTTAATAGCGTAACTGTTGTCTACAGCTTTGTAGGCGTGGCAAAAACACTCATACTCTATGGACGACGAGCTTTAAGAAATTGCAACACATAGAAACACGAAAGATAACTGCAAAGCACACAGTGTTTCACAGTTTTATATTGGGCTAAGTACTAGCTCAATGTATATTTTAATAATGGCAGTTTTGTAAATTGTGCATTCTGGATAATGCATAGTCGTGATAATCTGAAGATAAAAGTCAATATAAACTAAGCGTTCGATAGGACTGCCCAGAGTCCGATAAGCGAATACTTTAGCTTTGGAACAGTCTGCATAGCCTAAACTTAGAGTAGAAAAACATAAATGTACATTATGCACATAGCAGCTACCTAGCTTTCAGAGGGTCTTTGAAAGTTAGGCCCCATTTAATGTAGCACTGAAGCAAAGGATTACCTATATATGTGACAGCAGATTAGGTGATGGTCCCATCACTGTGAGCAACGGGGCATGGGTAAGAATTTCCAAATTTACAATTTGAGGCCAATATTTCTGATTTTTTTGTTATTGTGCCCTCCTTGTGCTAAAAGACTGCAAAATGTAATGCTTTATAGTTAGACGAAGTAAATTGTTGTACTTTTTCACTGTTCTACAAAGCAGAAAGTACTTATTTACAAAACAGTGTGCATGTTAAGACAATTTTAAATATTTGTAATGTGTGTACAGGAGTTTGCAACAAAATAGGTAGCCTTATTTAAACAAAAAGAACTATGTAGGCTGTTAAAACCCAAATGCACTAATATTTAAACAAACGTTTGAAAATGTTTCATAAAACATGTGTGGTCTTACATATGCCTAAATGAAATATGACTATAATAATAATAATAATAATAATAATAATAATAATAATAATAATAATAATAATAGTTATAAAAAGTAAAAATAATTGAAACGATTATATGGGAGTGTTCAAATCACTCAATTGGCTAAACTGAAGTGAACGTCGAAAGTTAAATGTACGAGGAATAAGTATACACAAAAATATTTTTAAAAAAACTTTTTTTTCATCTTCAGATGATTGATCAAATTTTGCTCATGCTCTGACCTCCTCTGATTTATAATAATGATTATACCAATACAATAATAATACACAAAATTAACAATAGGCACAGAAAAAAATTAAAAATAGGCGTAAATACTGCGGAGTAATTTATTGACCTGATAAGTTGCTAGTTTATTAATTTATTATTATTATTATTATTATTATTGTTGTTGATGATGATGCCGAGAACACCATGTATGGGAATTGTCAAAAAAGATAAATTACAAAGTTATGTCAATATCACAATTAAAAATGTTATTAATATTATAAGATGCCTGTGTGGGTAATAGTATCTGCTCAGCTTAAATACTTCTGATGAAATCTTGTTAGTTCTATGTGGAGATAAACTCCCCAAATTAGACTTAGTTCATGTCGGTGTACAAGCAGGAATGTTAAAAATGCTCATGTGCCTAGTGTTGGTATTTCTAAAGCTATACAAATATGTATGGCCTTTAATATAACATAAGTATTCTAAGATGCACAACGGAATAATATTCCTAATATTATTTAAAAATATTCTACGAGTGAATTTAAAAATTGGGATTTAAGACCTTAATAAAACATACTAGTCCGCCTACGTGGTGTGGGGGTAGCGTGACTGTCTCACATTCAAAAGGTCCCGAGTTCCAATCTCGGTTAGGGTGAGTTACCCGTATACGGCTTTTTTGAGATTTTTTTATCTTGGGAAGACGAATATCGAGTAACTTTAAGCTCTGTAGACCCCGACCTCATTTCATTCATCGTCCGATATGACCAATCAGGTTAAAGGGTATTAAATTAAAAAACAAAGAAATATTACGTTACGTCTCTCGGTTTTTTTAACGTGGCCACGTCGAAGATGGTTCAATAGCAGACAGTGGGGGAAGGCATAAATCTGTTTTCTTTTGGTACTTTGACCAACCTGGGATTATCGAGTACCGGAGTGTTAGGCTTTAAAACTAGAGTTGCTTTCGAGTTTTGGTAAACGCTTTCTGCTGTAATTTCTAAAGAACGTTTTCTAATGCATGCCATTTTATTACGGGTTTCAAGTTTTAAAAAGGAGAAATATCGCATTATAAATGCTAGGCCTGTAGTTGTGGAAAATTCCTAAGAAACTGAACACAGACGCCCAGATAATGAC
Source organism: Deroplatys truncata (assembly GCA_030765065.1). NCBI lineage: Eukaryota > Metazoa > Arthropoda > Insecta > Mantodea > Mantidae > Deroplatys > Deroplatys truncata. Next base: position 224,785,805 of record CM060975.1, read on the forward strand.
ACCACAGACAACGGACAAACACTGAAATTAAACATGTCGGCGCCAATGTTCGTGCTGAAGGACCATTTCCACAGGCTGTATAATGCCTGGTCTAAAATTTAATGCTACTTTGCAACAAGATAGCAGTTTTAGCCACGTAACATGGGAAACGTCAGCATTCAGATTGCTCTGAAGATAAAGGAAAACCAATAAACGGGCTTTTAGATTAATTCCTTGGCTTTGCCAAGCCATTTAAAGGACTTGTGCATTATCAGGAAATGGATCTCGACGTCAAAACTGATGCAAATGCCCAGAAAAAGAGAACGAATGTCTGTAACGCATGAATTTAAGGTACTTCTGCCATTAAAACCCTTTAATTGCTGTACGTTTCCCTACAGTTCTCTAATGTTTCTTATACTAAAGAAGAGAAATGGTGTACTGCTTGAAAAGTTCAAGCTTCAATGCCAGTTCTGAACTTTTCAAAGTAATGTAAATTCTCCCTATGAATGTTCACCTGGTTTAGGCTATGAAGGTTACTATACAGGGTGCTTAAAATTATCCCGGTTCTAAAGAACAGTTTTTGTCATAATTCTATTCTTATTTTACGGTAAAGTAATTACAGTAAAAACCTCTCGTATTGCCAGAAGCTGCATTCGGGGAACATGGGGCAGGACAGGGTATTTAATGTTGTGAAGATCTGTTTCACACATCAACAGAATTTTTGCCTATGTTATCAGTTCAGACAAGTCACACCTCTAATCCAGCCTTCCTCTAAGTAGCCACCGCAATTCAGGTATTCGCTTTTAAAGGTTTAGGGTCTCCGAAATTTTAAAATTGGAGGGGGGGAGCGCTCGACTACTTTGTCATTATATTTATAGTTTCTAAATAACACTAAACAGTGACTTAAGTTAAAGTATACTTATATCAGCATGTTGATAATGTGATTAAAAGTGGAAAAAAAGCAGCTAAAACTTTTAAAGATCGTAACGAATGTACATAGTAAAATAATCTCATTTGGTACACTCATAAAATCTCTCTACAATTACAAGTTCTCTCTTACCTCAAAACGTGCATTTTCTATGAAATATCTATGTCAAATTTTAAGGTAAAATACAATACTTCCTCTACCTACCACAGACAGGCGGTAGAAAAAGTAAGCATTTATATACAAATTGTTCGTATCTGTTTACCTATTTTTACTTATACCACGTACATAATAGGTAGAGGAAGTATTATATTCCATTCCAAAATTCATATGAATGTCAACGGAAAGACATGTTTTGAGGCCCCTGAATACAAAAGTAAACACATACAAAAACATTTTTTCATGCTTTCTTCGCTAGAGCGTTGTTCTGTTACTCCACATGTTCGGGTCCTTAATATACTGGCTATGTAATTACTTTTAGTTATTTAGGAATTAGATAGACTTAGAAGCTGTCTTGCAGCCCATGTCCTTCGGGAAGAGCAATGCTTTTCAGTGGTGAAAGAAGTAACAAAATCGTTTGAGTGGTGCTGTATGTATACCTCTCATACACAAATTTTGCCTCTTAATAACATTACTTTAAATTTACCAATAACCTGAATTAATAATTATGTCAACTCTGCTAACAATGCAATCATCGGATGATAAAAAAGAAGAAAAAAATCTGATGTGTTACACTCACATGACTTTCTCTACTCTTATACAAACTATTTTTACAAATTCTTATTCTCCAACTATTTCATATTAATCGAGATAAACATTTGCAGAAACGATCTTTTGACATGCAAAGAGAATTACATTTTACACATAGCGACCAGTTCTAAAAATATTTGACTATCGCTTAAGGCGTACTATGTTCCCCTTGTTTTGTATTTGCAAGGGCAATATAGGAATACAATAGCCTTTAAGCATAGACATATCTCTTAATAGCTGGTTGCTAGGTGCAGCACCATTCTCTTAGCCACAAATGAATACTCTTTGCATATCCAAGACAAAAAAATGAATAACGAATTCCCATTTGAGAAAGTATTGAAATATTTAAGGGAATAACAAGCAATATCTCGAAAATGGTACACTCAACAAAAAAAATATATATGACATGAATTGTGTACTTTAATGCGATCTACATTTTTTGTGTAGCAAAATTTTGTCTATCTCTTATGGTTTACCAGTTATGCAGAAGTCGTTCACAATGAACAATACGTTTGGAGACATTCCCAGAAAATTCAAGATATACATTTTATTTGTCATGAAAGTATCTTAAACATATGATATTTTAATCAAAATCGTTAGAGCCATTTTTGAGAAAATTAAAATTTTCGAAAAATGTTCCATGTAAAGAGTAATCTGGGGTGGGGGATTTTCTTGAAAACCTTCGTGTCGCATCTCTGGAAGATACTGAACCTAAATACCAAGTTTGGTGTTTATCCGACTGTTCGTTTCTGAGTTATGCTGTTCACAGACAGACACACACGGACATGTTTCCAAAAATACTTTTTTTTGGATTCAAGGGGTCTCAAAACACATATTTCCGGTGAAATCTCGGTATCGAATTTTTGGGTGGAATACAATACTTCCCCTACTTACTATACGTAGTAGAGAAAGTAAAAAATACAATTGAGCTCCACGACTTCTGTGTTACACTGTCGGCCGACATGGCTAATTGGCAGTAGGGATAATTTGGTAGACATTGTAATAATTGTTGAAAGATCCTTGGGAAAGTGTTCGTCTACTAGAAGAAGAAAAATAGCATGCATTTGGGAGGACCAGGCAGCTCGTGACGAATATTTAAATTAAATGAAAACGTTAGTTTAAGCTGAAAATAAGTATTTTGTGGAATATTGCCAAATTAGCAATGTCTACTCCAACTTAATTTTTAATCTACTCTAGTATTACAACACATTAGGTGACACGTTTGGCCAAAGAACGTGGCCGCCGTTTCTTTTCCTTTTCATCCATAAACGCTACAACCTACACTTCGTAGATAATGAAGGAACTGTGCTGTGCAATAAATACTTCAAGTGCCATACGGAGATCTTTCTGTCAGCTTTGAGCACTGGTAAACGTTCAACATTCTGCACGTTTGGCATGTTGTAGCAATGGAATGATAACCTTTGCCATGTAGTGTTTTTGCTTGTCTGCAGACATGGGAATTGTAACTCATTAGCATATGCGCACAAAGGCCGCTATGTATGCAGTCGAATTAATGGAGTGACTTGTGGCGATATCAGAACATAAACTTTTTGAATTATTTATGTCTGGTGTTTCATGTTAACAACTTCGTATTTGAAATTCTGTTGGTCTTTTAGGATCTTCAAACTTTGGTTTATTCATACTTGGTCACATTCATTTCACATCTGTTCACATGTGGATTTCGTTAGAACTGCGTTGTTCTTTAAGTAATTTTTCACGAAGGATCATCTTTGGTTTTGTTTAAAACGTACCTTTACGAGGGCCACTATTTATATTTTGAGCATAATGATTAAAAGAAAGTAATTTCTGATTGAAAACTGCTTTATTGATTTTCAAAATATTCTCATTTATGATCAATGCACGTTTGCATCCGTTTAAACCATTTGTCAAAGCATTTTTTCCAGTCTTCTTGAGACACCTCCAAAACATGGTTTTTGGAAGCATCAACGGCTTCTTCTGCCAACGAAAATCGTTGTCCACGCAATTTATTCTTGATGTTCGGGAACAAAAAGAAGTCATTGGGTGCCAAATCAGGACTGCATGGCAGGTGACCTATCAATTCGATTTTTTGAACCTTCAAATACTCTTGTTAGACGAGATGTGTGTGTGCGCTCGCATTGTCTTGATGAAGAACGATCCTAAGGTTCTTGTTGGTTTTCCTTACTTCACCGAAGACTTCCGGCAAACAAATGGTTGTTTACCATTCGGTATTGACTTTTTACGTTCCTCTAAAGGCACTGTTGCCATATGGCCAGTTTGCTGAAAAAGCAGGCGACCATTTGCTTCGAAGTGCTTCGAGTGCGAACAACTTTTGTTGGATTTGCTTGATCTTGAAATACCCATACAGTCGACCGCTGTTTACCTTCCGGCTCATACGCATAGATCCATGATTCGTCACCTGTTACAATCTTATATATATCTTTTGAGGCACCGCCATTTATTTCTCGAGCATTTTTGTACACCAATCGACACGAGCATCTTTTTGAGATTGCGTCAAATTATGTGGGATCCAACAAGAGCAAACCTTTTTCACGCCAAAATAATCATGAAATATTTTATATATGCTGGTGGAACTAATGCCTAGGCTTGCCTCAATCTCACAATATGCCGCATGACGATCTTTCATTATTAGTTTTTGCACAGCATCAATGTTTTCTGGCACAACAACTGATTTTGGACGAACTTCATCATTGAGCGAACGGCGGCCACGATTAAATTCGTTATACCAGGGTTTCACAGTGGCAAAGGACGGAGCTTCGTCGCTAAATGTGGAAGTTAGTTGATCGATGCACTCTTGTCTTGATAATCCACGTCGAAAGTCGTAATAAATCATTGCACGAACATTTTCACGAGTTAATTCCATTTTTTTGTTGACACGCAATTTTCAAGTTAGTGTAAACAAAACAAATGACGCTCTATTGACAAAAATGTTGAAGTAGATTATGGTAAAAAATCTCAAACTTTCCATTGGAAACGTCAGATGGCACCTACAACATTCAGGGTTGCCAAGGCCCAAAATATAAATAGTGCCCCTCGTATTGTCATTTGAAGCATTTTATGTATAAACTCCTTGTTTATGCCTAAAACAGCCTTGTTAGTCAAACTCTCCCCGTTTTTGCATTCATTTGACATTGTTTATTGTTTGCAATCAATGGTTTTAATATACGCATGTGGGTGTATGATTTTATATGCTACAATAATGCGTTTCTAAAATACAAACTGCTTTACCTAGAACGTTATTAACTGTTATGTGAACAGAATTAACTGCAGATGGCGTGTAAGAAACTTTGGAATTCCCCAAATGCTAAATTAAAGGTTAATAAATTCAACATAATGATTTAGCATTAAAGGCATATTACATATTTAAACTGAAACCGGGGATAACCAGAAATCTGTTGCATATGGTGTGCAAAACAATCGTACATAAACAAAAGTAATTTAACGTTTAGGGCAGAAAGAACCCAAAATGAAGCTGAAAGAGAAATATAGGATTCTGATTTAAAGTTGTAGTGTAATTAATCGATGTTTGTTTGAGAGCATCTAGAAGCTAGACGAATGTGAGAATTAAACAAAATATACGAGCATAAAAACTAAACTACAAAATATTAGCAGTCAACTAAATCGATATATATATATATATATATATATATATATATATATAATATTTTTAATATAGAGCCAACTGAAAAATTCAATGCCACAGCCGAGATTTGAACACGGTTCTTCTGCTCTTCGTGCGGTTGCTGTAACCATTGAGCTACTGTGACAGGTCGGTAGGACATTAAATTCTCCAATTGACTCAAGTTGTTTCCCAAACAGACCACCATACATCTCTCTCGAGATGACAATCTCAGTGGCGACCTGCAATCGCAAGTGCTTCAGTGCTGGGTGTTTATGGGTTTCTTAAGGTTTCACTTTATTATTATTATTATTATTATTATTATTATTATTATTATCATTTATAATTAGTTATACTTTTTGCAGACCTTAGCCTGGTCTTGGCAAGTTTTTAATATAGAGAAATATATCATAGGTTTTAAAATGGATTAGCCGGTAGCCAGACCCATAAAGCGGACTGGGGAGTTTGTTGAGTGGTCTTCCCTCAGGAGTTTGTAGAGCATCCTCAAAGCATTCGATTGACCATTTATATTTAGATGATCCTACACTTGGAGCAACCAGAAAATTGATATATTAACAGTGAAGAAACTCTCTGGAACAACGGTCGGCAGCTCAGGGGCTGTTGGAGTAGACGATTCTTCCTTTCTAACCCCGAAAACAATTTTTAACATTTTATTGATTTTTACCCGCCTAATTATTGAATGTTAATGTATTTTTACGTCTCTCTTGACTTTTTAATTTTTTTCCCTACCAGTTTTATGACAGTCATCTCTAAGCGTTGAAAAGGTAAAAAAATATGTTTCACACTCACACGACTTCACAATATCCCATTTACATTATAGATTCATACAAATGATGATTCCTCTATTCATGTTATCTTATTCATTATATATTCTTTTTACCCCATATAATTTCAAATTAAGCAATACAGACTTGGTCGTACACACAATGCCAAAAACATATACAATTCTTTGCATATCGTGTCAGTTTTTGACTACTAATGAAATCATGCTGGGAAAAAAAAACAGCAATCACTCATTTTAAAATTCTGTCGCTTAGTTAAATCAGGGAAAACTTAAAAAGTTGTGATAAAACATGTTATGAAAACAGCTATGCTATAGAAAAGTTGATTTCCACATATATTTGAAGAACTCTCTTTGTCTCATTCTTATGGTTCACGAGTTATACGTATGAAGTTCTTTTGGAATTAAGAGGACTTTATAAGCTGTTCACAGAAAATTCAATACATACGTATCAATAATCTTACACGTGTGGTATTGTAATAAAAAATCGCCAGACATTTTTAGAAAATAAATAACATTGTTTCCATATGTTTTGGAGAGGAATTTTCCTAGAAACTTCTTGTCGCCTCCTTGGAAGATGCTGAACTTCATTCCAAGTATAGACCTTTAATTATTGAGTTATGCTGTTCATACACATTCGGAAACTTTTTCTATTTTTCTTTCTTTCGGGGAGAGTTCAGAGGATCCCGATACGTATATTTCCGGTGATATCTCGACATAGGAATGCAATAATAATGTGCCAAATGTTACATGTTGGGGTAAAGGCCGAAAAGGTTACCAGAAAGTGATTAATTTACGTCACCTCAAAACGTACATGGGGGCACAACTCTCTGCCAGCAACAAGTCCGGGACCTTGGTGTGTAAATTTAGGTGGAAGGCGTGGGTTTTTATATTACATTGAAAGATTATATAACACAATTACCTGGAGTTTATTCACAAAAACGTTTGGCGTCTCTACATAGTTAACAAAGGAAGAAGATGAAGGGAGATGCCACAGACCGTAGACCGGCCACACACGACTGGTTCCAACGACTACTTACACTCAAGTCACGCTATCTTTTCCCCTCACCAACCGTGTCTAGCCAAAGCCAGACAGGGCTGACGTCATGTCAGACAATTTCAAACAGATCCTTCCCTTTGGCGTGGACCGCGCCAAAAGGAAAGACCCTCAAACCGAAATATAACTAAGGAGACCCAATAATGCTACGTCTGGTAGCAACAATAGAGCACAACAGTGCGTCTGGTAATGACAAAGAAATTAATATGCCACAATAGGAATGCAATAATAATGTGTAATCCCAGTGTTTAAATAAGCTTGAGGATCAAGGTAGACTGAAAAACCAAAGTGTTGAAATGTAAATTAATAAAACTGCAGGATCTATAGAAGTAAATTTCAAGCAATGAAATGTTGAGAGTAATTTTCTAATATGATCAAAATGGTTGTGTTATGAAAATTAGAACATCTATAGCTAAGATGGAAAGATAGGACTTACACATATAAACTACTTCAGTAATTATCTGCTGTTTTAATACTCACTGGGGCATTATCTCTGCCCCAAGCCATTTCTGATTAAACTGATACCAGTAATTGAATTTAACTTCTGTTTCTCCATCGCCGAGAAACATTATAGCACTAGAAAAGTATAAGATTAATGGGCAGCAACCAATCACGGATAGTTTACTGATATACCTAAACCAAATAATTATTTGTATCCTCATAACGAGAAACTAAGGTTTTGTGTTTCGTTGACGACAGTAATAGTAATTCGAAGAGGTGGAAGGTTTACGTTTTGCGGCAAATCGATACTTTTTGTCAGGGATAAGCGAGGACAAAATAGAGAGGAGGATGGGTTTCTGTGACATTGAAGTTCTTTTCTTTCTTGTATTCTTTGCTCATTACCTAAGATATAGGAATTTTTAGACTGCAACAAAATTCGACGCCAAGATTTCACCGGAAATCCATTTTAAGCATTGTTAAACCAAAACGCATTTAGAAACAGTTCTGTACATGTGTCTTAACGTATTAGCTTAAAAACAAAAAGTTCTCCGAGGATGCAAAGCAAAGATTTTCGGTACATTTCCCACGCCTAAAGTAACTCTTTGTTAGAAAAATATTCAGTTCTGATTTTCTGGAAGCTAGCTCTATCGATGATGAGAATAATACTTTATGAGACAAGGTGTTACGATTAAGAGAAATACTCCTAGAATTGTTTCTGCTTGAAATCCAAAACAATTACTGTTCGTTTCATAATTAGAAACCTTTCTTTTTTCGTTACCTCATGCCTTAACCACAGAGTGACAGGTATCTGTAGAATAAGCCTTTACAGCTGTTACCATTTCTACTGTAAAGCCCTCCCTATGTTGGTGAGTCCTAGCAATTGCTTACAAAATCCGAAAACTGACAACACTGATTCTTGAAAGATTGGCCTGGTCTTCCTTTGTTGGATCCTTGCCTAATTGAGGTGACATGCTAGTCTCTTTTTTGACAGGATTTTCGGGTAGAGAAACGATGTTAAGGTAAAAACTAATTATATAACGTTCAGCATGCAATTTATGTCAAATAGTTTTAATAACATTAACAAAATCTGAGATATTTACTGTTTGCCTATAAAATTCTAGCGCAAGTATTAAGTAGAGCGTTTTCAAAGGCTAAACCTTTACTTATTTGTTTTATAAGGGCTGATGATTAGCACAGCTTATAAACATATTGGAAGCCATTTTCTTGCAGACGACAAAACTCCAGCAACCCTAAATGTTGCACATTTGGGCCTAGTAATTGCAGATTATTAAGTATAGCAATATACAGGGGACTTCAGTAGGAACGTTCCGCCTATCAATCTTTTAAATTTAATTTCCTTGAAATTAAACCCAATCACCTTCCATATTGAAGGGCAGTTTGTAATTTGCATTTTATTTTACACCCCTTACCCCAAAACCACTTACCGCTTTTAGATGATACCCCCATTTATTACACTTCAATTGAAATAATGCGCATTCATTCTTTTTTATTTATTTATTTATTTTGTTGTTGGTTTTTTTAACATCTCTTGCTTCTAATTGTCTCCTGGCAATCTGGATTGCAGTTTCTTTTGATTAGAACTGAACGTAATATTAAAACCACAAAGAATAGTGACAATTTGATACGACAGAAATTTATTGTTTAGACTGGTTTTCAGAATTGGAAAAAAGGAATGACCCAATAGTGTAAGCGTCGTAGGCAGCAAGGAATTCGGAAATAAGTTGTCGTTTAGTCTAGGAACATTTCATTTAGTAAATGTAATCAGTGAAATATCTATAGCAAATTACTTAATGCTGGGCAAGAGAGTAAAAATTAACTTAAAACTGTTTTAAATCCCCCTCTCAACCATTAAATTCACCTTGTTTATAGGCTGGGGCATTTTAAACGATAGTCGATATGGCATAAAGACAATTTATCTTGTATGATTAAAAAAATGCGTTATTTGTAATATAGAGCTATGATATGTTTAGGAAATGTATTTTATATTAATACGTTTGGCGTTTAAAGATTTTTAATGAGCAGAACATATTACTGAATGGTTAATACAATAAGCAATATTTTTTCTGGGATGATCAGTGGCGATCATCTCCAGGAGTTCCCATGAACGATGCTGTTAGTGTGTCTATCATGCTACATGCTGTGCATGTACCATGATATGATTAGGCACATGACGCGAAGTGCTTAATGTGCTTAAATACGAGTACGTTGGATTCAATAGGTATTTCCCCCCCCCTTTTATTGGCTTATCTCGCCTGGAAGGAGGTTATGGGAAGGAAAACCGGAGAAAAAGGGATTTGCGCTCAAGAGTTTGATAGGAGTTCAAGGAGAGGTATGATGGAGTTCCGCATTAGCACCCCCGGTTAGTAGTTAATTTTGGAGTACCAACTGGTGGTTGGGAGCAGGTGGGATTATAGTTCCTGGCACAAGGCGATTGAAAGAGGTTAGTTGAAAATCGGAGTTCAACAGAACGTTTGACAACATATTGCCAGATGCTGTACCTCATAAAAAAACATTGCCCACGCCATATGTTATAAACTATTTTGTTACAACACGAGTGAAATTACTGTTATTTTATACTTTTGTGATACGAATAGCACATGGGATCTCTAATGACGCTGAGGAAAGAAAGTCACGTATTTATTGCGCATAAGATTTTGATTTATCCACATCAGTGCCGATAACGACTGTGCTATGCATGTTTGTAAATATTCAAAATCTGAAATTGGTATTCGGATGAACAAGAAGAAAGCAGGTCTGGTGAAATTATTTTACTGCATATCCGTGTGGTGTTGTGGCGTCAGATGTGCATGTTTTTTTTTTTCTATAAATATTAATGTTCTACTGAGTTGCGTGTCCGCCAAGGCTTCGTTTTCGTGAATTTATGAAAGCGCAAAAGAATGTTTTATGTATTTCCTGTTTTCCGTGACAGCTCTCCCTGGACCATCGTTCATGCCCCACACCAAACCAATTCCAATAAGCAGTAGATTCACTTGTCGACACCTTCATATGCAGATAACAGTGCTTTTAAATTTTCACGCGTTTTTAATGAACGTTTGCTTCAAAGTTGTGACCTTGTGCAAGAGCAAAAGAAACTAAAGAGATGTTTTTTCTTCAACATTTGATGAGCTGATCAACTTAGCACAGTGCAAAAGTGTATGAAAATATTTACAGCCCTAGTTATTGTTTGTGAATTATATTCCTAAAATTACAATTTAAAAGAGTCAGTAAAAATTCATTGAAATAAAAACTAATCATACAAGATACATTCATAGCTTCTTCCATATTTCAGGGGAGTTTGACTTTGTTCCATAGCAGCTGTATCATATACACTGGATATTTAAAAAAAAGTCATTAAAAACCACTACCTGGCAACACATAATAAAGAAGGAAACCATGGTTTCTTTGTGTTTATAACCCTTTGCATCATTTTGTTCTAGTTTCTTAAAACCTTCATTACTAGGACGTCATAGGATCTGTAGTTAATCCCAAGTTATGTCAGCAGTAATAACAAAGGCTGCACTAATTAAAAATAGCAGATTGTATGATTGGTATAAAAATTGATTTTTTAAAGCAAGGGTATGACTTTTTTTAAGTAGTAGAGCAATTGGAGACGACTACACAAGGAGGAACCACCCCCCCCCGTAATGAAGTACCTATTTTGTTCTTAACAACTGAGCTAAATACATGTTTTGTAAGCAGCAAACATTGTCTACAATGGTTTTAAAATATCATGAAAAACCCCAAAGTATTTAAAAGAAATCCTTCAATTGAACTTAATTTCTATTGTTTTCTAAACATGATTTCTTAATAAATAGTATTGTGGGGTTGCTTCCTTCTTTCATAATGTGCAAGCTATTTTATATATGTGTCCACGAAATCCTGCTTTCAATGCACGGTAAACAGCGGTATAAGAACCACATGTCAGACGGATTTCCATATCTAGATTTTAACTCGTTGCGTTTGTTTTTGTTGCAGGCGGAAGCGATGTCGCGGAGTACTCCCAGATCCAGAATGCCATCGCCAGTGTTACTACTGGCTGTTGCCGCAGCTCTGTTGGCTTCATCGGCAGCCCGAGCATTCGCCTTCTGCCCAACAGGCTGCATCTGCGACGACGAGACTCTGGTTGTGACATGCACCGAGGCCAACTTGGGCGTCTTACCCATAACCTTGAATCCTTCCATCCAGCGACTAGTACTTCGATACAACCGCATCAAGATGGTCGATGCAGCTTTTCAATTCTACGGTGAGCTGAAGTATGTCGATCTCTCGTATAATCATTTGGTAAGCATTCCGGAGCGCAGCTTTGAGGCTCAGAAGAAGCTCGTAGAGCTGCACCTTAACCACAACAAGATCTCTTCCGTCACTAATAAAACTTTTTCTGGACTCAGAGCACTGACGGTGTTGTCATTTCGAGGAAATTATCTGGAGGAGCTTCCGGAGAGACTTTTCAGTTTATTGCCACAGTTGGAAGAACTAGACTTGGGACAGAACCGGATATCTCGTGTCGACCCAAGAGCTTTCGCTGGACTCGTAGCACTAAGAGTGTTGTATTTGGATGACAACCAGCTTCGCACCGTCCCAACGCCATCGTTTTCGGAGCTCAATAGCCTTGCTGAACTGAAAGTCGGATTAAACGCCTTCACAATTCTTCCGGATGATGCATTCCGCGGTCTGGGTCGTCTTACCAACCTAGACGTCAGCGGAGCTGGATTGCTCAATGTAAGTGAGCATGCTTTCAGAGGCTTGTCTGCACTGAGAGGCTTGGGTCTGCAGGACAACTGTCTGAGATCTGTGCCTAAACGCCAGTTAGCCATTTCGTTACCACGACTGGAAGAGCTGAGTGTGGGACAGAACGAATTCACCGTCCTAGACGCGCACGCTTTCCAAGGACTCGAGAAGCTGCGCCGCCTAGATATTTCTGGGGCACAGCATCTTGAACGTGTCCAGAAGGGAGCCCTAGCGGACAACCTCAACTTGGAGACTTTGATACTCAGTAGCAACAAACGTCTGTCAGTGATCGAGGAAGGCGCTCTTGCAGGTTTGCCCAATCTCAGACATCTTATACTTCGTGACAACGCTTTCATTACATTTTCGGAGTCCTTGGCAACCTGGGGGGAGCTCCGGAAGTTGGACCTCGCGGACAATCCTTTGGAATGCCGATGTTCCTTGTTGTGGCTGCGGGATCTACTGGCCCGACGCAATGAGAGTCAGGTTCTGTGCTCTTCACCAAGACAGTTGAAAGGTCGAGCTCTCAAATCACTATCTGCTGATGAATTGGGATGTGCTCTGCACGATACACGACAGCAGGCCATCATCGGTGCCATCTGTGGCACGGTAGTGGCACTGGTGGCATTACTTGTTATACTTCTGTACAGGTACAGGCGTCGTCTACAGGACGCCCTCAAGGATTACAAATGGAATAATAGAGCCATCTCGAGAAAAGAACACGAGTATCAGAAGACTTTCTCAGACGAAGACTACATCGTCCGAGCAGCGGCTGCACAGCAACAGACACTGAAACCTATACCCGTGACGGAACTGTAGCTAGAGCTGTTCGCCTCCAGCCCCACGCCCAGCGTCTTCTTTCTGCCCGGCGGAGGAGGGGACGCGTCGGCGACGGGTTCGGAGGCGGTTGCAGCAACGTCCCTGGTGACCAAGACTGGGACCGGCACTGGAAGGCGGTCCATCAGGTCCACCAGAAGCAATAGCAGCCGCAATGGCGGACCCGCGGCTGCCAACGGATTCTCCTGCGTCAATGGAGACGTCTGCCGAGGAGTACCCAGATGCCACGTGCTCGACAAGGCAGAGGTGGTAGCCATGGATACTTACAGCAACCACTACCACTTGCCCAGAAACGGCGCTGGCGGAAGTAATCACCATCTCTCTGTGAAATGTGCCAACGGTCACCATCGACCAGGGAAATAGCTTGCTGTCTTCTCGAGGTCTTGCCTTCCTCAGCGATTCTTCCTTCATTCCATCAAACTCTGACGCTCCCAAGCCTCAGAGCTTCTACTAGTCTAAGGATTGTTTGTATTATTTACTCTTAGAGTGCTTAAATCGGACAGAAATGGGACGTCTTGTTTCTCCTAATTCACAGAAATAATTTTGTAGAGTGAAAGAAACAATACAGCAAAAATGTGTGAGAGTGTTTTTCTATGGAATTGCCTGAGCAGAAACTCGACTCATTCAGCGAAGCTCACTTAACCAGAACTGTGCAGGTAAAACACAAGAAGTCTGCCTTGATAAGACTTCTAAAGTCACGTAGGAGAAATGTTTATCTTCCTATACCATCATTTTGACTAAGTAGCCCATATGCTTAAACACATAGGTTATAAATGTGAACAACTGGTAAAGATATAAAATATTTCCAGTATTCTATAATATAACCAAATGTTTTAGCAAGTAATTTTGTAACGCAAATAAGATTTTGCAAATTCTGTGAACACCATAAGAGTTTTTTAAAAGTGGACTTTGGAAGATGTGCGTTGAAGGAAACGCACGCACAGTCTCTGGGGGGATAGTCGCTATTTTGTTTTATGGGATAAGAATGTATTTATTGAAGAAAAGGAGCCCTCAATTTCTGAAGCGTGTGTCAGATGCAGTTTGCAATACTCCTAAAAATTACGGACATAAATTTTCAAGGTATGCAAACGCTTTTTTCTTTTCCATATTCCACGCTATTGATAACCAAGTTTTGTGTACCCCCGGTTTTCCAAAATATGACCGTAATTTCTTTCCTCGTGAACAAAAAACGAAACTGCTAAACTCGATGTGTACATATTTAAACATGAAGCATACTTATATAACTCTCCATATTATATTAATTCAATGAGATGTCTGGTTTTATAATTAGATTAAACAGAGAAAAATGAATGGAAATGAGTGTGTAAAATTCTTCAAGGAGCTGAAAGCATTACCCTTGTATGTCTTTCCATTTGAACGACTTAATATACAGGTGAAAGGAGGTAATAACTTTTCTGTGCTGTTGGTACTGAGTAATATCTCTTTAGATACGAAGGGTTTTGAATAGGATAGAGATCCATCGCTATTATCTGCTTGTTGAATCGAATAGTTTGTATTTGTTTTTTAAGGGAAGTAAGAAAGCAAAGGTAAAACGAATAAGAGCAGTTACAACGAAATAGAGACGTCTAAAGAAAATTATATTCTGTTCTTAAATGTTTCTGTGAAGCATTTCTGACTCTGAAAGTATCTTAATACATAATTGAACAGATTTTTATGATAACTACCCAGTGAAAGTATATAGCTGTATTCCCAAGCGTTATTAGAAATAGTGTTCTGGAACTAGGTTCCTTTATATTAATGCAGTGTAGATTATTAACAATGTCGTGCCTGAAGGCTGCTTCTGGACCAGGTTCTTTACGTTAACGCAGTGTAAATGATCAACGATGTCATGTCTGGAAGCTGCCCGTCAAAAGGAAGTGGTTTATGTAAGTGTTGATGTGTTAGATTTGCTATTTATCGAATTTTACATTAATTTAAATATCATAGTTGGTTGCAAGATCATAAAGAAGTTCCTTGCATTTCTTGAGATCTTAATGTGAAAAACGACTAATTATCCATTTCATTACAGCTGGAGCCTATTTCATAAATCTTAAAATTACAGTTCACAGCTGGGTGAATTTCTGTTTGATAGTTTTAACAGCTGCTTTTGTTTCAATAGCACCACGCATCCTCCGAATGAGGTTAACAACATACCCAGAAAGAGTTTAACCTGCGTTCACCAATCCATTAAAGAAAATTGGCAGATTGGATAGAAAAACTTTCTGATATATAGAGCGGCAACCTAAAGGAGAAGCGGAAATTGATAATAAACCAAAGCAGAAAGAGACTAAGTGATTGAGGACACCAAACTTAAGATTCTCATGAAGAGAATGCTGACTGCTTAAAACGTATAAATCTCTGAGAATATCAGCATACTCGGAACTAAATTGCAGCATTGTTATTCATCACTTCAGAATGTTTGACAAATACAGACAAGTCCTAGAGTTTTTCACGTGTTTAAATTCCAAATTAAAGTTCACTTGAAAACTTTTAAATAAAACATCTAAGATATGACATAAAGAACGACAGTAATTTCCTATAGAAGGTAATATCTGGAATTAACTAAATGATAACAATGGATAATATCAGATCAATGCCAAATCAGAGTTTCTCTTGTGTACTTAATTTTTGTAAACTCCATAGTAATTCAGTCTTTGAAGATTCTTTGTCCACCACGATTAACCTCTTCATCTAACAAATCGTGTAGAATTACGTCCATTACCAAAAACGAACAGCTATAAAGTATGCTTTTAATGCGAATATAAAAAAAATGTTGCTACATATAATCTGATTCTGATGTATTTTTAAGTCGTTACATATTTGCAATAGTTCTACAATAATACAAATGTTTTATAGCAACTTGTGCTTGTGAAATAAGCTTTTAGAAATGAAACCGGTAATTCGTTTGTAGAAATGCATTTGTGATTGTGGTTTCTGCTTTATGAAACAGAACGCTATTTGGAAATCACTGGTTTATAATATGTAGCATGTAAAGATGAACTTGTGTGCTTTATGAAACAAGACCCTGCCCATTACTTACAAATGAAGAATTTAACTCCAGGGTAATGAGCATTAATCAAATTATTTAAAGACAAAATACTATAGTGAATAGTGTTTTAAACGCTGAAAACTTCTATATGTTGTATAGGTATAACAGAAAGTTAATGTCATACTAGTACTATAATGTATCAATTCTCAAACAGTTGCTGAAGCAAATGTTAACTGATGAGGAACCGTCCGCTTTAGGAGACTATCCATCATGTAAGCTAATTGTATTGTATTGTAAATATCATAGATAGTTTCCTAAAGAGGTGCCAACAATGTATGGATAACGACGGTGGCCAGTTTCAACATTCCCTTTCATAAAGTTGGTAAGTAAAGCCCTTAAAAGCAGCCTTAAAGATGTCGTATGGTTTCATCCGCGCCTTTATAGGATAGAGGCAGATCGCAACGAGCGCCGAGGACGCCGGCAGGAAAAACACCGCGCAGGCGGTTCGTAGATTTTGGCTAACCCTGTATTTGTGACGGTAATATTTGGGGGATAGTATCAATATGAGTACTAGAATAGGCATGCACAAATGTAAAACAATTTTATTATGCACTACGATACAAGCCAGATTGCGCCACCTTCCCTCCTTAGATGCTACATGGAGGAGTTTGTAATTTGCCACTCGCTTGTTTACGCTATTAAGGCATTTTAGTCCCATTTGGACTGGGAAAGAGAGCCTTTCGTTTTCCATCTATTCTTGTAAGTAGTATATTTCTAAAATTATTTTCTTCCGGGCTTTGAACATTTGATTGTGTCATCTTCCACAGTTAACGGACGAAACCTTAGGTCTTATAAGAACCATTGAACCACAGCAGCACAGCCTGGAAGAATAATATTGTAGAAATATGGACTCCGGTCGTAAAGCCTACTAATTGAAGGCTAATTAAAGAACAGTTGGATTTTCTTCATAAGTATGCAATGCTGAAGCATTAAGAATTCACTCGTATTAAGAACCTTACCCATAGATCTCTTACATTCTGAGAAAGAAAAACTCATTCTATAGCATTAAATACTGGTAATATTGCTTTAAAAAGCATTCGCTTTATTGCGCAATAGTAAGAAAAGCCTAGAAGAAAAATTTTATTACATGTTTTATCTCAGGTTAGTGGTAATTTTCACCTTGAATGTTGGAGAACATTAAAATAGTTTTTACACAATTTAATCGCAACCACTCACAAATCTATGTCCATAAGTGCAAATAAAAATAGTTTCGATGTTTTCCAGGTACATTTACCTTACTCTCGTTTTTGTAATAAAAATACGTGTTGATTCTTTTTTTCTTCGTGTGCTCATATTTTGTCTATTCTTATAAAACTTAACGCTATGCTCTTTAAAATTAATAAATTTCATGAATTTTATATACAAAAATTTTAAATCAAAACATCAATTCGTTTTAATGATCTGACTAATAAAGTTTTTGAGATATGGCTCACAAAACATTCAAGGTGATGGATAATATGAGAATGTTCATCTCGAGGTAGGATGATTATATCTCAGTCGACAAGCAGCATCTATAATAGAAGTTGTTTAGTACCAGAGACAGCCTTGATGACAAACGATTGGCTTCCGCCCAACATTGAACCTCCTCCCTCGCCTTATAAACCAATGAGCCGTGACCGACATCTGTGCTGCAGACGTAATTAGGACACGTTCTCTTTTACCAAAAATAGAATTCCCCAGGAGCTAATAAATACCCTCAAGACCCGAAGAAATTGCAAGAACTTTCTTTTGATACGTATAATCGAGTTTCCCAAAAATAAATTCATTTTTTAAATTAAAGAGGTATTTCTCCGCAATTATCAGATTAATGTCAACTTCATAACATTAATTCGAATGAATATTTTGTACGCAACAAATTTAACATATTTAGTATAACAATACACCATTTGGACACTGGTGTTTCTAGATATATTTAGCCCTTTTCTTTTTGTCGCACCATAAGGCAACTCTGTTATGCCCAAAATTATCGTCTTCTTCACTTCAGTGCATAGGCATCAAGTGCCTGTCCCGCCTTCAAGGTCCTCCAACCATCGTTCCCTAGGTCCACAGATCTCCTTTCTTTAGGATTATACTTCATTATTAATTGCTTTGTGAGTCCTATGTCAGGCATTCCTTCGTGTTCTTTCTACTATTGTTTAAGTTCCTGTAATCTATTATTCCCATTAAAAACTCCTAGTTTTTTTGTTATACTTTCATGTGTTATATTATCTTGCTGTGTGCATCCCTTTATATTCCTTAAACAATTCATTTCTGAAGCCTGTAATTTACTTTTTTAACTAGTATCCAGACTTCGACTTCCGTGTGTTAATACAGCTGCAGCCAGGTTTATAAAACTTCAACAAAATTATTGTAGTTGCTAAAAGCAAACAAAAAATTAATTTAATGAAAAGTGTTTTCTGAATGGAACATTTATATACATTATCGCATTTAATCACGCAAGAGATGGAGGTTAAAATCTGAAGTAAAGTGCATAATTTTATTGTCAAGCTTCATTAATTTTTGGGGAAAAAAACCTGTACAAATGCGAAAAAATTGGTTGAAGTAAAAATAAACAAATGCTGTTTTCAATTAAAAAGCCAAATTGGAATTCTTTAATACTTTCGGCAAAAATATTTTGATAGATAATAAAATTATAGTAGACATTCAAATCTCCAGCAGTATCTTATAGATCAGTTGAATTCCGCTCTCTTTCCTACGGACAAAACTATTAAAAAATTGCGAGGTGTTCCCACAAGACGTAGTCGAACGTTTAAACAAAAATTCGTTCATACATATTTTGTAGCTTGGAAAGATCCTCTAATGTATCATGCTTGATAGCAACATTTAAATTATCATGCGTTCTTTTCAAAACAAACAACTCATGACTGACGCGCAGCGCGCCTATGTTCGGTGATGTACTAGGCGCGCTTCCGACTTGCTTCAGGGCTTTCGGGTGAAATACTATACCTCTTGTTTACGAGATCCCGGTCAAAACAGACATTTGTAGTTGCAAGGAACGAAAGACAATCCTGAACTGTTTTTGTAAAGGTCTCTGGGAACATAACTTGTGAATGTTTTGTAACAATGATTTAAATGTTTTGTGAATGTATCATAGCAATAACTGATTTTTAGCACTTAGATGTGGTGCCTTAGGCAAATTTTAATGTTTGCTTTGGCCGAGATTTTGTAAATAATTTCAATGGATACTACGATAATTTTGCTATCCGGGGCATGATTCAGTTCACAGATGTGAAGAATGCTACTCTGAGTGGGCAGGAGTGTCTTATCTGCTCACGTTGACACTGTTTATCCGCTGCGCCAAACGAAATCGAGATGAGTTTATTGTGCTCGCGTTAACAACTTGCTTACTACTGTGCAAATGTAGTCCCCTCGTGGATCCTTTTACTTGGGTGGCAAACCTGACTGCCTGTGTATGCGTTTGCATGAAGAGAGCAAAAATGTTTACATAGGGCATTTCCGTTGCTAGCAATACCATCATCTGTGGACTATACATGCTGGTAATGTGTTTGTAAGATTAATTAAAGTTCAGCAATATTATTATAATTATTATTAATCTGGAGCCCGTTCCCAGCTCAACACTATTTTACCTATTTAAGCCCAAGGAGCTGCACCGAGCCGGTGCTGTCCTCTGTAGTGTGTGTTGGTAGCAAGACACACTATCACATTGAACAACAGTCTGACACTTGGCCAAAGAAAGAAAGAGGAAAAAAAACAGAAAACACATCAGAAAGAACTTGCCAGACGGCCTGGAACGTGGCCTTTAGCTCGGTGTCGGTTATAGAGCCCTCTCCAAACAGAATTGCTGATGAAATTGTGTACCAAGATAAAAGTTTATCGCTGCTCTCTATCAAATTGGAATTCCCCTTTTGTTCTCTGTTGTAAAGTTAGCTTGACCTCCAACGGCGAAGCCGAGGTGTTGAACAAATTTGCAAAGTGTATCCCTAACTCCAAGGAGTGTTAACGATGCAGGAAACTCAGGAGAAAGTTCATTAACTGCAATAAATGTGTTTCCTGTGAACGTTTAGAAAAAGTTACAACACAGCAGTTGTGTAAATGCTGGAAATGCAAATACCCACTATAGACACTCGAAAAAGTGTTCTAAGTAGTAATTGTGGTTAGCGACAATTAAAAAAGAAAAACATACGTCTTAGAACTTCGGAACTCCCCCACTGAAAATTTAAATAAAAGGCACTCGTGCTGCAACTGCGTTAATTAATTTTACGATATCCGAACAGATGAAAAAGTCAGTTTCCTTCGCAAAATAACTTGTATCAGAACACAGTCGATTTTTTTTCCTACATTTGAATGTAAGTTATGTTGTAAACCATACGCCAGCGGAAATCTATACATATTGCTTGGAATTATGTTGATGTATCATGTTGTTGATTTGCGAATGTTTTTCTCCAACATCTATCATCTGTTCGGCTATTTCTGTTGATTACCTTCGACCTTGTCATCGGCAGTTCATACGCATAAATCTCCTGTCTACTATCTAAACAATACACACTTGCATTTAATAGATGTCACGTAGAGTAAAACGTGCCATGACGAAGTTCCTTTGAAGTGTTGCTCATCATAAGCTGTTAGATTGCAAAAGAAATGAAGATATTCGTCAGCAATTAAACATATTCAACCTTGCCGAAAGAACGCAAAAGCAGAAGCTGGACTGTTACCCTGATATTCGAAGAATGAATACTGACCGGATGACTGAACAAATGCTTTAATAACATCCAAGTGGACATAGAAATGTTGGAAGACCGAAGACAAGATGAATATCGATATAAAGTTTGAAGATGGAACAGGTCAATAGCCTAATCCCTGTAGACGAAGATGAAAACATGTGTTTCTTCTTTCAGATCTTGTGTAAAACAATCGAAATTCCTGCTATATTTTCTTGGAATAGGATTTTTGCTGCTGCTTTTTGGGGAATTTTCGACCACGTAGGAATTCGTTCATCTCAGCTTTCATGGATTGTCGCAATGACTGATATGTTCTAACTCCAGTTTATAACTTTTGGATCCAAATTTGAACTGATTGTCCCCGACTTCGTCGTCCTGCAGGTGTGTAATCCAATATTCTGCAAGCTCTGTTATTGCTTATTCTGCAAGTATATATGTTCATGCCAGTTTCTTCGATACCCTTCTAATTATATTTGTTATTTTAAAAATTTCTTCGTTGTTTAATGTACCTTCATTGCATCCTTTTGTCCAAAAGTTGTAGCCTGTCACAAATCTCAAGAATTTCATCTCTGCTCCCTTAAACTTCTTAATGATTCCGTGTTTAAAGCCCAACATGCACATTCATACAGGCACCGCTAAACATTTCCTCGTTTGAATTTTTCTAATTGTACCACAAATATCTTTAAATAGGCAAATTTTCTTGTTTATGTGTTTACCTCTGTCGTTGCCTATAGACACTACCGGATAATTAAAATTTAAAGCTTCTACTGTAGGAGTATTATTAATTATTATTTTACCTCTAACTGTATATTTTTCACAGAATGCGATACTTTCATTTTCTAGTTAATGTTTTTAAATTATACTCCGCAACTACTGTTAGATACACGGCAGTTTGTAGGTTATCTTCGGTAGAGGCTAAAGCTACTTGAATATCGGCAAAAGAAGCGTCTAAAATGTTATTATTTATGAAAATATATTTGATAAAATATTTTGCCAATGTCGCATAACGTCGCCAATATAACTATTAAACAGAATGGTGACAGAGGGCATCCTTGTCGTATCGTTGGCTTATTTCTCTATTGCGGTGATTGTTTTAGTCCACTTTTAGTTCTTATAAGCGTTCCTTCACAGAGGCTTTGAGTTCCTCGCTGATTTTATTACGATAATCTCTTTACTACGGTGTAGTAAATTTACTTTATCGAAGGCTTTCCTACAGTCAGTTAATTCTATTAAAGTGGGAAATCACATTCTTTTCTTGTTTTAGGATTTATAACAGTAAGATCAAATTGGAACAGGATCTAAGCTCCCTAAAATCATAATGCACTTCTAAAGGGATGGTTTGTATTATTTTAAAAGACTTGTACGTACTTATATGTAGTTATTGGACTTACTTTTACCTCCTTTTTTTAAGTATCGAAATAACAATTATTTCTTTGCACTCCTCTGGGATGTTTGCAGTTAACCAACATAGATTCATGTGGTATAAGGGATTCCTTCACTTTCCAAAAAACCAGTCGCAATCGCAAGTAGAAAAGTGGCGTACTAGTGTCGCTCAATTCCATCAGCTGTATAACACCGAACGTTGTCATGTAACACGATCAACCGCTTTGCAGGAGTTTGAATCACACTGCTAGGTGTGCCATGTGTAGTGGTGTGCTATATGCTTATAATAGTAATCCTCCACGAAAGTGCACTACACTCCCACTGCGTGCTGCTTGTATATTCACAAAAGAGCGTTGCTCTAAACGTGTAAACACAATTTTAGAGCAGTTACTAGGCTCTACTGTATTAGTTGGAGTTAACTAAGGTAACTATAACCAAGCTCTATGACATAATGTTCCCCAAAGTCAAGCGGCATGCGTATTAACCTAATGGGTTTGACTGGAATTCATGCATGCAAGCTTGTTACATGCGTTTTAAGTTTACGCGTTATATTTTCTGCTATATAACATTTCTACCAAAGTGATTCGTGTGCGGCATATTTATCAGTATCATTCCCACAGAATCAAGCGGCATGCGCGTTAACCTAATGAGTTCGATTAGAATACAGTCAAACTTGTTACACGTTATGTTTAAAACGTATGCGTTATATTTTCTGACATGTAACGAAGAATAGACTTCGACTTCAATTTGTTTAAAACAACTTATAAATGAAACGAATGCAAAAACACAGCCTCAGAACCTACAGTCTGAACCTCAAGGCTAACGTTTACGTGTGAAATCCAAAATAATACGAATGCGATACAATCCCAGATGTTGGCAGCTGCAAGGTACATTTGTTTTCCTTTGCCTATTATCGCCTTCATGAAATCGAGATGGACGTGGTCCAAGCTCACAGAGCGTGACTTTGGGCAGGCCCCACATTTAGAATCGGTCACCTTCCCACTCGTGACAATAATCATTTGTTATCGTAACTTTCTGTTGTGCCGACGTTTATCCGAGAAAAGTTTTTGGCACCACCTGCACTCTAGGTGCGTCGCCAAGCAGTTTACTTGCGTCACATCCGGTTATGATGCGTGCATAATGTCCGACATAGGTGGTCTGTGCGTCAGGGGACCCATCATGACCTCTTCATCAGATCAAACGTGCTCTCGGTTACAGATGTTGTGTGACCATGCGTACTTGACCCTGGCAACACACTTATAAACTTTACAGGTGCATAAGGTTGCGCCGCTGTTATGTTTTGGAAACAAAAATGTAAAAAATCTTGGGAAAGTCTTGAAATGTTAAGAGAATATAGCAAAGTAGAAGATAAGTTGGTATCATCGCTACATTTATTTCGGTGGCACATTAATTAAAAGATAAACACCTCCACAAAAATAACAAAGAGGAAAGGAAAAGCATGAACAGAAACATTGTTTATAATTTAATTATTTCATAGCCTAGTACAGTGTCAGAGCTGTCTTGTTTGTCACACTTTCCTATTTGTTTGCGGCAGTCTGCTAACTACTTGAACTGTATCACTCCGCGGGGACTATGTATCCAACTACAAGCCGTCTTAGGGAGAAAATTATGAAGTGTTAAGTTCGATGGGAATTAGTTGTCAGTTCAGTGATGTGAGTTTAATATGCACATCATCTATTTATTACCGTTTTATGATATGTATCTGCAACCGACCGTTTATAATGAATTCGTCAGGTAAATGTTAATTTACCATTCCAACGCTTTTTTGTTAAGTTTTTGAGGCCCTAATGGCTTCAAAAGCCATAACTTGACATCTTCACAGTTTTTCTAGAAGATACAGAAACCTTAGGCGAAACATATATCTCAGCAAAAGTACTTAGGTGCATACAGTTTAGGTTTCCTTTTATTTCATCCCTTGTTATTAATTTGTTCTCATCGCCTACTATGATTATTGAGATAAGGTTACCAAAATGTTAGTATTTTCATTTTTGTAATTACTTCACTTGCTTAAATCACATTTTATAATTTTTGTCACTTAGAGGGTACATAGAACTTTAAAAAAGATGGATGTTTCAAAATTCTTTTTTATTTTATAAATGTATTATTTAGGAACATTTTGTAAATGATTGTGTTTGTGAATAATCAGTATATATAACCAAATGTTTGCTGCTCATTTTCCCTAAGCTTTATTTTCAGGCATTGTTTCTTGATACTCAATACTGCGCATAATATCAAGAAATTTTGTACTTATTTGTGAGCTTTATAAACATAATTATCTAACACCACTCCCCTTTCTTATTAGTTGTCTTTTAAAAATAAATAAATTAAGCATCAGTAAACTATTATAAAACAATATTTACCTTCATATAAAATTAAAACTATGATTTATTAATACTTCTGGAGAAACGAGTGGTTGTAAACACGAACTTTATCCTTGTAATAAAACAAAAATTCCGCATTAAGGTTCAGCTTTTTAAAAATACTACATTGGCGTATTTCATCGCAAAGCTATTTCTTATATAGAAAAGAAGTGTGTTTTATATGCCTCAAAATTATACTGGCGTAGTTAACAGTATTAGAAGGAAAAAAAAAGCTTTGAACATTTTCGAAATTTAACTGCTGTAAGCTGTGATTACCCCCCTTTATCTAACATAATAGCGAAAAGAAACTCGTATACTCAACACAGTTTATGTAAACTTACAAGCTGCAGTTAAATTTTTTAGGAAAATTTTAACTTTTGTAGTAATAGATAAAATTGAATTTATACAAAATATAATAATAATAATAATAATAATAATAATAATAATAATAATTAGCTTTCTTGGGGTATAATGTAAAAATAATAATTTTAGAAAACGTGCTTCATCTCATTCTCGTTTGAAACGTCCTGTGTTCAAGTACCTTTCTTAGTAGAAGTAATAAAGAATGGAAAATGACATGTGCTGCCCAGAATATAAAATAAAAATCTTAAGTTTGCGCAAAACTGTTGGTGATCAAAGCTAAAATTCTAGTTGCATGACGAAGGGCACGCTGGCTGAGGTACTGGCAGATTTAAGATTGAATTATCTACACAACATATCCATACCAATATAAAAAAAATCCTTAAACAAAAATATTGCGCTATATTTCAATATTTTAAATATACGCAGGCCTTGAGTAGATGCGCGTGTATAAGCCGAAATACAAACCAATCGCCCCCTCTCCCCCATATATACACAGGAATGGATGATGTCACCTCTTTCTCTGTAGCTGCAGAACGGTTTTCCTGCTAGACGATAAATTTCCCTTTCCCCCATACCTGGCTGTCAAAATTGGAATTTGAACAGAAACGCTCAATAAATCACGAAATCGGGGAGAGGATTTTGCAGGGGAAATGCACGAAATGTTTACGATTGTTGACACAGCGGTCTTCGTTTGATTTATTCGTGTTTGGTCGATATTTGATCAGCGAGTTTGCCCTGCTACTCAGCCTGTATTGCTAAATCCTCGTTGCATACCCTTTGAAATTAAGCTCATAACACAACTAACACCAGTTTTTCTCATCAAAATGCCTAAATTTTACACGTAGTTTTGTTCTAAAGCAGCTGTAAATGATGGGAATGCATATATATGCGTGTACATGCGTGTTTCGAAACGAAACTAGGAACTTCTGGCCTAACTGAACATTATTCGAATCTCAACTCTATAATGGGATGGTATTTAATAACAAAAAGAGTCAAGTAATGCGGCAGCATGAACAAAAGAAGTGGTAGAGCAAATAAAGTTTGAGTATAGCAGCTTACTCAAGTGTAACAATATGAATGTCAAGGAGTGGAGGTCCATCAAACAGGCAAGCTGCAAGGAGAAATTCGTAGGAGAATACAAAAACCAACGAATCCATATTATGTTCTCAGCAGTAATATATTTGGAAAAAAATAAGTTAATAAGAAGACCGAGTACTTATATAGTTTTGGAGCCAATACTACTAAATGGCAATGAAAATTGGACAGCAATGAAGAATGATATGTGAGGTAAATGCCGTACAAATGAAGTGTCTGCGGAGAATATGTGGGAAAACGAGAAGGGGCATGGCCAGGAGCGATAGAATTAAAGAGGAACAACAGAAGCCAGTAAATAGGAGAATAAAAGACAGACATCTTACCTGCTATGGACACATTATTAAAATAGTGGAGCATCGGAAGTTAACGCCAGTGTGAGGAAGCAAAGCCTCAGAGGCAAAGACATAGGAGGACCTAGGATTACATGGGAGAATGCTGTGAAACAGGTTCCTGGAAGAAGGGGGCAAAACAATGCATCAACTTCGTAGCATGCTCAGGAACAGAGAAGGTTATAAAAGATGGATACGAAGCGATCCCCTAACGTTACATTTGACAAATAGGATGGTTAAAGGAGAAGCTAATGCACCCGGAATGCATGTTAATTCTTATCAGCAAATAGCTAGGAGGATCCTTCGGTTTAAGCTTGCCTCTCAAGATGAAAGTGCTGCGTCTATGGTGATAGAGTGTTTTTATCGACTAATCTTGTATTGCACAGGGATTGTTTGTGATACATCACTATTCAGAGTTTTACATTAACCAATCAGGGGAAAAGGGAAGAAAAGGGAGCGCGGAGGAATGCATGTCAGTGAGGCAAGGTTATAAAGTTCACTGTGGTATTAACAGTGACCAAAATCGATGAGGGTAAAAAGTTTCGCATTTCTGTTGCAAATGAGGGACAAATATTGCGATAAGCACTCAAATTCCCAATAGGATGCAACACCTTAAAATTAATGAATTGTAAGTTATGGGTTTAAATAAAATAAATGAATGTATACTTGAAGAATATTGAAAACATGCCTAAGCATAGTTCATATTAACAAGAACAGACACCGAGGTATACCTTTTCAATGAGTCGAAGGGAAAATCAAAAGCATCGTATTCGTTTAATGCATTTATTAGCAGTATTGATGTATCTGTACAGGTGTCCACATTAACTCAACTTATGTACGTACAACTCGAGCACAAATAAAGGAATTATCTTCGAAATGAAGTAACTGTACTCATGCCTTAGCCTTACTGTTTGATATTTACACCTTGCCCCGGCGATTTGAAAGGCAGAGAGTTGGTCTGCCTATATTCTGCCCTCGGTGAAAGACAGATTCGACGACAGACGACGGGATTCGAGGCTTTGACTCGTATTTGTCCAGAAATTGCATTTTATAGAGTTAGTGTGCGGATTTATGGCACCTATAAATTAAAAGCTGAACACACAGCAGAATATTCAAGGCTTACGTTTAGGTTATTACAGTTTTTTTTTAAATAGGAAACGTTTCACTTTGTTTGTTCATCTTCATTCTGTGAACTGTTTATGATAATTATACTGAAAAGTCTTTCCAATTTAGCCAATAAACATAATCGACAATATAAATGCTACAGTGTTTAACCATATGCTTTTAACACAATTAGTTGTAAATGAAAAATTCAGTTTTCTTAACTCAAGAATGTTATGGTATTAGACTTTTATATTCCTCCTTTAACATTAAAAATTGGAAAATCTATACCCTAAACACGGTGAAAATTTCGATTTTAAAATTTGATCTTTTTTTCACATCGGTATAAAACTGTTCCTATATAAACTATTCCGGTATAAAACTGAACATTTTGAATCTTTAAACATATTAACAAAATTCAAAACATTAATATGGCTTTGTACCCTCCTTATGTAAGTTTACTTCAAGGAATTTACATTCCTTTTCGTAATTTACAATGACAATATAGGTGCTTCTAAAGGCAAAGAAACACCGAGTTTGTTCCGAATTTAACAGGATTACTGACGAAATTGTGATGTAATTATTACCTGGTGTGTTTGAAGCGTTTGTTATTAGCTTTAAAGACACACTCCCATTCAGAGCAAATAGATTATTTATAGGTGAAACTACAGATGTTACAGGTATTTCACTGCCCTTGTCAGGAGTAATTGATGACACTGTTTGAAGCACTTTAGTCTCGGAAACGAGCATTTGTCGTGTAAAACCCAATATACAAAAGTTATATATCTGTGTACAATTGGAAAATCCACAGTATGTAAAATATTTTGGGGGAATTTACGCCAGTTATTACACACAATAGCAGTAATGTTTTGCGGTGTTTCAAAATTCTAGTTTGCATGTTTACTTGAATATTAATCGATTATTGTGTAAATTAACAATGAAATCAAAATGCTCCACACATTACATTTTTAAAAATATTAATAATAAAATCCAGATTTTACGGTAAATGAGTTTACAAAAACATCTATCATTAGGCACATATTCTTTTATATTATCCCCAATTATTGTAGAAAAATTATTACTTTTGTACTCTCGAAAATTCTTGATTTTTCAAAAGTTAATAGTTTATTTATAAAAATTGGAGCAGTATTTTGGAAAGCATATCTGGTCATTTTCTGTAATGTATTTCAAGGAAGTACAAACATTTTGAAACAACTTAGTAAAAGAGTCCACCGTGTGGGGCATTTTGAGTATGGAAAAAATGCTGAAAAAGGTTTGCGAGAAAAAAAAAAGTTTAAAGTTAGTCATGCCTATTAATTAGCATGCGCCTTCTATTTATAGCTCAGTTAATTGGTACTCCAGATGCGCCAAGTGCATATGTTTTCCTAAAATTTAGAATATATATTATTTTACTATGAAAAACACTTTCTTTAATTTTACAGAATTATTTTTGGTCACATTTTACCCATGCATTAGCTTAAATAATAAAAGAGGTTATATTGCAATTACCGTACCAGCTACGCATGGTTCCGCATATAATTAAGATGAATAATAATATTAAGTATAGCATAGCTTTGTCCATATGTTTGAAGAAACGCTTGGGAAACATGCTTTCTTTATGTCTTAAAGAGAAAACATTCAATTGTCAGCATTATTACGCGAATTGGCAGAAATGCTTCTTAGATATCTTAAAGACTTAACTGCTCTTCTTCGTTTTTGCGACCTGCAGCTGATGTGAAACTGCGATGATTTTACGTTCTGTTGAAGTTTCCTTCCAGTGTGCTGTACATTTGAGAGGAATGCACACTGCCTTGCCTTAACTCGAAAGCAATACACATGAGAAAAGAAATACATGAATTTAAATATTTCCTATGTTAAGCTTTTTTCTATGAATCTAAATTGTATAAATACATATTGTAAATGTAAGACGATTAAATATTTAAAAACAAATGTGTGTTCCTTCGTTAACTGTGACGTCAATGCACTCGTGTAACGTAATTTTTGCTCAGGCTGGTTTTATTTCATTTAGAAACTGGTTGAACTGTTAATCATAAATAGGCTTGTAAACTAGAGAATTGATTGTTAAAAGTTTCACTGCAACATTTAGGCTACTGGTAATAGAAGGAAAACTGCTAGAAGGTTTGAAAGGGATGATTAGCCAGAAATTACAATGGCTCCCTAAGATTACAAGCCTAGTTATGATAATGTACCTATGTATACATTGTCTAGTTTTAAACATTGTAGGTTACCTGGAAGATCCTTTAGAGTAAGATATTCAAAGCAAGTCTACTTATGGAGAAAAAAAAGCATAAAGCATTGGATGGTAACACTTTTAACAACCAACAGAAGCATCCCAAACAATTGTAGTGTATCCTAGACATAATTTTTACATAACTTGGTCTCATAGACCATAGAGTATGATACCTATACCGTTTCAGAATCGCCTTGACTTAACAGCAATTTGAAGTACGCTTGAAGTGTCAAAACAGAACTCCATTATCACAGCCTTTTAGCATCCTATTTGACAACAAAAATTATTGAAAGGCGATTCAGGAAGCTGAGTTTATCTTCAGACATATTTATTACTCTGCCTGATCAATAATAATGTACGAGTTTAAGAACGTCTCAATGAGCTAAAAATGTTTTATCACCCCCCCCCACGCCAGAATTCTCTCGCAATAGCCAATCAGTTGAGCTGTTAGCATGAAATGTTACTTCAAAATCTACAAAACAACTGGTTCTGTGTCAGCAAATTGAAAAGTAGCCACTTAACTACAGTAGAAATGCCAAGCGGTCTGTGGAAAACAAAACTCCCATAGTTGTTTGTGTATAATTTGGCAACAGTTCTTAATAGCTCCTTTTTGCAACTCAGGGCGTATTCCGCCAGCTTACTATAGAACGAACGTGCTTATAACTGCAGCTAACTCAGTAATTCTCACATTATTTGCTTTCGTATTTACAGGCGTTGTTTCAATCGTTTTAATATCACTAAGAGTTGTTCCTGTAGCTTATGGCCGTAACTACTCAGTAAACCCTATTGAGGGTAGGCATAGAAATTCTTAAGCAATTGGCTTCAGCTTATCTACACTCAAACTAAAGATTGCAAAACCATAGAGGCCAAGGATCACCGACAGGCAGGTAAAAATCGGTCTGTTTCCAAACGCCAAATAACGTACGAAGTTTGGAGGATGGTTTGTTATCTGTGACCTCCCTGCCTTTAGTCCAGTGAACCTTATTTCCTTCCGTCTTGGTTTTGATGCTTAGAAATTCTTATGCCTGGTGACAAGGTGCCACAAGTTTTTTTTTCTATAGCGCGTTTAACGCCCGTTCTTACTACATAGAGCATTACAGGCTGTGAACGCTGATGATACATGAAACGAAATATTTGGGAAAGAAACCTTCTTCGGCATTTGTCAGTTATGAGGACTGGGGAAAACCTAGAAAAAACACCCTCGGGGAGTACGGCCTTGGCGAGATTTGAACCGGTGAGCTCCCTTTCACGAGTCCATGTCCTCGGTCAACCGCGTCGAGTTGCTGGGCTTTCGTATATGCCAAGATGTCCTGAAGAACAGATAAATTATTGCGCAGAAATGTGTGTGGTTATTTCCAAAACAGCACGTTTTTGTTATATTAATAATAGACAGCCTAAATAACATAGTGCCTTTTTTCACTTCTGAACAAAGCAGAATTCCTCCATAGTGTTTTGCAATTCTGCTTTACAAGAAAAACGAAAACAGCTGCCGAAAACCCAGTTTCATTAAACGTTTAGCGATTAAAAGACTAGACTATGGAAAGGATAACTTCATTCTATTCTGATTTTTGCTCATTTAGATCTTACAAATTCAAATTCGCACTGTGGACATATAGCGATTCAAAAGCAGAAGAATCCTAAATCCTTTCCGGTAAGCCGCTTTGGAAAGAGTATTGGAAATTCGGCGCTTAGCATTTATCATTCATCAAGCATGTCTGACAGGCGTATTTATTATTAGGCGTACGACAGGATTTAGCAGGCTTTCCACTTGGAAACGTTAAATTATTTATGGCTATTAAAATATTTGTATGGAGTGATTTATTAGCCTGGACATGGTTTTGCGATCCAATGCGTTTCTGTTTGTTTCTCTGGCTTCTGCTAGCAAAATACATAAATACACAGACCGTGGCAGTGCATGTATGCACAACAGATAATGTTTAACATTGTTTAGCTTAATATCCGTATTCAGCAGTTGGCATTTTGAACTGATTTAGCGTGGTCAGGTGGTTCCTTTCCGATCACATTTTGCGCAACAGCATTTAGGTATATTCCTCATTTTGCTCTTTAGAAGCTAATACTCAGAAATATATTAAGATGCTGTATTTATCAGCAAGGTTTTTAAAATTGTCACTTTGAAGTCATAGTTTTGTTTATTATTCTTTTTCGATAAGAGTACATCGAAAATAGAAACCTCTCGAGTTTTTCCCTGCTTAGGTCCTTGTATTTCTTTTTTTCTTTTTTCATCAGAAAAAATTTTAGTAAATTTCCTAATATTCAAAGCCACCTAAAATACATTTTCATGGAATTTATTCATTGTGAATCAACAGCACTGGATGCATGTCCCAGTATGCTGTTCCAAATCTGCCAAAAATGTTATAAGATGAATCGTTGCATCATGCAGTTTCTTTTTGCGCGCAAAATTTGTTATTCTCTTTCTGGATTAGAACAGAGAAAGTCATAGAAACTACTTAAGAGTATAAAGGAAAGCTGGTGATGTATATATCGAAGTGCTGCTTTGCTAAAACGTTCCAATTCAGCTGATCTTGTGTAAACTTTGATCCTAATCCTATGTGTACTTGTGTTAATTTTGTGGAATCCATCCATAGCCTAACTTAAAGAAAACAGGCTGTTTGGAGTCGAGCAAACAAATTACGCGTTTTACAGTAGAGGTCTTTACGGTCCGAAATTTTTAGGCCCGGTCCGATCGGAACCGAGCCCAAGGATCCCGGCCATGCCCGATTGTCTTAATTTCGTTTTAAATAAAATTATTTTGCAGTTATTATTGCTCTTATTATTTCTATTACTATTCCATGAAGCGCTGCTGCCTGCGGTTCGGATTTGGGTTCGATTTCCGATACCGGCATGGGAATTTTTACCCCTGTTGGGGGTGCTGGTAAGAGATGCACTGAGGTCTTTGGGAACCAATTGAGGAGTCACTTCCAGAATTATTGACGGCTGAGATCCTGGATTCTGCACGTAGTATGCGGCAAGTGTAGGCTTACTGCTTTATTATATACAGCAGTATATACAGCACCACATGCTGCCACTATTACTGTACTCTGCTCAGAACGTCCTGGGTGTGGGTGGATGGAGAGAGTAGGAGTTTCCCGTGCAAATGTAACATTATTCGCAATGGCCAAATCAGAGCATTTATTTATTATTACTATTATTAATGCTGCTAGGATGTACTGCATGCTGCGATAATTTGTGCTATTCCTGGTATCTCAACATCGCGGACAAAAAATTATAATAAATTACTTTTATTTTCTCTTTACGTGAAAACGTTTTCGTTGTTGTTTTCTCTAGAGAATGGCGCAAATGGTTTAGAATAAAATACGTGTTTAAAAATTTTACATGACAAATAAATGCATATTCGAATGTAGTTAATTAATTTTTTTCAAATTAAGGCCGAACCCGGCTCGTGGTTCGGCCTAGGCCCGAGCCCATGCAGACCTCTGCCTTACAGGT
Organism: Deroplatys truncata; assembly: GCA_030765065.1. NCBI lineage: Eukaryota > Metazoa > Arthropoda > Insecta > Mantodea > Mantidae > Deroplatys > Deroplatys truncata. Next base: position 224,819,060 of record CM060975.1, read on the forward strand.
AGTAAGTACAGTGGATGATTCCGTTTCCACTGTGGCTGAAGAGAGAGGAGCGGGGGACAAATCAAGTACTCTGTTCCCTTAGTTACTGCATGCCTTCCCCTTCAGGTTACGCCGAACTCCCTATGCCGCTTTTGCTTGTAACTATTACCCCATCTGAGAGCCCAATCCTGAATGCACTGCAATTGTAGGCACCCCTTGCCATTTCCAAGAAAGTTTAATTTCTGAGCCACAAGCGTTACTTGGAATCCTCATATTCCTGATATTGCTGCAGAAAGTGCTTTTTTCATTCAATGAAAATACATTAAAATCCTTTTGCAGAGCTGAATACACTTAAAAGCCTTCCAGTAAGCCTTAATGTTACATATTATGTATCTATCATTAATAAACTAAATTACACAGAGGTTTAAGTAAACGTATGAGTACATGAAAGTGTTCTGTTGAGTTCTACAAACTCTATTCACTTACTTCACAATTTTTGGTTTTCAAACCAGCCTGAAATAATCAACTAATTCTAAACATAACCTCTACATGTGAATAAGAAAATGTTGCGTAAAACATGAGAGAGTACAGAATTTTATCCATTGTAAGATCTAGTTTCGTGGACCTCCTTGTGTGGTAACTATTGTTTGCTATGGACTGTAGAAACACATTTTGTTTCTCTAATTTTTTTCTGTGTTAATTTTATAATAAGCCGCCAGTCAGCACTTGTTTTAAATGTCATATTGTGTTGCAATATTTTTGGTGGTCGGAGCAATGAATTGGAATTCTAGTCTTGTAAATTTGCAACGCTTACAGTGCAGATTTTGGATCAGCACTTTAACAAGAGTATTGTTTAAAGCAAGTAGCTCAAAAACAGCACTCATAAGGTTTACTATAGATTTACGAATAAAGTAGAAACAGTTGGTATGATTCAGAGTTTATTTGTGTGATGCATATCAAAATATGTATGGAACAGACTTGGGAAAACTTCTCTACAATATAACATTGCATTTGTATAACAAAAAACTTTCATTGAATGGGGAATTTTATACAGTTTTAATCGGTATAACGGCTTATGTACTTCTGTTTCACAATTTCACGCCAAAATTTTGCACAAAATTGTTTTACAGCATTATCAAAACTCAAGCTCATCACTGAACACTTAAAATTAGGTTAATGTAAATGAGTACGTTGCTAAAATGTTCTGCTATTTAAAGAAAAATGTTTTCTTCATGCTAAAATTCTATTGAGTTTTGATTTCATTCAACTTTAAAGGAGCTACTAAGGGGTGCATAATGAAGTATATAATTCCCATTTAAAACAACGAAGTTGACCCCCGTATCTCCTTCATCCCTCGACTTAAAAATAACTATCAATGCCACATGTCTCCCTTGGAACCAGAAAGCTTTTTTCTGAAACATTGTCTTGCATCCTTAGAAGTGAGCGTGTTATAAAATGGCCTCTTGTAAACGCCTCATCCGGTATACATGAAAAATCTCTTAAAAGTTATGATAATTTCAGTTTTCGTCGTGATTATTTTTGTATATAGGAAAATAATTTAGGAAATTATTTATTCGTGAGTTTTTTTCTCTATTGAAAAGCAGATTTAATTAACTTCCATGGTGTATTACAGATGCTCAAACCGTTCATAATTATTACATTACATATGTATACTGTCCTTGATGCAATGCATATGTAAATTTTATCAGTACAAAATACACCCAAAATGTTCAAAGATCCAGTATGTTAAATTACACTTTTACAGTAATGCAATACTTTACAGATATCCAGCAGTGACATGAAAATAAAATGGTCAACTTGTTACTCTTTTGATTTTGCTGAAATGAAAACAAAAATGTTGGAAATAAAAAAAGTTATTTTCGGACCTGAACATCCATATATCTTTAAAAACTTTTCTGTTAAGATAAAGGAGAAACAGAAAAATCTTACTTAGCAGCAACTGTCTTTTAGAGAAACAACGTTCCTACTAGGTGATTTATAAAGCTCTATACAGATAGAATACTTCAAGATGGTTTTGAGAAAAAGCCATTAAGGGAAAAAAACTCAATTGTTTTTATATTATATTTAATGGTTACCAAATATACTTTGTCTCCCTTCAAGCTTAGCCAACAGCAAACCATAGGTAGATATATTGCTTCCATTAATGTGGAGCTAGGAAGTGGCCGGTTTAGCTATGCGAAGCACGCCTTCCCCTCCAAGATGCGAGAACTGTGGAGCTCTTTTAAGCTTGTTGGGCAAGCCTGTTTTTCCACAGATGCATCACCTTACGCGATTATGATCGTATTGCTGCTTGCTGCAGCTTTCTGTTAATGTTGTGCTGATACAAGTATACCGTGTAAGATCTGGGATACAGAACTGTTTCTGCTTTATTCGACTCTACAGTCATTTTTCTTTGCAGCTGACCGGGGAAACAAGATTGGTATAGACGACTGAAAAGTGTAGTCCCTCTAAGATAGTTTCCTTTAAACTTTAGTTGTTATTCTCCTTGGTATATTGTAATTTCTTCCCTGAGAGTCAGTGTCGTTTTGTCGAGTGTGGTTGTTGTGTTAGTAGGCACAGGCAAATGGCTGTATTACACAAGGGTGGGTGTGTTTCTGTGTGTGCATGTATGTGTGTGCGTCTCAGTGTGTATGTAAGTGAAGAAGGTTAAAAAGATACACAAAGAAATGAAAGAAACATTTTCAGAAATCATTGTGTTCACAGCTGATATATCTGTATATATACATAATTTCTTTTGTACATAAACTCTCTTTAAAAGTTGAGAACTCCAAAATAAATGAATAAATAATAAAAAAGATATTTCCAAAATTGTGTATATTCTTGTCCTTCCCTCTCCTAACCTATCTTCATAACTGTTGCACTCCTCAGGTAGAGTTGTTACATGTAAGCAGTAAAATGAAGAATAAACCTGAGAAAGGTAGAAAAATGTCTGAAATACATATTTACAAGGACGTCCATAGAGATTTCACTTGGAATTCTTCTAAATAGTTATAGAGTATGGAATGTCAAACCTTTAATTCATCAGGTATCCAAATGGATAGCAGACAAGAAATAACGGAAAACAATATCCTTATACATGGTTGAGACTGTACAATATCGCCAAAACTAAGCATTGTAGAAATAAATGTCTGGAATAAAATGTTATGGGGGGGAAGTAAATGTAATTAGTCGTGTTTTGTTTGGAGGACGTTGTGATGGTCATTTTAGGGTCAATTTAATGTATTTAAATGGGAACCGACAAATAAGGTGAAATTAAATTGACCTAAAATGACCATCACAACGTCCTCCAAACAAAACACGAATAATGGCATTTACTTTCCCCCATAATATCAAGCAACTTTTATTCCAGGCATTTCTTTCTGTAACGTTTAGTTTTGGAGATATTGTACAGTCTCAACCTAAATGGCCCACCCTGTATATTACAGTATTCATATAAATAGTTATTCTTCTATCTATGTTACTTATTTACAAGACATTTTTGTCCAGAAATAATCGTAAATAGAGCAGTATGCTTAGTTACAAAAATTATAGAAGGCATTCAAATGCTACCATCGGTAGTATGAAGGGATAAATTCAGAAGTGTAACCACCCCTTGTAAAGGAAAATAAAAGTAACTTCGCACACTAAGGAAAGTGAAAACATACAAATTGGAATATTCAACCACTACATGAAAAAGAAGTGCATCAAGTAGTTTATGCTAATAAGTTCTGCATGTTTATTGCTGCGGATTATTCTATCCGTTATGGTTTCTTAGTTATGCAAAATTAAATCAGAATGAAAAAGACTTCGCAGGTTATTTACAGAAAATTTAAGACACATCAACATATTACTTTTCATGTTAACATGTTAAACATGTTTTAATAAAATCATTAGATATTTTTAAAAAATAAAAATATCGAACTTATTCCGTGAAAACGATAGTTTGGTTTGGGATATTCATACATATCTTTGCTAGCCTCTAGTTCCCGAGGTCGCGGAACTTTTTGGGGTGTAAAAATTCTTAACATGACTTCCTTCCGAAAAGAAGTAAAAGTCCGTGGTCCCGTATCGTAAATTCACGGCACATAAAAGCACCTCAAGCCTGATAGAGAGGCCTCTTAGCAAAATTTCCGGTCTTTCACGCCCAATATAGAATGGGACGCTAAGGACCACATCAGTTAAAGAACGTCCATAAATAAAACTCAATTTCAATGCATATCTTTGAAAACGCTGGGTGCAAATAGGAAGGTATTTATCCGAATTTTCATTCCTGAATTATGCTATTCACAAACACTTGCCAAACTTCGCTCTAACATATACACAATAGACTTGCATTGCTCGAGGTACGCAGTTGGTAAATGGAAAACATACTCCTTAGTAAACTAATAGCCCTTAGTAACGTCTAAAATCATTATGATATTGTGAAGTGAACGGTAGTAGCAGTCTTTTTAAAAACTTTAAATTTATTCTGAAGTTCTATTTTTTGTGGTAGTTTTATGCAATTATGCTGCTTTACAAAGCATATGAAGTAGCTATTTTTGAAAGTCCAGTCACTTTAAGTTTTAAATACGTAAATTATCATTAGAAATAAGATTGTAAATACATTTAATATAGACAACACACGTACACCGTAAATTTTCGCGAAGCCTAAAGGAAGCGAATCCGCTTATAAGGAATATTAATTGAATGCTTTTAGATGGGTATCATTCTAGAGATAATGTTTACAAGCATTCGGCTTCACACCGAAAAGTTATTGCCAGACGCCTGCATTTCGGGCGAGAGAACCCGCCATAATAATGCTTCTGAGTTAAGTTATAAAAAAATGACTGTGTTCCATTTACCAATTGACTGTGCTTCGAGCAAAGCCGGCCTCTACTTTACAGAGGGTTCGCAAAACTTCTATTTACGCTAACCTTGGGCATTTCTTATGTTTATATACAGGTGAGCCAAAAAACTACGAACCGGTTGCGCGGTGTTTTTCCTGTCCGTGTCCTCAACGCTCGCTGCTGTCTGCAACTATCATAGAAAGGCGCGGATGAAACCATACATTTTTAAAACTACTTTTAAAGGCTTTACTTACCAACTTTATGAAAGGAGATGCTGAAACTGGCCACCGTCGTTCATTCATTTCTGGTGCCAAAAGTGTATGGACAACGACGGTGACCAGTTTCAGCATTTCCTTTCATAAAGTTGGTAAGTAAAGCCTTTAAAAGTAGTTTTAAAAATGTTGTGTAGTTTCATGCCTTACTATGATAGTGGCAGACAGCAACGAGCGCCTGGGACGCGGACAGGAAAAACACCGCGCAAGCAGTTCGTAATTTTTTGGCTCTCCCTGTACTAAGTAGACACTCCATGTAAGCAAATTCTTGGACGCCAAAGATACGTACAACATAAGCTGATAGTGCGCACCTACTGTATGTTAAGTGTCCACGGATGAGTTGTCATGTATTTCAGACTATTACTCTTTTCTACAGAATACTTTCCATTTGCTTGGATAGGCGATAGGTGGACTATATCCGAGTAGAATGTGTCAGCCTCAAGAGATGGCTTGCATGGTTTAACAAGAAAAAACAAGTATACTAGCTTCACCTATGTATCGATATTATGGTACATGCCTAAGCAAGGATGCAAACTGGTTACATCACTTATGACGTAGGAATTGTTGATTCTAAGTAATAAACATAACCAGCAAGAGAAGGGGACAGGGTCCTGGTAGAGAAAGGAGATAATTATGAAAAAAATTAAAGTTGTTAGAAACTGAAATGTATGTATTGGGAAAACGGTTGGAGGATGACGGACAATTAAAGTCCAAGGTGACAAGAAGACTGGCAACAGGAATGCTGTACGTAAGTATTACTTTTTTCACGCAAACACATACACAGAGTCAGGTTTGTTCATAAGTCAGAGCTCGGCAAGGGCACTGTACAACAGTCAAATGAGCAAATAAATTCTCCTAGCCCTTCATGCTGGAGTACCATTCTTATAATCTAACTGTACATAAATTTCAAGTAAGCTACAATATATTTTTCCTATGGCCTCTTTCAGACGAGGCGACTTTACCCGTGTCTGGTGCGGCCGCGGTACATTCAATCCTTAATGTCACAAGATAAAGTAATATTTTAAGTCCCGAGTATGTCATATTCAGTAGAAATTAGAAATATTTTGTCTAGTTATTGTCCTGAGAAGTTGCATCATTTTTCGTTTTCTTCTGCTTAGTGATGATTAGAACTTTTGTAAAATGCAAAACACTAACATAAAGCAGGAAACAATTTTTCCAAAAGAGTTATAGCGTCATTATTGCAAAAATACTGGAGTTTTACGGAAGTACAGCGCGATAGAAATAAACATGAGCTTTGAGGGATTTCAAATTTGTCGTTCTTACTTATGACGGAAATTTTCTTTTCTTTTTCTCGTTTTAGAAAGTTTGCATAACAAATATTACAAAAATACGTCTAAATCGGTTCTACCAGAGGAGTAGTTTATAAAGGAATAATGATTAAGGTAAATTAAACCTAAACGACTTACGGTACTTATTTTTATCTTCGTCGCTCAGGTTCTGAAATTCAGGATTCAACAGCTAACTTCTCTCCAAGCATAAATATATAAAAATGAAAATCCCAGATTTATTATAAGCGTACAAACTTTTGTCCCAAAGAACGGGTCTTTCTTCCACCAAAGTAATTAATAGCTCCACATCTAACTCATTATCAGTGTCGTTAGTTCAGTTGTTGCATTTTAATTTTTGCAATGAAATGAAATACACAAGCTTGGTACAATTGCTTGATCAACAGCCGAATGAAAACTGATATTTGTGGCTGGGCGCCGATCCGGCGGGGCGTATCGTCTGAAGCGCACCATATGTTACCGTAATACGCCGTGCACGGGACACGAGGACCATCGTGTCAGAGCTTGATACACGCCGGGCCGTTCACTCGCCCATATCCGACTTGGAGTCGTCGACTCATATTGAAGGTATAATACAGTGCTATGGTATTCAAGCAAAACTGCGCCATGCATAAAGTCGCCTCGTTTAAAAGTGGCCTGATCTGCGTGAAATCTTAAATCATGTTTTGGACATATGGCAATACATGTAAGAGACAAGCTATATGTGCATACATCATTCTGACGAATGTTTAACTCTTGTGCCATTTAATGTTAAGATCGTTTGCCGTACAAGCATAAAAATATTTAAAACCTATTTGCTGTACAAGAATTAACTATATTTAGATATAGTGACGTAACTAAAATATATATATATATATCATATCACCAATAGTATAAATGCGCAAGGCCAGGCATTTAGCTAAAGTTCATTTCAGATAGAGTCAAATTTTACGAACAGTTAGTGCCCATTCACAATGAAATGTAAGCGCTAACGTTAGGCAGACGTGAGGGAGGACCATTTACAATGCAGCCGCAAGTATAACGCAAGAAGTTGGCACAGGCTTCTAGATCCTTAAATTAATTACGCAAATCTTCCCGACCTACAGTAACGTTAACATTGAAGAACATGACCAACAATATGAAATACAGTTCACTCAATAATTTATAAATAAATAAGTCAGAAAAATATACATACGCACAGCTTACTCCGGTGCGTTAGTGATGTCACGATTGTTTCACTAAAATATTGAAATATAGTTATTGTGCAAGTATGAAAACTGCAGCAAGTTTATGCGATTATACAACTGCACAAGTTTCATTAATGCAATGTGCATTATCTCTTTGCGCCGTACGATTCGTGAGAGCCAAGAAATCTAGGCGCAGATGGTGGATTCATATTAAAACAAAGTAGGATTTAGCAAAGAGACTACCATAACCTCTAGAAGGAAATTGGAGATGGTGACCCTCAACAATTTGTGTAGCACTGTCAAATGGAAGAGCAACATGAGTATATATGCGATCGTCTGCTGTTGAATAGCAGACAATGCATAAAGAAAGAAATGCAGAATTCTTGCGTTGCATGACTCTATGTGAATGTTTCCATTAAATAACATGGGTGCAAAATCCTGCGCTTATGTTACGTCTGCCTTACATTTCGTTGTGAATGGGCACATACTTAAACATCCCGTTACACTAAACTGAATGTTAAGGTGGTTTAAGAATATTACAAGGCGGTGGTGGTAGTAGAGGGGTATCATGTGATCATATTTTGTTAAACCTACGACCAGAAGCGGTTTGTTCACATGCTAGGTTGTCTTAAATATGAAAGACATTTGTAGTACGGTTCACAAAAGACGGGGGGAAATCTGAAATATTGTAATTGAGCAGGTAACATTTTAATCAACTATTGAAGGTACTCAAAATGGTTTCCGCCAGCTATAATGCATTTTGTGTATCGCATGGAAATGTGATGTCGAACTCATGGAAAGAGTTCAAACTCTGGCGTACGGCGTACGTAAACTGCCTTTTCGCTCAAACTCCTCTCCATTCTTGGAAACATGATGTGGGTCGGGTGATGTCTGTTGGGATAGCGTTTTTGATAGAACCGGCATTCCTCTCATTCTTTCGGGCTTCCGGTAAATAAGAAGCTTCTCGGTGTACTCTACACTTGTATACAACCGCCATTGCTCATTCCTATCTGACAACAGCCACACGAAATAACACTGTAAAATATGGAACAATTAAACAATAACACCGTAAAAACCATACCTGTAGATATGACAAAGGACTGATGCGCATTATATAATAACTAATGCTGTACCATTGGAAACAACTTTTAACTAAAGAATGCGACTCCACCACTGCTTGTCGCGGAGTATATGGTTTATTTACCTACAGTCATCCTTCCAGTTTCGGAAGCCCGGGCGCATGCACTAAAAGCTTCTGGACATGAGTTTATAAACAAAATATGATCACATCTATCTACCACCGTACTTAGTAATATATTTGTACACCCTATATGAAACAAAAAGCAGTCAGCCGGCACAATTCTACTAATGATGACAAAAAATATAGGTGCCACGTGCTGCGAATAGCTGTAAACTATCAAGATGGTGCCATATGGAGACTGTTGGCGAGGAAGCAGATGACGTATACATATCTTGACAGGGTGAACACCAACTGGTCACCTTTATTTTTTTAATACTCTTGACCGGCTCTAACCTCAACCTTAGACAAGCACGTCGACTAGTCTTCGTGATCAGCGCGTACCGCAGAACTTCAATCTCGGGGGAGCAAAGCAAGACATCTTCAGCATCACTGATGCGGTACAGTATCCTGTACTAGAGTTCATTTAGATCGGACTTTCTCGGCAATCATTGTACATAGCATAACGACTTGACTATTTGTAAAGCAATGCTAGATAGGACTTAAGCGGGAAACGACGACCGAAGAAGCTTTCTGTCCTCGCGAATACCATTCCTGGTGGACGCTAGGCCGGAGGAGAGAATTCGAAAGAGGTTTCTAAACCTAGTTTGCTAATTCGGGTACCTTTCTAATGTATTTAGCGATATAATACTACTGGGTCTGCAAAGCATTGAAAACAAACTTCCTAGCAGTGACATCCATGCTTTCAAAACCCGGAAAGTCCGAAAATAAATGAACTTAGTACAACAATGTAGAGATTTTTCATCGGGTCGGAAGGATTGTAATAAGCAAGGAAGAAAAATAAGTGGCTCAAGAAAAATTGCCTGGGTGGCTTTTTAAATCCTAAATGAGGATTTGATTAATTGCATTTACTCCTCGTACTCTATGAAACTGTATATTAATTCAAAATATGTTTATGCACTTATCACTTAGAACTATAATTTGGTATGCCGTATAATAATAAACCAAAAATCCCATGATTTCACGGAAACGGGAGTGAAATATCGGCGGACGTGCATCAGAACTTTTTAATATCCTACTGACAATACTTCAAATTATGGAAATGCTGAATACCCTCTAAGTATCTTTTAGATAATTATTCAATTTTTTCAGTCTTATTGACCCTTCTAACCTTATGCTACGCGGCTTGTGTGAAGAACAATTAAATATCATTACTTGACCTAACTATGAAGCTCGGGACTATTTACGACATTGTAAGTCGCCATTGGTGCATCAGTCATCTGAAAATTAATTTTAGATCTCCTTGTGGTTTACTGGGGAAAATGCGGGTAAGTTGGGAAATTTAATGTGCCAGTATGTTGCCATGGTAGCTCCGTAGGTTAGAGCAACCGGACGAAAACCGGGGATCCTTGTTTCCCTCTTTGGCATTGAAGTTTTTAGTCTGTTTTATCTATCAAAATGGTTTAATAATTATGTACATGTCTAAGATTGTCAAAAAGTAAAACCATATGAACTTGACTTTTAATCCGCAACTGTGATCTTCATAAGACCGTGGGTAACTGAGCGCCTCTGAAGATATCCACAACAGTTCCGGATGAAACGTCAAGTTCACATGTTTTTAACCTTTCGTCCACGCTTTTGTTAATTTTATGACACCAGCCATGAAAGTATACGCTTATTTGGTGAAACAATACTCCACAATCTTCCCATTAGGGAAGCACATAATGCTTAATATCAATATTCAACGAATAGGGGATATAGTGGCGGATATGAAGATTCCACACTCTTCTCCCGAAGACAGCAACTGAGACATTTTGGCAGTTAATCCGTAACCTTCGGGGAAAAAAAGTAATTTCGAATTTTACGCTACTGTTTCACATTTATTATACATTCAATAAAGTTGATTCAACTTAAATTGGAAATGCAGAAAAAATTGCTTAATAGCAATGTTAATTTTTTTTTGGCATTCAGAAGCCCTGTTGCATATATCAACGGAATTAAAGTAAAGCTTACTCAGAGGCTTTTATATTGACATAATTGTAAAGATATCACAATTTTATAAAATGCCAAACCAGGAAATATTTACCGCATTCAAATCGTGTCGTTATGTTAGATCGACTATCTGTTTCGCTGTGTCTTCTGTTTGCTTAGCATTCTCCCACGACTTGGCTGTTACAACGTGGCTCTCATAGTATATTGCATAGAATAAAATATCTGTTTCTGTTTTAACTGGCATTCCCTATGGAGTAACAACTACGATGGGAAGGAAAAGTCAAAGCATCATAGATCCAACGTGTTTGCATTCTAATTTGCAGGTCTTGTAAACCCTTTTTAATATGTTATTCATTTGAAGCTGAAATTAAAAGAGGTTATATAGCCTTTGTCCATCGGGGAAAACTAGAGTTCTTCAGTTGGGAAAGAATTATCAAAACCGATTGAGTGATTTCCGTTCACCGACCACAGGCGTGGACATTGTTAATACATGAAATTGTACCATAATTGGAAAAGGAAATTTGGGAAGGAAACGTTCCAGGCCTAAATTCAGGGTACTTCCCCGGCATTTGCCAGTTTCACGACTGAGGAAAACCTGGGAAAAACCTCAGTCAAAGAGGACAGTCCTGGTAGGATTTGAACCAATGTGTCCAATTCCTTAACCATTTACCTGTGTGAGTTATCCGAGACTAGCCCTCCCATACACATGTGCATACAAATACTGTCTCATTATACAGAGAGAACCAAAAAAACTACGAACCGATTGTGCGCTGTTTTTCCTGTCAGCGTCCTCGGCGCTCGTTTCCGTCTGCGGCTATCATAGAAAGACGTGGATGAAATCATATACATTTTTAAAGCTGCTTTTAAAGTCTTTATTTACCAGCTTTATAAAAGGAGATGCTGAAACTGGCCACCGTCGTTGTCCATACACTTTTTGACCTCTTTAGGAAACTATGAAACTATCCACCAATCGCCGTAGCTCACGTTGAGAAATGCTGGCAATTTTCTGGCGGATATTTTGTTTTAATTATTCCAGGGTGTGAAAGTTTGTCTTGTAAACTTTATGTTTTAAGTTATCCCAGAGATAGAAATCGCAGGGGGTTAGGTTGGGGGATCGAGGGGACCACAATCTCTACCAATAATTCTGTCCTCAAACACACTTTCAAGTGTTCTCATCGAAATATTGGCCGTGTGAGCTGTTTCAGAGTCTTGCTGACAAAAAAGGCAAAATCCCTCTCCCTCGCTTTTAATTCTCTAAAAAAGGGAGCAAAATTGTATTCACGTATACGTCAACTGTTGCCTCGAAAAAAAATTGGCCTTATAACTCTTTCTCCACTCATGGCGCACCATACACCAATTTTTTCGTCATGAAGAGGTACTTAATGAATAATATTAGGTTTGTCAGAGCTCCAATAACGATTGTTTTGTGTACACACGTATCCATGAAGGTGGAACCAAGCTTCGTTCGTGAAAAATATTAAATATGGGTCTATTTCACCATTGTGTACACTATTGAGACTCCATTCACGAAATGTGGGCCTAATTACAGGATCACCTAGTTGAAGAGCATGTACCACAGTTATTTTATGTGGTTTTAACTTCAGCAATTTGGTAGCTCTTCGCGCAGAGCCATAAGAAATGCCTGCCTGTTGTGAAAGACGCCTAAGTGATTTTTGGGGGGAATTCTCGACAAAAAATGTGATGTGTTACACTCACATGACTTTCTCTACTCTTGTACAAACTATTTTTACAAACTCTCATTCTCCATCTATTTCATATTAATGGAGATAAACTTTTGCAGAAACAATCTTTTGACATGCAAAGAGAATTACATTTTACAACAGCGACTAGTTCTAAAAATATTTGACTATCGCTTAAGGCGTACTATGTTCCCCTTGTTTTGTATTTGCAAGGGCAATATAGAAATACAGTAGCCTTTAAGCATCGACATATATCTTAATAGCTGGTTGCTAGGTGCAGCACCATTCTCTTTTCCACAAATTAATACTCTTTGCATATCCAAGACAAAAAATGCAAAATCTGATGTGTTACACTCACATGACGTTCTCCACGCTTGTACAAACTATTTTTACGAACCCCTATTCTCCGTCTATTTCATATTAATCGAGATAAACATTTGCAGAAACGATCTTTTGACATGCAAAGAGAATTACATTTTACACATAGCGACCAGTTCTAAAGATATTTGACTATTGCTTAAGGCGTACTATGTTCCGCTTGTTTTGTAATTGCAAGGGTAATATAGAAATACAGTAGCATTTAAGCATCTATATATATCTTAATAGCTGGTTGCTAGGTGCAGCACCATTCTCTTTACCACAGATTAATACTTTTGCATATCCAAGTCAAAAAATGAATAACGAATTCCCATTTGAGAAAATAAGTATTGAAAAATTTAAGGGAACAACAAGCAATATCTCGAAAATCGTTCACTCAGCAAAAAAATGTATGTAACATAAATTGTGTATTTCAACGCGATCTACAGTTTTTTGTGTAGTAAAACTTTGTCTATCTCTTATGGTTTACCAGTTATGCAAAAGTTGTTCACAATGAATACTCTTGGAGACATTCCCAGAAAATTCGAGATATACATTTCATTTGTCATGAAGATATCTTAAACATATGATATTTTAATCAAAGTCGTTAGAGCCGTTTTTGAGAAAATTAAAATTTTCTAAAAATGTTCCATGCAAAGTGTAATCTGGGGTGGGGGGATTTTCTTGAAAACCTTCGTGTCGCATCTCTGGAAGATACTGAATCTAAATGCCAAGTTTGGTGTTTATCCGACTGTTCGTTTCTGAGTTATGCTGTTCACAGACAGACACACAGACACACACACACGGACATGTTTCCAAAAATGCTTTTTCTTGGATTCAGGGGTTCTCAAAACAGGTATTTCCGGTGAAATCTCGGTATCGAATTTTTGGGTGGAATACAATACTTCCCCTACTTACTATACGTAGTAGAGAAAGTAAAATGAATAACGAATTCCCATTTGAGAAAATAAGTATTGAAAAATTTAAGGGAATAACAAGCAATATCTCGAAAATGGTTCACTCAACAACAAAAAAATGTATATGACATAAATTGTGTATTTTAACGCCATCTACATTTTTTGTGTAGTAACATTTGTCTATCGCTTATGGTTTACCAGTTATGCAAAAGTCGTTCACAATGAAGAATACTTTTGCAGACATTCCCAGAAAATTCAAGATATACATTTTATTTGTCATAAAAGTATCTTAAACATATGATATTTTAATCAAAATCGTTAGAGCCATTTTTGAGAAAATTACAATTTTCGAAAAATGTTCCATGTAAAGGGTAGTCTGGGGTGGAGGGATTTTCTTGAAACCCTTCATGTCGCATCTCTGGAAGATACTGAACCTAAATACCAAGTTTGGTGTTTATCCAACTGTTCGTTTCTGAGTTATGCTGTTCACAGACACACACAGAGACATGTTTCCAAAAATTCTTTTTTTGGATTCAGGGGGGTCTCAAAACATATATTTCCGCTGAAATCTCGGTATCGAATTTTTGGGTAGAATACAATACTTCCCCTACTTACTATACGTAGTAGAGAAAGTAAAAATGACCGATGTCGTCTAATGTTTCTGCGGTAAGAACCGTACGCCGCCTTTTATGTTTCTTAGCCTGAACACTTCCTGTGGCCTGAAATCTATTGTATAGTTCAGGATTGTTGTACGGCCTGGAACTTTTACACGTGGAAATCTTTCTGCAAATCGTACTTTCTCTTGGTGAGCTGAGTTAACACATACGAATCATAAATAAATACATGCTGTACAGTTGAAAGCATATACTAAGCCATAATAACTATACCTTGGGACTAAGTACAGGACAAAATAATAAATAAATCGTAATAACTGAACTACATCACAACACCGTCAACTCAGTACTGCACTTCACAATGCGGAGCAAAACCACTTCAACAGCGTGACCTTGTTTATAGCAGCAGTGCGCTATCATGCTTCCACACGCCCAGTAGAAAAACAGCGCGCAGCCAGTGCATAGTTTCTTGGCTCTCCTGTTAGTATTAGCATAGATATGTGGATTTAGAAAAGGAAGAACATATACCTACTATATTAAATACACAGTTAAGCAAATCATAGAGAAACGAAGAGAATATAATTTAGAAACGCACATAGGTTTTTATATATTCTGTGAAACGGTTTCATAAAATAGATAGAAAACAATAAATAAACATACTAATAGCCAGAGCCTATCCACAACATTGGATTAAAATCCAATACATCCATTGACGCTACTATTGTTATAAATACAGGAATAATTATCACTGACTGGAGAGATAACTAATTTAACGTTAAGAAAAGGAACCGCCTATCATTTTTACTTTCTCTACTACGTATAGTAAGTAGGGGAAGTATTGCATTCCACCCAAAAATTCGATACCGAGATTTCACCGGAAATACACGTTTTGAGACCTCCTGAATCCAAAAAAAGCATTTTTGGAAACATGTCCGTGTGTGTGTCTGTGTGTCTGTGTGTGTGTGTGTCTGTGTGTCTGTGAACAGCATAACTCAAAAACGAACAATCGGATAAGCACCAAACTTGGTATTTAGGTTCAGTATCTTCCAGAGATGCGACACGAAGGTTTTCAATAAAATCCCCCCACCCCAGACTACCCTTTACATGGAAGATTTTTCGAAAATTTTAATTTTCTCAAAAATGGCTCTAACGATTTTGATGAAAATATCATATGTTTAGGGTAATGTCATGACAAATAAAATGTATATCTCGAATTTTCTGGGAATGTCTCCAAAAGTATTCTTCATTGTGAACGACTTTTGCATAACTGGTAAACCATAAGAGATAGACAAAATTTTACTACACAAAAAATGTAGATCGCGTTAAAATACACAACTTATGTCATATACATTTCTTTTGTTGAGTGAACCGTTTTCGAGATATTGCTTGTTATTTCCTTAAATTTTCCAATACTTATACTTTTTCTCAAATTCGTTATTCATTTTTTATGTCCTGGACATGCAAAGAGAATGGAATGCGTCACATAGCAACCAGCGTTAAAATATTTGACTATCGCTTAAAAGCTACCATATTTTCCTTGCATCTACAAGAAAATTACCAATAAGATTGACATCTCGATATCTCGATTAACATGAAGCATATGGAGAATAGGCGTTTGTAAAATTAGGTTGTACAAGAGTAGAGAAAGTTATGTGAGTTTAACACATCAGATTTTTTTTTACTTTCTCTACTACGTATAGTAAGTAGGGGAAGTATTGTATTCCACCCAAAAATTCGATACCGAGATTTCACAGCAAATGCATGTTTTGAGACCCCCTGAATCCAAAAATAGCATTTTTGGAAACATGTCCGTGTGTGTTTCTCTGTGAACAGCATAACTCAGAAACGAATAGTAGGATAAGCACCAAACTTGGTATTTAGGTTTAGTAGCTTCCAGAGATGTGACACGAAGATTGTCAAGAAAATCCCCCCACCCCAGATTACCCTTTACATGGAAGATTTTTCGAAAATTTTAATTTCCTCAAAAATGGCTCCAACGATTTTGATTGAAATATCATATGTTTAAGATACTTTCATGACAAATAAAATGTATATCTTGAATTTTCTGGGAATGTCTCCAAAAGTATTCTTCATTGTGAACGACTTTTGCATAACTGGTAAACCATAAGGGATAGACAAACTTTTATTACACAAAAATGTAGATCGCGTTAAAATACACAATTTATGTCATACATTTTTGTTGTTGAGAGAACCATTTTCGAGATATTGCTTGTTATTCCCTTAAATTTTTCAATACTTATTTTCTCAAATGGGAATTCGTTATTCATTTTTTTGTCTTGGATATGCAAAGAGTATTAATCTGTGGCAAAGGGAATGGTGCTGCACCTAGCAACCTGCTATTAAGAGATATGTATGTGCTTAAAGGCTACTGTATTTCTATATTGCCCTTGTAAATATATATTCCCCTTACATCTACAAGAAAATTAGCAATAAGATGGAGTCTGCAAACGTTTATCTCGATTGACATGAAGTAGATGGAGAATAAGCGTTTGTAAAAATAATTTGTACAGGAGTAGAGAAAGCCATGTGAGTGTAACACATAAGATTTTTTTTAACAGAGGGGAAATGCAGTTACACACACCAATGAAGTTAGAAAAGCTCTACTCGTATTCCCTACACCGTAAAGGAAGAAGCATAATGAAAAGAGAGAAAATCAAAAGCGAAGTATCGCTGTCCCACATAGTAACTGCGTCATTCGACGAAAGACTGAGAGCTGCCGTCCAATGGGTGGGGATAGGTGAAAGGTAAAGTTCTAGGTATGTTCTAAAGTTATGTTAAGTTATTGCATACCTGTTCTAAAGTAACAGGTATGCAATAACTTAATTTATTCGCTCTCTGGTACTTTATTAACTGTTGGCTGCTCATTTTAAAAAACAAATTGTGCTGTGTTACACGAATTGCATTCTTCTTAAAATCACTACATTCTTCCATTTCATATGCTTTTTTTCCGGGTGTAACCACTTTTCTCGTTTCACATTTTTCTGCACAAGGACTGTTTATACTTGTACTCGAAACACCGGTGAACTCAGAAGTTAATTTCACCATTTCTTTCGCGGAAAGTGTTGGATATTTCTCACATAACTTATAATAAAGATTCAACACTATTGTTTTTTCACCACTAGTCAATAGTTTGCGCGGCTAATGCTTTACGTAATTGGACGAAAGCACAAGAGCAAATTTACTGTCCTCCATGATACTAAACACAACTGCTGGTTTCTGGCTGTAAACAATATTCTGCGCCTACCCGAATGTCAGGAGACTCATACGAATTGCGTCATAGGATTTGTAGCTCTATTTTACGGTATAAATCAGCGTTAAGTAAAACCTTAGGCATTTGTATAGAATATTATACTATTTAAGGATAAATTCATTCTAAAATTCAGAGATTTGCATGGGACTACTTTCCCGGGCGCATTGCTACCGTGTTGCAACACGGTGCACTGACCACGTGGGTTTGTTTTGCCGCGGATCAACCTAAGAGTGAATACAGTTTAATTCGGTGGTCGCGGGTTCAAACCCGGTGGAGGGCGATGGATTTTTTCAGGCGTAATAATCCTTAGCATGGCTTCCTTCGGAAGGGAAGTAAAGCCGGTGGTCTCGTGTCGTAGATTTACGGCACGTTAAAGAACCTCAACCTGATAAAGAGGCCTCTGAGCAAAATTACCGGTCTCTCACGCCCAATATAGAATGGGACGCTAAGAACCACAATAGTTAAAGACTTCTATAAATAAATGAGGAGTGGCTTTATAGACGTCGAATGAAGATTTAATTTCATGTAAACGAGCGGGATGGCTCAGGCGGTAGCTTTTGTGACCCGAGGTCGGGAGTTCGATTCCCACGGCCGGCCTTCCTGACCCACGAGTTTTTTCGGGGTTTCCCGGGTTGCTAGGCGAATGTTCGGAAGGTTTATTACATCCCCCGAATTTCTTATCCCTCCATTTATCTACATTCTCACTTCACTTCATCTTTCATCTTGATCTGTTTTAGGGTTGAAAGTGTCGGCGGGAGCCTCGGCGCTGCATGGCAGGGGAAAAAGAAACCCTCTGTGTAAGTTTTCGTCCTCGGAATGGGGGCGGTCTCTGATTCCCGGGCCTCCCAGTGGGTTGTGCAAGCCTGCAGGGGCGAAGGTGAGCCGGTTGCACCAGCTGCCATCCGGAGAGTTTCAATCTGTAAAAGATAGGGACCCTTCCCTCTGCCGTGTCGTGCCTCTTGGTCTGATCACCCTTTGTCTCCTCTCACCTCATCCCTCCCTCCTGGGGGCACTCTGTTAGGGGCTTAGGCACTAAATATCTTGTAGGTTGAGGTACTAAGTCCCCCTAGCCCTACTACTCCTACTCCTAACTTTATTTATCTTATCCCGTATTTATTACGAAATGATTGTACTATGATCTAGAGCTTTTTAATGTTAAGCCTATCCTTTACCTCTTAGAGCCGTCATTTTATAAAGTCCCTTAAATACTCCTAAAGACGCATGAGAAGTACCTTGATATTCACGGAAATGTGTATGAAATATCGCGGATGTTGTATTTCTGATGTCCTTGACCTCTCCCTGAAGTCTTCCAAGTTCTGGAAATGTATATTCTGTATGTTATTGCAGTGCAACGATTAATGGAATGGTAGAATAATTTTTAGATAGTCACATGAGATGAACCTTCAAACTTTTGTACGTTGTCTTTGGCCCCTAATTATTTAATAACATGAAGGCTCAATAAAATAAAGGTTCATATAATACAGAAACCCTGGGCATATGTATTCAACAAAATAGGTGCATATAAGGGTTTTGAAAATGAACAAGTCTGTAAACATCGAGAAAAATAACCCTCCTTGTTGCTGATTATAAATATCGGTTGAGCGATTTCTGATACGCTGGACACAATTCCTTCTCTTTATACGATTATAATGGTAATGAAGACGATTACAAATGCAGAGAAAATACAGTAAAGCTTTCGTACATAAATATTATTAAAATATTTTGGCATTCAAACACTTCATTGCACACGTTTGCAGAATTAAAGGATTATTCAGTGTGTATTTGTAGTATTTAAGGGGAGATTAAAAGCCAATATTATCTCCCCAATATTAAATCTGCTAAATTCACGATCCCTTTTCTCAGGAACTATTCAAGATACTAGAATGAAATTTATTAAAATTTTATAAAGTCATGTCAGTGCCAATATTACTGGTTAGGAGTGAATAATGTTTATGACAGAGAAAAACAAAAGGAGATACAAAGTAAATGAAATGAAGCTTTTAAGAGAAGTGGCAGGATATAAGAGATCAGATCATAAAAGAAATAAAAATATAAGAATAGAATTAGATATGTACAATCTGAATGAAAAATAGAGACTATAAAACTAAGTGGATAAGTCATCTTCACAGAATGAATACAGAGAGACTACATTCCATTTTAAGAATTATAAACCAATAAGGGAAAAAAATATTGGAACACAAAATAACAGGTGGCACGAACTGCATCGTAGATTACTACAGACAAAAATGTCTGATGCATAACGAAGAAGAAGAAGAAAGCTGAAATTTTTGCAGGAGTAGATTCATCCATTCTAAAGACACTGATCCACTTTTATCTAATAAGTTTATTTGTTAAGGAAGATAGAACGATTTTCTTAATTATACTATCTTTTTATCAAATTTGTCAGTAGTTACTTTTCTATATTATTAACACCAAAGTAGATGTAATTAGAGGCTATTTTTGTCATCCTAAAATTTTGGTAGATGTCTTCAATGTTTTCTGAGAAAAACGGTCGTTTAAACCAGAAAAAGTTATTCACAGAGGAGTCCGTTCAAGCAAAATTGCAGAAAACAATATTTATATTTGCAAATATTTGCAAACAAAGAAATCACATGGTTTGAACACCACTTAACTCATACTTAACAATAGTACCAATTTGTAGAGCAAACCTTCCAATAAAGGAAGGGTTAAAGTTTACCTCTCTACTCCAATGTAGGAGTTATGATTCTTTTTTCTGTAAACTGCTTCTTCCATTTTCTACCATTACCATTTTTAAAAATATATTTAAATTATAAGCATTGTGGCTACAGTGATAACATATATATATATACCGCATGAGTCTTCTCATCCTGCGGATTGGTAACTGGGTGACGCTGACCTCTGACGCATCAGTGTTGTTCCTGGCAGTTGTTTCAGTGGACTCAGAGTCCTCGGTTCGATGGTTGGATGGCAGGGATTTGGAATTTGTTTTGGTAGAGCTGAGGTTCTTGTTTTTCAGGGGTGGTGACACTGCCTTGATGATATTAATAATACTGCCGGAGAAGTTTGAGTTATATCTTTATTTTGTTACGTAGATTCCTATCTGGTCAACCCGCCACCTTCGTCGTCGAAACCACTGTTATTCTTATCACTTTCGAAGTCGCTACTTATGTGTTTCTCCGACTAGCCCTCGAATTGCCTAGATTTCATAACTTCATTTTTACACTATAAACTTTCTGATTATTTTCTTCTTATTTTGTTTCGTCGACCGTCCTCGTGGTTAGTTTGTACCGGAATGTGTCTCGGCGTTTCCTTTCCTCTTTCACGCCTTTCGCCAAACGTAGAATTCTCCCCCTCTCCCTTTCTTAAGTTTCGTTCTGTTTTAAGTTCAAACGTATCATGTGATGCCTACACGATCTTTTGATTGGCTATCATTTTTGTTTCATGATTTTTATTATTGGCTACCCCCACTTGACAACTTTCACATCTGCTTCTTACAGCTTATTTTGAGTTTTAAAACCTTCCCACGAACATTCTTAGATCGTAGATAAGGCACATATACTTCCTCACCCTTTTAAGCTTTGAAACCGTTGTAAAACCCTGTCCGAGCCAAAGTACAAAGGCGAGACTTCCGGTATGCAGGTTCGTTGACCATCGCAGGTAAAATACCTCTGCTTCGAGGAAACAAACTTTGTTTCTCTGTCTTCCCTACAAAACCCATTCCTAATATGAATTCAGCACATTTTCGTCGCTATGTTCGATCGTATATTATTATTATTATTATTATTATTATTATTATTATTATTATTATTATTATTATTATTATTATTATTATTTCTCCTGGGTCTCGATAACCAGCTTCATGGGCAACCCTGCATTTTACAGACGATGCGAAATGCAGGTGCTGGCACCGCATTCACCGGCTCGCATATTAGGACTACGGTGGTGCTTGTTATTAACGTGCTCTAGTAGCGCAGTGGTTAACATGCTGGAAAGACATGGTGAAGGTCGGAAATTCAAATCACTCGTGTGAATAAAGGAGTTTTTATTCATTTCTGTTATGTTTCGAGAACGTTCAAGCAAATCATGATTTCTTTCCGAATGCACTAGAAAGTGGATTTGCCTATAAATACGAAGTTTCAGCCGTTCGTGCTCACAGTGGAACAGTGTTTTCGAATAGAGGGTATCTGGACATGCTGTTAGTATACGGGGAAGCGCAGCAGAATGCAACGGAGACATGTCGTCTCTATACCAACAGAGTTTCCGCAGAGAACACTTCCTACAGATCACAGGTTTTTGCGAGTTGCGAATCACCTCCTGGCATCAGGAACAGTGCACAAGACACATCCACAAAGAGATCAAGCAACTACGGATCGTGTGACTATGTCATTCAGCATCCGCATTGTAGTACGAGGGACATTCACAGATATTTCAATATTAGCGAATCTTCTGCGTGGAAAATACTACATCACGCAAAGTTTCACCCTTATCATCTTCAACTACACCAGGAGCTACTACAGCCGGACCATGGACGGAGAGTGGCGTTCGCTAGGTGGATCATACGACAAATGAATAAAATCCACATTTTTTGGCAACTGTGTTATTTACAAGCGAAGTAGGGTTCCACAACATGGGCCATGTAAATCGCCACAACATGCATTACTGGAGCACTGTATACCCACATAGGATGCGAGAGGCGACCTTACAAGTCCGATGAGGTTTCAACGTTTGGGTGGTATATTCGGTGATCATCTAATAGGCCGTATTTTTATGATGGTCAACTCACTGGGAATCGCTATATCCACTTCCTACAACACCAGTTGCGTACTCTATTGGATGAAGTACCGTTGCAGAACCGACTAACTATGTGGTACCAACATGCTAGGGCGCCAGCTCATTCGCCCCGTCGTGTAACGGCTTATCTCGATGCCAACTACCCTGAGCGATGGATCGGACGGCATGTAGCAATAGGGTGGCCGGCACACTCACCAGATCTAACCCCATTAGATTTCTTCTTGTGGGGTTATCTTAAAGATATCGTGTAGCAGGAGCGGCCAATGACCCCTCAACGGCTTAGGAAACACATCATCTTAGCTTGCCGTGACATCACACCGGCCATGTTGCGCCGGGCTTGGCTGGCGATGATGGTTAAACTGAGATCTTGCATCCGCCGGCATGGTGGCCAGTTTGGACACCTATTACAACCACATGGAGGAACGGGTAAATTGTTAAGGTTTTTCTGTGTGATGGTCCGGCTTGAGTCATAGTTACTGTTAAATGCACAACTTTGGGAAGCAGAGAGGTTCACACGAGCTTAATATGGGATTGCAAACGTTATCTAGTTTGTATGTAGTACTACATTTTGTAAACTCTCAGAATAATTTATTGGATTTCTTTGGTATGAAAGAGTAGCTTTAAATAATAAAATACTACTTAATGATGCCTTATGTTTGTAAGTTATAATTACAATGTTATATGCATTTACTTATAATGTTCGCTAAAGCATATTTCAAAAGTAACAATTTGTGCTTTAATTAAATTCACATAATTAAACTAATTAAGTGAAACGACACTTCCATGCCAATCTATCAGTTCTCGTTTAATTTACTAAACATAATAAGTACCTTCAATCGGCAGTATTTGAACCTGGGACCTTCACCACTGAAGGCCAACGCGCACACTGTTACTCTACGAGTGCAAGTCACTGCGTGCACAGCGGTGCAAAGCAGTCATTTCGGCTGAAATTGATACGACGCGATGCAGTGGACAGTGTTTACGGCATAGCAGTACAACGCAGGGACTGCATAACTTCTCAATCCGCAGGCTGAGAATACTCACTCGCTATATATAATTAAAGAGGAAATTATAATTAATAAGATGCACAAAAATCTAAGAGAGTCAATGGTTTTTTGGTACCATTCGAATTAGTCTCCCCTTAAATAAAATGTCAATTAAAGAAATAAATATCGCATATCATAGAGAATCCCATTGTCTTTTACCGTGCTTACGAAAAATCAAAACCACCTTGTTTTATAACCTCAGTATGTTTGCATTCTAGTATCCATGCTTTTTAAAACCTTTTTACTATTTTAGAAGTTTAAACATACGCAACAGTATCTTTTAAACCGGAGAAAATAATTTTCTTTCTATACGATTCCAGCGACTACTGAGTTTTAATTTAAATATAGAAGACTGCTAGAAGTGTCCTTCTTACGGATTGGAAACGGGGATGGAAATAGCAATCTGCATTTTGCAAAGCTGTTTACAAAGTCGACTTGTTATACATTAGCGGGGAGGGGTGCAGGATTGTATAATAAAGTCGGATATTAATAAAATATTTAGTGTAACTACTAAAGTAAGAGGTATTTAATCATAGTATGGTATAGATGCTTTCAATTGCGTGAAAATTAAATAAATATTCATCTTTTAAAGTTAGAAGAAAAATAATTCTAAGTCTGTTGAGTCTTACCTAATTGTTTTCCGTCGAAAGTGTTGCGTTTCAGTTCGTTCCTACCTACACAGATGGCCGAGGTCGTTAAGACACGTGAACGGGAGCTCTACGGTTCAAATCCACCAGAACCGTTCTCCCTGACTGAGGTTTTATCCAGGTTTTCACCAGTCTTCACAACTGGCAAATGCCGGAGAGATACCCTAAACTTAGGCCTGGAACTTTTCCTTCCTAAGCGCACCGCCTGTACTGCCGTGAGTATTAAAAATGGCTGTTAAACACTACAAAAGAAATAAAGAAAGGAAACAAAAATAGAGT
This sequence comes from Deroplatys truncata, assembly GCA_030765065.1. Classification (NCBI taxonomy): domain Eukaryota; kingdom Metazoa; phylum Arthropoda; class Insecta; order Mantodea; family Mantidae; genus Deroplatys; species Deroplatys truncata. The sequence goes on from CM060975.1 coordinate 224,843,404, forward strand.
TCATTCCTGCTTATAAACTCCTCTGCCAATGAATGAAGATCTACGAGTAAGTGCATGGCTTCTTCACGATTGGATGCAACGATTAGATGACAGCAACAGCGTTTAGACGACTATAAGAAATTTCATTCCTTGGCCACACTAATGACAAAAGTAATTTCGTTTCATACTTCCTGGAATTTCATGTTTTCCGTCTCCAAATCAGTACATCAAATTGAACCTTTCAGTTTAGTTACTTCCTGTACCCCAACAATAATTATAACTGTTGGCCCTGCAATGAGCATATGAAACATATGTCTGCGTCCATATCCAAAATAGTTTGCAGTACAATATGTAACCAGTATCTATATAAAGTATTTACATAGTATGAAACAAAATATTGTACCTAACTGCAGCAAAGTGTTTTTTTGGTACGGTTCTCACGACACACAGAATTAATTTTATGTTGCATCACACCTTAATTTGAAAGCCGATCAGATATTAAAGCTGCAAAATATTTTTCTATAATAGGGAATGAAATTACGGATGTGCCAACATAAGAATAATTCAGTATTTGTATGCTCATTCTGATCCATTGTTAATTGAAACCTATTTAGGTAGCGTCATCATTACTTTTATTGAAAAGTTGAACTCTGGAAATTGAAATAAAGATAATCCTTTGCAACTCTATTCGGTCCATTCAAACAATTTTTGTTTGTTTAATGAGAGATATATGTTGGAATTTTGGGGTGTCCGCCTCCTTCAATAAAATTGTTAGATGAGATGCTCCTGGTTTTGTAACTTACGGGGACAAGGCCTTGGACTCCTAAGCCTGTGCTTATGGCCGTTTTATCAATATCAGCACTATACATATTAAATTAAAATGTATAACACTTAAATGAGTGTAACGTAACATGAATATTTATCCATATAGCCACATGTGACAATAAAATCTGATTTAAATCTTCATAACTGTTAATTTGATAAATATGAATAAGTACTCCTGTCGTATCAATGTTACCGCGAGGAGCTGCTACATTTAACAATTAACCTAAGGTAAATCGCACAATTAATCCCAAAACTTTTTAATCACAGAGTAAAATAAAGTGCCATTTTTACTCCTGTACTGGTGCATTGTATAGCAAATACTATAAAACAAGGAAAATACGTGCTACAAAATTTACAATAAGATTATTTGCTACCAAAAATTAGAATAAGATTACTTGAGTTACCGTAACGCAAACAAAGAGATTTAGATTACAAATAGTTCAGTGGCGCTCCTCTCGACGTCAACGTAAAACGTGAGGGTAGCGTCTGGCAAGAAACAGGAGTCCAGAAGTGAACAGTAGGAAGTGGCAGGCGCGAGAGGCGATCTCCGTGGCTACGATATTTTCTTTTTATAACGTCCTTAACCGGTAGGTCATGTCGAATGATCAATGAAATGATGTTCAAAGGACCCCAGGGGTCCATAGAGGTCTAGGTATCACCGGAGATTTGAACTGGGACTTCGTGAATGTATGGCAGGCATACCATACACAAAAAAGTTAAAAATTCAGTGCAATATTAAAAAACTTATAAAATTAAGAAATTAAAAAGTCTTGAAAACGCCAGTACGCCTAAACAAAAGCATCGTTGTGCTCTTTGCATATTAAAAATTAACATGTGTTTCATTCACATGACCTTCCCTATCCATTCTTCTACAAACTATACTTACAAAAGCTTATTCTTCTATGTAATTCTTGTTAATATAGATAAACTTTCAATACACATTTCGTTGTGGGTATAAGAATAGAGTAGACAAAAGAGATAGGGAATTTTTTAAAAAGCGGGTCGCTATGTGGTGGCTTTGAAATTTCATGCTCTTTGCATTACCACAAGAAAAAGCGAATAGCGACATACCACTTTAAAAAAGTATTAGTGTTAATGCAAACCAATAACAAAGAATACATTGGAAATATTTTAAGTGACAAAAAGGTTATTTGATAAAAGTTATGTGCTTTAACGAGGTTTTCATTTTCTGTGTAATAAGATTTTGTCTCTCTTACATTAACAATTATACAAAAGGAACTTCATAGGCTATCTGCAGAAAATTAAGATATACATTTTATTTGTCATGTAAGCATCTTGAACATAATGAATTTTGATCAAAATTTTTAGAGCCATTTTTAAGAAAATCAAAAAATAACGAAAGGTTTTCCATGTAAAGAGTAGCTTGGGGTGGCGAGATTTTTTTGAAAATCTACGTGTCGTAGCCTTGGAAGACGCTGAACGTAAATATCAAGTTTGGCATTTAACCGACTTTTCTTTTTACTTTCTCTACTACGTATAGTAAGTAGGGGAAGTATTGCATTCCATCCAAAAATTCGATACCGAGATTTCACCGGAAATATATGTTTTAGACCCCCTGAATCCAAAAAAGCATTTTTGAAAACATGTCCATGTGTGTGTCTGTAAACAGCATAACCCAGAAACGAACAGTCGGATAAACACCAAACTTGGTATTTAGGTTCAGTATGTTCCAGAGATGCGACACGAAGGTTTTCAGGAAAATCCCCCCACCCCAGATTACCCTTTACATCGAACATTTTTCAAAAATTTTAATTTTCTCAAAAATGGCTCTAACGATTTTGATTAAAATATCATATGTTTAAGATATTTTCATGACAAATGAAATGTATATCTCGAATTTTCTGGGAATGTCTGCAAAAGTACTCTTCACTGTGAACGACTTTTGCATAACTGGTAAAAAATAAGAGACAAAGTTTTACTAAACAATGTAGATCGCATTAAAATACACAATTTATGTCATATACATTTTGTTGTTGTTGAGTGAACCATTTTCGAGATATTGCTTGTTATTCCCTTAAATTTTCCAATACTTATACTTTTTCTCAAATGGGAATTTGTTATTCACTTTTTTGTCTTGGATATGCAAAGAGTATTAATCTGTGGCAAAGAGAATGGTGCTGCACATAGCAACCAGCTATTAAGAGATATGCCTATGCTTAAAGGCTACTGTATTTCTATATTGCCCTTGCAAATACAAAACAAGGGGAACATAGTACGCCTTGAGCGATAGTCAAATATTTGTTATACTGAGAAATAAACGAACTGCTATGATTTTTTGAATCTTCTATCGGTTTTTGCTTCAAAGGAATGCTGATTAGAACCAATTTCGTAAGATCGTTTCATTTTATTAATTCATATCTTATTGTTCGTTATAGTAGCATTTTAAATGTTCCTATTTTAGTTTATATTTTTTGTTTCCACGGTTTAAGGACTGTTTCATTTTATTCATTCATATATTATTTGTTATAGTACCATTTTCAGGAGTTTCTGTTTTGGTTTCTGTTCTTTATTTACTGGTTTACGTTTTAAGACATTTCATAATGCCTAGTAAGTAACGAACCAGTTTTAATTTTAATGTTAAGAAGTTTTTTCCGTGAAAGCGGCCAAAGTGATTGCTGGCACCTTGAGCCAAAATAACGACATATTTGGTGAGGTTAAAAACACACAGTGCACAAGCAACTCGGTGATGGCGTTATGTTTTTCAACTGTAATAAATATTGATGCCTGGAGTTCTGAAGTAATTGATAAAATTCTTCATTTAGGCAATGATTTGCATTTAAAATCAATTTCAAATTATGATGGTGTTATGCCATATCCGCCTTACTTGTGCGCTGATGAGGTTTGGCTGCAGGATATTGTAATTCATGATGTAAAAGTAATCTGCAATGCAGTGACAAATAATTTTGCATTACAAGGGATCATACGAGGAATTTAGGCAGTGTGTCAATAACATTTTTCCAGTGCTATCACTACGGTGTGTTTACTGCACAGTTAAAATTTATAGCTCTTATTTTTTTTGTCCTGGTAATGCAAAGAGAATGGAATACTTCACATAGCAACCAGCTCTTAAAATATTTGACTATCGCTTAAAGCGTACCAATTCCCCTTGCATCTACAAGAAAATTAGCAATAAGATTAACATCTCGATTAACATGAAGCATATGGAGAATAAGCGTTTGTAAAAATAGTTTGTACAAGAGTAGAGAAAGTCATGGGAGTGTAACACATCAGATTTTTTTAGTTATGATACCCAAGACAAACAGATACACACATGGATATTTTTCTAAAAATGCTTTTCTGGGTTCAGTGGCATTCAAAACTTGTATTTCCGGTGAAGTTTTAGCATAGAATTTTTGGGTGGAATACAGTACTACCTCTACTTAATAGAGAAAGTAAAAAATCTGACGTGTTGTATTCATATGATTTTCTCTATTCTCTCTTCTATAAATTATTCTTGCAAAAGCTTATTCTTCTTGTTAATCGAGGTAATCTTTTATTACACGTTTACATATTTCATTGTACGATACAACAGGCTAAAGTGATGGTCAGATTTTTAAAAAGCGGGTCGTTTTGTGATGGCTTTGAAAAGGAGAGTAATAAAGAAGTGAAAACAAAAGTTGGGAATGAGGAAGTCTTTGAGAAACGATCTTTCTCCTTATTCCCTTGGGTTATAGCATCTCTTAAGAACACGACCCTGGGGGGCAGGGAACTTACTTCATAATTCATCTGACGACACTGTAAACACGCTGTTAGGTATGGTTACGGCGCTCATTAGGCTTCCGTACAGTATCCTTTGTGTTGGCATTAAGGCGACTTTTGAAGACGGTCTCGCCTGCCAGTTCAGCTTTATGTCATTGTTATGAGGTTTCAAAGATACCGTATACTAACTTGAGCTTTTGCCTGGAATAAAGGGCAGGCATGTTTTATTCATGCCATGTGCAAAGTAGTTAACTCTTGGTTTGCAAAATAGCTGAAAATGTTATCTGCGCACACATAAACCGAGTAACTCAACCCATCATGAACTGCGGAAAATAATGTGGGGTTACTTCTAAAAGCTTGTGACAACATTTTTACTAACTTAAGGGGGCTAGTGCCTAGCCAGATGGCTCTGTGAGGCTCGCATTCGGGAGGTCCCGGATTCGATCCCAGTCGACCGCCCACTGTGACATGGTCTTCGCTGGTCGATAGGCAAATGCTGGGATGTTTTCTCACCTACCACGACTTCCTTCATTATGTTTCCTTCTCGTATTTCAGTGCTGCTAGGTTTGTGGCGTATAGCAGCGCCGGACAGAAGGCGCGGATGCCTGCTCAAAGCAAAGAGAATTCCCCGTTGGCATTAGAGGGCTGTTTGACTGAATGGTTCGTTTATCACCTTCTCTGGCAGCTCCAGTAATGGGACGGGTCTTCTAGCCAGTCGTCTAGCCAGCCTTCTTAGGGACTTCCGCGCGTCTCTGTAGTTTGACTTCGGTCTGTAGACTACTCTGGTTCCTTCACATCATCCCTTCCTCCTGAGGTGGAGTGGTAGCCGCAATAGATCTCCCGTAGGACGCAGTGCACGTTGTATACTCTATAAGGCCCGTAGTAGTTAGTGAATCATTGAAAATATCAAAATTAACTTACCCATACTTTAAACGAGCGGATTGTCTCAGGAGGCAACGTCTGTGGTCCAAATTCGGGAGGTCCCGGGTTCGATATCCGGTGACCGCCCATTCTGGCCCATGAATTTTTGTGGTTTCCCTGAGTCGACAGGCGAATACTGGGGCGATTTATCTTCTACCACGACTCTCCTCCCTCTCATTTTCTACACCCATCATCTTCCTTGTCACCTGTTTCAAGGTTGCAGGATCAGTCGATGTGTTCGGTGGGTTACGGCTGGACGGTGGTTGTGCGTTCTGTAGAGGTTTCTTCCCTGGCATCGCTGCGGGGATTGCTCAGTTAGATCTCTCCTCCAAGTGGACTCAACCCTAGGGGACTGCCGGAGGTTCGGTTTCATGTGTGCAGGACCAAGCGGCGTCGGATGCGTTCAATTTGGAAACATTAGCGACCCCGTCTGTGTTTGCGCCTGTAGTCATCCGGATCTGGTCGCCCTTCGGGTCTCTCCCCTCATTCCTCCCTCCCAGGCATCACAGGGGCCGACTGGCAAGCGTGCGGTGCTCTGCCACGGTTTGGGGGCGCCCTCCGTTCTTTTTTACCTTTACCCACACTTTAAACAGATAGTATAAAGAGGTTTCAGTCAGAATTGCACGATGCTTTACATGGCAATAAAATATATACTATCTATTACAAATATTTTAAGCCGTGACTCGTGACTAGACATCGGATTTATATGCACTAAAATATCTAAATTATGCCATTTAAGCTGTCAACATCTTTCAAATATGCTCTGTAATTTCTAAAATATGCATTAATTACTGCACTAAAATTGTGAACACTAAGCTTACAATTTTTAATACTTACAATATACATTCTTCCTCAGACATCATTCCGGTCCTTGTAATTTGATTTTAAAGCACAATATAACAGTTTCTCCAAAAGCTCAGTTGTAAGTGTACGTTTATCGGTGAACACAAGTTTGTATGCTGAAAAGGACCTTCACACGTCTATTAGATATTATTGGGCAAAATTTGTAAGTACTTACTAACTGTGGAGAAACCTATTCAGGAAGTACTAGTTGTCACCACAGAACAGAAACTTTTAATGTCAGCATTTCTCTCTAAAACACTGCACAGTTTACCACTTAATGTTACTGTGTACTTTAAAGGAGCACTCTCAAATTTCTTTGAACTTCATAGGGGTATCTCCCTTGTAACAACTTTATTATTTTGTCACTAAGATGTTTAAATATTAATTTTATGATTGAAAATTAAAAATACGTGTATTATAGGTACCGGCTGCTGTTCAAAGTGCCCTCAATTCGTACGAGGCGAAATCGGTTTTTTAACCAATGGCGCCCCAAACTATCACACCTAGTGTTTGTCCGCTATGCCGTTCAACAATGCAGCCCTCCAGGTTGCGCTCATCACGGTATCGCCGGATGAGCGCAACGGTATGCGGCCATCACTGTAAGATACGTTGAAGCGGGATTCGTCCGAAAAGACTACATTTTGCCACTCAGCTCCCCAGTGACGGTGTTCACTTGCCCATTGCTGTCGGAGGAGCTTGTGGTTTCTGGAAAATGGAAGCCGACGTAATGCATGCATGCAACCAGTCCAACCTGCAGCGGACTGCAACGAACCGTTGATGCAGACAAGCTCACACCTGTTGCAGGGCTCCAACGTCGAGTCAACACTGGATGAAGCTGTACGGTCCGTAATTGCCATGCGGACAACATGACTGTCATCCCGTGCTGTGGTCATGTTCCGGGGTGCAGTACCCACGCTTCGCTGCGTACGACCTTCATCTATCCACTGCTTCCACACACGCATCGCTGTCGTAGCAGCATGCCCTGTACGAGCCGAAATGTCACGGTATGACAAACCCGCTTACCGGAGACCGACCATTCTGCCCCGTTCAAACTCACTCACATACGGATATGGCTGCATTTGACGTCGACGAGGCATACTGGCACTAACTTTATTGTTTCCACCTTGTTTGACAGCTCTGCACTGGTTACACTGGGCGCAACACTGACTTTGTTGGACCGACACGAGAGGGCTCTGCTCGGCTTATGTGTACCCCATCTCTCTGCAAACCTAATTACTTATTGCTTGCACACTCCTCTAAACTTCCACCAAGTTTGGAGTTATTCGGGAAATTCTTTCTTAGTGTTGCAATTTTCACAAACGGCACTGTATATATATATATATATATTATTTTATTATTATTATTAGAAGTAGTAGCAGAACATTTTGTGTTTTTACGTATACAACTCAGACATAACCTATTTTAGAAAATTCAATTTTTTCTATACCTGTTTTCCCGAATCCTCTTCCACTTCTTGAAGTTATATCTCGTAGTTGTGCACGGCGCGCTGCCAATGTTGGTTGCAGGGGTTTCAGGGGTGGTACACATTTCAATCAGTTACGAATTGTGACTTTGTACATGTATATGTAAATTACAGATGTAAACTTCTACAGATGGGAGTGGGATTCGAATTCGGAACCTCATTGCTAGAAATTATTATTATTATTATTATTATTATATTGTATTGTGTTACGGAACATTACTTTAGTATTCATATTATAAACATTACCGAGCGAGGTGGGGCTGCGATAACGTGTGAGACTCGCATTCGGATGTACCGGGTTCAAACTCCCGGATCCAACCAACATGACCGTAGGCTTTTTTCGCAGCTTATCTCGGTCGCTAGGCGAATGCTGGGTTGCACAATTTGATCCGCGAATTTTCCTATCATCCCTTTCAACACTAGATTTCATTTAATTCTTCTTCGACGCTATATTTGTCTTTGGGCTAATCACCCATCCTGGATATGCTATGATCCAGAGTTTGATTGATCCTGACCCAAGGTATTAGCTTGTAAGTCCTTGGGGGTGTAAGTTTTACAAAGATTAGGGTAATTGGTTGAAGAAAAAGCTTATAAACATAATACTGTACGAAGTATCAATTACAAACAGAGCCAAAGTCTATGAATGTTAGTAAACAAGATACACTTTCTTCGTATCTGGTGACAGTATTAACAATGCCAGAACGCTTTTAAATAAAATAAGTCAAGTAGTTCTACGTAATGTAGTCATAAAACAGTAAATAAGTTTACACTCTCTGATGCCATTTGGGTTGCCTATTCGAACAAAGCGAATGGCGGCGGGAACACGTATATGTTCTAGACAGAAACTTTGAAGTAGACTATTATGATAGTGTCCCTATAATTGTTTTTATTGATAACAATTCTTTCTTCATTATTAATATTTTCCATATAACATTCATTTCCATTCATATCCATAGCATATAGACTTGTAAAAATAACCATAATTCATTATACCTCACAATAGTAATACGTATTTTAGTTATACTTAGTCTAAAATTAAAAACAAGTTTTTACCCCTGTATTTCTAAATAAGAAAACCACGTTTCGAAAATTTATGTTGCAGCATAAGCTTGCATTAAATGCAATTAAGATGTTTGGTTTCATTGTTTAAACTATTCTTAAAATACCAAGGCTGTATAAATAGTATCAAATTATGATCAAAACTTTTTCTGTACCTGAAATTTAAAATAGGGAGTATTTATTTTGCTACCTCCATTTATTCTAGTCCCTTAAACGGTGCAGGGGAAAACATTATAAAGATGAATTGCTGTACGTGTGTATTACAGTATTTTTCCAGCCTTACGAGGTTTAATTAGTCTTTATTACTACGTAAACACATGTATACTACCTGTCTAATGAAACAATTTATCTAACATGTTAAATAACAAGAATGTCACAGGCTTATGTTTTCGAGACGATTTAGTTGCAGGGTCAATTACAAGTAGTGGATAGCACATGCTATTAAAGTAGTGGGTGATAATTGTAATAAATGGGGCTCACAAATTAACAAAAGTAAATCCAAAAACATAGTGTTTTAAAGAAGAAAAAGCTGAAGGAATATGGAAATGAAATGTGAATGGAACATAAATAGAAGTGGTTAGTAAGTTAACATACATAGGCGTGGTATTGTCCAGCAATAGGATTTGCACAGAGCAAAAGGAAAATCTCTTGGCTAAAAGAAAAACGAATGGTATTACGACGCACGTAATTAAAATAATCAAGAAATAACAAAAACTTTTTTCCAAATAATTTATTATCATTCATTACCTTACACCTTACCCTACTTCTCCACATAATCACCGCCGTTAGTCAGGCACTTGTTGAACGGGAAGTAGTTTTTATTTGCCTTCGTCAAAGAATGATGCCGCCTGTGATACCAAGTCTGCTCTTGTTGTTTCATAGCATCATCAGGTGAAGAAACAGATGAAAATCGCTTGGTGCCAAATCCGGACTGTAGGAAGGGTGGTCGAACTATAACCAACCAAATGACGCGATCATATCTTGACTTTGTTTGGCTGTTTCTCCATAAACCTCACACAATAATTGGCGATGAATGTTTGCTAGCGTCGCATTCAAAAAACGAATCACTAATGTGATTTCACATCATGGGGTCGTTCGATTGTTTTGAACACTTCGAAACGCTCTAACAACAGGAAAACACGCTTATAGCAGCGTCTGGCTTCCTAATGAATGGAAGAAGTGATCGCACGTGCTCAAAATCGCGACTACAGCGGAAAATATTAAAACGGTACTTTAAAAACAGGCTTCGTAGATAAGGTGGTGGGAAGATACAAGAAATTCATATAAACTTGTTAGAAAGAATATATAATGCAGTAGCTGAAGCAAGAAGGCTAGGTATAAAGCATAGGAATTTTGGGAGTAGTAGATGAATACGTCAATATGGACAAAATTCATAGGGATTTCTGTAAATTACGTGTAGATCTACCGAACTGGTGATGTAGGGTAACTGAAGGGTGTACAAGTATTCGTGTTATATAAGATTGCAAAACACTGAAATATTTCAAAAGAAAAAAATATACTGTTATTGCATTCACATGACTTTCTCTATCCACTCTTCTGCAAACTGTCCTTACAAAACTAATTCTTCTATCTACTTCTTATCAATTGCGATAAATATTTGCAGAAATTGTTTTATTATAGATTTCGTTGTGGGTATAATGTGGGTATAGGAGGATGAAGCGACAGTCAGATGTTTAAAAAGTGGGTCGTAATGTGATAGCATGACCACGAGGAGAAAAAAACAAATAGTGACCTGGAAAAAGAACAAAAATGTTTAAAAATTCAAGCAAATATCAAGGAATACCAGGAAATGGTTAATATCACACATTTTTTACTTGACAAATTGTGCACTTAAACAAGATCTATATTATGCAGGAAACTTTTTTTATTACCTGATTTATTCACAAGTTATACAAAATTCAATCAAAATAAAGAGGACTTCACAAGTTTTGTTGTGATAAAATTTAGGGTAAATATTTTAGTTTTATGCAAATGCCCTAAGAATGTGGCATTTAAACAAAAACGTTAGAAAACAAATTTTGTGCAAATAATATTAAAAATCTTCTATGTGAAGGGTAGTTTTGGGTCGGCAGATTTTCTGGAAAATGTTCTTGCCACAACTTTGGAAGATGGTGAACCCAAATGCCAAGTTTGGCATATATTGGATATTTCGTTTTTGAGTAATGTGGTTACAGAAACACGCGCATTAACAGACATTCGTGCGCGCGTGTAAATCTTTTTCTAATTTCTTTTTAATCATGGAGCCTCAAAACGCGTATTATTTTCTGTGAAATCTCGATATTTAATTTTTTGATAAGGTGCTTCCTGTATTTATTATAAGCAAGTAATTGATAAGTTGGTACACTGCAGTCACTGTAGAACTGTGAAGACAGAGTGGGAAAGGTGTAACAAAACAGAGAAGGTAGATATAGGACAGATATGGAGCTTAAGAGGGCTTAGATGAGGCTTCAGTACATAAGGATGACCTGTATGTGGGCAGCAGGGCACAACAGTATAATACGAGATAAAAGTGCAAGGGAACAGAATTATGGTGGAAAACGGCAGGAATTGATAAATTTCCTTTTTATGGATAATGAAAGAACAATGGAAACATTTATTGAAAAAGCTCAGAGCAGATTTTATTAAAACGTGATTAGGTAAAGTAAGAGAAAATGGAGCAGATCGATGAAGAAGGAAGCCAGAGAAAACGAAGAGTTTGGCAAGAGTGCAGATCCACAAGCAAAAACAAGATATGGAGGTGCATGTAGTCTAGAGGAATATTTCAGTAAGAAACTCTAGTTATAAGGTATATTCGAAATCAGAAAAATAAATCAAGTCTTAAGCAGAAGGGGTTAGATATCTTAAAACTTTAATAATAAATATTTGTTAAAATGAAGTACAAGTATCTTCAAACTACGAAGCGAAATGGCGCTCACCCAATATGGCTAGAAGTTTTAAATATTTTTCCATACCTATACATAGATATGATAGCGAACTGGTATCCAATAAAAATGAATAAAACTAACGAGATTAGCTGATTGCCATCAAACAACTGGCACAGAAGGAAACTTTAAGGCCATTTGTTTGGGATAAGCTAACTACTTCCCACAAATACTTTCGAAGAAACGCCTGAAGGTGCTGTAATATGACCTTAGAATTTACGTAGACAATAAGCACCTGTAAATACCAATGTTTCAAAACATTTGCCATTAATTTGCTGTTAATAGTCTTAGACTTAGAACATGTATCTTTTTTTTTGGAGCTGTGCTGTTCAGTAAATAATAATTGTATTGTTCACTCAGGGAATGTTTAATATCTATCTAAGCAAAAATACAATGTATTAATTATTTTGAAAGCAGTACACAATGGACGTCAAACAACGGGGTGACGAGAGAGGAGCTACGTTTTCTCTTAATATATAAACAAGAATAAATTTAGTTCGTCGCAATGATGGGTAAGTTCAGTTGAGTTTCCCTTCCGCTCAACCATATAGAAATATCCCGAATACAACACCCTGCATACGATGATGATACATGTACATAAATCACATTCAGATAAACACAAAACAGAAATAACACAAATATTAGAAGAAGAATAAACTCGGTTAGGTAATTGAAAATATTTAGAAGCTAAGTTGAAAGTAATTGTGTATAACCATGTGTACAATGAAATAAGGGTATTGTCTCGAAGTTAACAATTATTTATAACTACAATGTATAACCTACAACGAAAGGCATTTAAAGTTTGACACCCTCTGACATCCTGTACGGATGAATGCCATAGCCTAACAGGGTAAAATATGATGACTATAGAGATATTCGGTAAAGTAGTATTGAAAGTGTGGCTGGACGCGGGTCAGGACGAGAGGAATGGAGGAGAATGATATCAGGAGCCTGGGTCCTCTTCCTCAGTGCGGTGAACCAAAGCCTGTAGTCCTCAGAGTGTGGGTATGCCAATGACGGTTCAACAAAAGAACACATTTTTTTATGTTGCTGTTTCTCTTTAATATTGTCAATTTGGTTACTGCACCATTTTGAGTCGCGTCTGCCACCATTCTGTGGTCTGACTCGAACGTGCTAACGACAATGACACGGTTTATCAAGACGGTATTACCTTCTCAATCCTATCATTTGCAGTTTCGAACTATGTAGCCGCAGATCTTAGTCAAGGCCGTCTCAATGTATACAGGCTAGGAGGCAAAACAAGATAACTGTTAATTACGTCATCTTCGGGGCCAACCCTTAATGGTCGTGCATCATAGGAATGTATCTTAGTCAGTGTGGATTTGGAATGCTAATGAGTCGCAAAACGGACCAATAATAGTTAAGAACGAAATTTCTACCTAGCGAGCGAAAGAATACTTAAAATAGTGCAGTTACGGGTTCAAAACTATTTAACAAGCTCTGAAAATGTATATAACAGTGTTTCCGCTCAAAAATAACCACAGGAGGCAGCAGTGTGTACCTGCTATTCACAGGAATAATTATGAGCTACTTTTGTTGTGCTGTGTATTAATTTTTCTGAACAGCATATGGTGAATAAGTTTACTACATGCAAAATGATGGAATTGTTCTTGTACTGCCCAGGAAATTCCTAAACGTATTGTTATTGAAAATGATTGCCTGTCACTGTTTTCTAGTTTACCAGAACTAACTTCCAAAGAGTTAACTGCATGAAATTAGAGGCCTTAACGTCTTCATAAAATACAACGATGTGCATTAGCTGAAAATTGATACCTTAGAAATTCCAAAGGTTGTAGCATCAGTGTAAATTAACTGCAACTTTATTATTAAAGTTTCACACGGCAAGATTATAATATCAAATCATTTATTCAAAAGGGTGCTTGGTAAAGGGATGATCTTGGATAAACGGTCCAAATTTGATGCTACAACTCAATAATGACCTTTTCTCCGGACAAATATTACATAATGCATTGATCTAATATACGGAAATTATTTATTACAACATTCCTCTATCTTACTGTCATTTCTTTGTTTATTTATTTACATCTTCCTGTCAATAATTGCAGTATCAACAGTTATTTACAATTACCTTGATATTTGGTCTGATATCGTATTATAGTCTCCATTTCCCTGCTTTACTTATATAAATGGTTATTCTAACGTAAGTTTATTAGTAATTTCATCAGTGTTTACGTAATTGCCTGACTATGGGGGAGGTAATGAAATGTGACGATTTTCCAGGCGTGTGTGAAGGAGAGCACACAATTTTAAAACGACAACCTAGTTATAGAAGTGTGAATAGGTTTAAAGAGAAGTTAAAAGACCATGAATATTTCTACGGTCAATTAGACGGAACCATGACAACTCGTGGAGAGATGGTGATTATGATCGTAACGACGTATATCACAGGTTGTTGATGTTTGTATTGTTGATGAAACTGAAAAAGCTTAATGATTGAGAGAAAGGAGAGAAGCATTTATTTATTTCTTTTTCAAGTGTTAGTTAAATACTTTGCCTAAAACAACTGGACTCGGAGAGAACAAAAAAAACGGAAGTTTCATTACAGGGCCAGAGTTTTTAACATGCATCCATTTCGTGCTTTCTGAGTTACCATTCGGATCCAGCATTGAAATCACATTATTTTCGTGAGGCAGAATTTCGAGCAGTGTAATTAATTCGCCGTCATTTTTGACAGCCTAAGGGCGGTCTTAGGAAACTAGCAGAACCGAGTTTATCAGCATGGTACCAATTATATTCCTAGCTGATCAGTTCAAGCCTGCGGCATTTTATTGGATTCCAATATTTCAAATCGATTATCTTCATGCCATATCCGCTGTATGAGGAATAAACAGGTTATTGATGAATCTGTCAATGCGTTCGCTCTTTGTGACGTACACAAAAAGCGAATATAGGCAGTACGTGTTATTTGCCGTCTCTGTTTTACGCGCAGTTGACAACAATGTGGACAGAGAAGCTCATTAAACACGTGCATTCTATTGGCAGATTAGCAGCAATATGCTACTGGTAGATGGGACAGTGTCAGTTGCCGTTTGGATGAAAGGTCTTACCCAACGGATTTTATTAATGTTATTTCATATACAAATCATATTTGTGCTAGAGAGCATTAAATTTATGTTCAAGGTAACCTATAAAACTACTCAACCGAGTTTGATAATTCTTCCAGCACTGAAAAGCACTGTATTTCCCGATGGATATAGGCTACAGGATATTTACAAGGGTTTTAAAGGTATTCATATCGGCCAGTGTCACTGCGAGTTCGTTGAATATTAATATCTATTACGAACATAGGTATTTTATGACATTTCAGACATTTTCAGTTAAATCGGTGGATTAACATTTTTAAAACTGGAGGAAAGCATTTACCGTTTTTACATCATCTACATTCCTTCTCATAAAGTCCCAGTACTCTTACAAGATCATTGCTCTGACACCACATGACAGAGCAATGCAGTTTTTTTTGCAAAACGTTCTAAATCTCTTCATTCAGCTATAGGTAAACTTTAACATCAGCACCGGTACTTGGTCTCAGGATGTCAGATCATATTCCATCTCCATCTGCCCCAGCCTAGCAACATCAACTGTTTGGATAACTTCAATAATGCGTTGCGAAGTGTGACAACGTCATGAACAGGGGTTTGGAAGACACGATTTTGGTGTTCTTGGTGTACCCCCAAAGAAAAAGAATTCAAGGAGAGCGAGGTGGCCAGACGATTGGTCCGCCAGGTCCAGTTCATCTGCCAGGGAAATGTGTATCCAAAGCATCCAAAAGTTCTCTAACAATAGTAGACCATTATGCATCTGCTCCGTCTTGCTGGAACACTATGGCTGGCTGCTACTGCTCCACCTGAGGGAGTAGGTACTCATGAATCATGTCGTAGTAAATTGGTCCTGTAATGCTCTTCTCAGCAAAGAAAAATGGCCCTATCACATTATCGTGCATAAGCCCACACAAAACGTTCACCTTTGGACTATCACGAATTTGTTCACGAGTAATCCAAGGGTTTTCAGAACTCCATGTCAGAACATTATGGCGGTTAACATGTCAAACACTAATAAAGCGGTTCGTCAGAAAACATTACCCTTTGTAAGTACTTGTTGTCTTCATCGATTCTGTTCAGTATGGAAGCAGCAAATTCAAAACGCAGAGGTCATTTGGTTACAAAGCTTGAGTAATTTGCATATATAGGTGTGAAAACGTAGTCCCTTATGGAGGACCTTGTGGCCGGTTGATTTGAGTACATGCAGCCCCGGTGAAGCAGGACGGATCGACTTCTGAGGACTGTGATGAAACGTTGCACATTGTCAACAGTTTGTTGAGTCACACCTGGTCGCCCGCTCAACCTGCTAGTTTCTGAAATTTCTTGACCCATTTTATTACTCAAGATTTGGATGGGGGATCTGTTTCATATTGCCGGGGGAATCGTCGCTAAGGGTACTGAGACTTTATGCACACCTGTAAGATGACTTCAGAGAACATTTTAATTGCGAATTTATTAGACGTGACAACATTTGTAAGAAATTATAACTAATATGATTTTCCGGGCTGTTATGCCGTGGTCTGCTGAAGAAAGACCAGCAGACCACGGCATAACAGCCCGGAAAATCATATTAGTTATAATTGTGACTCCGGCCGTGAAAACCTACGTTCTTACATTTGTAAGAAACTTATATCTTTAAAAAAAAGGGGGGGTACTGCTATATTTTCAACCTCTTTCATACATACTTTACCTCTTTGCCTATCTGCATGAGACTTTGGTCAAATACGCTTTAAGTCTATTTTTATAAGACTTGATAATAATTAATCATTGATTTAATGATGCTTTTTGACCAAACTAGTCATTCAGATTGACAACTACATAGAAATAATAGTCTCTTGATGATTTTTCCAACATCGAGACACACTAGCAGCGCTGTAACCCTCTTTGTTTCCATGCATACTTCAGAGGAAACGTTTGACAAAAATATTGTTTCTGTTGTGCATTTAAGATGCAATAAACTGATTTCTTGCAACCCATCCTCTGCAAGCAAGGTGAGTCTAATGATATTACACTAAGCTAGTTTACTTCTCGCTGTATGCACCAATCGCAACAGAATTCCTTAAGAGAGGCTATTTTTGACCTCCTCTTCGTTTCACATCGCTCACTGGTTTCCGTTTATTCCCTTGAAATTTATTTCAAGCCAGTTTAAACGTTGTAAGAGGATGGAGTTAGTGTTAGAGTGGAAGCCTTACAAAAGAAAAATCACTATTGCGATTGTAGAGGTTTAGGCTGGAAGAAGAGAGCAATAAGGATAATCTGGGGCATGGTTTTGCTGATAAATTCTCTGCAGCATCTGCGCTCAATGGTATTGATTTCTGATTCTCCTCTCGTCATTCTCCAACATAAAGTCAATTGCTTCGACAGACTGAAAACATCCGCAGGTAACGAACCTGCCAATTTGTGCGAAAACATTGCAATTTTTACTCTACAAAAATATCTTGAATAAAGCCACTTGTTATCTTGCTTACGTACTTAAACAGTCAATTTCTATAGGACATCATGGTTGCCGTTCCCAACGAGAGGAAGATTTAGGGGCAAATGGATATCCTAAGGACATTTTTACAAGAAATATAATTGGATATTATGATATTTATGGATAAATGTGTAGCAGACATCAACTGGCCGATAGTTCAATTTTGAGCACGGTAATAATGACGTGCAGCGATGTTGAGCCGGTAGGCGGGTAGCGTTCCCTTACAATGGCGGGCAAACAAGTATGGGGAATGAAAAACAGGTGTTTTTATTTAAACATAATTTGTTACAAATAATTCTAGAAAAATATGTATTAGTTAGGAACATTATTATTATTATTATTATTATTATTATTATTATTATTATTATTATTATTATTATTATTATTATTATTATTATTAAGTAAAACCCAGTTCTCTAAGATGGTAATGACGGTAGACAAATACTAGCAATGCCAAAGGAATCAGCCGTTAGAGATAAAGGTAAAGGTACGAGAAGGGACCCCGAAACCGGGCAGATAACCGTACGCAGACCATCTGGCCCCTTGTGCTTCTACCTTGACCTCTGGGAGGGAGGGATGAGGAGGGAGAGATCCGAAGAGCAACCAAATCCGGTGACGACGGATGCAAGCATGGACGGGGTCCATCGTCACCCGAGCCCACACATTGGACCCTGGGATTCCGGGGGGTTTCCGAAGGCACCCAGAGGCGGGTATCCAACCGAGTGGCCTTGGACGACGTCAAGAAGAAAGCTCCACAGAGCGCACAGCCGCAACCCGCCGATCACGTCGCCTGGCACTACAACCCTGAAACAGACGACAAGGAAGTTGATGGGCACTGGGAATGAGGGAAGGAGAGTCGTGGTAGAAAGTGAACCACTCCAGCATTCGCCTGGCGATCCTTACTAAAAACCCATCGGTCAGAGTGCGCGGTTGCTGGGGATCGAAATCGGAACCTGCCAGATGCGAGTCAAACATCTCACCATCTCGCTTGGTCAAGGAACCAGCCAGACAGACATCGGAAGGGGATAATCCCAAACTTGATTTATTATTATTATTATTAGTTGAAAATTATAAGAACTTAACCTATCCTTTTAAAAAAATATATTCCTGTTATTAAAACTTCATTAAGGCCAAAAGCTTGTTATAGTAAACAAAGCGAAACAGTAGTAGGTGTGAAACCACCGAAACCAAAACGCGATTGATTGCACTTGTTTTTGCGTCATGGTTTACTAATATATTTTATACATTTGAATAAAACATTTTTGAAAGTAAGAATAATTATGTATTTTGTAGTACATGAGTAAACACTCGGAAAAATGCATGCCGAATATTTAACTTCTTTAGTTTTAGTTACAGAATGGGCCGTTTAAGTTGTACAGTATCTCCAAAACTAAGCGTTGTAGAAAGAAATGTCTTGAAAGAAAACGTTGCTTGATATTATGGGGGAAAGTAAATGCCATTAGTCGTATTTTATTTGGAGAGCGTTGTGATCATACCTAATTGACCCTAATTGTAGGTTACCATTTAAAAATATTAAATTGAGACTAAAATGACCATCATAACTTCCTCCAAACAAAACACTACTAATGGCATTTACTCTCCCCCCACAATACCAAGAAACTTTTATTAAAGGCATTTCTTTCTACCACGCTTAGTTTTGAAGATATTGTACAGCCTTAACTTAAATGGTTAGACCACTCGTCTTTCACCAAGGCGGCCCAGGTTCAATCCCAGGGACCGCATGTGAGATTTGTGTGGACAAACGGCGTCTGGGTGGGTTTTCTCCGGGTTCGCCGGCTTCACCCGCCTTTCATCATTCCACCGGAGTTCCATCTTCACCTTTCCTGTCATTCATCTCTCACATCTCATCTATCATCTTCGCTCTCATCCCGTGCATCGGGCTGATCCCCCAGACTGATTGTCACTCTCTGATCCATAGAACCTCAGCTCCTCGACAGGCATAAATAGGAGTTGGCTTATAATTCCTGGGGGTGTAAGTCCTACAAAGGAGAGCGTACTCAGATATTACTTTGATATTTTTCTTTTGCTTTATTAATATATTGATATGTTTCATTATAATGTCTTACATGAGTATCTGACCCAAATATTCCTTTTTGTCCAGCTGCTTAATGATGCCACTGAAAAAAAATCTGATGTGTTACACTCACATGACTTTCTCTACTCTTGTACAAACTATTTATACAAACGCTTATTCTCCATCTACTTCATGTTAATCGAGATAAACATTTGTAGAGTCTATCTTATTGCTAATTTTCTTGTAGATGTAAGGGGAATATATATTTACAAGGGCAATATAGAAATACAGTAGCCTTTAAGCACATACATATCTCTTAATAGCTGGTTGCTAGGTGCAGCACATTCCCTTTGCCACAGATTAATACTCTTTGCATATCCAAGACAAAAAAATGAATAACGAATTCCCATTTGAGAAAATAAGTATTGAAAAATTTAAGGGAATAACAAGCAATATCTCGAAAATGGTTCACCCAACAAAAAAAATGTATATGACATAAATTGTGTATTTTAACGCGATCTACATTTTTGTGTAGTAAACTTTTATCTATCTCTTATGGTGTACCAGTTATGCAAAAGTCGTTCACAATAAGAATACTTTTGGAGACATTCCCAGAAAATTCAAGATATACATTTTATTTGTCATAAAAATATCTTAAACATATGATATTTTAATCAAAATCGTTAGAGCATTTTTGAGAAAATTAAAATTTTCGAAAAATCTTCCATGTAAAGGGTAATCTGGGGTGGGGGGATTTTCTTGAAAACCTTCGTGTCGCATGCTTGAAAGATACGATAAGAGACGAGTAGACGATAAGAAAGAGTATGAAATGATGATGAAATGGATGAAAAGAAAGATGATAATGGAGTATTTGATGGAATGAATGGTGGGGGAAACCGGGGACCGAAGAAAACCCACCTTTGTGCCCACAAATCCCACAGGCGGGACCGTGAGATTGAACCCCGCCACCTCGGTGAGAGGCGAGTGGTCTAGCCACTCGGCCACGGCGTCGCCTAATATAAAATGAATACCTTGTGTAAATTTACAAATAAAAAAGCGTTCGAAGCATTGTACCTCGAAAAACTTCTTTCTACTGCAGCTGACACAGAACAAGCATTGGCAATATTATTTGAATCTAATTCTAAATAGTTAAGAGAAATTTTCGCCTAGTAAAATAAAGAAAGAAAAACAATATTGAAAGGAGCACAAGGTATGATACCCTTCATTTTTTCCCCCTCACATCTTTCTTTCTAACACTTTACGTCACATAATTATATCAATACAGTATTTTACCATCAGTCGAAAACACTTTCTCACTTTGCAAACACTTCCAACTTCAACTAGATTCAATAACACAATGTCTGCAGTGCGGTGCCCGGATTATAAAGGATAAGTTTAAATAGCCACCTGCTTATAGTGTAACTCATGATACGATTCAAACGAAATAGAGGTAAATTTTTACCATTTTCCAGGAAGCAAAACGCGATGTGAAATTCTGAGAAATTTAATAACTCAGAGGAACACAGAAGAAAGAAATGTCCTTTATTGCTTTAAAGAGTGAAAATATGACGAATATAACCATTTACTTATTAAAATATACTCTTTCAGAAAGAAATTGCTATATATATGACAAAAGTTACTATAATTCGATTAGCTTTATTATAAAAACATTTATGTATATTTAATCAGTCTTACCAAAAAATATGTGCCCCATCATGAAAATCCTAGCCGTAGTCATTTGTCTACGCAGGCAGTGCTTAGCATGAGTTGAGGTGTGTGGTTCGTACTCCGTACTTCTCTCGGCGATAGTAATTAAGGCTACCAGTCCTAGTTTGTTTAATGGGACACAATCCATCCTGCATTCCTTGTAGAGCTAACGATGGCTTAAAGTGTATCTGTTGCGAAAGTTGAATAGTGTTATATTATCGATGACAATACACTTAAGTTTAATGTTGCAGTAGTGAAAGTGATAACCTGGAAAGTGATACTGAAGTTATTTGTGATGAGCGAGCTTAGATAGTGAAGATAAAACTAACATTAAGATAGTAAAAGTTTTACCATCTCAAAAGGATAAGATAATACGTGAATTACGTGAAAGAATAATTCTTCTTATCAAACATATGGAAATGGGGTTTTGCTGAAACTGTGACCCACAGTTTAAATGCAACAATGGCTCCCACGAGTGTAGTGAATAACATTACGAAAAACAAAAATGATGGTAGAAGTGTGAGTGAGAGAGTTGAATACGGCCCAAAAAACACGGAAGGTAACCCTGAGTTACAGGTTGCTAGTTTCAATTGACGCCCCGGGTCATGGAAGGTCGTAACAGGCGGGATGCAACTGAAAGTGATTAAGGTTAGTCATCCTAAAAATACAAGTCCAAATATTTTGGTAGTAATAAACCAAGTAGTGGAAGTAAAATAATAAGTTACAAGGAAACCCCAAAATAGATTCACTTCGTGTATATTGCCCTGATAGAAAAAGTGTGCAAGTTGTTGACTTACTAAACTCAAAAGTGCAAGTGATATTGTGAATCAAATTGGACACAATTAAACACAAAACACAGAGACATTTAGTCATTCATTTAAACAGATTTTTAAAACAGATATCTCAGTATTGACTCGGAAACATAGCATAAAATGCACACGTTATACTTTTTACTTTCCCTACTACGTATAGTAAGAAGGGGAAGTATTGTATTCCACCCAAAAATTCGATACCGAGATTTCACCGGAAATACATGTTTTGAGTTCCCCTGAATCCAAAAAAAAGCATTTTTGAAAACGTGTCCGTGTGTGAACAGCATAACTCAGAAACGAACAGTCGGATAAACACCAAACTTGGTATTTAGGTGCAGTATCTTCCAGAGGTGCGACACGAAGGTTTTCAAGAAAATCTCCCACCCCAGATTACCCTTTACATGGAACATTTTTCGAAAATTTTAATTTTCTCAAAAATGGCTCTAACGATTTGATTAAAATATCATATGTTTAAGATAATTTCATGATAAATGAAAAATATATCTCGAATTTTCTGGGAATGTCTCCAAAAGTATTCTTCATTGTGAGCTACTTTTGCATAACTTGTAAAACATAAGAGATAGACAAAATTTTACTACACAAAAATGTAGATCGCATTAAAATACACAATTTATGTCATATATACTTTTTTGTTGAGTGAACCATTTTCGACATATTACTTTTTATTCCCTTAAATTTTCCAATACTTATAGTTTTTCTCAAATGGAAATTCGTTATTCATTTTTTTTGACCTGGTAATGCAAAGAGAATGTTATATTCCACAAAGCAACCAGCTCTTAAAAATATTTTACTATAGCTTAAAGCCTACCAATTCCCCTTGCATCTACAAGAAAATTAGCAATAAGATTAACATCTCGATTAACATGAAGCTTATGGAGAATAAGCGTTTGTAAAAATAGTTTGTACAAGAGTAGAGAAAGTCATGTGTGTGTAATACATCAGATTTTTCATGTAAGGCAGAAGAAAATCAATGCTTAGTTCCCCTAGTCGGGTGTATGTATATAACATTAACGAATTTTATGGTAAAACTAAGGATAGTTCCTCCAATTCCTCTTTGTTATTAGGTGTATTATACAGGGTGAATCACCTAATACTTTCACTATACAATATTTCCGAAATCGAAAGTGCTATTGTTGTCAGTTTTCACAACATTGATTGGTAGTTAGGGGCTCGTAAATTTAGCGTATAAACAGATTTTAATAATACTGAGAAACATACAATTTTTTAAATGGAACATGCCTAGTTACATCAACAGAATAAGGGTAAGGTAAATTAGAATGTCAGTGGCGTTTGTTGCAAGATTCTGGTGAGGTGCAAGTTTTAGGTGATTCACCCTGTGTATGAATATTTAGTGTTTAAGGAGTTACGTTGACTTGCTAAATGCTGCCCTTATTACAGATAACTATAAGGGTAAATTGCTCTTAAGGGGTCCCCGACAGCGATGGAAGTGATGTCTTATATGTCCTACAGATGTCACTCTGTGTCGTTCTCTAGCTCTAACGCAATGCTGGCAACATATGAATAACTAATGGCGCCAAAGCCGGTAAGATACTCAACCTGAAGGCGTAACCGAGGGATCTGCGCGTCTAATACTGGAATGATTTACGTTTGCAGAAATTCCTTATTTCGCGGATTTCACTTCTTATTTAGGTTGGGACTTCCCATTCAGCGTCTGTTTTAGCGGGAAGATGGCTACGTTTTTTGTGTATATATCGCATTTTTCCTATAAAAGTAAAACACCTAAAAGGGGCGGATAGGTGGGTACCAGGTATTGGCGAGATCCATTTACTTATCTCCTCACACTTAAGGTAATTTATTCCATTCCTTCTTGTTTTTTTCTGCGTTTTCAACGGTGACCCCATAAGAGCAAAATAGCCTATTTAAACCTAGATTTAAGTTATTATGTGAGGAACTGCTTTTTGAGGCTTCTGGTATTTTAATATATCTTTTAGATATATTATTGTTATATTTTATGGTTCTCCTCGCGGCGGGAAATGATGAAAACTAACTCGTTTTGGAACGCAATATTTTATTTCGAATGTAGTCAGATTTTCAGATGAAATTTTCAACACGAAAATTTTTTGATATGACATTTTATTCTTTACACGATATGCAACATGCCGCGTATTTACTTCCCTTACTTTCGACGCCTAATTTATCTTTTTCTAATCACCTCTATATCTTGTTATTTTACTTCAGGTGATAATATTTCTAACTGAGATTAGTGTTTAAATTTCTTCGTGTAATAGGCCCTAAAGGTACCCTTCCTCATAGTCACAATTTCACAACGCAGTTTCGCGAAGAACAATTATCGTACTTAAAACAGTTTTACATAGTATAAATCCCTGACCAATTTAGTGACTGTCTATGCAATATTATACTATCTACCTCGCTTTTAATTTAAATAATGCTTCTTCTCTTTTACTCGCGTCTTCCCACTAACGTAATCTCTTCTCTTCTAAGCTGTTTCCTTGTAGCAACCACTAATTTTGTTTCCCTATTGTTTCACTAGCTTAGAGCACTTTCTCTCTATATTTCGTTTTCTCACTTTCTAGACAATACTGTTGATTCTGTATTGACTCATTACCTATATACACTTTATTTTGTATCTTACCACAAACCACGTAGGCCTTTTTACACGTTACATTCGTTTTCTTGATTTCTCTCCATGCGATTCTATATAAAGGTTTATCATATTTGTCTTCTTCTTTGCTTTAACTTTTATTATATAATTTATATTTTTACTTTTATTTTTGCCTTAAATACATTTTTATGCACATAATATTGAATTGTAATTATTCCTTGTTATAGTTTCACATCTTTTCGGGCGTACATAGTTCGATCCCCATTTCATCCTGATGGAGACTTAATGAATTTCTGCATAAATATAATTTTTGTTGAAGCATGTTTTTAAATATAAATTTAATATTATTAATTTGCGGACGTTAGTGTTTTTTGTAAGAGTTTTGAACTTTGTAATATATTTAAGTCTTATGGTTGTTTTCAATCAGGTTTTGAGCTTAGATAACATGTTTACTACATTGTTGATCCAAGTTTTTCTGACTACAAAGCTATTAAAAGTGAAATATTCATTAAAACAAATATTTGATTAAAGACAGATTTAAATCCATTACGGAATTTAATGATTTTAACATGAATAGATTTAATTTACTCTTGCCTATATTGACTAGGGTATCTTTTTTCTAATTTTCCTAATACAGTTTTGTGTCTGATGCACTTTTTGCGTGCTTTCATAGTTTATTTTACAGCCACTTCCCTGAATCTATTGTTAATATTCCATCTAAGAAGTCTTCTGGTTCTGGTAATAAGTGGTATACAAACTAAATTGCTGCTATTAAAGATAAAGTTGTGGGCCATTAGGACACTTGCCAGTAATAACAATAACAAAATATGAAAAATTAATATCTACTTATGCATGAATACATTTATAAGTCCACTATAAGAAATGCTAACATTAATTTTAGTTTGAGATACTTTGAAACTTCTGTTAATAAGGCAAAGACTGCATGGAAATTAATAAAATTGAGCAACTCATTACCGACTCACTATTTTATTTTATAAATTTAATGAATTCTGCACTAATTCTCCAAGCAAAGCAAAATTAGCTATTCCTAATACTCATGAAACTACATTGATATATTAAATGTTAATATCAAACCAAATGTCTATTCAGTTGGAAAGTGATTATCAGTAATTATATTTTAAATACTGTAAATGTTCTTAGAAATTTCAGATCAATAGTTATTATGGAATTTAAAATTATTTTGTAAAACAAATTATAATATACATTTTATTACTGTTGACCATTTACTTTAATAATTGTTTGATAACTGGTATTAAGGAAGGGAACATAAGTGAGCCTGTTAATTACAGGCCAATTTCAAAATTCCTGTATTTTCAAAAATCTTTGAAAAGTTAATTAAAAAGCAGCTTTACAATTATTTTGAAAGTAATAATATTCCTTATGCAAATCACTTTGGTATCAGAACTGGTTTTAGTACTATAACTGCATTAGCGTATTTAATTAAACATGTATTAGATACTTTTGAAAAGGGCGAAGCCCTCACGGCCATTTTCTGTGATTTCTTTATAGTATTTGACTTTATTTAATATCCAAATTCCCATTTTAAGGAATTGCTAGGAATAAATTACTTTTATTTAATTCATATTTAAGTGAGCGTAACCGGTAACAATAAATCTAATATTATAATTATTCAATGTGGTGATCCACAAAGCACAGTTCTTGTGTCTATCCTATTTTAATGTATTAACGATATTGGTAAATTGGTATTAACATATCATTTAATATGCTGGATATTGTAGTTGGCTTTAAACTAACTTGGGAGGATTTTGTTGAGCTTATATGTATTAAGTTATCTAGCTTATTATATTTGTTGAAAAGCGTGAAGGCCACGTTTTGTCTCACATAGCTTAAAAAAGCATATTACCTATGCCTCTTTCAATATAATTTTTAAATATCGTATCTTATTGTGGAGAAATAGTTCTTACGTAAAGACTACTTTAGACTACAGAAAAAAGGTATTAGAATAATGACAAATTCTAGTCTTGTGGAACACTTTATTTTATAAAGAAAATGTTATTATATGACATGATTATAGATATACAAGTTATTGTTATTTGTAACGCATAATAATTTCTGAAATATATACAATAAGGAATGACCTATGCTTCTATAACACAAGACAATAAAATAGTTTCAAATTCCTTTTAGCAGACTAAGAAACAGCCACAAGGACTTTAAAGTATTGGCTATTAAAGCAGCCAATAAATTTCCAAACCAGTTATTTAATACTGACAACAGTCATTTATTTAAACGTGTCTCTAATTGACTCATTAAAAGACATTTTGTTACATAAATGAAATGTTTATTCTTTGTTCATTTTTATTTTTTGCTTTATTCTTTGTTCAGAGTCTTTTGAAACGGTGGATGGAGGAAGGTAGAAAAGCAGTCGCTCGTGCCAAGTCGTGCTTCATGTGGCGGCTACTCTTTATGATAGCCAAGTACCAGCGTCTCGATGTCTTCATGTCTCCTTTCACTGTCTCAAAAGACTCTGAATAAACAGTAATATTGATATACTTTCACAAGATTTTAAAGTTTTACTTTTATTGTGTGGTCGACATAGTCCAATGCATTATATGCACTTAGAGTTTATCTATATAATCATATTTGTGATATTAAATACGTGGCTAATTGGTCAGGTGCAAGTGTTGCAATTTCTAGTTCTCAATTCGCGACTGCAGTAGAGGTTTTGTCATTTTAATTTTTCTCCCCAATATAATTTTGTCTTTAGAAGCGTTCCTTGCCCTTTTGCAGCCGTCGAATTATGTAGTTAAACTGTTTATCCTATCCTCATTTTATTGAAATGAAAGCTGTTGTAAACTTTATAAGGCCATAAATCCTCCCCCCCAAAATAGGAACTTTGGGAAACCAAGTCCAGATTCATCATCCTGGGATTCGAAACGTTGGGTAGATTACATAAAAATCGGGGATGACCACTCTCCGGATCCTGCCAAGTTTTGACAGCTTTCGCAAAATTATAATCGTGAATAACTCGGCTCTCCTATCATATTTTCAAAATCTGAAGAAAACAAAAATTAGTCGGAAAATCTTCTTTATTGTGATAACACTGTCTATATCTTCAGCTGCTCAGGCGTTATTCAGGTTTGAAGTTTTTGAGAAGAGGTCTAAAATTTAAGTCTAAAGCTAGAGATTGGCAGAATGCAACTCCGGTCTTAAAATATCAAAATTCGAAATTTTAAAGGGTAAAATATGCTCGAAATGTAACGACATGAAAAATAATAATTGCATGCTATGAAAAATTTTCTAATTATGCTCCTGTTAAGAATATAAAATACTTAAATATTTAAATATTTAATAAATTATATCCTTTGAATTAAATTCATTTAATAAAAAACTAGATATCATCGAAAACAATTAACATTTCATTACTAACTAAATTTTTTTTAATATTTATGATACAATAACTAAAATTATTAATTAAATCTTTGAAATTCAAGAAAAAAATTATTATTGTTTTTGAAATACTCTGAAACACAAGATACAATAAAACAAATTAACTTAAGTGGGAAAGCGAGGGCAAGAAGAATTCAGATTTTGTATCAGTTTTTCGATATTTTAATTTATACGACGTAGCTACGCAGTTACGACGTAAACACACAGCAGTGTAAATTGGAACAAATTTGATATTTCCTGACAATTCGAAATTATTCAACCGAAAGTTACTTTGAGACGAATCAAGTGCAATTAAAAACGGGATTTAAGGATCAAGACTATCAAAATTACAGAAAGTATGGACTTAGTAACAAGCATATGAACTGAAACTTTGAACTATTGGTTACGTACATCCTTCCTTGGCTGAGTGGTCGGAGTGCGGGATTTAAGCTCTGAAGCTCTGATTTAGCTACCGCCGTGTGGGTTTGTAATTTGATGTTTTTCTAAATTGAATTTCAAAATTGGCTTTAAAAGTACCAGAAGATCACGAAGTAATTATAATTTTTGTCCCAGCCTCACTGATATTAAAACTATAGATATAAATATGTTGTTAATTTTAAAAGGATAAAAATCACAAACAAACAAAAAATAAACATTTCTGAGAATCAAGACCAAACATAATATGATTCTGGAATTCGAAACTTAAGTATTCGGAATTTCATCGAAATCGATGAGGTCGTTCCCCCTGATCCTAGCTGCTACGCGATTTTGTCAGCTTTCGCGAAATTTAAACGTGAACTGGGCTCTCGGACCATATACTGCAAATCTGAAGGTACCAAAGATTCGCCAGAAAGTTCTGTATTTTAATAATATAATAATATATTCAGGCTTAAATTTTCGATAAGGGTTCGAAAACTCATTTTCCCTTGCCATTTTTAGGAGTCGGGAAAACAATGCTGATTTTTGGATATCGTTGGATAACTGAAAATTATTAGAATTAATACCTTGCCTTAGATTTTGGATATTTGAGTTAATAAAGGGTTTTTTGCGTAAAATATGTCCTCAATGTAGCAAAACAGAAGTCCAATAAATCCATGCTATGACTGAAATTTGTCTTCATAAAATACATTTATTCGGAATGTTGAAGACGAATAGAATTCGGATCTAGTATTAGTTTTTTAAAGTATAAATTCCAATGGAATAATGTTGAAAAATGTGAAAAAGGGAAATTTGAATAAATTTAATATTTCTAGGCCAGCTCGAGTTTTATTCAACAGGGAGTGTTATCGAGATCGATCAGCTGCGATGATAAACAGATTTAAGGGTAAAAACTATAAACTCTTCAGATATTATGGATTTAGAAACGATCCGATGAACTGAAACGGACCACATTAGTTGCATGTTTCAATACTGAATGATCTGCGTGCGGGAGTTCAAATCTAGAGCTCTTAATTTGACTACTTCCGTCAGAGTTCAGTAATTTTAATTTTTTTATAAAGTGAAATTGAAATTGACTTTCAAAGCACCCATTACACTCAATAGATCATGAAATAGTTAAAATTCTTGTTCCAGACTCACTGGTATTAATTTATAGCTCTCTATAGTATGTGTTGTTAATTTTAAAAAATACAAATCCCAAGCAAATAAGAATTTCCAGAAACCAAGGCCAAATGCATGGCCCTGGGATTCGAAGCTATGATTACACGGGTTCATCAGAATCGATGAGGCCCCCCCCCGATTCCGACTGAAACTTGGTTTTTATCTCCTTCGCAAAATTTAAATCGTGAATAACTCGGCTTTCTGGCCACATATTGCAAATCTGAACCTATTAAAACATTGGTCATATAGTTTCCTATATTTTGAAAACATATAGGTGGTTGTAGCCTTAATCGTTCAAACCTATATAAGTTTAAAGTTTCGAGAAGAGTCGAAAATTCACTTAAAAACGATTAGTCCATATTTGACAATATATTTGTTAATAGAACAGACGGAATAAAGATAATAGTGTTTGTTGTAAACTAAAGCTAATACACGGAAATATGTACACTATTTTATTTTCATAGTTCTACGAATTATTCATACGAAACCTTAATTTTCCATGATTTTTCTATGCAACTCACTGCATAGTAATAGTTCTAATATGTAGTAGATACCAGGTGATAGTCCAGCGTTAAAAAGAAAGTCGCCCTTTACATGGGCTGATAAGAAATACAAGAACGAACTAACAATACATTGGAAAATTCAAACGAACAACAGGAAACGTTTCGAAAATACCTAAAGATGCAAAACTGGTTGACGCAGATTACATATTTTAATAAATTCTACGAGTTTTGTAAAAAGTGTTTTGTTATGTCTCACGGTTTCTCAGTTATACAAGATTCAATGAGAGTGAAGAGAACCTCAGAGATTGTAATAATTAAAGAAAAGATACATCTCAGCATCTTAAAAGTATAAAATGCTTAGTGTCTTTAATACAATGAAGAACACGAAAAATATTTCCATGTACAATTTTATATGGAATGGGAACAATTTCATAGAAATATTATTCATGTATCTTTGAAAGTTGCTGGATTTAAATGCGAATTTAGGTGTTCATTCGGTTTTGAGATACACCTACGCGTGAGCGCACACACACAAACACACATGCTTGCACGTACCTTTTTATTAAAAATGCTTTTTGATTCGGGACCTCAAAATCTGTATTTAGAAGTCCCAAAATGTAATATTTGGGTGGACTATAATACTTCTTTCTACCATATATATACGTGAAGAAAGTAAACATTTTCGGGAGAATGTTGCAGTCTGCAAGAGTTACGATCTTATTTAATGAAGCTGAAACCTACAAGGCATTGATACGAGATATACCACAGATTAATTATTAAATGCGTGTTCTAAATGCAAAGATAGGATCTGGCCTTGAAAAACGTAAAGTCGTTGGAAAAAGCCACCCTCGTAGGCGACCAGCGCAATTGTTTTTGTAGAAGGGTGAGCAGACAATGTAATGGTTAGACTAAGGATCCGGGACAATTTAGCAACCAATGTATGCACAACCTTACTACAGAGTTCAGTAATCACAGTACTGCTGATGTAAACAAAGACGCCA
Organism: Deroplatys truncata; assembly: GCA_030765065.1. Taxonomy (NCBI): domain Eukaryota; kingdom Metazoa; phylum Arthropoda; class Insecta; order Mantodea; family Mantidae; genus Deroplatys; species Deroplatys truncata. The sequence goes on from CM060975.1 coordinate 224,874,402, forward strand.
ATGCGCTGTGTTATTGCTACTGTAAACAACCTGGTGATGGAAAATGAAGTAGGACACACGCATCGGAACGAGAGACAAAGTGTATTGTACCTTTAGTCACGAAGCGGATTGTACACGGCCTCACAGGTAAACAACACCCCAATGCGGCACCTCACTCCACCCTACTCGATGCACAGTATACTTCACTTCACAGGTTTTTCCGGATTCTTAGCCTGGAATCGTAGTAGTGTAATACTGTAATAGGTGCAACCCCTTTGTTAAGCGGCTTGTTATGCCTGGTTCACAATAACTGAGAACGGAAACCAGAACGAGAACGACAACAATTTAAAATAAATGTATCATAATGTGAGCGTTCAGAACTAACGGGAAGCTTTTCAGAGTCACGGAGAAAGAAGGCTTGGTCAAACTTTAATCCCGTCTAATTGCACGTCTACTAATCATCCTATAGTTTAGATAGATTCAAACTCATATAGTTTCTTTACCAGGCATATTTTTAAAGTAAGCACCTTTTAGATATTTTGCCTCTGCAGCGCTGCAGTCGCAATTTTGAGCATGTGCATTCACTTTCCCCATTCATTAGGAAGGCAGACGCAGCTGTGAGCGATCGTCACTTTGTATTTTCCTGTTGTTAGAGCATTTCGAAATGTTGAAAACAATCGAACGACCCGCCGACTGTGAAGTCAGAGCAGTGATTCGTTTTTTGAATGCGAGAAATTTTACCCAGCAGAACTCATCGCCAGTTGTGAGAGGTTTATGGGGAAACAATAATAAGTGACAATGCTCGGCCACGCACAGTCAAACGAACTCGAGACCTAGTCGCACCATTTGATTCGGAGCAATTCGACCACCCTCCCTACAAGCGATTTGGCACCAAGCGATTTTCATCCGTTTCTTCATCTGAAGAAATTCCTTGGTGGAAAAGATTTCAATGACGATGATGTGAAGCAAGAAGTGCAGACTTGGCTTTCATCATAGGCGGCATCATTCTTTGACGAAGACACACAGAAACTGGTTTCCCGTAATGACAGGCGGTGACTATGTGGAGAAGTAGTGTAAGGTGTAAGATAAGGTGAATGGTGTAAGGTGAATGATAATGAAGTATTTACAAATTAATGTGCTGTTATTTTAAAAAAGATACATCGGTACTTACTTTAATACTTTGAATACACGCCTCGTATGTGCAACTTAAAACTGGTTATTGTTTCTAAAAACAATAGCAACAACTATGAAGAACAACAAACATCAATCGAAATTAACAGAGAAGCATAAGAACAACAAATAACTTTATTATACCATATGACGTGAGTATGACTAGAGGAATCGGAAATAGAATGGATCTGCGTTCAGAAAATGATTACTCCATCGGATTTTTAAGTTGCCTTACCTGCATTATGTGTCTGAAATGGAAGCAGATGAAGAATATCATTGGTTAGTTACAAAAAAAAAAAAAAAAAAAAAAAAAAAAGATGACGTCCCAGTGTGCAAAATCAACTTTCCGCTTTATTACCTATATGCTCATTGATATGCTTTCCCGTTCTCGTTCCCGTGGTATCGTGAACCAAAATGTATGCTGTTTTGTTTCCCATTCCCGAGAAAGAGAGACTTTCATAAAAGCAAAAGTACACTCTACCGGCGTACTTTTTATAAAAAAAAAGGTGCTTCTGAAGCATTTGCAATAAATGAATCACATTCTTCTTTAACAAATACTTAAGAGAAGCATTATAGAAACGGTTACAGATGTGGAGGAACAGGTGAATGACAACAGTACATAAACTTCTCTATTCTTTGCAGATGACCAAGAACGTAGTCGCACAGGAAATTGTTTTATTTATGGACGCTCTTTAACTACTATGGTTCTTATCGTCCCATTCTATATTGGGTGTGATAGACCGCAAAATTTGCTCAGATGTCTCTTTAAGGCTTGAGCGGAGCTACCGCTATACTTTCCTTCCGATAAAAGCCATGCCGGGGATTTTTATGCCCGAAACAATCCATCGCCCTCCGCCGGGTTTGAACCCACGATCTAGGTAACTGGAGACCACGGAGGACAACAATGTAAATTGAAAGAAGAGTATATGCAGCGGCTAGAAATTGACGTGACAAATACGAAATACGAGTACATGTGTTACTGGGAAGAAAATAGAACCCATCTATACAAAAGATACTAAAAAAGCGATATTTTGCTGAATTAGGTATTATAACCGTATATTCTTCGACCTTCTTCCCAATTAGTTGTCAAATTATTTGGAAGCGTATGGAATGGATATAATCAAGGATCGAACGCTGGGAAAGGAATATCAGAAATACGAATTACTTTTCAAAGCATAACTATATTAATAGTAATAAAAATACATTTAAACAATAAAAGTGTTACAAAAATCATTAATTAAGAAATTATTATCACAAACACATTTTAGAAAGCTAAGCTGCAATGTTCCAAATGAAGCAAATATTCTACACTGAAGTTCTTCATTAAAATAGTACAGCAGGGAATTATTTCTGCATTAAGTCACCTTTCAAAATAGAATCATGTACATCTTTGTAATGTCAACTCTGTTAAGACTATAGACATTTCTAAAATTAGCGATCAAGTGCATTTAAATCTTGCTCCAATTACATTATTTTATCTCCCAATTAACATTTCCTATTCAGTTCTCTTTACACCTCATAAAAGAAAACTATTACCTGCATGAGTACCATCATTTACATGCGGAATTGTAGACCTTTGAGGTTCATTTTTCAAACTGAAATATTCATTAAAACGGTGAAGTATACATCGCCAGCGTTGAACTGATCGTATCGAAAGTGGAGAAGACAGGTCTGCTCCCTTGATAGGCTCAGAGGCGACTCTCTTAGCTTTGAAGTGCAACCAAGCGCTAGGCAGTATGGAGGATAGGGCAGAGATGCATTCGTATGGTGTGACGTATGCTTTGCCAGCTTATTGACGCTAATTCCAGACGGCGTGGCAGATATTATAGACTGTCATAATTCCCAGAATCTAAATATTTAGACGTGAAATTGAGCTCAGCAGGAATACTGAGTACTGCAATAAAAGGATCGACAATAAAGAATTAATTATATTTTCTGGAGAGGGAGCATTCGAAATATTAATAAGTTACAAGCTTATAATACCTGAATTAAAACTATAATTAAAAACCTTGAACACGTCAGAGAGGAGAATTCTCTTGGCACTAGAAATGGCTTCTGTCTAACGTTCTGCTGCAATATCTCGTTTAGACAGTATAAGGAATTAAAGAATTAGAGAAATCATGAATATGCATGAAATTATATTAAATTATACCCAAAATAAATATTTGAGATAGTACGACCACTAAAAGGAGTGGAAAAAGTAAGAATTTCAAGGCAAATCCTTGAGTGGACCACACCAGAAGGAAAAACAAGAGATCGTTCTAGAATTAGCTGATAATGGAAGCAAAAGGGTTAGAGTAGGAAGCTTGGATGAATAGAGAAAAAGGGCATCGGGCAACCGGAAGACCTCGAAGAACGTTGAGAAATCTGTCCACTACTACATTGTCCTATTCCAGAAGCAAACCTGCAACCGTAAGCACAGAAAGCCAGCAGTGAAACGACCATCGACACTTCGTCTGTCCCCACATGCTGGGGCAAATGAACATCACTGTTTTAGTCATTGTTACCAATGAAACAGTTATGACAGTGAAGAAGTTGTGTGCTACAGGGGTTGTTTGCACGTATGAAAAGCCGATTTAAAGTAGGTTGTATTGAAGGAGTTGTATCGTATTTCAACTGTTGGGGAGCCGAACTTGTAGTAGTTACAACAGCATGTATTGTAAAAAGTTTCCGGTAGCCTTCGCCCCAAATGTATTTTTAGGTGGCCTTTGCCCCCAGTTTAAAAAATATTAACGTTGTAATTAAACTGTTTCTTTAAGTATTAAATACTTATGTTTGCCTCGGCTGCGTCAGTGTTATTGTTAGATACACGGAAGTCTTGGCAGGGCGTGATGCGACAAGAATGTCTTACACAGATTTTAAGTTTTAATTCACTCCTTTTTGCTAATCCTTGACACAAATTAATTAGCACTTCACTGATATCGAGAGCTGTGAGATTCTTTTATTTAATACTTGCACTTTTTAATACGTAACTTATTTTCGTTTCACACGAATACGTATTAAATATCTTTCGAGGACGCTACTTGCATCCGGTTACTATCACTGTCTGCAGGCAACTGACTAGATTTCAACCGTCTAAACTTGTAAATTTCTGTATTTCAAGTCTCTGATTGGCTAATCCCACTCCAATAGAATACCTGCACTTAACTAAAGCTTTCTCTGGTTGTTGATTGGCTCTTTTTATAAACTGTCACTAGGATTACGTTTATGCTTCCAAGAATCACAAATAACATTTAAACTCTCAAACTCATTATTGCCTCAAGGTTACCTCATTATTACCTCATTGTTAGCATTGTTTAACTTATTATTCTCACAGCTCCTACATTATTAAATTACGTAATGCATTCACATAACATTATTTGTTTACAATAATATAAGCATATGCAATGACTGTTACATACATTTTACAAATTATTACATACACATATTGCTTCAAGGCGCGCTGTTATTGAATTTATTTATTATATAATTTGACTGAAAATCATTTAAGTGTTAAAAATACTGCCTCAACAGGCAGGATATGTCATTTCCAGCCCCTGCGTTTACCAGATACCAGAAGTATTTTTTACATTATGCGTTTTCACAAAGTTCAAGGAGTTCAAGTCTAAGGGTATTAGATTGTCTCACAATTAACTCAGTTTTATGCATGACAGCTTTTTTAAATTAGCTGCTTTCTTTTTCTTATTGTTGAAGAAGTTTTCCAAGCCTGATATTAGGAAAAGAAAAAGCAAAGGTAAAGCTAATACCAGAGGAAGAATGAATATGGAATAAGTACATTAGTGAAAAAAGGGGGAGAAGTACAACTTCAGGCTAATTAAAGAAATATTCCTGGAACCTCTATATACTAATATACAGTGCACATACTGTGGTAAAACTCGTATAACAGATGTTTAATTTTAATCATAATAATATAATCAAAATTCTAACCAAGGAGCAAATTTTCACTTGGGAGGACAATTGAGGATTTAGGGAAACTCTTGGTTCCCATGGTAGCTAAGTTAGTCAAGGCAACGGCAGGGATAGCTGAAGATTCGTGCTTCAAATCCTGGATATGGCAGGATATGATTCTACCTTTTCAAGCCTTAAATAATTTACGCTCCCTCTGATATATTTTCCCTTCAGCTACGGCAATTACCAGGCTAAGGATCCGGGACAAGTTAGCAATCTACGTATGTGCAACCGTATTATAGAGTTCCGTAAACACAGACACCAATGCACTGCCTTAGTTGTTACTGTTACTGTAAACAGTACAGCCTAGTGATGGAAGAGAAGTAGGACACAAAAATGGGAATGAGAGACAGAAGTGTATTGTCTAGTCACGAAGCGGATTATACACGGCCTCACAGGTAAACAACACCCCAATGCGGCACCTCACTTCACCCTACTGTACAGTATACTTACTTCACTTTTAAGTTATCCCGTAGCCTTAGCCAGGAGAGGTAAATATTAATATAAAAATTCTGTGGATCAATCTTGTTGTGAAGTAACATTCCCCTTAAGGAAAAGATTTTGACAGTTAACCGGTTCAAAAATGCAAATATACAAATAGTATACGTAACTTAAAAATATAATGTTCGGTAGAATTTTCCCAACCCTTATATAACTCAAGGTGCCAGCCTGATCGGGACCAGCAGTACGTGCGCAATCAAGTACATACGTGGTTACGCAGAAATACTACAAATAAAATGGTGGCATTACCAAATATTTCTAAGAATTGTATAGGAATAGCTACTAAACAAAACTGAAAATATCATACAATGAACTAAGTAATACATTGCGGTCGGCATCTTATGTGTATGGTAGTTCACTACGATTCATCAATAAAACACTATAAGAAATAGGGAATCTATCTTGCGTGAACCCGGGTTACATTTTGCTTAACAAAACTTAACGCCACTATCACATTGAAATTACTAATTAAACATAGTAATGGTGCTGGAAAAAAACAAAACAAAGCACGAATGCCAGCTGTAAATAGTTTGGAAATAACGGCCGAAAAGATTAGTAGAATTCTGCTGAAAGAATGATTGCTGGCATTGAATGTCCCTTAACTGTTGAAAAACAATTTTAATGTCATTTCTATATCCTTGACTATTGACAGTAACTTAAAAATCGTCCTATTATTCTGTGTGCGTTCAGAACCACATCATACATATTTTTTCCCTCCAGAATGGAGTGGGGCTTCATGCATAAGGTCAGGTTTTTCTGTGCTCCAATATTGTTTGTTTTGTGAACTATCTTGCATTCAATTCGAACCAAGCTTCGCCTGAAACTATATCGCCTGGATTTGCTGTCACCAATAATACAGAGAGCCAAAAAAAACTACGAACCGGTTGCGCGGTGTTTTTCCTGTCCACGTCCTCGGCGCTCGTAGCCGTCTGCCGCTATCATAGAAAGGCGCGAATGAAGCCATACATTTTTAAAACTAATTTTAAAGGCTCTACTTACCAACTTTATGAAAGGAGATGTTGAAACTGGCCACAGTCGTTATCCATACATTTTTGGCACTTGTTTAGGAAACTATCCATCACTCGCCGTAGTTCACGTTGAGAAATGCTGGCAATTTCCTGGCGGATATTTTGTTTTACTTCTTCCAGGGTGTCTGGGTTTGTCTTGTACACTTTGTTTTAAGTTACCTCAGAGATAGAAATTGCAGGGTGTTAGGTCGGGGGACCGAGGGAGAAACACTGCGCAACCGGTTCGTAGTCTTTTGGCTCTCCCTGTACTATCCGGCAGTAGCGTAGGTAAAAAAAAAGTTACGGCATTACCTCTCAACACATGTATACCTAGTTGTATTGCCGCTGACGAATATCCTCAATTAACACGTCATCTTTTCATTGTTTCATTGCTTGCATGAGAGAGGCTTCAGACAAACACTGATTTTCCCAACTTGTAAAGAATGCGATGTTTTGTTCTGGTGGTTTCAAAGTTTAGCTCCGGAGTCTTTTACTGCCTCTCCTTGGCTCTTCACCGCATCGCAATAACAGCGAAGTATTTTCTTAGGACTACAACAATTTAGTCACTGTACTTTAGGTAACCCTGTCACTTTTCCGTCTTTCCGAAAAGGATCTACAATGGCCCAAGTTATTTTAGGTTTTTAACATGTTTAATAGAAGATTTAACACTTAATCGATTTTTTTGGAAAGGTAGAATCAGACGACTGAAGAACACAATTCAATGAAGAATTCAATGACAATGTGACGGCATTGACATTTTCAATCGTCTGATTCTACCTTTTTAACCTTGTGCTGCAAACGCTTGTGTGAAAGAACAATTAATTACCGTCGATTTTATTTTTGTTTTAATGTTTATATTGCCAATAATTTTGTAATTGTCCCATTAAACATTAAAAACTCGTAATTTGCCATGGCCTCCTAACTTAAGTAAAACTCCTTCCAAAAAGTTTTTTTCTTCGTAGGTTCATTGTGGCAATGAATGTTTTATTAATGCAGAACGGAGTTGAAAGCTCTGCTGTCCGTATTAAACTCAGCAGAACATGACACATTTAATTCTACTAATACGCAGCTTTAAAAGTCACCAGGGGCGTCATTTAGGACTACAGGGGGATCAGTTGTCCCCCCAGGTTATGAGAAATAATTAGGCTACTAGTTATTATTCCAAGCAGAAACTGAAATGACGCTCCGGAAAGTCACAAGCACACTAACAAATCTGCCACAATACACCGCTCAGAAGAAACATTGAGGCAGTACTTTTAACACTTAAATGATTTCAGTTTAATTATATAATATAAAATATAATAACAGCCTGCCTTAAAGCAATATGTGTATAAATAACATAAAATGTATGTAACAGTCATTGTATTAATGTTTATATTATTGTGTACATGTTTAATAATGTTATGTGAATGTATTACGTAATTTAAAGTAGGAGCTATGAGAATAGGTCAAAAGTTGCTAACAATGAGGTAACAATGAGGTAACCTTGAGCCAATAATGAATTGGAAAGTTTAATAATGCTACTGGTAATTCTTGGAGCAACAATAATGTAATTTTTGAGACAGTTTATAAAATAGCCAATTAACAACCAGAAAAAAGCTTAAGTTAAATAAAAGTATTCTATTGGAGTAGAATTAGTCAATCTGAAATTGAAATAGAGCAAATTGTACAAATTCAGAAGTCAGTTGCTAGTAGACAGCGTTCCTAACTGGACGCGAAACGCGTCCTCGAGAAGTTTCATACGTATCCAGTTGAGACGAAAATTCATTACGGCGAATATTACAAAGTTTACGTGTTAAAAAGTGCAAGTAATTAATAAATAATCTCACAGCTCTCTATATCAGTGGTGTTATTTAATAGTGACAAGGATTAATAAAAGGAGTGAAGTAAAAATTATAATCTTCAGCCGCACCACTTCCTGAAAAGAGAAACATGTCTCTAAAAATACTGACGCAGCCGAGGCAAACATAAATATATATATATATATTATATATTATATATAATATTTAAAGAAACATTAAAATATAAAGTTGAAAGTAAAGTTGGAGCGAAGGCCACCTGAACTTTGTACCATACATGAGACAATCAACTACTTCAAGATAACACTGTGTCAGTAGTAAACACACACTATTATTACACGGAGAAATCGAGTATAGACATGTCAAAGATTGGTACCAAATGTGAGGAGTTGGGTAAAGAATGCGCCGCAGCATTCTTAGCACTGCTGAAGATAGGCATAAGTAGGATATATAGGACAGACCTGGCGCAGTTTTTTGCGTTTATATGGGAAAGGATAGGGAAAACGAGGGTATATGCGGAGGTTCACGGAGGAAAATGCGTTTATATGGAGAAGATAGGGACTACGAGGATCGATGCTAGGCTAGATAGAGGTTGAAGGAATGAGGATGTGCTTTATATGAGAGATTCGTGGAATACGAGAAGTGTTGGACTAGATAGGGGTTGAGATATGGAATATGCATTTATATGGGAAAGATAAGGAAAACGTGAACAGAAGCTAGGATAGACAGATGCTGAAGCAGGGGGAATATGAACATATTTACAGGAGAGATAGGGGATACGTGGAGAGGTACTAGACTATTCAGGGTTTGAAGGGTAGAGTATGACTTTTTTATATGAAGAGGGGAAGAGGGGAAGTGAGGGGAAATACATACGTTTACAGGCCTTTTTATTTGGCGGTCTTTATCAAAAAAAATATTTGTATTATTACCGATTATATCCTTGGATTGTAGCTCGTTATTGATTGTTGTTCCAAGTCGGGTTGGAGGACTAGGATTGAATCCCGTGACATGAATACAAATTCCTCCCCGAATAAAATAAAAAAAGTAATTAAAAATAAAATGGTGAACGTACGATATTACATTTATATCAGTAACTAATTTCTTTGTTATGTATATTTGGACATCTGTCATCCTTGCGAATATTATATCTCTTAGATGAATGTATATTTAAATGGTATAGTGAGCGTAAAAAATAGATTACGTAAGACGCTGGCGCGAGCTGCAGCTGTATATGCATGCCACTACGTATAGATCCGAACCTTACGGCGCTCCGTGCCTAACTGAAGGGTCTCACCTCTCTCTCCCAGCGCGTCTCTTCCGCCTACCCCCACCCTCTGTCTCTTTCTCAGTGTTTGGTTCCACATGGCACGGCCTACTTTACCGCTATCTGTTGGACGCTGAAAGAAGGTCTTCTCTGTACCTCGCACTGTCGGGCGCTCGCTACTTTATCGACCTGAAAGGGAGGCTTCTCCCCCGCATGCTTCCGTTTATGGAAAAAAAGACGGTTGAAGCGGCCATGTTAGCTTTTCGATACATGAAGGCAGCCATTATAGTTGATAACGTTCGCTTTGGTTTTAAAAGGAAATTTAAAAAAAATAGATTGCAAGACATCTTTAACAAAGGAAGTCTTAAAAATGAAAATATAACAATCTTTATACTAAATACAAATAACGGTCATGGTAGCTTTAAAATGTAGATGCTTTAAGCTAAAAAATACAATACATTTATTAAAACATCTGCTAATTCGATTCTACAAGCTACACATCTGAGTAAATCTGAAAAAAAATTATTGCTCGTAATTACGTACAAATGCAGCGGTTTTAAAAATAAACGAACATTAAAACGTATAAAAATGCGTATTGTACACTGATTTTTTGACGAATGATGGACATGAGAGGGAGCAATTATTGAAAAAATCACTAAATAATAGGGTATATACATGAATTTATTTAAATAAGGGCGGAAAAACTTCTACACTATTTCCAAAGTATTTCAACGATGAAATTTTAGATTATCTTTGCAAAAGAAATTTAAAAATAGATTGCAAGACATCTTTAACAAAGGAAGTCTTAAAAATGAAAATATAACAATCTTTATACTAAATACAAATAACGGTCATGGTAGCTTTAAAATGTAGATGCTTTAAGCTACAAAATACAATACATTTATTAAAACATCTCCTAATTCGATTCTACAAGCTACACATCTGAGTAAATCTGAAAAAAAAATTATTTCTCGTAATTACGTACAAATGCAGCGGTTTTAAAAATAAACGGACATTAAAACGTATAAAAATGCGTATTGTACACTGATTTTTGACGAATGAGAGGAAGAAATTATTGAAAAAATCACTAAATAATAGGGTATATACATGAATTTAATTAAATAAGGGCTGATAAACTTCTACGCTATTTCTAAAGTATTTCAACGATGAAATCTTAGACTATCTTTGCGAGCGTAGTGAGTACGTTGGTATGATGCTAGAATATGAGATGCATGTCCCGACATGATGGCGACAGTCAAACTGTCCCCGACTGTGACGTCATATGGTGAAAGTTAACGTGTTTAAGCACTGTCGACTGCTAATGAGGTCTGTTTTTACTGTTTTGTTAAGACAATAACGGCAGCACTTTGCATTCGAGATGTCTCGGATTCGATTCCGTAGGGACGAGCACTCTGACCTTACGTTTCTCACGATTTTCGCTGGTCTGCTGGCTAATGCAGTAGCGGTATTTGCTATCACGATTCCCTTTCAAACCATTTTATTTGTATTTTTTCACGTGAATTTCTAGGGTTCAGGTGGTTTTAAAAGAAATTTAAAAATAGATTGCAAGACATTATCTATAACAAAGGAAGACTTAAAATGAAAATATAACAATCTTTATACTAAATACAAATAACGGTCATGGCAGCTTTAAAATGTAGATGCTTTAACCTAAAAAATACAATACATTTATTAAACCATTTCCTAATTCATTCTATAAGCTACACATCTGAGTAAATCTGAAAAAAAATTATTGCTCGTAATTACGGACAAATGCAGCGGTTTTAAAAATAAACGGATATTAAAACGTATAAAAATGCGTATTGTACACTGATTTTTGACGAATGAGAGGAAGAAATTATTGAAAAAATCACTAAATAATAGGGTATATACATGAATTTAATTAAATAAGGGTGGAAAAACTTCTACACTATTTCCAAAGTATTTCAACGATGAACTTTTAGATTATCTTTGCGAGCGTAGTGAGTACGTTGGTATGAAACTTCTGTATATGACTCTAAAATATGAGATGTCTAAAATATGCATGTCCTGACATGGCCGCGACAGTCAAACTGTCCCCGACTGTGACGTCATATGGTGAAAGTTAACGTGCTTAAGCATGACGAGTGCTAATGAGCTCTGTTTTTACTGTATCAGTTGTCTCTAGTTCGAATCCCGATTTTTTAATGACTTCCTTAATTTTCCTCTGTACACTAGAATATATCACTTAGATCGATGATGTAACTGCATACAGCTTTGTTTAACATGTCAGACTAATATTATAAATTATTTTGTTCCTGGTGTTCTGGGTTCGAATACCGATTCAATGAAATTTACTTGCAAACATTTAATAACTCGTAATTTAATTTAGATAGACATATCAAGGTAAACGTAAACAGAGTATCTAGTCCTTAAATATCGTTATCGTTATAAAAATTACTTTAAAGTACTTAGATAGAATCCCGAAGGGGTGATTTCATATATCTTCAAGCTTATGGATCATATCAGGTTCGAGTAAAGATTAAATGGTAGATGCTGATATTGGGGAGCTAAAATACATTTATTAAAAGTATTACTCGCTTCGATTTAGAAGCTTAGAATCTGTGTAACTCTGGAAAAATTGCTTTTCTCATGATTGAAGTGAAATGTAATGGTCTTTCTGTGAGAAGATGTAAAGGAAGAATTGAAAAGGGAATAAAAACATGAAATAATTAAGTAAATAAGGGGGAAAATCTTCTACGTTACCTTTTAAGCTTTTACTTTAAGAATTGTGATAATACAGCTGGAATTAACCTTCGTACAATAGGTAATGATGGTGGTGGTGGTGGTGGTGGTGGTGGTGGTGGTGGTGGTGGTGGTGGTGGTGGTGGTGGTGGTGGTGGTGGTGGTGGTGGTGGTAGGCTTTGAATTTGAAATATATGCCTGAATGAGCGTTTGCTTTTCTCGTGATTGCAGTGAAATGTAATGGTCTTTCTGTGGGAAGATGGAAAGGAAGAATTGTAAAGGGAATGAAAACATGAAATAATTAAGTAAATAAGGGAAAAATCTTCTAGGTTTCCTTTTAAGCTTTTACTTTTAAGTATTGTGATAATACAGCTTGAATTAACCTTGGTACAATAGGTGGTGATGGTGGTGATAGTGGTGATAGGCTTGAATTTGAAATATATGTCTGAATGAGCGTGTGGGAATACTTCTCTTGCTGGTGTGACATCATAAGCAGGTAGTTATGAGACGAGTTTAAACGTGTTTGATGCTGCCAGAAATCCTGTCTCTGGGTGTGACGTCATAAACATCCTGTCTCTGGACTTGAGGTTATATGGCTGGGGGGTTAATACACGTGATGAGCTTGTTACATAGCGTGATTCCTTTGTTACATGGCCTGATCAGTTTGTTACATAGCGTGATTCCTTTGTTACATAGCGTGATTCGTTTGTTACATAGCGTGATGAGCTTGTTACATAGCGTGATTCCTTTGTTACATAGCGTGATCAGTTTGTTACATAGCGTGATTCCTTTGTTACATAGCGTGATTCCTTTGTTACATCGCGTGATCCCTTTGTTACATAGCGTGATTCCTTTGTTACATAGCGTGATCCCTTTGTTACATAGCGTGATCAGTTTGTTATATAGCGTGATTCCTTTGTTACATAGCGTGATTCCTTTGTTACATAGCGTGATTCCTTTGTTACATAGCGTGATCAGTTTGTTACATAGCGTGATTCCTTTGTTACATAGCGTGATTCCTTTGTTACATAGCGTGATTCCTTTGTTACATAGCGTGATCAGTTTGTTACATAGCGTGTTCAGTTTGTTACATAGCGTGATTCCTTTGTTACATAGCGTGATCCCTTTGTTACATAGCGTGATCAGTTTGTTACATGGCGTGATTCCTTTGTTACATAGCGTGATTCCTTTGTTACATAGCGTGATTCCTTTGTTACATAGCGTGATCAGTTTGTTACATAGCGTGATTCCTTTGTTACATAGCGTGATTCCTTTGTTACATAGCGTGATTCCTTTGTTACATAGCGTGATTCCTTTGTTACATAGCGTGATTCCTTTGTTACATACCGTGATTCCTTTGTTACATAGCGTGATTCCTTTGTTACAAAGCGTGATCAGTTTGTTACATAGCGTGTTCAGTTTGTTACATAGCGTGATTCCTTTGTTACATAGCGCGATCCCTTTGTTACATAGCGTGATCAGTTTGTTACATAGCGTGATTCCTTTGTTACATAGCGTGATTCCTTTGTTACATAGCGTGATTCCTTTGTTACATAGCGTGATCAGTTTGTTACATAGCGTGATTCCTTTGTTACATAGCGTGATTCCTTTGTTACATAGCGTGATTCCTTTGTTACATAGCGTGATTCCTTTGTTACATAGCGTGATCAGTTTGTTACATAGCGTGATCAGTTTGTTACATAGCGTGATCACTTTGTTGCATAGCATGATGAGCTTGTTACATAGCCTGATCAGTTTGTTACATAGCGTGATTCCTTTGTTACATAGCGTGATTCCTTTGTTACATAGCGTGATCCCTTTGTTACATAGCGTGATGAGCTTGTTACATAGCGTGATTCCTTTGTTACATAGCGTGATTCCTTTGTTACATAACGTGATTCCTTTGTTACATAGCGTGATCAGTTTGTTACATAGCGTGATGAGCTTGTTACATAGCGTGATTCCTTTGTTACATAGCCTGATCAGTTTGTTACATAGCGTGATTCCTTTGTTACATAGCGTGATTCCTTTGTTACATAGCGTGATTCCTTTGTTACATAGCGTGATCAGTTTGTTACATAGCGTGATCACTTTGTTACATAGCGTGATCAGTTTGTTACATAGCGTGATTCCTTTGTTACATAGCGTGATCAGTTTGTTACATAGCGTGATTCCTTTGTTACATAGCGTGATTCCTTTGTTACATAGCGCGAACAGTTTGTTACATAGCGTGATTCCTTTGTTACATAGTGTGATCAGTTTGTTACATAGCGTGATTCCTTTGTTACATAGCGTGATTCCTTTGTTACATAGCGTGATCAGTTTGTTACATAGCGTGATCACTTTGTTACATAGCGTGATCAGTTTGTTACATCGCGTGATTCCTTTGTTACATAGCGCGAACAGTTTGTTACATAGCGTGATTCCTTTGTTACATAGCGTGATCAGTTTGTTACATAGCGTGATTCGTTTGTTACATAGCGTGATTCCTTTGTTACATAGCGCGAACAGTTTGTTACATAGCGTGATTCCTTTGTTACATAGTGTGATCAGTTTGTTACATAGCGTGATTCCTTTGTTACATAGCGTGATTCCTTTGTTACATAGCGTGATCAATTTGTTACATAGCGTGATTCCTTTGTTACATAGCGTGATTCCTTTGTTACATAGCGTGATCACTTTGTTACATAGCGTGATGAGCTTGTTACATAGCGCAATCAGATTGTTACGCATCCTTTTCCACGAATGTTTCCAGAGAGTATCCTTTTTCCATGCTCGCAGTCGCCATGTTCTTTTGAGAGCATCCTTTTCCATGAATGTTTCCAGAGAGTATCCCACATTAACCCAGGTCTCATCCAGGTAATACCTATGTCTTTCTATTTTTCCTCCTGTAGTCGCAAATGTTTCTCAAATTGTTACAGGATTATGATCAATTACTCATGGTGGAATCTGGTATAAGAGGAGGTTTATGTCAAGTTTCCCACCGCTATGCAGAGGCTAATAACACCTACATGGAGAAGTATGATCCGTCGAGACCAACCCAATTTATTACCTATGAGGACGCCAACAACCAATATGGGTGGGCAATGAGTCACCCTCTCCCTTATGGTGGATTTGAGTGGGTATCACCTGAAAAAATTGACTTAGAAAGACTACAAGAAGATGATCCTTACGGTTACATATTAGAAGTCGACGTCGAGTATCCTGCTGAACTTCACGATCTACACAACGATCTACCTTTCCTGCCTGAGTGTATGACGCCTAAGGACTCTCCTACAAAGAAACTGATACCTCATCTAGGACCTCGAAATAAGTATGTAGTGCATTACATGGCTTTGAAGCATGCTCTTGATCATGGACTACGGTTAACAAAAATCCATCGTGTGCTACAATTCCAACAGTCTCGATGGTTAAAACCGTATGTGGAATTTAACAACAGACTACGACAACAAGCTGCAAATGATTTTGAGAAGGATCTCTACAAATTGTTCAACAATGCTATGTTCGGAAAAACTATGGAGAACCTGCGTAATCGTATGGATATACGGCTGGTGACAAATGAGAAGACTCTGGAAAAGTTAATTGCAAAGCCAACATTTATCGACAGGACGATATATGCTTCTAATCTAGCTGCAGTACATATGGCCTCCCGACAGATTGTATTCAACAAGCCTATATACATTGGTATGAGTGTGTTGGATATCTCCAAGACATTAATGTACCTGTATCACTATGATGTGTTGCTACCGTATTATGGAGCTGAAAACCTGAAGCTTATGTATATGGACACTGATTCGTTCATTCATCGTGTTACAACTGAAGATGTGTACCAGGATAAGTTACGTTTTCTTGAGCATCTCGATACTGCTGATTATCCTACAAGCCATATATGCTATTCACCTCTAAACAAGAAGGTGCTTGGGAAATTTAAAGATGAGGCTAATGGTAAAATCATTCAACGCTTTGCTGGACTACGTCCTAAAATGTATGCCCTAGATATCGACGGTTCAATGATAAAAAAGATTAAAGGCATAAAACGTAGTGCTATTAAGCAGTACGTTACGTTCGAGAGCTATACTGACTGCCTTAAAACCAGAGAAATTATCAGAACGCCCATGAATCTGATCCTGTCGCGACAGCATGCTCTTGCCACAGTACAAGTGAATAAAATTACATTGACACCATACGACGATAAAAGAATTATTGCTGAGGACGGTATAACGTCATACGCCTATGGACATTACGCCATTACAAACAGTGCATAAGAGAATGTAAGTCGAATATGAAGATTTTCTCGTGAGTCTACAATCTTAAAAAAATGAAGGTTATTCGTGTGCTGTATATGCAGCTAGCTGACGACCGATGAAGAAAGAAGAAGATGGAAGGGGAAGGTGGTAACCCTGCCATTAGGAGCAATCCTAGTGCTAGTCTCAAGCCTAGATAAAAAGGGGAGAGACGCCTACAACAAATTAAAATAAAGGTATGTTGACGTAAACTTTTCAATTAAAACTCTCGAATAATAAAACCTGAATAAAACCTTGCAATTTCACTAAAAGAAAGTTGAGGTTATCTTTGGTTAGACAGATTAGGTTAGTCGATGCCTGACTAGAATGGATGATGAGAGGAACGTTTAGGATTGGTCGGGTTAATCTAGGCTAGGTTATCGTACTTATTGTCTAAGTTATGAAGGATGAATTAGTTTAGATCGCTTTAGCAATGGGCTGGTTACGTGTTGTTCTTACGTTTTGTTACATGGTTACATAGTTGCTACGTGTTGTTACGTCGTGTGACGTTTCTGGTTACGTGATGTTCACGTGATGTTATGAGGATACGTGCTTATGTTACTTAGTGTGACGTCTTGTCATGCCGTTATGTTACGTTGTGTTACGTCTTGTTACGTGGTTACGTTTGTTGGTTACGTCTTGTTACGTGATTATTTTAGGAATGAATAGACAATGAGAAGATGTCGAACATACAAGGTGGGCATAGGTTAGGACGTATACTTCACTGTAAACCGATATACAGTTTGTCTCTCTCCGTTTCGCGCCCTAGTTTAACATATATAAAGTTTGTAAGGTTTAGAAAAAGTATATAAAAGTGTTGTAACGTTGGATGATAAAAGCTTTATAATCGAATTACTCCCTATATTACCGTATAAACCTACATTCCTCCTCCTTCAACCCCTGTTTATCCTTGTATCTCTCCCGTTTTCCATATTTCTCCCATATAAACGTATACTCTGCTCCTCGACACATGTCTAGACTAGCACCTCTCCTCATATTCCCCTACCTCTCTCATATAAGACGCATTCCCTACTTCAACCCTGTCTAGCCTAGCATCGACCCTCGTATACTCTATCATTCAAAACTCCTAGCCTAATACCTCTCCTCGGTTCGCTATCTCGCTCATATAAAACGCCATATTCTACCCTTCAAGTCCTGTTTAGTATAACATCTTTCCTTGTATTCCCTATCTCTCTCGTATAAAGCATATCCCTCCCTCCTTTAGCATCTGACTAGCCTAGCATCAGCCCTGGTATTCCCTATCTCTCCCCTATAAACGCATTTTCCTCCTTGAACTGTCGCATCTACCCTCGTTTTCCCTATCCTTTCCCATATAAATGCGAAAGTGGTCCAGCTTCTGTCTATCATACCGCCTGTCCCCGTTTTCCATATATTCCTCATATAAACGTATACCATACTCCTTAACCTCTGTCTGCACTAGCACCTCCCCTCGCATACCCTATCTCTGTCGTATAAAGCATATCTCTCCCTCCTTCAGTCCCTGCTCTACCTCAGAACTCTCCTCGTTTTCCCTATCTCACCCATATAAACGCATTTTTTCCTCCTTGAAGGTTCTCTCAACCTAGCATATACCCTCGTTTTCCTCGTCTCTTCATATAAAAAAGTCATACTCTACCCTTCAAACCCTGAATAGTCTAGTACCTCTCCACGTATCCCCTATCTCTCCTGTAAATATGTTCATATTCCCCCTGCTTCAGCATCTGTCTATCCTAGCCTCTGTTCACGTTTTCCTTATCTTTCCCATATAAATGCATATTCCATATCTCAACCCCTATCTAGTCCAACACTTCTCCTCGTATTCCACGAATCTCTCATATAAAGCACATCCTCATTCCTTCAACCTCTATCTAGCCTAGCATCGATCCTCGTAGTCCCTATCTTCTCCATATAAACGCATTTTCCTCCGTGAACCTCCGCATATACCCTCGTTTTCCCTATCCTTTCCCATATAAACGCAAAAAACTGCGCCAGGTCTGTCCTATATATCCTACTGGCATATCCAAGAGATGCTAGAAGACGGTTAAACAGCAGGCGCGGCTCGTCAATATGTGCTACAGTGCTACAGCGCAATGGTTATTTTGCTGAAAATAATTTCCCATCACCTTTTTAGCATATATTCAGTTATCATTGCTTATTTTCTTTCACGTTCATAATTTTAACCGATTCCGTATATACCGCACCATAGCATTGGTTGCTCATGTGCAAAGGTGATGCATTCCTCACATCGTGATCGGTGCCAACCAATCTACGCGCGTGACACATCGATGTGCTACTTGAAATCCCTTCTCTGACTAGTTGCATTTGCCTAGAATTGTGAACATCAACTGGAGCACAAAAGCGTGCCTGCTGCTGGCTGTAGCATAACCCCTGCCATCTATGTGGTGTTGATGCAATTACCTTTGCTGCCGTGCTTGTTACCAGCGGTAACATGTAGATATTGTATTACAGCAACGTAACTCAGAGAGATAAAGCTCTCCGGAAATGCACATGTGGCGCAGATATAATAGTTTTAATTGTTGGCACGGTAACCGTAAAATAGTCAGTTCAACTCAAAAACCCAGGTTATGTCCGCATTCTGTTGTGTGCGCCATGAATTCTTTGAGCAGCTTGATGAATTATCCTTTTTCTAGAAGGGCCCAAGAGGAAAAAGTTTAAGTGAAGCAGTTAGGGAGGCAAACTTCCACCAAACATAACGTAATCTGCAAAAGGAGGAACAAATAATTCCTGTATTAGGCGGTTTAACATTAAAATCTGCCATGCGGATGACAGAAAGAAATGCTCTTTTCTGTTTTCCATGCTTGTTCTTTGGAAACAGTGATTCTTGAAGTACTACGGGATTGACAGATCTAAGACATTAATATCCTTATTAACAATTAAAAATAAAATGTAAAGCATGTAAGCAATATTCTAGGTTTAAGTAATTTAGACAACATAAATATTGCGACTTAGTTATCTGTGCTTATCAAGAAGCGATGCTGAAGCATAATCAGCAAGTTTGAGGGGGGGGGGTACACGTATGTGTTGTCACGCACAAATGACTGTATAAAGCTTTGTGGTGCATTTAAACATGCTTTAAGATGACATAATGAGACTGACACTTCTGAAAATCCTGCGTATTCTTAGGATTAGTCGTTTGGTAAGTAACACTTACAGTCTATGAAGGAACATACTGACTCAAACCATATTTTCAAAGTGACCTCCAAATCATCAGAACGAGCTCCTGGGTGACGTTAGAAGTTTGTCATTAGGTGATTACGGAGGTAATGAAAGATGACTTTGAGGCTGTTATGACAGATGAAACAATGATGTTTCTTATCAGTTACAACTTGTACTAGTGTTTAATACGAGAAAAATGGCTTTCCGTATGGGAGATTTTGGTTTTTGTTTTCAAATCGAAGGTACAACCCGCAGAGGTAGTTTCCGAAAGCATATTAAAAGTTTTTAATGAACTATTCAGAGACAAGTCTCATAAACTCATTGCCCAAACTTACGATGGAGCCTCGGTAATGAGTAGTGCAGTTGGAGTACAAGCCAAAGTCCAATTTTAGTTTCGAAATGCGCAGTATATTCACTGCTATGCACATCAGTTGAATTTCATGATGGAATCTGCAGCTTCACAGAATAAATCTGCCAGAGCATTTTTTCTTAACCTGTCAGCTTCTCCTGCCTTTCTCTCAAGATTTAACCGCAATGACTCTACGGTGGCCAGAAGAGTTCCTGATTGTTCTGCAACTTGGTGGAATTTTAGATCCAGAACTATTAATGCAGTTTATGAAAACGAGGAAGAATTGGAGTTGGAAAACTCTGCTCATGGTGAGACTTGTCTGGAAGCAAATGGACTTCAGCGTTATTTAGATGGTAGAACATTATTTCTTGATTGAAATTCTTTCACAGAGTAATGCCTCATGTTGATATACTTTATAATCAGCTGCAATAGATATCAACTGAGGCAATTATGGTAGAAAATGCCGTGTCTTCATTCATTGTGTGTGATATTCGAGAGGCAGCGGACAGTACATTTATGTTTCCATTGGAATCAATGAGCAAACGTCAGGAGGTAGTGTGTCTGAAAATAGCAGCCAAAGAAATGTGCGATCGCATTATTGAGGAAGCTAGACGTTGTCATCTCGATGCAACAAGGCTGTTAAACTATAAATTTATTTGACGATTTTTTAAATCGGTTTCCCGAGAAATTCAAGCTGCTGTGGACACACATAAAATACTGAACAATAAAATGTTAAAGACGCAGTTTAGCGTTCTGTATGCAAAATCTGACTTTAGAAATACTGACGGGGCTTTGCAGTTATTGCAAAACATAATCTCTAACAGCTTGCAAGATTCATTTTCAAGTGACAACTTTGCTAGGAAAAAAAAACTTGAATCATAACGCCAATGACACTGCTCAACCAGAAAGATGTTTTTTGTGCTTAAAATGCAAAAAAGCGTTCTTGAGAAACACCATGTCGCAAGTTCGCCTTACGCTCTGGCAGTGTTGTCCATGCAGAAGAGCATCGCTTCTAAGACGGAA
Organism: Deroplatys truncata; assembly: GCA_030765065.1. Taxonomy (NCBI): domain Eukaryota; kingdom Metazoa; phylum Arthropoda; class Insecta; order Mantodea; family Mantidae; genus Deroplatys; species Deroplatys truncata. Next base: position 224,895,626 of record CM060975.1, read on the forward strand.
GGATTTAATACCAGAGTCATCGATAAGTTCTCGGTAGGAAGGACCACCGTATGGACTGCATATTTCACCAGTAGATAAGACTGTATGTAAAAAATATGTACACATTTTATGGTACTGTAGCACACACATTATTTTGTTCACCAGCCACCACTGGTAAGCAGTACAATCACATATTTTGTCGCTTTGCTTTGGCATATGCAGAGTAAACAAGAAAAGAGAGGGACGGCGAGATACCGAAATATCTCTTTTTCACTATATAATAATTATACATAAGTAATCTATGTGCAAGTAATTACACTAATTATAATTATACTTAAATCCAGCGAAGACTAAAAAATAAAATCAGCTAAAACAATGTTTTTCCCAAAATTTAGGGTAGACATTGTCTACCTTGTCTCCCATGACGCTACCCCACTGTCATCCAGTATCCAGTTAACGAATACAACTCCAGTCGCGTGATCGCGCAGTTGCAACTCATGGACTACGGTAGTTTTATAAAATTTTAATTCAAGTAATTCAGTGACATTTCAAGCTGAAGATTATGAGACGCCGTTTCCTGAGTAAGCGGAGGGATTTTTGGGCTACTGCTACACTCCTTACGAATCACTTTGATTGAGGAGATTTTTGAGGACAGAATTGTCAGTACTGGATTGTGTCCTCTTGTACGCCCAATCTGACTCTGTGTGTTTTTTTAATATTTTTTCATTTTACTTTAATTTTTATTTGCTGCTACAGAGCATCGCTCTAGTTATGATAGCGTATGCATTTAATTACATTAAACACTGAAGCTGGTTATCGAGACCCAGGAGAAATAATAATAATAATAATAATAATAATAATAATAATAATAATAATAATAATAATAATAATAACAACAGTAATATACGATCGAACATAGCGACGAAAATGTGCTGAATTCATATTAGGAATGGGTTTTGTAGGGAAGATAGAGAAACAAAGTTTGTTGTCCTCCAAGGATGTATGTACCTGCTTTGGCAACAACAAGCCTACCGCTACCGGAAGTTTCGCCTTTGTATCTGGCTCGGACAGGTCGTTTACAACGGTTTCACAGCTTAGGTGGGTCAGGAAGTATATGTGCCTTATCTACGATCTAAGAATATTCGTGGGAAGATTTTAAAACGCAAAATAAGCTGTAAGAAGCAGATGTGAAAGTTGTGAAGTGGGGGTAGCCAATAATAAAATCATGAAACAAAAAATGATAGCCAATCAAAAGATCGCGTAGGCATCACATGATACGTTTGAACTTAAGACGGAATGAAACTTAAGAAAGGTGGGGGAAAATTCTAGGTTTAGCGAAAGGCGTGAGAGAGAAAAAGAAACGCCGAGACATGGCGGTACAAACTAACCACGAGGACGGTCGACGAAACGAAATTAGAAGAAAATAATCAGAAAGTTTACAGTGTAAAAATGAAGTTATGAAATCTAGGCAATTCGAGGGCTAGTCGGAGAAACACATAAGTAGCGACTTCGAAAGTGATAATAACAGTGGTTTCGACGACGAAGGTGGCGGGTCGACCAGATAGGAATCTACGTAACCAAATAAAGAAATAACTCAAACTTCGCCGGCAGTGTTATTAATATCATCAAGGCAGTGTCACCACCCCTGAAAACAAAAACCTCAGCTCTACCAAAAACAAATTCCAAATCCCTGCCACCCAACCATCGAACCCGGGACTCTGAGTCCATTGAAGCAACTGCCAGTAACAACACAGATGCGTCAGAGGTCAGCGTCAACACCTACATTAAAAGATATATAAATATATAAAATAAGAAATACAAAAAGTACATAATGAGGGAAAAATGGGAAAACTACCAAGACAAATAATAATTGATATATATATTTACAATGTTTAAGTGATGCAAGATTAGTGTTTATGGAAGAAAGAAACAAAGAAATAAATATTTGATATGGAATTGAAATTAAAACATATATGGAATAATTAAATAAAGACAAATTGAGTAGTAAAAATATAATTATAAACATGTTAAGATTAAAATATCTAAAACCATGAAAACCTCAAAGCGTATGTACTACATTACACATTCTTGATACAAATAATTATACAGTGGCATTACATTGCATTAGCGACTGACCAAATAATGTGCAGGTAGAAACAAACAATAAAGATGCACTCAGAAGTTCTCTCTTGTAATTGTGATAGAATTGCTGAAATAAGTCGCATTAAGATCGGTATACTGAGCTATCATCTTTATAAGTGAAGCGTTTTGATGAATCAATGCCTTTATTTATGGTAATAAAGTAAGGAATGGAGGTGGACCTAAGAAACGAAGTGTATAAGAATAACCTGTATACAATGGGATATTGAAAAACACAATCACTGTAGGCATTGGCAGAATCACACCTCTAGAGCGTATGGATGTTCATGGGAATTTCATACGCAAGTGCTAGAAAAGGATTGTTGTTGAGAGAGATCATTTAAAACTCCTCACATAAAATAGGTTAGTGGTCAATATTATCAGCTTTCAATATAATTTTGTTTTCAGTAAAAACGCATCACTTTATACATGGAGATGCTCTCTCTGGCTTCCTCGCAGCTGCCGCTTCTGTCACTCAATGCTCGGCCGTGCTCCAACGGCCCGCAACCCGAATAACCTCCCTGTATTATGCATTTTATTCTTGTATGACATTAAAAAGTACTCATCTGCAAGTTTCTGGGAGAAAATCAGGAGTAAATACCTATGTAATACCAGAAAACATAGAGCCTAAGCATTAAACGTCGCGCTATAGTAAAGACCCTCAGAAAACACACGAAACTTGCAAATCCATAGCTCATGAACTGACACTTGTACACGCACAGCTAGGAGTGAAAATCTGTCGTCGGCTTATCGCTTATCCCAGGGATGACAGATTTATTAACAGAGTTTTAACATGCGATCAACAATGGATGTCGCTTTAGCCCACATTTCAAAGCAGTGCTCAGGTTATTGTCATACCAAATCGTTACCTGCCTGCTGGAATTAGAAATGCGTTACCTTCATTTTGTTCCAAAAAGGGATTGGCATGTTGTTTACGCTGAGCTTATGCTCAACGCTAGAATAAGTTCATGCTGTTATTTAACCTAAGGTGAATTTACTTGTAACAGAACAATACAAGAGCAAACGCTGTCCATATTCATACATCCAAGATAAGGGATTCGAATTACCACCGCAATCAACACATATCCATTTTCTTAATTTTTGAAGCAATTTACTAAAACAGTACACCATAGATTTTTTGCACAGCAAGAACTATCAAATTCCTTGAAATGGTTAACCGAAATCGTCCGAAGGCTCCATGAGTTATATCTCTTAAAGGCCCATTTTCAAAACACCAAATAAAGTTATGGTCCTGGACTACTAAACATGCTAAGTAATTAATTAAATGTATGGAGCTAGACAGTTCAAGCGGTAGTTCTTTGACTCACATGTTGAATATCCGGTTTCAAACTCCATGTACCAGTCAATTTGACAGGTTTTCCCCAACCACGTGCTAAATGCTGGATTAAATATATCACTATTGTGAAGCAAATTTTCAGCCAAACATTAAAATAAGACTACGCTTATAAAAACCACAGAGCAGCTATTTCTCGGTCCCATAAGTTCAACTTCCGGTAACTTTCAATAAAATAAATGGCAGAGGAAGACGACCACAAGCACTTTCTAAACCAGACGGTACCAGAAGGCAACTACGCAACTAATAACATCTATTTGACACACGCTAATTTACGTGTGCTATATAGGAAAAAACAATAACTTAGCCTTTTCATTTGGAAAGGTTTTAAAGTATGGAACATTTTGAAAAACCATAGGCGCAGTTATACAGTTCTCTTTATGCAATGTACTTACGCCATAAATCTAGTTTTCTATGAACTTGGAGAGTACGTTGCGTTACAATGTAACTCTTATAGGTATGTATTTGTTGTGAGACGTTGGAACCGTTCCTATTTTAGTGCGTAAAAATCCTTAGCATGGCTTCTTCGGTAATAAAGTCGGTGGTTCCGTGTCATAGATTTACGGCACGCAAAAGAACCTTAAGCATTATAAAGAGGTCCCAAAGCAAAATTACCGGTCTTTCACGTTCAATATAGAATGGGACGTTAAGGGCCGCAGCAGTTTAAGAGCGTCCATAAATAAAGCTCAATTTTTTATAATCCTATCTCAATGCTTCCATGTTCAGCAGACGCCAATCAAATGCAATTATGCTTGCGATACATGTGCGAAAGCTATGTGATCTAACAAAATATGCAAGGAAAACATTTCTGCAAGGTCTATTTTAATTAACACGGAATAGAAAGAGAAATAAGCTTTCGTATGAATAGTATGTGGAAGAGTAAACGAGATTTCTTCTGCAGTTGTGTTCTCAACTCAGAGGACCCGAGTTCAATTCCCGGCTGTGGTGAGGACTTTTTATTTAATTAAAATAATTTCTTGCCCTCCGCAGAGCCTCGAAGTGTGAATGGGAGAGTGAATGTGAGTGTGTTTTCCAATGAAAATTAGTGAAAACCATCAGTTAAAAAATTTACAGTCAACTACACTGTCGTTTGTGAAAATTGCAACACCAAGTAAGAATTTCCCGAATAACTCCAAACTTGGTAGAAGTGTAGAAGAGCAATACGTGATTAGGTTGCAGAGAGATGGGGTACACGTAGGCCGAGCAGAGTCCTCTCGGTCCGACAAGGTCAGTGTTGCGACCAGTGTATTCAGTGCAGAGCTGTCAAACAAGGCGGAAACAATAAAGTGTGTGCCTGTAAGCCTCTTCGACTTCAAAGGGAGCCATATCGGAATATTAGTGAGTTCGAACGGGGCAGAATGATCGGTCTCCGGGAAGCGAGTTTGTCATACCGTGACATTTCGGCTCGTACAGGGCATGCTGCTACGACAGTGATGCGTGTGTGGAAGCAGTGGATAGATGAAGGTCGTACGCAGCGAAGCATGGGTACTGGACCACGGTACATGACCACATGACCATCATCTTGCCCGCATGGTCATAACGGACCGTACAGCTTCATCCACAGTGTTGGCTCGACGCTGGAGCACTGCAATAGGTGTGAACTTGTCTGCATCAACGGTTCGTCGCCGTATGCTGCAGTTGGATTGGTTGTATGCATGCCATTACTTCGGCTTCCATTGTCCAGAAACCACAAGCTCCTCTGACTGCAATGGGCACGTGAACACCGTCGCTGGGGTGCTGAGTGGCAAAAAATAGTCTTTTCGGACGAGTCCCGCTTCAACGTGCCCTAAGTGGTGAGTGCAACCTGGAGGGCTGCATTGTTGAGCGGTATAGCGGATAAACACCAGTGTGATGGTTTGGGGCGCCATTGGTTACAACAACCGATCTCGCTTCCTACGAATTGAGGGCACTTTGAACAGCAACCGGTACCTAACGGTTGTTGTAGAGCCTGAGGTACTCCCCTTTCTTCAGGCATCTCCACAGGCCACATTTCTCAACAGGACAACGCCCGACCACACATTGCGAGGAATGTACAAGCCTTCTTCAAAGAGCGACGGGTACCATTTCTTCCCTGACCTGCACATTCGCCTGACATGTCGCCCATCGAACATGTCTGGGATATGGTTGATCGGCACCTGGTGCATCACGGTCCTCCAGTAACCAGTGTCACGGATTTGTGGGCTCGAATACAAACTGCGTGGAGGGAAATCCCTCAGGAATTTATTCAGAACCTTTTTGATTCAATGTTACGGCGTATAGCAGCTCTAACTGCAGCGCATGGAGGCCACACAAAATACTGAATATCTCAAAGGTCATGTATAGATTTGAAAAGTTTATCATTTGTTACATGTCATGCACCTAACCTGTGGTATTAAATTCATTGAATTCATGCGTTTTCCTTCTTGGTGTTGCAATTTTCACAAACGGCAGTGTAGTTACTTGTTTCCAAAGTCAAAGCCCGGTATCACAACAGAAGTTAACGATTACTATGCAAATGCAACAATAAAAAAGATCTGATGCGGTGCATTCACATGAATTTCTCTACCTCTATCGCTTATTGATAGCTATACAAGTTATTCTTACGAAAGTTTATTTTCTTTACTACTTTACTTTTAATCGAGACAAACCTTTCTGGAAATAGCTGTAATACACATTTTGTTATGGATACAAATGAAATGGCGATAGTCAAATGTTTAAGATCTGTACGCTATATGCTGGCTTTAAAATTCCGCAATCTTTCCATGACATCACGAGAAACAGCTGAAAATCGACAGGATTTCAAAAGAATGACAAAGAATTAAAGAATTCGAACCAGTAATATCAGATATTCCGTAAATGGTTGATGCCGCAAAAAGTTATTTGAAATAAATTGTGTTTTAAAAACATATACATTTTTTGTGTAGTACGTTTTCGTCTATCGCTTAACGTTTACCAGTTATACAATATTATAAAAAAATTCCTTACGAATGAAAAGTACTTCACAGTCTATACCCAGAAAATTCAAAATATACATGCAAGTATCTTTAGTATAAGGTACTTTAATAAAAATTCGTTAGTACAACTTTTCAGAAAATCAAATTCGAAAAATATTCCATGTAAAATCTTCGTGTCGCATCTTTGAAAGGTGCTGAACATAAATATCAAGTTGGGTATGTATCCGAAATTTGGTTATTGAGTTATGCTGTTCACAGACGTGCGCGCGCACACACACAACACAAAAGACAGACGCACGGGCATTGTTCTAAAAATGTTTTTTTTTATTCATGGCACCTCAAAACATATATTTCTGGCAAAATCTTGATATCGAATTTTTGGGTGGAAGGCAAAACCTTTTCTGCTTACTACGAGTATGTACGTGGTAGAGAAAATTATGGGAATAAAACACATGAGGTGCTTACTGTTTCTAAAAGCAGTTGCCTATTGCAGATAGTGGAAATATTGCATCCACCCAAAAGTTGGATATTGGTGTATGTTTTGAGGTCCCATGAACCAAAAAATAACATGTAGACAGCTTTGTTTTTATAAACCTTTGTGGGTTGAGGTAATCACAAAATGTGTATTTCCCATGAACAGCGCTGGCGAATATTTCGGTAGGATACAAAGTTTTCTGTGCTTACCACAGGTATGCGGCAGAAAAAGAAAGAAAGAACGACAGTCATATTAATGGAATATTGGAGGTTCGTGTCATTATTCGTTTTATCAGCTCGCAACGCACAACATTTTATTGTCTACCCATTCAGGTCACGTTGGCCAATAGTCTGATGACCACAAAGTGGTTTTAAACCACTATGAATGTCAGCAGTATTAGCGTTCTCCGTTGTTAAACATTCAGTCGCTTTGCAAAATTTTAAAAGCGATTTATCTTGGTGACAAAGGCTACTGACAAAGGGTTGAACGACATCCAGCTGTCTTGGCGAGCTTTTGGGACAGGAATGTAGCTACAAAATGTCAGCATGGTCACTCTGTAATAGTTTATTCGTAGTAACAGATCGTCAACGTTAACTACATAACAGAATATTACAAATACAACAGTTTAATAACTTACAGCTGATGTACTCGTAATAAATTACGAATCATGTTAAACCCTAACAAATGAATGACATATACTCCTTGAATTTCTCTTTAGATTTTGTATCCGAGGCTAAACTTTTAATACTGCATAGGTAAAACAACATTACAAGGTTATCTACTCGTACCTTAATTTTCAACTTATTTTAAGTGTTTATGGAGTTACAAAATAATTATAAAACTTTTCTGAAGCAGTGAACATTAATTAAATAATATATTTGTTTTATAGACAAAAGTATTACCATAATCATTTGCATTTTATTTATATGGCACTTACCGGGTGAGATGGCTCTGCGGTAACTTGTGAGGCTTGCATTCGGGAGGTTCGGGTTCGATTCCATTTGACCACCCACTCTGACCTTGGGTTTTTCGTGTTTTTTCCTGATCGGTAGGCAAATGCTACGGTAGTTTCTCATTTACCACAATTTCCTTTCCCTCATTTCCCTTTTATTCCGTTTCCTTATATTTCAGGTGCTTCTAGATTTCGTGGCATAGGGGTATGTTTGCTCCAAGGAAAGAGTATTCCCCGTGTACAGTGAAGGGCTGCTTGGCTGAACGGGTCGTTCATCGCCCTCTCTGGGCAGCTCTAATAGTGGGATGAGTGTTTGAGGCAGGAACTGTTAGGGATTTCCGCGCGTATCTGCGGTCTGTAGCTTCCTATGGTTCCGTCACTTCATCCCGTCCTCCTGTAGGATGGTAGCCGCAATAGAACTGTGTAGGTCGCAGTGCGCGAGGTGTCCCCTTTTTGTTGTGTACTCTATGCCCTATATGACACGTTTAATGTCATATAATAATTCCAATTATAACACTTCTTTTAAAAATTGTATAAAAATGTGTTTTTCTGGATAGGAGATCTGTTTAGATAGAGTCTTCGTTACACAAATCCCCTTTTCAATGAATTTTTAAAAAAAATCATGTTTTGAGAACCAGAATACGCACACAAATATAATTTTAACTCGTTTGATAGTATAGGATATTTAATGCGACATTACGTTACTTTTCAGGTTAACCTCATAATCCGTACGGTATTATGCAAAAAAACTCTAACTCTGAATAAGTATGAATCTATTTAAATTAAATTTAGTTTCAACGAAAAACATAGATAATGAGGGAAATATTTAAAACCAGCATTGCCTTTATGTACTTGTTACAGAAGCTATATGTTACTATCCAACATATCAGGTGGGCTATCGGTGCTTCTAAATTAATTTTCTCCGTGTAGACCATGCTACACAGTTTCCGAATTGAAAGTTGTAATGAGTCCTTTGTTGATTTTCTTTGAACTGGAAGCAGTCTTATTTATATTGCCTCTAAAAATATTAGATTTAAAATTTTAAATTGTGGACTCTAAGAAGTGGAGTGCCCAAGCTAAGTGAGTTGCTGTGGAAGGTTCGTGGTGTATACGTAAAAATGTGAGAAAGAAAGATATTTAACTTCCTCTTTAAACAAAAATTTGTACTAGCCGATAAACACTACGAAATTCAAATATTTTTAACATATCCGTTGAGATAGTTCTAGTTCTAGTTTGAAAAGGGGTGGGTTTTATGCCCAAGCACTGCGACCTTAAGATCTATTGCGCATCCCCCCTTTCATCAGTTAAGTAGTCTGTTGCTCTATATGAACTTAACCAAACTGCTAACTGAGGCTTTCGATAGTTCATCTATCTTTGGAAAGTGATTGCCAAAAATACTTGCTCTTTGATTCGCAAGAGCAGGGCAATCACATAGTAGATGAGTAACAGTCTCAACTCCTTCTAGACATCCACTACAGATAGGGTGTTAAACAATCCCATTCTGTATAGATTAAACTTTAGGGCACAGCGTCCTGTACTGAATCCTGTTGCCCATGCAAGTCTTCTTCTACTAAGACCGCGCAAGTATTTTGCCCGGCTGTTATCCAGGTCTGTAATAAACAACTTGGAATGTCTGCAACCCTCAATGGAGTTCCAGTAGTTCTTGTGTTCTGCTTGAGCCCAGCACTTAATAGCCTGTCTCACTGGTCTGTAGGACACTCCCAGTACAGGCTCCGGACCAAAAAATAGGATTTCACTGCCAATCTTGGCTGCTTCATCTGCTTTCTTATTGCCTGGTATACCTATGTGTCCTGGCACCCACATAAGTTGAACCTTATTGTGTTCAACCAGTGTCATTAAGGATTCCCGGCATTCTGAGACGAACTTTGATTTTATTGATGGTGATTCAAGTGCTTTAAGAGCAGCTTGACTGTCTGAGAGGATAAGAACACTTCTATTCTTATATCTCCTTTTAATGCTTTCCATGACACTGGCTAGGATTGTATAAACCTCAGCCTGGAAAACTGTAGCTAAGGTACCAAGACCATAAGAAATCTTGGTGCCATTACCGTAAAGCCCAGCCCCCGTTTCCGATTTGGTTCTAGAACATCCGTTGAGATAAATATGTACGATACTTAATTTTATTTGCAAATCAGACAAAGAACTTAGAAAATTCACCGTTCACTGCAGATTTTTAACGAACATTAACAATCTTACAGTGCCAAATTTCAGTGTCTATGTAATTACAAAAAGCATTATATACATTTTGCTGAACAAACTGATGTTCACTGTATGTTACTAATTTTCCTATAGCCACATCACTCCCTGAAGAGAGATTTGCTCTACGGATCACAACTGACACAGCCGAGGCTTAATTAATATCAAATTATAAAAAAAATTAATGAACCCATAGAGTAACATACATTTAACATAAACTTTTATATCGCTCAACTAAAAATATGTTTCATCATAATATACATATTTACAACAAATATATATTACAAAATGATTGTGATAATTAATTTATATGAATTGTTAATTATTTATAGGCGGGCTATTATTTGATTATATCATAAATATTTAAGGTAAGAAATACTGTTTCAATAGAAAAAAAAACTATTGCGTACCGCCCAAAAATTCGATATCAGGATTTCGCCGGAAATACACAGTTGGGATCCCCTGAAGCTAAACAAAGCATTTTTAGAGAAAAGCCCCGTGTATGTGTTTGTCTTCCCATCCGCGTGTCTGTCCGGTATTTGTGAACAGCTTAGCTTACAAACGACTGGGTTAAATATCAAACTCGATATTTATGTTCAGCATCTGCCACAGATGCGACACGAAGATTTTCAAGAAAATTCCCCTACCCCATTGTATTCTTTAGAAGGAAATTTTCGTTATTTTTAATTTCCTCAGAAACGGCACTAACAATTTTGATTAGAATGTCACATTGGGAAGATAGGGACTGAACATGTTGCCATCTTAGAGCAACCAGAAGGTCCGTGTTTCAAATCCGGGCTATGACATTGAATTTTTCAGTCTAGTTTAACCTTTACAATTTTTTCCTACTCACGACTTTGCAGAAAAAAATTATCATAAAATGTCACATGTTTAATATACTGACATGGGAAGTAAAATATGCATATATATACAGAGAGAGTGAGGGAGGGGAGAGAGAGAGGGAGGGGAGAGAGAGCTAACTAAAATGCAGAATTTCTTCAAATAAACTTTTCCATATTTTTTTAAATATTCCATATTGGAAATACTACATGCTAAGCATCATCTAACGGATATATTTGGATATTTGCGATTCCTTCTCCACCTCCTCCCGTTTTCTTTTCTTTCGTCGCAACAGCTTGTTATCACGAATAAGCATTTGAACACTATGTTATTTCCGCATGCATAACAAAGCATATCTTGCTTAATTTGAAATCATTGCCAAGAAAAAATATATCAAGTAAGGTAACGGTTAGAATAATTACTTTTTATATGAATACTATTAATATACAAACGGATATGTGTCAATTTGTAGTTCGTAGAGAAGGCGTCTAAATGTATATCATCGGAGTTTTGCTTATTTTTATTTATTTGTTTATTTATTTTTTGGAGGTTGCAATAAGATCAGTTGTAAACACAATGATTACTGTGAGTACTAAACACTATACCAGTAAACGGCATGTTTCATTTGTAATTTTCTTCGGTTCATGTTGATATAATTGGATAGCGGTATGTTGCTGCACCTGAGAACTTTCCTTGTGTGATTGGCAGTTGTGCGCCAATGCTATAAATTAAGATTACATCTCTTGCGAGAGAGCGAAGCCGCGTTTAGTCTTTGAAAGGGAATTTCTTTCGACCTTGCCTTTCGCGGTATTATTTTCTTTTAAGGTAAATATTTCACATTAAACTTAAATAACCTTTTTAATAAATTCAACTCAGATGATTTGAAACAATAATTCCTTCGTTTTAGTTTCTCTCATACATGTGCTTATACATTTTGTCTTTCCACGCCCGTGAACTAAACTTACTCCAGCTGCCCACACCTCAACTACCGCCCGGTGATGATACATAAAATGTGTTCATAGTTTGATGTGAGGCGAATGTCAGCTTCTAAATACTTATTGATCAGTACTTTGCCGCTTAGCTTCCGAAATGTTGCCCACTTCTTCTGGAAGATTTTTGCAATTCATTTAAAGTTTAAGAATTTGAGCAATTAACGTTATCTTTTAAATCGCCACATAAATAGAAACATCAAGTCTATTAAAACTTTCTTGAGCTTTTCCAAAATATTGAGCAAAGAGAATCGAAAAAATTAAAATTTAATTTTTTTTATTAAATCAATGCATCGTTCCACAAACAGAGAAATGAAACTACACGTTGGACAGTGTCTTAGACTTGACCAATACAGAGGGTACTACTAGTGTGCACACGTGATTTCCGCCGCTGTCGGGAGCAAGGTCTAGAGAGTTTATAGTTTTCAGTAGTTCAGTTCAGTTAATACGAGTGGAGTGGTATGTTCCGTATTTAATCGCAAAGTGAATTATACTTAATGTATGATTTCTATTGCACAACATGTGCTTGTTTACGATTCAAGTATGATAAACTAATTAAATTCATATGAGTTTATACCCCTCAGTCCCATAGCCTAACCCCTTAGGACTATAGCTCTGGGATAAACTACAGTAGGCCGTATACAATCAGACCCAAATACTCTGAAAGAATTGACACAAAATTCGGCATTACTGAATGTGAATTACAGCGAATACTGGATGAGTATCCAAACAGAATCCAAAATGCATGTACAAGGAGAGTGGCCTGCTTCAGTGCCCCCTTTAATAAACCTGGTGAGTAAAATCTTTTAGCTATGAAACTGCTGTATGGTTTTGTCAGCGTAACCCTACGATACCCGCAGATGGTAACGGGCTTAGCTGTCCCCGACAGGCAAAACACCGCAAGTCGGTTCATAGTTCATTGGGTCTCTACTGCACAGCCACCTATGTACTGCGACTTGAATACGATGCCCTCGGATGTCATACAACAGCGTGGAAAGATAAAATGTGTGCACGGTATTAGTACCAAACGTCAAAATAAAAGTAACCCAAAAGGCGGGGCAAGGTTAATGCAAAAAAAAAAAATAGATCTGAAATGTATGACAAATTCTGGGTAGGTTATGATTCTAAATGTAAGTGCGCGTTTGCAATGTTGCACCATTGCTCATTTATCAGCAGGAAGCCATTTCGTAACTACCTACTTGCAGTCGTCTTTTGTTTCATCTTCCGCCAGCACCTTACAAAACAAGACAGTTAAGTCCGCCATCTTGCTTAATATGAAGACGCATCAAGGGAAGCTGTTATGTTCATATTGTTTCAAAGAAGAGGCACGCGCAATTGAAAAGGAAGAGAACTTTAGGGGTTTCGGTTGTAAGACAAAAGCGGAACGGCACCGAAAAATCTGACACATTCCGCCTTTACAAGTTTGACAAAATACAAGCGAGACCTTTTGTTTTACACCGCGAGAAGAGGGAAGTGGTGGGGGAAACGCATTGTCAACCTTTAAAGGGAGATAAGAGATTAAGGATGGCAACATTTCCATCTTGGCGCGTCTTCGTGCACGGTTTTCTGCTAAGTGGTTCTCATCTGAAGAAATAACAAACCGTAAGATTTCTGGATTCTTTGTCTGAGAAATGCTGCTCTTTTTATATCTCAAGAATCTTAAGTACGAGACAGAAAACCTGTATAACAACACTTGCCAATTAGTTTAATACTACTAATTGGTACATTCATAACTCTGGTGGAGATGACCTTGGTTATATAATACCGCAGTATACTAGGATTTCCAGCACATATATACTGTGTATGTCACAAGCCCAGATAGGCGCACGTTTAGGTTTTATTAAAACAATAGTACAATTTGACATTTTACAACGAATTTATCAGGAAATAATAGTGTCAGTGACCAGTAATAGTTACACAATTACATAAACAGTTTTAGTGAATATATTGTTGGCTCCATGCAAGATGCATACCACTCACTCTGATTTTGCAGGTCCCCATGGCCGCGCTCGCTTAAGTATCCATCTTTGTTGTCTTGTGGCCCAGTGGATTGGGTTAGAGTCCCACTTCGGGGTAAACCAGTGCAATATCTTTTTCATTTAAACGGAATGATAATGCATCTTAATTAAACATTCATATTACATACTATGTTACCAATATTTCGGATGATACTTCTTCCGACTTCAGAGTATGTGAATGTATTTTTACAAATGACAAATGTGGGCTCAGACTTGTACGCAATGCAATGGCAACATCCTCATGGGAACATTTGTATTTCTCGATATTTTTTTTTTTGCATTCATTTTTCTACAAACCAAATTCCAATCAAGACCGATCTCTTAGCGGTGGTAGCATAGCAGCCTGTGGTGCGAGAGATCTCAGCTTCGGTCTCTGGTACCGGTAGGGGACATATTCTCCTTATGGGAGATTCGATCTGTGGTTCAGTCAGCCTCATGCCCTTGGGAGCTAACCAAATAACTACTCTGCCGGGGTGGAGCGCTTCATGTACGCTTCCAATACTGTCCTCTGCCATGGTGTTCTGTTTGGATGGAGGTAGAGAACGCAGCAGTCGCACAGTAGACCCTGACTCTCATGAGTCCTATGAGCATAGACCATCATCAAATCTAGCGCCCCAGTAGTTCCTGCTGTCTGATGATGATTAACTCAACGCCCGCTAGATGGCTCCAGGCAGAAGCAAGCGCTCGAATATGGGCTTTTAGAGAACTTTTCTCTTAGTATAAGGTTGTTTTATGCGCAAATATACACCATACAGGGTCAACAGCGTTATTACCTTTCCAAAGGAAGCCATGCCAAGATTTTTACCCCGAGAAATCATCACCTGCGACCACGGAAACTAGAGTTTATTTAGTTTTTGGTTTAAAATGATAATTACATTCAAATTAAGCTTTGCTCTTATTGGAAAATGCCAATGGTTCAAATCCCGGCTATGGCATTGAATATTTCAGTCGTCTGATTCTACCTTTCCAACCTTGTCCAACACACGGCTTGTGTGGAAGAGCAATTAATTCCATTTGCTCTTATTATTTGCTATACGAATGTGAAGGGAACTGCAACATGCTTATTCATAATAATAATAATAATAATAATAATAATAATACTATTACTACTACTACTACTACTACTACTAATAATAATAATAATAATAATAATAATAATAATAATAATGCAAAATAGCGCCAAGGACTCAACAATTGCAAAGAGTAACGTTTTAAGTTAACGAATATTACGGGCATATCATCAAATCGGCTATGTTGCAAAATTTCCTAATAATATGGTCCAAATGCAGTAGTCGCAAGGTTTGAAAATGGTTCACGAAATTCCCGTTCATGCAGCCCAAAGACAGAAAATTTCGCTCCATCGGATCCATCTGGTCAAAATCGAGAACGAATATTATATACCTAAGCCAATGCTAAGCATAAAAATTGCCTGGGTTAAAAATATAAATAAATGTACGTATGACTTTTATATGTATTCCCTTTGTGTTTGAAATAATACCGTAGCATTGTTAAAATATACTATTATCTATGTTTTAATGAAATTGTAACCGAAATGTTTTTGGTAATTTTCAATTTTGGATGAAGGATTGGTACTAAGGTAGATATATAATGGGCAACCCTAAAAAAGAAATCGCAGTTATAAAATTCATGTGTGTGTGTGTGTGTATGTGTGTGTGTATTCTACCAGACCCAATTATTATGAAACTTGGTACAACATACCTTAAGTTCCACTTAGTAGATTATAGTGAATCGAAATACTTTGCCCAGAGAAGGTGGCTTTTGATGGCCGCAAAATAAAAAAGCTATGTATTTCGGTTATTATTGAGGTTTTTTAAAATGCTATAGCCAAAGGTTTGTAAGCATAATATCTCTAGCAAGTTTTGTTATTTAAAAAGTTTGTTGGAATGAATATTTAAGGAAATAAAAATTCTTATTTACTATTATTCCAGTACGAGACAAACACTGGCCTGCCTCTGTGGTCAGGTGGTTAGCATGCTAGCTTCCAAATCTATAAGTCCCAGGCTCGTTTTGCGGCAGGTGAGTGGGGATTCTTTACCCAGGATTGTTCTCCATTCTCTCTAAAGTCTGGAAGGTATGAGTGAGAGTGTAAATGTACGTATGTGAACTTAATGAATTACAAAGGAAAGCCAAAGTAAAAACCCCAAAGATTAATACAATAGTTAAGGAGTGAAATCACTATAATGGGTAATTGTTCCGAAGGTAAAAAAGCCGCCGGTATGACCTTAGAAGTTAAAGGCGGCAAATAAATGAAACAAAAAAGTGCTTACAGTTACAAACGTATTGCAATAATAAGAGGAACAAGTTCGTATACTGTTTAAGCTATTTAACGTATATTAGTAGACCAGAAAAAGCAACTGTATTACCCGTTTTCAAATAATCACTAGGTTGCATAGTGCGGAGGATGAGGGCAATGGAGGGAGAGAGACAGAGTGGGAAAGAAAGAGAGAGTGAAACAGATAGAGAGATAGAGAAAAGGAGATAGTGATAAAGTGAGAGAAGATGGGAAGAATCTTCGTAATTAATGCAATAACGTCTGCGGGTTCTGCTAGTGGTGAATATTTTGGAAAGCAATCTAAGATTGTAAACTTTTGGAAAGACCTGTATAAACTATCCGTAGTTTTGTACTGGATTCAACAAGCGTTGAAAATATCCAAAATAATTTCTTCACGCTCTAAAATTACAGTGCCGTATATCCAAGCATCACATCAAAAATACCAACACTTTTAAGAGCGTTTTAGCCTAAACTACCTTTAAATGTGTGCCAATTTTAACAGAATTTGGAACCTGCCGACAGGTTTTATTGGTGTAGAATATCAAAACTCGTATGTGCAACGGTTCATAAGCTATTTCATGCCTATATACATCGTGGTGAGCGCCCTTAAAACGCATATACAGAATCTTTTGTTACATTCTGTACCTAGGAAAGAATTGAACATGTATCATCATGTGCTAATCTTGATTATTTCTTTGTTACGTATAAGTTTCATTATAACAATTGCTAGTGGGAAGTCTGTGCATGTCCGTCCTCGTGTGAGAAGTTACTCCACAACATTCTCACAATATCTTAGTTACATTTTACGACCCGTCCCTGAACAAGGCCAAGTTGGAAGCCAAAGTTTGCTCTGAGGGTTTTTGTCGCGAGTTCATGTTTCTGAACCCGCCTATACAACGTCTTCGTCTTCATGTATACGCTCCGTGACTTTGTACATGCAATTTAACGTCAAGCTGAACTTTTCACCGTCGTCGCCGAAAGCAGGGAGCGCTTATTCCAACATAAGGGAGATGTAAGTCTAAAATGATTAATGGAGTTTTCATTCATACGGAGATAAGGAGGAAAGAAGCAAGGGCGAGAGGGAAGAAACGAGGCAAGAGAAGGAGTAGGGGGAAGGAATAAAAACAAACAACTTCTGTATTATAATAACCCTAGCTATAACTCCTCAAGATATAAAAACAAAACTGGGATACGTTGTTTTGATTGGCTCGGTTATGGGTTATTGCTTTTCAAAATGTTCGAAACACAATTGCAATTTTAAAATAAAGTTCAACATTTTGTACTCTTATACCTACAAGAACTAGAAGTACATTTCTTTATCTTTATTATTGTTCTTCCACAGTAGTCGTGTACATGCATTAATTAGAAAAATGGGATAAACTTTGATATTGGATTATGGCCGGTATCATTATACACATGTAACACACGCATACACTGCACAACGTTTATTGATTTCAAAACATAATTATATGTAATAAAGAACAATAATATAATATTATTTCTTATATGTATTTCTTTTTTTTAGAGCTGCTTATACTTTATATTTATATAGCCAACATAGGATTTATTATTCTGGAATTTTTAGAAGAGTTTACTAAAAATATTGAAGTTGAACCACTGTTTTATTTTTATTTAATCTATTACATTAGATAAATGGGTTTAAGGTTATATATATGGTGCATTAGTTATTTTCATGAATATATGACATGTTTTGTCACTTTTGTTCCATATTACTGACTCTCAGAAGTCGCATCGCATGCATCTCACCCGTGGCATCATGGGAACGTTGGTTGCATTGTCTTTCCGCTGCCATCATTTGAAATTCCAACATAGCTGAAAACACGATTAAGGGCCCTCAGCCTCAAGGAGTAGTCGAGGGATCTGCGCGTCTAAAACTACAATGATTCACGTTGGCAGCAATTCCTTCCAAAAGTCGCCATAACCCGCCAAAAATGACTATATAAGAACGACCGCATAAAAGGGAGGGTGGGTGGGCACTATACTAGCCCCGGAGTAACATCTACTACACCAAAACGTTCCTTATTAACCAAGAATTACTGTGGATAGGAAAAAACACCGATTTCATAAGTTAAAAGCTGCTATTTTCACCATAATCCAATATCAAAGTAGTACAGAAAAACGGAATCAGACTTTAAAAATCTGATGTGTTGCATTCACATGACTTTCTCTACTCACTCGTCTACAAACTATTCTTACAAAACCTTATTCTCATATCTACTTCTTGTAGTAGAGATAAACTGGACTGGACTAGCGAACCGAAGGGACGCCTGCAACCTTTAAGGGATCTATTGTGCGTACACCCCCGGGAGGAACGGATGAAGTGAGGGAACTGCAGGATACACACGGGTTGCACAGCGAAGCCGGCACAGGTGGATAGAGACGCACAGAGTTCCTTAACATTTCCGGGCTTGACTACCCGACCACGGGAGAGCCGCTTGAAGACGCCCTTACATTAGGACTAGGTAAATATCTCCAAAGCGCAAGTCACTGTGCCATCTGCCCGACACCGGCTGAACCACAGCTCCGGAGTCAACCTGAAACATGAAAGGGAAATGCAATGAAAAGAAATGGTGGAGAAAGGAAATCTGTGGTAGAATACATCACTCCAGCATTCACCTTTGTCAACCAGGGAAAACCACGAAGAACCCACGGTCAGAGTGAGCAGAGGAATCGAACCTGGGACCTCCCGAATGCACCTCACACGTTATTGCGGGACCATCTCGCTCTGTTAAACCTTCATAACACATTAACACATATCGTTATGGGTATAAGAAGAATATAGTAGACTAAAGCAGTAATTGGATTTTTAAAAAGCGGGTCGCTATGTAATGGCTTTGACTTATTATTGAAAAGGTATACGAAGTACTTGTAAATTCAAACCACTAACAAAGAATATTTTGTAAATGGTGAATACCACAGACGCTTTCATTTGAGTAAATTGTGTGCTAAACCTTTAAAAGAAAAACTTTAATCCTAATATATTTAAAGATAAAGGTAAGTATGTTTTTCACACAGTAACAAGATCTATATATTTTATGTAGTAAGGTTTTTCCTATCTCTTACGGTTTACCAATTATACAAAAGTCATTCAGAATGAATAGGACTTCACAGACCATTCCCAGAAAACTCAAGATATAGATTTTATTTGTCATGCAAATATAGTAAACTTATGGTATTTTAATAAAACTCCTTACAAGGAAAACAAAATTAACGAAAAGTTTTCAATGTGTAGTTCAGGATGGGGAATTTTCTTGATACAATCTTCATGTGGCATCCTTGGAAAACGCTGAACTTAAATACCAACATCGATATTTAACTGTTTTTCGTTTTTTAGTTATACTGTTCACACACACACACACACACACACACACACACAAACACAAACACCTTTTTCGAAACAAAATTTAATTCAGGGAACCCCAAAATGTGTATTTATGGTAAAATGTTGGTATCAAATGTATGTATGGAATGCAATACTTTCCTACTTACTACAGGTAAACATTAGAGAACCATTGGCCCATATGTACAATTCCTCCAGTTGACGCGAACGTGCGACTACAACTACTTGCAAAAGTAACACTCTGAGGTAGAGAGCACGTTACAATACGTATGTAATGCGAGACAATGGAACGCACACTTGAAATCTTCCTACCAATCAGGTTTAATTATGTTATTAAGCTCTTGCGAAACACATGCGAAAGGCAAATACCAAGATAGCATTTTGCAACATAATGATAATAATTTTGTCTCAGGTAAACTGATATAAGAATATTATATTATTATTTATCCACGGGTTGAACTTCAGGCCCGTTCCGTCCCCATAAGAAATGCTCACTCCCCTCAATTTTGGACAGCCTATATTCCGCTTACCTTGAGGTTTATAATTAAGCGCTTTTTCAGGTAATTGATTTTCATCCATTCCTGTCTAAACGTTTTTTCCAATCTTAACGGCGACTCTATAGGTCTAGCACTCCTTTTATGCCAAGGTCTCTTCTTATCGGAATTAATTGTTCTTCCATACAAGCCGTGTGTTGGGCAAGCTTGGAAAGGTAGAATCAGACGACTGAAAAATTCAATGCCATAGCCGGGATTTGAACCACGGATCTCCCGGTCTCCACCCGGTTACTCTAACCACTGAGCTACCATGGCAACATGGGACCTAATTGACCTAATAGTGGTTGAAACTATGACTTAAAGTACTTACAACATTGTAGGTCGCCATTGGGGTATGTCATCTCAATACAACTTGGGATATCCTTGTGGTTTACCGGAAAACATGCGAATCAGTTGGAGAACTTAATGTCCTACCGGCATGTTGCCATTGTAGCTCAGTGGTTAGAGCAACCGGACAGAGACCGGGAGATCCGTGGTTCAAATCCGGCTATGGCATTGAATTTTTCAGTCGTTTGATTCTACCTTTCCATCTCTTCTTATCCTTCACTCTTTTTATGTTCAATTAGAGACACACCAACCACTGATCTTAGAAACCTCATTCTGAACGCTGCTATTCTCCTTTAATCTCTCTGTAGCTTCTAAAGTCCCAGCAGCGTACAGTAAAGTTGTCAGTACCACTTATTTATAAAATTTAAATTGTTTCCTGGCGCCGTGGCCGAGTGGTTAGACCGCTCGCCTCTCACCGAGGCGGCCCGGATTCAATCCCAGGGACCCGCGTGTGGGATTTGTGGTGGACAAAGCGGCGTCTGGGCCGGTTTTCTCCGGTTTCTCCATTCATTCCACTAACTGCTCCATCATCACCTTTCCTTTCATCCATTTCACCATCATTTCGTTTCATCTACTTCCTTCCTGATCACCCATCCTGGATATTCTGTCTGCTCCTCGACGGGCCTCTGACCCCAAGCACCCGCCTGTAAGTCCTGGGGGGTGTAAGTCCTACATATGAGGAGGTTAAACAGAGAAAGAAGAAGATGAATTATGTTTCCTTTGTTGTTGCTTTCTCTACTACGTATAGTTTTACGGCTCCCTGAATCCAAAATAGGATTTTTATTAGAAAAAGGTTCGCGTGTGTTTTGTGTCTGTCTCAAAAACTCGGATATATACCAAACTTGGTATTTAGGTTCAGTATCTTTCAAATATGCGACACAAAGATTTTCAAGAAAATCTCTGCACCCCTGACTACCTTTTGCCTGGGAAATTTTTCGAAAATTTTGATTTTCTTTAAAATGGCTCTAACTTGATTAAAATGTCATATGTTTAAGATATTTTATGGCAAATGAAATGAATATCTTAAATGTTCTGGGAATGTCCCAAAAAGTCCTCTTCATTGTGAATGGCTTTTGCATAACTGGTACACTGTAAGAGATAGATAACATTTTTGTAGACAAAAAATGTAGATCTTGTTAAAACACACAATTTATGTAAAATACATTTTTCTCGACTAAACCATTTCCGAGATATTCTTTGTTGTTTGTTTAAATGTTCCAATACTTATACTTTTTCTCAAATGGGAATTCGTTATTCTTTTCTTTATGTCCTGGACATGCAAAGAGAATGGAATGCTCCACATAGCAACCAGCTCTTAAAATATTTGACTATCGCTTAAAGCCTACCAATTCCCCTTGCATCTACAAGAAAATTGGCAATAAGATTAACATCTCGATATCTCGATTAACATGAAGCATATGGAGAATAAGCGTTGTAAAAATAGTTTGCATAAGAGTAGAGAAAGTCATGTGAGTGCAACACATAAGATTTTATTATGGCCTAGGCATCTTCTTATGGTTTCACAAACATATTGATATTTATTGAATTTTTCTTTCATGTCCATGTTTTTTTTTTTTTTTTTTTTTTACATTCCAGATATTTAAAGCTGCTCACGTGTTCAATAATTTGCGAGTCAATTACAATTTTTGATCTTTTATGTTGGGATCCGATAAACGCAATTGTTTTATGTTTGTTTTGTAAAATTTTAAGGTTATATTATTTTGTTATTTTACATTATTTATGTGCAACACTCTGTACGTTATTCTCTGAATTAACTATTACCACCTGGTAATCCGCAAACAATAAACAATTCATAGATGAACTATTATTATTATTATTATTATTACTGTGGAAGTAAATTCCTGTAAGGTGAGCAAGTGATCATTAATTAGAATAGCTATTTAGGTATTTACGCGCTTTATGTATCTATCGCTGTTGTAAATTTGCGCGTGCAAAGTTAAATTAGGTTGAGAGGGAGGCAGAAAAGGAGGGAATCATCATCTTTGTGCTTGGGAATATTCGCTACGAAACGAAGAATCACGATTTAATGCGAAAAAAACTCGGATAGTCAAGTAACAGTGGGCCTAAAGTATATTGCTGTTAGGGTTTTTCGTGAATAGTAAAATTCTTGTGGTTGCCCTTCACGTTATTTTGGAACGGTGATTTGGGACGCAGTGTGTTTTGCAACTGAAATAGTCGGAACTGCAGAAAAACAACCATTTTTCTTACAATACGTTGAACCGGAAGTGAATTTTTCATTTTGGTGAAGGGTCATAATCAGGAGGAACCATGTCCGGGTTTAGGCTGGATGAAAGATTATTACTCCATTTATAACTGTCAATACCTGTCCTTCCTGCAAGAAGCGAATTTTCTCTTTAAAAGATGCTCTGTTAAAATGCTGTACTATTTGTTTCACGAGTAGAAAATCTTTCCCTAATCTTTCCACATTACAGAAACCATACAGCAACAGGCCCTTTAGCGCGAACATTTCCGGCTATTGCCCTTTATACTCAAATTAAAAACGTCCCTCACTCATTCCTCTGTCTTTGAGTGCAAAAGCTTAACACTGACAATGGTGAATTCTGAAGAATGGGTTTGGTCTTCCTTTGTTGATCCCTTGCCTAAAAGAGGTGACGTGCTGTTTGGATTTACGACCTCCTCTTGGGCAAGGTTTTCTGATTAAGAAACAAAGGATACTAATGACTTGAATACACCCAGTATTTCTGCACAAAACATCCATCTTCTTCTGAAACAATGACGATGAGATACATAGGTTACCTCGATCTTCAGGGATTTAATTGTTTTCTGCCATTCACGAAAATGTTTACACCATCGACACTGTCTACTGTACTCTCTGTCCAGCATTTTTTATAGCTGAAGCACTTGAAGCATTTTCTACACACCTAGATGTCAAGGATTGCTGGTCCAATGAACGCGGAGGGAGTGGCAGAAGCAGGTCTCCGGCAGCTCACTGAAGTCATGAGAGCGCAGAGTGAAGGAAACGAATAAATAGGCTTGCTCAGCCATTGTTTCTCCTCCACCTGTTTTATTCTGCACGAATTTGCATAATAATCACACACTCCTCGAAGCTATTCATAAGTTATCATTCGCTGTTCGTCGAAGTGAATATTAGGGTTCAATTGGCAGATTTTTTTTTGAAAATCTTAATCACTAAATTGAGCTTTCAAGTGTATCAGTGTTAATACAACTCTAGTTAGACGGGAATCGACCAGAAACATCACACAGGCAGCGGTTCATCGCAGGAGCGTCTTAATCGGCGCGAATCGTCTGGACTTTGCACAGCTAACCGAGGTAACCAACATGAATTCTAATACTATTTTTCCTAACCAAACGTTAAGCTATCCAAAAGTAGTACAAAGTGGATCGCCCAAAGATCAAGCTGTAGTAATTGAAACCCACAATGGCATTACTATAAAAAAGTACATATTCGCTATAGGCAAAAACCACTGACTCCAGTAATATACGTTGCGTGTCACGCATAGCAAATAACAGAATCTGCGTTTTCTTTGCTACGAAAAAAAATAGCAGATGACATCAGTAACAGCCATCCATGAATCGCCATCAATGACGTATCTTTGGAGCTCCGTCCCCTGACAATAAAAACAGAAGAGTAATCTTGTCCAAGGTTTGCCCGGTTATCCCTAACCACACTATTGAGGATGCTCTAATCTCACTGACGTTCATCCCACTAGTTCAACTACTAACATTAAAGCTGGAATCGGTACCCTGGATATTCACATATACTGAGTTTCAGGAGACAATTATTTGTATCGCCATCAGACTCTGAAAAAATACCGGAGGGTTTTTACCATGAAGACACCGCTTACTGCGATATGTCTCCTCCTGTGTTCTTTGCAAGACAGAGGGCCATCTGGCAATCAGTGTAAATCAGCTGTAGAAGACTCGCCAAAACACACTTATGCTTTGACCAATGAGTCTTAAACATTTCCTCCTCTTACAGCTATTGGCAGGAACTCGGAAGAAGCCAGTCTGCTTCCTGAACTTAACACCCAACCTTCAACATCAGCTCAAATACCTCCATCTACCTTTTCAAATCCGTGCCATCTTCCAACAAATGCTCAAGAAGCCACGCCAGGTATACCATCACGTACAAAACGTCCCTTGCCTTCAACAAATAGTAATCCAATGCCTTATGCCACCAAAAGTGCAGAAACTGACTCTGAAACCTCTACCAAAGTACAAAACTCCACAGAAGACGACCTTCCTCCTGTGTGCGACCTCTGCAGATCCAACCTCACAGTTCATCATCTCGTTAGAGCCTGCCATCGCTATGTACAACACAGAGAAAGATTGACATCCCCAACACCCTACCAGACACACTAAATTCAGCACAACAAAGAACCTTAAACTTTATGAAATTGACAGTATTGTATAACAATGTGTAGCACACCTACCTAGATAACTTAATATTGTATGTACTATTACTGTTTAAAATATTGTATTTTCATTGTGATCGTGTTCCGCATTCTAAAGTAGTGACGATATGACTTTAAAGTTGAAGCGGGAATATGTAAGTTGAACTTTCTGATTTCCGTCGTCCATTTCATTAGATAAAGACAAACAGACAAACAAGTTCTTAAGCAACTGAGTTGCGCCTTCAGAAATTGTTCAGGTTGACTCATACTATTAACGTATTGAATAACAACCTTCTCCATGGAATGGAAACGTATGTATGGATCATGTCTGTGAAGTGCCATTTCACTGTTTTCTAATATAAGAAACATCATCATTAAATTGTTGTTATAGATTTCTTTCCTTTTTGTCTATGTTGCCGAAAGTTTGCAATTCAAGTGTCCAAGAGTTGACTTTCTGTGCAATAGAGCGCTATCTCTGCAGTGAACGAAATCACAATTTTAAATAAGGGTTATCTTTGATGTTGAACTGCTTTGGCAAATTATTTCCAACTCTTCATGATTGCTATGACAACAGTGATGTAGTTTAGTGAGATTCTATTTTTGGAAACTCTGGCATATACGAAATACAATTGCGATGAAGAATAGCTGAGGGTTTGTCTTTAACACGCCTGCTTCCTTAAAGGACAGATTTGGCAGAACATAAGTAATTTAGCGTATTTTGTGTGTTTGGTTTCTTAACATATTATAATATAACAAGAGTCATAATTTAAAACTTTATGTCATTTTGAGTTGATGGTGCAAAGCTTTTTAGAAGTACATCTTTCTTTGCGCTGTGAAAGTAAAGTATGTATCCGTTTAGGGACTTAGTGTTAATATTACAAAACATCGTTTTGTAGGTGAAAGGACGAAGATAAGACAGCCTTTTAAATTGCGGAAAGCCAGTGGATTAAAGAGAGCTAGCTAAATATTAGAAGGAAAGTGAAAAAAGAAAGGGGATAAACGAAAATCATACCACTTTTTTTAAGGACAACAAGGTTTCAACAATGTCCATGGTTATGCAGTAGTGTGACATTACAGAAGCTCTTATGTTGGCCATGCCTTTAGTTCAGTAATAAGTTTGGTGTCCGGAATACACAAGTGACTTCCAAAATGTGGCACGTGCTTTTAGTAAGCATAAATATTCCGAGGAGCACTTACTGTCAATTGCAATTGAAATATTTCGAAAAAAATCATAGTACAATCGCAGATGCTCTAAGGGAAATGCAAGAGTGTGCATCCTTAGATTTAACGAACGTTTTTCTTTAAATCGACTAATCTTCAGACTAGTCGTTAGACTGCGCTATATTTAAGTGTTCAGGAACTTCCTTATAGAGACCACGATGATAGAGTTTCATATGTAAACCTGGGAATTTTAATTTTTATTTTGGTTTGACAATACCTTCAACAATTAGTGCATCTGAGGACACAGTTTTTCTTGTCTGAAAAAACTGAAAACATTTTCGCGCAGTACAATGTCACAGTGTCGGCTTTCTTCATTAGCAGCATTTTAATACGCCCGGAGTTGTCTAAAGTTCCAAACTCATCCACAGCCAGCCTTTTTACGAGGAGTTATTGATAAATATGCCAGCCTGAAGAACAGGAGCATTCATTTAACTTACGAGAAATAGGATGAGTTTAGATAATTTTATTAAGTATTGTAGTATTTGATATTCATTTGAAGAAGAAATAGCAGTATCACTAGTAATAGAGGTAAATGTTGTTATGAATATTAAAACAAAATATAAGAATTTTTTGTGCAATATGCCCTCACTTCACCTCTTTTTTTTTATCAACGGCCACCACAGGTATGCATATACGTTAGTGTGTGTGTGTGTGTGTGTGTGTGTGTGTGTGTGTGTTGGTGTTGGTGTCTGTACCCTAAGACAAAAAACATAATTCTCACCGACTCTCGAAGCGTATTTTTGTCTAAGTCCAAATCATTTCCGCGGTCGGTTAGCAATGGTGTCTCGGCCTTTAACTTCGTTCTATTGTAATTTTTCATATTGAGTCCCAGCTATTGAATATGCGCTAACAGCCGAGCGGTTATAAGCAGGTACGTAGCGAGGCGGCCTACCGAGGTTCCAATTCTGAGCAATTCAATCATTCCATCGGGATGTCTAGTCCTTACAGACGGAAACATGATGTTTTCGAGGATGTCTTCATACTGCTGGCTATAGTTTAATGTGTCATCAAGCTGCCACAACACACATCCAACCCCAACACGACACAGATACACGACTTTGGCAATCCGTTTATGCCATGTATTTTGCATCGTAACATTTTCCTCTGGGGCGGTAGACAATTGCCTTTCCCCATTTGTAGATGAAAAATGGCACTTTGTCTGTGAATATAACCGTATTCCAGTTATAGTTGACATTTTATTCTGCAAGGAGACATAATCTGTGATCGTTAGTAAGACCATGCTTCTTAGCTGCCAATCGAGCAAAGAGCCCTTCTACAGTCAAATTACACAAGGCTGTACAGTTCGACCGAGGGAAATTAGAATTATTTCTAATTATAGATACATGCTGGAAGGAATTGCTGTCTGCCTCTTCTAGAAGTGCAATGTCCTTCTGGGGAGTGTCGAACCAGGTCGACAACGAAAACTCTCTTCCCTGGAAAACCGCTCCCACCTCGTAGCCGTAGATATAGGCACTTGAAATGTTCTTGCAGCCTGCGACACAGAATATCCAGTAACGTTCACTAACGTAAGAGGACATCCCCTTGTAGCTTCGTCTTTATATGTGCACTCAGCCATACAAAAGTATGTTGCTAACATATCTTGCAGAACTCCAAGGCTATAGATGCCCGCGTAAGATCACACCAGCGCCATTCATAACTGAAGAATGAGACCGAGAGTTTGCACATCCAATATTAAGTTAAATATTTGGTTTAGTTTTTCGCTTTAGAATTCTTACTAATATGGTACTCATTTTGAAAATGAAAAGATAATTTGTTTGTGTTTTATGCATTAATATCTTAAAATTAATACTGTATGGAAAACACACGGCATTCTCATATGTTTAACAAATTCAAATAATAAAAAAAGCATACGCCATGGATTCGAACCTAGGTTGCTCCAATTACGAGACACATGCATTTCACCGCTCGTATGCATACAACCTAACTGAAAGGCATCTTCCCACTTATCGCATAGCTTTGAAAGGAACACATTGTGTACTGTGAACGCAGCGTCAACGAATGCTTCCGACGGTCTCCGAATCGAACTCCATCTCTGGCTGTTGCTCATTTATTTTGTCTTAGGATGTATTTATGATGTATGGGTGGATGGACGGACCGACACGGACGGACGAACGCACGAATGTATGAAATGTAATGTGATGTATGTATTTTTATTTTTTCACTCAAGAATTCTGAACCGAGTGTTATGAAACTTGGTATTTAACATTATCTTTGTCCTCACTTGGAAAACAGACTAACCAAAAAGTATAAATCTTAATCAATAATCAATAAAGGTAGGGCAAGGGATAAAATTACTTGTTCTGGTAAAAATACATGGAAACAGACATATAAAATTATTGCATAAAATAAAAACTTGATACCATAAAACAAGCAGAAGTTAAAGGTTTAACGCTGATAAGTTTCCTATAAAACAAATATCTTGAACAATTTTTTACATGTTAATTACGCTTTGACCAAAGACCCCATCTATAGATTTTAATGGGGCGCAGAATCAAAAACTCGAAATGTCTCGCTTATAATAGTTTTTAAATAATGCTGCATATTAAAATTTGTTAAGCATAGTTTATAACAAGTTTTGTTGTTTACAAAACTTCGATAGAAGAACATTTAGAAAGGTATGAAACTTTTTCGTTAATATTATTCATGTACGTAAAGCGGTTACCACAAGAAACAGTATAGTTCCGATAGCATTGCAAGCATAAGGAAGAGATACAGGTTTGTGCGCTGTTAAACCGTTTGCGTTTTAATTGTTGTTAGCATCCAGAAAAGGCAATTTTATTACTACTTTTCAAAACATCACATGGCATATAAATTATATAGAATGAAGAGGGAAGATGACAGTGGAGGGGAGAGAGTAAGAGATTAGAGGTAGCTAAAAGGAGAGAGAGGGAGAAAGAGAGGAAATAGAGAGAGGGAAAGAAGTGTAATGAAGAAGAGACGGATGTGTAGGGATAGTGAGCGGGAGAAACAGCAAACAAGTGAGTGAGTGTGTGAGAGAGACAGAGAGAATCTCGACATTTAACGCAATATTACCAGCAAAGCTGTGGGTTCTGTTTAATAAATAAATCTCACCTCCCTGCTCCAATTATTTTTGAGAAGCCGAAAATGTTAATATATTTTTATGATATCAAACAACAAGGAATATTATGAATTTCAAACTTCAGTAACAGGTAACTGCAATATTGGCATTATTCATTTTTTTTTATCACACGCTCTATGTTCATGCTTCCATTTTTCATTGCATATCTATTACATGATACATTTCCGGATCCTTAAATCATGTTTGCCATCGTTCGAAAAGAACTTGCGAGACAGGTACAGAAACGATTTAAAAACTGGGTCAAACTTTACGAAAACGTTAACGGATCTAATGACATTATTCTTGTTTTTACGACCATGGTTGTTAGCGTTTGACTAGGAGCTTATGTACCTGAGCTTAACATAAAGGCTGAGAGGGCGGAGTGATACATTACTGCACTATCACACCGAATACGGTACGACCACTAATGGACGCCCTCTTTCCACTGCTTGCAGAGCAGGCAATTATCACGCTGCGTGTGCCGGCCAACAACAAACACTTCAAACATTGCTCTGATGCGTGTGTGGCCCAACAAAAACAGGAAAGGTGCCTTAAGCGCATTGTCAGCAACGTTAAAGGTACACCTAGTCATTTATGTCATGTTTGCTCAACCACATGCGATATTTCAATGCGTTAAACTCAGCCACGAAATCATTAAATTGATCTCTGTTTCGGATTTTGTTTCCAAGAACTGATTTAATTAAGTCCTGCATCGTAGCGAAATGATTTGGAGCATAATACTTGACTCTGCATTTGGATCAGGCTTACACATGGCGTTGCGGACTTTTCAACTCACGTGTTCTTTGTCTCCTTGCCCAAGAGTGAGCCATAAATCTGACTGACACCGACTTAAAATAACCAAGAAGCCAACAAAGGAAAACAAAACTACTTCATAGTTTTTAGCTTTTGCTAACAATTGTTATTAAGGGACTCTAAAACAGAGGAAGAGAGAGAAGGAGGAACCGTTTTACGGTAAAATTGACAACAATCCAAAGATTCTTGTTACTGTGGTTAGTGGAGTGAGGTTAGGTTAAGGGAAGGCTTTCCTTTCCTAAAATGAACAGTACCCACTCAGCACTGTGAGGAATATAAGGAACTAATAGGAAGCAATTTATAGATCCAGTAAACATACATTCCGTCTGGGGGAACTTGATGCTGACCACATAATTTCCCCGTATCGGCTGTGATCGCCCCCTCCATCGTACAGTCATGATACTGGCAGTAGGGTTTAGTCAACTAAGGCCTGTCAAGGCTGCTGAGGCTACACAAAATAGAAACAGACAAAATGAAAATTACTATTACGGCTTCTTCATTATGGAGACGATGTGGCTATTGGTAACCTAAGAATTTGTATGCTTAAGCACTTCTGTAAAATGTTTTGTTGCATCCTTCGCAGCTCGTTCCAATCTACTGTGGAGAAAGGTAACGGCGCGCAAAGGATCGTGGAGAGTTAGGTCGTATCACTAAAAGCCTACTCCAGCTGCAGTTGTGAATTATTATTATTATTATTATTATTATTATTATTATTATTATTATTATTATTATTATTATTATTATTATTATTAACTTTGAAACAGTAAATGCATTTACAAAAGTTTAAACAAAATAAAACTTTAAGTAACTCCATGAATCATTATTTAACATATAAATAAAAAAATATTCACAGTGAACTTGTTTTTATGAGTCTTAATTTTATACAAAATATTCTTGAAAAATTATTTTAAGTGGCAAAAAATGGTTAAAATTTTGAAACTTTAACTGTGCATTTTCCGTTGCGGCTGATGGGATTCGTTAACATTTAGTTCTTTATATGGCTATATACTCATCCAAATTATTTGTTATGTTTTAGCTGCTTCAGATTTTTGACAAAATGTAATCACAGTCTCAAAAATACAAATTGGAGAAAATTTAATCCAAATTTAGAAATTTAAGCCTATGCAATTTCCTCAGCATCTTCAGATCTCCATTTTTGAATTTGCACCATTAGCCCATTTAACGTGCATTATAGCAGCATTTACTTTGAATATGTTATGAAAATCTTAAATGTTACGCGCTACGAACTCGATGACTTAAAAGCGCTAGAAATTCTTAATATATTATATAGAAGTGTACATACATAAGCTTGATGCGAAGGAAGAATCTGCACATACATAGCGCTTCTCATTGATGCTATAACTTTCCCAAGAAAGCTCCTGCGAGACTCCCTGGTGTATGGTGTATGATGTTTGCAAGCACTAGATTCTGGCAACCAATTTCTGTATCATACCCTTTGGGATTTCACACAAGTGCCATGACATGTAGACGACGCAGCGAGTCCTGTGGGACTGCTAGCAATAATATATGTCGTCATAGAACAAGCTCATACATTCTTTGCATCTGACAGCAGCTGTTGTAATGCCTAAAGACAATCCAGAGTCAAATACAAAAGCAAATATTTGAAACAAAATGAAATGCATATAGGGAAGAGATTTACAATAATGGGGCAGTTAAGAGATTGCGTTTATAAACTTATGCTACCGTAAAATAAAACTATTGAAAACTAATACTTGTATTAAATATTAAGTGGCATTTGGACTGCATACTCTTACAACAGAGCGTTACATTAAGGAAGCTATAAGTACCAGGAAAATTTGAAAGCAAATCACTTTATAGGACAGGATCTAAAGTAAAACAACAGGAAGGAATAATAGTTATTTATTATACGTGTTGCTATACACTATTCTTTTGACAGCCCTGAATATTAAGTTATAAAAGTATCCAGCTAAAACGAGTGTGAAAACAGCAATATACGTTTGAACATGCGCAATGGAGAGCTATAGTCTGTTGTTGCTTGGCCTTAGTTGTTGTTTGACCTTCAACCACCATTTATGGCAACATGATTACTTACACAATCATAACATTCTATAGTAGAAGATGAGGCAATATTTTATATCATAACATGCTGTGAATGCCAAAGTGATTGTAGTGTAAATTAATATTATTGTATGTACAGGATTTTAGATGTTTGTTAGCCATAAGTATTGTTAGGAAATAAGTTTACATGGCCTGACTGAAACTGACAATAGAAGTGGGTAACAATAAACTGACGGGGTGATTCGTTTATCACTAAGAAGAGATAAACAAATGACGTCAGGGTAGCGTGCCTTTTTTAGAGATGGAGGTAATATCTTACCTGCAGTATATATGTTAGTAGTAGTGATTGGCTGACCAAAACAGACGCTAAAGTGGGCGCGATTTGGTAACCAATAGCAGCTCTATTATAATGTTTAGGCAATTCGAGGTGAAGGAGTATATATTCTCGAGCCATAAGCAAGTTTCGTACAGTTCGGAAGAATCTCTCATGAGGTGTACGACACACAGTTCTGAAGAATCTCTCACGAGGTGCACGTCGCAGAGTTAGTTACAAAAATGTAAAGTACGCAAATTAATTGGTGCGCGGCAACTATAACGACTGTAGCTACATTCAGAAATATCACAGTTTCAGTCAGGCGTGCATAAAGATTAAACATGTGAACTATTAATTAAGTGTGACGGCAATAAAAGTCTAGATTCAATTTTTTTATCAGTGTTATCTTTTAGCAACAACTCCTTTCCGTTTACACGCCCTGCTTAGAGATACTTGCTCGACTGAGTTATAATAGCTAGCCGGAGGACACTGAACCCAAATTTAAAATAATAAAACAAGAGGCGCCCAGTAAATAAGATAACACGAGCCACGAGAACTGCGACAAAGACTGTGGCAAAAATAAATCAACACAATAGCTGTAAGAATAATTATTGATTTAACAGTATACTTAATGTTATTATTCCTTTGATATAATTGTGATTTGATTTGCAATTGTTACACTTTATAACATTAATTCCTTGTGCAGAGGAAGCAGTATTGGTACTGATAACACCCTTGATTACATTGCTTGGACTGAAAATTGTTGAATTCATTGTAAGAAGCTGTGGAGCAATTTTCCTTTTCTTTTCTAATTAAATTTCAATGTAGCCCTAAGGAAGCGTAGACTATTTCAACTAATCCGCCAGATACAAGGGTGGAAACAACGGAATGTTATAAAAATTGAAGTAGGTTTATTTTAGGAGGAGTAGTTGTATTGTATTTCTACTGTTGGGGAGCCGAACTTGAAGTAGTTGCAAGCGCACGTATGGTAAAATGTTTCCGGTAGCCTTCGCCCCAATTTTAAAAATATTAACTTTGTATTTTGACTGTTTCTTTAAATATTATATATTTATTTTTGCCTCGGCTGCGTCAGTATTAATTTGTAGAGACATGAATATCTTAATAAGGCGTGGTGCGGCTGAAGAATTTAGGCTTAGACAGATTATAATTTTTACTTCACTATATTTATTAATTCTTAACACGATTTAAATAACACTTCACTGATATAGAGAGCTGTGAGATTATTTATTAATTACTTGCACTTTATACTCGTAAACTATTTTTGTCTCATACTGAATACGCGTCACGCTGTCTGCTAGCAACTGAATTCTGAATTTGTACAATTTGCTCTATTCCAGTTTCTGATTGGCTATTCCTACTCCAATAGTATACTTTTATTTTAAGCTATTTTCTGGTTATTGATTGGGTATTTTATAAACTGTCTAAAAATTACATTATGCTGCTCCAATTACCAGTAGTATTATTAAACTTTCTAATTCATTTTTACTCAAGGTTACCTCATTGTTAGCAAACTTTTAACCTATTATTCTCACAGCTCCTACATTATTAAATTACGTAATACATTCACATAACATTATTGAACATGTACGTAATAATATAAACATTAACAAAATGACTGTTACATACAGTTTTTTATATTATATTATACACATATTGCTTTAAGGCGGGCTGTTATTGAATTTATATATTATATAATTTGACTGAAATCATTTAAAAATATTCATTCATTCATTATCTGTTTACCCGCCTCTTATGTAGGACTTACACCCCCCAGGACTTACAAGCGGGTGTCTGGGGTCAGAGGCCCGTCGAGGAGCAGACACTCATGGATCAGACAGAGCATCCAGGATGGGTGATCAGCCCGATGCCTGGTATGGGATGAAGGAAGTAGATGAAACGAAATGTTGGTGAAATGGATGAAAGGAAAGGTGATGATGGAGCAGTTGGTGGAATGAATGGCGGGGGAAACCGGAGAACCCGGAGAAAACCCGCCCACACGCCGCTTCGTCCACCACAAATCCCACATGCAGGTCCCTGGGATTGAACCCGGGCCGCCTAGGTGGGAGGCGAGCGGTCTAACCACTCGGCCACGGCGCCGCCACCATTTAAAAAATACTGCCTCAAAATTCTATTCCACAAGTGCTATAATCATGTTAAAAGCTCTATTTTTAGTCCCAGCTGTCTAAATATATACATGTACTACTTCTCATGAGTTCAGCTCTAATAAAATGTTACATTTATTTGAGCTTTTTTTTTTGTTGTTTCAGCACAAATTACAAACTCTCTTCTTCATTTCTGTCATAACTATATTGAGTGAATCATTCTTGTGTTATGATACCCTTTAAACTATACTGTCGCAAACCTACATCATCCACATGCCAATTTGAAGAGGAAAACCAAACAGTTGTGCGTCTTCTAACTCGGTGTGAGAAGAGAATAGGCCTGAACAGAATCAGGCCTGAATATCTTCGTTCAACCAAGTGTTCACCTGTGCAAAGTGGTTACAAATAGAAAGACAATCGCGTTTTGTCATGAAATGTATCAGACTTTGACTCACCGGCAGTAACACTAAGTTTTGTATGTACAAATATACAACGTTTGAAACAACTATATTAAATATCCCGCGATATAGCCTTAGGGTGAAACGCGGGTTGTACATTTTTCCTCGTGGATATCGATGAGTACGTTAAAAGGTGTATCAACATTTATTTGTCTATCTGCCATAGATCTGAAGAAAAAAAAATGATATGTGAGATGTTTGTTTTGCCTTTCAGGTGGGTAGGGAAATCACTTTTGACGGTTAAGCTCAGCACCGCTGTAGAGTGGAATGCGCGCTGTTTCCGATATCGCTGCGAAGTTGTTGCTGCATTACGTGAACGAAATTAACTTTTGCTAGTGGTGATTAATTCCCCAAATAGTATTTTCATTGAAATTTGTGATTCTAATTAACTAAAATAAATTAGTATTAATTTAAAATTTAGTATTAAGTAAAACAAATAAAAAGGTAGTTTTTATTTAAAAATTTAATGAAATGAAATTAAAAAGTAAATTATTTTATTTAAACATTTAGTAAGCGGGAGTAACAAGTGAATTACCTTATTTTTACTTTCTTTATCACTTACCTATAATAGGTAAGAGGAAGTATTGTATTCCACCCTAAAATTAGATTTCGATTTTTCACTGGAAATACATGTTTTGAGGCCCCGTGAATAAAAGAAAATTTTTAGAAAAACGCCCATTTGTGTGTGTGTGTGTGTACGCGCTCGCCTGTGTGTCTTTGAACAGCATAACCTCAAAACGAAGTGCCCGATAAATGCCAAACTTGGTATTTAGATTAAACGTCTTCCAAAGATGCTTTTCAAGATTTTCAGGAAAGTTGCCACCACAAACTAACTTTTATATGGAAGATGTTGAAATTTTGGATTTTGAGATGTTGGGCATCGTTATTGTTTATGGCAATGTCAGCCAATTGAATGCTCTATGACGTCAGCGAACAAATCTCTTCTTGATTTCCCCTCTGCGCTAGGATCCTGGCGAGAAGTGTTAGGCAGGTGAAGCAAATGGAAAGCCGAAGTTACTGTTAGCGAATTAGCGGTAAGAGAGGAACATATGTTGTACCAAAGCGAATAGTGTTGCATATCGTGGACAAAAAGAATGAGTAATGTCTTGAACGCCAGATTTTTCTACAACTCCTACAGGCACAGCGCCTTGTTTACATCATACGCAATACAGTTGTGTAGCAGCTGCCGGAAGTTCTACGGCATTACTAAACATGTCGTATGACAAATACTCGCATGTAGCAAATACTTCTGTTAATAATGTTTAATCAACACATAGAGGTTACTTATTTTCGGTAAACTGCATTTGGTAAAGTTAACAAGAATAGTTATTATAATGCTTAAGGGTTTATTCTACCTAGCTAATATGCTGCACACGAAACCACATGATGCGCAGAAGGATGTGTAAACGCATCAGGCCCCAATGGGTTCTCTTTCAGTGAATCACACCGCGTTTGACAATGGCAGAACGCGACACAAAGACACAGGCATAAGGAAGACTCTCCCTGCACTAGTTTGTCATATCCGTAATACGGTAAATCCGTAATTAAACAGATAGGTACTGTGGCGATTTACCAGCCCGAGTGAACTCGGGCGACCTGTTCTTGCTCCTGCTCCTGGCGCCTTGCACTAGTCAAACAGCAGGCTTTTCTGCTCGTGAAGTTGCAGTTCGTATTGGACTCTCTCAACTACAACGCAGAGATGAGTGAGATTATCCACAGAAGGGATTGAACGCCGTCCTCTTGGTTCATGAAGAAGACATGTCTATTCCTGAAATGGATGTAGCTCTAATTGCAGTAGCAGATAGGAACACTTTGCAAACGAAATGAAGGCACATTCTTAATTCCCTGGATCAACTCGAACAGCTCTGCGGTGTGAAAACGACCTCAAGGACTTGTAGCGGGATATCGTCGTTGGGCGACATTTGTAGCGGGAAATCGTCGTTGGGCGACATTTGTAGCGGGAAATTGTCGTCCCAGGGTTGTTGTGGTCTTCGCAGTGTTCTTTCTCGGCTATTGATGCTCGTCGGTTGTTGCGTATTCCATTCCTAACTATATCTAATTATTAATTCTCAGGTTATAGTGGGTGAGGCAAGTTTAAGAAATACACTGCAATTTTCCTTTAATAAATGAAGTTTATTCACAATTGAAATAATTAAGAGCGGCTAGCTTTTCTCATTATTTTAATCCCACCACTTTAAATTAGTCAGGAGCCTAGCTATCTGCACACGCTTTCCCACCCATGTGCATCTGTAGCACCTCGAGTCGACGTGAATTCTTGAAGATCAGTGATAGAGAGTGGGCCTTGTCTGACCTTATATACGGGAGCCTAGTAACGCTCACCTCTGCGTTTACAAATGTTACGACGTTCCCTATTGGTTCTCAAACCACGTTACCTTAGCATGTATGAGAATGTGGCTTCAGATCCGTGCGCTTAAGCGTCAGTTCCATATCTCCCTCTCTTTCTTTTCTCTATTTGTCTCTTTCTATTTCTCTGTACCGTTACCGGTTCTCTGCCTGTTGGCTTGCTGAAAGTTACGCTCTATTTAGGATTATGCTTTCTTGGAATTCTGCTAGCTCGCCCGTTTCTTAAATCAGCTCTGTACAAATGTTAGATGTTGAATATTTTAACAAGTTAGTAAATTAAATTATTACTGTACAATTCTTATATGTATGATTCCCCTTTCGTATGTGCAATTCCTATATGCATAATGTATCCCCTTTCAGACTCCTTGTTTGAAGGGAAGTTAAAAAAGAGCATTTGACAGACAATCACAGATTGTTTCGCCTCGCGTTTGCAGAGGAAAATGCCAACTGCGACTGGAATAACATGGTATTCTCAGACGAGGTGACATTTTCTTCCACACGTAAGGAAAAGGTAATTTGTCTACCGTCTTCCGATGCAAAATACGTTGTTTCACAATTTCATCTTGGTCGCGTATCTGTATTGTGTTGGGGCTGAATATGAAGGAGCAGTCTA
This sequence comes from Deroplatys truncata, assembly GCA_030765065.1. Taxonomy (NCBI): domain Eukaryota; kingdom Metazoa; phylum Arthropoda; class Insecta; order Mantodea; family Mantidae; genus Deroplatys; species Deroplatys truncata. The sequence goes on from CM060975.1 coordinate 224,933,499, forward strand.
GGGTGTTGTGACAGCTTGCCGATACACTGGATAGTGCGCAATACACGGCAGTGCTTGATAATATTTTAATTTTCTCTGTGAGGATGTGATATCTTGATGGAATTATTGAATTCGTACAGGATAATCATTCATAAGTCGAAAGTTTCAAATTTGTTCTCAGAGAGGCAGGATATCAGAATGATAGACCAGATTTCAACCCTATTGAAAATGTGTGGGCTGAGTTGAATAGGGAAGTGCGCTCAAATTTCCCTGTAGATGCGATGACAAAAGATGGCTTCCAGGCACAAATTCAAGAAACCTGGAATGTTATAGCTAACGTCCATGTTACTGCAGAGATTTAATTTCATCTATGCTCCAAAAATTGAGGGCGGTTATACGTACTGAGGGTTCATATGTGAGGGTATTAATGTTGGTAGTTGGAAGATGTTTCATTTTTATCTACCGCACGTATAAAAGACAATTTGTCGCGGTCACTTCGTGTTATCTTTTACTGAGCGCCTGTTATTGTATTTAATTTTGGGTTCACTGTCCTCCGGCTAGCTATGATCTCTCGACCAATCACTTATCTTATACAGGTTGTAAACGGAAAGGAGTTTTTATCCAAAGATAACACTGATGAAAGAATTTGTTTTACACTTTTTATTGTCTTAATACATTATCCACTTTCACCTATTAATCGTGACACTCGCCAAACTGAAACTGTTATAATAACTTATTTACTGCACATTATTAATTCGCGTACTTCAACTTTTTGTGTAATTAACTTTACGACACTTGAGATTTTTCATAACTTTGCTACACGTAGCCTGCGAATCGATAAACTATGATATGTATTCACCATGACTGTTTCTGTTGAACTCAGCGACGTGTAATGCACAAATGTTTCCGATGGACTGGAGGAATCTGACTCTGACTTAGCCCTTTTTATACTCCTACACCCCGATATGCCTAAAGATTATAACCGAGCTGCTATTGGTTAATAAAACGCGCCAACATTAGCGTCTATTTTTATATCCAATGAAAATTACGAAAACATATGCTCTGGCGAAAAATGTTCCAGCAAATTCTAAGAAAAACGAGCCACTCTGACGTCATTTGCTCGTCTCTAATAATGATAAACAGCTCACCCCCTCGCACGCTATTATTGTCAGTTTCAGTAAGGCCGTATAAACCCACTTCTCGACAATGCTTATAATCAACTGAGTGTATCACAAATTACTTAATGTAAATAATGATTGTAATATGAATATGCATTTTTATGTGACATTGATTTGAGATATTTGTTTATTGTAATTATTGTTGAGAAGTAAGTTTTTAATGCCTTACTGAAACTGACAATAATAGCGTGCAATAATGCAGCGAGGGGGGGTGAGCTGTTTATCATTATTGGAAACGAGGAAGTTGCGTAATGTTGGCGCGTTTTTCCGTTGAGAATCTTCTGGAACGTTTCCCTAGAGCATATGTATTCATAATTTTCATTGGATATAAAAATAGACGTTTTATTAGCCAATTGCAGTTCAGTTATAATCTTTAGGCATATCGGTGTGTATGGGTATAAAAGCAGTAGGTTGGAGGTAAATTCAGTCCAGTTCGTCAAAATTCTTTGTATACTACACGTCGCATTCCCGTCAGTTCGTCGAAAATATTTTGATGATACACGTCGCCTTCAGTCCAGCAGAAATATTACACGTCGGCTATAGATTCACAAGTTACGCGTAGCAGAATTATGAAAAATCTAAAGTGTTGTAAAGTTAATTATACAAAAGGTTGAAGTACGTGGAATAAAAGTGATCAGTAAGAAGTTATTATAACAGTTTCAGTTTGGCGAGTGTTAAGATCAATGTGTAAATGTGATAACGTGTTCGACAATAAAAGTGTAAAACAAATTTCTTCATCAGTGTTATCTTTGGATAAAAGATTCCTTTCCGTTTACACACCCTGATCAAGAGATATGTTCGACCGAGAAATAATAGCTAGCCGGAGGACAGTAAACCAAAATTAATTAAGATAACAATAGCGTTCTTTCAAACGAACACTAACACTGCTGCAAATTGCTAACACCAGATGGAGCTACAAACCGAACAAATGAATGACGTCACAAGATGGCTTCAACGCGTGAAGCAAACACAAATATACAAATACATTAATAACATAAACATCACAAGTAATAACATTATAAGTAATACCGTTACAAATTGGCTACAACAACGTGGGGCTACAATAATGTTAAATAAATACAACGTAAATACTACCGTAACAAATTGGCGTCCAACGTGGGGCTACAATAATGTTAAATAAATACAACGTAAATACTACCGTAACAAATTGGCACCCAGAACGTGGGGCAGTGAGACCAGGAAAGGAGTGAAATAACCAGGAAGAAGTGAGATGACCAGGAAGGGGCGAATGGAGAAGTGAACTGAACTACAAGACGCAGATTCCAGAAACAACAAAAGGGACGACAGACTACGCGGATGATTGGACATCGTAATTCCGAGATTAAAAGGCAACAGGGGAATTCAAATACGGAACACCAAAACGACGTAGATTCATCGTAATACAACGCAGAAGCGACATATAATCTAGGAGAGAGGGGCAGAAAGCTGGACATCAAAGCAACATCAGCAGATACCATCAGAAAGTTTAGAAACGTGTGATTTTTATTCCAAAAAAAAAGGTGTAAAAATTTAAATACACCTTAGGAGCGGTAGGATAAAGAAAACAATGGCTACTAATAATACAGAAGAAATAATGATGGAAGGGGATAGTGTAACGGTTAGCTGTAATTCAATACAGGTTACAGAAAATAGCTCAAACAATGTATTTGAGGGAGGAAATGTTAGTGCTGAAAGTGAGAATAGAACAGCAGGAAATGTAAATTTTGATGTTAGCATGATGATGGAAATGCTGAGAAATATGAATGAGAATATGGAAAAGAATAATAGGGAATTGAGGGAAGATATGGAAAAGAATATAGAGAAATTAAGGGAAGATATTGATAGGAGTTTAGATCAGAATAAGAAAGAATTGAGGGAAGATATTGATAGGAGTTTAGATCAGAATAAGAAAGAATTGAGGGAAGATATTGGTAAGAGTATTACAGATCAATTAAGGGAAGAAATTTGTAAGAATAATGAGAAATTAGAAAAGAAAATAGATCAAAACAGGGAAGATATGCAAAAGAGTCATAGGGAATTAAGGGAAGATATTGGTAAAAGCTTAGAACAAAACAGGGAAGAAATTGAAAAGAAATTCATGGAGCTAGATAGTAGTATGATGAGAATGAGAAATGAAAATCAGGAAATGATAGCAAATGAAATAGGTGAAGTTTCAAAGAAAATGCTAGACATGAGCAGGGAAATAGGTAACAAAAAAAGTGAGGTTAATACTAAAAGTGAACATGTTGATGTAGAATTACAGAGTTAGGTAGTAGAATGAGTAACATTTCTAGTGAGATAAGAGAGATGAAAGAGGTTATGAATGTAGATGTGAATCAGGCGCAAGTTAATTTCAGAGGGGAGATATCAGAAATACAGAATGAGTCAGTAATGCAAAGAAATAAATTGTACGAAGAAGTTAAAGTTTTGCCTGTAAATAATCAAAAGCTAACTTCTGAAATTAATAAGTACCAAGCTGTTAAGAATGAAAACTCCAATCCAGTACAATTTATGACAGATTTATCAGAGTACTCTCAAATTAAAAGGATAGCAGATGAATTGAAAATGACAGTTGTTAAAAGATGTGTAATTCAGGAAACTGTAGATTGTTTTCAAATGTTATCATGGGATGAAATTTCATATGAATACAAGAGGTTATTCATGAACAAAAATTTGAAGGTTAGGATACGGCTACGAGTAATGTTTAGCCTCAGACAATTTGATCCAGGAGGGTAAATAGCAATGAGATGTAAAGTAAATGCTGGATAGTTAAAGACGAAATGCAGAGCAATGTATTGGATTGTAAGAGGGTTAAATAAATATGTACGTCATGATAATGGAGAAATAAGATTTTGGACCTAACTAAATGTTTAAAAGGGAAAAATAACATTTTTTTAGTAACTGTAACAGCATTTGAAATAAAGCATGATGTTATATTAAAGTAAAATACGTAGATATAATTCCAAGAGTATTGTGAATATACAGTACAAAACAACAAAAATTGGGTAAAAGTCATTAAAACAAATATTTATGTAGCAAATAGAACATGTGAAACAGTACTTAGATTTAAGAGATGTAAATATATTTATGTAAAGGGTGAATATTTTTTGGTAAATATGTGTAATAATTACAAAAATTCTTAAATGCACAAATTTTTGTCAACAACTTAAGAAAGTAAGCAATTTTGTAACAGTAACTAAATAATTTAGGGTACAGTATTTGCTATAAAAAAATTGTAAATGTCAGATTAATGTCTAAACACATTAAACCAGAGCCAGTAAGTAGTGGCGAGACAAAAAAAAATGTCGTGTGTTAAATACGTGTGAATTGTTAAGTGAAAGTGATAGCGTGTGTTCCAAGATTTAGTAGACTAAAAACCCAATTATAAAATTTCCAAACAAGTTGTAAATATTTATAATTATGTTTCTAGTGGGGCATATGATGCAGTAATTTGTATCACAAATTTCTTAATGTAAATAATGATTGTAATATGAATATGCATTTTTATGTGACATTGATTTGAGATATTTGTTTATTGTAATTATTGTTGAGAAGTAAGTTTTTAATGCCTTACTGAAACTGACAATAATAGCGTGCAATAATGCAGCGAGGGGGGTGAGCTGTTTATCATTATTGGAAACGAGGAAGTTGCGTAATGTTGGCGCGTTTTTCCGTTGAGAATCTTCTGGAACGTTTCCCTAGATCATATGTATTCATAATTTTCATTGGATATAAAAATAGACGCTAATGTTGGCGCGTTTTATTAGCCAATTGCAGTTCAGTTATAATCTTTAGGCATATCGGTGTGTACGGGTATAAAAGCAGTAGGTTGGAGGTAAATTCAGTCCAGTTCGTCAAAATTCTTTGTATACTACACGTCGCATTCCCGTCAGTTCGTCGAAAATATTTTGTATGATACACGTCGCCTTCAGTCCAGCAGAAATATTACACGTCGGCTATAGATTCACAAGTTACGCGTAGCAGAATTATGAAAAATCAAAAGTGTTGTAAAGTTAATTATACAAAAGGTTGAAGTACGTGGAATAAAAGTGATCAGTAAGAAGTTATTATAACAGTTTCAGTTTGGCGAGTGTTAAGATCAATGTGTAAATGTGATAACGTGTTCGGCAATAAAAGTGTAAAACAAATTTCTTCATCAGTGTTATCTTTGGATAAAAGATTCCTTTCCGTTTACACACCCTGATCAAGAGATATGTTCGACCGAGAAATAATAGCTAGCCGGAGGACAGTAAACCAAAATTAATTAAGATAACAATAGCGTTCTTTCAAACGAACACTAACACTGTTGCAAATTGCTAACACCAGATGGAGCTACAAACCGAACAAATGAAAGACGTCACAAGATGGCTTCAACGCGTGAAGCAAACACAAATATACAAATACATTAATAACACAAACATCACAAGTAATAACATTATAAGTAATACCGTTACAAATTGGCTACCACAACGTGGGGCTACAATAATGTTAAATAAATACAACGTAACAATTTATTAACTGCAACAGCATTTGAAATAAAGCATGATGTTATATTAAAGTAAAATACGTAGATATAATTCCAAGAGTATTGTGAATATACAGTACAAAACAACAAAAATTGGGTAAAAGTCATTAAAACTAATATTTATGTAGCAAATAGAACATGTGAAACAGTACTTAGATTTAAGAGATGTAAATATATTTATGTAAAGGGTGAATATTTTTTGGTAAATATGTGTAATAATTACAAAAATTCTTAAATGCACAAATTTTTGTCAACAATTTAAGAAAGTAAGCAATTTTGTAACAGTAACTAAATAATTTAGGGTACAGTATTTGCTATAAAAAAATTGTAAATGTCAGATTAATGTCTAAACACATTAAACCAGAGCCAGTAAGTAGTGGCGAGATAAAAAAAAATGTCGTGTGTTAAATACGTGTGAATTGTTAAGTGAAAGTGATAGCGTGTGTTCCAAGATTTAGGAGATTAAAAACCCAATTATAAAATTTCCAAACAAGTTGTAAATATTTATAATTATGTTTCTAGTGGGGCATATGATGCAGTAATTTGTATCACAAATTACTTAATGTAAATAATGATTGTAATATGAATATGCATTTTTATGTGTCATTGATTTGAGATATTTGTTTATTGTAATTATTGTTGAGAAGTAAGTTTTTAATGCCTTACTGAAACTGACAATAATAGCGTGCAATAATGCAGCGAGGGGGGGTGAGCTGTTTATCATTATTGGAAACGAGGAAGTTGCGTAATGTTGGCGCGTTTTTCCGTTGAGAATCTTCTGGAACGTTTCCCTAGAGCATATGTATTCATAATTTTCATTGGATATAAAAATAGACGCTAATGTTGGCGCGTTTTATTAGCCAATTGCAGTTCAGTTATAATCTTTAGGCATATCGGTGTGTATGGGTATAAAAGCAGTAGGTTGGAGGTAAATTCAGTCCAGTTCATCAAAAATCTGTGTACACTACACGTCGTCTTCAGTCAGTCAGTTCGTCGAAAGTATTTGTACGGCAAACGTCGGGTAGCGATTCACAAGTTACGCGCAGCAGAATTATGAATAATCTAAAGTGTTGTAAGGTTAATTATACAAAAAGTTGAAGTACGTGGATTAAAAGTGATCAGTAAGAAGTTATTATAACAGTTTCAGTTTGGCGAGTGTTAAGATCAATGTATAAATGTGATAGTTAACGTGTTCGACAATAAATGTGTAAAACAAATTTCTTCATCAGTGTTATATTTGGATAAAAGATTCCTTTCCGTTTACACACCCTGATCAAGAGACATGTTCGACTGAGAAATAATAGCTAGCCGGAGGACAGTAAACAAAAATTAAATCAAATAACAGTCGCATTCTTTCGAACACTAACACTGCTGCAAATTGCTAACACCAGATGGAGCTACAAACCGAACAAATGAATGTCGTCACAAGATGGCTTCACATGAAGTAAACACACATATACAAACATCACAAGTAATAACATTATAAGCAATACCGTTACAAATTGGCTACCACAACGTGGGGCTACAATAATGTTAAATAAATACAACGTAAATACTACCGTAACACAACAAACATCTCAAATCAATGTGACACAAAAATGCATATTCACACTACAATCACTCTGACATTTACATAATTTGTGATACAGATTACTGCGTCATATGCCCCACTAGAAACATAATTATAAATATTTACAACTTGTTTGGAAATTTTATAATTGGGTTTTTAGTCTCCTGAATCTTGGAACACACGCTATTTATCACTTTCACTTAACACTGCACACGTATTTAACACACGACATATGTTTTGCCTTTATCTCGCCATTATTTACTGGTTCTGGTTTAATGTGTTTAGACATTAATCTGACATTACAATTTTTTATAGCAAATACTGTACCCTGAATTATTTAGTTACTGTTACAAAATGGTTTACTCTCTTAGATTGTTGACAAAAATTTATGCATTCAAGAATTTTTAAACATATTTACCAAAAATATTCACCCTCTACACAAATATATTTACATCTCTTAAATCTAGACACTGTTTCACATTATCTGTTTGCTACATAAGTATTTGTTTTAATTATTTTTACCCCATTTTTGTTGTTTTGTACTTTATATTTAAAATACTATTTGAATTATACCTACGTACTTTTACTTTAATATAACATTAAGTTTTAATTATTACATGCTTCATTTCAAATGCTGTTACAGTTACTAAGAAAATGTTCTCTTTTTTTTTAAACATTTATTTTTTTTTCAGAATTTATTTCTCTTTACCTATGACATATATATATATATATATATATATATATATATATATATTTAACCCTCTTACATTCCAATACATTGCTCTGCAGTTCAGCTTTAACTATCCTGGATTTACTTTTTATCTCATTGCTATTCCCCTCCTGGATCAAATTTTCTGTGGCTAAACATTACTCGTAGCCGTATCCTAACCTTCCAAAGTTTGTTCATGTATAACCTCTTAAAGGATTCAAATGAAATTTCGCCCCTTGTTACCATTTGAAACCACTCTAAAGTTTTCTGAACAACACATCTTTTAACAACTATCATGTTCAATCCTCCCGGTATCTTTGTAATTTGAGAGTACTCTGACAAATCTGTCATAAACTGTACTGGATTGGAGTTTTAATTTTGAACAACTTGGTACTTGTTAATTTCAGAAGTTAGCTTTTGATTATTTATAGGCAAAACTTTAACTTCTTCGGACAATTTATTTCTTTGTTTTACTGACTCCTTCTGTATTTCTGATATCTCCCCTCTGAAATTAACTTGCGCCTGATTTAAATCTACATTCGTAACCTCTTTCATCTCTCTTACCTCACTTGAAATGCTACTCATTCTGCTACCTAACTCTGTACATTTTACATCAACATGTTCTATTTTATTATTAACCTCACTTTTTTGGTTAGATATTTCCCTGCTCATGTCTAACATTTTCTTTGAAACTTCCCCTATCTCATTTGCTATCATTTCCTGATTTTCATTTCTCATTTTTATTATACTGCTATCTAGCTCCATAAATTTCTTTTCAATTTCTTCCTTGTTTTGATCTAATTTATGCTCTAATTTCTCATTACTCTTACCAATTTCTTCCCTTAATTGATCTGTAATACTCTTACTAATAGCTTCCCTCAATTCTCTCTTATTCTTTTCCATATTCTGAGTTAGTTTATGTTCTAATTTCTCATTACTCTTAACAATATCTTTCAGCATTTCCATCATCATACTAGCATCAAAATTAACATTTCCTGCTATTCTATTCTGACTTTCTTCACTAACATTTCCTCCCTCAAATCCTACATTGTTTGAGCTATTTTCTGTAACCTGTATTGAATTACAGCTAACTGTTACATTATCCCCTTCCATAATTGTTTCTTCAATATTATTAGTAGCCATTGTTCTCTTAATCCTGCCACTCCTCAAGTACATTGAAATTTTCACAATTTTGATTTTTTTAGGATAAAAAAATTACTATACTCTGACCTTTATGATGCTGTCTGTTGATGTTGCTTTGATGTCCAGCTTCCTTCCCCTCTCTCCTAGATGTATATGTCGCTTCTGCGTCGTATTATGATGAATCTACGTCGTCTCGATGTTTTTGTGTCCTGTTGTTGAATTCCCCCGTTGCCTTTTAATCTCGGAATTACGATGTCCACTCATCCGCGTCGTCTGTCGTTCCTGTAGTTGTTTCTGGAATCTGCGTCTTGTAGTTCAGTTCACTGCTCCATTCGCTCCACGTCCTGGTTCCTTCGCCCCTTCCTAGTTATTTCACTCCTTCCTGGTTAATTCGCCCCACGTTGGGCGCCATTTTGTGAGGGTATTATGTTTATTTATTTATTGAGCCCCACTTTGGGCGCCATTTTGTGAGGGTATTAATGTTGGTAGTTGGAAGATCTTTCATTTTTATCTACCGCACGTATAAAAGACAATTTGTCGCGGTCACTTCGTGTTATCTTTTACTGAGCGCCTGTTATTGTATTTAATTTTGGGTTCACTGTCCTCCGGCTAGCTTTGATCTCTCGGTCAAGCACTTATCTTATACAGGTTGTAAACGGAAAGGAGTTTTTATCCAAAGATAACACTGATGAAAGAATTTGTTTTACACTTTTTATTGTCTTAACACATTATTCACTTTCACCTATTAATCGTGACACTCGCCAAACTGAAACTGTTATAATAACTTATTTACTGCACATTATTAATTCGCGTACTTCAACTTTTTGTGTAATTAACTTTACGACACTTGAGATTTTTCATAACTTTGCTACACGTAACCTGCGAATCGATAAACTATGATATGTATTCACCATGACTGTTTCTGTTGAACTCAGCGACGTGTAATGCACAAATGTTTCCGATGGACTGGAGGAATCTGACTCTGACTTAGCCCTTTTTATACTCCTACACCCCGATATGCCTAAAGATTATAACCGAGCTGCTATTGGTTAATAAAACGCGCCAACATTAGCGTCTATTTTTATATCCAATGAAAATTACGAAAACATATGCTCTGGCGAAAAATGTTCCAGCAAATTCTAAGAAAAACGCGCCACTCTGACGTCATTTGCTCGTCTCTAATAATGATAAACAGCTCACCCCCTCGCTACATTATTGCACGCTATTATTGTCAGTTTCAGTAAGGCCGTATAATCCCACTTCTCGACAATGCTTATAATCAACAAACATCTCAAATCAATGTCACACAAAAATGCATATTCACACTACAATCACTCTGACATTTACATAATTTGTGATACAGATTACTGCGTCACATACACCTGAAATTAGTTTTGTTTATTTTTTGTGTATTTTAGTTTAAGAAGATAATACTTTATTTGCGTTTATTTCTTTAGTTATTTAAAATAAGTTTTTAAGTAGAATTATGCTTTTGTTTGCATAGTAATGCCTGAACTTTAAATGTTAAAGTTACATTAATGCAATATTATGTTCTACACATTCAGTCATATAATTAACAACATAAAATTAGCAACTAATGCGAGATTTGAACCGCGGATCTTATGAGCGTCAGCAGTGCCTTCTTAACATTGTTCCGTGATCCGTTTTCAGTAATGTATAAGGTGACCATTGCCCCACAGGCGCAGACCATTCTACAGTTCCTGCATGTACGTTGTAAACCTTCGCTGTTACGAAGGTCCGCGAAGCCTCCGATCCGCACATTGATTCTGGGGACGTCTTATTTTTTGTCCATGGGTGTACACTTCACTAGACTCCACCCGGCCCTTGTCACATGTCTCTGTGACTGGCACGAAAGAACTCCAAGAAACAAACATGATCCATTGACCGAAGTTATACTCGATGTGAAAAAGGAGGAGTCAGAAATAGCCTTACTTTGCTTCGCCTAAGTAGATGGCTAATCTAAAGTAACGTGATTAATAACTCACCTTGCAGGGAGAAGGGTGCAACACTGAAGTGTGAAATAATAATAATAGTAATAATAATAATAATAACAATAATGACAAACGTTTCTTCTGAAATAGATATGGAAACGAAGTCTAAAATTGTTGTTGCCATCGAATTATTGCTACAAAGAGGATATTATTTCGATATATTTGGGACTTTCAGGAATTTTTAGGCTACAAGCATTCAAGTAAGGTAATAATAATAATAATAATAATAATAATAATAATAATAATAATAACAGTAATAATAATATAGCTTCAAAAAACACAATTTGTTATCATTATGCCGACTGCCCTGCTCCGATTTCAACTTTAAACTGTTACCTTCTTGGCTGCTAGGAAACTACTAACCTGAGTCTTTGTAATAATAATAATAATAATAATAATAATAATAATAATAATAATAATAATAATAATAATAATTAGCAGCAGCAGATGGTGGTGGTGGTGGTGGTAGTATTGTATTTACCTGGCCTAGTGATAAAAATGTGTCGTTAAATAAATGGGCAATTATCATTAGACTTATTAATATTACTATTATTATTAACTTAATGGTATTCAATTAGAAAATACAGCTCATTGGCAGGTCTGCGCTCTGCTCATCTCTTGTATCAAATAAGAAACTTGATTATGGAAGAGGGAGAAATAGAAAAAGAGGGCAGAGCTAAATATGTCAGTACCAACTTAAATCCTTTTTTTTTAAATGCCCCACTTTTTCTGTTCCCAAGAATGCTTTGAACCTACTTGGTAGTAAGACACATAACCTGTCCCCACCCCTCCCTTACCAATAAAATCCCGTAACAGGTTGCGTCACACGACTGTCCTACGTAACACGTAATTGAATTCTAATATATCGTGAAGTACCTCGCCCTTACGTGTTAGAGAAACCGGGGTTGCAGGTAGGACGTGGCTGGTGAGGAAAACCAGGTTTATCTAACAGGTGAACATTTTTACTTTATTGAAACAAGCAAGTTGAACTTAATTTAAGCAGTGCAAAGAAGATATATTCTTTTTATATTGTCTCTACATCTTTAAATTAAATTAGTTAGCTCCTTGACAGTCTAATTATCTATTGTATTCCATGTCTTTCGTTAGCATTTACGTCCGGATGAAGCACTATTCAGTAAAATGGCTAAACATCAAATAGTTTTCTCTTCTGAAAGGCAATTATTATTTTATTATTCACCAGAGTCGGATATTTTAGCATAAAAATGGCAGCAACCCTTGTTATCATTTTCTTATTCCCTTCATTTCGAAAGGCAGAAAACATGCAGTGACAAGGTATAATAAAATGCCTCATTTTCAATTGTTTTTCCTCTCTAACGTCCAAATGACGCCTGGACAGTTTCACTGCCAAAAAAGCAAAGTGAAAACACAAAGTATGGCAGTTTTAGCGTACACTAATGAGCAAAAAATTCAACATTTTTCTGTTTTGAAAATGTATCAAGAAATTACGGGACGAGTTGCACTCTGGAAAACATTGCTAATGTGGAGAAAGTTTAAATGCCGTGGAAGTAATTTGTATAACATCCGCTCCACAAAAAGAAAGGCGCATTTCGAAGGTTTTACGCTTTTTCCATTATAGGGTGGATGAATCGTGCGGTTATGCGGAGCCGTCACGGCGTCAACATATGCAAATCTGTGTGACAAATTGCTAATGACATCCGGACAGAATGTCGCTCCACTGAACTACTTGCGACACAGAGTTGTCGCGTTTCTTTTGTCTTGAATTGGGATCGTTTCTTGTTCCAGCACATCGTTAACGTGTACCCCTTGCAGCACTTAATTACTGTTTAATGTAATTAGCACAACCATTAGCTAGGGTTAAACTCGGAACACGCTGATTTCAGTCAAGTTCCACTGCACCACAACTGAGGTATTTGTTTCCTATAACCAAAACTAATTCTGCATCATAAGTTAATGTTAGGGAGATAAAATAAGATGTGCTACATTCACATGTCTTTCTCTATCCATTATCGTTTGTTTTATGTAGCTTCTACAATTATTCTTACAAAACCTTATTTTTGTGTCTGCTTCGTGTTATCAAGATAAACTGTTGGAATTAGTTCATTACACATTTCGTTGTGCGTACAAAGGGGATAGTCAAATGTTAAAATGTGGGACGCTCTTTCCATAATATCGCTAGTAATATGGCGAGAGTACTTAAAAAATTAAATATTATAAAATTCAGACTAATACAGCGAATATCTCGGAAATAGCTGATGCCACAATGAAAGTTATTTGAAATAAATTGTGTATTTTAAACAGATCAACATTGTTATTTCTTATTGTTTACAGGTTATATAAAATTATAGAAAATTCTTTTCGAATTAAGAGTACTTTACAGGCAATTCCCAGAAAAATCCAAGATATACATTTCATTTGTCATGTAAATATTTTGAGGAACGAGGTATGCAACTTGCATTCGCGAAGTCCCGGGTACACACATCACCGGGTCCGACCAACCTGACTGACGGTATTTTTTCGTGGTTTTCCTTAGTCGTTAAGCGAATGCTGGGTTGGTTAATTTGATCCGAAAATTTTCCTTCCATCCCATTCATTTCCTTCTTCTTACATTGAGCTAATCACCCAACCTTGATATTCTATGATCCGGTGTTTGCTGGCTCCTCGACAGGCTACTGATCTAAGGTATTGGCTTGTAGGTAAAGAAAAAGTAACAAAAATCTTCCATGTAAAGGGTAGTTGGGGTTGGGGAGATTTTCTTGAAAACTCTAATGTATCTTTGAAAGATACTGAAGTTAAATATCAAGTTCGGTACTTAACCGACTTTTAGTTTTTGAGTTGTGCTGTTTACAGACGCACACGCATAAGGACCTGCTTCTAAAAATGATTTTTTTTATATTCAGGGAATCTCAAAACATGTATTTCGGTGAAATCCTGTTATGACTGCTTGGGTAGAATTGAACATTGCTATAGATAAGCAGTAGTAAAGAGCGTAAAAGACAATGACATTATTAATCAGCGGCGATTAAATTCATAACTGTGTTTGCAGCATTGAAATGTCCAGCATTATTCACCTCATTCAAATGTCCACCATATTAATTTGGTCCACTAACAAAACTATCCGAGGCTTTATAACTCTCGCAGTGTCGGACTAGTAGTAAAATTCCTTTAAAGTGTCTGTAATAGCCACATGCCCACAGTTTCCTGAGTTACTCTAAGTATAATTACGCTTATGAAACGACCTGAATTAAGATGGTTCTGCAGGTGTAAACTGGAGCCGGGATAGATCATCGTCATCATGGAATTCTTCTTTTGTTTGTCCACTAATACTGACTTTCGCTAATCCGGATTAGCTTCAGTCCGAATTATTCCAATTCTGATCCCCTCCAGCGGCAACCCTGGTCTTTGCATCTAATATTATCCAAGTTGATAACGTAATTATTGGCGTGAATATATACATAATTAAATAAAGAAATTATTTTAAAATAGAGAAATAATAGCAATAAATAATTTCCGTATATTAAATCAATGTATAATGTAATAAACTGGAGTTGAAATGTCTGCACGGAAAGACGAAGGCAATTAGGAAGTCAGGTTAGTGAAAGTCATTAGCGAGGGCCGAAGTAGCGAAGCATTAACTTAAACATTCTGAGAATTCAGTTCGGTTATAAGCTTAATACGTTTGCAGAGTCACGTAGGCAGAATTCTTAAAGAGAAAGGCACTTAGATTCTGAGATGTTAGCCAAGCTCCCTGGTAACAGTTAGGAGACGTGCATGAAGAGGATTTTTAAGTACTGGCTGCGCGCGAAAAATAATACTGGTTGTGAGTAATGAAATAGGAGGAGCTAAAAGTAATATAGGCATGCATCTTTAGGTCAGGGAGTTACTCCTTGATACAGTCATCATACGTACTGCTCGTGTGATATTTTAAGCGTCTAGTGACGCATTTGTAAGAGTAAGATTTCGCGGCTATGGCGAGAGGTTTCGCCGATAGGCATTTTAGCGACTCACGGCAAGTTATGTTTCTGCTTTCTTTTATTGCGGAAACAGTTATTTCAAACCGTAAATTTGATACTGCAGAAGTTAGCAGGTATAATAATTCAATTGTTATAGTTTCAAGTGCTACAATTTAGTCAGTCTATTTCTTCATCTCAAACGGTCGTCAACTCACTTCAATAAGTCAAATATTAGTTCATAATAAATTACTCAGTCAATTTTAACTGGTGTTGTGCTTCACAATACATTCACGCATACCCTGAGGAAAAGTACTCATAGCTCTATCACTGGAGCAGCTGGCGCACGAGACAACAAAACGAGCTATGAGAACATCAAAAGCAGGTAAAGTATAAGGCTTCAAAAGTGGCGACTATATATATTATACTGCTTCTCTCTGTCGCCGCATCGTGGTGCAATCGTTCCGTATCGAAGCGCAAAAGAGGCTACAAACTTTCAGTTTGCGATCCTACTTGCTGTAACTTCAATGATTTTACGATCACAGTGAACATTTACAATCGCGAGGCGCGCCCCTGAACTTAATCAAGCGTACCTGTGCACAATACTGTGTGCGTCTAGCCGCAGTATTCATAATGCAACATTTTGCAACCAATAGTTTCTGCACTGTGCTACACCGCTCGAACTGGATAAATTCGTTTTGCTCCAGGCTCTGACCATTAACGAGCTCTGGGAAAGGCAAAGGCATTGATAATCGCAACTATCTGCGATACCTACACATGGCGCTAGTTCCAAAACTACTGGGAGCACTTTCTTAGCAGCACTCGGTGTTTAATTCCTCGCTTCCTGAATTGCCCACAGGAAGTATCTGCTTTATGTTCTCTCGTGGAACTCCCTATGAAGAGTAATTATATAATTACACAGAGTGCGTGTGCGAGACCAAGCCTCGCTGACTCAGTAGGCAACAACTGGATGCTATTGTCCCGCAGAAACCTCATGCTTTTGTTCATCATGCCCCGCCTCACACTGCTGCAATTACACAGCACAAAATCTTGATATTCCAAGTCGACAGATGTGCACTTCACGAAAACTGGCAAATTTAACGAGTTAAACCATGCGTGCTTCTAAAACCGGCTTCATAAACTGAGCAACCCATGCTTATAATTACATTTTTATGTAACATGACCTGCCTCAGAGTCTGAACTGTAATATGAAACAGATTAAACTCACTCAAATACAGTCCTGCTCCCTAAAGATAGCCTTTTGAACTTGGCATCAATTCAATGATCTATGTATGTAATTCTAAGTCAAATAATTGTTATAATACAGGGTGTAAAATGTGTTTGTCTCCTTAAGATGCTTTATTAAAATAGCGAATTTTATTTAAGTTATCTTCATCACAATAAGCTGCACATTTAATGTGTATTTTCACCATATTATTCAACTCTTGGAAGAAACTTTTGGATGAGAGTACCCCTTTACTAAGTAGAGACAGGTATTATATCCACCCAAAAAGTCCATATGCAGATTTTTAGATAATATTCCGAATATGTATAATGTGTGTGTGAACGGTTAACTAAAAAGTGGGATATATGCCGAACTGTCCAATATCTTCCAAGGATGCGACACGAAAGTTTACCTAAAGAAGAGGACTTCGCAGTGTATTCCCAAAACATGAAGATATACATTTCATTAGTCATATAAATATCTTAAACATACAGTATTTTAAGCAAAGTCGTTAGTCATTTTTGAGAAAATCATAATATTTTCCACGTAAAGGGTAGTTGGAAAGGGAGAATTTTCTTCAAATCCTTCATGTGCATCTTTGAAATATAAAAAACTTAAATATGAAGTTTTGTATTTATCCAAAATTTGGTTTTTGTGTTATGCTCTCATAGACATACACACATACATGCCCAAATTCAAATATATATATTTAGATACAAATATTTCAGAGGAAACCTCGGTATCGAAGTTTTGGGTTGAATACAGTACACCTTCTACCCATATACGTGGTAGAGGAACTAACAATACTATGAGCCACAGAAAATAATTTGTTTTGTGTGCAGGAGGTATATAAATATTTGTTATATTATAGTCTGTCAAATTCAAAAATGTTCTAAAGTTCAATCTTCTGTTTTATTCAACACAGAAATTATTATTAGTATTCATATCATAATTTTTATTGTTTTGTTCTTTGGCCACACTTATCGTGCTTGAAATACACTATGAAGTAAATACGCACATGACCTCGAGGATCTAGATAACAGTTTTTATTTCTTAAGGATACAAAAATTATTCATAAAAGAGGCTATTTTTCCCTTCATGGCATTTATAGTAATACTAACAGAAACTATGGGCGACAAATAGTTGAAGCAAGAATTTAAGTCTGTATCACAATAAATCTAAAAGTAATTTCTACAGATTTGAACCAATTTAATTTAATTTTTCACAGATTTGTTCCAGTTGACTACATGTAATGGGAAATTAATTTTCATAGTCCTATGTATACACTTTTCAAAAATAATAAACAGTAAAAATCTATCCATGTGTGCAATATTCCACATTAAGAAAATCTAAAAATCTAAAACTTTTAAATGTTCTATATTATATCTCGAATACAATTGTTTACAATCAAATATTTAATTTTGTGTAACATCAGAATTTTATGTATATATAAATAACTAATTATATAATTTGTAATTTTCTGAAAATAATTGAATGCATTAAGTTATCAAAACCCTAATTCTAAAACTATGCTTGACATTATGATAATACTTTGTAGTTATTTTTATCCATACAAAGAGCGTATCCTAAAACTTTCAAAGAATGTGAACAAAAGTTAAATCATTAAGAGTGTTTTTATACTTTAAAATTCCACACGCTGTTCAACTATGCAAGCTCATTTAAACTTCCCATTTGAGAATTTAAATCACTAGAAAGGCAACATCATAATTGCATCCTGTTTTTACAATATTTTAGGATATTTTCTATGAACATTTTAAAATAGTGAATTCATTTTCGAAATTTTGTAAAAATTTGTATAGAGTACTACTCATTGAGATATACAATGTGCAGTAACATGTAAAATAAGCAAAGAGAAAAATAATATCAACTCCATGAAATCTGCGTCATTATATAACATATTTCGTATTTATTCATTATTTATGTATATTTTTCCTGTTTGTCTTCTGAAAAGTATTACCGATATAAAGTAAGAAGAAGAAGAAGAAGAAGAAGAAGAAGAAGAAACAGCAAATAAGCTTAGTGTAGAGATCTGAATCAACTTAAATATAAATGCACACACATGAGGGGAGTGTAACATTTGGAAGACAGATTTTATTTATTACACTTACTGCTATGTCTAGAATGTATGTTGAGCGTAACAAACAATGTGAATTCTTCAGTGTATCATACATTTATTATGGAAGTACTCTTACATTGATGCCACAAAGTAAAATTTCAGAAACCGAAATTAACAATATAACCTCATTCCAATCTCATTTAAGCTTATTCAGCTGAATTAATTTTATCATCCTGTTTCCTGGAATGTCCTGGAAACAAACATTTTAAATCGATATGTACAGTTTCGAAAGCTTTAGTGCACTCGTATACCCCGTACAGTCTTAAAACGCTTCCAATTCCTTAGTTCTCCTTAAGACGGACCAGAAAGGACGAAGAAGAGTTTGAAAGTAGGAAACTGTAGTTATATAAGATTAAAGGACTCAGCTCTTACAATAGCATACTGCAGTAATTTATCAAGAACATTGTAAAGAAATGTTAAAATGTATAAACGTACTAAAAGTGAATCTTTTAAATAAAGGTGCTTCTTTTACCGAGAGGGATGGCTCTGGGGGGCAACTTCTGTGGCCCGCATTCGAGGGGTCCCAGGTTCGATCCCCGACGACCGCCCACTCCGTCGAATCCTGGAGTGGTTTCTTTCAGCCCCCGAATTACCTCACCCTCCATTTCGTTTTTTTCATCACGTCACTTATCCTTTATCCCGTTGGTCTCTTTCAGGGTCGGAAATATCGACGATGGTGTTTCGGTGCAGCGTGCCAGGGGGAAAAGGATGCTCTGTGTAAACTCTATCCGTCCCTCAGCTTTCGGCTGGCTGCCCCCTTGAGGGGCGTTGGATTCCTCTAGGTGGGGCGGGGTCCTGGTTTTGCATGTCCTTCTGCCGGGGTGTCTACATCTGGAAACTTAGCGACCCTGTCATTGCTATGCCGCCAGTCCTGGGTACGGCCGCCTGATGTTCTCTCCCCCCTTATCTTTCCTCCGGAGACGCCCCCTAGGGCGTAGGTACAGTATCCTCTTTGGATAGGTGTCGAGTCCCCTCCGTAATAGAAGATAAGATATGGTGCATTTGCAATACAAGGCAATTTACAGGCGATAGTAACTACTTTACACACACGAGCGTTCATTTCCAACATTTTAAGGTTATATACATTACTCGTACATTGAGTCAATGCAACACGAAAATCATCATTATGCTCCGGACTAGCACTTATGTAAGTATATGTCTATTTTAAAAATCTTATGCTTGCAATTACAGATAAACAACCATTTTGTTTTCAGAATGAAAATCTTAAAATCAAAACACTATAAAACAATTAACCCAGTCGTCATTCCCCGAAAGGCCTGCTCATGTCTCGTCGAAAAAAGCCTTGAAAGTTCAAATATCCTTCCCTCGGTAACCAGCCGACTTAAGCATTGAGACATTCCGTTCTGCGTAGCTAAATATAAACAGTAAATATTAATAACAGTAGGAATAATATTATTAAATAAGACTGGGAAGTAAGTATTGCATGTAAAGGTGAAAATGGGTTGAAAATACAGTGTCAGTAGCAGGCAGGAAACGGGTATTGGTTTTTCCCTCAATTCTAGTCAAGTGAGAAAGAATACGCTTTGTTAGTGTACCGTTAGGTCGCCTGAAAGGCACATGTGTAGAAAAAGGGTCAATGTTCTTAAAGCCCCAGGCATCCAATAAGAAAGAATGTAGAAATCATGTGATAGTGAAATGGGAGATAGGAAATTTGAAATAAAGAAACAGGAGAATTTAGTACACACTTCTTTTTCGTGGTATTTCCTTGAGGTGGTTGTGAAAACGAATGACAGTGGATAGGGTCGATGGTATGAAGCACAGCAGTAAAGTAATGCGTGTATGTGTATGTGTGTGTGTGGGAGGGGGGAGGCGAGGTAATAGAGGAGTCAGATTTTAAAACGATGACGGGAAATAAACGGGCAGGAAAATGAAGCAGTCATATTAACCACCAACCCTAGATCTAAGATCTATGGAAGTCCCTGAGCTAGCATCGAACCCGGGACCATTCCTGCAAATCCCGTGCCGCCAAATTGGCGCACAGCCTCACAGGGTACCACCGCAGCATGAGTAACTGATTTGCTAAACCAGAGAGTCAACGTGGTAAATGAAATGGTTATAAAGAGGTGTACCAACATTGAAAATAGTTTCAAGACTGCAACTCGGATGCAGTAATGACCGAGTACTATTTGCAGAATGGCTCTCTGACAACAATAATCACTAATACTATAAATAATAATTATTATTACAATAATCATAATAATCTTTGGGCCGCCGGATGAAGAGAGAGAATGAGACCGTAACAGGGACTAGGCCTAATACGTGGCATGAAAAAAGAGAAAGAAAAAGCAGCCTTCATGATGGCTTTTATAAAATGCTAAGCTACAAATGCTTTAAACGTCTCAAGGATACGCTCGCCCTGACTTTCCATACTACGACTGCATGATACCAAACTAGCTTAGCAGGGGTTGCACGGGCGAGATTTAAACCCCAAATAATTATTTAATTACTCTAAATTATCTTCCTAGTAGCCTTTGATTTTTTTCTCCATTCTTCTGCCGCCTTTAACATCTAAGATCACACCGGCGGCTTTTACCTTTGGAACAATTGCTCATCAGCAATGATGTTGACTCGTTTTACTGTTGTCTTAATATTTGGGCTTTCTTTATATACATTAAATTAGTGCGCGCGCGCACGCACATTTACTCTCTCATTTACACTTCCAAACTCTGGGGAGGATGGGGAATATTCCTGGCTAAAGAAAAATTCCCATCCTCTAGCCAGAAATCAAACCTGCAACCTCCGGATTTGGAAGCTAGCATACTAACCACCAGACTACAGAGGTAGTCTATGAAATTATTATGCAATGATGTAAAAGATATTTATAATGAATCCTTACGTTTGTTTCTTATTATTGTAAACTCGCAAAGCCTCGTGATATTATCAACAATGGGGAAGAAACCCGATAATCACCCAAACGAGTATGAAATATCGGTGGATGTTGTACTCCCCTCCACGTTCAACCTTCCAAGTTCTGGAAAAAAAATATATTTTACGATGAAACAGTTACGCTGGTGGAGTAATTGTTGACAAATCACAGTGAATGAACTTTTAAACCTATGAACCTTCTCTTTGGTCCCGTAGTTATTTAACGAAAAACAGAAACCCCTAACAACGAAAGCAGTTGTTGCTAAACGCACTTTATTTAGGTGCTTAGTATAGTACAAAGTCGTCCTCCGTGGTCTGCGGGTACCATGCTAGTCTCTAGTTCGCGAGGTCACGGGTTCAAACCCGGCGGAGGACGATGGATTTTTTTCGGGCGTAAAAATAAATACTTAGCATGGCTTCCTTCGGAAGGGAAGTAAAGCCGGTGGTCCCTTGTCGTAGATTTACGGCACGTAAAAGAATCTCAAACCTCACCTTACCATAAAGAGACCTCTGAGCAAAATTTCCGGTCTTCCATGCCCAATATAGAATGGGACGCAAAGAACCGTAGTAGTTAAAGTGTGCCCATAAATAATTTTTTTTTTTTTTTTAGTTTTAGCGTAGCACAAACTTTGCACTTGAGACACTTTTGATACACACTCAGGACAGAACACAACTGATCCGTCGAATGGAATCACAACCGAACTGCTGAGTCACAACTAAACTGATTTATAGAGTTACAACTGAACTGCACTCGGCACTGGCCAAACTCTTCGTCTTCTTGATGGCACTTAACTAAATGAACACCTGTACGGGCGAGAGCAGCCCCTTATATCGGCCCCCACATGTAATACAAAGTGGAATGTTTTAGAAAGGGGGGCTACTAGAACATGTCGAAAGGAAAGTAAAAACCGGGGGAAACGGCACATAATGGGTTGGTTACGCGGCTATTATTCTGAAGGGACCGGTCACTAGAAGCACCCAGCCGGTCAGGTAGGCGAGTCGGGATGCACTCGCACGCCGGCCTGTAGGTAACTTCGCGGGCACGGCACAATATGACTTCCCACTCCCAAGCCACTAAGTTAAACGTCATGGAAATGACAAGAGGCGTGGTACCATTTATTAAAATAATCTTCTCAATTGTTGATTATAATTATGGGTTGATTACTTTCTTGTGTTACCTGGATACAATTATCTGCCTTTTTGTAATTATTTACGATACTAATACGGATACCTTAATTACAATATGCAGAACAAATATACAAAAATGTTTATACAAGGGTTATTAATAGTTTTGGCATACGTATCGCTAGATTTACGCAGATTCAATTGTGTTTTGTTTTTCTGTGTCTTCTGTTTTCTCTGTTGCTAAATCGTAACTATTTACGTACATTGCTTGGAATAAAATATCCGCGGATCTTATCTTAATGTCTTTTCTGTGTAGCAACGAAAACTCCTTGGCGTTTTCATTAAAGTATGACTTATGACCTTCGGGGATACCTCATTTCACCAAGCGATGACTGGACCTATTTCTGAGGTGGAGGCACCCAGCGGGTGGAATCCGTTGCCTCCGATAGTAGGGTGACGATAACGATGGAACGAGAGGACCTACAGCTTTTACTATGGACTCCGAAGCACGTTGAACCTTGGGGATACGTCACATGAACAAGTCAGAGGTGAAGGCGTAGTTAGGGCCGACTTAAAATTGCCATCCCAGAGCGGGGAATTGAATCCCGGACGCTCAGCACGAGAGCCAGAAACGAAACCATTGCGCTACCCTAACATGTTTGTTTTATAATATCCGGACTTCATAAATCCATTTTAGTCCTTTAGTCATTTAGGCACTGAAATTCGAAGCCGGCTTATAGTTTATGCCGTCCGGAACGACTGTGATGAACGATTATAAACATCCGTCGAGTGGTTACCCCATATACCTACACGGACGCACACACACATATAAACACATTTTTTCTCTTTATAATATTAGTGTAGATTTTTATTGTTTTAGCAATACTTTGATCTCAACTATAGCTCTTGGAGCCTTGTTTTCTAATCCGTACAATCCATACTATTCTGGCACCTATAGGTTTTTACCTATTTTCGATTTTACAATTATTTGTATGACGAGTGTTAAAAAATAAGGCAAAGCCAGCTTCACTAGTTAAACTATATAAGTCTATGGTAATACCCACAATCACTTATGGATACGAAACATGGACCAATACAGAAAAACCACATATCAAAATACTAAAAGTAGAAGTGAGATTTTTGAGGTTTATACCAGGAAACAAAAAGCAGGTTAAAATGACAAATGGAAGTTCTCGCGAAGAGCTAAACGTAGAAGATTTAAACAGTAGAATAAAAACATAAAGAAAACGACAACAGCTCTTGGATAGAATGTCAAATAATAGGTTACCAAAAGCGGCATTGATCCGTAACTCTCAGGAGAAAAGGGGGCCAGGAGGACCAAAGAAAATACATCAGCAGTATGGAGCCGGAATGGGCTGAGGCTAAAATCGCAACGAAGAAGAAGAAGAAGAAGGAGGTTATTTTTGAGGTGTGTTCATATTTCATAATTTTCAAATGTGAACTTTTAAACTTCTCGAATTCCTATTGATTTTCTGCCATGATAAGCTTTGAAATATTCATTGTTGATGCCCTAGTGATTATTCAGTTAGAAGACGGTAAGTGGAAAAAGGTCGAGGAACTCTACACCAGCACTGTAGGTTGTATTTCCGGATGTCATGAGTGCTGAAATGATAGCAGTATATTAGCATACTCATCATCTACAAGCCGGGAAAACCCCAGCAGATGGCGTTTGTCGCAATTACTTAATTCACCCACCCTCGTGGCGCAGAGCGTGTGTGTAGGGGGCGGAAGAGCGGTGCCCCCGCTACTTAGCATAACACGAGCGTAATAACAGCATCGCTCTGCACATGCTTTGCTAACAACAGCAAATATTACAAAATTTGAACCTCTCTCTCCAGCCAACCATCTCTTAAATATAGGGTAGCAGGAAACGAACGCAAACTTTCAAAACATTACTTGACATGAATAATAAAACACAATTAAGCGGGGGAAAACAGGATGTGATGTGAAACAGCCACACAGGTTGTCCAAACGCTTCAGTTCAGTAGTGCGAATGCCTCTGCTGTATTTGCTCTGGATCAAACTCGTTACCTAGCCAATCAAGAGAGATAAGTTGGTTCATGCCTCATGTAGGCACTTTAATGCACATCTCCTTCAGAGGAGCTGTTGGCATGAGACTTGGAGACAAAAGCTGCCAACTTATGTGCAGCCAAGGTCGATAAACAAGGACTTCATGGCTTATGAGGAGACTAAATGGCAAAAATTGCCCCAAAATGGCTTTTTTAGATTTTTATGCAGGCTCATAAATTGGATTTTTAAATACTTTTTTTTAAAAAAAAATGGTGCTGCATTTGCATTGAATTCTGCACAACTTCACAGAAGAAGAAACAAATCATGACTCCTACACACTTTGGAGTAGAAGTTACTTTAACCCATATTTTAGGGGGGGTTTTGGTCTACAAATTGGTACTACTATTACATAAGTAAGCTTCTGTGTGAAGGCATGTGGTTTCTTTCTTTGCAAATATTACGAGTTTTCATTCTCAATTTTTGCTTTGAACAGATTTTTTCTATAATGACATTTTCTGGTTGTCTCAGAGAATATCGAAGATAGCTAAAACAAATTTTAGGATGATAAAAGCCACCTTTAAGAGCTACTGTGGGTCTACATTGTTATTAATATGTTTAGTTATTTCAAAAACAAATACTTGCTGATAAATTTTAATCAAACTACTTTATAATTGAGGAAAATAATATATTCTTTATTAAAAAAAGTATTGGATCAAGGTATATCAGTGAACTTCGAAGGTATACATCTACATTCTGTAAGAATCTCAGTCTGATATCTTAAAAGTTTCTAGCTAATGGGTCATGAATTTAGCAAATTAACATTGGCGGGATAGTGCCTTTAACCTCCCCTTAAGCTGTCCATAGCATTAATACCTGCTGGTATTCCTACTACCTTGGAACCTGTTGAAATACGTAGATCAGATGGAACGGACTGGTGGTCTAACTCTCGTCCCTTGGCCAACAGGAATTGTGTATTGCGATATGAATGTGGGCAGTGCATATTACAGAGGCGAGGAATAGTTTCAAAAGACGAGACGAAGCGGAATTTTATTCTATTTCAAGATTGGTTATGCATTTCACACACATTTCTTGGACTCTATTTCTTTCACGATGTGAATTTTATTACTTGGAATGAATTATTAATAAAACATTTCTAGTGAACTTACCCATCGTTACCTTGGAGTTCCGGTAACGCAATGCTGCCAATTCAACCGCTATAATGTCGTCCTCCGTGGTGTAGTGGTTACCATGTTAGCCTCTAGTTCCCGAGGTCGCGGGTTCAAACCCGGTGG
Source organism: Deroplatys truncata (assembly GCA_030765065.1). Taxonomy (NCBI): domain Eukaryota; kingdom Metazoa; phylum Arthropoda; class Insecta; order Mantodea; family Mantidae; genus Deroplatys; species Deroplatys truncata. Next base: position 224,959,240 of record CM060975.1, read on the forward strand.
AGTGCGATGGATTTTTTCGGGCGTAAAAATCTTTAGCATGGCTTGCTTTGGAAGGGAAGTAAAGCCAGCGGTCCTGTGTCGTAGATTTACGGCACGTAAAAGAACTCTAAGTCTGATAAAGTGACCTCTGAGCAAAATTACCGGCCTTTTACGCCTAATATAGAAAGAGACGCTAAGAACCACAGCAGTTAAAGAACGTCCATAAATAAAACTTAAAAAAACGCTATAATAATACGATGGCTTAGCGGGATACTGTAGATAGTGGTAGAGGTGATTCAACAGAGGGGAACAACTCGCGCGCTACGGCCTTCACAGATCTATTGCGGCTACCACCCCCAGGAAGAAGGGATGAGGTGAAGGAAGCATAGAACAGACACGCACAGAGACGCGCGTGAAACCCTAACATTTCCAAGCTCGCAGGCCCGTCCCGCCGAGAGAAGCAATAAGTGACTCAACAATAAAGCAGCGCTCTGGTACTTTGGGAGTACTCTTTCCATTGAGCATGCATCCGCAGCATCTGTCCGGCACCGCTATATGAAACCTAGAAGTATACCTAAAAGATAATCGCCCTTTATGGACTATGGTATCATGCTAACCCCTAATTCCAGGTCGCGGTTCAAACCTGGCGGAGGATGATGGAGTTTTTTTTTAGTAAAAAAGCATGGCTTCCTTTGGAAGGAAAATAAAGCCGGTGATCCCGTGTCGTAGATTTACGGCACGTAAAAGATGCCTCTGAGCAAAATTTGCTGTCTTTCACGCTCAACATACAATGGGACGCTAAGGACCATGGTAGTTAAAGAGGGTCCTAAATAAAACTCAATTTAATTTTTTTATACCTGAAAGATGAGTTGATAACGGAATGAAAGGGAAATAATGGAAAGGAAATGTGGTAGAGAAGAAACCACCCTAGCATTCTCCTTCCGACCCCGGGTAAACCACGAAAAAGCCTTGGGTCAGAGTAGGCGGTCGCCAGGGATCGAACCAAGACCTCCCGAATGCGAGTCACACAAGTTACCACGACACCGCCTCCTATAAAATAGGAGGCTTTGAGTCAATTGTTTGATGTTTGTTGCGTGAATCAAAGCAGGTTGTTTGAGAATTATGGTATGGACGATAATACAGATTCATTAATTTCAAAAAGAATTTTAAGTCGGAGACATGGATTATGAAGACAAATGGAAAATTGGGTTGTGTCTTACTTCCCGTCCTAGTATGTGATGTATGTTATTACAGCCTAAAATTTAGATTGGTAGACGTGGGTTTCCTGGAAACGAATTCATGTTTTGGAATTTTAAACATCCTTCTGCGTAAATATCATAGGGAAGACGTAGAAAACACAGGATCGTGCAAACAAATCGTCGTGGGATGCCAGCTGTGTGGACACACTACCTCATGATTTTGTCTAGCATGACTAAACAAGCTTACTGTGCTGCAACCTTGGCTGTTTCTGCCAAGAAAACGAAATATAAGAATATTCTAAAAACTAATATTTCATTGTATTTGCAGTTGAGACTCTTAAGTCCTTGGTGCCAAGAGGCGATGGACCTATAACCGGAGATTGAACATCAGTCCCTAGCAGATGATCTCGCTGCACAGAATACCTGAGGCAAAGAATTAGCGACGCCATACAAAGAGGAATGCTGCCAGCGTGAGGGGAACTTTCCCTGGAGATACCACCATAAATTGAGGTCTTCTACTGTCATTAAAACCGTTCTTGCGTTTCTAAAAGATGTTCAAGTTATCTCCCATCACAGCTGTAGGCATACCAACACGTAATGTCATTCTGTGAGGAGTCTAAAATTACACAGCAATGTACGAAAAGAAGATAGGAATCATTAAAAGATAATGTTGTATAATTTAGTCTGAATTACCGAAAACACTCCTGATTCTTTTTTAATACTTAAATACCTTCCCAGGTTTTTATAATTCATATTTTGAGCAGGAAGTATTAGTATCGTTGATTATTTTTATGCTATCAAACTCTTGCGAATTCAGAGCGGTTGTTGGGAAGTCTGAATTTGGATACCATAAAACATCTTGCATTAAAGCATTTTGAAATCCCACTTCGTAATACAGTAAACAATATTGGAGTTTATATGGATGGAAATTTTAACTGGAACACGCAAGTTACACTGCACCACTGGGCGGTAACTTCTTGCACTCTACTGTCACTTTGCACTGTGCGTTTGTTGTACAATATTTCCGTTACACTTGCAGTACTATCGTTTACCATACATAGAGGGGAAAGTTTCCGTGAAAAGGAGACAATTGCTTAGGAACTAGGAAGTAGCTAATATTCACCAACACACAGAATAACAATTTATTTTAAAGTAATATGTTCGTTTACAATAGTTAGATCAGCTTGCTTTAACACTTGTTCAACAATTTAATATGCTCAAACACAACGTGATATTTTCTTTGCTCTCTACGCTTAAAGTTTCCATGTGCATTTAAGGAATGTATGACAAAGTAACGAATACAATAAAGTTATATGAAATGCAAATGTCAATACTTCTCCCGCACAAGAATTTGGAAAACCACCAAGAGTTAAAGATTGAATTTTGAAAAGTTTACCAAACAATGTTTTAAAGATAATTTAGAAAAGACCGAAATAACCCTTGGTGAATTATGCCGAAACTCGCTGTCACGATGGCTAGTTGTTCCGCCTCGGTTCTTGGCGAAAAAGCTACTCCTCTTCTCTGCCTGCCCAGGAGCTCCAGGAACCGTCGGAGAAGATGACGGCGCTGGCGTGTCGCAACCCAGCCAATGACGATCGTGCCTGATGTATTACGTGAAGTCTTACGTCACTCCTGACAGTATGTTGTTCGAAGTTTTGGACGTTGGCTTTCTCGGGATATGAATGACGGCATCACCCTGAAGCATTGTGACGTGCTGGTTGCATGAGCCACGACCATGGGGGAGGCGAAAACGGCACAACACGTGCATGCAAAAAAAAGTATTCTCAATAACGTATGTATGACTTTAAAACGCATGAATGACTTTCTGCCAACTTCAGTTAAGAAGATGTTAATAAAAAGGCTTGTGATGCTCCATTTTAACATTGTAACTCTTTCTTTATTAACTTAACTGAAAAGTCAGCTCTAAGACTTCAGCGGATTCAAAATACGTGTGTACGCTTTGTATGCAATCTCTGTCGATTTGATCATGTTACACCATCATTCGAATTATGAAGGGAACGAAGAACTTTACATTCTTTATCATTCCTTTACCAACTTCATTCTCGCATTCCCAACTATATAATGTGACTGGCATAATCGAGAAACCCGCTCACGAAACTCTTTCATTCCTGCTAAACCCGCTCATCACACAACCTCCTTCCTATTCATCATCATTCACTATAGCATTAGCTTGCCTTTGGAATTTCCTGCTGGAAGACTTATGGGATGCGGCGATCACCTCCTCATCCGTTGCTGTAGCTTACCTTGATGCTTCTCCCGTGGCTTCCAGAAGTTCTCAGCGTGTTGGTTCTTCAATTTATCCTCGGCTAGCTGCAGTAATTTTCCTTAAATTATATGGGAGCATGGACTTATCCTCGGTAAAGGAAAACGTAGATCTCGGGTGGTGATATAGGAAGACATAGACTTGCTTTGTTTATGAAAAGATGACACTGCCGTTTCTTTTTATTTAATTAACACTCGTAGTATACAAAACTGGTATTGCCGCTGTAAAATACTGTCCACTGCTGTTAAACTATGGCGTGGATATGGCACGAAATATAACTATTCTTATTGTCGCTTTCAGAGTAGCGGATCTTAGGTGTGTTGCTAAAACTATTTTGATTCCCTGTTTTGGCGCGATATCTCACACATTCTGCAGCATCTCTCCCTGACCACACATTACGAAAACTCTCGAATAAATTGCAATACTAAGCTGACATGACAAATTTGACTTGATTCCCTTTTTGGCGCGATATCTCACACATCCTGCAGCATCTCTCCCTGACCACACATGACATAAACTGCCCCGAATTTTCCCCAAACAGATCCATTTATAGTCTCAGGCTTCTGAGGCTGCTTCCTTTCCTATTGGTCCATTTTTAGCGCGACTCGACGCGTCTAACTATTTCGAATAAACTTTCAGGGATCTCATTGGTCCAATTTTAATATAAATCGCGGCTTTTCCTACATGTACCGTTAGATTGTCCTTCTCACTCACTTGGTCACGGCGAATTATCAAATAATGGGACAAAGGCTCTACACCCTCGCTGTAGGAATAATAGCACTGCGACCGGAGAGAGGTAATAAAACTAGGTTTTCTGCCTTCGAAAGCACTCTTCCTGTAGCTAAAACATTCCATCGTGGGCAGTATTTTAACATAGCGCTTAAATTATTTACATTAAACCATTTATAACTCTACTAATATTAGTAACCTAGATAGATACATAATGTTAAATCACCCTTCTTAAAATATACAAGCAGTATTGAGAAAAAGATATTTACATAGTACGATTTAACATCAATAAAAGTTAATTAATAAATTATCTAGAATTACTGTTCTCGGGCCCGGCCTAGAGTTGCCGTTTCAGGGACTGCCGGTACATTATGCAGTTAAGGGAAAAACTAAGGGTAGCTTTATAGTCCTAATATTTAAAATTTAAATATTAAACAATTTAAGTAATTGTTTTATCTATAGGTATTAATATTCCGCATAAAATCATTTTGATTATATGTTTTCTTTTCTTCATTTTAATATCTTTGCCGACTTTACATTAGAGACAGACCGAAACAAACGCCTTCATATCGACTACAGGCAGAAAGAGCCGAATGACCATGAAAGCGAAGAATGGTATTTCACAAACAATTACTTTTTCCAGACTATTCTTTGCATTACCCTACTGCCACACCTACAATAGGGGAAATATTTCATTTAAACCAAAAATTTGACAGTCGGATTTTATTGGAAATATACTATTTGAGATGTTCTGCATTAAAAATGTTTAGAAAAGTTCCAGTAAATAGCTAGTTTCTGATTTTTTAGACCAAAGAATCAGATGAGTATCGTTAATGAGTAATTAAATGAGCCAACGGCTCAGAGATCTTAGAGCTACTCAGTGTTTGTCTGTTTAGGATAAGAGAAGAACCAAAAAAAAAAAAAATCTGTTATGTTACATTCACATGACTTTCTCTAACCTCTATCATTAATGGTATAAAATTATTCTTATAAAAGATTACTTTTATATATATTTCATTTAATCTAAATAAACTTTTTCAGAAATAGCTACATTACACATTTCGTTAATGGGAATAGCAATAGTCAAATATTTTAAGCTGGAGCTATACGCTGCCTTAAAATTCCGAACTCTTTCCATGACATCGCGAGAAGCAACAAACATAATGTCGACAGGACTTTAAAGGAATGACTAAGTATTAAAGAATCTCAACCACTAATAATGGATATCTTGGAAACGGGTTATGCCACAAAAAAGTTATTTATAATAAATTGTGCGTTTTAAAGAGAAGCACATTTCTTTGTTTAGTATGTTTTCGTCCATCGCTAGACGTTTACCATTTATGCAAGATTATATAAAATTCCTTCCAAATGAAGAGGACTTCACAAGTTATTCCCAGAAAATTCAAGATATGCGTTTTATTTGTAAGTAAATATCTTTAATATATGGCATTTTAACGAAAATCGTTAGAGCTACTTTTCAGTAAATAGCAAATATCGAAAAATGTTCCATGCAAAAGGTAGTTTGGGATGGGGGATTTTCTTGAAAACTGTCCTGTCGCATCCTTGGAAGATTCCGAACTTATATACCAAGTTTGGTATTTATCCGAATTTTTGCTTTTGTGTTATGCCGTTCACAGACAAACACACAGACACATACGCAGACATACTGACACGCATATGAACCTTTTTCTAAAAATGCCAAAGCATGTATTTCCGGTGAAATCTCGATATGAATTTGTAGGTGAAATACAGAGCTTTTTTAGCTACTCTGTACTGCTAGAGAAATTACAAATGCTTTTTTTTTTATTCAGATGACCTCAAACATGTATTTCTGGTGAAATCTTGATATCGAATTTTTGGGTGAAATGCAATACCTTCTCCACCTACTGTGTTCGTGGTAGAGAAAGTAAGAAAACTTAGTTTGCTAACCCGACCCAACTCGGATCCAAACTAGCAACCTTCAGAATAGGAGGCAATACTCTCTAAACCCAGACTACAGGTAGGAAAACTATAAATAGAAATGTAGCATGAAGAATGCCAATAATGAACAATTTTAATAGGGCGACCTACGTAATTTGGCTCTATCCGCCTGAGTCGTAGCGAAGCCGATCAGCTCTTTCCGCCGGCAGTCTTAATGAAGCCTTCAGCATCGGCCTGTCTGTATCATCGTCTTTGTTGGACCTTTGTATGCTTATGTTTTTATTATGTTATATTGTATTGCCTGGTAGAATGGAAGAGAAGACCTCACGGCCTTAACTCAGATCAGGGTAAATAAATAATTAAATAAATATTACCTACGTATTTGTTATAACTAGTTAGTTGCTAATGGTTTGTAGCTTATTTTATAGTAAATTTTATTCCTGTATATTTATTCAATAAACAAACAAACACATGTTTCTACCGAATTTCCGTAACTAGCAATTTCCATTTCTACCGTATCTAGCAAGAACGTGTGGTATACTGAATCGAACAGATACCTGACAGTGTTAGCGGGTCAGTTTGGTTACCAGAAACCATTCCAAGCTGTATGCAACATTTAAATTGTTCCAAAAATGTTTCGGAAAGGTTATCATCAAAAGAACTTCAATTAACAAAATTTAACAACAACTACATTTCGCAAAATATTTAGTGACTAACAAGTTTTATAAAAACAATTAAGAATGGAAATAAAACAAAATTATAATGGGTAAAAAAGTCGTGTGATTGTAATACACTAGATTCTCTTGTTTTTTCGTTCTTCAGTTTGCCTCAATCCCGGTTTCTTAATTCTCATTAACTGAAATCAAAAGTTTGACATTATTAACATTTTCATTTTTTCCATTTACTAATATTCACAAACTCTGGGACAATGAATAAATTAAAAAGAACATTATTTTTATTCTCAGAATTCTTAAGCATGTTAATTTCAGAATCGTTTGGATAACGATGGGGAGTCAGCAAAACAATCCTTGTGAAACGCTATCTCTAGAAATTTTACCCATTCAGCTTGTTATCTTCAACTTCACACATATACCATAGTCATTAGAAAAACATGAACTTGAGACATTAAATTTAAAAAGTAACAATATCTTATTTATTTTTGAACACATAATTTCTAATAATTTTCTTACTCTCTGTTGAGTTTATCCTGTAAGGAGAGAGGAGAAAAATTAATGTGCTACCTGAGACACGTTGTGAAAGATTTTCATTGCAGTTCCTCAAACTATAACTTTCCTCATCCAGAATTGCTAAATACACACTCTCTTGTCCTGTAACAATATGTCCACACTTATTATTTGCCAGGATCTATTCATAGTAATATAGATTTATTTTCGGAAAAAGAACAACATCCAAATTGAGTGAAGTTTTCACCATGATGTTTTCTTTCAATTCTTACAATGTATGAGGGTTTGTTGCACACACCTTATTTTTTATTTGATTATCGGAGTAGAGTAAACTTCTGTAACTGGATTTTGAGAAATGATGGAGTATTAAACCCGTGCTTAGTGTGCTTCTCTAACGAAGTATGGTTCCATTTATATGGCTATGTTTGTCGCAAAATGACATATTGGAGCACAGAGAAACCCGATTTTGCAACGGGATTCCCTTACATGTCGCGCAAACTTATGTGCAGTAGATGCATACAGAATAATAGGACCTTATTTTCTGAACAAACAATAAATGCAGGGAGGTACAAGAATGACTTTCTCACACTAACTTTGAACAGCTGACCGACGTTGAATGTCAGTCTGGATTTTTCCAGCAAGACTTTGCTATCGCGCATACCGTTGATGAGTCACTACATTTAATTCAGGCAGTTTTTTATAATAGTGCAATTAGCATAGAGTTATGGCCCTCACGATCCTCTGATTTAACTGTATGTGATTTTTATCTATGGGGAACCTGAAAGAAAGAGAAAGAGAAATCCACTCAATTTCGGGTATTGAACTCTCCAGTGTAAACGAAGATTCCCCGAGAAGATGCAGAAATATGTGGGTAGAGAAGGACAACTTTTCCAACATCTCTTATGATAAGATACGTGCTTATTATCATTGTAATTGTAAAGATGCTAAGTTGAGGCAGTTGCGAGGATATGATAATTTTTCGGTCGGAATTCGAACTGCAGTGGCCAGTGTGCGAGCCGCCGTGCGGTGGTCACAGTGTGAAGGAGAAGCACTGTATGTTAAAGCGAGAAGAAAGAAACAAATACTGCATAATTTCACCAACTCAGTTCCTTGAAAAAGCATGGGTGGATCGTCTTCTGCAACTGTAAATAAATAATTTGAATGACTTATTGGTATAAAATTTCCTTCAACATGGCATTCTGTTATTTGCATGTACATGAAAACTATTTGCATAACTAAAACTCTTTTAAAGTAGCCAAACTATGACGAATAGGTCATTATTTCATATACGATGTGTATTCCAAAACTAAGGTCCGGTGAACAATATTTAAGGGATGGTAGGCCTGAATGACGTTTCATGCCTGCAGCGCTGTCTATCGACTCCTGAGGAACCTACCGCAGTGTTGGTGTGACGCAGTAGGCGTTTGCCAGTCGGTGAGAGCAGATCGCAATGGCCGCGACAATCGTAGATCCCGCCAGTTGTAAAGTGCGCAATGTCATTAGATTTTTGCTGGCAAAAGAATCTCAGCTGCGAACACCCAGCGCGAGTTATGCCTCGTGCATGGACCAGACATAATGACTGACAAACAGGTTCGACTCTAGTGTCGAGAATCTCGAAATGGCCGTACAAATGTGCACGAAGAACAGTGGAGTGGTAGACCCAGTATTCAGGTCGACAACATCGCTGAGCAAGTGAACCAAAAATTTCAAAGTGATCGACGTTTGACGATTAGTGGTCTGGCTGATGAATTCCCAAATGTTTCTCGAGCCTCGCTTTACAGGATTGTCACTGAGCAGCTTGGATATCGGAAACTTTGTGCGAGGTGGGTGCCAAAACTGCTCACCGTCAGCACAAAGAGCAACGAATGCGTAGTGCACGACAGGTTTTTGGAGCGCTATAGGCAAGATGGAGATGGTTTGTTTTCTCACATTGTTACGGGCGACGAGACATGGATAGCGTACACAAACGCAGAATCGAAACAACAGTCAATGCAGTGGCGCCGTTCCGGTTCAACCAAACCAAACGAGTATAAGCAATCGCCGTACACGAATCGCAAAATGATGGTTAGCGTGTTTTGTGATGAAAACGGCGATCTTTTGATTGATTTTATGACTATGGGTCAACAGTTACAGCTGACGTGTACTGTACAACGCTTACCAAACTGAGACGTGCGATCCAAAATCGACGCCGCGGGAAACTGTCGTTTGGCATCATCCTCCTGTACGACAACTCACGTCTGCACATCGCTGCCAAAACCAAAGAGAAGATTCAAGAGTTTCGTTGGGAACTCTTTGACCACCCTCCCTGCAGTCCCGACCTGGCACCAACCGACTATTTCCTCTTCTTGCATTTGAAACGGTGGCTGAGTGGACAACGATTTCAAACCGACGATGAACTCCAGACGAGCGTTACCAACTGGTTCAAGTCCCAGGCGGCAGACTTCTATGCCGAGGAGTTAAAGAAGCGTTACAGCAAGTGTATAGATGTGAACGGCGATTATGTGGAAAAATAAAGTATACATGTAGGCACATATTACTGTCAATAAAAACCTTGTCTCATGAGGTATGTTGTTATGACCAAACGGACCTTAGTTTTGGAATACGCCTCGTAGAACGGATGCATGAAACGGAAGAGTCCGACTCCCTCATCTGAGTAGGTTACCATGTTCTGCTAAGCAACCCCTCTTTATCACCAATTCATATTTTGTCTTATTTGCAGGCCATGTGTAACAGCTGCATGAGGTAATTTGTACCAGTTGGAAACTTTTACTTTCCCTACCACCTATATATACACAGGAAGTGTTGCATTCCACCCAAAAATTTGATATCGAGATTTCATTGGAAATGCACGTTTTCATACTCCCTAAATAAATATAAATATTTAGAAAAATATTGTGTGTGTGTGTGTGTGTGTGTGTGTGTGTGTGTGTGTGTGTCAAACACCAAACCTTATATAAGTTCAGCGTCTTCCAGTATGCGACACGAAGGTTTTTAAGAATATAACCCCGCTCCAAACTACTCTTTGCCTGGAAAAATTTCCTTTTTACTTTCTCTACTACGTATACTAAGTAGGGGAAGTATTGTATTCCACCCAAAAATTCGTTATTGAGGTTTCACCAGAAATAAATGTTTTGAGACTCCTGAATCCAAAAAATCTGATGTGTTACACTCACATGACTTTCTCTACTCTTGTACAAACTATTTTTACAAACGCTTATTCTCCATATGCTTCATGTTAATCGAGATATCGAGATGTCAATCTTATTGCTAATTTTCTTGTAGATTCAAGGGGAATATGGTAGGTTTTAAGCGATAGTCAAATATTTTACGCGCTGGCGCATTCCATTCTCTTTGCATGTCCAGGACATAAAAAAATGAATAACGAATTTGAGAAAAAGTATAAGTATTGGAAAAATTAAGGGAATAACAAGCAATATCTCGAAAATGGTTCACTCAACAAAAAAAATTATGACATAAATTGGTATTTTAACGCGATCTACATTTTTGTGTAGTAAAATTTTGTCTGTCTCTCTGTCTGTCTGTGAACAGCATAACTCAGAAAAGAACAGTCGGATAAACACCAAACTTGGTATTTAGGTTCAGTATCTTCCAGAGATGCGACACGAAGGTTTTCAAGAAAATCCCCCACCCCAGATTGCCGTTTACATGGAACATTATTTCGAAAATTTTAATTTTCTCAAAAATGGCTCTAACGAATTTGATTAAAATATCATATGTTTAAGATATTTTCATGACAAATGAAATGTATATCTCGAATTTTCTGGGAATGTCTCCAAAAGTATTCTTCATTGTGAACGACTTTTACATAACTGGTAAACCATAAGAGATAGACAAAATTTAACTACACAAAAATGTATATCGCGTTAAAATTGTGTAATTTATGCCATATACATTTTTTTTAATTGAGTGAACCATTTCCGAGATATTACTTGTTATTCCCTTAAATTTTCCAATACTTATACTTTTTCTCAAATGGGAATTCGTTATTCATTTTGTTTTATTTCCTGGACATACAAAGAGAATGGAATGCGCCACATAGCAACCAGCTCTTAAAAGATTTGACTCTCGCTTAAAGTCTTCCATATTCCCCTTGCACCTACAAGAAAATTAGCAATAAGATTAACATCTGGATTAACATGAAGCATATGGAGAATAAGCGTTTGTAAAAATAGTTTGTACAAGAGTAGAGAAAGTCATGTGAGTGTAACACGTCAGATTTTTTTATTTACTTTCTCTACCACGTACTTAGTAGGTAGAGAAGGTATTGCATATGGAGAATAAGCGTTTGTAAAAATAGTTTGTACAAGAGTAGAGAAAGTCATGTGAGTGTAACACGTCAGATTTTTTTATTTACTTTCTCTACCACGTACTTAGTAGGTAGAGAAGGTATTGCATTCTACCCAAAAATGTAGTACCGAGATTTCACTGGAAATACACATTTTAGGGCTCCCTGAATAAAACAAAAGCACTTTTCACGCGCGCGCGTGTGTGTGTCTGTGAATAGCATAACTCAAAAACGAAAAGCCGGATAAGTACCAAACTTGGCATTTAAGTTCAATATCTTCCAAAGATACGACATGCAGATTTCCAAGAAAACCCCTCCCCCTGGACTATCTTTACGTGGAAGATTTTTCGAAATCTTTGCTTTTCTAAAAAATGACACTAACGATTTTGATTAAAATTCCATATATTAAAGATATTTATATTACAAATAAAATATATATCTTAAATTTTCTGGGAATAGCCTGTGAAGTCTACTTCATTTGGAAGAAGTATAACTGGTAAATGTTAAGCGATAGACGAAAACGTACTACACAAGAAATCTAGATCTCTTTAAAACACACAATTTATTTCAAGTAAGTTTCTGAGATATCCGTCGTTAAAGGTTCGAATTGTTCATTTCTTGGTCATGTCAACATTGAATTGTTTCTTGTGATTTCACGGAAACAGTATGGAATTTTAAGGCCAACACATAGCGTCCAGTTCCTAAAAATTTGATTATTACTATTCCCTTTGTATCTATAACGAATTGTGTAATGTGGCTATTTATGGAAATTTTTATCTTGATTAAAAGAAGATAGGAAAATAAAATTTCGTAGAATAATCTGTATATCCACCAATAAGCACTAGAGGGTATAGAAAGTCATGTGAATGTAACACAGAATTTTCTGTTTGTTCAAAACTGGCCATAAATTAATGAACATATCACTGTTTAAGATATATACATGACAAATAAAATATATATCTTGAATTTTGTACTCCTCATTCTGAATGACTTTTGTACAATTGGTAAACCGTAAAAGAAGACGAAATCTTACGACACAAGAAATGTAAATCTCATTGAAGCACACAATTTATGCAAAGCAAGTTCTTTTGTGGCGTTAATTGTTATTGGTTTTTCAAGTAGTACGCCACTATTCGTTTTCGCTCGTGGTCATGCAAAGAACATGGAATTTTCTGCGTATAACCTGTGAAGTCTTCTTCATTCTGAATGACTTTTGAGTATTTGGTGAACAGTAAGAGATAGACAAAATCTTACTGCACAGCAAGTATAGATCTCGTTAAAGGACACAATTTATGCCAAATAAAAAGTTATTTTTTGGTAGCGTGAACCATTTCAGAGGTATTCTTTGTTATTGGTTGGGATTTTAAAATGCATATACATTTCTCAAGTGGGAAGAGTCTATTCGCTTTTCCTTGTGGTCATGCAAAGAGCTTGGAGTTTCAAAGCCATCACATAGCGACTCGCTATTTAAAAATCTGACTATCACTTCCTTCTTGTACCTACAAGGAAATATGTAAATGTGTAATTAAAGTTTACCACTAATAACGAAAGGTAGACAAAAGAATAAGATTTTGTAGGAATAGTTTGTAGAAGAGCAGAGAAAGCCATGTGAATGCAATCATAAGATTTTTAACTTTTGCGTTTAACATTGAATAAAATAAGTGTGCATCTGCTTGAGAATTCTTATTTCGGTCCACGGATTAAGTAACACTTTGAAATCCCGCCTGTTTCGAAAGGTCATATGCCAGTTGTCTCCAGATTACTATCCGTCTCTCTTTCTATTCCAATTTTGAAGTGGGAAAACGTTTTATTTGAAGGAAGCGAGCTGTATCTGTTGTTTATTCTTTTTATAATAATGTAGTTCAATCCGAACATGGCGGCCAAAACTGCAGCTATGCACGTTTTTTCCAAGCACTTCAGTTTCTCCTGCCACTCATTCCGTCAACTACCCCACCATTCATTCTAGAGCAATATAGAACGTGAATTGGAAATGTCCTGCACAGCTGCCATCTGTCTACAAACCAATGTGGGGTCCATAGGTCGATCAGATGGGTAGATCCCTCTCCTCTATGATATATTTTTCTATTTTACTGCATCGGAAGAAAATAACGAAAATCACACATTTCCTCTAACCTTTACAGATTCTACTGATTATCATTGGTATACAGAATGTCTCAATACAGACTGTCTGAAATTAATGTATCCTACTAATTAAAATCATAGGTATACACGATTTATTAATGTAAATGGTTCAGAAGGCAATTAACAACTTAGCTATTCATCCTTTGTTCCACATATTGCATATCTACCTTAATTACCGGGATTTAGGGTTACCAAATCACGATTTAGCCGGGTAACATCGGGTTTTAATGTCGTTTTTCAACCCCCGATTAAAAAAATGATAAAAACTCAAATGGTTAACTCTTTCCAAAGAACCCCAGTGGAAAAAGTGTATGTTGTACTTGAGAGAAAGAAAGAAAGAAATATTATTATAGACGACAGTACACATTTAAATGAAATTATCTGACCAATACAACTTGAACTTGAACAGCGAGCAGCTACGATGAGAAACAGAGCAACGTTACGTTTTTAGCAAGGACTGTTTCGGATAGGAGGTATACTTTTTTGAGTAATTATTTAGAATACAGATGCACCGAAGTGTTGAAAATTGTTGAGCTTCCCTTTTCTGTTCCAGCCTATAACGCAGCCCTGGAAAGGATTTTTTAGTTATTAAATGTTCACTGGTCAGATCAGGTAAATAGGCTATCAAGAGAATGTGTAAAAAAAGTTGGCAAATGTTTTATACAGGGTGGACCATTTAAGTAGAGACTGTACAATATGTCTAAAACTAAGCGTTTTAGAAAAATATGTCTAGAATAAAAGTTGCTCCAAATAAAATACGACTAATGGCATCTTCTTTCCCTTATAATATCAATAAATTTTATCAAAAACATTTCTTTCTACAACGCTTAGTTTTGGAGATATTATACAGTTTCACCTTAAATGATCCACCCTGTATAAAGTTCTCAATTCTATGGCCGTATTAAATATAGAAATGAGTTTCTAAAGGTTAGAAGAAGAGAGGAATAGTTTTTCCTAAAAAAGTAAACATAAGAATGCTTATAGTGTAGTTATTATTGAAATAAAAGATGTGTGGAAAGCCCGCCCACCCCGTGTTTGCATTTTGGAATTTGGTAACCCTACCGGGACTAATTCACTTCTGGCCCCAATGGGAGATAATAATTAATCATATTTGAAAGAATTGTTTGTCAACCAATAACCGTCTGGTTCACTCAAACTTTATCGAGATCTCTTTACCACCTCCTCCATAGGTGATGAACAAAGCTCTTCTTTTTTATTCTGAACGGCTCAGAGTGTTATCTTGCACTGCAGTTAAATGAACTCCGTTCCGACATTGTACACAAATCAAGAAACCATGTGCTTACTACTTCGCCATCTACATTAAACATAACAAACAGTGAACATATTCCGGCTGAGCTTCCGAATCTATGTTCGAAATAATGTGTTTTGAAAGCGAAGAAGAGTAATGAGAATACTTTAAAAATTGAGTTTGGAGTGAATGTTTGTTCTTGTAGAGCCTGTAATTAACCCAACACGCTTTTTAGGACGTGTTCAGGAAATTACGGCGTTATACCAGCAAATCACGCCATCTAGCCGCTAATGGGCATGCGCGAAGGGGAGTGCCAACCTAATGTAGGGAGTGAAATCTGCTGGATTCTGAATCATTAGGGTTTAGCTTCACGGATTCTACGTGTCGTCGTTCCGCTTCATTCCTCTACTTATAAAATAAACATCCCACGGCTAACTTTGCGGCTTAGGGATCTAAATCAGTCGTTATTCGCGTAAGGATGGCGGTGTTTGTTATTCATATGTGGCACCTTTGCAGCTGTGAATCGCATAAACACCGAGAGGGAGCAAGCACCACTTTCAGGGAAACTCAGAAATTAATTTGCGACATAGACACAAAATTTTGCCGCAAATTCCTTCCAATTCCTGCAGTTTTGATAACTGTGAATTCAATAATTGTGTTTTATGTTTGCTGTACTAAAGAAATAACCAAAAAACATCCTTACAACATTGCATGACTACTTCTAGTTTTCCACGTCAGATGGCAGTAAATAATAAAAAATAATCAAATATACGAAATGCGACCGCATGATTCTAATTTATTTTCAAACAACGCCGTTTGGATTGCAGATAAATATAAATATTTTATAGCGTATTTTAATTATAATGATTTTTGGGTAACTCACTTCATTTTATTTGTGAAATACTCCAGAAAATGCTTCACTTAATTTCCAAATCTTTTGATAAGTTCTCTCGTTACTTGGTGACTCGCAAATTTATCTATGATTTTGAAATCACTCACAACATTACCTATGATAAACTGAAATACTATTTCAAAGAATGCATATGATTACTTTCTGTATTCTTGGCTTTACAGAGTAAGAAAGTATGTATTGCAAGATTATACGTCTTCTAGGTAGACCTAGAATTGCTAACTACATAAATATGTTATAATATCACTCATTATTTGTTATGAATTGCAAATAAAATCGCTACCTCCTTTGTATGCCACAGTCCGCATGACTTTGCTTATTGCAGCCACCATAGTATGAGTTTACACTTGCTTCTTTCGCTTCTTCTATTCAGTCAGGTTTGGTTTAAATATAATGCTTTCATAACATATGGTTATGAGTCCCTGATTTTCAATACATTCCTCCAGCTCATTGGGGAATGTATTTAGAAATCAAGGGGGCATGGAGAAAAGCACTCCAGTTTTGTTGTATCTGTACTATATTGACTCAATAAATTATCAATTAAAGATTACAGCTTATATTTTATCTATCCTAAGAAATATAATTGTATGATATTTATTTGCTCTCCACACATTCTTTAGAACTTGAGGCAGTATGTTTAACACTTAAATGGTTTCAGTCAAATTATATAAAAAAAATATAATAACAGCCCGCCTTAAAGCAATATGTGTATGTAACAATACATAAAAAGTGTATATTGCAGTCATTGTATGTGTTTATATTATTGTATACATGTAATAATGTTATCTGAATGTATTACGTAATTTAATAATACAGGAGCTATGAGAATGATATGTTAAAAGTTGCTAAGAATGAGGTAACCTTGAGGCAATAATTAGTAAGAAAGTGTAATAATGCTACTAGTCATTCTTGGAGCAACAATAATGTAAATTTTTAGTGACAGTTCATAAAATAGCCAATCAACAACCAGAAAAAGCTTTAGTTAAATGAAGGTATTCTATTGGACTAGGATTAGCCAATCAGAGACTTGAAATACAGAAATTTACAAATTTAGGCGGTTGAAATCAAGTCAGTTGCTTGTAGACAGCGCTCATAACTGGACGCGTTGGTTGTAGACAGTGTTCCTGACGCGAGATGTGTCCTCGAGATATTTAATACGTATTCGTTGGAGAGGAAAATAGTTTACGTGTTAAAAAGTGAAAGTAATTAATAAAAGAATCTCACAGCTCTCTCTATATCAGTGAAGTGTTATTTAAATTGTGTCAAGCATTAATAAAAGGAGTGAAGTAAAATTATAACCTGTGTAAGCCTATTTACTTCAGTCGCACCACAACCCTGCAAAGAGAAACATGTCTCTAATAATAGTACTGACGCAGCCGAGGCAAACATAAATATATAATATTTCAAGAAACAGTCAAATTATAGAGTTTAAATTTTTTTGGGGGAGGGCAAAGGCCACCGGAAAGCGGGTACTATACGTGGGGTTGCAACGAACTTCAAGTGCGGCTCCCAAGAGTTGAAATATAATACATCATCTTCAAACTGACTTTCCATACGTAGCAGCAACAAACCTTCTTCAAATTCGCTCTGGGGCAGAAAAATAACCAACTTCAAACTGTATCTGTGTTAGTTTACAAATTTATCGAGTGTGCTGATGCAGTTTCTAGCAGTTTCATGTGTTTGTTAGAGAACAAGAGGGATGTATCGTTCCTAATGGACCAAGGCATTGTGACTGATAAACAATAGGTTCACTGTGCAGGGCCCTTGGTGCACATGATGCAGGATGGATAGACGATAAAACATCAATCCAATTCCACGTTATTGTGATGCTTTGTCATAGCAAATATCGCCTTAGGGTAGCCCAGAAGCTGTAAATAAATTATGGTAAATGGAACACTGTCCTCTGTTTCATAGGACTAACCCGCATCAATCTAGTTAATGGGCCACGGTAGACCCTTTAGGCTTAAATACAATTGGGTTTCTTATGAGACCCTCAGTGGCCAATATACACTTTTATTTTGGCTGTTTAGACTGTCAGCAATATATAGATGTTTCTTATATAAAAACACTGATTTAGTGAGATTACAATTTATCTTCTCAACTAAAAAAGTAAACGAATTTGCTCTTAAGGGAGGAAAAAGCTACGTAATGTGTACTACCCGATTATATCTGGATATTGAATAAATCTGTTGTGGTACACTAAGACGGCTTTCTCTATCAATGACAATTTCACATAGGTACATCCTTTATAAGAATGTTTCAGAAATAGAGGGTATAAATTCAAGTATGCATTCCCCATGTGTAGATATTAAAGAAGTCCATTACAACATGTGTCCGGAAATGCTTGGTTTCTAAGCTATGGCCCTCAAAACAGTGATATTCACTGGAACATTTTTCTTTCCGCAGGTAGCTGCCGTGACAGAAGATATTAACAGTCCACTTTGGCAGTTCATTCCGAGGCGAAGGGTATATTGAGTGTTGTGTTTGGCGTTTGACTGAGCGACATGTGTACTCAAGTCAGGAGCTGGCAGAAATGCACTTCATGTACGGTAAGGCGGACAGCAATGCTGGCTGGCTCGTCGTTTGTACCAAGAGAGGTACCCACAGCGGAGATGTCCAGATCGGAAGACATTTGAATGTCTCCATCGTCGTCTGTACGCTTATGGAAAGTTTACATCTCCTGGTTTGGGGAGGGGACGACCAAGATCTACAACTCCAGATGTAGAGGAGGAGATTTTGGGTTCTGTGCACGCGACTCCTTCTATCAGTAAACGAAGGTTAGCGTTACAAGCGAATGTTCCTCATGCAACTGTCTGGAGACTATTGCGAGGGTAACAGTTATATCCTTATAATTTGTAACGTGTACAGACCCGTCACTAGTAGATTACCCTGCTCGACTGATGTTCTACCAGTGGTTTGTGCAGCAGTGTGCTACAATTCCGAACTTTCCTGCCTTAGTATTATTTACAGATGAAGGACAGTTCACACAAGATGGCATTACAAATTTCCACAATCAGCATGTATGGCCATATGAAAACCCACGTGCAATTTTCCATGTCGTCACCAAGTGCGGTTCACTCTCAACATGTGGGTCGGTATCATTCATTAGTGATCGGTTAATTGGACCCCGTGTATTTGTAAACAGTCTTGCGAGACAGGTGTACACAAACTTTCTGTAAAACATCATACCTCTTGTGCTTGAAGACACTCGATTGAACATTCGTCACAAGCCCACTTCTTGCATGATGGCACTCCTACACACTTCAGTCGTACCGCTCGCCGGTACTTGGATCGAAAGTTTCCTGATCGATGGATGGATAGATAGAGGTGGCCCAATTACTTGGCCACCACGCTCACCTGATTTGAACCCTCTGGATATCTACTTGTGGTGCCGTTTAGAAGCGTTGGTATATTCGTCTCCGGTGTCTGACATAGAATCCCTTCAGAATCGAATTATGGCAGGTTATGAGGAAATACGCAATACTGCTGGAATTTGAAGTGGTGTTCGCACGGCCGTGAGATATCGATGTGAGGCCTGTATTCAAGCAGGAGGTGAGCTCTTTGAAAATCTTGTGAAAAGAAAAGTACCCGCGCAAGGAAATACTTTCCGGTGAATATCACTGTTTTTAAGATCGTAACTCAGAAACCAAGCATTTCGGACACATGCTGGAATGGACTTTTTAAAATTTTCTATATGTGGGAATGCAATACCTAAAATTATTTCCTCTAGTTTTTAAACATTCTGTATATTATAATGTATATATAAAATGTGTTTATCTGTCCATGTTACGTTGCTCATGACATTTATTTACCTAGATATGACTTCGAATTTAGTAACAAGCATAAGTTACGTATAAAATGCGGAAACATCAAATGTTTGCTCGTAGTACGAACTCTCGCAGTAGAAAAAAGAAGAACGGCAGGCTATTCCGTTAATGACGCCAGCGAACGTGTAAGCATCTAATATTGAATATTTCTAATACGACTAATGCTCCGAAAAGTATTTATTATAATGAATACTCCATTTTTCCAATAATAATAATAATAATAAGTTATGGACTATCTGTTATGATTTGTCAGTTATCAAAGTTATGCAAAATTGAATCAGTGTGAAGGGAACTGACTCCTTCATACGAAGTTCAAGATTTACATATAACTTTTCACATTAATATCTCAAATATACCATATTATAATGTATTATTGTAATTACATTTTATATTAAATCATTTTGAGAGTATGAAAAATGGCGAAAAATGGCCATGTAAGGGGTAGTGTGAGGTGAGTTAATTTTCATTAAAATATTCGCCTGGAATGTTTGATTCAAATATGAACTTTAGAATTTTTTACAACTTTTCATTATTGATTTGTGCTCTTCACAGACAGGCACACAGAGATATAAATTGTAAGATACACATACACACGTGCTCGGACCTTTTCCTAAGAGTACTTCTTGGAGAGTTCAGTAGACCTCAAAACGTATACTGCTGGTGAAATTTCTATATCGAAATTTTGAGTAGAATATAATCTTACTCTATCTGCTACAAGTAAGTAGCAGAGAAAATAAACTTTACTCCAATACTATAATTGAATTTGAAGATTATTATCCATACATGTGTGTGTGCGATTATGTAGGTGAGAGAGAGAGAGAGAGCGCAGTATAATTCAAAACTGAACAGACAAAACAAGTCTGTCATAATATTATTTTAGAATTTAAGGCGAAGTTTTTCATTGAATTTCCTCGCCTCATAAAAACTTTACATCGAACATTACTCACGTTTATATATATATATATATATATATATATATATATATATTTATATATATTGTGGCATGTGCACAGATAGTCTTGTTTAGACGCCCTCTGGACTCCGAAGCTCGGCAGTTTTGTCCGTGAGTAGGGGCGAATGAGGGGAAACAGTGTGTCATTGGAAGTGATATGGCGTTACTGACGCCAACTTGGCGTAGCATCATTCTGTAACTAGGCTTCGAGTGAGTTAGACGGACAACTGCCTAAGATATGGCGTCCTCGCCCGGCAGACACATGGGGTAAGAAAACTGTTATAATAAATCTACCAGCTATCCATTCTCTTGCAGTTTTAATTATGATAGTGTAGAGTTCCTTTCCTCTCCCTTCAGCCAGATAATATGTTGGTGTAAGATTATTTTTGTAAAGTTAACTTAGCTGCGTCCCTTCGTCGTTGCCTCGTAATGTAAAGTTCTTTGTTAATTTAACGATCCCTCTCACAAGCGAGTTGCTTGTCGTATGCCTCACTTAATAGTATTATTTAACTTCAGAGGAGAGCTACTCGCTTGTGAGAGGGATCGTTAATCAAACAAAGAACTTTAATTTAAGAGGCAACGACGAGGACGCAGCTAAGTTAACTTTACAAAATAAATTGTCGTATGCCTCACTTAAATTAACTTAGAAATTCAGATGGGAGCAACTCGCTTGCGAGAGGGATCGTTAAATTAACAAAGAACTTTAAACTCGAGGCAACGACGAAGGGACGCAGCTAAGTTAACTTTACAAAAATAATCTTACACCAACATATTATCTGGCTGAAGGGAGAGGAAAGGAACTCTACACTATCATAATTAAAACTGCAAGAGAATGGATAGCTGGTAGATTTATTATAAATGTTTTCTTACCCCATGTGTCTGCCGAGCGAGGACGCCATATCTTAGGCAGTTGTCCGTCTAACTCACTCGAAGCCTAGTTACAGAATGAAGCTACGCCAAGTTGGCGTCAGTAACGCCATATCACTTCCAATGACACACTGTTTCCCCTCATTCGCCCCTACTCAGACAATCTGCCCCCCCTGACCTTGGTAACCAGAGGGCGTCTTAACAAGACTATCTGTGCACATGCCACATCATTCGACGAGTGGACAAAGCACAGTTTTACATGCAGAACCGTGAACATCTAGTGTCTGCTCAATCTCAGGCTGCAGTGGTTACGCCACCCTCTGTTATATTTAATAATGCATCTGTTCCTGCTGTTACTTTACCAGCTTCTCCTCAGCCTTCTCAGGCTTCTTCTCTTGTGGGCGTACCTATCGATCCTATGCATCAGCTGATTGATCGTGTGGAACAGTTATGTAACAGAGTTAACCAGTTTCAGTTACCATCTTCGGAGAGAACTTCCCAGCATTCACAGCTTCCACGGTCATCTGACTTCAACCGGAGGGATCCACCCGTCACCTGCTATAGATGCAACAGGCAGGGCCACCTGGCTCGCTTTTGCCGGAGCCGCCTCCCGCAGTCAAAAAACGACTGGCGCCGAGCCTCGCGCGACGAGACGTAGCAGCACCACCACCGCCCACCAGCATGGCTGCACCTCAACGGGACATAGCTACACCTCAACGGGATGTGTCTGCATTATCAGGTCAGATATTGCAAGTTCCTGGTCGTATTGCCCAGACAGAGCTCTCCATCTTGCTCGATACAGGAAGCGCAGGGAGTATTGTGAATGCTGCACATATTCTTGATCATTCTACATTAAAACCTATAGAGATGATGCTCCGCACTGCAGGAAACAAGTTACTTGATGCGCCTTACCACACTGTGTTAGATTTCCATATTAATGATGTTCTTTTTCAGGAGGATGTACTAGTTGTGAAAGAGTTGCTCCCATCTGAATTTCTAAGTTGTGGTAAGCACTTACGTCTCTCGTATCTCCACATCGCCCAGCAATATTGTGTCGTCGGCTGGGTGCTTACCACACATGTATATTATTGTTATATTTTGGTTCATCACACATGTGTATGACATTTTTGTATGTCATTTTGTTTTGTTCTTTTCATGTTTATTATATTTATTTTCCTTCTGTCGACGAGGGCGTCGACTTCGGTGGCCAGGGGGAGATGTGGCATGTGCACAGATAGTCTTGTTTAGACGCCCTCTGGACTCCGAAGCTCGGCAGTTTTGTCCGTGAGTAGGGGCGAATGAGGGGAAACAGTGTGTCATTGGAAGTGATATGGCGTTACTGACGCCAACTTGGCGTAGCATCATTCTGTAACTAGGCTTCGAGTGAGTTAGACGGACAACTGCCTAAGATATGGCGTCCTCGCCCGGCAGACACATGGGGTAAGAAAACTGTTATAATAAATCTACCAGCTATCCATTCTCTTGCAGTTTTAATTATGATAGTGTAGAGTTCCTTTCCTCTCCCTTCAGCCAGATAATATGTTGGTGTAAGATTATTTTTGTAAAGTTAACTTAGCTGCGTCCCTTCGTCGTTGCATCGTAATGTAAAGTTCTTTGTTAATTTAACGATCCCTCTCACAAGCGAGTTGCTCCCATCTGAATTTCTAAGTTAATTTAAGTGAGGCATACGACAATATATATATATATATATATATAAATTAGTCACTAATCACATTTAGGTTTGGGATTTAGCATAAAGAATAGAGAATAGTTGATCTTGAATTTTCTGCTAACAAACTCTTAAATTCTCTTCATTATTAGGCAATTGCATATACATTAAAATGGTAAGTTATCATTATAATTTGTTCGCCCATTATGCGGAATGTTATATTAATATTCCATATAATGGGGAACAATTGAATCCTCACCAAATGCAAAAATTGTATACCTTGAGAATAAAGCATTGAGTATAGCTATCTATGTACTATTATTTACTATTATTAATGTTATTATCGTTGTTATTATTATTATTATTATTATTATTATTATTATTATTATTATTTGCAACTCAGGGTTACAGAAACAGTGATTTAAATGAATGCTCGCATGAGCTCTTCAAAGAACTGAAATTTTTCCTATTTTAACCTCTAACGATAAGTGTAAATCCTGAATAGGACCTCACTCTGGTCAATCCAATCAAGATTTGACACCAGCAGATTCTCCACTGCCGTATTACGGAGGTGGGAGCAGACAAACTCACCTATACTTTAAAACGTGAAAATGGCTGCTTTTTCTTTGTACTGAGGAAGACATTAAAATATCATTATTGTTTTAAAACTACAAACTGGGAGCGGTTTTGACAGTTAGTGACTTTTTAAAAATTTTGTTAACGTTGCAGTACCTATTTTGGTGTCATGTAGTGCTGACTGTATATTAAATTGCCATAGTCGTATGACTAGGCACGTATACTCACATTCCTGCCCAGGTTTTTAATGGGCGAATTAGTTATTAAATAACCGATAAAACACACACCTTCACACACCAGACTCTGTGCATATCAAGAAACCTTTTTGTTTAAAGAAAAATGTCCGAGGTCAGCGGAGAATCGAACCCGAAACTCCTCGTATAGCAGGCAGGTGCTCTACCGACTGATTTGCGTAAGAGGCAACATATGCAGATGACAGTCATGTTTAAGAATAGGTATTTTGAACCCGTGGCTCCATTAAGTACACAAATGACGGATTCAGTGTCCTTCAATTTGGCAACCGTTTCCTTCCACCTCCCTCCTCGGGACTTGAATAACAACTGAAAGCACTTCACTGTCACTGGTGGCATCAACACCGGTAACACGGACTAAAGTTCACGTAGGTACTAATAAAATAAATAAGAGGGATTGGCACTTAGGTCTGCAAAAGTAACCTTCCATCGCTTAGAGATTACGCATGCTCTAAGTTGTCTTTAGGTATTCAACATCTATGGATACGATAAGTTTAGACTACCTTTAGAGCGTACTAATTTAGTACGGAGATAGCCCAGATCAACGCGAAGCGGCTTCGTGTGAATAAACTACAAATGACGTGCGTGTGACTCTTTGAGCAAAAATATTCACAATGAAGATTTAACAAAATTAAATTGAGTTTTATTTATGGACGCTCTTTAACTTGTGTGATCCTTAGCGTGCCATTCTATATTGGGCATGAAAAGCCGGTAATTTTGCTCAGAGGCCTCTTTATCAGGCTTGAGGCTCTTTTATGTGCCATAAATCTACGACACGGGACCACTGGCGTTACTTCCCTTCCGAAGGAAGCCATGCTAAGGATTTTTACGCCCGAAAAAATCCATTACTCTCCGCCGCGTTTGAACCCGACCTCGGGAACTAGAGGCTAACATGGTAACCACTACACCACGGGGGACGACATGAAGATGTAACGTTAACATAACACAGCATATGGGCAGGCATGAGGTAAGATATGACAGGTGCGCTCTGATCACGCTACCTTAAGCGTGAGTCCTCCTCTGGTCATCTGGGCGTCCTGAATTTGATGTCTGCCGGTTGTTCGTTCTCCCGTTCTCGGAGATGCTTAAAGTCAAACCTAGCTCTATTGTTGCGATCTCATGGGTGAGGGTGAAGACAAATCATGACCACGTGTCCGGCTTTAAAACCCGGACTTTATCCCAGAAACAACAAATAAAAATGCAAAGTGACTAGCAACACATTCCCTTATTTACACATCTGAGCTATTTCCTATACTCGCCATCGCAATAAGTTTTGGGAAAGCTATTTCTCATCGTCATACACCACCTCCCCCACCTTTCACTACACGTAGCAGATGCAGCGCCCGTCTCACCATCAGGAGTAAGGTGAGTGTGTCAAGTTCTGGGCGATTTCCTGTTTGTACAGAATGTCCTGACGCGAACATTTCACGTCAATGTTTGTGACGTGTCTCTTGATTGGCAATTGCTTCACGTGGTATGAGAGTTAAACTGCCCAGTTTTTAGGAGTCAGATATCATTTGAATGTTAGGGAATTTTCACTCTATCTCCATCTCTTTCAACGCCCACTTTCTCTCTCGTACAGTCTCTCATTTTATCCAACTCCCTGTTCTGTAGCTGACGCTTCCAGGAATTTCACTCTATTGCCCTTTCTCTCTACCATCGGTCCTCGTTGTATCTGCTATTTTCTACTCCCTTAGTTACAAAGTTCAATTACTAATTGTCTCCAAGTAGCTCGCCTTTTCCTGGTTGACGGTTTTACAATGTTATATACATGAAGTTCTGATGTTTATAATATATACGATTTACAATGATATTTACAATCTTTCTGATATTTATTTCTATTCCATGTACATTTTATTTACTTCTCATTTCCATTTATGTATATCTTCACCGTTATTTATTCTTTTTTACTTTCTCTATCACGTACATAGTAGGTAGAGAAGGCATTGCATTCCACCCAAAAATTTCATACCGAAATTTCACCGGAAATACATGTTTTGAGGCTCCTAATTTCAAATAAAGCATTTTTGGAAACATGTCCGTGAAGTGTGTCTGTCTGTGAACACCATAACTTAAAAACAAAAAGTAGGAAAAACACCAAACTTGGTATTTGAGTACAGTATCTTTCAAGGTTGCGACACGAAGAATTTCAAGAAAATACCCCCACCCCAACTATCATTTACATGGAACACTTTTCGAACATTTTGGTTTTCTAAACACTGGCTCTGACGATTTTGATCAAATTAGTACATATGAAAGATATTTACATGACTAAGAATGTATATCTTGAACTTTTTGGAATAGCCGAGGAAGAGTGCCAGCATATAGCGTGTAGTTATTAAACAACTGATTGTAGCTGTTCTCTTTGTATCTATATTGAAATGTGTAATGCAGCTATTTCTATAAAGGTTTATTTGGATTAAAATGTGGTAGAAGGAAAAAAATAAGCTTTAGTAAAAATAGTTTGCATAGGCACTAATAAATGTAGAGCGTAGAGAAAGTCATGTGAAAGTATCATATTCATATATTTTTAATTTTTTAACATTGGAGGCTTTGATTTCATGATAATATCGGGGTTTCGACTTGAGAAACAACTCATTGATGTTATTGTTGGCTGAACTGTTGGATTTATTAACTTTCATTTTTATCACTTTTAATATCTCTACTACGTATAATAAGTAGGGGAAGTATTGTACTTCACCGAAAATTTAGATACTGAGATTTCGCTGGAAATACATGTTTTGAACCCCCTGAATAAAAATTTTTTTTTTAGAAAAAGTCCGCGCGCGTGTATGTGTATGTCTGTATCGTCAGTCTGTGAGTGTCAGCAACAGCATAGTTCAAAATCGAAAAGTCTGATAAATACCAAATATTCTTTCCAGGGATACGACAAGAAGATTTTCAAGAAAATCCCCCAGCTCAAACTACCCGTTGCATAGAACAGTTTTCGAAATTTGTTATTTTCTAAAAAATGACTCTAAGGACTTTGATCAAAATACAATATATTAAAAATATTTACATGACAAATAAAATGAATATCTTGAATTTTCTGAGAATAGACTGTGAAGTCCACTTCAGTTGGAAGAAATTGTATAAAATCTTGTACAACTCCTAAACGTTAAGCGACAGAAAACGTACTACACAAAAAATGTAGATCTCTTTAAAATACACAATTTACTTCAAATAAGTTTTATGTGGCATAAGTCATTTCTGAGATATGCGCTATTACAGGTTCAAATTGTTCATTACTTGGTCATTCTTTAAAGTCATTTCATCATTCAATTGTTTCTCGCGACTGCATGGAAACAGTGTGGAATTTTAAGATTCTGAAACATTTGGCTATCACTGTTTCCTTTGAATCTGTAACAAAATGTGTAATGCAGCTATTTCTGCAAAGGTTTATTTGGATTAAGGTGTAGTAGACAGAAAAATAAGCTTTAGTAAAAATAGTTTGTATACCCACTAATAAATTTTAGAGGGTAGAGAATGTCGTGTGAATTATCACATCAGATTTTTATTGAAAACGTGTTGATCTACAGCTAAACATTCCTTAATTGCGACGCGTATGTGCGTATCACCATGCCACAAATTAAGAGATTGAAAATGGAAAGTTGATGAACAGGTTGCAAAAGACAAATGAATCAGATTAAGGTACTGTGCTATTCATTTTCACACACACGCGCGGTTTATAATGCGTAGGTTTACATTTAAAATACCAAGACTTGTCAAATAATTTTGGATGCGTGATGTTCGCAATGAACGCAGCCAAAAATGGGTAGGCGCCATGCTTCCGTGTATTCGTTTAAGACTTCATTTGTTATTCCAACTGATGTGCAGTTTGGGATTAATTTTTTCTTTCTCTATTACGTATAGTAAACAGAAAAAGTATTGTATTCTACCCACAAATTCGATGTAGATATTTCACCAGAAATATATGTTTTGAAGCCTCCTGTATCCAAAAAGAAGCAGTTTTAGAAAAAAGTTCGTGTGTGCGTGTTTGTGTTTGTGTCTGTGAAGAGCATAACTTGAAACGAAAAGTCGGTTAAGTACCAAACTTGGTATTTAAGTTCAGTATCTTCCAAGGATGCGACACCAAGATTTTCAAGAAAATCTCCTCACCGCAAACTAATCTTTACATGTAAATGTTTTGAAAATTTTTTATTTTCTCAAAAATGGCTCAAACGATTTTGATAAAATACCAAGTGTTTAAGATATTGGCAAATGAAATGCACATCTTGAATTTTCTGGGAATTGCCTCTGAAGTTCTCTTCATTCTGAATGACTTTTGCATATCTGGTAAACCATAAGAGACACACAAAAATCTTACTACACAAAAAATGTATATCTCATTAAATCGTATAATTTATGTCAAATTATCTTTCTTTGGAGTTAACTATTTTCGAGATATCCCTTGTTATTGGTTTGATTTTCAAATAATTTTACGTTTCTCTAATTGAAAGTCCAGGATCCCTGGTCAAGGGAATGGAATTTCAAAGCCATCATATAGCGACCAACTCAGATTTGACTATCGCTTAAACCTACTGTATACTCTTATTCTCATTGTGCCTACAAGGAAATATCTAATACAACATTTATGCAATGTTTTATCAGATTAACATCAAGTGGATAGAAGAATAAACTTTGTAATAATAATAACAATAATAATAATAATAATAATAATAATAATAATAATAATTTGTTTAAGAATGGGTAGAGAAATTCATGTGAATGTAAAACATCAGATTTGTGGGCGATAAGGAATGATTCTGGTTAAAGGAAAATTTCCCACTCCAGCCGGGAATCTAACACAGGTCCCCTCTAGATTGAGAAGCCAGAACTTGACCACTCGACCGCAGAGGAAGTATTCTCTGCTGTACTTATTAGCATATCTGTGCCTATTGATTAATAATATTTGTGAATCTTGATTATTTACATATCTATATGTTATTAGTTATGGGTTGGGGTTCTCCTACAAAGACCATTCGCAATGCAAACGTAGGCGTAACACAAAAAACTTGGCACGGGTTTCTAGTGCCGTTAAATGCATGCAGAAATCTTCAGAGCGTACCGTAGGTTTCAAATTTAATAGGAAATAATACCCAACAAGAAAGTTCATCCCGGACGCAAACGATAAATCAGCGTGTGCCGTTGGCATTTAAAATGCCATGGCACGACCGAATGCAGCACAATAATTTTAAGTACACTAGATGGCGTAAAATCTCGCATTGTGATCGTGTGCTGTTGAGAAGCTGGCAGTGCATGGAGAAACAAATTCAAAATTCTTTTCCTCTATGCACGCAACGCAATCATAAAGTTTAGAGTTTGCAATCTTTTGCGTTACGTAGGTGTTACGTGATTCTTAAATAACATTGGTGCAAAGTCTTGCGCTTATGTTGCGTCTGCGCTTACTTTTCATTGTGAATGAGGCTTAAGCCTACTCTACACTTGACTCCATCTCTTATCTAGCGTGCTGCTTTCGTTTTCTCTCTCAAATAGATCTTCCTACCATCCGCAATTAATTTGGTGCACCGTAAAATGTTTGCGGTCGTATGTGGTACAATCAATAGGTAAATGAGATCATTTGTTAAAACTGAACGGCTACAGAATTGCAGGATACCTACCTAGGCAAACTCGCAAGTAATTTGCGCTGAAGGTGTGCGTTTTCTGAGTGCAGAATGAGATAGTATTTATTGCTTACATAATATGTTTTTACGTAAATTATTAGAACTTGAAGATCTTATATTGTGCTGCTTTTGTTTTGTTTGGTTACATAATTTTAACTGCCCCACGTATGGGAGCCAATTTGAAGTAGCATTATTAATTATATGTTTGTATTTGTTAGCCCCACGTTGTGGTAGCCAATTTCAAGTAGTATTATTAATGTTTATTTATATTTAACATTATTGTAGCCCCACGTTCTGGTAGCCAATTTGCGATGGTAAATTTATAATGTTTGTGTATGTGTGTTTACTTCACGCGGTGAAGCCATCTTGTGACGTGATTCATTTGTTAGGTTTGTTAGCTCCATCTGGTGTTAGCAATTTGCGGCAGTATTAGTTTTTGTTTGAAAGAGTGTTACTGTTATTTTATTTAATTTTGGTTCTCTGTCCTCCTTTTGGTCAAGCACTTCTCTTTATACAGGTTGTGTAAACGGAAAGGAATCTTTTATCCAAAGATAACACTGATGAAGAAATTTGTTTTACACTTTTATTGTCGAACACATTAACTATCACATTTACACATTGATCTTGACACTCGCCAAACTGAAACTGTTATAATAACTTCATTACTGATATTTCTTAATTCGCGTACTTCAATTTTTTGTATAATTAACTTTATCACACTTGAGATTTTTCATAAGTCTGTTACGCGTAACCTGCAAATTGATATCCGACGTGTGCCGTACAAATACTTTCGACGAACTGACTGACTGAAGGCGACGTGTACTTTACAAATATTTTCGATGAACTGAGGGCGATCTACCTCTGACTTGGCTTTTTATACTCATACACCCCGATATGCCTAAAGATTATAACTGAGCTGCAATTGGCTAATAAAACGCGCCAACATTAGCGTCTATTTTTATATCCAATGAAAATTATGAATACATATGCTCTAGGTAAATGTTCCAGCAAATTCTAAAAGAAAAACGCGCCAACATTACGTAACTTCCTCGTTTCCAATAATGATAAACAGCTCACCCCCTCGCTGCATTATTGCACGCTATTATTGTCAGTTTCAGTAAGGCAGTATAAACTTACTTCCCAACAATAATTACAATCAACAAACATCTCAAATCAATGTCACATAATAATGCATATTCATACTATAATCATTCTTTACATTTAAATAATTTGTGATACAAATTACTGCATCAAGAAATATCATTAACTGTGACAAATGAACAAATAAAGCAGCGTAATTTATTCTCATAGCTACTGCATGCATAAAATGAATACTTATATTGATACAATTACTTCATTCAGGTGCTTAAAAGGTTTTATTTTTTCACGCAGGTAAAGCTAAATTATCGTAGAAGACTGTGCCTCTACCAGGTACATGTGAACTTATGACAAATATTGCTACCAGGTAAATCTATGTAATTTTTTGGATGTAAACAAAAGATTATTCACTCTTCTTCCCCTATATACCTAGCTTCGCGATTTAAAAGTTTGTCTTCGTCTAACAACCTTCATATACGCTCGAAAAATCGTCACATACTTTCAATACCACTTCATCAAACATCTCTATACTCATCAACTTTTACTGTGAAGGTTGCTAGGCTCTGGAATTCACTTCCACAACATGTCAGGGGCTGTCATACTTTATATGCTTTACGTCACTTGTTGCAGATTTTACTTAAAAATAATTTAACTTAGAAGAAATATCATTTTCATTGTATATAGTGTATGTACGCCAAATGTTTTAGATATTCGTAACTATTAACTTAGTTTCTCTATATTTTCAATTATTTTGGCTTTATTGTTCCTCTAATATTTGGTTATTTCTATTTTGTGTTGAAACGTTGTCTTTTGACCCAAGAGGAAGTGGATTAAATTAGGAATAATGGTGGATTGCTACTTGAAAATATATTCCATAACTTAATTAACAAGTCGAATTTCTTCCATTTAATAAACTAATACTTCAATAACATAAATAATTACAATTAATAAACCCTTATTCATTCACCATTCTTTACATTCTTTACGGCTTCAATACTTTAAATTAAATTGCAATAATTACAGAATTGCTTTCTACTCTCACATTTACCGATATATTTCTAAACTAACAGCAATAAGTCTATAGTTCAGACGATCAATCTTTTCCCGGTAAAGAACTACTAAAGAGAATTTTGAATACATTAAGCCAAAAATGAATTTAGAAATACCGTCCAGAATGCCTTCTATCTAAACGTTGTCCTGTTGTTTTCCTCATAACCTAGCTCGCCGTCGAAGAAAGATTGGTCAGCCTTGTGGACGAGACGTTGAAGAAAGCTGGAACTGATCCGGCGCCTGCGCATTCGATGACGACAATCGCCTGACATACTGCGTGACTCAAAATAACTGCGCCATTTCTTCTTGTTGTTGTCGTCTGCTTGAGAACCACTACCATAGTCGTTTCACTTCTGTTCCCGTACATGTCAGCCTTCCTTTATTACAGCCCAGTCGCCTAAAGTAGATTTCTCCGGGAAGGGTCAATTTGGCACAGTGTTCCTTTAGATATTATCTGTATACCATCAACGGAATATTGTATTCAGGATTGTTCTATGTAGTTGAGCGGAAGAGAAGGCCAAATGGTCTTAGCTCAGCCACAGTAAATAAATAAATAAACATTTCATTCTATTTAAAAAAAAGATTCATCGCAGTAAAAGTACGACCTTGATATTTCAAGAAAGCACGCGTAATTATAAATCATTAATATGTAAAATGATCGTTTTAAAATACTGGAACGATTTAAATGAACCATAGCAAATATTTGGGAAAAGCATAGCATTACCAGAAAGGAAATTATTACCGAAATTTTGTGTTTTAACGGAGGTAAAACAGCATTTTTGCAGATCTAATTTTTTTTCTTGCAATGGACTTATCGGCGGCCTTTTGCCTTTCTAACATATTGCCTTTCGGCAATAATATTAACTCGTATGCCGTTGTCATTGTATTTCTTGAGGGTTTACGTGTGCATTAATTCACACTCTCATTCATATTTCCAACTCGGGGAGGATAGGGATAGAGAAAATTCCTCATCCCCCAGCTGGAAATCGAACCCGCGACCGCTTGCACAGCAGGCAGGTGCTCTACCGACTGAGCTACGGGGCCAGCCGCAGATGAAGTATTGTTTGGGATGGGGAAAGTGCTTTTAAAATATGTGGTTTTAACCAAACTTTGTAGATTCGTTTTTGAAAGGAAAGCTATCATTAATGGTAGTTTCGGACGAGGGGAATGTCTTCTGCATTCCACAAAATATTGTTTTTTTTCTATGTGCAAGTATTGCTAAGCGCATTACATAATGGAGCCGTAGGATCTGGCCCTAGCCACGTGTCCTAAAGGCATCCATGCATACCAATTGTGATACAAAAATGTATCATCCCAATCACTTTTATATTGCTAAAACTTATTTACTAAACAAACTCTACCATTTCCATTACCGAACGAGGTGGCGCCACGGTAAGTGTGCGATCGCATTCGCGTTCGATACCCGGCGACCGCCCACTCTGACCCATGAGCTTTCCATGGTTTCCCCGGGTCGGTAGGCAAATGCTGGTGTGGTTCAGCATGTACCCGACTCTCCTACCCCTCATTTCCTGTACCCATCATCTTCCTTGTCATCTGTTTCAGGATTGTATGACCAGACGGTGTTCGGGGGGTTGCGGTTGGGCGGTGGCTGTGTAGGGGTTTCTTCCCTGGCGCAGTTGCCGGTCTCGCCTCCGAGTTGGCCCGGCCCTGGGGATCCAGGGTTAGGTGGTCTGGGGTGGGCCCGGCGGCGGATGCATTCGACCTGGAAACGCTAGGAATCCCGTCCATGCTTTCGCCCGTTCATCCAAATCTGTCACCCTTCAAGCCTCTCCCCTTATCCCTCTCTCCCAGGGGTCACGGTAGAAGCAAAAAGGACCGTTGTGGCCTACTTGCAGTGCTCTGCCCCGGTTCCCCGGTTACGGGGCCCCTCCCTTCGTCCGTACTTTATCTTTACCATTTCCATTTTATCTTAACATTCCAAAGAAACTCACCAAACCTTGTTAACTGAGACCGATCACTAAACATTTTCTTAATCACCATATTACTATAATCCAAAGCTATTTTTCTCTATTTAGTTACCATTCATCACTTACTCTACATTCAAACATAGACCCCATCTTCATTGTCCCCACATATTGCATACTTGCCCTGTGTTAACATTATCTCGAAAACCTCTCGGTTTCCATACTCCTAATCTGAACCATGTAATGGCCTCTCCCTCCATTTTGTTACATACGTCTAAATACTTTTCTCTGTTTATTGTTAATATTAATTTCGATGATTAACAGGAAATAGGTAGAAACATACTGAGGTGTGAATGAATAATTTATAAAATCGTTTTGAAATGAAAATGGGTGCCTAAAGAAAGTAAATGACTTAAAAATAGGATTTCTTTTAAAGAATGCTGCCGTTAACATATAGAATAGTACGAATCCGAAGCTAATCTGTGTCATATACATTAGAAAAGAAGGGAATATAAAGTGTGTATAGAAAAAAACACCGAAAACGCTTAGTATGTTGGGCGGTACATTAAACTGAACATTTTTCAAGAGGGAACCCATGTCCGGAAATACATGGTTTGGACGCTGTGGGGCGTCAAAGTTTCATTGGGATGTTGTTGGTTTCCTAATAAGTGTTGCATTCCTTTCGCCCTCAGCGTAAGGTGGATGGACGAAATGTGCCTTAACTTTCCTGTGCACGCACTACATCCGCCCGCAGTCCAAGGTTTGCATCCTAATGGGGTAGTTTGTGTTGTGTACAGTGGGCTTCAAATGTTTTCCGATGGGCCAAGGGGTGTAGAGGAAGAGGGGGAAGAAATTTCTTCTCGACTAGTCATGCCTGGCTATAGCCAACTGTAAGGGCGATATGCACAGTCAATACCTTAAAGATACCTTAAGGTTTCCTTAGCAGTTTGCACGAATTTCGTATTCAGAGTTAAAATCCTTAAGGAGGCCTTGAGGCTTCCTCAAGGAACAGCGAAGGTTGTCGAAAGCAACCTTGTCGTCTCCTTAAGGATTCCTTCCATTGTATTTTGCACAATGGCGGGTATACTTAACCACGAATTGATCGAGTTTCTCGATTTTATGGAAAATATAGCTTTGGAACATGAGCCACCATTGCAAAGGAGGTATTTGCGAGACCACGAAAACCCTCTAGAGCATTATAGCGATTTACAGTTTTTTAAACGTTACAGATTCTCAAAGAATACTGTAACAGAAGCTATTTTGCCACTAGTGCATTTTCAAGAACGGAGGACACAACGAGGCCTACCACTTCCTCCAATTCATCAAATTCTCTGTGCACTCAGATTTTATGCAACTGGAGATTTCCAGGTAAATAAAGTGTAATTAAAACCTATTTGTAAAGCTAATTCAGTTATATAAGTGTACTCAAAACATTGGGCGGTATGCACAGATTGTGTCCGTTATATAAGAATAACGTGCAAAAAATGTGCGTCAATTTGATATCTGAGAATGTGATTTTCAGCCCCTTGCATAGTATATAAGTAGTAAAATGGATAGCGTGCGAGTGTTAGCGGTAAAATTTTAGGTTAGGTTAGCTTAGCTTTGCTTAGTTTGTCTGCTTCCAAATTTACGGCTAATTTATTTTTTGGGGGGAGGGATGTTCACTGCTCATGAGCTGTTTGGCTAAAATGCATGCTTTTAGCTTGGTACAGCCGGTTTTAGTTTAGATATAAAAATATATTCCTAAAATTGTAGTAGTGTAAAAGCTTTCCTTTTATCTTAAAAAGCCTTCTTTAATGTGATTTTAATTGGTTAGTATATTTTTGGCATCGCTCTATTAGTAAATAAGTTTTAATTTATTCTGAAATATGCTCCTAATGTTTTAATGATAGTAATAGTTACAGTTTCATTGTGTTTATACTTAAGATAAACTTATGTTTTAGTTTCATTATTTGTATTTTCAGATTGTTAATGGAGATCTCATAAAGATAAACCAGAGCACAGTGAGCCGCATTATCAAGCGAGTGTCTATTGGTATTGCGCAGAACTTAAGTCAATTTGTGAAATTTCCATTAACGGAACAACAGTACGGCAACAATAGAAACTTATTCTATGAAGTGGCTCAGTTTCCAGGTGTAACAGGTAATAATAATATTTACTAATGACTAAAACAGGGTAGTGGCTTATTACCTATCATTAAGCTAATAAATCATGAGACACTCATGATGATAGTAGATACCAAATTTGAAAATATGGATACAAATGAAAGGGCATAATATAACATTTTCTTAAGCATAGGTAGGTGGATCAAAACTCTATATTGAAGGAGTCTCATAAAATCAGTTGCAACGTGAATGAAAGCCAATAGTAATTTCAAATGCTGCATTTTTTATTTATGTTCATAAAAGGTTTGAGCAACTGTACATTATTTCTATATCTTTTCAGGTGTAATAGACTGCACCCATATTCCTATTCAAAGTCCCGGAGGACAGTTTGCCGAATTGTACAGGAATAGGAAGGGTTGGATGTCTCTTAATGTTCAGCTAATTTGTGGACCTCAGATGGAGATCATGGACATTGTTTCACGTTGGCCAGGATCAACGCATGATAGCAGAATTTTTGACAACTCTGCTATTTGTCAGAAATTTATTGATGGCAGAGTACATGGAATTCTGCTTGGAGACAATGGCTATCCACAACTGCCCTACCTTTACACTCCTATACTGGATCATCACGTGAGAACCCCAGCAGAACGAAGGTAATTTCCATTTGAATACTTACATGTCATGAGAATGATACCGATGGGGGGTAAATAAGTGTGAAATATACATGTACGTAATTAACTCTCTGTGCTTCAAAAAGCATAACAGAAATGTAAATTTACTAAAGCTAGATTTTTACAAGAATACACACTGAAATACAATAATTTGTGCCTTTAATTTCAGATACAACAGAGCTCACAAATCCACTAGAAATATCATAGAACGACTGAACGGGGTATGGAAACAAAGATTTCCTTGTCTAAGGAGGAAATTACTTACAAAAGCAATCACCACACAAGCCATAATTGTTACATGTGCTATTTTACACAACATTGGCATTCAGAGGCGAGATTACTTCGAGAATGTGGAAGAAGATCCAGTAGAGGGTATACCTGTGGCCAATGCCAATGCTGTACAGAACCCACGGGCACGCATTCTCAGGCAACAGTTCATACAAAGACATTTTAACTGAGCATTTGTATGTAACAAGGACCAAGGGCAGATCCATATTTCTGAACCATATAAAAATGTACTTTTAACAACAGAGTTGCAATTTTTCTGTGTTTGTTTCTCTTGTTATCTGGGAGTGTACATAGTGTAAATACGTTCTGTGAACCAGATTTAGCCTAAGATTTTGACAGCGGAAATTCTTCCAGCTTTTAAACACGCCAGTATATTTGCTGCCAGTCCTAAGCCTGGATAAAGTGTGAAGGAAAGCTATTACATGTTACATTTTTGGTAAATCAGCAGGTTATCTATATCATATCAGCTTTAGGAGATAATTTTGTGTGCTCTTTAGTATGCTAGTATTCTGTAATTACACAAGCTACATTTTTGCAACAATAAAAAATAATGTTTTATATTATTCCTTTCACTTCAGATACAATAGAGTTCACTAATCAATAAGGAACATAATAGAGCGAACGGAGCGTGGAAGAAAAGATTCGCATGCCTAAAAAGGAAACCACTCACCAAAATACTGACAACTCAAGCAAGGTTAACATAACAATATAAAATAAAAACTATTAAAATGTCAGTTGTGCAATATTGTTTATTCAGTGATGGTATGTACAACAGGGTATTCTGTTTTTAACTAGTGTCCCTCTCAGCAATGCGATTAACTGGATAATTTAAATATGCAAACAATTATTAATCCCGAAATGTGTATAAACTTGAGCATCATTTCTATTTCATACATTTATCGTCTGAAATGACCTACATACCAGGTTAACGAATGTTAAACCTCAACAATATATACGTAACCAATTTTGTAATACTGAAAATCAGTGTGTATAAAACAGGCTAATAAACTATTTTATTACACGTTTTTGGTGTATCTATGTTTAACATTTTGTTTTGAAGTAAATGAATTACTTACACCATAATTTAATTAGATATTACATCAAAACTGTAATTAAATTAATAACTATAATAAGTTTGAAACAGTTCTTGGTTTAAAAAGCATAATTCACATGTTAACAGTATTAATATTTTGTTTAGTTTGAATTTGCAAGCAACTAATTTTTATTAAAGAAGTAACGAAATGAATTATTTGGTATTATTATAAGTTTGACCATTCTGTTAGCTTATAATTAAACCCATTCTCGAGGATGGAATGGAAAATATTGTAAATACTTAATTTTAATGTTATTTGCACTGATAAATGTTAAAGACTGAAGCTTGAGGAAGTTGTAGCACATTTCTGACAAGTGTTCCTTCAACAAAGCAATTCCAAAGGTATTGAACTTCGAGCTAAACAAGTCTGTGAATACATAATTTGCTTACAAGATTGTGGGACGATGTACAACACAGTTTTCTGCCCTAAATAACACTTTTCTTTTTCAGTTCCAATTGTAGCACATGCATTTCTTCCTTTCTTCTCTCCTCTGCCTCGAATGCCTTTTTCTTCCTTTCCTCCTCCCACTCGAAAGCCAGCTTCCTCCTTTCCTCCTCCCATTCGAAAGCTTGTCTCCTCCGCTCTTCTTCCTTCCCAGCATTTTCCACAAGAAGTTGGAGTTCTTTCTCCCGGAGGGACTGCAGCTTCAAATCGCACTCCATCTGGAACCTATGCCTTTTTATGCGTTGCTCTAATTCATCCTCCACAAGGCTCTCCCTCGAAAGGCGTTTTTTTGGACGTGGAGTTGATAGTGATGGATGATTTTGACCTATCAAGAAAAAGATTCATTAAATTATTATTTAATGCTTTATGAATAAACAATTATGTTGCAATAAACTGTTATTTGCAGTTGAACAGACCCACTGCCGTATCATTGTTTAAATTACTGTTACCTTCTTCTACTGTGACAGGGGCATCTCTGTCAGTTGATGCATCACATGACTGATCTGTAACATATCAATATAAAATAATCAATGCTGTTTTTGAAACAATAATAAGCTGTAGATAATAATAAAACCACATTACTTATTATATATAATAAATAAAAAAATAATTGTTTCAAATAATACAGTGAATATATATTTTATTAGTTTGTTAAATTACCTTGTGAAGAAGAACCGGCAGTAGTGCTTTCGCTGGCAACAGGAGTACACTGCGAGTCTGAAATAATAATAGTTTCTGCTGTGAATTAACTAAAATTGTTTTATATGTATATATAAGCAAAACGAAATACAATTAATTATTTTGAAATGTTGTGTCCACTTAAGAAAATCTAATTCAGTACTTGAATTATGAGAATGTATCTGAGGTACACAGCTCCATAAGAATGAGTAATGGTAACGTGAACACATTAAAGTTACACAAGGTTACAATTTTTAAAGATTGCGATTGGGAATAAGTAAATCTCTTAGCTAAAGTGGATTAGATCTCATTAGATTAAAACGTTGTTATAACAACTTCAAAATAATTATCATAATTTCTTTTCAAAGGAAGTAATAGATAGCTATAATGGAATTATGAGTTCTCCAATTTGATAGTTTATTTCACATAAAACTTTATATTCAAATAACATATTTAAATTAATTACCTTGCGCATTAAAACTGCTACCCGCAGCTGCAGTGTCAAGCTGGCTACAGGTTGGTGCCGATAAGACTGAAAAATTAAGTAATAAATATTTAATACATAGAAATAGAGCACATTTTCCCTAATAGTTAATATTTAGAAAATCAAGCATTATTTGCTTTACAAGAATGTGTTGTAAGTGCATGATTAGGTACCTGGAAGTGATCTGATAGCACTAGCATCAGAGTCGAACCAGAACCCCATATTGTGACCCAAATGGGGCACTACCAGCTCAAGTTCTGGTGTTGCTGATGCGGTAGGAGGTGGTGGACCACCACCAGTCTTCATAATTAACCTGGACTCGGTTGCCATGTCCCTCTTCCTTTTTGTTTTTATATTATCCCAGCATTTTTTTAGCTGGGCCAAAGTTCGCTGAAATAAACAAAAGAAATTGTGTAACTATTACCATAAATACACCATTGTTTAATTTATATAAAATATTGCAATACAGCAATGCATAATTAATTCAAGTAATAGGGCTGCTTTAAGGATATCTATTTGTGAAATTTATAAAATCCACAATTTTAATTTGATTTATTTGAAATTTAAACAAAAGAACTAGGACTTAATGAGTAGTATATGTACCAAATTTCATGCATCTGTTCAAATTATTTCCAGAGTTATTAATAATTTTATTGAATTTTTTAGCATTTCGAAGAATTGCTCAACACGATGCAGTTATTTTTTTTTAAAAAAAATATTTTTATTTACACTCTTTAATAGTATTGCAATTAATTTTAAAGATGAACTTTTGATTACCCTGCTAGTTTGGAAGAAAAAAAAATACTTAATATGTCATATGAATATTTTTAACAATTGTCAAAGCATAACAATTATTATTTAATTACATCAGAACTATTCACTTTATACAAAATTCATCTCATCATTATCTTATGTGTTATATCTTAGCATTTACAGCAAAGTGC
The DNA here is from genome assembly GCA_030765065.1 of Deroplatys truncata. Taxonomy (NCBI): domain Eukaryota; kingdom Metazoa; phylum Arthropoda; class Insecta; order Mantodea; family Mantidae; genus Deroplatys; species Deroplatys truncata. Next base: position 224,999,689 of record CM060975.1, read on the forward strand.
ATACATTTATCATGAAAACTGCATTGTGTGGAGCAATTTACATTTGAAAAAAGTGCTGAAAAACCTAAAAAATGAGAAAAGAGGTTTCAAAATTGCATCATAAAAATAGCAGTGTTTCTGACTTATGAATGTTTTATTTAATAAATGAACTTTGTTCCTGACTAGCCCTATACCCCATGTTGAACTGAGACACAGCAGAAGTTACACAAATTTCCAATTTCTTTTTGTAAACAAATATTTCATGGGGCATTTTGCCCAGATGACATGATAAGCTACTCATTAGCATTTTGTGTCTTGCCTGATCTGCATCTTTAAGAAGCTCATCATTGGCAAGTCTTCGATAAACTGGCAAGATTTTTGTATTATAGTATTTAATAACACGAAAATGAATTTTTGTGAATTTTTGCCTATTGTCACATATGGATATCCTTAAGAAGTGAATATGCATTTACCATATTTTCATGCAGTATTCAAATGAGTAGCTTTGCCATATTGAGTATTATACGTTCGATCCGTGTTTTAAATGAGAGATCGAATTTGGGTTCTCCGCATTACAAACATACACACCATCAATGTTCTAGGAAGGTGGGCTCAATACATATTGAAATGATTTCAATACGGAACTTAAGGTTCCTAATCAGTTATTTTTGGCAAACGTTAAAATACAAATTACTTGGTGTATCGAAATAGTTTTGAATTCGATGCATATTTTTATAACACCAATCCGAATTGAATGGCAGATGCATTAACCTTCACTGACAAATCGTGTTGAGCTTCTATTTAATATAGTAAGTGTATTTAAAAAATTAGAATACTCCATGAAACTGTAGTAATTACATTTGAATAAATTATACCACAAATGCTGTTAGATATTCGCAGTTGTAATACCTACTTAACCAAACTTATTTTCTTACCTTGAACACGGCATTGCTGCTATTAAATTGGTGTTCGATTTCCTCCCATGCTGCCTTCTTCTTAGCAACACTTACAATGTCCGTTCGTTTATCCTCAATAATTCGCTTCTCTTTGATTAGATCAATTAAAATTGACTTTTCCTCTGGAGAAAATATCTTATGAGGAGTTTCACCCGCCATGCTTATTCATGTGCGTCGTGTTTATGTTTATGAATATTTCCTATTGGCTGAAAGTGACGTATTCGTATGAGAATTATGAACACTCAAATAATTTCACGGACATTTTCCGAGTATTTCCGAAGGCGCTCCTCAAGGCATCCTCAAGGCTAAGGAGTCCTTAAAAATCATCTCTGCATACGAAATCATACCTTCGCCTATCCTTTTCCTTTCCTTACGGAAACCTTAAGGTATCTTTAAGGTAATGACTGTGCATATCGCCCTAAGTGTCGGTCGTCTCAAAGGTCACATTTACTTCTGTGTATGCATTTAGCGACTTGACTCTAAGAAGAAAGAAGACGAAACCAAATACTTTTCTCTTTACTAGAACTATTCAAGCGAAATAAATTGACACATTCTTTGTATAATACGTTGTTTAAAAATCAAATATTGCACTCTTTATGCGGGTGCTACACTAGTTTAAGATTCAGTAATTTTCTTGAGAAACAAGGTTCGCATAATGTATATCTTGTTTTTAACGTTTGTTGCTAGTAATAAATAGTAATATTAATAATAATAGTTTCATAATTATCACCAATAAAACGTTCTACACGTACTCCGAGGGTATTTATTATCTTGGATATAAGTTCGTTTTGCTTTTTAATTGTCATAGATATTAATCGCAACGTTTAGCGCTGTTGAAGCAGTTTGGGAACAATTAAGTACAACATTAAATTTTCTTCAAAATGAGATATATTTTGCGTTTCTTACTGAAAAACGAATTAAGATTGTTTTATTTGAAACATAATTCCCCTTACATGCACATTCACAAGAGAAAAGAAGAAAAACCGTGCCAGTGTGGACGTAGAGTAAAAACACCTATTTAGGTATTGTATGCAAAATGTTAATAGATACGAGGAAACAAGTTTAGCGCAAAATATGCAGTTTCTATATAGCTGTTTTATTCGGTTTGGGTAACATATAAGCTAAATTTTCAAAATAGTGACCCAAAGTGTTAATGCAGATAGGATGATGTGCTTTTGTTGCAATTGGTTCATTTGAAAGCACTCTATTCTGAAAACCAAATTGCTTCCAAGTTATAAATCTGAAGATGCCCCTCCCCAAAAAAGACTTTGTATTACGATTCACGTTCTGAATTCTTAAAATGCTTCTCTTCTCTGGTCTAGAATAGAATGGAATGTGTAACGGAGGGGACTCGACCCCGATCCAGTGAATGAGGATATTGTGCTTGTGCACCTCGAGGGTGCGCTCCCGGGAGGGAGGGACGAGGTGAGAGACACCGAGCAGCCGAGCCAGGAGTGACGGCACAGCAGTGACAAAGTTCCTGAAATTTCCAGATTGAGACGCCCTGACAGTTGGGCAGGCAAACCGGGAACCCCACCACAAACAGAGGGTCCAACGCCCCCAAGAAGCGGTCCTTATACCCTGGCAACCAGCCGAAGACCGAGAGACGGATAAGGTTCCACATAGAGAATCCTTTTTCTGTGCCACGCCGCATCGGAATACCATCGCCGACACTTCCAACCCTGAAACAGACCTAACGGAGTTAAGGATCAATGAAATGAGGAATGGAACGATATTCGGGGGCTGAGAGAAATCATATCAGCATTCTCCTGACGACCCGGGAAAACTCTCGAAAAAAAACCGTGGGTCAGATTGGGCGGTAGCCGGGAAGCGAAATAGGGATTTCTTGAATGCGAGTCGCACGTGTTACCGCGGCGCCACCTGGACGTAAACTGGAAGATGCGTAGTTCAAATCTCGGCTATGACATTAAATTTTTCAATCTGATTCTATCTTCCCAACCTTGTTCTACACACGGCTTGAGTGAAAGAGTCTGCTTGTTAATTGAGATGAAACTGCAATTACAAACTTCGTTATAAGCATAAGAAGAATGCAGTAGCTCAAACGATAGTCAGATTTTTATGTGGTATCTTTGAAACTCCACGCTCTTTGCATCACCACGAGAACAAACTAAGGTGTTGCATTCACATAACTTTCTCTTCTCACCATTCTACAATTTTTTTTTCTAAATCTCATTTCTCTGTCTACTTCTTATAATCCAGATAAACTTGCAAATCACATTTAGCTCATCTGTGTGGTGTGGGGATCTGCCTCACATTCAAGAGGCCCCGAGTTAGAATCTTGGTTAAAGTGAAATACCTGGGTAAAGTTTTTTCCAGGGTTTCCTCTTATCCTGAGAAGATGAATGTTAGACTCTAATTTCTAGGGACCTCGGGCGCATTTGAGCATCATTTTAACCATTTCGTTCATTCACCGTCCGTAATGGCCTACCCGGTTAAAGGACTTTAATTAAATACCAAAAGAAAAAGTTCAATTAACAGGTTTCGTTGTAGTATATGTAGATAAAGCGATAGTCACATTTTCAAAAAGTATGTCACTACGTGATGCTTTGAAATTCCATGCTGTATGTATGACCGCGACGAAAACAAAACGTATAGCGACTTCTCAGTTACAAAAAGTATTCAAACCAATAACAAAAAATATCTTGGAATTAGTTAATTCTCAGTAGGTTCAAAATATATATTTCGTTTGTCATGAAAATGTTTTAAACAGTGAGTATTTTAATCAAAATTATTAGAGCCATTTTAAGAAAATAAATTTCGAGAATTTTTACACGTAAAGGTTTGTTCAGGATGGGTAGATTTTCTTGAACATCCTTGTCACATCTTTAAAAGATGCTGAACTTAAATATCAAGTTTGGTATTTAACCGACTTTTCGCTTTGGATTTATGTTGTTCACAGAGACGCAGGCATATGGAGGTTTTGCCCTAAAATATGATGTGTTGCATTCGCATGTCTTTCTCTACTCACTCTTCTTACAAAGCTTATTTTGCACCTATGTTATGTTAATACCCATAAACCTACATCACTTATTTTCATAATTCGTTGTAGGTACAACCAGAACATATTAAGCTAAAGCGATAGCCAAATCCCTCAAAGCTGATCGCTACGTGATAGCTTTGGATTGGTTGGCTACGGATGGGATTCGGCACTGATCCACATAGTGGATATTGTGCTTACGCCCCACAAGGGGGCGTCTCCGGGAGGCAGGATGAGGCGAGACAAGACACCGAGCGTCCGGAACCAGGAAAAACGGCACAGGAATGGCAGGGTCCCTCAGTTTTCAGATAGAGACTCCCGTCAGGCGGACAGGCAGACCGGGGACTCCACCCAGCACAGAGGGTGTCCAACACCCCTCAAGGAAGTTAGGATACTCCCGACAGGCAGCCTAAAGCTGAGGGACGAGAAAGTCACAAAAAGCATCCTTTTCCCCTGCCACACTGCACCGAAACCGCATCGCCGACACTTCCAACCCTGAAAGAGACCAACGGATGAAAGATGAAGGGAAATTAGAATGGAGATGAAATGAAGGTTCGGAAATTCGGGGATGTGAGAATCCTTCGCAGCAGTCACCTGACGACCCGGGAAAACCCCCCGAAAAGACCTATGGGTCAGGAAGGTCGGCCAGAGGAATTCAACCCACGACCTCCCGAATGTGAGCCACAGGCGTGATAGTTTTGAAATTCTGTTCTCCTTGTATGAACACGAGAAAGAAAGAAAGAAAGAAAGAAAAACAATAGCTATTTGCAGTTGAGAGAAGTATAAAGTATTTGAAAATTCAAACTAATAACAAACTTTCAGAATAGGTAAAATATAAAAGTTATTTGACATAAAATAAAAATTGTTACTTGATATAAATTTTGTGTTTTAACAAGATCTACAATTGTTGTGCGGTAAGATTTTGTCTCCCTCTCTCCCTCTCTCTCTCTCTCTCTCTCTCTCTCTCTCTCTTACGATTTACAAATTATCAAAAGGCATTGACAATAAAGAATAATTTACAGACTATTCCTAGAAAATAAAAGATATACATTATATTTATCATGAAAATAGCTTAAACATATATATTTTAATCAAAATCCTTAGTCATTTTTGAAAGAATGAAAAATTTGGAAAAATGTCCAATGTAAAGGGTAGTTTGGAGTGGAGGATTTTCTTTAAAATCTCAGTGTCACATTCTTGGAAGAAGTTGAACTTAAACACCAAGTTCGGTTTTTAACCAAACTTTTGTTTTTGAGTTATGCTATTCGTGGACACACACACGCACACGCGCGCGCGCACGCACACACACACACACACTTTTGGACCATTTTCTAAAAATAAGTTCATTGGATTCAGGGGTCACAAACGTGATTTCTGGTGAAATTACGACATTGAATTTTCAGATGGAAAACAACACTTCCTCTACTTACTGTAGCTACGCAGTAGAGAAAGTAAAAATGCTTACTTTGGATTCAGGGGTCTCAAAACGTGTGTTTCCGTTGAATCTCGTTATTCAATTTTTGGGTGGAAGCAATACTTTCTCTACTTACTGTAACTATGTAGTAGAGAAAGTAAGAATACTTTGGATTCGGGGAGTCTCAAAACCTGTATTTCTGTTGAATCTCGTTATTCAATTTTGGGTGGAATATAATACTTGCTCTACTTACTGTAACTACGTAGTAGAGAAATAAATATTTTATTTGGATCCAGGGAGTCTCAAAACGTGTATTTCCGGCGAATCTCGTTATTCAGTTTTTGGGTGGAATACAATACTTTCTCTACCTCCTGTAGCTACGTAGTAGAGAAAGTAAAAATGCTTTTTTTTTGGATTCAGGGGGTCTCAAAACGTGTATATCCGGTGAATCTCATTCAATTTTGGGTGGAACACAATACTTGCTCTGCTTGCTGTAACTACGTAGTAGAGAAAGTAAAAACGCTTTGTTTGGTTTCAGGGAGTCTCAAAACGAGTATTTCCGTTGAATATCGTTGAATTTTTGGGTGGAATAAAATACTTTCTCTACTTCGTGTAACTACGTAGTAGAGAAAGTGAAAATGCTTTCTTTGGATTCAGGGAGTCTCAAAGCGTGCATTTCTGGTAAATCCCGTTATTAAATTTTTGGGTGGAATACAATAATTCCTCTACTTACTGTAAGTGAGTAGTAGGGAAAGTAAATTCTATGGGGCTCAAAACGTGTGTTTCCGGTGAATATTGTTATTGAATTTTTGGGTGGAATACAATACTTCCTCTGCTTACTGTAAGTGCGTAGTAGGAACAGTAAAAATGCTTTCTTTGGATTCAGTGGGTCTCAAAAATTGTATTTCCGGTGAATCTCGTTTTTTAATTCCCTACTTATTATAGGTAAATAGTAGAGACAGTAACAATATGAGTTGTGGAATAGATAAGCGGCTGGTTGTCGTTACGGCATCTTGCATGCAACCAAATAGGGAAAAGTGTAACTTAGACTGTAACTTTAAATATTTTCTGGCTTAAATTGTTATCACGGTGCACGGAAAAATCACACTTCATAAGGATGTTATGAAAATAAATAACATATGTTAGTAGATAATGGGTAGAGAAAGCAGTACATGTTGAAAACCAAACCATTTTGTTTTAACACTTGCTTGTTATACAATATTATGATGCCTCTAATTCCTAAAATTAGTTTCTGCTTATGTCGCTGTGTTGTAATGTTATTACCGTTTTCTTTTCACAGTTATAACATTCTTACAGCCAAGTCTAAGGGAAATGTGTTGGAATGATATTTTGTTTAGCCTGTTACATCCCCTTAACCTTCCTTATAGAGCAGGTATGAGCTAAGACACCTGGCATGACCTCTCGATAAGACACTCCGCTTGCCCCGCTACCGGTGGAACGGAAAACATTTGGAGCCGTCTCTACCAGTGCAGTAACGCTGTGGACAGCATTGCGACATGTACCAGTACACAAATATCGAAATGACGGATATAATACTTGCATACGGCAGGATTTATAGCAATGGCAGAGTTGCTGCACGATTGTATGCGGAAAAGTTTCCCAACAGGAATGGATTGGTAGAGGGGAACCTGTGCCATGGCACCACGGTCACCTGATCTTACACCTCTTGACTATTTTCTGTGGGATACCAATAAAACTACGGTGTATGCTACCTCTGTAACATTAGAGACGGACCTTATCGCACGAATCTACGCTGCGACTGAAATACTGAGCGCACAACCGCATTTATTTAACCGTATGCGTCTGTCTATGCACCGCCGATGTATGCTCTGCATTCAAGTAGGAGGTCAAGTTTGAACCTCTTTTGTAATTTACTGCAGGTATTGTGTTATTGTTGGGTTTCTTAAAAATGTGAAACGCACGCCCATCAACATATCCAAACCGTTCATAAACTTTGACGCCGCACAGTGTCGAAACCATGTATTTCTGGACATGTGTTCCCTCTTGAAAAATGTTCAATTTAATGTCTCGCATAGCATAATAAGCTTTATTAGTGTTTTTATATACACCCTGTAGAAAACTGCATTAAAACATGAATGTATACCGTGATGTGTTTTTCATTTGTTGGAATGCTGTCACAGTGAAATATATGGTCCATACATCATCATAAAAAGAGTAGCTCGAATTTTTAATAATTTTGTTTACAGAAATTGAGCACCACTCATTCGTTACCCATAGCGATCTGCTATGCTCGAATGGTTATATTTGCTGTGTTTGTTTTACTCATGTATTCTCAGATTTCTCTGATTACCTTCATTCCTACATGTTTCTTTCTCATACATTTCTATGTGTTATTCTCCTGTTTCTTTTTGCTTCTCTATGTCCAACGCACACATTCTAAAACGAAGAAATATTACCGACCTTGCCTTAGCTGGGAACGGTCACAAATTTTATTTCTTTTACGTCATTTATTTTGAAGGAGAAATTCATGTTTCATTACTCTCGAGTTAATCTTTTCACCGAGATTTATGTTTTGGTAAGAGTGTTTTTACCAAGGGAACAAATAAGCAAAATGAACATAGTTTTATCATTCTGTTTGCACAGAGCAAATAAAGCAACTTGCGGAAGGAAGTTTTGGCTGGCATTTTAAAATCTTCTGTGCAATGAGTTAAGAAGAGTATTTCTTTCCCTAGTTTGTTAGGATTATCAGATGTTCTCAGAGTGATACATAGAGATCTTTTATCTCTCAACCTCCATTTGGTTTAAGCAATGAAACAATGTATTTTATAGATAACAATAAATAAATATGCAACATAATCATAACAAAAGTATAGATGATTTAAGCAGAACTAACACATTTCTTTATTTATTTATTTCAAAACGAATGATGCTACTTCCTTGAATCGTGTAATTTTAAGCACTACTTTATTTGCTCTCCCTTTTCAGCTATGCTCCTCAATTGTGATTTTGATCGTGACATAATTGGGCTTTATAATAGATATAATCATTAGAGAAAGGCAAAATATGAAATGTAATATTTAAAACCATGCTTTCTATCATGGAACAACTACTTTTACGTTTTGCAGTGTATGGAATTCAAAGCACGTGACAAAAGGTTCACATTTCATGATATTTTATGAAAATATTCATATTTTGTAACATAAACGTTTCGATTTTAAAATAATTTCCGTTAGCAATGAACCGGACTTTCCTAAGGTTTTATTTGGACAGTTTTCTGTGAAGTACATTTAGAAAATTCAAGGCACTCTTTTCAGGAAACGCGTCTGGAAAAATCCGCATCACCCTTTCCAGCAAGTCGGATACTTGAGAAAATGTAGTATTTCCTCTAAGTCGACATCCGTGCGATAATGAACATCGGTGCTTTCAGTGGCATATTGTAATTACTACGAGGATTATTTTAAAAGTAAGGTCCGTTTTGCAATAAAGTACGAACTACTAAATATTTTTCGATAATTTATTTGTAATTTCCCTACCACGTACACTTGGGTGCAAAAAAGTGCCGATATAATGGATTACATATTAAATTGACAAGGAAGTCCTCCCCATTCACGGCTCCACCCCACCCCTTACTTAGTTCTAGCAAACCAACGGGGTTGGCGGCTTTTGCATAGACTTTTTTTCGCGATGGCGGATGTGCACCAGAGGCTAGAATTCAAGGCAGTTTTAGATTCATTGAGAAAATATAATAAACTCAGTTTTCTAATTGTCTATCCGCGGGCTGGAAGAATCAGAATGAAGAAGTTGATATAGGAGTATATTATCTCAAGAGAAGTTAATGATGCCTTGTGTTAACCGGGAAAATTAGAGTCACATGGAGAATTTCATGCCGTGTTTCCATCTCGACATCGTAGCTCAGGCGGCTGGCAGCTGAAGATCGGTGGTTCGAATACCGACTATGGTATTGGGTTTTTATTCTGATTTTACCTTTCCATAGTTAATTCGGAATTAGTATTATCTTAAATAAATTTTATTATGAGATTTTTCCAAGAAAATGAATATAAAGAATGTTGCCAACCTTTCTCAGATAATGCAAAAATGCTATATTTTGCGACTTTTTGTAATGCTTTTTCGTTTTACGCGATTCATTTCGCGTAACTCAGTTCCTTCCTATGCTTGTTTGTGATATTTTATAATCCAAAATCAATATGTTTGTTGCCTTGTTGCGTGCAAACAATTATTAGTGAAATGTAATAATAATAATAATAATAATAATAATAATAAATAACCCCATAAAGCTCTACCTATTAAATGAGTTATTCAAAGTAAAATACTTTTACTGAAAACTTTATTTGTTAAACTGCTTTCTTTACATGTCCTTTAATTTTGCTTTGTATTCCGTTCTGATATGTTTTTGAAGCTTCTGGTGCAATGTGAACTGCATAATGCATTTATAATTAAATACACCATCTGGTTTGCGTGTCCAGTAACCACATTCGTGGTATTTCTTCCACCAGTTTGGCGCCGTTCTTGGGTTACTCCGTAGCTCCACAGCCCTCGCTGCGCTATAACTTTGCTCATTAGGGGCAATAATTTTCGGTTTGTTGTCCATACCCTTTGTTCCTTTCAAATTGCATATATAATAAAGAGGGAATTGTTTACAAGCCAACTTTATCCAACTACTTCACTTTATTAATTACCTACTTTTAATTAAAGTGTGCCCTTAAGATTTGCACGCACTTAATTTTAGGTTGTAATTTAATATGACGTTTTTATGGATGTAAGCTCTTCAAGATAAAAACAAATGTCTATCTATCACATAATGTTTATCTTACTCCCTCGTCGCGGCTTCCTTCGCTCCTTGAGCGGAAATCGGCCACTGTTCATTGGTTAGAGTTTGAGTGGCAGACTTTTGACTCCAAACCAATAAAATACGGACGAGTATCTGGCGAGTCATTGTAGCTATTCAGGTAAAATGCTTCTTTTCCCAACTCCTTTGCCGCTCACTTTGCTCACACCAATAAGGGATTAGCACATCCGGGTAGGTGTGGAACACAATTAATAAGAGGATTCTGACAAAATTAAAAAACACTATAGGAAACCAAAATTATGGAACATTTTTTGTACCGGTCTGTACATAGTAGGTAGAGAAGGTGTTGCATTTCACCCAAATATTCAATGTCGAGATTTCGCCGAAAATATGCGTTTGAGACCTCCTGAATCCAAAAAATAATGTTTAGAAAATGGTTCATGTGTGTGTGAACAGCATAGCTCAAAATCGAAAAGTTGGATAAATACCAGACTTGGTATTTAGGTTCAATGCCGTCCAAAGATTCGTCACGAAAATTTTCAATAAATTCCGCATCCCAAACTTCCCTTTACATGGAACATTTTTCGATTTTTTTTCTTTTTTAAAATGGCTATAACGATTTTGATTAAAATGCCATATATTAAAGATACTTACATGTCAAATAAAATGTATATCTTGAATTTTCTGGGAATAGTCTATTGAAGTCTTCTTCATTTCGAAGGAATTTTGTAGAATCTTGTATAACTGGTCTGAGAAGGTGTAGCGGGAACTACGATATCATTGTAAATGTTAATGTGATATCAAATAAGGTAACTTAATATTGTAACACACATGTAAGATGTGAGGGAAGGCCAGCTAGCCGTGAGAAGGGTAAGAATGCAGGTAACAAGAGGACAGAGAGAATGGCAGAATGCAAGCCTGCTACAGTAGTCACAGGCACCTGCAAGAGATGAGTGAGAGAGATAGCGATAGGATAGAAAGAGAGGGAGAGAGATCTTGACACGTCAGGACTTCAAAAATGAAGGCAAATATTTTCATACCACGCGCAGAGGAGAGCCAATAAAAGTAAAGCTTTTAAAATAACTAGGCAAATGTAGCGTCCCCCTGTGATGGTATAAAAGGGAGCACGTGTAAAGCTTTGGTGTCTTATCGCTTTGCTGATTCTGGAGAGGAGGTAAAATTCACGCCATGTTTGTGTCGATGCGTGTGAAGCCAGCAATAGGAAATATATTTAGCTTCGGGAGGTAAATATCTGCAGATAGGCCCCTTAGAATTGAGTATTAAACAAAGCACACGGCTAGGTGTGTTATAAAGTACTGTTATTATTATTATTACTAATAAAATTAAAGTTAAATCATCACGGAGTTTCATTTCGTCTACTGTTACCAGACCCTGGGGAAGAGTTTAGCAATAGGGCAACACACAAGTGTGCTAGGCTTGCAATTTCAGCTTAGAGCAACCACCCACAACTCCATCGCAGAAAGAAGGAAGGAAGACAACACCACGGGAGAGGTCCGTCGCAAAGGCCAACAGGGTGCGTATCTAAACAGAGCTAAACGTGTCCTACTGGGTATAGAAACTTTATTTTTATGTTGCTCTGTGTCATTATTCAGGTACTGTTTCTGTGTTGTATTTGCTCACTTTTCTTGAATGTTTCTTAGGTAATATAATAGGGCACACCGCAGTCTTGCCTGCCTGCTAGTAGTGCCCAGCACGTCCTTAAATCTCTATTTGGTAAATATTTTCACTACCATTCCTCAGTACCCCTACGCGCACCAAGATATGCACCCAGGATTCCTCCTCGTATGCTCCGTATTAGTTATTTACGATATAGTATCATAAATTATCACATTACAACTCATTTGATAACCAGTTGAGTATGTGAAGTTACGATAAGCATATACTTATAATGTTTTATGAGTGTTAATGAAAATGTTTAATAAAGGTAACTATCATTTTTATCAGTTTTGGCTATGTCTTTTATGGAAAGGCGATTGTACTAGTTTTGTAGTAAAACAACTGAGTTGCAATGGCGATAGGGTTATGCTTGCATTATCTTAGACTTGAAAGCAAAAGCTTACGAATAAATCTGTCACATCACTTTGAAGTTCGTAATGCTTCACATTTGTAATTAAAAAGGATAAATTCTCTCTTGTTTTGTGACCTTATTATTAGCTGACAAAAATAAAAACTGAATTTAACATATTTACATATGGGCTATTCTGTTATTTATTTAGTTTCAGTTTCCTTTCACTTGAAATTTTCCCAATGTTCAAGTTTCTTTGAACACCAATTTTAACAATTTTTTTAGGTTTACTTTTAATTCTACTGTATTGCAAATTTCAATAATTTTCCTCGCCATACATTCTGCATCAAATATATCCTTCTTCTAATTGTATTTGATTACTTGCATGAAATAATTCATTTAAATTACGTTCAATATTTCATGCTATTTAAAAGTATAAATAAAACTACCGGTTTTCAATTATATTTTTACTTTCTTTATCGTATACCCATAGTAAACGGAGGAAGCAGAAAATCATTTCATCCGAAGTACACATTTTTATATTCCTTGAGGTTCCCCATTTTAGACAAAGTTGATGTGTGTGTGTGTGAACCGCATAACTCGAAAATAAAAAGTCTGATAAATATCTAACATGTTCATATGTTTCACAGTGATATGATGATAAAAATGTTATATTGAGTTTTCTGTGAATACATCTAAAGTCCTCATCAATCGAATGAATTTTGTATAAATAGAAAGCCATAAGAAATAGACAAAAGCTTACTTCAGGAAAAACATAACTAATTAAAACATAAAATATGTTAAATATATTTTTCCTAGCATTAGGCATTTTCGAAATGCTTAATGATTTGTATTTCAAAAGTAAGTAGACGGAAGACGCCTGAAATCCCTATCCTTCTTTCCCCTTTTCCTTCTCAAGAGGTTATTGGCATAACTGAATTGTTCCTTAGCGCCTTCAAAAACATTTGAACATTATATATAACTAAGCACTTATCGCTTAATTTGAAATCATATATAGACAGAAATGCATCGTGAATAACGCAAGCTGGATAGAAGAATCACTTGTTAACATATGTATGTTGTCATATATAAGGTATAACTGCGACTTTATAATGTTTAGAGAAATTAAGTGATTAACATCAACTTTTCACTTTCTCTATTACGTACTTACAGTAAGTACAGGAAGTATTGTATTTTACGCAAAAATTCGATATCGAGATTTCGCTGAAAATACAGGTTTTGAGGCTCCTGAACAAAAACAAGCATTTTTAGAAATAGGTGCGTGTATTTGAACAGCATTTACCACATTCTATTTTCATGATTCTTCAACACCGAGGGTTTAAGTAAAATAAGAAAACAGCAATACCTTAGCGCATTTCATCTCATTATTTCTGTAATTTCTTTGTCCATAGAGTTGAAACAAGCAGCTTTTATACATCTTTTCGTATTTATTGCACACAACCGTCCTTGAATCTGGGATTAAATGTTACTTTGTTCTTGCAGTGGTCTCGGTATCTGGTTTTTTATTGTAAAATTGTTAGAAAGCTTTGTGAGTGTGTCAAAGAATTTCCGGCTTGAAGTTTGATGACAGAGGAGAATAAATTCATCATCGGTGGGTGAGTCTGGCAGTGTGCGAATAAAGCTCTTTGTATGGATGAAAATGGCTATGACATCAAGCAGTTTTTTTATGCTATAAATTTGATGAATAAATTATTATATATCTGTGTTATTCTGTTAAATTATATATAAATGAGGACATCTGTGTTTTGGGCCACTATACATAAATAGAATATGCTTACACAACAAGTGAAGGCACAGTTCCCTTCCACTTGCGAAAAAAAATCATAACTCAAAAACTAAAAACTTTGGTATTTAAGTAATGCATATGTAAAGGACTTGACACGAAGATTTTTAAGAAAATATACCACAAAAAATTACTCTTTACATGGAAAATGTTTCGTTATTTTCGTTTTCTCAAAAATGGCCCTAAGGATCTTTATTAAAATACCCATATTTTAAGATATTTTCATAACAAATAAAATGTCTATCTTGAATTTTCTGGGACTAGTATAAAGTGCTCTCCATTACGAATGACTTCCGTATAATTGTTAAACCATAAGAAATACACAAAATCTTACTACACAAACAATGTAGATCTTGTTAAAACAGACAATTTATGCTGAATTAAATTTTTTGTAGCGTTAAGCTTTTCCGAAATATTCTTTTTTATTGGTTTGATTTTTATATAGCTATACTTTTCTCAAAAGGAAACACCACTATTCGTTTTTTCTCAAGGTCATACAAATAGAATAGAATTCCAGCCTTCTATATTCTCTTTTTCCCATTGCACCTATAGGAAATATGTAATAAGATAATTTCTGCCATTTGTATCTCGATTAATATGAAATAGATAGCAAAATAGACTCTTGTAATAATATTTTGTTGAAAAATAGCTATAGAAAGTAACGTAAAATTGACAAATTAAATAATTTTTTGTTTGCTCTGTGTTATTCAACCTCCTTTGTGTAGAAAGATGTAATGTCCTCCTAGCTTTATTTGATGAAATCTGTAAAGCTGAGACTATTATAGTACGTCCTTGGCAAAGATAACGGTACAAATGTTTAAAATAAATTATCTGTTAATCCTAAGATAAAATTAGAAAGTATATAACTTTACGTTGATTCGAAAGAAGAATGAAGAGAATGGGAAAATAGGAGAGAACGAAGAAAGAGATAGAAACAAACTCAGTCGTTTTCTTTACATTCCTGTGCTCTTGTAGGTTTTGTTCCTGGTTCTTACAAAGAGAAGGGAAATGAAAGAGGAAATGCAACGAATATAAATGATCGCCAGACATTGAGAAATGTGGGTCATTTATTTTAAAATCTCCTCTTCCGGCCCCCTCGCAAGTTTCCTAGCCGAAACTAATGCACTCTCCAAACCTCAGCATTAAACTTCGATTCCCTCGTCCTATCTACTTGTACAACCAGGGACTTAGGCAGTTGTTATCCCTGCTGAACTTGCATTAGTACAGATTAAGGTTTCGATTCACTTTCTCTAATTTATAGCCCACGTCAGCGGGGCTTTGGGTTCGAAGGTCTGCCAGTTGCAGCGGAAGGAAGTCTAGGTAAAAACTGTCTATATAGGTGGTACCTCTGTTATACCTCGTAGGTAATTTTTATAGGTTTAATTCCATGATTAAAAGCCGTTACCTACAAACAACTTGTAACAACAATAAAAGGAAATATTTAACACATGTTTTAATATCCATATCTTGTTCACTTTTGCAGTATATTAAATCGTTATAGAAACTAGTATATTACGATACGAGTGCATCATTTTTTTAAATATAAAGTTCCCTTGCTTTACCCGGTTTATGATACTGTATTTATACTGTTTTCGTTACCGCTTAATTCCGCAAGCACACACACACACACACACACACACACACACAAACACCCATGCCCATGGCGGGACTCGAAGCCGCGACTCTCAGCTAGGCGGAGTGCCAGAGCTATACACTCCAGCGACCACGGCTACGAGGGCTGGCAGCTTAACGCATGTGTATTGCACATTATTCTTTCTACGATAGTGAAGAATAGAAATAGTACTTACACAAAATAAAATTAATTACTAAAGCTGTTGAACATGGTGGTTCTACAGCAGGATCACTTTGGTGGCGAGCAGATGATAGATTATAAATAGCCTACGCGTAGTTGTCGAACTTAAAAAGTCAATACCTTGCCTCTACATGAATTAAATCATGAATAATTAACAATTAAAAATAAAGAAATGACCAGGTAAGATTTAAATGCTAAAATTCAGTTATCAAATATGATTATATTTCGTATCTATAGTAGTAAGTATATAAAGAGTTAGAGGAGTAACATTGATCACGCACATACGTGCAGTAAAATAGACAAAACACGCAGTTAGGTTAGGTTACCAGCCTTGAATATAGAAAATTTACCTTTCCACCATAACAGATGTACGTGAAGTGAGTCATAAGCCACAAACACTGTTGTAATTATACACACACTCTCACACCAGGTGACCCACACAAGCCGTCCTTAGTTGAAGTTAGTTTATACCGGATAGCGCACATGCCAAAAGGTATGCCTAAGCAGGACTACAAAGGGGACTCCAAACCGATAGAGTGGAGACCCTAAATGAAAGATCAATCCTGGAAAACGAACACTTTAACTGGTCCCAGAGCTCATTCGGTAGCGAAACTGCCTGCGGTATGAAGTGTCCCGGGTTCGATTCCCGGTGGGCTCCAGAAGTAGGAATCCACATTCAAACATACCCAGAGTATGGTGTTTGAATGTGAGAGTACCTATGTGTGTTGTGTGGTGTGTGTGGAGAGAGGGTATTAGCGGTTATTTAATAAGCAGTTAGCTCATTAACAAGAATTCAGGATTGCCGCTTGATGCAAACCTGAGCACACGTGTTAAGTCATTTAGTTCCAAGACAGTTAATCTACAATCAGTAAAATTATATGGTACCAATTGGTGCCGCAAATTTAACAAGATTAAACAAAATTCTATTTTATTTTTATTTATGTACCCTTAAAGGTGCGTCAGAATTAAATTATTTTCTATTTGTACATTATTCATAACAAGCATGTGCAAAAACTTGCCGCCTTTAACATCTAAGGTCATACCGGCGGCTTTGCTGTTGGAGATCATCGGCAGCGATGCTCACTTGTTTACTACGATGTTAACCTTTGGGCTTGTTCATTTTGGGTTTTCTATTTAAACACCAATTTCACACACACACACACACACACACACACACAAGTACATTCTCATTCATACCTCCAGATTCTAGGAAGGATGGGGAATAATTCTGGCGCCAACCGAAATCGAACCCTGGACCTTCGGATTTGGAAGCTGGCGTGCTAACCACCAGACCATGGAGACAGTCGGAATCATTTCTTGTTATGATAGAATATCAGACAAAATAAGCTATTTTGTAGGAATGTCCGTACTAAAAATATGAAATTACCTCTGTACTTCCCTGCAAAAAATTCTATAACTTTCTGATGGAAAACTGTGGTTATATTTCATTATCATAATTTTTTTATACTACGAAAGTTTTCATAAAACTGCTGAAACTCAAAAGAGCTTATTACTTTAAACTTCGACCTACAATAGTAGAATATAGCTATTTATGTATCAAGTCTGCTTAGCAGACGAATTAAATAAATATTTCGGAGACGTAAATACTGGACGAGTCCGCTAAAGCTTTTGCGTACTTGATGCATACAGTAGTTTTTAGTAACCCCTCTCTAAATTATATTACAGAAAATAAATAAATGTAATATATGTACTATGTAAATATAAAAGCCAGAGTCAGTCATTTGTGACATATTTTCACAACGCTATGAACCGTACTAACACCACTTAGGAAGCTTCGATCGTACGGATATGGATGGTAGTACTTATACTGAGCGCTCGTTTCTAAACAACAAGCTTGTGTCTGAAAATATGGGCGAAAATCCCGAAGAAATTTCAATCCTAGCCAGAAACCCTGAATCAGAGATGCTGCCAACAACTTCTCGGCAGCAGTATGAGAAGGAATATGTTGCATTTAAAGACTGGTGCAAGGTAAGCAGTGTTTCTCTTGTGAACGAAGATATGATCACTGGTATCCGGATTTGGTTTATTACGCCGCTTTCCATGCCTAGATCATTAAAGTACTATTTTTCGGCCTGTTAACAGTCCGACAAGCAGCTGTTTTCGAGACCGTGTACTAACAAATATATTACATAGACATGTTTTCTACTGCTAACATTTGTGATCTAAATGTTTACATATGAGCTTGTATTGAGCTTTAACTTCTGTAATGTTGATACTATATGCAAATTATTACCTATATTTTGAACAAATAAGTATGTATTTACAGTAAAATGTGTATATAACTCCCCAACCCTTCCAGGTTAACACAGAGAATCACATGAGATTGAATCAGAGGCGCTTTCGTCACATTAGCAAACAATGTGACTGCGCTATTTAACAATTTTAATTAGAATACGTTTATGTCATATTTGGTTTCCTTAAGAAATCAGTGTATCATGAGGGTAAACATCTAGCACTACAAAATAAACAGCACTGAAATAAAAATATCAGCTTTCTTTTTTGATTTTATTAACTTAATTTTATTAGCATCTGTGGTATGTAAATATTATCATTAGATGGGATTTTATGCAACCAAGGGCAAGTTTAGTCAATCGATTTGCTCTATTCATTAGCATTTTATTACTCACTCTACAGTTAAATTGAGCTTTATTTATGGATACTCTTTAACTACTATTGTCCTTAGCTCCCATTCTAACTATTTTGGGCGTGAAAAACTGGACATTTTGCTTAGAGGTCTCTTTATCAGGCTTGGGGTTCTTTTACGTGCCGTAAATCTACGACACGAGACCACCAGCTTTGCTTCTCTTCCGAAGGAAGCCATGAACCCGCGACCTCGGGCACTAGAGGCTAGCATGGCACCCCTAGACCACGGAGGACGACAACTGCTCTATAATGATTCATACAAAAGCGTAATACTTTCTCTATCATTTACTTATGGTATTAGAGGAAGTATTTTATTTGACCAAAAAATTGGGCTTTGTGATCTCACTGGAGTGTCAAAAACAGTCCATATATGTGTTTGTGTGTCTGTGAACAACATAACTCAAAAACTAAAATAAATACCAAAATTCGTATTTTAATCCAGAAACTTTCAAGGATGGAATGTTCTTTTCAAAATAAACGTTACTACCAATTGCTCTCTAGATGGAAAAATGTTCATTATTTTTTGTTTTTTCAAAAATGGTTGTTACGATTTCTTTTAAAACGTTTAAAGCGTTTGCTATCTTAATATCAGAAAATCTACATATTCAGTTGGCTGTGAAGAGCCTGTGTTCTCTGCTATTATTTAAATTTTATATAACAGGTAAACTGTATGAGATATACAAAACTTACTTGGAGAAATATAGAGCTTGTTAAAATATACAGTTTAAGTTATTTCGTAGCATTAGCCATTTAAGAGATATTGCTTCTCCTGAACTCTTGCAAAGAATATGTAACATAAAACAGTTGAATTCGTAACAAGAACCTGTACGCTCATGTGTATTGAAATCATGTATGCCAACATGTATCATACTTAACAAGAAGTAGATAGAAAAACAAGCTTTGGTATGATAAATGGTAGAGTAGAGAAAGTCGTGCGTTATAACACTTAAGATTTCTATTTCCTATTACTCATGAAAAGTATTCGCCAGTAACGGTTTCAATTAGGTAAATACCAGGCAGTAAAAAACATGCCGATACTTAAGGATGTTATGCTAGTTGTGTTGTAACATACTCTTTACTTGAGCTTTTTTAGAAAAAAAGGGTTTGCTGAACATCATGCAACTGTAGGCTGTTGCTTAAAAGTTAGGAAAAGTTTAAGTACAGTTTTTTTCGGAAATGATAATGCTCCAAAACCTTTATATAAATCCTGCAAGTTGTAAAGTTCTGAAATTCAATGGGAATAAAGAAAATATCACAGCTATTTACAAAGATATAAATGTCATTCATTGCTAATTATGCATTTGTAACAATATCAAATTTCAGATGTTTTTGAGAAAATAAAAATTAGCGGAAAATACCCGTATAAAGCTGTAAGGAATTTCTTGAAAAGCTTCATCTTGTATCCTTAAAAACTTTGGCGTTTAATGCTACTTTTTTTTAGGGGGGTTACGTTATTCACAGACAAGAGCCGCCAGAGAGATATGGGCCCTTTTCTACAAACGCTCTCTCTCTTCCTAAACATTAATAAACGTGCAAATAAATAACAAAGGAATGAAACCAGAAAGGAAAACATTTTTTTATTCCCTGGTTGGAGGCCGCCACTACTCCTTTTTTTAGAATTAGAATGCAGAATTTATACTTTTTGTTTATTTGGCCTTTCCTTCCTGAACACGCCACTTGCTGAAAAGTAGAAACAAACCTCATATTTATATCTTATAATTCATTAGTAGGGAAAAATCATCTAACATTCTTTATCTCCTATTCCCAACTTAGGTTTAGAAAGTTCTTCTAATGTTTTAAAAATGCCTATACTAGTAACGTAAACTTTGGATCGAACGGAATTTAAAAGTTGTAGTAAACTTGACAGGAGAAAGGGAAACTATATCTGAATTCTTGTTAGAACTAGTTATTTTGTTACTAAAGGTTGTGTTTTTAATTATTAGATAGTCTTATAATATACACTCTGTGTATCTACTCAATTTATATTTATATGTGCATTGTTCATATTATTTTATTAACAAATTTTTGTGAGTTATCGCTTTTTAATTTTAGTTTTAATGTATTTAATGTTTTTAGCAATGCATATAGTATGATTTGTCGATTCTGGTAGTTTACATTTGCAGAAAGTTTGTAACATACAGCAGCATATAGGTACAGGTAAACTTATGTGCTATAGGGAAGAGAAAATTGTCTCTGCAGTGTTGCGGTAGCGTTGCTGCCAGCGAAATATGGGACTAGCTTAGATCTGCTGGCAGGTCTGGAATGTGAGGTCTTTGGGGGAACTTCTTTTTTAGAAGTGTATTTTGTATTTTCAGATTGTGTACTTGATGAGCTCGATATTTTTCTTGGAGTATGCTTTTGCCTATCCCTTATATTTGCCAGTTACTCAAAATTAAACAAAATTCTATGAACATGACTTCATAGACTATCCGCAGAAAATTGAGTACACCTACCTACATTTAAATTCTCACCGTAATATCCCAAATATATTTTAATTAAAATTGTTATCGCAGTTTTTGAGAAAATGAAAACTAAATATTTTTCCATGTAAATGGTAATTTTGGATGTAGAATTTTCTCTAAAAATCTTGCCTAGTATGCTTAAATAGTGCCTGGCTCAAATATGAAATATGCTATTTCTCCATCTTTTCGTTTTAGAGTTATGCTGTTTTCAGACAGACAAATATACACAAACATCCCATGTATGTTTACATTTTCCCAACTACACCAACTGACATGCTTGAAAGTTTATGATTATTTTTCTTTATTTCCTTCCATCGCAAGAGCTCCTTGCTACGACTAAATATTTGAATACTACGAAAGGATTAGTCATAAATTATGTATTTTAATGAACTCTACGTTTTCCTGCTGCATGCTTTTGTCCATCTCTTATGGCTTTCTAATTATACAAAAAATTCCATCAAATAAACAGCATTTCATAGGCTCTACACAAAAAATTCAAGATATACATTTCTCACATATCAACTCGTGCAGCGCATACATGATCTCCTCCACTCGCTCGGTGTTTCTGGCATCAGCGTCTCCTCCGTGTGGATTCCGAGTCATGTGGGCACCTCAGATAACGAGTCTGCCGACGCCGCTGCCAAATCGGCGATTTTATCACCCAGATGTTTTACCTGTGTTGTTCCCTCCTCCGATTCTTATGTTCTTTTACGGCACCGCATCCTCTCGCGTTGGCGCGATGAGTGGGCGGCCCTTAGGGGGAACAAGTTACGGGAGGTTAAACCTCTCCCGGTTGTCTGGGCCACCTCTTCTCGTATTTCTCGTCGGGAAGAGGTGATTTTAACACGCCTTCGTATCGGAGATTGCGTTTTTAGTCATAGACATTTGCTTAGTGGTTATCCCGCACCACTCTGTGTTCAGTGTGCGGCACCCTTAACGGTGCGTCACATTTTAACTGAGTGTCAGGTTTTAGTACAATTGCGCGTTCGTGTGTCTCTGCCTGTTGGTGTGGCCAACGTTTTAGCAGACGACACGTATACTGTAGAAAGTCTTTTACGTTTTATCCGTGACAGCGGTTTTATTCGACGCATTTAATGCGCTGAGCGTCTTTTAGTTTTATGATTTATATTGTCCATTTTAATGGGGGGCTGTTCTCCCCCGGGGTCATATGACGCTTTACACAGCTTTTAGTGTGGTTGTTTTTAGACTTTGATTTGTATTTTATTGTTTCGCCTACGCGTGTTTGTGTCCCGTATTTTAATTTCTGGATTTTAAATTGTATACATCGATGGCTTGATTTATGGTGTTTTTTGTCTATGCGGTTTTTTACCCATATTTTATTTTTGGACTTTAAATTTTAACCTTTGTAAGGGCGCTGATGACCATAGCTGTTGAGCGCCCTTAAACCGCATCTCATCATCATCCTCATCATCTCGTATCAACATATACTCAATTAAAATGTTAGAGGCATTTTTAGAAAATAAAAATCTAACAAAATGTTTTATGCGATGGGTAGTTTGACGGCGGGATTTTCTTGAGCGTCTTGGTGTTACATCCTTGGAAAACATTGAATTTAAATAGGACTTTTCGTTGTTGGTTTCTGCTGTGTGTGCGCGAGCTCATACACAAACACTCATAAACAAACATGATATACAAACTCGCGTATTTTTCTAAAAATACATTCTTTGGTTTCAAGGGACCTGAAAACATGTATATCCGTTGAAATTTCGATGTCGAATTTTTAAATGGAATAAAGTGCTTCCTCTTCCCACTACAGGTGTCAGAGAAACTGCTAATTAATTGTTATTTTCTTTATTTTCTCTTTTCTTATGATGTAGGTAATCAGAGGGATTTTATAAATAGTCCACTCGATAAGAACCAGACATAAAATGAATTCCATTAGTCCAAGAGGCTCGGTTTTGTAAGCTAGTAAAACTGTGCCTGCTTTAGGATTGCATAAACTTAGGAACTTGCTATGTTTACGCGGATACACGCAAGGGAACCTACCGGAACGCCATTCATCAAAAGCCTTCAAGTGTCTTGAAATAGGCCGTTAACGTCTGTCCGTATAGCGAACGATAGAGTAAACAAGATGGATGACAGCTAGTTAGGGAGGCAGACGTCAAGAAACAGCAGAAGAAAGGCTCATTTTCCTTGTTATATTCTGTTTTCCTGAAGCTCGGAAACTTTAGCACAAGTATTCTCGTGAACTGAGAGATTTCTAAGCTTCTGGAATAGTGTATTTTGATGCTAGCGTGCATCAGTCATAACGCCAAAACTAATAGCGTTCGAAAAGTAACAGTTTTATAGGTGGCTTGCAAGATCGTGTTTATTGATAAGTTAAATGCTATTGGTCCCATAAACTGGGACCTGTTTATGGGACCATTTCGAACTGCAATAAAGTCCTTTGCTTGGTAATCTACGGATGGAAAATTAGCACCTATAAACTGCCAACGATTCGGTAACTCAAACTGCATCCAGACTGTCCCAAAAGTAATTTGGGGCTAGTGATAGGTAGGTCCTGCTGGTAAACTCATGTAATAAATACATTGTTCTGTTTTAAAATTGTTTAATTTATAACATCTATGATCAAATCAAGGGCTTTGACTTGAGAAACAATTACTAATGGTGTTATAATTTCCTGAATTATGTTAGTTTTAGTAGTTTTTACCATGAAATATACTCATATTCACTTCTTTCTTTATAGTTATATACTTTCATATCTCTGGAGTAGGGAGTGATTCTAATTCAAAAATAATTTCCCTTCCCCAACAAATAAGCGACCACTTTGATCACAGAGTCAGTCTCTATAATGGGTATATCGTTATCTCGCACTGATTCGTATGCATCGGGGTGTGTGTGTGTGTGTGTGTGTGTGTGTGTGTGTGTGTGTGTGTGTGTGTGTAAATCCAAATTATGCATTATACAATCCTTCTTCTTATCCGGATTTTATCCAAGTTGTCCGTTTTGGATTTCCATAGTCCTCGGTTTATCCAGTCTCCTTCGTTAAATCCTTTTTCTCCCATAGGTTCTTTAATATATGTTCCTCGCGTCAGCACTGGACGTTCTCTTTTACGTCTTGTTTTGGGACACCATTCCAGCATCTTCTTAGGGTATCTCGTTTCCTCCATACTGACCTGTTTTCTGGCCTTTTTGTTATTGAATTATCTACTCCTGCCCTCTTCCATACTTCCTCATTTCACACTTTTGTCGAGCCTTGTGAGTTGTAAACTTCTCATAAAATTTAACTCCACAGTGCTTGTTTTGTCCCTTCGTTTCAATGTTCATGCCGACATCTCTGCCCCATATACTCTCCATCACACTGTGGAAGATTCTTTTCTTTGTTTCTTGTCTCAGTGAATTACTCCAAATGAGGCCATGTAACGCTCTAGTAGCCATTTTATCCATAGTCACTCTTGTAGTAATATCATCTACCATACCATCTCTACTGTTGATAGTTCCTAAATATTTACATTGTATGCAGTGATTAACCATTTCATTAACCACTTGAATACCGACTTGTCTTCCTCCTAAACATATGTATATAGTTTTATTAAAATTGATTTTGAGACCCCATTTCACACATTCTTCTTTTAGTTTACGGAGCATATATTCCATATCCTCATTATACAATCTTTTGATGAAAATGTTTTCTGCAATTGTTCTAAGAGTTCAGCTCGTGGCGCAGTTTGTAGAGTATTACTGAATCATTTTCCTAGGCGACAGGCGGCCATCTTTGTTTTCAGATTTTTGGCACACTTGATACAGATAAACCTCTACTCACCTAGCTCAATGCGAAATCTATGGTTGATTATAAAGTTCTTTAGTGATTAGGCTGAAAATTAAAACTGAAACTTTTATTACTGTCATTTTCGACACCATCCTTTAGCACAGCAGTCACCGAAAATCCTACCTGCCGTATCGCGTATTCGGTTCATGCCTGAGTATGCCTGAATATGTGTGTTTTGGCTGAGCTAATTAACGCATAAAGTTATACAATCATTCTAAAGGATACTTCGTAAGCAGTACTGTTGTATAGCTTGATATGTACCGAAAAATTTAATTAAAAGGAGAAAAATTAAAACGTATAACGTGCTCTTCACGAACACATCTAAAATGTTGTTTGTGTGTAACCACAACCATAATGTTATTTTCAGAAATATAACTTTGTTCATGGATAAATTAGACAAAATTACTTTTTCTGTTTCAGATTTCACCTATGTCTCTAATTGTTTGATATTTGCAAATGTCTTGATTTCTATTATAATGCTAATGACGATTGTTTTCTTGGTGCTGTACTGAGCTTCATTAAGGAATTGTTGCTGGCGGCTACTTGGCTTAATAGGTTTGCATTTCTACCTGTAGAAGGAATAGTAAACAGATATATATATCTGCTGCGATCTGTAATTTGAATGGAGTGAGTTTATAGATCTGATAACTAAGCATAAATTAACAATTCATAGAACACTTTTCTTACAACGCAAAAGAAAGCAAACAATCCGGCAGCAGACTCCTGAAACATTAAAATTATATCTCCAGCCTATTTTAATGGATCTCAAGTAGGTGGTCGGAAAATTTTCCAAAACATGTACTGTTTGGGGGAAAATTTCAGCCACTTTAACATTCTATCACAGATTTGGGACTATGACACATTTTTGACGTTTTGTGGTGTCACATTCTCCCTTGGAGGTATACATATTTTACTTGAAGCCTTTTTGTCCCTAGCTACTCCGCAACAAACAAAGCAACTGAGCTTATTCGTCTGAAAGGTAAGAGAGAATATGTACGGAACACGCAAGTCATAATGACCAAAAACTGTTCCACAATATTGCATAAATGTAATAAGTTTTGACTTCTCTGGTACGCAATGTCGTAATCCAAGTACTAAGTTAGCTTAAATGACTTGACTGGTGGCTGCCGAGTCTATCTTGTAGCAGGAATCGGGATGAATGATCTCGGATTGCGGTAGCCTATCTCGCGCGCCTACGGAGGGTAACAGCATTTTCAGTTCATCTAACATAGTGTGGCCTTTTACATAGTGGGAAGAACTTAGTGTGAAGCTCCTGAGTGTCTTTACTGCGTGTTGTTATAACTTATAATGGTGTATACTACAGAATACCGAATACTTACTGCATTAAGTTTTGCTCGAACGGAGACCCATGCGAACTGCTTGAATTTATATAGAAACTTCCTGGTGTTACCATTTCTAAAAAAATCCACAATTTATAGGTTGATGGAACAATTTAAATCGACTTGATGCGTGTTAGACGAAAAGAAAATAGACAGCCAACAGTTCCAACCAAGGAAAAATTGAATGAAACGGGGTCTGCCGTGGAAAGAATCCAAGAAAATTGCTGCCTAGCAACACAACATGTTTTTGATGACAATAAACTACTACCCTGCTTGTCCTCCATCTGTAGCGACTGCGCGAGATGGCTCCGCGATAACGTGTGAGGCTCGCTTTCGGGAGCTCTCGGATTCGATTCCAGTCGACCGCTCACTCTGACCGTGGATTTTTTACGGTTTTCCTGGTCGGTAGGCGAATGCTGGGGTGGTTTCCTTTTCATAATTTCCTTTCTATTTTAAAATTTCATGCGTTCTTCTAGGTTTCCTGGCGTAAGGCGGTACCGGACAGATGATACGGATGCTTGCTCAAAGGAAAGAATACTCCTCGTGGACCCTGGAGCTGCTTAGTTGAACAGGTCGTTATTCGTTCTCTATGGTTGATGAGCAGCTCCACTAGTGGGACGAGTCTTCGAGCAAGAAACTTCGCGCGTCTGCCCGTCTGTCTGCAGTCTGAAGTCCCCTGTAGCTCCTTCACTTCATCCCTTCCTCCTGGGCGGGGTGGCAACTAAAAAGATCTCCCATAGGTCGCAGGGCGCGAGGAGTATCCCTCCATTGTATACCCTATTATCTGTGGCGAATGAGTACTTACCTGTTTATGCAACAAATCCCCATAAGCTCGACGTATTTGAAGACAGTATTCGCGAGTGATTTTCAATATTTCCGCCGCAGAAACCCGCGGAGGTACAATAATGTGTTCAGCAGGTGCCAGGTTTGTATAGACGCAGAGAAGCATTAATTATCTCGGCACCTTTTATAACGAAAAGTAAGCACAATATATTTATTTTGTTTATCATCGTTAGATTAGAAACGACGGGCCGGCAACTGCACAAACAGATTTATATAGCAGTGCCGTGGAAGCGGCAACCTGTCAGTCCCGTCATTCAAGAGAAACCTGTTCAAGATAAATTCCAGAGAAATTCAAATTAAAAGTATACATAAAATGACTCACTTGTAAACAGTTTTATTGTTAATGTTATCGATCTTTATGGCTGTGGATGTTTTAAAGCTAATATTTTAATTTTATCTGGGAAAATTTGCATGCTAATATGTAGTTATGAGTTTTTGAGAGCGAGTTCACGATGCCGTGAACACTTTTAAAAGGAGAAACAATGGAGGATCTAGAAAACTTGCCGTTGTTTATTCAAGTTCTTTCCACTTTACTTTTCAGGACGCTACCGTGGAAATGCCATTTTTGCTCCCTCCCTCTGGCCCAACTAGCTCTAATTGGACTAGCAATCTTTACCACCTAGATGCGCAGAAGATAATTTAGCTACCGTCGCTATTAAGGCTCCGAATCAGAGAATAGTATATAATAAATTTAATAAAGTATCTATGCCAACGTTTATAAACGCCTTTTTGAACGAATGCTTCTGCCTATTTTGTTATAAAGGATCGTCTGCGAATGACATAATGGTTAAAATAAATTTTATTTATTTTAAAACGTAGCTATTTTAGTATTTTATTATCTATTTATTTACTTGTCATGAAATCCCACAAGGGATTATGGACAATAGCCACAAATCATAATATTAAAATACAATATCAATATTATAGTTCCATATTATAATTCCATCATAATTCAATAATATTATAAGAAGAATTAAAATCATCTCTGTTATTTGTTTGTTATATTCGTCCACAAGCTTTAGAATTCCAGTGTTGTAGTCGGCTGCCGCTGGTCCATTAAGCAAAGATGTACAGGCACAGTTTAATCAAGCAAAGAACGAGAAACGTTTGGGAAAGAAGTCTGTAACTTATCTAAGGGTTACACGTCTGTCCTGCATGATTATGTTGTTCACTTCATTCTTCAAATCATCTGTGATAAGTTACAGACTTAGGGTCGAGTTTCGTCATGCACATTTTTTCGTCCATTGTTGAACATTTCTCACCACTTTCTCATATTTATTTCGTTCGTTATTGAATCACCATAAAGTTCTTTTAGTTAACGGTAAATAGTCGGCGAGAATTTGTATCACACAATACATTTTGAACATTCACAGAATACACAATAACTTATTTCCACTGATAATCTTACAACACTCAGAAAAGTTGTTGAGGAAACCATTCGGCCTTGAATAGAAGCCCTATAGCGATCTGCACAGTGGAAATGCACAAATAAAGCATAATTGTTACTGCCTGTATTACTCTTATTATTATTATTATTATTATTATTATTATTATTATTATTATTATTATTATTATTATTATTATTATTATTACTACTACTTATACTAACTGTAGTGTAAGCATAATTTTAGGGAAGGCTATATCAGCTACCAAATGGTGAAGCTATGTGTATGAAACATACATCCTTCAAGCTCGTTAAGTTGATTGTACATCAGAATGCAAAAGCGACGGAATATCAAGATATGTGAACAATTGATCATGATGGGGAATGAGCGGTGGTTAGAGTTTAAAATATGGTCGGCACGTACTTTATCGTACTCTGTGATTTATGTGTGTAATTAATGTGCAAGTCCAAGGTAATTAATTGTAGCAGAGATAATCTCAGTGTCGATAAGAGAGGAAGAGCAGAGATTTGTCAAAGAAAGGGACATGACAGGGAATTTGTTCGCTCGTTTGATAACTTCCGTTTAAACAAATAACTTTTATCGGAAAATGGTTTCATGCCTAAAATATGTAGGTTTCCCTCCAGTTTCCTAAATGTATTGTCGTTAAAAAACTTAGGTTTCAATTTATGACCACCAAAATGTAAAAAGGCAAGTAAATTGCTGAAAAACATTCAGCTAAAAGGGGAAAAAGACTATCACCGTATTTACTCTGAAAGACCTTAGATATGCGATCTTCGTAAAAATGATTTCTAAAAGGCCTGATAAGTTACATTCACTTGACTTTCCCCACTCACTCATATATAAACTATTCTTACAAAAGCTTATTCCTCTATCTATTTCTTGTTAATCGAGATAAACTTTCATTATACAGTTACACATTTCGTTGTAGGTATAAGAAAGATACAGTTGACCATAGCGATAATCAGATTTTTAAAAATATTACGTGTTACATTCACAATGAATTTATCCTCCCACTATCCTTATTTGTATACCTATAGCTTCCACAAACTATTCTTATAAAAGGTCATTCTTCTCTTTATATCAAGTTAACTGAGAAAACGTTTGCATTACACATTTCGTTATAGGTACGAAGAAAATAGCAATTTTCAGATGCTTCAAAACTGCTCGTTTTATACTGGCCTTAAAATTTCATGCTCTTTCCATGATATCACAAGAAACAACTGAATAGGGACAGTACTTTAAAAAATCTGATGTGATACATTCACATGACTTTCTCTATCCTCTCTCTTTTATTAGTGTATACAAATTATTCCTACTCAAGCTTACTTTTCTGTCGTCTACTACATTTTAATCCAAATAAACCTTTGCAGAAATAGTTACATTACACATTTCGTTATAGATATAAAGGGAACAGCGATAGTCAAACATTTAAGAACTGGACGCTACTTGCTAGACTTGAAAATCCATACCGTTTCCCTGATATCGCAAGAAACAACTGAATGTTGACAGGGTTTTGAGAGAATGATCAAGAAATTAACAGCACAAACCATTAATAACGGATATCTCAGAAATGGTTTCTACCACAAAAATTTATTTAAAATACATTGTTATTTTTAAAGAGATCTAATTTTTTGTAGTACGTTTTTGTTTGTGGATAAACCGTTACCAGGTATATAAGATTATATAACATTTCTTCCAATGAAGTGCATTTCACAGGCCATTCCCAGAAAATTCAAGTTATATATTTTATCTGTCATGTAAATATCTTTAATATAAGGTATTTTAATGAAAATCTAGAGCCATTTTTTAGAAAATCAAAATTTTTGAAAAATTTTCCATGTAAAGAGTAGTGTGGGTGTGGGTGTTTTCTTAAAAATCTTTGTGTCGCATCTTTGGAAAGTACTGAACTTAAATATCAAGTTAGGTGTTCATCCGACTTTTCGTTTTTGAGTTATACTCTCACAGACACATACACACACGGACCTTTTTATAAAAATTGTTTTTTTTGGATTCAGGGGGCTCAAAACATGTATTTCCGGTGAAATCTCGATATCGAGTTTTTGGTTGGAATACAATACTTCCCCTAATTACTGTACGCAGAGAGAAAGTAAAAATGACAAAGTATTGAAGAATTCAAAGCAATAATAACAGATATCTCGAAAATGACTTGTCACAAAAACTGTGCATTTTAAAGACATTTAAATTATTTTGTATAATACGTTTTTGTCTATATGTTATGATTAATCCGTTATACAAAATAATACAAAATCATTCCGAAAAGAGAACATACCAGGCTATTCCCAGAAAATTCAAAATATACATTTTGTCATGTAAATATCTTAAATAATTGGTATTTTAATCAAAGTCGTTACAGCCATTTTTGAGAACAGACACACACAGAGACACATCCGGACCTTGTTCTAAAAATACTTTCTTGGATTCAGGGGGACTCAAAACGTGTATTTACAATGAAATCTCAACATCAAATTTATGGGTGATGCAATACTTATTCTAACTACCAGATACCTGGTAGAGAAAGTAAAAATCCCGTATGATATTCTCTGCCAATTAACAATTTATTGCATATTATGCTGTTCATAAAAACGTATTTTGCTATCACAATAAATGTTGTCTAGAAATAATTTCACAGTAGACAAACTTCATCCTGGAAAAAGGTTAAAACATACATACAACAACGAATATTTCGGAAAGGGCTAATTCTATAGGAAAAGTGGGTTACTTAAAGTTTTATATTTTAATGCGCTTTCCTTTTCACTATAGTAAGTTTTTGTCTATCTCTTATGGGTTCCAAGTTAGAGAAAATTCATTAAAAATGAAGATGGCTTCGAAAGATATTTAAAGTACAGTATACATATCATTTTTCATCGCCATATCTCAAAGTATGGTATTTGAATAAAAATTATTAGAGCTTTGTCTGAGAGATTAAAATTGGATCAGACGCCACTATCTATGCAACCCACAGATTGCAGTCATGGTGAAAATATCAAACCATTAGCTAAAATATACGTTATTCTCAGTTATGCTTTTTGTAACGTATCTATGTGTTCCTGTGCCTAGGTGGTATCATTTATTAACTTGCAGCTCTGCCCGAATCATTGCGTTATTCTGCAAATGAACGCGAACTGATAGACTGTTTCAAAACAGTTTTAATAATACAATAGCATTCATTCACGGAGTAGACGCCGTTGTTTATACACGAAATTATCCGCACTCAATACACACTAAAATAAGTGGAAATACTGTAACCAAAGCAAATTAAGGCGCACCGGAACAGTTAACGCTTGCCTCTGCATACTGATGCTCTATACACTAGTTAGGATGTAGTGAGTAATGTAATGTAAGCGCTTAAGCGATGAGTAACCGCTCCAGCTGGACGGTAGTAAAACCTTTCCTTCGTATCTTCGAACTTCTACACCGACTGGTTCTCTGCTGTACGGAGAATCTGTATCTATACAAATTAGTGAGGGATGATACGAGCCATTTCTTCACTTTAGAAACAAATTAATCCGAGGGGACTAAGTCTGGCGAATAGGGTGCATGAGGAAGCAATTTGAACTTTAACTAATTGAATTTGGCCATGGCGATAATGGATGTGTGAACTGGTGCATTGTCTTGATGAAACAGAACCTTCTTTTTTGCTAAATTTGGCCGCTTTTGCTTGATTTCATCAATCAAACGCTGTAATAAGTTCGCATAATACTCACCATTGATTGCTTTTCGTTTTTGAAGATAATCAATAAAAATTATCCCACGTGCATCCCAAAAAAACTGATGCTATGACCATACCTGCAGATGGAATTGTCTTCGCCTTATTAGGAGCCGATTCTCCCCTTTCACTCCTCTGTTTTGACTGTTCCTTCGTCTCAGGTGTGAAGTGATGGACCCATGTTTCATCCATGGTTATGAATCGTCGCAACTCGGCTTTATTGCAGTGAAACATCGCCAAACCTCGAGTGAAACATCCTCTCACGACGCTGCTTTTGTATTGTGAATAAACGCGGCACCCATCTTGTGCACAACTTTCTCATGTCCAAATTTTCAGCCAGTATGCGATGTACAGCACTTTTTGAAATGCCTACGATGTCTGCTAGCTCGCACACTTTCAGTCGACGGTCATCCTATACATTTTGTAGATTTTCTTCACAATTTCTGGCGTGGTCATCTCATTTGGTCGATCCTGCTATGTTCGTCTT
Organism: Deroplatys truncata; assembly: GCA_030765065.1. Classification (NCBI taxonomy): domain Eukaryota; kingdom Metazoa; phylum Arthropoda; class Insecta; order Mantodea; family Mantidae; genus Deroplatys; species Deroplatys truncata. The sequence goes on from CM060975.1 coordinate 225,032,187, forward strand.
GGCAACTCGAAGGCCTCGCTTAAGCTCTGTCACCCAATATTTACTGTTATAAACGAAGGAGCAGACTCCCCCCAGAGTACAATCTAGCTCAGCTTTAATATTAGTTGGATTAAGACCTTTCAAATGAAAGTATTGTATCACATAACAATACCCAGTTTTATTCCATGTTTACAAATTTGCTGAGAGTCAAACTTAAGCTTTATAAGGTTGGTACTTTCTACCATAGTCATTGTTTGAAACAACAAGCGCTATCTATACGTGAGGTCGGGTACTTCTGGGACTGCCCTCGTACCACTGTTTCTCGATACTCTGTTTACAAAAAAACTGTAAAGGCAATAGCTTCTTCTCTGAATTAACATAATATAATAAGTAGTTTTCTGTGTATAAACGCATGTAACAAATTTTATATTATAGCTAATTCCGAAATTGTTCATGTTTGAGATTCTCCAATTGGCAGCAATTTTGTTATGCTGATAATGCCACATATACCTATCCCCTACTGTTTGTCAGGGATAATAATAATAATAATAATAATAATAATAATAATACCTTCTTTGCTTTCATTTTATGTAAATATATTTTGTGCTGAAAACTTTGTTTTAAAGGATTTTGTATCCATGTTACGGAAATTAATCGCACGGTATACCTGTAAGCTACGCTCGTCACCCAAATTTGACTTACGTAAACACAAACTTAACAGCTGGAAGAAAATAACAAATATTTCCATGTGCTGTATTATCTCACGTCTTAAATTCTGATTTGTTTCTGCTGGATTCACAGATTTTCGTCACCGGAATAGGCATATGTAAGTAATGACTGAGAGTGAGCCACCAAGCCAGACTATTGCAGAAACATGATTTAGTGCGTCAGCTAAATCAGATTCATTCACAACTAGGTTAACGCTGCATGTTACATCAGTACCTCTACTCCTTTCCCCATTGATTTGAATGGTTTTATTTATACACATAAATCTATGCAATGTTGTAGTGATTCACCCACAGGAAACAGAGTTAAGGTCTATCAAGAACTATAGCCCAGCAACTCTGGGGACACGTGCGAGGCAATAATGTGAAGTCTCGAATCTTTTCATTCCTTATCTAGCCTAAAATTAAACGCAAGAACTTTCAATATTGCAAAACTTAAAAATTCAGAAGTATCAAAAAGTATAGAAGATTTATCTGAGAGTATTAGACATATTTCGACACCACCGAGTATCGAGGTATCGACGGTTTGAGGTCCCAACCCTAATACTAATATTAAAATCTGATGTGTTGAATTCATATGACTTTCCCTAATCAACCGTCTACAAACTAGTCTTTCTAAAGCTTATCCTTCTACCTACCGTTTGGTAATGGGGATAAACTTTAATTTCGTATTTGCACATTTCGTTGTAGTATAACGATACAGTGTGCTAAAGTGATAGATAAATTTTTAAAAAGCAGATCGCTATGTGAAATACTTGAGTAAAATATTTCAAAATTCAAACCAATAACAAGGAGATTCTAGGAAATGGTTAGTTCCACAAAAAAAATTTAATTTCACATAAATTCTACATTTCTAAGTTAAGTTTTTGTCTTAATGAGATCCACATTTTTAAGTTTTTGTCTGCCTCTTACGGTTCACAAATTATACAAAATTCATTCAGAATGAAGATGGCCTCGAAGGCTATTTCTAGAAAGATTAAGGTGTTCATTTTATTTCTCACGCAAATAGCTTAAACACATGGTAGTTTAATCAAAATTGTAAAACCATTTTAGAGAAAATAGAAAAATTAAAAAAAATCACATAATAAACTAATACCGTGGCGCTACAGCCCTGAAAAGCTTTGACCTGCCAACTCGTTACCGGCCTCACGCCCAGTACGCACGGCACAGGTGGGCGATCATCCAACCGCTACGGGGAGGTGATGTGGCCTTTATCACGCATCCCCCGAGCCAGAATGTTGGCCTCTGTAGCCGGGATCACTGCTCCTCACTTTCCTCATGATGCTGAATGGGCACCGGTCCCATGGGTGGGATCGTACCCGGGCGCATTCCGCCGCCGGGAACCAGAGCACTACGCTTAGCCGACAGCGCCACGGCGCAGGACATCCTTGGAAGATATTGAACTTAAATACCAGATTTGGTATTTATCAGAGTTTACGTTTTTGAATTATGCTATACACGCACACACATACACACAGGTATTCTTGCTTTTTTTTTTTTAATTATTCAGGGGCCTCAAAATTCGTATTTGCGGTGAAATCTCGACCTACCAAAGTTAAATGGCAAAGAAAGTAAACATAAATATACTATTCTAACTGCAATAAAAGTTATATCTTTCTCATAAGTTGATTGTTCTTGAGCTTTTTAACGTATGAGCACATGAAGCTGGAAGAAACGATTGGAGAGCGAACACATGGAGACAAAGGTACGCCATCATAAGTGATGTAGGATATATAGCGGAGAGGGACCCTCGTGCACTCCGACCTGTGCAGATCTACCACCCCTCAGGAGGAAAGGATGAAGCGAAGGAATCACATGAGGCTAGAGGCACACAGGCCACAGAAGTTACTAACATTCCAGCTCGAAAACCGACGGAGCTGTTCAGAGAGGGCGATGAACGACCCATACAACCAGCCAGCCTTCTGGTGTCCACGGGAATATTCCTTCGTTGGTGCAAGCAGCTGCGCCATCCATCCGGCACTGCCTCACACCTGAAAGCACACTTGAAACATGAGAAGGAAACGGAAATGAAAGGAAATCGTGGTAGAAGATTGTCGCAGTAACCTCTCATGTTATCTTATTTGCTGAGCGCCTGTTATTGTTTTACTATTTTGAATTTTTGTCCTCCGGCTAGCTATTATTACTCAGTCGAGCAAATATCTCTGAGCAGGACGTGTAAACGGAAAGGAGTTGTTACTAAAAGATAACACTGATAAAAGAATTTGTTTTTACACTTTTATTGCCGTCACACTTAATTAATAGTTCACATCTGTAATCTTAATACACGCCTGACTGAAACTGTTATATTTCCGAATGTAATTACTGTCGTAATAGTTGTCGCGTACCTACTTCACATTTTGTAACTAACTTTACGACGCGAGAGATTCTGTAGAATTGCGTAATGTGTACCTCGCGAGAGATTCTGTAAAACTGCGCGACGTTTACCTCGTGAATGATTCTTAGAACTGCGAGACGTTTACCTCGCGAATGATTCTCTAGAACTGCGCGACGTGTACCTCGCGGGAGAGATTTCTTAGAATTGCGCGATACTTGCTTTTGGCTCAAGAATTTATACTCCCTCATCCCGATATGCCTAAACATTATAATAGAGCTGCTATTGGTTACTAAATTGCGCCAACATTAGCGTCTGTTTTGTCAGCCAATCATAATTACTAAAACATATGCTCTAGGGAAGATATTCCCTCCATTTCTAAAGAAAGGCACGCTACCCTGACGTCATTTGTTTGTCTCTTCTAATTGATAAACAACTCACCCCATCGCTTCATTGTTACCCCCTCTTATTGTCAGTTTCAGTGAGGCCGTGTAAAATTATTTCCTAACAATGCTTATAGCTAGCAAACATCAAATCATTGTCATACAATAATGTTAATTTACACTACAATCACTCTGGCATTCACAGTGTTGTGATATAAAATACTGCCTCAAGATTACCACCCAGCATTCACCTACGACCAGGGTAAATCACGAAAAACCTAAGGTCAGAATGGACGATCGACGGGAATTAAATCCCGAATGCATACACTGTCAACCCATTGAAGTACATATATAGTACATAAAGGCAGACATAAAAATAAAAATCAAACTTCTATTTGATAATAAAAAAATCTAATAAACAATAATTGGTGCATGGTCAGTCCTTCCCTGCACTCACAGAAGAAAAATCTACCCACTGTTTTATTTTTATATATATATACAATTTATTGTTACAAAAGTTTTATTTTTTCCGTTTACTTTAGGTTAATCGCGATAAACGTTTATAGAAATTATTTCATTACACAGTTGTTTATAAACACTAAGAATACAGGAGACGTAATAGTCAAATGCTTTAAAATGGAACACTAAATGCTGGCCTTTAATTTCCATACTCATTAAGAGACAACTGAATAGCTCGACAGCAGTGTAAAAAATTATAACGTATTGCAACATTCAAGCCAATACCTATCAACGAATAGCTCGGTAATGACTAATGCTATAAAAAGTTGTTCGAGATAAATTGCGTGTTTTGAAGAGATGTACATTTTTTGCATAGTGAGTTTTTGTCTATCCCTTAATATCTTAAATATATGGTATTTTAATCAAAATAGTCAGAGACAGTTTTGAGAAAATAAAAAAAATATCGAACAATTTTCCATGTAAAGGGTGGTTTGGAATGGGAAGATTTTCTTGGAAATCTTCGTGTCGTATCTTTGGAAGATACTCAACTTAAATACCAAGTTTGGTGTTTATTCGACTTTACGTGTTTTAGTTATTCTGTTCAGACACATGCAAACATGCACATAGATACATGGACCTCTTTCTCAAAATGCTTATTTTTATTAAAGGGCCTCAAAACAAGTATTTCCTGTGAAATTTCGTTATCGAATTTTTGGGTGGAATGAAATGCTACTAGGTGCGTGGTAGAGAAAGTAAAAATAGCAGCTCATGCCAGCCTTAAGCAGCGCTATCATTCAAAATGGCAAATGTAAATATGACAACGTTATCTAGCCTTGTGATGACCCATGGCAAGTTTCCTGACATTTGTTCCCTTTAGAAAAATGTTTAGTTTGCCGTCTCATAAAACACTACACTGCATTCACTCTTAGGTTGATCCACCGTGGTACAACACTGTAGCAATGCGTGCAGGAAAGTAGTCCCACGCTAATAATCTAAATTTTAGAATGAATTTATTTTTAAATGGTATAATATTCTATACAAATTCCTAAAAGTCTAATTAACGTTAATTTGTACCGTTAAAGAGAGCTGCAAGTCCCAACTTGCAATTCATATAAGTACCTGACATCCGGGTATGCGCAGAATATTGTTTGTAGCCAGAAACCAGCAGTTTCTGTTTAGTATCATGGAGGACGGTGATTTGCTCTTGCGTTTTCGTCGACTTACGTGAAGCATAAGCGGGCAAACCATTGACTAGTGGTGAAAAAACAATAGGGTTGGAAGTTTATTGTAAGTTATGTGAAAAGCATCTAACACTTCTTGTGAAAGAAGTGGAGAAATTAACTTCTAAGTTCATCGGTGTTTTGAGTACATGTATAAACAGTGCTCGTTAAGAAAAATCTGAAACGCAAAGTGGTTACGCGCGGGAAAAACAGAAAACGTGTTAAATACGCGATGCAAGAATGGGACAGGAATGCAATTCACGTAACAATATACAATTTCTTTTTTAAAAATGAGCCGCCAACATTTGATAAAAGCGTTGCTTCCAGAGAGCGAATAAATGTAAGATATCGCATAGCTTTACTTTCTTTTTCGCTCGTTTCTTTTAGCATTAACCATTATTATATGTGCAAGCATTTATTTTGATGCAACTATCAATCTTATCACCGTCAACCCTAACAGAGTATGCTAGTCACCGTTTAAGTTGTCGGACCATGTTCTGTTTGCCTGTACTCGCCACATGGTCGTGAAAATATGACAGTATTTCTGGTGCGAATGGCGGAATGATACATTATAAGGGTGCACTGGTCACCTGGGTTTTCTTTTGGTGTGGATCAACCTAAGAGTGAATACAGTTTAAGCGTTGTGCGTTTTTTTGAATCATCGGTATATTCTTGAATTCAAAATGAGAACTTAATTTTCGTTACCAAACTACTTTCTACGTTTCTCTGTAAGCTTCCAAAATTCAAAGAGAAATAGGATTATTTAATTTAGGTGAGATACAACAGTTCGTTTTTTGAGAAAACGCTTACCTATTTTCCACATAGATACATTTTCAAAGAAAACTACTCAGTTATGGAGAGGCTGTAAAATTTAATATTTGGAAACAATGACGTTGGTCCTGATTATTTCTTTGAGTAGTCCCGAGTTCATTAACTCTTATCTCCGTGCATGCAGTACCATTTCATGTAAAACGAATATGTTTTTGCATACTTCCTTTATCGCATTCTGTTAATGGACCTAGAAACTTCCATACACCCGGTTTCATATGAAATACGTTTTGATCAGCGATATTTGGTTTTTAGAAGCTATTCCCTGCCATAAATCTCTAGCAAACTCTATGAAATACCGCTGTAGCTGATGGAAACAACTTATTAAAGGTTGATGACCAATTTTTTTTTATAAGGCTGCACATTTTTCAACGGTGGCCTCCCATCTGGGTTCTGGAACAACAAACACAGGGGCATTATTTGGGGGCATGTGACATGGGCTCTGCTTAATCACCCATTTTTTGTTCCCTCTGCGCCTGTCATCCGATTCCGATATCAACAACAACAAATTGGAAGTGAGCGAGACCCAGGTTTCTAACTATGCGACAAGCACATACACATGTACTGGTATAAATCACGAGCACTGGAGTTGGGGTGCTGGTTGAATGGATGGAAAAGACCGCAGCGAAATTGGATATGACACCACTGTCAAGAGGAAATCACCATGTTGATTATACGGCGTCACTTCCTGTCGCTCAGTCACCGCTCGCAGCGCCCGCCCGGCCGACATGCGTACTGTCATTATGCATCCTTCCTCAGCCTTCTATTGTTTTTGAATGAATTTCAGTGAGAGGTTTATTGTTACCACAGGGATGCTGATAATAGGGGTAAGAAAATCTAAACCAAGTTTCGCCCTTAATATTACCAATCTTTCTGTGAAATCTAATATTGCCTCTGTATCTAAACCAGTGGTTTCCAAGCTGGAGGAAGTAGGAAATGTATAAGCGAGGCAGAAACATATTGTCTGATAAATTAATCATCATTCCAAGTCATTATTTTTTGGTTATTACGAATCTGATACAAATATTTTGATATCATGTTATAAATATATTTAAATTACACCAGGAGTGCATAGCAATTGCTATTAAATATGAATTCTCCCAAGGGATACAAATAATTGCTCGATATATTCTCTTGTAACTTAACGTTCTTTTCATGTTTGTTGGTATATTATTAAAATCGTGTTAAAGGCTCTAGTAATAAAACAGTGTTTATTATGGTGTTATAGGCAATCATGAATTTTACTTCTAGTTTTGTTTACCAATTGATATTCGATAACATAATAATTTGATAAATGTATATATCAACAGATATATGTAAACAAAGCAATATTCCAGCGGATATGTATCGAATAATTATCTAAACAGTTAAGAAATGTGGGTGTTAATCAGAAATATCTAATCAATAGAACAAATCGAGAAAAAATGTAAAAAATGATAAACTGCTACATATAATTTGGACCCCTTGTTCTCTTCGGAACATCGAACGAAAGCTCATGATACCACCGAGCTACGTTGGATCTTGAAGTATAGCAACTTTTAAATTTTCTTCTAGTTAATATACTAAACGGCCTGAGATGTAGCCTCGTAACCCTGTATGTTATAAACCTTTTAATACGAATTTGTCTCCACTAAACATTTCAATATTATTAATAAAATGACACAAGTCGTGCACACTACATAAATACACATGCTGTAACTCACGTCGCATTGGAATATGAATTACAATTCTTACGTGTGAAAGACATTTTGGTTATAGGTGTGTGTCTCTTATGGTCGTCGCCCACCATTTCTTTAGTTTTATAGGTACACCATTTACTTTTTACATAGGATCAATGTTCGTTCACTGGAAGGTTTCATGCAGTCGGTGTGTTTGTTTGTATACTCTTAGCAAGATGTTATAAAGTCAATTGGAGAACTAGCGCAACTCTAGTAGAAGGGCCTAACGTTGGATCTTAGTCCAGAATAACTTGTGTCCCTGATTGTGGATCCTAAACACACAAAGCTATAAAGGGGGAGGGGAAGACAGACCTATACCACCCTGCCACTTAAGTTGCATAAACCCCCCACCTAAGAAGTCTAAGGTCGGATGATTCTCTTAGTGTATTCTGAAAGCGAATCATTTTTACAACGTAAAACATAATTTCCTAATCTGATGTTACCTTCCACTATCGTTTATTTTATCTCTCTTCCATCTATTCTTAAAGATGCTTATTTTTCTATCTAATTTATTAATAGAAGTAAACATTTAAAAAATGGTTTCATTACTCATTCCGTTGTGGGTACAAGGAGGATCCAGGAGGCTGAAACGATAATCATATCTTTAAAAAAGTGGATTATGATACGTTGGCTTAGAAATTCCACACCTTTGTACGACATCACGAGAAACAAATGAACGGTGACCAAGCACTTAATAACTATAGAATATTTATAAAGGAAAACCAATAGCAATGATAATCAATGAAGTGGTTGTTGCCACAAAAATTGTTTGACATAAATAGTGTGTTTTAACGACATGTTACATATTTTTCTGTAGTAAGATTTTATCAATATCTTATTGTTTACCATTTATACAAAATTATACAACATTAATTGGGAATAGAAAGAACTTCACAGGCTCTTCGTAGAAAATTTAAGATATGTATTTTATTAACCATGAAAGCATTTTAAACATATGGTATTTTAATAAAAATGGTTGAGCAATTTTTTATTAAACAAAAGATAACGAAATATAGTTTAGAGTGGGGAATTTTCTGGAAAATTTGGTGTCAAATCTTTGGAAGATGCTGCATTGAATTACAACGTTTGCTAATTATTCGAGATTTTGTTTATAATTTCTCTGTTACTTATCTATAGTAAGCGAAGAAGTATTTGCATTTTACCCAAAAATTAGATAGGCACCAAGATTTCACCGGAAATACAGTTTTAAGACTCCTTGAATCCAATAGAGGCATTTTTAGGAAAGTTCCGCGCGCGCGCGTGCGCGCGTGTAAAACGAAAAGTCGGTTAAATACCAAATTTGGTATTTAAGCTCAGTATCTTCCAGGGATGCGACACGAATATGTTCAAGAAAGTCCACCAACTTAAACTACCTTTTACGTGTAAAGGATTTCATTATTTTTGACTTTCTCAAAAATGATCTTAACAATTTTGATTAAAATACAATATGTTTAAGATATTTGCAAGACAAATAAAATGTATATCATGAATGTTCTGCGACTAGCCTATGACGAAGTCCTCTTCATTCTGAATTACCTTTGTTTGGTAAACCGCAAGAGGTAGACAAAATATTACGACAAAAAAATTCAGATCTCGTTAAAGCGTACAATTTATGTCAAATAAAAATGTTTGTCGCATTAACCACGTCCAACACATGTTTTGTAATTGGTTTGAATTTCAAAATGCTTGTACTTTTTTCTAATGGTAAAAGTCGCCATTCGTTTTTTCTCATGGTAATGCAAAGAGCATGGAATGCATGGGACCCGCTTTTTAAAATTCTAACTTATCGTTTAGATTACGCAAAACATTCTTATACCTACAACTAAATGTATAAATGTCTAATGAAAGTTTATCTCAATTAACAATATATAGAAGAATAAGCTTTTGTAAGAACAGTTTGTAGAAGAGTGAGTAGAGGAAGTTATGTGAATGCAACACATCATAAATGTTTAGTTATGTTTCTCTCTCTCTCTCTCTCACACACACACACACACACACACACACACAAACACAGCGGATTCCCAAAATATGAAATCTCAATTGCAATTTTTAGGTGAAATACAATATTTTCCTACCCACCAGAGATAGGTATGTTGTAGAGAAAGCGAAAATGTTCAAAGTAACAGAAGAGCCAAGAAACTACGAACCGGCTGCGCGGTGTTTTTCTACTGAGCGTGTGGAAACATGATAATGCACTGCTACTATAAACAAGGTCATGCTTTTGACATGGTATTGCTCTGCAGTGTGAGTGATGTGATGTAGTTCGGTTATTACGAGCTACACTACGCGATCAAAAGTATCCGGACACTTACTGAAAATGACGTACAAGTTCGTGGCGCCCTCCATCGGTAATGCTGGAAGTCAATATGGTGTTGGCCCACCCTTAGCCTTGATGACAGCGTTCACTCTCGCAGGAATACTTTCAATCAGGTGCTGGAAGGTTTCTTGGGGAAGGGCAGCCCATTCTTCACGGAGTGGGAACTGAGGAGAGGTATCAATGTAGGTCGGTGAGACCTGGCACGAAGTCGGCGTTCCAAAACATCCCAAAGGTGTTCTAGAGGATTGAAGTCAGGACTCTGTGAGGGCCAGTCCATTACAGGGATATTATTGTGTGTAGCCACTCCGCCATAGCCCGTGCAGTATGAACAGGTGCTCAATCGTGTTGAAAGATGCAATCGCCATCCCCCAATTGCTCTTCAACAGTGGGAAGCAAGAAGGTGCTTAAAATATCAATGTAGGTCTGCGCTGTGATCGTTACACGCAAAACAACAAGGGGTGTAAGTCCCCTCCAGGAAAAATATGACCACACCATTACACCACCACCTCCAAATTTCATTGTTGGCACTACACACGCTGGCAGATGACGTTCACCGGGCATTCGCCATACCCACACCCTGTCATCGGATCGCCACATTGTGTACCGTGATTCGACACTCCACACAACGTTTTGCCACTGTTCAATCGTGTAATGTTGACGCTCCTTACACCAAGCGAGACATCGTTTGGCATTTTCTTGCGTGATGTGTGGCTTATGAGCAACCGCTCGACCATGGAATCCAAGGTTTCTCACCTCACGCCTAACTGTCATAGTACTTGGAGTGGATCCTGATGCAGTTTGGAATTCCTGCGTGATGTCTGGATAGATGTCGCCTATTACTCTTTACGACCCTCTTCAAATGTCGGCGGTCTCTGTCAGTCAACAGATGAGGTCGGCCTGTACGCTTTTGTGCTGTACATGTCCCTTCACCTTTCCACTTCACTATCACATCAGAAACAGTGGACCTAAGGATGTTTAGGAGTGTGGAAATCTCGCGTACAGACCTCTGACACAAGTGACAACCAATCACCTGACCATTTTCGAAGTCCGTGAGTTCCACGGAGCGTCACATTCTGCTGTTTCACGTCTAATGACTACTGAGGTCGCGGATAATGAGTACCAGGCAGTAGGTGGCAGCACAATGCACCTAAGATGAAAAACGTATGTTTGTGGGGGTGTCCGGATACTTTTGATCACATAGTGTATTTATTATTTTGTCCTGTACTTGGTCAGAAAGTATATTATGGCTCAGTATATGTTTTCTAGTGCGCAGCGTGTATTTATTTATGATTCGTGTGTGTTAACTCAGTCAGTAAGTACGATTCGCAGAAAGATTTCCAGGTGTAGAAGTTCCAGGCCGTACAATAATCCATGAACTTTACAGTAAATTTCAGGCCACAGGAAGTGTTCAGGCTTAGAAAAATAAAAGACGGCCTACGGTTCTTACCGAAGAAACATTAGACGACATCGGTCATCGTTTGGAGAATTCCCCCCAAAAATCACTTAAGCATCTTTCACAACAGGTAGGCATTTCTTATGGCTCTGCGCGAAGAGTTATCAAATTGCTGAAATTAAAGCCATATAAAATAACTGTCACATGCTCTTCAACCAGGTGATCCTGTAATTAGGCGCACATTTTTTGGGTGGAGTCTCAGTAGTGTACACAATGGCGAAATAGGCCCATATTTAATATTTTTCACGGACGAGGCTTGGTTCCACCTTCATGGATACGTGTGTACACAAAATAATCGTTATTGGAGCTCTGACAAACCTAATATTGTTCATGAAGTACCTCTTCATGACGAAAAAATTGGAGCGGAGGAAGAGTTATAGGGCCAATTTTTTTTTAGAACAGTTGACGACCGTACATACGTGAATACAAATTTGCCCCCCCTTTTTTTTTTAGAGAATTAACAGACAACGAGCGTGATTTTGCCTTTTTACTTTCTCTACTACGCATAGTAAGTAGGGAAAGTATTGTATTCCACCCAAAAATTCGATACCGAGATTTCACCGGAAATATATGTTTTGAGGCCCCCTGAATCCAAAAAAAGCATTTTTGGAAACATGCCCGCGTGTGTGTCTGTAAACAGCATAACTCAGAAACGAACAGCCGGATAGACACCAAACTTGGTATTTAGGTTCAGTATCTTCCAGAAATGCGACACGAAGGTTTTCAAGAAAATCCCCCCACCCCAGATTACCCTTTACATGGAACATTTTTCGAATATTTTAATTTTCTCAAAAATGACTAACGATTTTGATTAAAATATCATATGTTTAAGATATTTTCATGACAAATGAAATGTATATCTCGAATTTTCTGGGAATGTCTCCAAAAGTATTCTTCATTGTGAACGACTTTTGCATAACTGGTAAACCATAAGAGATAGACAAAATTTTACTACACCAAAAATGTAAATCGCGTTAAAATACACAATTTATGTCGTATACATTTTTTTTGAGTGAACCATTTTCGAGATATTGCTTGTTATCCCCTTACATTTTCCAATACTTATACTTTTTCTCAAATGGGAATTCGTTATTCATTTCTTTTTTGTCCTGGTAATGCAAAGAGAATGGAATACTTCACATAGCAACCAGCACTTAAAAGATTTGACTATCGCTTAAATCCTACCAATTCCCCATGCATCTACAAGAAAATTAGCAATAAGATTAAGATCTCGATTAACATGAAGATATGGAGAATAAGCGTTTGTAAAAATAGCTTGTACAAGAGTAGAGAAAGTCATGTGAGTGTAACACATCAGATTTTTTCAATAAGGCTCTCCAACAGCTCATACGAGCAATATTTCCATAAGAACAATTGAAAGTGTGTTTGAGGATAGAATTATTATTAGAGGTTTGTGGCCCCCGCGGTCTCCCGACCTAATCCCCTGCGATTTCTATCTCTGGGGTAATTTAAAACATAAAGTGTACAAGACAAACCCTCACACCCTGGATGAATTAAAACAAAATACCCGCCAGGAAATTGCCAGCATTTCTCAACGTGAACTACGGCGAGTGATGGATAGTTTCCTAAAGAGGTGCCAAAAATGTATGTACAACGACGGTGGCCAATTTCAGCATCTCCTTTCATAAAGTTGGTAAGTAAATCCTTTAAAAGTAGTTTTAAAAATGTTCTATGCTTTCATCCGCGCCTTTCTATGATAGCGGCAGACGGCAACGAGCGCCGAGTACGCGGACAGGAAAAACACCGCGCAACCGGTTCGTCTTTTTCCTCTCCCTACAGTACCGTGCGGGCATTTTAAAGTAAGGCCACAGACCGGCTATATGCATGGCAGACTGTATTGCAGTGACCTCAGTACTTTTCTGATTCGCAACTGGCAGCGCCTGACACGTTCAAGGTTATCTTTATCGGCTGTGTTTGAGTCCCTGCTTCGTTTTTCGTGTTTTAAAGAGAGTTGTGCATCTCAAAAGTGAACGTTTATTCAAGACATCTGTGTTGTGTGTGATTTGCTTAAGAACGTTGATGTCGTGTTATCAGTCCACTGTAATGCCCACCGACAAATTTACGCTTGAACGTGTGTAGATAATTTCAGCAGAAATTTCCTGGTATTGCATTCCAGGTGGGGAAACTGTTAAACGTCTGGTTAATAAGTTTAGAACAATGAAACCTAAGAAGCGAAAACGAAATGTTCTAACGGAGTAAAAAAAATTGATGAAATGGTGCATCTATTTGAGGGGAATCCTAAAAAATAAAGTTTATAGGAAAAATCCGCGCACCATAGACAAACTTAAGGACAATATAAAAACAGAAATAGAACATTACGCAAGAACTTATACTTGTGAATAGAAATTTCATTCAATATGCCAGAAATGTCATCACGTAGATGAACACCACTTTTAACAACACTTAAAAAAAAGGTTAGTACTCGTTATAATGCACTACTGGAAGTAATGCGGGAGTTACGGAACGATAAACCCCCAGTGTAATAGACAGTGTACGGAGCAAGCATACGCGCGATCCGTGGCCTCACCATAAAACGATTACACTGTATCAGTCCGTCTTTTAAAGATGTATGCTTATGAGAGCTTTTGTTTGGAAATAGTATATTGCAGTACAAACGCGGTAAATACATCTTTACAGAACAAGGAAGAAGTTTGAAACTACGACAGAAAGTCGAGTATTTTCACTTCCGAGTTTCTGCAACGCACATGCATTGTTTACTTTTTTTTCGACGATAGTGAATAATATATGTGAAAATGAAATGAATTACTGGCAGCTGTTCAAAAGCAGTATCAAGGTCGACCGTGATAGCCTCTGCGAATTGGTGTTTGATTAGTCATGCCTAGTAAGTGTTGACCAAGCCAGTGAACAACTGAAGATAAGTTGGCTACTTGCACCGAAAGAGTTATTTTTAAATGCTCCATGAATTAAATCGTCAAACTCTGTAAGCAAATAAAGAGAAGTAAAGACGTAATATTTAAATGGTAAAATTCAATTATCAAATATGATTATATTGCAGTCTACAACAATAAATGTACCTATCTATAGTTGGGGGTTTAAACACATTTTATTAATGCCGGCAGTAAAAATGTAAAACACACGAAGTGCAATAATTTCAACGTCCCACGCATGATAGCATGAGCAGGAAGTGGATAATAATACATTATCAACGAGAAAGGTATTTTGGGTTACAGATACTGAGGAAAAGGACCAACAGATACCAGAGTGCAGTTTCAGTTGCAGGTCATCTCACCGCAGTCAAACATCAATACCGATTGTCTTTCTATGCATTTACTCAACAAATTTGCTCGGAAGTCCCTCTAGTGCGTCTTCTTTTTCCTTGCAGGTCTCTATTTATTTCCTAATTGGTTCACAGCGTCTATCTTGCTCCCTGATACAGCGAGAGCAACCCTTATCTAACCCATCCCCTCATCCCAAGGCAAGAAGATTAACTTAGCTTGAGATCTATTGACATCTGTCTGACTACACAAAGGGCGGATCGACACAGTTCTCTTCTCTGTTGAAGATAAGCGCTTTTCTCGCTGATTTTACAGTCTTCCACATTCCTATCCTCTCTGCACTTACATTCTAGAGAAGTTCGAAAACCCTCCGTCCTTTTTCTGCACGAGAAAATGGTAATCATTCGCCACAAGGAAATTACTACTCGCGGAAAGTTCAAGAAAGTAGCGTGTATTAACGGACTCAGAGTGAAAATTCGGCAAAAAATTCGGTTATTTTGTTTTCAAGTATGATTAAGTCCGGTTCTTTAGGAACGATTCTGTGTAACGCTGTTGTTATCCAAATGCAATTGAGCGAGTTACGTGACGATTAAAACAACCCTGACTGGAAGCTTTCCTGAGAGTTTTCATTTTTTTGTTTTCCGTTTCTAGAAGTGTCACTGCAAAGTTTGGTGCATGTAAGTTAATCTGATTCTAAATTACACATTTGTAAATAAGATTTAAACTCTCTTATGAAAAATACATAACCAGAATTTCAGGTATTTTTAACGTACAAATTTTTAAAAATGTTGTTCTCAAGAACTCTAAAAGACATTTTTCAGGATTTAAAATGCTCCTTACTCCGCAATTTTTAAGTTATCATAGCAAAATTTTGAAATTGGTTGTCCGAATATATTTTAGTGCTTGAGTTCTTTGGGTTATCTTTAAAATCACACACGCGAGCGTGCACACACACACACACACACACATATATATATATATATGTATATATATATATTCACACTCTCTTTTATACTTCCAGACTCGAGGGAAGATACGGAATAATCTTGACCGAAGAAACATTCCTGCCCTCCAGCCGGGAATCAAACGCGGGATCTCTGGGGTTATTACTGGAAGACACATGCATTGTACCACCAATAAATATCACCTAAGCTTTATGAGTATGCACATTTGCAAAAATTATTTTTAAAAATTAATTTATATTAAGAAACATTTCTATCTCACTAAACACTAGTTATCTAATTTAAAAACTACAAAGGGAATTTTTAATAAATTGGTTTAAATTGTTTTTTTTAAAATTCATAGTTTGCTAAGAATTTCACATACAGTTATGCACTAAACTTTGGTCAACCTCCTTTATGCAGATTTAGGAAGTGCTAAAACGTTTCAAAAAGCGTTGAGTATTTAGGCTTTGGAAAATTCATGGATCGGTCCCCTTAAGGACATTATTCTGAAATGCAATTTTGGGGAAAAACATTCCCCCTTTTTCTAGCTTTGAGGAAGTTTTTGCCTTCTTTCCACAGAAACATATAAGGATCATTTGAATCAACATTTATAAGGTCACCTGCAATCATTTGAGATTCAACTCGCCGGGTCTTTTTCATGCTCTAAAAGATTGTGACCAAGGATCATGGTAACAATTAATATGATCAATATGCTGAAATGAGCTAATTTAGGTATTTAATATAATGCCTAACATTTTAAAATGCTGCACAATATCTATATTAACATTAAGCGAAAAAAAAACTGTGTGTGTGTGTGTGTGTGTGTGTGTGAGAGAGAGAGAGAGAGAGAGAGAGAGAGAGAGAAAGAGAGATAAAGAGAGAGAAAACAGCAATACTCAAATGTGGATAAATGCCAAATGTTTATTTTAAGTTCAGCATCTTCCAAGGAAGAATCTTTTCTTTTTCAAGAAAATCTCCCACGGAAAATTTACGTGGAGAGTTTTGTTATTTTTTACTTTCTCTACTACGTATAGTAAGTAGGGGAAGTATTGTATTCCACCCAAAAATTCGATACCGAGATTTCACCGGAAATATATGCTTTGAGACCCCCTGAATCCAAAAAAAGGCATTTTTGGAAACATGTCCATGTGTGTATCTGTGTGTCTGTTTGTGTGTGTGTGTGTGTGTGTGTGTGTGTGTGTGTGTCTGTGTCTGTCTGTCTGTCTGTGAACAGCATAACTCAGAAACGAACAGTCGGATAAACACCAAACTTGGTATTTAGGTTCAATATCTTCCAGGAATGCGACACGAAGGTTTTCAACAAAATCCCCCCACCCCAGGATACCCTTTACATGGAAGATTTTTCGAAAATTTTAATTTTATCAAAAACGGCTCTAACGATTTTGATTAAAATATCATATGTTTAAGATATTTTTATGACAAATAAAACTTATATCTTGCATTTTCTGGGAATGTTTCCAAAAGTGTTCTTCATTGTGAACGACTTTTACATAGCCGGTAAACCATAAGAGATAGAGAAAAGTTTACTAAACAAAAAATGTAGATCGCGTTAAAATACACAATTCATGTCATATACATTTTTTTTGTTGAGTCAACCATTTTCGAGATATTGCTTGTTATTCTCTTAAATTTTTCAATACTTATTTTCTTAAATGGGAATTCGTTATTCATTTGTTTGTCTTTGATATGCAAAGAGTATTAATCTGTGGCAAAGGGAATGTGCTGCACCTAGCAACCAGCTATTAAGAGATATGTATGTGCTTAAAGGCTACTGTATTTCTATATTGCCCTTGTAAATATATATTCCCCTTACATCTACAAGAAAATTAGCAATAAGATAGAGTCTGCAAATGTTTATCTCGATTAATATGAAGTAGATGGAGAATAAGCGTTTGTAAAAATAGTTTGTACAGGAGTAGAGAAAGTCATGTGAGTGTAACACGTCAGATTTTTTTATGTCCTGGACATGCAAAGAGAATGGAATGCAACCAGCGTTAAAATATTTGACTATCGCTTAAAACCTACCATATTCCCCTTGCATCTACAAGAAAATTAGCAATAAGATTGACATCTCGATATCTCGATCAACATGAATCATGTGGAGAATAAGCGTTTGTAAAAATAGTTTGTACAAGAGTAGAGAAAGTCATGTGAGTGTAACACATCAGATTTTTTTTATTTATTTTCTCAAAAGTTGCTCAATTGATTTTGATTGAAATACTATATATTTAAGACTTATAAAATGCATATCTTCATATCCTGCGTGTGAACAGCCCGTGAAGTCGTTTTAATCTTGAACAAGTTTTGCATAACTGAGAGAGTATACAAAATTCAACTTATGTCAAATAATTTTTATTTTCTCTACTACGTATAGTAAGTAGGGGAAGTTGTATTCCACCCAAAAATTCGATACCGAGATTTCACCGGAAATATGTGTTTTGAGACCCCCTGAATAAAAAAAACATTTTTGGAAACATGTCCGTGTGTGTGTGTGTGTGTGTGTGTGTCTGTGTGTGTGTGTGTCTGTGTCTGTGAACAGCATAACTCAGAAAGGAACAGTCGGATAAACGCCAAACTTGGTATTTGGGTTCAGTATCTTCCAGAGATGCGTCACCAAGGTTTTCAAGAAAATCCCCCCCACACCAGATTACCATTTACCTGGAACATTTTTCGAAAATTTTAATTTTCTCAAAAATGGCTCTAACGATTTTGATGAAAATATCATATGTTTAAGATAAAGTCATGAGAAATGAAATGTATATCTCGAATTTTCTGGGAATGTCTCCAAAAGTATTCTTCATTGTGAACGACTTTTGCATAACTGGTAAACCATAAGAGATAGACAAAATTTTACTACACAACAAATGTAGATCGCGTTAAAATACACAATTCATGCCATATACATTTCTTTTGTTGAGTGAACCGTTTTCGAGATATTGCTTGTTATTTCCTTAAATTTTCCAATTCTTATACTTTTTCTCAAATTCGTTATTCATTTTTTTTATGTCCTGGACATGCAAAGAGAATGGAATGCGCCACATAGCAACTAGCGTTAAAATATTTGTCTATCGCTTAAAAGCTACCATATTTCCCTTGCATCTGCAAGAAAATTACCAATAAGATTGACATCTCGATATCTCGATTAACATGAAGCATATGGAGAATAGGCGTTTGTAAAATTAGATTGTACAAGGGTAGAGAAAGTCATGTGAGTGTAACACATCAGATTTTTTTGTTTGGATATGCAAAGAGTATTAATCTGTGGCAAAGAGAATGGTGCTGCACATAGCAACCAGCTATTAAGAGTAATGTCTATGCTTAAAGGCTACTGTATTTCTATATGGCCCTTGTAAATATATATTCCCCTTACATCTACAAGAAAATAGCAATAAGATAGAGTCTGCAAATGTTTATCTAGATTAACATGAAGTAGATGGAGAATAAGCGTTTGTAAAAATAGTTTGTACAAGAGTAGAGAAAGTCATGTGAGTGTAACACATCAGATTTTTTTTAGCATTAACTGTTTGCGAGGTATTGGCTCTAATTTACCTCTACTTTATACATTTTTCAAGTGCTAAGTTAGAATTACTTTTTCTCATGCTAAAAGTTTGAAATTTCAAAGCCAACATATTACAACGACCCGCTTTTTAAGCATTTAACTGTGGCTTCTGTCTCCTGTGTCATCCTTGTTCCTGCAATGGAATGTACAATGAAACAGTTTCTGCAAACTTTATTGCAATTGGCATGAAATATAGCATGAGATTAGCATCTTAGCATACATTAGGATGAAAAATAAGCTTTTGTGAGAATAAGAGAGAAAGAGATAATAAGAGATATAAAAATAAACGGTTGTGGTTAAGTAAATAAATGTAACGCATTCAGGTTTTTTATATATAGAAATAAATAAATATATATATATATATAATGTTTGGTATGCAAATCGTTTAAAACCTTTCTGTCCCTTGCTCTTGCGTTATTGTGCCTTGAACTAAAACATTATGCACTTATTACATAAATATTCGATATCTGAGATATCCGAAATCACCTCCATCTGTTGCGTACACACCCAGAGCTGAAAATGCCTGCTCATGCACACACCCACGCACTGCCCTTTGTAAAGCATAGCTTTCGATTTCTTGAGACAGATCACCAGCAGAATTCTTTCTTCCGATCCATTCCTTGCAATTTCTTTTCCCCTGCACTACAATGCCACCTGCCTTTCCATGTTTTCGTTTTTCTTATCGTGCTTCCCTCCAGGAATTAAATTAGGGATAAGGGAACCGGAAATGGACTGACGCCGTGACGACAAAATCAGGCACAGAAAGGGACAATCCATCTTACTTTCAATTATTTCTTTTTCTTCTTTCTGTATTCCTTCTTCTTTCAACCTATTCTTCGACATCTTTCGGTCTGTGCTACGGATGTATTTATAGTCTGGATGCAATTAATGGGGCTAGTCTAATAGTTAAGAACTTGACTACTGCATACAAACTGGATTTTGCAAAGTGTGGCGTGCTGGCAATGGTACGATTGGGGCAAAACTTCATCGAAAGTTTTTCATCCGTGGAATGATGGATGGGTATTTCCTTCGTGGCCAGGCTTCCCCCCCCCTCTCTCTCTCTCTCCCTCTCCTTTAAGATTCCATTAGGTTTGTACAAGAGAAATCTGGGCTTACTTTAATACAAGGCGTGTTTTAAAAGTAAGTACCAATAATTTTTTAAAAATAACAGAACATCATTTTCCAAATGCTTTATTATAATTATCATTATTATCACCTTACACCACTTCTCCATTCAGGCACTTGTCGTAACGGGAAACTATTTTTGTATGCCTTCGTCAAAGAATGATGCCGCCTGTGATGAAAGCCAAGTCTGCACTTTTCGTTTCACAACATTGTCGTTTAAATGTTTTCTACCAAGGAACTTCTCACATGAAGAAATAGATGAAAGTCGCTTGCTACCAAATCTGGACTGTAGGGAGGGTGGTAGAATTGTTCCCAACCAAATGAAGAAATGAGATCTTGAGTTTGTTGGCTGTGTGTGGCTGGGCGTTGTCGCTCATTATTGTTTCCCCATAAACCTCACGCAATTAGCGATGAATGTTTGCAGGTGTCGTAACATTGTCGCATTCAAAAACCGAATCACTGATCTGACTTCACAGTCGGCAAGTCATTCGATTGTTTTGAAGATTTCGAAACGCTCTAACAGAAAAACTCAGTGATGATCGCTCAGAGCTAAGTCTGGCTTCCCAATGAATGAAGGAAGTGGTCGCGCATGCTCAAAATCGAGACATCAGCGCTGCAGCGGCAAAATATTAAAACTACTTAATTTAAAAAGTATATTTTCCAATTTCCACAATGCTATGCCGAGGGAGATCTATTTCCGGTAACGTGTGAAACTGGAATTCAGGAAGTTGCGGGTTCGATTCTCATTGGACCTTGGATTTCTTTTCGCGATTTACCCTGTTTGGTAGGCAAATGCTGGGATGGAGTATATAATGTTGTAAATTTTCATGTCTCACATTTCCTGTTATTTCATTTCCTTATGTTTCAGGGTCGAAGGATCAGGCGAGTGGACGGCGGACGAGGAATGTGGCGGTTTGCTTTATAGAACTGTCTGTCCTGGTGTTCGGGACGGACCCTCAGAGAGACCTCTTAGTAGGGAGAGATAGGGAGAGTCTGCTTTGTGGAACTGTCTGTCCTGGTGTTCGATGTGGGACAGGCCCACAGACAGATTTCTCGGTGCCGGGGAGGTAGGGGGAGTTTGGAATAATCACAGTCAAGAACAATTACTACACCTGCGTATAGGAACGTTTTATTCTTCCTTGGAAGTATCCTTTTTGTTATTACCCCATAAAGTTGTAGATAACGACTTGTTACTTTATGCTTTTTCTTACACTGAAAAATAAAATTATTAGTGAAGGATCCTGTCTTATGACTAGTGATAGGTGGTTCACGCAAGATTTGGTGCCGAACCCCGGGACTGAACAAGAGACTACGAGTGAACTACATAACATATGAAGCGTATTTCAAGCGACTTAAATCTTGGAATACCATCATTACAATACGCTACACGTAAGTTACCAATCAACAAACAATTTTTAAGTTATTTGATTACTTGGGAAATAAATCACACCCACTATTTACTCGATGCCTGAAAGTTACTAATTTTGTGAAAGAACATTCATACACGGATATGACGGACAACACAGAAACACCCACTAAATAACGGCGCAAAAGAATTACCCAGCGCTCAAAGCTCACAAGATTTATAAATAAACTCGACAATTTGGGTATTTTTTCACACTTGTACGAAGTGGAGCATTTCCACGTACTCTTATGTAAAACTCTAGAAAAATTGACGATATTAAATTACCTTCTAGATGACGCAGAATATGAAGCCGACATCCAGACATGTGGGGAAAACATAGATCGCTGTAAGTGGACTATCCAGAAGACTAAGAACCTTATTGAACAACAATACCAGTGGGATAGCTCAAACGCTGCAGCTGTACCGACATATCCATCTACGTCACGTGCTCTAGAATTAAAACTTCCTACTATAAAAATGCAACCACTTTCAGGAAACAGAGCAGTGGCACGATTCTGGGAACAATCCAAGTCTTCCGTTGACAAAAGTATGGTAGTCTCGACCATTAACAAGCACGTGTTCCTTAGAGGTTATTTGGAAGGTGAGCCTAAACGTTTGGTCGACGGCATAGCAATCACCGCAGATATGTAATAACAGACGAAGCATATTCTACAATCACGATACGGGGACATAAATCGAATCCTCCAAAGCCATTTAGACGTCTTAGAACATCTGGAAGCAGCTACTTCAGAGAACGCTGACGTCCTAAACGTCCTATATTGTCATCGGTGACTAGAAGCGTTGAAGCGCTAGGAAAAGATTTCGACACATATGGACAAATTCTAATACCAAAATTGCTGAGAGCATTGCCCGACGACTATGGCCGTCACTGGGTCATTTACCGAAAAAGACAAAATATCCAAGAAGCAAAACTTTCGCGACTAATGGAATTTCTCGACGAGGAAGTGCAGGTCCCTCACAGCACAAAAGATACGCGGGGACACAATTCTACCAATGATTTATGTACCAACTGGAGCTGCCCTTCATGTAAACACAAGAGCAAATGGAACAAGGAAGGAGACATGTATCACCACAACTATTCTTCGTATGTTGTGAGAACTCTAGCCACTGGGGTCAAGACTGCCAGCAAGTGAAAGACCTCAAAACTACCACAGAAAAACTCAAGAATGCGAGTAGATGTTTTCTATGCCTGAGACGAGACCACTACAAGTATTATAAGTGAGGAAACGCATTCTGCGCAAAATGTAAACAAGAGCATCATATCTCAATATGTAACAAAAATTATGATTTACATACTTCAGTTGGTAAAATTACAGTAACACCACCCAAATTCAGTTGTTTACAAACAACCCACATATGGATTAAGGATCCTATTGGAAAAAATATATTAACATGCTGCTTTCTTGAGACAGTAAGCCAATCCAGCTTCATTTTTCTTTATTTATTTATTTATTTATTTTCCCTCTCCCTCTGCCTGTCTTTCTTTCATAGTTCACTGATAGTCATTGGAGTTAAACGTCACAGATATGAGAAACCTAGACACCACCACCTTGAAGCGTCTGGTAGCACTATCGAATTTAGAAGACAAGTTACTCTTGACAACATGGGATATATGACTAAGAGCTGATGTTTCTATCGCAGCCTTTAAAAGTAACAACATTTATTCATCCCAACAACACCACAAGATATCAAGGCCCTAGCAAAGAAAATAAAATTAGCCAATCCGCAAGGCGAATCTTCTGATCGAAACCTTTAACGGGTCAGAGTTTAACTGGAAAATTAAACACAATGAAGGAGCTAATGAAAGTTTTACCCACATTGGTCCTGATTCCCACCATATTTGTATACATACTCAGTGGAAATAAGTTAAGCACAACTGTCAACCATTACAGCAAACCAAGTTTCACTTGTCTTCGATGAGACTTCTGATGCATCGTTACGTCAGTTTTGGGACTTAGAAACTATAGGTATTAAACAACATCAACAACTGCAAAGGACCAATCCATTCTTCAAGAATTTAACGACTCATATTGTACTGAAAAGGTTTCACTACCTCGAAAGTTGTTTCTTCCTAAACAACTTCACTACCGCAGAAAGACGATTCTTGTGTTTGAAAACCAAACTAAAGAACTAAAATATATTTATTCTGACTTAACGCCGGATTACATAAAGAAATGTCACGTAGAAGAGGTCCCCATAAAAGAAAATTAGGCAATATCTTTTACTAATCCCACCATATTGCAAAGAAACAGACGGGGACACACTCGACATATAGGATCGTTTTCGACGCGTCCTCGCTCGGCCAGAAATCCCCATTGCTGAACGATGCAGTAGAGATGGGTCCGAGTTTACTGCCAGAAATCTTAGTTACCCTTCTAAGATTTCGAAAACACTAGGGGATAGTATGTGATGGCAATCAAGCCTTTCTGCAATTGATCCTGAAAGAAGAGGACAGGGATTTGGATATCTCTCTGGTATCGTGTAACACAAATAGAAGACAACCAGTTTTGCATATCGGAATATGTAATAGCTTACTGATTCAAACGGCTCCATTTGAGCTTACATGCAGTCCTTTCCTCTTATCAGCCACCATTAGAGAACTGGCAAAACTAAAGAAAGAGAAGTATCCTCTGGCTTAGGTGATATTTATTGGTGGTACCATGCATGCATTTTCCAGTAATAACCCCAGAGATCTCGCGTTCGATTCCCGGCTGGAGGGTTGGAATGTTTCTTCGGTCAAGATTATTCCATATCTTCCCTCGAGTCCGGAAGTATAAACGAGAGTGTGAATATTTGTGTGTGTACGCTCGCATGTGTGATTTTAAAGATAACCCAAAGAACTCAATTATTAAAATACAAAAACTCTCAGGAATGCGTGCGTTTTCCAGTAATAGCCCCAGAGATCTCGCGTTCGATTCCCGGCTGGAGGGCTGGAATGTTTCTTCGGTCAAGATTATTCCATATCTTCCCTCGAATCTGGAAGTATAAACTAGAATGTGAATATTTGTGTGTGTACGCTCGCATGTGTGATTTTAAAGATAACCCAAAGAACTCAATTATTAAAATATAAAAGCTCTCAGAAAAGCTGCATGTCTTCCAGTCAGGGTTGTTTTAATCGTTATGTAACTCGCTCAATTTCTGTTACATCTTTGCTCAAATTGTGACATTACGTCAAAAACACTCAACGCATCTGCATTTATTTGTCTCCCCTCGAGGCGAAACAAAACAGTGACGTCTGCTACGTGAATGTCACTCTGTGCATATTTACATCTTATCGAGAGAAGATATCAATCAGTACTGCATGATATTTGTCGCGGTTTTCCCAACTTTTTGTTTCTGCTTCATATTACACCCATCAGATGCTACCGATTGCGCAGAAATGTCTGCCTTAGAATGACTGACTATCAATGACGTAGTTTCTTGCTTTATACCTCGGCGTTACTCGTAATAATCATTTCCTTCATTCTTATTCTTCGAAACAGGTTTGTTCACGATTGTTTCCAGTTGCCTTTTGCAATCGTATTCTGAGGCACAGCATACATAAGTGTGTCGTGTTTCCGGTTTTAGAACCTAAGGATTAATGTACGATGAATGCAGAGTGATGTTCCAATCTTAGAGATTCTTGTCAATTTTACTTCCAGCGTACTTTTACTTCCAGAAGTTCGAAAACCCTCCGTCCTTTTTCTGCACGAGAAAATGTTAATTTTTCGCCACCAGTAAATTACTACTCGCGGAAAGTTCAAGAATGCAGCGTGTATTAACGGCTAAGGGTGAAAATTACGCAAAAATTAGGTTATTTTGTTTCCAAGTATGATTAAGTCCGGTTCTTTAGGAACGATTCTGTGTAATTGTTGTTATCCAAATGAAATTATTCGGAAAACCAATTCCAAAATTTCGCTATGATAACTTAAAAATTGTAGAGTAAGGAGCATTTTAAATCCTGAAAAATGTCTTTTAGAATTCTTGAGAACAACATTTTTAAAATTTTGTGCATTTAAATTACCTGAAATTCTTGTGTATTTTTTGTTTTCCAGGTTTCTAAAAGTGTCACTGCAAAGTTTGGTGCATGTAACTTAATCTGATTCTAAATTACACATTTGTAAATAAGATTTAAACTCTCTTATGAAAAATCACACTTATAGATAAATCTACATTTATGGATGACTCCATAACAATTGTTGAAGACGGCAGCCAAACGACAAATCGGGGATTATGTAAATTAAACTTATTATTTCAAAATGGGCAACAAATTCAGAATCTTTGAAAGACTATGGTACACAGAAAGACAAATTAAAGTATGTCTCTAGCGTACTGGAAGTGGATTAAAACACAGAAGAGGAGGCTGAACAACAGGGAATACCGATCAACAGGGAATATCTATGCACCTGCTGGAAAAACCGGGAACAAAGAAATTCTCCGTGCAACGGTCCAATTTTATGGCTCCCTGGACTCTTCGCTCCAGTTGGAAAGCTCTTTCCCAAGATTCTTGGCTCAGAGACTAAGGATAGGAAGATATACTGCCTTCGGACATGGCACAGGCATGGCACTCTTGGATCTCAAAACTTCATTATCTGTCATCGATCCGCATTCCCAGATGGATTGGAATCGTGGATAAAAGAGACAATTCAAAGGCTGCAGAATATGGCATAAGTATAGCCATATTCTGGAGCGGCTCTACCATACTTTGGGTTGGATAAGGAGTGACCCATACAAATGGAAGACTTTCGTCTGCAATCGTGTACTGAAATATTGGAATATACAACCCTAAACCAATGGAAACACTGTCTGGGAGAACAAAATACTGCAGACCTTCAACTCTAGAAATCCTTACAATGAATACAACTGAACCCCTACTAGATATAACCAGCTTCAGTTCATACTGAAAACTACTATATACTACAGCTTGAATATTAGAGTTCATCAAAGCAACAAAAGAGAAAATACAATTTTAGAATTAATGGAATTTAAAAGAAGGAAAAAACCCTGCCCACCCCATCAAAAATAACACGTTACAGCCCATTTCTTATTGGAGGGATCATCCAACTTGGTGGGAAACTTCTATATGTAGACTTAGCTTACACACAGAAACATCCAATAATCTTGGACGAATACTTCGTTTCACCCAACTTCCGATCCAAGGCACACACATGAAGGCATACATATCGTTCTGGGAGAACTATGTGAAGAATTCTGAATTTTTCGCGCAAGGCAGGTCACGAAGCAGTCTTCATTTTTCAACACATGACTACTTGCAAAATAGCACACTGTATTCGACTGGAAGCAGTGGAAGCCTTTCTTCCATTAGACGGAATAAAACTTGCACAATCTTTCTCTGCCACATGTCTTTACTTTGCTGGCCCACTCTACATTAAATGCGAGAGCACCAGTAAGAAATCCTACATCGTACTATTTACATGTGCCACCACCCGATCTCTTCATATAGAATTATGTCAGTCCACGGATAAATGCTTGATGGCATTCCAAAGATTGTAAGCCGACGTGGCATATCCCACACAGTATACTCTGACAATGCACAAACTTTCATTGCCGCAAATAAGGAGCTGACAGAGCTTCACAAAGTACTCACAGATACTGCAACTCAACAATACGCCGCACACCAGAGCATAACATGTAACTTTATCGCTCCAAAGGGCAACTAGGTCGGGAGGCTTCTGGGAAAGAAGGTAGGCTTTACAAAACGTGCATGAGGAAAGTGATTGGACGTTCTCAGCTAGACGAAGAAGGCCTCACACAGTCCTGATACGTATCGAAGCTGCCCTCAATAATAGACCGCTCGTTCAGGAGTAAAGCACTGGTGGTCTTAACGACATCCCATTTTCTGATCGGGAAAATAATTAAAATTCCAGATGCACCAGAACCAGTAACTATGAAGAATCTGGTAAAGCACCTCAGGCTGAAACGGAAGGTGACCTCAGACTTTTGTAAACGTTGGAAGAAGGAATACTTGCTACATTCAAGGAGTTACCAGTGAAAATACCGCACAGCAAACAACGCCCGCCAAAGAACGGTGATATTGTCCTTCTTCAAGAAGACATTAAACCTAGACACCCGTGGAGGATTAAAGAGTTGTTACCGTGAAGGGATGACAACATAAGAACCGTAAGGCTTCAATTACCTGACAGGACGAAGATAGCTTGCCCTATACAACTCGAGATAGACCGGGGGAGGATGTGGAGGAACCATAGTCAAGAATGATTACTCCATCTACATGTAGGAACGTTAGTTTTTTGCTCCTTGGAGCTATCCATTTTGTTATTACTCGTGACATATTACCTTGTTACATCTTTTTTCTTCTTATATCTAAAAATAAAATGTATCAGTGAAGGCACCGTGTCTTATTACTAGTCATAAGTAGTTCACTTTAACACGACACGCAACAGGGAGTCTGCTTTGTGGGATGGTCCCTCTGACAGATCTCTTAGTGGTGAAAGGTAGGGGGAGTCTGCTTTGTGGAACTGTCTGCTCTGGCGTTCGTGTAGGACGGGCCCTCAGATAGATCTCTTAGTGGGCAGAGGTAGGCCTATAGGGGATCCACCTGGCGTAAGGATTGGATATCTGGAGACGTTAGGGATTCCACCTGTGTATGAGCCTGCCACCCCGGATATGGTCGCCTTCTGTGTCCTTTACGTCACCCCTTCCTCTTGGAGCTTTCCAAAAGCAGAATAGAGGACTCTCCGCTTAAGTGCCGAAATCCTCTTCCCTTCCCGATAATCATAATCGTAATGCTGTTTCTATAGTGTGTTGCACGTCACTTAGTACATGTATCCCCTTTTAAGCCAATATTATTGCATATAAGAATTGGGTTTTATTTATGGACGCTCTTTAACTGCTTGGTATTTAGGTTCAGTATCTTCCAAGGATGCGACACGAAGGTTTTCAAGAAACTCCCCCCACCCGATTACCCTTTGCATGGAAGATTTTTTGAAAATTTTAATTTTCTAAAAAATGGCTAACGATTTTGATTAAAATATCATAGGTTTAAGATATTTTGATGACAAATAAAATGTATATCTTGAATTTCCTGGGAATGTCTCCAAAAGTATTCTTCATTGTGAACGACTTTTGCATAGCTGGTTAACCATAAGAGATAGACAAAATTTTACTACACAAAAAATGTAGATCACATTAAAATACACAATTTATCTCATATACATTTTTTTTGTTGAGTGAACCATTTTCAAGATATTGCTTGTTATTCCCTTAAATTTTTCAATAATTTTCTCAAATGGGAATCCGTTATTCATTTTTTTGTCTTGGATATGCAAAGAGTATTAATCTGTGGGAAAGGGAATGATGCTGCACCTAGCAACCAGCTATTAAGAGATATGTATGTGCTTAAAGGCTACTGTATTTCCAAATTGCCCTTGTAAATATATATTCCCCTTACATCTACAAGAAAATTAGCAATAAGATAGACTCTGCAAATGTTCATCTCAATTAACACGAAGTAGATGGAGAATAAGCGTTTGTATAAATAGTTTGTACAAGAGTAGAGAAATTCATGTGAGTGTAACACATCAGATTTTTTTTGTCTTGGATATGCAAAGAGTATTAATCTGTGGCAAAGAGAATGGTGCTGCACATAGCAACCAGCTATTAAGAGATATGTCTATGCTTAAAGGTATTTCTATATTGCCCTTGCAAATACAAAACAAGGGGAACATAGTAAGCCTTAAGCGATATTTAAATATTTTTAGAACTGGTCGCTATGTGTAAAATGTAATTCTCTTTGCATGTCAAAAGATTGTTTCTGCAAATGTTTATCTCGATTAATATGAAATAGATGCAGAATAAGAGTTTGTAAAATTAGTTTGTACAAGAGTAGAGAAAGTCATGTGAGTGTAACACATCAGATTTTTTCGGTAAAATTATAGTGTCTAAAATAAAGAGTTGAAGGTTGTTACACTACATCACTAACAACCTTCAACTCTCTTTATTTTAAGTTATGACACATCACTGTTACTAGCTTCTACATCTTCAAAACTAATTATAGTGTCTTTTAAAAGTCACTTCATACTCCAAAGCTTTATAAGTGGAGTAAGACAAAAATCCGGCGTCACTCTATTGCCGCAGCAGTGTATTTTTTTTACAGAACACTTGAACATGTCGAAATTAGTTTTATTTATGTGACCTATGCATATAACTTTTCAGTCCAGATTCAGGGGGCTCCAAACATGTACTTCTGGTGAAATCTCAGTATCAAATTTTTTAGTGGAATGTGATACCTTCTCTACCTATTATGTACATGGTAGAGAAAGTAAAAATCACACACAGTTAAATTAGGGAATCATTAGGCCCATCATTCTTTGCTATAGTCGGCGCCAATCAAGAAGCTGAATCCAAATAAAGCAGTTTTGGAAACGTGTTCATGTGTGTGTGTGAACAGCCTAACTCAAAAACAAAGAATTTGATAATACCAAACTTGGTATTTTGAATTCAGTATCCTCCAAGGATGCGACATGAAGATTTTCAAGAAAATCACCTCATCCCCAACTACCGTTTAATGGAAAATTTTTCAAAATTTTGATTTACTAAAAAATGGCTCAAATGATTTTGATTAAAATACCATATATGAAAGATATTTAAATGACAAATAAAATGTATATCTTTAATTTTCTGGGACTAGCCTAAGAAGTTGTACTCATTTGGAAGGAATTTTGTATAATCTTGTATCACTGGTAAATGTTAAGTGATAGATGAAAACGTACCACAATAAATGCAGATCTCTTTAAAACACACAATTTATTTAAAAGTTTTTTGTAGCATAAGCTGTTTCCGAGATATCCATTATTAAAAGTTTGAATTGTTCAATACTTGTATTCTTTTAAGTCTTCATCAATTTTCAGTTGTTTCTTGCAATTGCATGGAAACAGTATTAAATTTTAAGACCAACATACAGCATCCAGTTCTTAAACATTTGACTATCGCTGTTCTCTTTGCATCTACAATGAAATGTGTAATGTATTTTTGCAAAGGTTTATTTGGATTAAAATATAGTAGATAGAAAAATAAGTTTTAGTAAGAATAGTTTGTATACTCACTAATAAAGATACAGGGTAGAGAAAGTTGTTTAAATGTATCACATCAGATTTTTATCTACGGAGGAACTTGATAAATAAGGTGTGTGCAATAAACCCCATGCGTTGTAAGAACTAAGAGAAAATATCAGGCGAAAAATGCACTCAATTTCGGACATTGAACTCTCCAGTGTGAATGAAAATTTCATGAAATGTCAGAAATATGTGCAAAGAGGACACTTCCAACATCTCTTATTATAAGGTATGTGCTTGTTATTACAATAATTCTATGAGAACATAAAAGTGGTTGCAGAAATATTATAACTGTTTTGACAGCAGTCCGAGCTACGGTGGTCACAGTGTGAAGGAAAATCACTTTCTGTTTCCACTTGTGCCATTCTATACGTTTACAATAAACAGTTTATATTAAAGTTTGTTATTATTTGAAGCTTGCAACAAGAGGGAGCTCCAGCTTTGGCCTCCTTGAGTAATTCCTACCTGAAGTCATTACACACTATATGAGTAGTGCCCACATGCCATTACACTAATTAAATAAAACAAGTTAGAAATGTATATTTTAAAATAAATATATTCTTTTAATTCATATATGTCAAGTGCAAGAATAAAACAATGCTTCCAATAGGATATATAATGAAGCATTAGAGCAGCTATTTAAAGATGCTACAGAAGAATTCGCAACATTATTACTTTATTGATTTCTGCCTGGGAAGAAGTGTTACATCTCTGATATATTCAGAGGAAATTTAGGACTTCCACTGTAAATGTTGAGTGATAAGAGGATATAGCACATATACCTGTATGCCAATTAGTACCGAACATGGTTCCATATAGCAGCACATACAAGTAGAGCTGCCAACATTACATTAAACAGAGGAAGCTAGTGCAGCGTGAATTAAGGCATTCACTGACATTTTGCATTGTAAATAGCGTTTTATTTTGCATAATAAGTGCAATAATCATATTTAAAATTAAAAAAATGAAATTGTTTCCAATAACGTACTTGCCAACTTCCTAAACTTGAAGTCCTTGACTGTAATAGTTTTCGATGACATGAAATTTAGAATGCATAAAATGTGCAGCGTACAAAAACTGCAAGTAAAATAAATCGGAATTCTGATTCATAAGAATACTTGGAGACCTGGTAGTACTGCTTATTTCTGCCACACATGCTGAAATTTTTCTTTGTACCACAATAAACAGTATTAACACAAAGGACTAGGCTATACAAAGATTTCTTGTCCATATTTTACTCTTCATAACAAACTATAAACAAAAACTGCCACAAAAAATGGGAAACATATTATATAGCTATACAATGCTGGATATAAGATAAACAATTTATATGAGGGAGTTGACTTTACAGATCACATGATTCAATTCTGAATGTTTGCACCCATTTACTCTTGGCAAATGCAATCAAATTTTAAATATGCATGCAATGCATTTTGTTGCCCCCAGTGTGTGGTGGATAGGCACACAGTTACAATTTGGCCTATCATAGCACTGTATACTAATTAAAGCGACACATTTAGTCTGTAATTGTTAAGATACAATGTAATGCAATTGAATTTAATGCTTTGTCATGTCCGTGGTGAAAATCTGTAATGCCTTAAATCTCGCAACAAAGCCATAAAAAGCTTCTATTACTGTAAAGTTGTAAAAAGGCCTGTGCTCCCATTCATTTTACAGGCACACCATAAGTTGGCAGGTATGCAATAATGTTGTCTACAGAACTTACCAAAGGGGGAATGGTGATAAACAGAGAGAATTTAAATACTAGATCCTCGCAAGTTCTTCAAACCTTCATAGAAGCACAGTGAAGAAAAGGATAAAAACAACTTTATGCTAAATTTAATAACGAACTGCATGCATTTATCTGAAAAGCTGGATGAGCTGAAAAAACAGAATCAGACTTACCCATTAACTGCCATGATCCCTATTTGGGGATTGTTATTTCTATTTGAATTTTGAAGCTGTTTTTATGTTGGCAGACTTGATTTCTTCTTTGCATTGTTGTCTGGAGTCTTTTCAAGCTTGTGTAAAGTGACAGTTATAAATTCTATAACAGACTAGTTATAAAGAATGATTTGTGTAACGAGTGAAGAATTTCAACATTCTGTCACGGTAGGATTTTTAAAAAACCATAAGTAATATAATTAGCTATGAAAATTTAAATTGCACCATATCACTTTGTTCTTTAATGTCTGTAAATGATGTCCATTGTCATTTTACTTTCATATCTCATTTATTTTTGCTTTGATGGCTCCTTGAAGCTTGATCCCCATTTGGGGCTCATGATATATGCCACATAGAATTTCTTCCCTTTATTTTTAGATGTCAATGGAATGTTATTATAGACTAAGAGCTCTTATTTCTCAAGAAATAGAGGATATTGCTAATGATCCCAATTTTATGACATTTGATAGTGAAGATGAGGATGATCTGTTTGAAACTATTAACATTGTTGAGCTTCCTCCAAATCGTGTAGATAACGTGTCCAACTGTGAGGATTTTGATGAGAATATATTAGACAATACACTTCCATCTGATGTCCCTGGCAGTTTGGAGTTGTACACTATCTGTGGAGTGAAGGTTCATGAAACATCAGAGTATAGTGCTACTAAAGAGAGTGAAGGTCTGAAGGGGAAAGAAATGAAGACTGGTATGAATTCCAAATGGTCAAAGAAAGATGGAAATTACTGTAGTAGGCCTACATATCCTGATATGCAACAAATTGAAAAGCATAGAGGCAATTTGATAGCAAGTCTAAAAGGAAAAACTGCAGTCGAGCTGTTTGAGGACTTTTTTAATGAGGCAATGTTAGGATGATTGTCAGGGAAAGTGTGCTATATGCCTGCAGAAGAACAACAATTTCAACTTTCTGTTAAATGTGTTAAGAAGTTCATTGGAATACTGTTCTTCACTGGATATCATGCACTTCCTCAAGAGCAACTATACAGGTGCGAAGATGAGACACTTTGACATAAAATGCATCAGTCTGAACAGATCTTGGAGATCAAATGATATTTACACTTCAATAACAACAAGCTTCTGAGCATCATCACTGGAATGACATGGACAGGATTTTCAAAATTTGCTCCTTCATGGACCAATTTAATAAAAATTTCTTGAAATTTGGTGTTTTCTCTGAAAATCTGAGCATTGACAAGCAATTCCCAAAGTGGTTATTGTTATCAAATGCCAGCGTATGAAGGAAAAAGTAAGAATTCAGGGGATGTTCCAGTTATGAGTCAGATTCCTCAACTTCACAAAATATACCTTGACAACGTTTTGACAAGTTTTCTCCTAATGAAAAGTGAATGACAGCAATGGGAACCGCTCGGATGAACAGAATGAACAGCTCTCCTATATTAAGCAAAGTAGTATGAAGAAAAAAGAAAGAGGAACCTATGATTACAGGTTTGATAGTAACAATGAGATCTTGGCAGTTACATGGAAGGACAACAGCTGTGAGAAGCTTCTAACAAATCATGAAACAATTGAGCTGATAAACTATGTCAAGAGATGGAGCAAAATGAAAGTAAGGAGGTGCAGGTCCTGCAGCCAAATCTGGTAACAGAATACAATAAGCACATGGGAGGCGTGGACAAACTTGATTGGAATGTGCAGAAATATTACTTAAGAATCTGAGGCAAGTAATGGTACTTTCCCTGATAACCAATGCAATGGATGTGGCGTTGGTAAATGCGCATGCTCTCTACTGCCTCACCAATGAAAAGATACCACTGCTTCAGTTAAGGAGGAGGGTGACTAGAGCACATCTTGTTCAGTCATCCCTTTCAGATGCAAAACAGGCTAGACATCCATTGTATTCAAAGCCATCTTCATCACATGTTCCAGCAGAGATCAAGACCTCTGGTTCTGGACATATGATCGAATGCACAGCCATGGAAAAACAAAGAAAATGTGCAGTTTGTAAGGAAAACACAAGAAACCAATATTGTATATGCAATGTAGGACTTCATGTTGACTACTTTGCTGATTGGCACAATAAACAAAAAGTATAATACAGTTGCTAGTAATGCCAGTAATTTACAGGGTAACATTTGCCATGATTCCCAATTGGGGATCGTTATATTTAAGCCCTTAAATAAAAAAGTATTCAATTGATGCGTGTGATTTTGCTTTCACATACCTTCAAATTCCTTAAGAAACTCGAAAAAAGTGTAAGTTACAGAAGAAAAAAAATTGCCAGTTAATGGGTTTACAGCAGAAAAAGAAAAGATTCGAAAAAGTCACTTATCACATGAAGTTCATGAGAAAACTCCAAAAGAACTTCCATGATTATAACATAGTGCTAGCCCCACAAAATAGACATAGTATAAAAACAGATCTGAAGCAACACTCCTTTAAAGAAACCAGGAATTTACAAAATCAGCTGTGGAGATTGCGAGAAGATACACATAGGAAAAACTAAAAGGAACATTGAAACCCGCCTCAAGGAACACAGGCGCACAAAGTACAAACACACAGAAAAATCAGCAGTAGCATACCATTTTAGAACTCCAGCCACAACATTAAAAACAGCATCTGTCTTTTGAAACAATTGCAAAAACGAACAGAACTTGAAATTAGGAGTTTTTCTTGAAAAAATAAGAATCAATGCTAATGAATTTTGAAATTCCTGCTGAAGACAACCTATTCATCAGATGTTCTAGGAACGCATGTAATTATGCCGGCAGTCAAAAGTAGCTGATGATGCAGACATCTGTGAAACGTATGTACTATATGTAAGCATTAAGTGTTAATTTGACTCAATGTTACTTTTAAAAGTTATATATTTGCCAGCTTGTATTTAACATTCCTTGTACAACAGTGTATGCTCTCTAAAAAATAAGTAATCCTTGTTTAAGTCCCAAGCTGTAATAAAAGTGATATTCCTGTAGGTGCTAATTCTACAAACATCTCCCAGAGATGCTCATTAGTGGAGCACAGTTATACACATATTTCAACTTTGTCATTCTGATTCCCACAGATATTACGAACCAGTCTTTACTATTCAGCTCCTAAAATAAAAAGTACAGCATGAATATTAAATAAGAGCATTATAATTATCATACATTCCATGGATCTTTAATTGTACAAAAGAAATCAATACAAACATCATTCACGTGTTTCATTCTGTGATATTATCAGAACATTTTACACTTTCTCTATTTGGATTTGAATCACAGTGAAAAAGTAGTACTCCAGATCATGTATTTATTTTATCGTTGTAAATGAAACATAATCTGCTTTGCAATACTAAACAACCAACACCATTATTTTTTATCGTAAAATTAAGCTTCAAGTGTTTGTCTAAGTGTTCATGTCTATGAAAACAAATCACTGTGTTCTGAAGCACTTTTAAAATTATCTACAATTTGGTGGCAAATCATTACCATGAACAAGAATGTTTTTGCATTCATAATGTCCAGTATCTAAGAATTCATTGGTAAATTTTTCATATTCAATATTTTAAAAGAATTCACTTGCATGATTTTTTTTTAAACAAATATTCCGATCACTTCTTGCATATCACATTCAAAATCATTTTAATTTTATTGTAATGCTATAGTCCATTCTTCTGCCATGCTCACAGCTGGTTTTCTTATCACTAAGCTCTGCTTTATAGGATCATATTTAGTTTCTAGGACTCTGCCATCACCTGCAAAAAGAAAAGGATTATTGTTGATTCCATGTTTCAAATAACAGGGTGGCACTAAGAAATGACACTCCATGCAGTCAGGGCTTCAATCCAAAATATCAAAGCACTGCTCTGTGCTTGAAAAGCATTGATGGTGTTTTAATTACAATGCAGATATTGCTGCTTTTCTATAAAACCTTGGAAAACAGATCTTTCTGCATTCAATAGTTTAAATACAAGTTCCAACAGACACAGATGCTCTTAAAGCTACTTCAGAACCAACTGCCTATTGAAAAATTCATGCTTGAACAAAAAATTTTTATGTACAATACATATGTAAAAACCGAATCATGTAGACAGGTATGTAGACAATTTCAGGTATCATTTATGGTATTTTAGTTTCAAATGGAGATACTGTCAAGAGTTCTGGTTAATAGGTTTAGGACAACAGGGTCACTAAACCTAAGAAGTGTATAAAGACATGTTCTAATGGATTACCCATTTGGTTCAAGGCTCGAGGCATTCCATAAGTTAAAGCATCAAACTGAGGTTTCCTTTGGATACTCAGTCGAGGACTGACGTTTTGAAACCAAGGTTTTTGTTTAACAAAACTTTCACCATCTCTTGTCCTAAACATGGTGAATGGGAAGGACAGGTTAACCTGAAGAAAATGAAGGCCAATCTGGTCTACTACTAATGGATCTAAAACCAGATTTTCATTGAGCTTGAGTAAATATGCTAGCTTTCAGCAAATATTTACTATTTTAGCTAGGACTTGGGAGAGTGTAAGAAGACGCGATATGAAGAGATTGATTCTTTACTCTCTGATAGGCAGGCCTGAAGGCCCTCAATAACCAGTTGGTTTTAGAATGCTGCAAGTCCCTCATAGTACTGGCTACCCACAATTCAGTTTACTGAGATGACTGCTGGCACATGTAGAGGGATTCTGGGCAATGAAAGAGCAGATTAAGGGAACTGAGCAATCTTTTATTGGACCTAAATCAGCTCTGGAGCTGTCAACACGATCAGTTAATCTGGCTATTGGGGAATGGCTGCTCAGAGAACATGAGAAGTACAGGAACTCATCTGTAGGTTTCAGGCACACCAAAGCTTAGATAACTGCAGATGATGAGAACTGCTAAATTTAAGCAGGGTAAAATACTTATGGTTAAACAGGCCTGTACAGGTCTTGTGCAATTGCCTCTCAAAGGGCACTTGCACAAGGTGAGACTACAAATGAATCCTGCCTGTAGACGGTGTTAACAGCTCTCATTTTTGGGAGTCAATTTCCAAAATTAGAGGAGTTTTCAATCCTGGTCCAGAGCCACATTCAGTTCATTATGAACATCAGACTTCTGGTTTGATGATAAGACTGGGAATGAGAAGTAGATCCGCAAAGGCTGCAGTGCAGGGAAGTGTTACCCACTACCCCCCTATCAAACTAAACTAACTCATTGAGTTCAATCTTTTGTTTAAAGGATATTTGCACCTCTTCTGCTCAGTATACCTAAGTTTCTCAAGATTTCTTTCCAAGAGCTATAAGGTTTGATGTGTTTCAGCATAAATATGCTTAAAGGAAGAAAGCAACTTACAAAATCAGTTTATATTCCCGTTAGGCAAAAAGTAATTGATTACACAATCTAATCAGAGACTCATCAACAAATAAGATTAATTTATTGTAATTGTAATCAAAAGCCATTATGATTACAGAAAAATTATATTTCATCAGTGATTACAGTAGTTGCAATACTCCGGAATAATAGCTGATTGATTACAGTAGTGCCTCGCAAATTTGAGGTTCCATTAAATCCAAGCTACCTAAAGACATTTCTTTCCCCCCCCCTTTTTTAAAAAAAAACCAGAGACTAGTCATCAGTTTACATGGTCCTGATACATATCTATATACTTTTGCACCTCCCGACCTCTCGTCTATAGTGTGTGTGTTACCTGGCAAAGATTAACTTCCTTTCAATTAGGGACCAGCTGAAAACTGGGAAAACCCTTCCATAATATGTATATACATACATTGCAGCAAACATTCCCCACTGGAAATACTTTTCAGGTGAAATAACAACACACTGGCTAGTTTATGACTGCAAATGTTTGACAGCTATTATAAGAAAGTAGCTAGCCTTAATAGTTAACATATGTTTTGATGAGAGGAAAAGTAAACCCTTGCAACCCAAACAGTTAGCCAGGGTTGTGTCTAGTTAAAGGAGTGTTTTATTTTAGTATGTTTGTAGCCTTCTTTGTGGATAGAGTAGGCTAGAAGTGGTTGCACATCTTATTCCTAATTTGTTTCATCAATGAAAGCTAAATGTTAGAGGAAATTTGTACCATTAAAGGTGAAATTACAAGCTTTAAAAAGACTGGATAAAGGGGAGACAATTCAGAGCTTGCAGCGGAATATGGTGACGGGGAAGTAACAGTTGGAGATTGGCAACAAAACGGATAAACTGGGGAAGTATTCTTCAGCACAGTGTTCAGATAACTCTTTTAAAAGAAAGTTTATGAGGAGTCAAAATACGAAAAAACCAATGAAGCATTGTTTATCTGGTTTGGTTAACAAAGGCAGAAGGGAAGTTTCAATTTCTGGCTCAATGTTACAAGAAAAAGCATTATGTTTAAAGAAGGTGAAGACGATTTCAGCACAAGTGTAGGTTGGTTACAGGGATGGAAGAATAGGTATATGACAGCTTGAGATTTGTGGAGAAAAATTTTCTGGTGAAGCTGTAGTGAACTTCTGTAAAAAAATCTGAACTCATAAAAGCTCAACTTTAAAATGTTACTTTCTAAAACACTTGCTTCATGTGAAGAACGTCATGCTCCTGGCCACAAAAAAAGTAAAGAGAGTGACACACTTGCTGCATCAAATGCATCAGGCACATACAAATTAAAGCTTGTCGTCATAGGCAAGTCTGTGAAGCCTAGAGCTCTCAAAGACATTTCTTTGTCTGCTGCCTATCTCTTACAAGAACCAAAAGAATGCCTGGATGGACAGAGGAATATTTAAGAAGTGGTTTTATAAAGAATGTACAGAAACCAGAAAGTTTTTGAAGAAAAATGGTTTGCTTAGTAAAGCAGTCTTATTGATGGACAACCTGAATCGCATCCAGACAAAGAGGAACTGCGTGTGATGGAATTCGGGCTTTGTTTCTGCCACGTAATGTCAAAAGTTTGATACAATTGATGGATCAGCGAGCTTTGCAATGCTTAAAAGAAAGTATTGACGCTGCCCGTTGCAGTCACTTGTACAAGCAACGGAAGAGGATGGAAACATTACTAATTTTCTAAAAACAAGTAATCATGAGGGGCATAGCGTATTGGTTAGCAGAGACATGGGATGAAGTGAAGCCTGACACACTTGTGAAATCGTAGAAGAAAATTTTAGAGAGCAAATTGACTAGTGAGAGTGAATTCAATGATGTACCCCTGTCACACCTTATCACACAACTTCCAGATGGTAGTGAGAGTTAAGTTACGGATGGATGAAGAGTGATGCACAGTTTGAACTTACAGAAACATCAATTGTTGAGGTGCTGAATGAGCCGACAGAAGATAGTAAGGAGGAAGACACAGAAGAGAGAGCACCAAAGATGAGTCATCAGAGGGTTTTGTTGTGTTGGAGGCAGCTTTGCGCTAGAATCACTACCAGAGACAATGTGACACCATGTTACTCAAACAATGGCATGACATTGTCATGTATAAGCGATTCAGTATTCTGAAACAGAAGACGCTTAATGACTTTTTAAAAAAATAACCATGGATGGGTGGGTGGATGTGCATATTGTGTTTATTCTATACAAAAACTTTAAAGACTTACAGTAAATAACGTCACCTTGATTTGCTATTGGTTTCATTTCATTTTTAATGTGTTTTCCTCATATAGTCCAAGTTATCCCAAATCTGAGGTATCTTCACCCTCCATTACTCGGATTAGCAGGACTCTACTGTATATAGTTTTAATTACTAATGTTGAAACATTCTACTTATTTTAGATCCAGTGTTGTGTGATGCTTTTACCTATGTCCAGAATACATTTTTAAATAACAAGAATGAAAAATGTGCCTATTACTGATAATGTGTATACTTTACTCCTGGCTATTCACAAATGTGTGAACTCAAAACACATTTTAAGCTTTGGTACAGCGAATAAAAATAAATCATTAAATGATAAACTCCAGACGTTCTCGGGGTTCAAGTAAGGTTAGGTGATGTTGATACATCGACGTTTCGGGAGCATATTTATCTCCTATCATCACGATGCTGAATGACTTGATCGGGTGAAATGACCTGTATATATACTGTCTGCCATGGTGGCTAGCACGGAACTTGTAGAAAACTCACCTCTCTGGCTGCTGCTTAGATTGTCTGTTTTTGTGTTTTCTGGGCCGGTCAGTTTCAATTTTGATGGCCGGTTTCCATGCGGGACTGAACTGTAGCCCAGTGTCCAGTTCAGCATGCCCCTCTCAGAGGAGATGGCCAGCACCTCCTTGATCCTGCACTCCCAGTAACCACCACATTTGGCCACGATGGTTGTGTCGCGAAAGTTGGCTCTATGGTCCACTTCAAAGCAGTGTTCTGCCAGTCTGAACTTTTCAGGCTGCATCAAATGGATGGTCCTCTCATGCTCCTTTACCCTGGTGGTTATGGTCCTGCCAATTTGTCCTATATACAGAGCTCTCCACTCACAGGGAATATGGTACACCCCCTCTCACTAGGTTCTATATCTTCAGTGGTGGTTTGTGACTGGTCATGATGTTGTGTTTGGCCAGTATTCTGCCGATTCTGTTGGATAGGTTGCCAGTAGGCTTTTCTGATAATTGTGAGAGGTTTCCCTTTTTTGGCTCTAGGAGTGCTGCTGTGACCTCATAGTCAAGAGTAGCCATTTTGGCAGAAGGTGTATTTAAGTGTTGCACTTCTAGTGTCCGGTGACTTGGATCAGATACTGCTCTGTGAGCCATAATGTTGAGTACACCGATATGTTGTGATTTGTGGTGGAAGCTGTGCACATTCAAGTAGAGATTGGTATGTATTGGTTTCTGGTAGACCATATAACTGAGTGTACCATTACTGTTTTTGGAAATCAGAATGTGGAATGGCAGTGCTCCATCCTTCTCCACTTCCATAGTGAACTGGATCTGAGGTTGAAGGCTGTTGAGATACGTAAGCAAGCTTGACAGTCCATGTAGCTATATGACAAATCTGTCATTGTATCTGAAGGAATGAGATGGCTTGAATGGAGTAGTGGCAAGGATTTCATGCTCTAGATGTTCCATGTAGAAATTTGCAATTGCTGGTGACAATGGGGAGCCCATTGCCACACCATGTGCTTGTTCGTAAAATGTGCCAGTGTACAAGAAAGTAGAAGACAGGGTGTACCAGAACAGCTTAGTGA
The DNA here is from genome assembly GCA_030765065.1 of Deroplatys truncata. Classification (NCBI taxonomy): domain Eukaryota; kingdom Metazoa; phylum Arthropoda; class Insecta; order Mantodea; family Mantidae; genus Deroplatys; species Deroplatys truncata. The sequence goes on from CM060975.1 coordinate 225,074,037, forward strand.
TGTCGGCTGGAAAGTGCTCTGTGAGGAGATAAATGGTTTATTGTAGCGGTACCCTGGTGAAAAGAGATATGGCAAAGCTGACAAGAAGATCAGATGGTGCGATGGTGATGTTCTTGACTGACTGGACAAACTATGTGGAGTTGCTCATATGATGAGAGCAACTCCCTGCTAGAGGTTGCAACAGCTAGATGGAGTGCTAGATGGTATGTGGGGCTCTATGGCATCCACAATGGGTCGCAATGGGATGTCCTGTTTGTGGATCTTGAGAGTCCATATATTCTTGGAGGCCTGGAGCATAAAGGGGACAGAAACTGCTTAGTTTCTAAGGCAAGGCTAGATCCCTTAATGAGGTGTGTGGTGCATCATTCTATGGACATGGAGGATCTATCTATCTCTGATCTAAGACACCCGACACTAGAACGCAACACTTGAAATACACCTTCCGCCAACACAGCTACTCTGTGGCGTCACAGCAACACTCGCTAGACCCAAAAAAGGGAAACCTCTAGCACAGCAATTATCAGAAAAGCCTACCGCCACAGCCTGCATCCCATATAATGGCAACTTATTCGGCAAAATCACCAGAATACTGGCCAAAAACTTCAGGACCATTTACAAACCGACTCCAAAGATAAAAAGCCTACTGAGAATGGTGAAAGACCAGCTAGATCTCAATGTACCAGGGGATGTGTAGCATTCCCTGTGAGTGCAGGGCCCTGTATGCAGGACCAAAACTACCAAGGTCAAGAAGCATGGAGGGGACTATCCGTTTGATGCAGCCTGTAAAGTCCGGACTGGCAGAACACTGTTTTGAAATTGACCACACTTTCAACTTCCAGGACACAACCATTGTGGCCAAATGTGATGGTTACTGGGAGCGTAGGGTCAGGGAGATGCTGGCCACTTCCTCCGAGAGGAGCACACTGAACGGGACGCTGGGTTGCAGTTCAGTCCTGCATGGAAACCAGCCATCAAAATTGACCGGCTCATAAACACAAAAACAGACAACCTAAGGAGCAGCCTGAGTACGTAAGCTTTCTGCGATGTCCGCTCCAGCAGGAACGTCTCACATTTTCTACGAGGTCTGTGCTAGCCACCGCAGCAGACAACATATATGTGGATATATGCACATGAGTGAGTGTGTGTGTGTAATATACTGTACTATGTAAGTGACATGTCCTATATCATTATGTGATCAAAAAGGATGAATAAAAATCTAATCTATATACAAGCCATTTCACCCGATCAAGTCATTCAGCATCCTGATGGGAGAGATGCACGCTCCTGAAACAATGTATTAAATTCACATCACCTGGCCTGCAGCCCAAGAACGCCTAGAGTATGTTTGCTGCCAGGAAACCTTCAGCTCTTTATTTCATTAAATGGTATTGACATAGATTATTTTAAATCTGTTTTAGCTTCACTTCCTTGATTAAAGTCTTATTGCACCACAATTTAACATTTTTGTGTTCATACTAGCGGAATTTATGATTTATGCAAAGTGGCGAAGGAAAGCACTTCTGGAAGAAATTATATAGATGAGCACAATCTTATTTTTTTTCAAATGAAATAAGCCTCCACCCTTCAAAGATTTAAATGATGTGCACAACACCACACCAAATGCGTAATCATAATTGTAGCAATTAACAGTACTCCAGATTACAAAGGAATCAGAGTAAAAGATGCTTTAAATTACACAAAATCACACTGGATCATTACTGGGTACTCATGGTTACTTTGCAATCATGATTATAGTATCTTTATGCATAATCGCTTACAACTAACTCTAGTTTTTATGCACTTATATTCAACGAACATACAACTGGATAGTAGACAGTTTAATTATTTTACACCAGATGAAAAGATGCATATACTTTCATTGTTTGCACATAAATAAGGATTAAAATTATAAAATTCCTGATACAGCATGATTTTATAACAAAAAAATGCAGCCCAATTTTTGCTATACATATCTTGTGCCTTAGATTATTATGGCTTCCAGTGCTAGTGCATATAGACTAACGATATCCACAGCTTTGTTTGGATTTCATTTATTAATTTGGCACAGTAAGTATTCGCATATTTGTGTTTTACTTACTACTATTTTCCACGTGTGCTTCTGTAATCCCTGGTGGCAATCCCAGAATAATGACCCTTTCTAACCATGACTTCGTAGGATAGTGAGTTTTGCTCAGGAACCTGTAAATCAAAGGAAATTGTATAATTTACTACTTAAAACTGAAGGTATTGAGTTACCTATCCTACCATTTTATAAGCTATACTGGGTTGTAAAACTATGTATAAAACTGACTGCCGCATTAAAATACAAGAATGACTGGTATTTGAATAAGGGAACAAACAGTCTAATCATTCAACCTGGCCAGTTAATACATTACATTGCTTCTAAGAAATTATTTTCTTCATTGATTATTTAAACAGCTTCAAAGTAGCAATTAGCTTAACAATGGGAGTAATGTATGTTTTCATCCGCGCCTTTCTATGATAGCGGCAGATAGCAACGAGCACCGAGGACGTGGACAGGAAAAATACTGCGTAGGCAGTTTGGAGTCTTTTGGCTCACTCTGTAGTTTATCTTATGTTTCAAGAATAAGTGATTTAAAACCTCTAATATTTGACATATTAAGAATGCTATATCACATGAACAGTTTCCCCAGCACCTAACTTATTCAGTAAAACAATCTGATGTATTACTTTACATGACTTTCTCTACCCTTTATCGTTTATTTGTGGGTATACAAATTATTCTTATAAAAGTTATTTTCCTATCTACTTCATTTTAATCAAGGTAAACCTTTCCAGAAATAGCTACAATACTCATTTCATTGTAGATTCAAAGGCAATAGTGATAGTCAAATATTTTAGAACTGGATACTATATGTTGGCCTTAAAATTCCATACTCTTTCCATGACATCGTGAGAAAGAACTGAAAATCGACAGGACAGAATAGCTAAGTATTATTTAATCTCAGAAATGGTTGATGCCACAAAAAAAGTGATTTGAAATAAATTGTATGTTTAAAACAGATCTACAATATTTGTGCAGTAAGTTTTCGTCTATTGCTTAACATTTACCAGTTATACAAGATTATCAAACTTCTGTCGGAATGAAGAGAACTTGATAGGCTATTCACAGAAAATTCAAGGTACGCATCTTATTTGACATGTATATATCTTAATATATATTTTAACCAAAATCATTAGAGCGGTTTTTTAGAAAATCAAAAATTTTGAAAAATCTTCCATATAAAGGGTAGTTTGGGGTGTGGGGGACTTTCTTGAAAATCTTTGTCACATCTTTGGAAGGTACTGAACTTAGGTACCAAGTTTGGGAATTATCTGATTTTTCGTTTTTGAGTTATGCTGTTCCACACACATGCACGTACCTTATAAAAATGCATTTTTTTTATTTAAGGAGCCTCATAACATGTATTTTTGGGTAGAATGCATACCTTTTGTACTTACTATACATGTGGTAGAGAAAGGAAACAAACATTTAAGAGATCCTTTGTTAGATTTTTTACTAACAATTTCCTGCGCTTATGCACTGGAATGCTCATTAATTAACATCACTAGGTAAACTTTAAATGCCAAAAATACCAACACAAACATTTCTAAGTGATGCAGATCCTTAATCCCTGTCATTATGGAATTATAGAAAATGGTATTAAACTAACAATTTGTTTTGTTTTTCCACCTCAAAAACCTACTTAAACTTTGAATCTTTTTACTGAAACACCTGATTTGAATTCACTTTATCTTGATGAACAAATTTAATAAGCAGTTACAACATCCTGCAATGAACCTCTTTTGATTTTACATCTATTTTGTAACAATCAAACAAATATTCAGAATAATGTATTATCAAATGCAATTTCTTACCTTGAACTCAGTTTATTTCCATTAAATGTTAGTGATAAATATAGATACTTTCCATCTCTATACTCGAAACTGTGCTCATCATCGGTATACAATGTTCCAGAAGCTGTCCTCTGAAAAATAAATAAATGCTTGTTAAATCCTGTTTTAAAAATATACACCGCAAGTTTATGATGATGATGATGATGATGATGATGATGATATGTGGTTTAAGGGCGCTAAACTGCTAAGGTCATCAGCGCCCTTACAATGTATAAAATATAAGGTCAAAATATAAAAGACAGGTAAAAGAACCGCATAATTAAAAACGGGACATAAACCCGCGATGTCAAAAAGCTAAAAATAACAATAATAATAATAACGATAACAACAATAATAACAACAACAAAAATAACATTAACAACAATAATAACAATAATAACAATACAAATATCTGAAAAACCAACACACTAAAAGCATAGGCAATAAAAGATTAAAATGTGTCAAGAACTGTAGAATGCGAGGGACATGAGCGCCATATGTCCACTGGGGATTAGAGTCCCCATAAAAATAGACAGAATAAAAGTACTAAGCTAAAAGACGCTCAACGCATTAAATGCGCAGATTAAAATCACTGTCATGAATAAAACGTAAAACACATTCTACAGCACGCGTGTCGTCTGCCAAAACGTTGGCTAGGCCAGCAGGCAGAGCCACACGAACACACAATGCAGCTAAAACCTGACACTCTGTTAAAATGTGACGCACCGTTAAGGGCACGCCACACTGCCCACAGAGTGGTGCGGGGTCACCACTGAGCAAATACCTATGACTAAAAACACAATGTCCAATCCGTAAACGAGCTAAAATTACCTCTTCCCGACGACACGAACGAGAAGAGGTACCCCAGATCAAGGGGAAAGGCTTAACCTCCCGCAACTTGTTCCCCCGGAGGGCCGCCCACTCATCGCGCCAGCGCGAGAGGATGCGGCAACGTAAAATAACACACGAATCTGACGAGGGAACAACAGAAGTAAAAAATCTGGGTAATAAAATCGCCGATTTCGCAGCGGCGTCGGTAGACTCATTACCTGAGATGCCCACATGACCTGGAATCCACATGAAGGACACGCTGATGCCAGAGACACCAAGCGAGTGGAGCAGGTCATGTATGCGCTGTACGAGTGGGTGGTAATGGTACAGCGCATGAATAGTCTGAAGGGCACTCAGAGAGTCCGTACAAATAAAACAGTGCCGTAAGTCGTGCCGCTGAATGTATAAAACAGATTGATAAATGCTAAAAAGTTCGGCGGTAAAAATTGAACATTGTCCAGGTAAACGAAAAGTAAAACTCTGTACACCAAAAACAAAGGCACATCCTACTCCAACATCAGTCTTAGACCCATCAGTATATATAAAATGACAGTCCCCGAACTGCGCCTGTAGTTCTAAAAAGGCGGATCTAAGAACAGAAGCAGGGGTCACATTTTTCGGCATCGACGTTAGCCCAAGGTGAATGTGGGCCTCAGCGCGCGACCATGGAGGAAAACGCGTTTCCCCTCGGGTAAGGACCGGCGCTGGCGTAACGTCCAAATGGCGAAGTAGCAGTCGAAAGCGAACCCCTGGAGGGAGCAATGCAGAGGAGCTAACTAAATATTGCCGGTGAAGTGAATCCTCGAAAAATGCCGCGAAAGACGGGTGGTCAGGCAAGCTGGAGAGTCCACAGGCATAGCTACACAAGAGCATCTCACGCCTGGAGGACAGCGGAGGCTCTGCAGCTTCAGCATACAGGCTAAGAACAGGGCTGGTTGGAAAGGCCCCTGTAGCGACTCTTATGCCACGATGGTGAATGGCATTCAATCGACGTAACACAGATGGACGTGCCGACGAATAAACAATACACCCGTAATCAAGCTTGGATCGGACCAAAGAGCGATAAAGGTGAAGGACGGTCCGATCAGTTCCCCAGGATGTGCCACTTAAAACACGTAAAAGAGTAAGAGAACGGTCACAATTAGCTTTTAAAAAGGAAATGTGCGAGGTCCAACACAACTTCCTATCAAAAATCAACCCCAAAAATTTCACCTCGTCTGCAAACGGAAGCATCTCCGGCCCAAGATGGAGAGAGGGCGGAGGGAAATATTTCCGGCGCCAGAAGTTGATGCAGACGGATGTCTCGGCGGAGAAATTAAAGCCGTTGGCGTTACTCCAGGCGTAGAGACGGTCGATACAGCTCTGGAGACGGCGTTCGAGTAGACAGGTCTGCCGTGAACTGCAATAAATTGCAAAATCATCTACAAAAAGGGACGATGAAATGCCAGGTGGAATACAATCAACAATAGGGTTGATAGCAACTGCAAAAAGTGTGACACTAAGTACAGAGCCCTGCGGTACTCCGTTCTCTTGAATAAAACGACTAGATAAAACCGAGCCCACACGTACACGAAACACACGGTCCGTCATAAACTCCCGAAGAAATATGGGAAGACGACCGCGGATATTCCATGCGTGCAGTGTACGTAAAATGCCGCCCCTCCAACATGTGTCATAAGCTTTCTCCAGGTCAAAAAACACAGCCACGGTTTGACACTTTCTCAGAAATCCATTCATAATATGCGTCGACAAGGACACCAGATGGTCTGACGGTAGAGCGATAGCGACGAAACCCGCACTGAGCGTTCGCTAGAAGTTTCTGAGACTCAAGCCACCATGTCAACCGCCCGTTGATCATGCGCTCCATCACCTTGCAAATGCAACTGGTGAGGGAGATAGGGCGGTAGCTGGAAGGTAGTTGGCGATCCTTCCCAGGCTTAAGTATAGGGACAATGGTGGCTTCGCGCCAAATGGAAGGAAAAACGCCGTCTAGACAAATACGGTTATAGACCTGTAAGAGAAAGAGTTTACTGTCGGCTGAAAGGTTCTTTAACATCAGGACATGAATGCCGTCCGGCCCAGGAGCGGAGTGCCGAGAGCAATGAAGAGCGTGCTCCAGCTCCCTCATTGTGAATAGTTCGTTATAACATTCATTATTAGCAGACCGAAAAGTATATGATACAGAATCCAGCCGGTCTTTAATAGAGCGAAAGCCGGCGGAATAATGGTCTGAACTGGAAACCGCCTCAAAGGCAGCACCCAGAGTGTTAGCGATGGCAGCCGGATCCACTATGGTGGCATTGGAAACCTGAAGGCCAGAAACAGTACAATGCGACACTTTACCTGAGAAGCGACGAAGTTTATCCCAAACAACGGATGAAGGCGTAAAGCGATTAAAAGACTCGACAAAACGAGCCCACGACGCCTTCTTGCTTTCCTGAATAATGCGACGAGCCCTGGCGCGCGATTGTTTAAGTCACCAAATTATCAAGTGTAGGGTGTCGCCGAAACACCCTAAGTGCAGTCCTACGAGCACGAACGGCGGCCCGACAATCCTCGTTCCACCACGGAACAGGCATTCGCCGAGGTTGAGAGGATGAACGGGGAATTGCGCGTTCGGCAGCAGAGAAAATAGTAGACGTAAGGTACTGCACTAGTTGGTTAATGTCGGTGAAGGGCTGGTTGTCAAAATGCACGAGGCTGGAATACAAACTCCAGTCGGCTTTTGGGAATATCCAGGTAGGTACTCTGGAATGTTGTACGTGGTGTGACAGAAGAGAAACGATGCAGGGGTAATGGTCGCTGGAGTAGGTGTCAGCGACGACGTTCCACTGCAGACGACTAGCAAGCTGGAGTGAGCAAACGGCAAGGTCCAGGTGTGAGAATGTACCAGAAGAATCAGAAATAAAAGTAGGCTCACCTGTATTGAGGATTGAAAGATTGAACTGGTAAAAAATGTCGGAAAGAAGAGTTCCCCTCGCACAAGCCCTTGGCGAACCCCACAGGGGACGATGGGCGTTAAAATCTCCCAACAGAAGAAATGGTGTTGGGAGAGCGGACAGGAGAGCTCGAATGTCCGCGGGAGCGAGGGGAGACGATGGAGGTGAATACACAGAGCAAACAGAAAACAAAAAGCCGGGTAAGTGTAGGCGAACGGCAACAGCTTGCAAGTCGGATGTAAGTGTGACAGGTTTAAAATGAGCGTCATTACGCACCAACAACATGACACCTCCATGAGCAGGAGTACCCTCCTCCGGTTCAAGGTCGTAGCGAACTGGAGTATATCCTCGGAGATCAAAAGGATCGTGAGGGCGAAGCTTAGTCTCCTGCAAACATACAACCATAGGCGAATGGGAACACAATAAAAGTTGCAGTTCCGCCCTATGCGATCGTACACCACGTACATTCCAGGTCAGGATAGCCATGAATAAAAGGGATAAACTGTCTACTTAGAAGGGCGGCTTAAAAGAATCTTTTGCTTAACCTTTGGGCTCGGGCTTTTTGTATGGAGTTGGTCAGACTCCATAGCTTCCTCGGAGGGAGGGCCCACGCGCTCAGTGCCAGAAACCGATTCAAGCGCCGTGAATCGCTTCTGGGTGGCGATGAGTGAGGGGTGCCGCTGAGCGCGGCTTGTCACAGGACCTTCCTGGGACAGCGACCTCCGAGGAGGAGGAGAAGGTGAACTTTTGTTACCGCGCGCACGCGGAGGGTCTTTCAAAAACTCTTCCCTACGAAGTTTCTGCTTGGTTCTTTTCAGCGGCTTGCGACTTCATTGACTTTGGACCAGGTTTATAGGGCTTGGTAACAGTAGCTTTAATGGACGGCCGGATGGTAGTGGCGGTTAATCCTGTCATGGTCCAGGTCTGAGTTTCGGCATCTACTCGTGGTACTGGCGAGGCAACAACAGAACTAAATGTGCCAGATCGCAGGAGTGAAGGTTGGCGTGCATGGTAACGCCTCCGGGCTTCAGCGAAGGAGAGTTTTTCCTTTACCCGGATCTCCTGGATCGCCTTCTCGTCCAAGTACCGCGGACAGTCGGCAAACGAAGCAGAATGAGACCCTTTACAATTAACGCAGACGGGGGCTGTTGAACAGGTACCTTCGTGTGAGGGCTGGCTACATGTTGCACAGATGTTAACGGCACTTACATGAGACTTACGTATGCCCAAAACGTTGGCATTTAAAACAACGCAGAGGTCTAGGAATATAAGGCCTCACAGAAATCCGTTCGTACCCTGCGGAAATGCTCGTGGGCAGATCGACGCCATCAAATGTAATAAACAGGGTACGAGTGGGTACCAATACGCCGTCGCGTTTGGCCTGCACTCGATGCACTGCAGTCACCTTTTGATCGGATAGATAGTCTACTAGATCCTCGTCCGATATACCATCGAGGCTATGGGTGGTAACGACGCCCCGACAGGAGTTCAATGTGCGGTGCTTCTCGACACGGATGGGATAACCGTGGAGAAGCGTAGCGCGCAACAAGGTCTTACTTTGCTGATCGGACTTAGTTTGTGTCAATAAGGATCCATTCCGTAAACGAGTGCAGGATTGAACCGCACCAGCAATAGCATCTATGCCCTTCTGAATTATAAAAGGGTTCACCTTCTCAAAGTTTTGTCCTTCTTCTGTTCTTGAAATGACCAAGTAACAACCAGATGACGGCGGTGCTACTTTCCGTTACAATGACTTTTCGGCGCTTGTTTGTATTAATGGAGGAAGGGTGCTCCATAGCGAAATAAATCCTCCACCATTGCAACCGTCTCCGACCTTGGGCTCTGACTTCCTGGGCGTTACCCCGGCTTGGGTGAGTGGCCTATCTATACCTATCTCACCCCAGGGTCACACCTCCCAGAACATAGACAGAGAGACCCAATGGCCGTCGGAAGTCAGCAGCTCATGCAATGGCCCCCCCGCGGGATTGCAGTTGAACAGCGGATACGAACACATACCCTACATGACGACCCCGGGTGGTGGGGATCACGCCATTACCCACTCACCCAGCTGCGCACGCGGTGCGCGGGTATCCGTCAGGCTGTGTCCACGGAGGATTAACATAAAAGGTTAAAAGAAACTAAAACTGTGTGGGCGTTTCGCACTCAAGGTAGGCCGGCGAAGAAGTAAAAGAGACGTGTAAATGAATGGGCGTGGGGCGAAATGTGCATAAACAGAAGAGAAGAAAGAAGCGATGGTGAGGGGCGACGTGGAATGAAATGCACAGAACGCACGAGAGCCTACCTTGAGTCCCCCGGTCACGAGAACGAACCCACCTCGACCGGACGGGGATGAAAGGGTGAAAATGGCTATGGATGGCTCGGGTACCCCGGGTGCGCCTAACCCGTACTCACAAAAGGTGAGCCCCTGGGGGGACCGCAAGTTTATTAATTCTATTTATTTAACTGTCAATCTGAGACTTCAGTAATTAATAACACTGTCCTGCGAGTTTCGCAGTTTTGATGAACATTGTCTACTCATATGGAAAGAAATGCACAGATTACGAAAATAATTAATCATAGATAGTAAATGTTAAGGGGAGAATTATTTATAATAATTTTAGTGAATTTAATTAACTTTATTGCCATTTATTTTTTTAATTAGAAGTTATTGTTTATTAGATTCTTTTTATTATTAAAAGTTTTCCCATAACACATGCCATTTTTATGAAATTCAATATTTTTTTTATACTGGACACTATAAGAATTAAAAAAAAAAAAAAACACGCACATACACATACGCACACACTGTTTCAAAAATAGAGGGCATAAATTCAGGTATGCATTCCACATATGTACATAATAAAAAATCGGATGAGTTACACTCACATGACTTTCTCTACTCTTGTACAAACTATTTTTACAAACACTTATTCTCCATCTACTTCATGTTAATCCAGATAAACATTTCTTATTGCTAAGTTTCTTCTAGATGTAAGGGGAATATATATTTACAATGGCAATATAGAAATACAGTAGCCTTTAAGCACATGCATATCTCTTGATAGCTGGTTGCTATGTGCAGCACCATTCCCTTTGCCACAGATTAATACTCTTTGCATATCCAAGACAAAAAAATGAATAACGAATTCCCATTTGAGAAAATAAGTATTGAAAAATTTAAGGGAATAACTAGCAATATCTCGAAAATGGTTCACTCAACAAAAAAAATGTATATGACATAAACTGTGTGTTTTAACGCGATCTACATTTTTTGTGTAGTAAAATTTTGTCTATCTCTTATGGTTTACCAGTTATGCAAAAGTCGTTTACAATGAAGAATACTTTTGGAGACATTCCCAGAAAATTCAAGATATACATTTTATTTGTCATGAAAATATCTTAAACATATGATGGTTTAATCAAAATCGTTAGCGCCAGTTTTGAGAAATTTAAAATTTTCGAAAAATGTTCCCTGTAAAGGGTAATCTGGGGTGGGGGGATTTTCTTGAAAACCTTCGTGTCCCATCTCTGGAAGATACTGAACCTAAATACCAAGTTTGGTGTTTATCCGACTGTACGTTTCCGAGTTATGCTGTTCACAGACAGACAGACACACACACACACGGACATGTTTCCAAAAATGCTTTTTTTGGATTCAGGGGGTCTCAAAACATGTATTTCGGGTGAAATCTCGGTATCAAAATTTTGGGTGGAATGCAATACTTCCCCTACTTACTATACGTAGTATAGAAAGTAAAAACGTCCATTACGACATGCATCCAGAAATGCTTGGTTTCTCCGAGGTGAAGGGTACATTGAGTATTGTGTTTGGCGTTTGACTGAGTGACATGTACTCAAATCAGGAGTTGGCAGAAATGCATTTCATGTACGGTAAGGTGGACGGCAAGCTGTGCTGGCTCATCCTTTGTACCAAGAGAGGTACCCACAGCGAAAATGTTCAGATTGGAAGACATTTGAATGTCTCCAACGCCATCTGTGCAGGAAGTTTACATCTCTTGGTTTGGGGAGGGGATGGCCAAGATCTACAACTCCAAATGTAGAGGAGCTTCTGGATTCTGTGCACAACACTACTCCTATCAGTACACAATGGTTAGCGTTGCAAGTGAATGTTCCTCAAATGACTGTCTGGAGACTATTGCAAGAGCAATAGTTGTAGCCTTATCATTTGCAATGTGTACAAGCCCTGTCGCCAGCAGATTACCGTGCTCGATTGATGTTCTGCTAGTGGTTCGTGCAGTAGTATGCTACAAATCTGAACTTTCCTGCCTTAGTGTTATTTACAGATGAAGCACAGTTCAAGCGAGATGGCATTACAAATTTCCACAATCAGCATGTATGGGCATATGGAAACCCAGATGCAATTGTTCTGTCTCAACATGTGGGCCAGTATCATTGGTGATCCATTAGTTGGACCCCATGTACTTGTAAACAGACTTACGGGGCAGGCATACACAAAATTCCTGGAAAACACCATACCTCATATGTATGAAGATACTTCACTGAGCATTCGTCAACAAGCTCACTTCTTGCATGATGGCGTTCCTGCATATTTCATTTGTACCGCTCACTGGCACTTGGATCGAAGATTTCCTGATTGATGGATAGATAGAGGTGGTCCAATTGCTTGGCCACTGCACTCACCTGATTTGAACCCTGTCGATTTCTACTTGTGGGGCCATTTAAAAGTGTTGGTGCATTCGTTTCCGGTGCCTGACATGGAATCCCTTCAGAATTGAATTGCGGTAAGTTGTGAGGAAATATGCAATACTCCTAGAATTTGGGGTCATGGCCTGTATTCAAGCAGGAGGTGGGCACTTTGAACATCTTCTGTAAAGAAAACTACCTGCGGTAAGAAATACGTTCCGATGAATATCACTGTTTAGAAGGCCATAACTCAGAAACCAAGCATTTCAGGACACATCTTGAAATGGCTTTTTTTACTGTCGACATATGGGGAATGCATAACCGAAATGATGTCCTCTATTTTTGAAACACTCTGTATATATATATATATATATATATATATATATATATATATATATAATTATAATTGTGATTATAAACATATTTTTACAGCAAAAGATGAATAATTTCATACATATTATGGATCTTCAGGGCTTATATACATTTTTACAAAACAAACCACCCCTTGTGTGCTTCCCTATCCAGCTATCCGTTTATCTTCCTATGTGATGAGCTAATGACTGATGACAGCTTGAGTGCTGAACAGTTAGCATTTATTTGTTAATGCATCTTAAAAAAAACAGCTATTGATAAAACACTCACCCTTAATATGAACAAATGTGTCTACATAACATCTCAGAAGTTTAGTTGCTTTTTATAACTCTCAGTGATCGGTAGTGCAGTTTTCGCAAAATATTTATCATTGCTATTTTTTCATTTTTAGCTCATATTGTGTAGCAATGCATTGTTAAGAACGGCTTCCACTTCTTCTAGGAGAAAATGTGTGAACAATCCAAGTAACTCCTGTTGTACATGCGATTCTTTCTTGTTATGGAGACAGAAAACTCACATTACACCATTTCTTAAGAAAACGTATTTTGCATATTTTAAAGTTAAACTAGGACATCAAACTCAAACATGGCTTCTGCATACTTGCATCAACATCACCTAGAAGACCTGTGCCACACGGAGTAGATATCCCTATTCCTACTCTGCAACTCGACTAGAGGATATTGAGAGTTCAGTCTCTGGGTCAACTGAAAATTCCAATACAGATGAGGATTTCTCAGCACACACTGTTGAAGACAAGTCACAGTATTTTGGTCAAGAAGAGATGAATGAGTGAGTAATAGACTTAGGTCTTACCAAGGACAAGAGTGAATTACTTGGATCGAGGTTGAAAGAGAAGAATATCCTGACTCCAGACACCATATTTTCCTGGTACAGGAATAGAGACAAGAATTTACCAAGTTCTTTAAGATAGAAGGCCAGCGTTTCTTGTTATGATGTACCAGGTTTAATTCAACAACTGGGAAGACCAACATACAATAGTAACGACTAGCATTTATTTAATTACACTTCAAAAAGAAGTCTAAAAGCTGTTTTATTGCATAATAGAAGGGAATTTTCCTCAATACCAGTTGCACATCTGTGTTTCTAAAAGAATCATATGAAAATCTTGAAACCATTTTAGAAAGAATGAATTACCAGGAACATCAATGGCTGTTGCACGGAGACCTAAAGGCAACCAGTATCTTACTAGGGCAGCAAGGAGGATACACAAATTAGCTACACTTTTTATGCGAATGGGACAGTAAAAATAGGATTAAACATTGGATGAGAGAATGACCTAAGAAAAAAAGTCATTTGTGCCAGTCTGGTTGATCCAAAGAAAATGTTATTGCCTCCATTACATATAAAACTAGGTATTACAAAACAATTCATGAAAGCACTGGATAAGAATAGTTCGTGTTTCAAATACCTGAGCAGTAAATTTTCTGTGATGTCTGAAGCTAAGGGGGCATATTTCATGGACCTCAGATAAGACAGCTAATGACATTTTGGATACCATGAGTGATAGAAAACTCCAAGCACAGTGTCCTTTCAAAGAGGTAGTCAATAAGTTTCTTGGAAATATAAAAGATCGCAATATGAAGAAATTGTGAGAAATATGTTACAAAAGCTACGAGCTCTCACGTGTAATATGAGTTTAAAACTTCACTTCTTGCATTCTCATCTAGACTATTTTCCTGATAATTTGGGATCCCTCATTGATGAACAGGTCAAAGATTTCATTAAGAAAACAAGGAGAGATCAGCATCGGTGGAACATTGCAATGTTAGTGGGCTACTGTTGGTACTTGAAAAGGGAAGGAAAGGTAGAATCAGAGGACTGATAAATTCAATGCCATAACCAGGATTTGAACCACAGATCTCCTGGTTTCTGTCTGGTTGCTCTAATCACTGAGCTACATTAATGTCCTACCTGCATGCTGCCATGGTAGCTCAGTAGTTAAAGCAACCGGACTAAAACCGGAAGATCCATGGTTCAAATTCCAGCTATGGCATTGAATTTTTCAGTCCTCAGATTCTACCTTTCCAACCTTGTACACAATGTCAGTGTGGAAGAGCAATTAATTTCTTGAAAACGGAAGTTGCTCAACCAGGACATAAATGTAAATCAATGCAGCCATCCTTCCAGACAAGGAAAAAGTAATTCACATCCTCTTTTACAGGTGTGTAGTTATTTATTCTTATTTATTACCGAGAAATTTTGCAATCTGTATTTATTTTATAACACACATTTTTACATAAAAAACATTTTCATTGTATTATCTTGTGATTTGTGAAAAAAACTTACGTGAAAGAGAAATCATCATTCAATTTAGCACATCAAAATTAGTTAATATCACTTTTTGATCTCAAATCGGCAAACAAAAATTATATTTTGCAGGACAGTGTGATTTAATGATAAAGACACAGACTTCATACGAGTTGGCTCGTAAGTGTACCACAGCTTTACTGTAGTACACTTTACTGGCTGATGTTTGTTCATTCCTGTTTCATTGAACTTATGTTGAGTTCACAAGTGATTTTAGTTTACATGTTATAAGCATTTTCGATTTTGTATTATAATGATGTCACAAGATAGGTGCACCTTAAAGCAAACAATTTTTAAGAGAACTTCCAGATGTCTGTCCTTCAAGCAGAGAAACCATGCAAAAGCTTTTAAATAAACTTAGTGAAGCAGTTTTGATTCTCAATAACAAGCAAAGCATAAACCAGGGAATACTTTCTGAAGATATTACACAAAATTGGAGAAATAGAATATTCTCTCAAAAATCTCTATGAAGGCTTGTGTAGGAAAATGAGTTAAACAGTGAGCTACCAGACTCTTAAAATAGAAACCATACAAGATCACAGTTGTCCAAAAATCCAAACTGTGATGAAAGTTGGGTAAATTTCTGGATTTTGAGTAATGTTTGGAGTAATACATCTAAAATTTCTTTGACAAAGCATGGTTACACTAACAAAGGCATGTTTTGATGCAATAACCAATATTGAAGCTCGGGAAATGCTATTACATGACAAGAAAATGCATTTTAGCTTACCTATGCATGCTTTGGTTCCTGCAGGTATCATTAAAATGTTATTTAAATTTATTTACTTGATTATCCACATATATTGCATTATTTGTTTGTTTATAAATGTATGTCATTATTATTATTATTATTATTATTATTATTATTATTATTATTATTTACACACATGTATGTGTGTCCAGAATAAAGCTTAATTATTAATATAACAGCAATTTATAATGTCACAACTAACCTATAAATAAGGAAAATTAGAATAATTTATTTTAAATAGCCATGGAAAAGTAAATACAAACAGATACTTGTTATTTTTACAACAAAGAAAACGGTAAATTTATTAACAGTATTGCCAGGGAGAAATAAATAATCTTCTTCTGGTAATGAGATCGGTATTCCATTGAAACTCAGACCAAAAACACTGGCTATACACATCTCCTTTTGATTCTGGATACATATTTGAGTAAGACAATGAGTATTCATATTGTTGTTTCAAAATGATTATAAACATCAATGAAATTTATTGAATAAAAGAAAATTAAGTTGGGAAACACAAAGAATTAAATTATTTGATAATTAAGTCTCACCTGTCAACATACCCTGACGACTAACAAGATCTCATAGCTTGTAAATAAATTAAGAATCCAACAATGACCATACAGGAAAACCGCCACAGCTTTTAGCAGACACTGTAAATGCAGCACATTACAGGAATGACTTACAGCATTTTTTGACCAATACTGAAAGTCAGTGAGGGTACTTCCACCAAAATTCTGCCACCATGCATAAACTCCTTAAACAGTTTTGTTCAGGAAATGTTTAAAGATAGGGTAATCAATAGAGCATTATTGCCCATATAGTCCATCAATGTCATTATGTGATTTTTATTTATAGTAAAATAAAACATACAGGTCAAACCTCATACATTATAAGAACTATAGAGAAATTAGCTCTATTTCAGAAGCTGGCTGGTGGGTATGAAAGAAATTTTTTTAAGGGATATAGTGGATGCAGGAGAAAACACATCTAATATTTCCTGTACTCAGATATGTGCTTATTTTCTTGTAGAATTACAACCTTCATCATTGTAAAGTTAGTGGTTTCAGTTGCAAATATATTTTATCCGGTTGTTTGGAAGTAGAAGCTCTGGTGGCAGCAGCCAAATTAACTGTGCAACCACCCAAATCATGTGAGAAAAGTGCTGTATAATTACACATACATTTCTGTTGTTAACATGCAGTTTTACTACAAATGTTCAACTTACATTTTTATCAAGAGCCACAATTAATGTATATGGATCATCATGCATTAAGGGTGATGCTCTACGTATCCTTTCCTTCTTTGGAACAATTGTACCTCCTCTTTGATATACAGGAGTCTGTAACAAAAGATATAATTTTAATTGTATCATACAAAATTCAGGAAACCTTAAATTTGGACAATCAAAGAATGTGTGAATAGCACCAGAAATAAACTAAAAAATATCTGATCACCAGGTATAGGAATTTTTAAGCAGTTGCTTCAAGTTACCTACACTCAAACCATTGTCAGTAGAAAAAAATCTAAATAACCACCACCATGAAGGGTGGGTAAATATGGTTAGGTTATTGCTGTCTACAAACATCAACAGACTGTACGAGGGATGAAGGAGGTTTGTAACCTACAATGTCACTGTTTAAGTCTGGTAACCATTCAACATTTCCTTTTGTTCTGGCTTTAATGCTTACAAATTCCTAGGCCTGCTGATCACAAATAATTAATTGGGAAGGACATGGTGAAGTAGGTTAACTATTAAAACTAGTAAATCTCAGTGAATCATTAACTCAAAAACTTCACTATTTGGCTATTTACCTCAAACATGTTTTGAAAGTGTCTTATTCCATTGTTAGCTATGAGCCACCAAATTAAGTTTTTGAGTGAGTGATCCACTATACACCCACCGTTGAATCTTTGCACTTGACAGTTCGTGTGGCTTTGCGTAACATTGGCTATATTGTGGTTGCGACATTGCCAGAGTGGTTATGAACAACAAAACAGCTGATTCTTCTCCTTTCTATCGTGTCTAAGCCGCATACAAAAAGTGTATGTAAGTAGAGAACGTCAATGAGTAGTAACTATTTTGTATTATTATTGTTGTTAACTGAAAATAACTCAGCATAAACATTGCAATGTATGCAGAATAAATTAGCACTTTTGACAATATAGAAACAAAATAATGCAAACGTATCTGCTACAATGAGGAGAAATAAACCAATTATAAGCTGCGATAACAAAGTATTTTCATTCCGCTGCGTTCCATATGGTTCAGAAATGTTGTCCTCTTTCTCTTGGAGTTTCACTCCCTTGTGAATAACAGTTCTCGTGATTAGTTCAAAAGCTGTGCAGTTCGTTGTACGGCTTTATCTGCAGGAATAGAGGGATGCCCATGAACCTTCACGCACTCCTTCTAACTGTTTAAAGAATTCCCGGGTCCTTCTTAACAGTTTCAATTCCTGACTATTAAGTAGCACATCTCGACACAAAGGATTTTCACTTTGTGAATCATCCCTTGGTGATCGACGTCGTTTTTGAGACATTGTCGCACTTCAAATCTTGTATAAATAATATGAATGAAATATATATAAAAAAGGTTACATATAAACGAACACCAACAACCACAAATATAAATAACAATGAACAGTATTAACTTGCAAAGAACTACTCGACGCACATGCTAGAGATTCACAAACTGAAACACATAGTTTGAAATAGCTACATCTGGCAACAGAGCTGCTTTGTCATAGAACACCTGAAATGTTGCCTTGTAATTGGTTTAGGAAGTCTAACGGTTAAAGCTTTTCAGCTGTTTCTTTGCGAGTGTACCAACTTAATTGCTAGCTGTCAAGTGCAACGTTTAAACGGCGGGGGTATAGTTACACTAATCTGGATAAATCCATTCTATTATCAAGCATAAAATAGCAATATTTAAGTTGTCTTACATTCTAGCTAGGATTACCTTCAGCAGGTTTTATTAACTTTTTGGAGTAAAAATCACCTTGTTTGGTTTAACCATTTTGTTAGTAATGATCAATAATACACAATAATTCTGTGTCCTAACTGCTAAATATCACTGAAAGTCACTGAATGGAGCACTTGAGTGGAGCACTCAATCTTCTTCTATTAGGCGCTCTCTAACTGCTGTGGTTTTTAGCATCCTATTCTACATTGGGCATGAAAGACCAGAAAGTTTGCTCAGAGGCCTCTTTATCAGGTTTGAGGTTCTTTTACGTGCCGTAAATCTACAACATATGACCAGTCACTTTACTTCCCTCCAAAGGAAGCCATGCTAAGGATTTTTATGCCCGAAAAAATCCATTGCCCTCTGCCGGATTTAAAACCTTCTTCTATGGTTGTCAGCTATAATCCATTTGGGTTCTTCTCATATGGACACCTATGTGATCTGGGATGGATTCTTACCACAGACAGTGATCCATGCCCAATGATGGGATGCACAGTGTGAACAAAAAGTCCTAGTACACCTATTTCCTACCTGTTTTTTCACTTCTTATAAAACAAATTTGAATAGAACACTAGTTGTTTGTCTGACACTGTATAGATAAGAGGTCTGGATAACAAGGAAGAAAGACATAGATGGAATATTGGTGACAGAAATTGCTGCTGCCCCAATGCTATTAACTGTTGTTAACAGTTTTAGTGAAGTTCAGAGTCAGAATTCCTTACTAAATTATCTAATTATTATGGCTAGTCAATTCCTATTAAATACGATTTTATCAACATTATTCAGTTACAAATAAAATTTTCTCTACCAACTGCTCCAGTTTACTTTCTCAATACATTGGGAGTTTCAAATTAAGATTTGCAACATATCACAAGTCAGTTTGTCCCACAATAATCAAAACAAGTGCATTTGGTCAGACTCCTATGCATGCAGACAAATATTAATAAACATACCAAAAGTTAATGAAAAATTTTGTTTACAAAAGTTTAAGGTTTTCATGGCTGGAATTAATTGACTTCATAAAGAAATGCTTGAGATACACAAGCATATCAATATCAATAAAAAATCTGTGTCTTTCTCTACCCCCTTGTCGTCATCCTCTGTAGTGTAGGAGTACCATGCTAGCCTCTAGTTCTCAAGGTGGTGGGTTCAAACCCGGCAGAGGGGGATGGATTTTTTTGGGGGTAAAAATCCTTAACATGGCTTCCTTCAGAAGCGAAGTAAAGCCAGTGGTCCCGTGCCATAGATTTATGGCACGTAAAAGAACCTCAAGTCTGATAGAGGCCTCTGAGCAAAATTTCTGGTCTTCCACGCCCAATATAGAATGGCACACTAAGGACCATAGTAGTTAAAGAGCCTCCATAAATAAAACTCAATTTAATTTTTTTATTTTTCTCTACTCTCTTATTGTTTATTAGTGTATATACAAACTATTCTTATGAAAGTTTATTTTCCTATCTACTTCATTTTAATTGAGATAAACTTTTCTGGAAATAGCTACATTACACATTTCATTATAGATATAAATCAAATAGTGATAGTAAAATGTTTTAGAACAGGATGCTATATGTTGGCCTTAAAATTCCGTACTCTTTCCATAACATTGTGAGAAACAGCTAAAAATTGACAGGACTTGAAAAGATGATAATTGAATAATTAATAATTGATATCTTGGAAAAGAGCTGTTGCCACAAAAAAGTTATTTGAAATAAATTGTGTGTGTTTTTTGAGTAGTACATTTTCTATTCACTAATCATTATCAGTTATGCAACATTACATAAATTTCCTTCCGGATGAAGTGGACTTCACAGGCTATTCCCAGAAAATTCAAAATATACATTTTATTTGTCATGTAAACATCTTTAATATATGCTATTTTAATCCAAATTGTTAGCCATTTTTCAGAAAATAAAAGATTTAGAAAAATCATTCAAGTAACAGGTAGTTGGAGGTAGGGGGATTTTCCTGAAAACCTTCATGTTGCATCTTTGGAAGATACTGAAGTACTTTTCCTTTTTGAGTTATGTTGTTTACAAATACACACTCACTCACTCACTCACTCTCTCTCTCTCTCCCTCCATCTCTCTCTCTCTCTCTCTCATGTGCACACACTCGTGGACCTTTTTTTGAAAAATGTTTTTTTTTTATTTATTCAGGGATCCTCAAAACATGAACTTCCTGTGAAATCTCGCTATCAAATTTTTGGATGGAATGCAATACCTTCTCTACCTACTCTGTATGTGGTAGAGAAAGTCACAAGATGAACAACTGAAACTCAATTACACATGGATACCAATGATGGCATGCCACTAATCATGAGCCACTTCTCACCTTGGTCTGAGCTATAATTTGTGAAGTGTTGGTAATTATAATTGCCTGGGGTCTTATCCTTTGAAGATGGCAACCAAAGAGTTGACCGAAATTCCAGCCCAGAATTACTAAGTTATCAATTAATGATATTTTTTTGAACAAGCCAAAGAAGTTTTGTTGATAAACACATGAAAATGCTTGAACTTCATCCAGGAATAGTGTTGATTAAATTGCAATGAAAACCTGCCAATGTATACATACCATAACATGCTTACCTTAAACATTGTTACAGGGATTGTTACCACATTGCCACCTGTAAATGCTTCATAAGTTTCAATATCATACCAAACATCATGTGGACCTGGTAGATAAACCCTCACTGCTGTAACTCCTGGTTCTGTCACAGGGTGAACCAGCAATGCATTATCTTCAAAAAAAGAAAAATTAATATAAGTAGGACTGAATGAAAATGCTGTCTTTATTATTTTTTAGGGCAAAAACTTTTTGGTCTAAATGGATAACACACACACATGGTATTAGAGTTTATTGCATGAACTTGATAGCATACAGAAAATCTCATTTATACACTCCAGCTAATATTGCCATCCCATTTATTAAGCTCTTTTTGTATATTTTAGTTTCTTATAACCCTGCTTGTAGAGCTTTCTGCATATCAAATATGAGTAAAACTTCTGTATAAATTGCAAAAACTGTATGGTTCTACACACCTATATAGTTATTCAATTCAATCATGTCAACATACTTCCTATTAGTATTACTGTACACAAGAAGTAACAAGTAACAATGAAGCATAACACTGCTAACACACACTAGTCAAAATTGTTATTAATACTCCAGTTTTACTCAAATTATTAAAAACAATCAGCAATTTTTAATAACTGAAAAAATAATTGTGCCTCATGAGCTAATTTTGACTAACAAATGCGCTTTTAAGGTCATCAATGCTTTCTGATTATTTTATTTTATAAAAATACACAACTAGTACCTACAACATATAAAACTTCTGCTGGCAAAATATTCTTTTAAAATTGGGGCACAGTTAATATCTATAATATTATAAAGGGATAAAAATTGTATGCATGTAGTATGTATGTAGGCTAAGCTTACAAACCCTCATATGATTTTGATAATTCTTTTACCATTGTAAAGTCCTTTCACTCTAACAGGCATGGCCAATAAAACCCCTTCTAATTTCAATTTATGTATTACTAAAATACTAAAAAGAATTTGCAAAGCCTATGTATGAGCACATTGGAGTTATAAAAGAACATACCTGCGAAGAAGTTGATCGTGATTTAGTAACTAAGACACAGCAAAACGAATTTGATTATCACTGTACAATAGGCAAGCAATACCAATGCCAAAATATTTACTAACTCCCAAGTATGAAAGTTTTGTCAATTTGTTTATTAGCAGGGAATTCCATGTAATTGTATAAAGAGAGAAAACTGTCCCAGCTAAAATTAGAAACATATGCTTAAGTAACACCCAAACAATTTAAAACTCAAGCAAATGGACAAAACTGCAATAACTTACCATTTTTGCACAACAGAACACAGCATTAATTGAGAAATAAAGTTTTTAAAACATACCAAAACACCATCTTCAGTATGGGGAAAAATCCACATCACAAAAATTAATGCCACATAATGAATTTTTAAACTCTGCTGGACATGGTGAAGCTATCCGCTAGATGGCAGTACAACCAACACTGAATTAGGGGATCCCCTTCCAGATGCCAGGGTACATAAGCTGACGATGGAGACGAATGTCTTCAAAACATGTTCTGAGTGAAAACTTGGTAAATGAAGCTAAAGTGTCATCAATCCACTCACAATTTTCAATTATGTAAAAAGGTTTGGCTGCTTATGACGACTTCTAATGTTAGTGTGTACAACGTTAGGTATTTATTCAACTAAATACTTGCGCATTAGGAGTTCACTTATTACAAAGTGAAGCAAGTATGTTTCCAACTTGACTCCTAATGCTCAAGTAATTAACCTCGCCTTCACTGTTAAAAACTTTCTAAATAAATAAATTTATTAAACTTTTTGTTTTAGGGTTATCCTCTGCTTCTAACTCTTACACATTCACAATCACACTACTTTCTCTGTGCTAAAGAAAGTATAAAATGGAATTTCATTAATTGCAGGAACATTAAAACATGGTTTTCTGTATTGCAGCAAGAGAGATACATATCCAATTTAATATAATGATGTAAACATTGCATTCAATAAAGTATGTAATTATGGCATATGTGATGGCTAATTCCACCAATTTTCAACCAACTTATGGTGATAATGCAAAATTATTATTTAAAGGCAATAAGTTTCAAAACCAAACATAACTTACCTAACAGATACTCATCATCTATTGTATATGTTGCTGTATCTGAAGGATATTCAACCCATAATGGACGCATTATTGGAAGACCAGTTTGTTCATGTTCATAGAACAAAGTATACCAGAAAGGCAAATATGAGTAGCGGGTCCTGATTGCTTCTCTAATTATAAGCATTGTCTCCTCATCAAAGAGCCATGGTTCTCTTCTCTTTGTGTCAATATGTGAATGTGTTCTGAAGAATGGTTGGAATGCTCCAGCCTGTAAAAATAAAATTCTTTGTTTAAGAATTCAAAATGATGATTTCCTAAAAGTTATTACATTTTCTCACAAAAAGTAATTGAGGAGCATTTTTTCAAAAGTCAAAAAACACAATTTTTTTTAAAATTGAGTTATACATTGTAACAATATAATTTTAACCTTTTACATTGTTCTGTGAATCGGGTTTTGGCAAAAGTTAATAAATATTGTGTATACAAGCAGGCCAATTCATGGGATTTTAGCAAAAACTGATATATGCGCTCTGAGAGTTAAAGCAAAAGTCGACAATGCAATAAATTTTTCTTTACTTTCATTTTAACTGAGCGGTTGGCAATAATAGAAGTGCGCTATTGCAGGCTGTTTCTCATTATTGTAACAATGTTTGTTCTTTATTGGCTGCTTTTAATCCCACAACCAAAACTTCATTGTCATCAGCATATTTCCGGGTTACTTTTGGAGAAGTTATCAACTGTGCGGTCGTGTTTGAATAAACAACAGTATTTAAGGTTAAATCAGAATGGATGGTGATTCTAGTGACTTTGAATATGGTGTACAGGTAAAAAAAAAACCTATAGGTGGCAGAAGATCTAGAGTGTAACTCTTCTTGAAAAGCAAAACAAGAACTTGCAGTTTCACCTTAAAATGTAAAAGCTAAACGGAATAAACTATGCAAAGCTGCTGAACTTTGCTACGAAAATATCATCCAGTTTCATTATCTGAGCTGCTACTTTTCAAGGAATTTCTGGTCAAAAGATGTATATCAAATGATATCCTATCTGGTATTGGTTTCATGAAGAAGGGAAGTTGCCAAAGGAAAAGAGGTTGAGACAGGACAGGAAAGGATCATAAGGATTTAATTATTGCCATTAAGAATAACATAAAGAAATACAAATGTAGAGTGTGTCATCATGACAGGGGTAAGTCTAAGATGTGTCAATAAGATGTGGAAAAGATCCTGCAAAGAAAGGAGAAATTTTGGACTCAAACAATGCTTTTAATCAAAATACAAGAATGTATTTTATAAATATTTCAATCTATATTTAGGACACACCACACTGATACATGCTCCACTTGTAAAGTTGGTGTCATGAAAATAAAATCAGAGAAATGTTTGGAGAAGAGAGCTAGTCACAGATTGCACAAACTTCATGCAAAGCAGATTCATAAAATAATGAAAGAAGAAAATCCAGGTTTTATGAAGATTGCGTTTGATATGCAGCAAAATCTGCCACTTCCAAAACTGTCAGAGAGAAATTTTCTACACTAGGCAATATGGTTATATAATCTATGCATCATGATCAAAAGGAAAATATTGGTTTCTATATATGGCTGCAAAAAAAATTCTTCAAGAGGATGCAACCAGGTTGCATTGGCTTTGCTGGATTTGCTTTTTGACTTAGAGAAGAAACTGCCAAGTTATGGTCCTACCACTATACATCTATTCTCTTGACTCCTGCAGCAGTCAAAATAAAAATGGTTGCATGATGGCGACACAGCGTTCTTGGAAAAGAGTTCAAGGTTCAAGGATATTAATTTCTTTCCAATCTGGTAACATAGCTATATGGCTCCAGATCCAGTTTTTGGTAGTACTGAGAAACCATACAGTAAAAAAGAAAGCATCTAGTCTCCTAAAGAATATTATAACATCTTAAAAGAACATGGTACCCTGAAAGTACTCAACGAAGATTGGAAAATTAAAAACCTAAAGAATACTGCAAAACAAGTACTAAAACCCAGGTTACCATTCAAAATGAATAGTCAGCGTGTCATCATATACAAGAAAGTAAAGAACAATGATAATGTACCAATGAAGGGTACATACTTTGGGATTCTGTTGAAGTTAAAATTCTTACGAGAAAACCATCTGACACTATTATCATCCATTGTTCTACAAAAGGAAAACAAAATGACATTTCTGCTCTATACCAGATGATGCAATTGCATTCTACAAAGATGTCCTAGGGGACAACTAAAATCTGGCCATGTCTAAATATCAAGCTAGGACTGCTCAGTATTTTATAAATAATACATGACTTTAGTAGCTTAGATTATTGTACTATGTGCACTATTAAGGATAAATTATTGCATATTAATATATTATTAATTTTGTGTTATACTTTGTTACTTTTTTCTTAGCTAGAGTAAACTAGAGTGTTGATATTTGCCCAGTTTGAATACCCTATCTATAATAAGAGCATTATAATTTTTTAAATTAAATATTTTTGGAAAATTCTATACCTTTGCAGTAGAAAAGTCAGCCAGCAAGAAACTTTTTTGTTATTGGGTTCATAACATACACTAAGTGAGAGAAAATGTTGAGGAGGGTTGAAGACAGTTTTTAAAAGAAGCTGGAATCCTGTTAACTTCTTGCATTCATTGTGTATGCATACAAGGCATCCACCTATTCAGCTAACAGATGCCAGGTGCAAGGCAGTAAAGGTTAACATCAGTTGTAAGCAAGTGGTACGTTAATAGCATTTAGAACACTGAAATACTATGTATGTTATTTATTTTACATTTTACATAAATATTTATGGTTATGGAGGGAGAAGATAGGAAGTGATGAAATGTTGGTAAACTAAGAAGAAATGCAAATTAATAATGAATGTGTCAGATTATTCAGGTACAATGAGCATTAGTAAGGTAGTAAAAGAAACTGTTAAGGCTACCATGTGTTCAGAAACAGCAGTGTAAATGATAAAGAATGAATGAAAGGACATATAAAAAAGAATTAAAGAATGGTGGGGGGAAACAAAAACATAATAGGTTAATGCAGTATGATGAAATAGTGCAAACATATCATTTATTCTTTGCAGTTTGAAAATGCTCCAATAACATTGAATGTAATTTTGTCAATGATGATACCCTATCAAACTGTAGCCTTTATCATTTTATATCTTCATATTTCTTTGATAATATATGCTTTTATGCCTGTAAAAATAGTATTTTAAAGTAATAAAAATACAAAGAGACAAAGTGCAGGTGAAAATTAAATATATTACAATAGCTTTAAATACCAGTGCAGATATTTCCCTATTTGGTGATGCATCATTCACAAGGTGATATTAAATTGACCGATTGAGCAATCGCAGCTAAGTGCCAAAGTTATGAGTATACAAATACTGTCTTCCACAGCAAAGAAAGTCCCCGGGGAATGAAGGGCAGAGGGGAAATTGCTGATTAGACACGGTCTGAACCCTGCCTACTTGCTTATGTTACCCTTATTTATGACACACACGACAGCTCAGTTGAATAGTTTTATACCTTGCGTAGCATGCGTTCTCCGTCACACATTCACTGTCCTTGTTGCACTTTTTCCAAACAGATAAGGGTAGCACATTCCTGTCAGGGACTTTCTTTCCGTTGGCGAACAGTAGTACGTATGGCAACAGTACACCCCATTTAACTTGCACTGTCTTTTAAGCGTGAGATGCACTATAATTTTAAGTCAGTGAATATTAAATTGGATACTAAAATCAGTGTCCACATTCTTCTACTTAAGAGAGTGATTATGATGTTGGGAAACCTGTTTTCAGAATTTGTTGCTTGTAATCTAAAACAATTGGGTTAGCTATCACAGTGGATAATAAGGAGAAGCATATCTTTACTGCCTCAGTTACATAAAGAAGCAAAAGGAAGCTTTGATATGAACTTCAAATTACATACTTCTTGAAAGAGGGGTGAAAGTACTGTGATCACATGTATGATATTGCTTTACAAACAAATTATTTTATTGCTTCTTGTTAACACAATTAAAAATTCAAGTTTGTCTTTACAGTAGAGCATCAATTATCTGAATACCAATCAACTGAAACATTGATCAAACAAAAGTGTTCCAGTCAGCAAATTCAAACAGGCAATTTGTATCAGAACTGGCTGGGCTGATTAAAGAATCTTCAAGATTTGAAGTTTGCAACAGGAAAGCATTCAAGACTAGCTCTCAAGTATTGACGGTTAATGAAATTATTGCCAGTGTCTTAGATGACCAAGACCCTTGTGATGACCCATGCTGAAAAAGGATCAAGCAGTGAGGAATCTTTTCACTCTCTTGAGATGACTATGAAGTGATTAGAGCAGCATGAAGAATGTGATGCTGTCCAATGGTTGTCTTTAAAATGTTTGCAAAATTTAGTAGCAAAACAAACGTGTTTCAGCTCTGAAGCAAGAATAAATAAATAAAACAATTATTGCACTTGTTTTCCTAAATTACAAGCCTACTTTAACGGTCATTTTGAAATTGTTTAACTAGGTTGGTCAGTCCTCCATGGGTGATATAATATACAATAATATATATATGCACAGTTTTGTGCTCAAAAACAGTGTTTATTTTATACTGCTTCTATAACACCTGATACAATTTGCTTTTGGAAATTATTGCTTATCTGAAAATGATACGGTAATTTGTATCACAAATTACTTAAATGTAAATAATGATTGTAATATGAATATGCATTTTTATGTGACATTGATTTCAGATGTTTATTGATTATAATTAATATTGGGAAATAAGTTTAAAAGGCTTTACTGAAACTGTCAATAATAGCGCAATAATGCATCGATGGGGTGAGCTGTTTATCATTACTGGGAACAAGGAAGTTACGTAATGTTGGCGCGTTTTCGGTAGAACCTTCTAGAATGTTTCCCTAAAAAGCATATGTATTCGTGGTTTTCATTGGATATTAAAATAGACGCTAATGTTGGCGCGTTTTATTAGCCAATAGCAGTTCATTTATAATCTTTAGACGTATCTTGAGGCAGGCGTATAAATAGGGTAGGTTCGAGGTAGCCGGTCCCTCAGTTCATCAAAATTTCGTGTACACTACACGTCGTCAGTCAGTCCTTCAGTTCGTCAAGTTACGCGCAGCAAAATCATTAAAGATCTAAGATATTATACAGTTAAATATACACAAAGTTGAAGTACGTGAGTTAAAAGTGATAAGTAAGAAGTTATTACAAACAGTTTCAGTTTGGCGAGTATCTAAATCAATATGTAAAAGTGTTCGTGAACGTGTTCGGCAATAAAAATTATAAAACAAATTTTCTTCATCAATATAATTTCTGGATAAAAGATTCCTTTCCGCTTCACAACCTGCAAAGAAATACATGTTCGACCCAAACAGCTAGCTGGAGGACATTTAAAGTGAATTATTTCAAAACTGATGCAAATTGCTACGCCAGATGGAGCTACAAACCAAACAAATGAATGACGTCACAAGATGGCTTCAACACTGATGTAAACAACATTACGTAAAGCAATTTCTCTAGCAAATTGGCTTCCACAACGTGGGGCTAACAAATACAAAAACACATTACGTAAACAAGCAACATACCGTTACAAATTGGCTCCCAAACGTGGAGCTACAATAATGTTACAATAAATACAACATTAATACCGTTACAAATTGGCACCCAGAACGTGGGGCATAGTGACCAGGAAAGGAACACGATGACCAGGAAAGGATCAACATAACCAGGAAGGGGCGAATGCAGCAGTGAAATGATCTACAAGACGCAGATTCCAGAAACAACAGGGAGGACAGACTACATGGATAATTGGACATCGTAATTCCGAGATTACAAGGCAACAGGGAAATTCAAACTATAGGACGACAAAACTACGCAGATTCATCGAAGCGACATACAAACCTAGGAGAATGGGGCAGAACACTGGACATCAAAGTAACAGCAACAGACAGCATCATAAAGGTCAGAGTATTGTAATATTTTTTTAGAAAACGAAAACAATGGCTACTAGTAATATTGAAGAAACAATGATGGAAGGGGATAGTGTAACAGTTAACTGTAAGTCAATACAGGTTACAAAAAAAAGCTCAAACGATGTAGTATTGGAGGGAGGAAATGTTAGTGCAGGAAGTGAGAATAAAACAGCAGGAAATATTAATTCTGATACTAGTATGATTATGGAAATGCTGAAAAATTTGAATGAGAATATGAAAAAGACTAATGAAAATATGGAAGATATGCAAAAGAGTCATAGGGAATTAAGGGAAGATCTTAGTAAGAAAATAGATCAAAACAGGGAAGATATGCAAAAGAATAATGAGAAATTAGAAAAGAAAATAGATCAAAATAGGGAAGATATTAGTAAGAGTATTACAGATCAATTAAGGGAAGATATGCAAAAGAGTCATAGGGAATTAAGGGAAGATATTGGTAAGAGCTTAGAACAAAACAGGAAATCAATTGAAAGTATTGGTAGGAGGAATGAGAAATTAGAGCAAACAGTAGATCAAAGCAGTGAAGAAATTGAAAAGAAAGTTATGAAGCTAGATAGTAGTATGCCAAAAATGAGAGATGAAAATGAGGAAGTAATAGCAAGTGAGATAGGAGAAATTTCAAAGAAAATGCTAGACATGAGCAGGGAAATATGTAACAAAAAAAATGAGGTTAATACTAAAAGTGAAGTTAATGTAGAATGTACAGAGTTAGGAAGTCAAATGAGTAGTATTTCAAGTGAGTTAAGAGAGATGAAAGAGGTTAGGAATGTAGATGTAAATGAGGCGCAAGTTAATTTTAGAGGGGATATATCAGAAATACAGAAAGAATCAGAAATGCAAAGAAATAAATTGTACCAAGATGTTCAAAATGAAAACTCCAGTCCAGTACAGTTTAGTACAGATTTGTCAGAGTATTCTCAGATTAAAAAGATAGCAGAAGAATTGAAAATGAAAGTTGTTAAAAGATGTATTGTTCAGGAAACTTTAGATTGTTTTCAAATGTTATCATGTGATGAAATTTCAAATGAATACAAGAGGTTATTCATGAACAAAAATTGGAAAGTTAGGATACGGCGACGAGTAATGTTTAGCCACACACAATTTGATCCAGGAGGGTAAATAGCAATGAGATGTAAAGTAAATGCTGGATAGGTAAAGATGACTTGCAGAGAAATGTATTGGAACGTAAGAGGGTTAATTATTTATATGTCATTTGAAAAGAGAAATAAATTATATATAAAAAAAAAAAAAAAAGGAAATGTTTAAAAAAAAAAAAAAAATTGAATTTTTAGTAACTGTAACAACATTTGAAAATTAAGAATGCAAAGATTGAAACTTAATATGATATTAAAGTAAAAGTACGTAAATACAATTCCAAGAGTTTTGTTAAAATAAAGTATAAAATAACAAAAAAATTGGTAAATATAATTAAAAATAATTAAAAACAAATACTTATGTAGCAAACAGAAAATGTGAAACAGTGCCTAGATTTAAGAGATGTAAATATATGTAGAGGGTGAATATTTTGGTAAATATGTATAATAATTACAAAAATCTTAAATGTATAAATTTTTGTCAACAACTTAAGAAAGTAAACAATTTGGTAGCAGTGATTAAATAATTTAGGATAAAGTATTTGCTATAAAAAAAAATTTGTGATGTCAGATTAATATCTAAATTAATTAAACCATAGCCAGTAAGTAGTGGCGAGATAAAAAAAAAAAAAAAAAAAAAAAAAAAAAAAAAAAAAAAAAAAATCGTGTGTTAAATACGTGTGAAGTGTTAAGTGAAAGTGATAGCGTGTGTTCCAAGATTTAGGAGACTAAAAACACAATTATAAAATTTCCAAACAGGTTGTAAATATTTATAATTATGTTTCTAGTGGGGCATATGATACGGTAATTTGTATCACAAATTACTTAATGTAAATAATGATTGTAATATGAATATGCATTTTTATGTGACATTGATTTCAGATGTTTATTGATTATAATTAATATTGGGAAATAAGTTTAAAAGGCTTTACTGAAACTGTCAATAATAGCGCAATAATGCATCGATGGGGTGAGCTGTTTATCATTACTGGGAACAAGGAAGTTACGTAATGTTGGTGCGTTTTCGGTAGAACCTTCTAGAATGTTTCCCTAAAAAGCATATGTATTCGTGGTTTTCATTGGATATTAAAATAGACGCTAATGTTGGCGCGTTTTATTAGCCAATAGCAGTTCATTTATAATCTTTAGACGTATCTTGAGGCAGGCGTATAAATAGGGTAGGTTCGAGGTAGCCGGTCCCTCAGTTCATCAAAATTTCGTGTACACTACACGTCGTCAGTCAGTCCTTCAGTTCGTCAAGTTACGCGCAGCAAAATCATTAAAGATCTAAGATATTATACAGTTAAATATACACAAAGTTGAAGTACGCGAGTTAAAAGTGATAAGTAAGAAGTCATTACAAACAGTTTCAGTTTGGCGAGTATCTAAATCAATATGTAAAAGTGTTCGTGAACGTGTTCGGCAATAAAAATTATAAAACAGATTTTCTTCATCAATATAATTTCTGGATAAAAGATTCCTTTCTGCTTCACAACCTGCAAAGAAATACATGTTCGACCCAAACAGCTAGCTGGAGGACATTTAAAGTGAATTATTTCAAAACTGATGCAAATTGCTACGCCAGATGGAGCTACAAACCAAACAAATGAAT
This sequence comes from Deroplatys truncata, assembly GCA_030765065.1. NCBI lineage: Eukaryota > Metazoa > Arthropoda > Insecta > Mantodea > Mantidae > Deroplatys > Deroplatys truncata. The sequence goes on from CM060975.1 coordinate 225,106,180, forward strand.
GACGTCACAAGATGGCTTCAACACTGATGTAAACAACATTACGTAAAGCAATTTCTCTAGCAAATTGGCTTCCACAACGTGGGGCTAACAAATACAAAAACACATTACGTAAACAAGCAACATACCGTTACAAATTGGCTCCCAAACGTGGAGCTACAATAATGTTACAATAAATACAACATTAGCATCGCTACAAAAAATCAGTCACCCAAACATCCCCTGTCCCCAAATGTTTCAGATAATTGATTCTCTACTGTATTTAGATCAATATGTTCTTCCAGATTACTCAAAATGATACACTGATTAGAATTTTCCATTTAAAAGACAGCGTATTTTTGCTTTTTAAAATATGTTTAAAAATTTATGTAAAAACACGTTTTTGAACAATGAGGCTGTGATAAAACTTATTGTATAAACACATTAATGTGTTACATTATACCTGGTACCACCTAGCAAAAAGTTCGGCATCTGGATTATTGAAGAAACCTCCAACATCTGCTCCACAGAAAGAAATTCCTGCTACTGACAGGGAAAGACACATTGGGATAGTTATCTTCAGATGATCCCATTCAGCGGTGTTGTCACCAGTCCATACAGAAGTATATCGTTGGGTTCCAGCATAGTGTGCTCTAGTTAATATGAACGGTCGAATCTTGCCTTCAGACCTCTTAAGCAAACCATCATAAGTAGTCATGGTCTGAAAGAAATCATATACTGAAAAAATATAATGTGCTACATTCACATAACTTTAAACTATTCTTATAAAAGCTTATTTTTCTAACTAGTTCATTTCTAACATGTTAATGGAGGTAAATGTTAACAGAAATGGCTTTATTACACAGTAGACCAAAAGACAGTCAACTGTTTAAAAGTGGATAACTACCTATATATGCTGCCTTCAAAATTCCATACTCTTTGCAAGACATCACAAGAAATAACTGAATGCTGACAGCACTTCAAAAATTAAAAGCAATGAAAAATTCAAATCAATAACAGTGAATACCCAGGAAATGATTAATGCACAAAAAGTTATTTGGAATAAATTGTGTATTTTAAGAGATCTACATTTTTTAGTAAATTAAGTTTTTATCTGTCTCTTACAGTTTACCAGTTTTGCAAAATTTATTCCAAATGAAGAGCACTTCACAGGTTATTTCAGAAAATTCAAGATATACCTTTCATTTGCCATGTAAATATCTTGGATATATGATATTTAATTAAAAATTGTAAAAGGAATTTTTGAGAAATCAAATACAGTGAAAAATGTTCCATGTAAAGATTATTTTGGGGTGAGAGAATTTTCTTGAAAATCCTTGTGTTGCATCTTTCCAAGACACTCAACTTATATGCCAAGATTAGTATTTATGCAACATTTTGTTGTTGAGAGATGCTGTTTTCGCTCTTTTTATATATATATATATATATATATATATATATATATATAGAATATGTATACTATTTTGGACTCAGGAGACATCAAAACATGTACTTCTGATGAAACTTTGATATCAAATTTTTAGGTAGAATGCAATATGAGGTCTGTTCAAAAAAATTCCGGAACCACAATATTTTTCTATGCCTAGCTTTTACATATTGTGTGCATGGTCTCCTTCGAAATACTCTCCTCCACAATTGATACACGCTCCCAACATCATTTCCACTGGAAGCAGTCTTGGAACATCTCTTTCTGGATCACACAAAGCGTAACCTGCAAATTTTCTTTTATCTCATCTATCGTTGCAAATCTTCACCTTTTCAATGGGGTTTTCAACTTTGGAAATAAAAAAAAGTTCTGCAGGGGCCAGGTTTTGGGAGTAAGGAGGATGAGGCAGCACAGCGGCCATTTTTAAACTGCGTGAACCATTCGTAACACCAAGTACGGCTTAAGCACTCAATACCATAGGCTTCCTGCAATCATTTGGTGTCTCTCTGTAAAGGTTTTCTTTAGTTTCATGCAAAATTTAATGCAGACGCGTTGCTCCTCCAACTCGAAATTCGCAAACTGTGTGACACAAAGTTTTACTCAATACAGCACTGAGCAATAACTAACGGACATAGAATAATGAAACTTACGGCGGTTACACATTAAACACATCATCGTGTACAAGGATGCCAACCGCATTTCGTTGCAACACTCCATTGGCATGAAATTATGAATGTTCCGGAGTTTTTTGAACAAACACTGTACTTCATCTATCTACTAGGTAGAGAAAGTAAAAAAAATACTGATTCACTTTCACAAAAACCTTTTCCTTGCACATCAAAGTGTTCTAGTTCTAGTTTGAGAAGGGGTGGGTTTTATGTCCAAACACTGCGACCTTAAGATCTATTGCGCATCCCCCCTTTCATCAGTTAAGTAGTCTGTTGCTCGATATGAACTTAACCAGACTGCTAACTGAGGCTTTCGATAGTTCATCTATCTTTGGAAAATGACTGCCAAAAGTACTTGCTCTTTGATTCGCAAGAGCAGGGCAATCACATAGTAGATGAGTAACAGTCTCATCTCCTTCTAGACATCTACTACAGATAGGGTTGTTAAACAATCCCATTCTGTATAGATTAAACTTTAGGGCACAGTGTCCTGTAATGAATCCTGTTGCCCATGCACACATCAAAGTGTAGTAAAATGTTTCTTGAAAACCACAAATATCTACAGGTTTAGGCTTCAAAAGTATTACTGAAAACAGCACATTATGCTTGGTGCAAACCAAAAGATGCAGGGTAACTTGAGAAAGATACTTTTTGTCAGACTAATTCAATGTTTGTATTGTTTGTTATGTGTCAGCTGCACGTACTTGTCAGAAACAAGTTTGGGACAAAACAGTAAAGGTGCCTGGAATTATGCCTTGTCTCAAGTAAACCAAAGACATACACTTTGTGCATGCACATACTTTTGCTTTAGTCTAGAGGATAAAGATTTGTTCCAGTTTCATTATTGTATACTTATGAATAGGGCATTAAGATGGAGCTAGATTTTTTGTTGTTTTGGTTTAGGCAAAACTTTACACACTCTGTAGTCTAAAATTGAAGAGTTTTTCATTGTCTCATAGTTTATTCAAAAGCAAAGTGATGTTCTATTTTTTATTAGCATGATGTGCCAAAAACTTACTCTGGCTTTTTAGCCAAACACTGCACCTAATAATCTATAATTCTGAATAAATAAGACTGAGCTAACATCTTTATCTTTGGAGTTAAACAGAAAAACAAAAGCTCTCCACCCTCAGTACATACATGAACATTATGCCAACTTAGAATTTAAAATGCTCGAGATTATTACCTTCCCTGTAACATTTTAAACTCTAATCTCTTCCATGCAGTTTTGTAATACACTGCAATGTGAACAGAAAAAAAAGCTAAATACAATACATTTTTTTTGGTTTTAAACACCTGCAGAAAACTTAAAACAGCAAGGTTACAGCTAGATATATTCATACTTTTATTCTAAACCGATTATGGTTAGTGACATAGCGATAACAATATAATTTCAGGTTTAAAGATCCACCCGTACAATGCTGAAATCACTACAGTGGACACAATAATATATAATCACAAACTAAAATCAAGATTGCCTGCAATTTTGTGAAGCAAGAAAGTCATTCTCATGTCTTTGTCGGAGTTGTTTCATCTCTGACAGTTTTGTCCCATCCAATATGTGCACAAATTAAGGAGACTGGCTTGCAAACCCGGATTTGACAAGCAGAAGTGTACCTGGACTGTTTGTTCCTATATGCTCCAAAAATTGAGTGGTTGTCACTACAGAACTGAGTGTTAGGATTTCATGCCTAAAATTAAATCTTCTTAACACTGCAACATATAAAGTAACAAATATATAAATTTCATAAAAGGATTTGATATGATGTTATATTTCAATGTGTTGCCACATTACTAATTGTTTTACTTATGATTTAGATGAAGATACTATTAATCAGTGAAAGCCACAAATTAAATAACATTACACTAGTACAATAATAATCATGCATGAAAGAGATTAAGATTTAAAATGTTGCAGGGAAGGTAATAATCTCAAGTACAATATATGTAACATTTCTTCCCAAAATTGTAAATACACAATACCTAAAACGCAACAATGAGGATACTCAACAAGTCAACTACAACTTCAAGAGATTAAATATGAAATTTGGCCAGATGTTTACCCTCTTCTTCTCTAGCTTTTTAAAATATTTATTCTATTTATCTATTTTTTCCTCAACTCTTACATTTTACTTGTCACCTTATTTGAGAACATTCAAGTAATAGGAGGGTCATTATTTAATTTTCCAGATTACAAGAACTATAAGAGATACAAATTTACACTTGGTAGTACTGGAAAGATTGATTAAAAAGTTGCTCTATGCTGGTGCTAGCTATTCTAGAGTTAATGCAAGAGCATTTTGTGCTATGATTTTTTAGAATTATTATACAAGAATGTTTGAAAAACTTAAGAGTGTTTCCTAGACTATGCTCCTTCACACACTGAAGTTTATAACTGGTTTGTGGAGTGCAGATGAGGATGAACAGCCATAAAAGATGAGGTGCACAAAGGGTGCCCTACAGCAATTGCTATAGAGGAAAACATGCAGCTTAATGGAAAAGCTCTAGTAGACTGATACATGAGTGAGTCAGTCAAGATATTAAAGAGTCCTCATTCATTCATTTGCCTCAGGTCTCCATAGGTACTGTAGTGTCCCACGACTGAGAACGAATCCCAGGTATTGCAATGAGGCAATGGGAAGTGTTGAAATTAGGATACAATGCGAATCTAGATTAACAGAACACTCAGGCCTCACAACAAAGCATATTTAAAATGACTGAATTGAGGTGACAGGGGCAGATGGCCACATCTAATACAGAACATCCCCATGCTGGTCTTGTTCACAGTGAGTATTTTTATAACTTGAAAATAAGAAGCAACTTCACTGCCAGCCAGGTATGTAATATGCTGAGGTACTTACAGACTGGGCCAAAGACCTTCAGAATAGAATGAAGGGCACAAGGCATGGGAAGTAACTTTACCTGGAGTTCTTACTGTCACCAGAACCTGCAACTCCTTCCTGAGTGACCCCCCACAAAGTGATTGTTCTACTTCTAGATTACATCCCCTGTGTAGCACCCAGCATTTATAATTTGGTAAAGGTGCTGGTTCAAGTGAGGAAGCTTTGTCACTAAAAAACCCCTCTCCTGCTTCTGAAGAGCAAAAGAGTGGAAATAGTTTGCTGTTTCGACAGTGGAAACTCCAGCTTATGAAAACTGGATCCAGAATCAAAAAGGCAGTCAGCAATCTGTCCCAAATGATGAAGTGTTAAGTGGCAGAGCTTAGGACAGAAGATGGTTGCCAATTTCTTCTCTACAAGTGGATAATTGCAATTATTTCAGTCAACACTGAAAGACTAAAACTGCTAACTGGTACACCACAGACTGCTTCACCTGAATGTTCAAAATACTGAGTGAGAGAAGACCATAGTCCAGTTTCTGAGAAATTTTGCTTCACCATGACAATGCTTCTGCATGCACTACATTGAAAACAGTGGAGTTACTGCTAGAATCCCAAGTGAAATTGATCAACTATCTACCATACAGTCCTGATCTCCCCTACCAGTTTCCAACTATAAATGAAAAGTTTACGGGCCAAGTTTTGCGAGTGCTGTTGCACCTTATGAAAATAAAGTTGTTAATCTCCCTAAAGAGAACAGCAAGGCCACTTCAATGTTTGATTCTGGAGAATGCAGTAAGAGTGGTGGGAGAGTACTGCAGGGGGGGGGGGGCGAAATCATCAGTGATAAGTCACAATTTTTCATTTAGCAGAATTTGGAAAATTAAATAATGACCCTGATACAAAGGTATCTACTATGTAGCCTTAAAGAAATTGATATGCTTCATTTAACCCCCTCTAGATGTAAAAAGAAATGTCTTACATGCAGAAGACCATAAATATTATGGATGTCTCTGTGTTCCCAGCCTCCATGATGTACACAATCCTTGTGCATTGTTATTTCTGGACCATTGAACACAGAGGGCTCATTCATGTCATTCCATATGAAAACATCCAATGTTGTACCATAATAATTTTCCAATAAATATCTTGATGAGTAATAGCTTCGCACTTCAGGGTTCAGGAAGTCTAAATAGCTTGAAGATCCAGGCCAGCACCAACCTGCAAAGGAGTAAGTCCTCAAATATAAGCTAGTACTTCATATCTATGAAAATAATACAAAAGGACCATTGCCTCTTCTGCTTAAGTCAATCACTTTTAAAATAGTGTTTATACCTAAAATTAGTCAATTATGTGTTTGGTGTAAGAAACTGGTATCTATTCTTACAGTATCATGGTATTTTGAATCCTGATCGTAGCTAGAATATTTTCTCTATTCTACTAAAAGTGGCAATCATAGATCTGTTATGCATGTGCAATTTTCCCGGCAATATCAATTTACTTTAAAGGGGACAAAATCGGAAAACTTAGTTTCTGGATGCACCTCGTAATAATATTTATTAAAATGCTACTACTGTATACATTATTAAAATATGCATTACAGTATTTAAAAATACTATTTCTTCTCACAATGCTTGTTAACAGTTGTGTAATGCCACCATTTGATAAGCATTGTATCTGTTGGTGTTGATTCATTGCTTCGTTTTACAAAATGCAAAGAATTCTAAAAACAAAACATTTTGCATTATTGCTAGTGCTATAATTCAATATTCCCCATTAAGATTTGAATATGAATTTGTAGTCTTTCTTAGCTCTAATGCTTTGAATGCTATCACTCTGTCGCTAATGCCTTTGAGTTTCTGTTCTATGCTTATTACAAAATGCTTTTCTTTTGCAGACATCTTAAACACAAACCAACCACACTGACCAATACAAATAGTAAAACAACAGTGGGCTACCACATTGAATGCATGCAAGAAATTAACACTTGTTATAATAGTACAATGTTTCTTGGAATGTGGGGTAAGGGGGTGAGGATTAACTGCATACAGTACCAAGTACTTGAATTGGAATTTAGGGTTGGGAAAAAAGCACATTGCTAATTCTTGTAGCAATGCTGCCAACACAAATTTGAGCATACCGTATATTTTCATTCATTCTTTATTCCTTTTCTTTTCTCATCTGGCATTTCAGTTAAGTGGGGTTTTATTGTATTTGTTTCTCAAGCAATGCATATGCAACAAATTTCAAGTGCTTTAAAAAAACACATGTGTGTTGGAAAAATGCATTCATAAAGTACGATAGTTTCTTCAATGAGTTTCAAATACTGCCAATGAAAAATTGAACATGAAGTTAAATCAAGGTACATAGAGCTTCTTGTACACAGTATTTGCTAAGAAAATTATAAAGTTCCCCACATTCCAGCTCCCACAGTTTGCTATATTTTGTACTGCAAACAGAAAACAATGGGGAATAAATAAATAAATAAAAAAATAATAATAATAAAAAAAGTATGAGGTTAAGTGAGTTGAGCGAGCAGTAATTATAACAAGTATTTGGATGTAACGCATATGTATACCCCCGCTGTTGAAACATTGCACTGACAGCTAGCGATTAAGTAGGTACACTAGCAAAAAAATCTGATGTGTTACACTCACATGACTTTCTCTACTCTTGTACAATCTATTTTTACAAACGCCTATTCTCCATATGCTTCATGTTAATCGAGATGTCAATCTTATTGGTAATTTTCTTGTAGATGCAAGGGGAATATGGTAGCTTTTAAGCGATAGTCAAATATTTTAACGCTGGTTGCTATGTGGCAAATTCCATTCTCTTTGCATGTTCAGGACATAAAAAAATGAATAACGAATTTGAGAAAAAGTATAAGTATTGGAAAATTTAAGGAAATAACAAGCAATATCTCGAAAACGGTTCACTCAACAAAAGAAACGTATATGACATAAGTTGTGTATTTTAACGCGATCTACATTTTTTGTGTAGTAAAATTTTGTCTATCTCTTATGGTTTACCAGTTATGCAAAAGTCGTTCACAATGAAGAATATTTTTGGAGACATTCCCAGAAAATTTGAGATATACATTTTATTTGTCATGACAATATCTTAAACATATGATATTTTAATCAAAATCGTTAGAGCCGTTTTTGAGAAAATTAAAATTTTCGAAAAATGTTCCATGTAAAGGGTAGTCTGGGGTGGGGGGATTTTCTTGAAAACCTTCGTGTCGCATCTCTGGAAGATACTGAACCTAAATACCAAGTTTGGTGTTTATCCGACTGTTCGTTTTTGAGTTATGCTGTTCACAGACACACAGACAGACACACACACGGACATGTTTCCAAAAATGCTTTTTTTGGATTCAGTGATTCTCAAAACATGTATTTCCGGTGAAATCTCGGTATCGAATTTTTGGGTGGAATGCAATACTTCCCCTACTTACTATACGTAGTAGAGAAAGTAAAAATAGATCACAAGGCAGCATTTTGGGTGGTCTATGACAAAGCGGAAGCGGAACTGGAAGCGGCTCTGTTGCTGGATGTAGCTATTTACTACCATGTGTTTCAGATTGTGAGTCTCTAGTATGTGCGCAGAGTTGTTCTTTCAAGCTAATATTGTTCATTGTTATTTATATTTGTGGTTATTGTTGGTGTTCGTTTATTTATTTATCTTTTTATGCATATTTCATTCATATTATATATATAAGATTTGAACTACAATGTCTCAAAAATGACGCCAATCACAGAGTGATGATTCCCAAAGTGAAAATCCTTTGCATCGAGATGTGCCACTTAATAGTCAGGCATTGGAACTGTTAAGAAGAACCCGGGAATTCTTTGAACAGGAGGAGTATGTGAAGGTTCATGGGCATCCCTCTATTCCTGCTGATAAAGCCATACAATGAACTGCAGCCACTCGAACTAATCACAAGAAGTATTATTTACAAGGGAGTGGGAGTGTGAGGTAAGCAGCGGAAGAAGGTTGTGTCTGCAGGAAGCTCTATCAATGAGAAGAAAAGTGAAATAAGCGACAATGGGGATATATCTCACAGTCTACAGAATGAGAATAAGACTATTCAGGATAATGAAATTAAGGAAAGACAAAACAGAACAAAACATAATGATGAACTGGTTAGTATTAGGAAGCATAATATTTATATTGCTATTGATCAGAGGGATTGAATTAAACCCAGGATCTGAAGGAATTGAAAGAATGTTAGAGAAACTAGAAGAAAAACTAAGTAAAATGGATAGAATGGAAGAATGCATAAGAAATAACCTGAAGCAAGTAGCTAATGAAACAAATGAGGATATTGGTAAAGCGGTACATGAAATAAAGAGGGAAGTAGATGGAATCAAGGAAGAAATGGAAAGAATGGATGACGGAGGAGAAGACTGAATTTGATTTTCGCAGGTATAGAAGAAAGAAGAGGTATGTAGCCAGCAGAAGAAGTAAGAACAATTCTTATGGTCAAGCTAGAAATGGAACTGGCTGGATGGGAGATTGTGGAGGCAAATCGAGTAGGAAGACAAAGCAGGCAAAGGCCAATTATAGTAAAATTTGCAACCACCAACATAATTCATTAAATTTTAACAAGAGCAAAGTGGTTAAAAGGGAACAACATATTCATCAACAAGGACCTCACAATAGCACAAAGAGACCTAAAAAGGGGCTTAGTTAAGAAGATGAAGGAAGCAAGATCACAAGGCAAACAAGCATTTATACGAAATCTACATCTCTGGATAGACAGAGTAGATGTAACCTATGCGAGTAAGAGCAACGTATGGATGAAAGGAAATAAGTCAGCAAAAAAGAAGTGAATGAAGCGAATCAACACGCGTGGCAGGCAGAGGAAGTGCAAAGTCCAGCATGGAGGCAATGGATAAAGAGGTATCAAGACCAGTGAGAAAGGAAAATGAGGTAATTCCAACAGGTGAAGAAATGTCACAGCAATTGAGGGAGCCAAAAGCTGTAAAGAAAGAGAAAGAAGATATGACGACAACCGAAACGTCATGAGATATGTCATTTCCAAAGAAAGTAGTGTCGCCAAGGAGGGAGCAGAGTGTTGCAGCACTGCTTTAGCAGAAAAGGGGAAGGAGGCGTGGTGCAGTGCAGTGAATTGTCAAGTGAGGAAGATGAGGCGGGGAAAGAAAGAGGGAAGCAGTGGCAGAGTCTCGGCTCGGAAGGAGAGGGAAACTATTATGTCATCACCGCACGGAAGCATTCTGGTGATACAGAAAGAAAGCCAAAAATCAATGGAAGGTTACAGACTGAGAAGTAAACAAAACTTAGAAAAGTTTAGAGCTTTCAGGGACAGAACAGGAGTCCAGAGCAAAAGAAGTACTATGGATCCAAGATAAATAGTTAGATGACGGAAACATACGTGTAGGTATAGTTTATAACCCGCCAGTTACCTCACATTTCACAATCCAGATTTATATAATCTTTTAATGTCAATATAAAGGAACTGGAAAGTTTAGGGACAGAATCGTTACATTTAAGAATACATTCAACAATATGGTACGTAGAAAGATGGTAAAGCGGACAATGATAGAATCTGTTAGCGAAAAGGAAAACTAACTAATGATTGTTAAATACTGTAAGCTTGGGTATGATCAGCAAAGGAGCGAGGGCTTGATACCAATATGCCCAAATGAATTGTAAAACCTCAACACTCAATAAAGAATTACAATTAAAAAAAAAAATTACAAGGATGTGAAACTCAAAGAGAAAGAGGACAAAATTCCTGAACCATCTGTAACACAGCATGAGTGAAAATAACTTTGTTATCACAGATTATAATTTGTTTTATTTCTCCTCATTATAGTAGGTATATTTGCATTATTTTGTTTCTTTATTGTCAAAAGTGCTAATTTATTTTACATATGTTGCAATGTTTATGCTGAGTTATTTTCAATTAACAATAATAATAATAAAAAAAATAGTTATTACCCATTGAAGTTCGCTACTTATGTACAGACTTTTGTATGTGGCTTAGACGCCATAGAAAGGAGAACAATCAACTGTTGTTGTTTACTAGCCACTCTGGCAATGTCACAACCACAATATAGCCAATGTTACGCGAAGCCACGCGAACTGTCAAGTGCAAAGATTCAATGGCGGGGGTATAGTGTTAAACATTACAACTATCTATCTCTTTCTGTACATACATCTGTTTTATAAATTACACACCAGTAAAGGCAAGTTCACAATAACCTGAGAATGGAAACCAGAATGACATGAAGCAAAACAGCATACAAGAACGGGAATGTGTATAGATTATGTACCATATTGACAAACAAAGCAGAAAGTCAATTTTGCACATTGGGACATCAATTGTAACTGACTAATGATATTTTTTCACCTACTTCCAACTCAGCCAACATAATGCAGGTTAGCCAATGTGTAACGGTATTACTTACAAATTTTTGTGTATGTATGTGAAGCCATCTTGTGACGTCATTCATTTGTTCGGTTTGTAGCTCCATCTGGTGTTAGCAATTTGCGGCAGTATTAGTTTTTTGTTTGAAAGAATTTTAAATTTTATTTTTTTATTTAATTCTGTTTCACTGTCCTCCGGCTAGCTATTATTTCTCGGTCGAACATGTTTCTAGATCAGGGTGTGTAAACGGAAAGGAATCTTTTATCCAAATATAACACTGATGAAGAAATTTGTTTTACACATTTATTGTCAAACACGATAACTATCACATTTATACATTGATCTTAACACTCGCCAAACTGAAACTGTTATAATAACTTCTTACTGATCACTTTTAATCCACGTACTTCAACTTTTTGTATAATTAACCTTACAACACTTTAGATTATTCATAATTCTGCTGCGCGTAACTTGTGAATCGATACCCGACGTTTGCCCTACAAATACTTTCGACGAACTGACTGACTGAAGACGACGTGTAGTGTACACAGATTTTTGATGAACTGACAGACTTTACCTCTAACCTACTGCTTTTATACCCATACACTCCGATATGCCTAAAGATTATAACTGAACTGCAATTGGCTAATAAAACGCGCCAACATTAGCGTCTATTTTAATATCCAATGAAAATTATGAATACATATGCTCTAGGGAAACGTTCCAGAAGATTCTCAATGGAAAAACGCGCCAACATTACGCAACTTCCTCGTTTCCAATAATGATAAACAGCTCACCCCCCCTCGCTGCATTATTGCGCGCTATTATTGACAGTTTCAGTAAGGCAGTATAAACTTACTTCCCAACAATAATTACAGTCAAGAAACATCTCAAATCAATGTCACATAAAAATGCATATTCATGTTACAATCATTATTTACATTTAAGTAATTTGTGATACAAATTACTGCATCATATGCCCCACTAGAAACATAATTATAAATATTTACAACTTGTTTGAAAATTTTATAATTGGGTTTTTAGTCTCCTAAATCTTGGAACACACGCTATCACTTTCACTTAACACTTCACACTTCACACGTATTTAACACACGACATATGTTTTTTTTTTTATCTCGCCACTACTTACTGGCTATGGTTTAATGTGTTTTGACATTAATCTGACATTACAAAATTTTTTTAGAGCAAATACTGTACCCTGAATTATTTAGTTACTGTTACAAAATCATTTACTTTCTTATATTGTTGACAACAATTTGTGCATTTAAGAATTTTTGTAATTACTATACATTTTTACCAAAAATATTCACCCTTTACATAAATATATTTACATCTTTTAAATCTTGACACTGTTTCACATTTTCTGTTTGCTACATAAGTGTTTGTTCTAATTATTTTTACCCAATTTTTTTGTTCTGAATTTATTATTTTTTTATTATTATTGTTTTGTTCTGAATTTATTTCTGTTTTCTCATGACATATAGTTAACCCTCTTACATTCCAATACATTTCTCTGCAAGTCATCTTTAACTATCCAGCATTTACTTTACATCTCATTGCTATTCACCCTCCTGGATCAAATTGTGTGTGGCTAAACATTACTCGTAGCCGTATCCTAACCTTCAAAAATTTGTTCATGAATAACCTCTTGTATTCATATGAAATTTCGTCCCCTGATATAATTTGAAAACAATCTTAAGTTTCCTGAACAACAAATCTTTTAACAACTGTCATTTTCAATTCTTCCGGTATCTTTGTAATTTGAGAGTACTCTGACAAGTCTGTAATAAACTGTACTGGATTGGAGTTTTTATTTTGAACAGCTTGGTACTTGTTAATTTCAGAAGTTAGCTTTTTATTATTTACAGGCAAAACTTTAACTTCTTCATACAATTTATTTCTTTGCATTACTGACTCCTTATGTATTTCTGATATTTCCCCTCTGAAATTAACTTGCGCCAGATTTACATCTACATTCATAACCTCTTTCATCTCTCTTATCTCACTTGAAATGTTACTCATTCTACTACCTGACTCTGTACATTCTACATCAACATATTCACTTTTAGTATTAACCTCACTTTCTTTGTGACCTATTTCCCTGCTCATATCTGACATTTTCTTTGAAACTTCTCCTATCTCACCTGCTATTATTTCCTTTTCATTTCTCATTCTCATCATACTAATATCTAGCTCCATGAATTTCTTTTCAATTTCTTCCCTGTTTTGTTCTAAGCTTTTACCAATATCTTCTCTTAATTCCCTATGACTCTTTTGCATATCTTCCCTTAATTGATCTGTAATACTCTTACTAATATCTTCCCTCAATTTCTCATTATTCTTTTGCATATCTTCCCTGTTTTGATCTATTTTCTTTTCTAATTTCTCATTCCTTTCCATACTCTGATCTAATTTTTTACCAAAATTTCTCAACATTTCCATAATCATACTAGTATCAGAATTAATATTTCCTGCTGTTTTATTCTCACTTCCTGCACTAACATTTCCTCCCTCCAATACTACATCTTTTGAGCTATTTTCTATAACCTGTATTGAATTACAGCTAACTGTTACACTATCCCCCTCCATCATTGTTTCTTCAATATTATTAGTAGCCATTGTTTTCTTTATCCTACCGCTCCTAAGGTACATTTAAAATTTTTACAATTTTGTTTTCTAAAAAAAAAATTACTATACTCTGACCTTTGTGATGCTGTCTGTTGCTGTTACTTTGATGTCCAGCTTCCTGCCCCTCTCTCCTAGGTTATATGTCGCTTCTGCGTTGTATTAATGATGAATCTGCGTCGTCTCGATGTTTTTGTGTCCACTCATCCGCGTCGTTTGTCGTTCCTCTAGTTGTATCTGGAATCTGCGTCTTCTCGATGTTTTTGTAGTTGAATTCCCCTGTTGCCTTGTAATCTCGGAATTACGATGTCCAATCATCCGCGTAGTCTGTCGTCCCTTTTGTTGTTTCTGGAATCTGCGTCTTGTAGTTCAGTTCACTTCTCCATTCGCCCCTTCCTGGTCATCTCACTTCTTCCTGGTTAATTCTGCCCCTTCCTGGTTATTCTGATCCTTTCCTGGTCATCGTGTTCCTTTCCTGGTCACTTTGCCCCTTTCCTGGTCACTTTGCCCCACGTTCTGGGTGCCAATTTGTAACGGTATTTATTGTAGCCCCACGTTGGGCGCCAATTTGTAACGGTATTACTTACAAATTTTTGTGTATGTATGTGAAGCCATCTTGTGACGTCATTCATTTGTTCGGTTTGTAGCTCCATCTGGTGTTAGCAATTTGCAGCAGTGTTAAGTGTTCGAAAGAATGCGACTGTTATTTGATTTAATTTTTGTTTACTGTCCTCCGGCTAGCTATTATTTCTCGGTCGAACATGTCTCTTGATCAGGGTGTGTAAACGGAAAGGAATCTTTTATCCAAATATAACACTGATGAAGAAATTTGTTTTACACATTTATTGTCAAACACGATAACTATCACATTTATACATTGATCTTAACACTCGCCAAACTGAAACTGTTATAATAACTTCTTACTGATCACTTTTAATCCACGTACTTCAACTTTTTGTATAATTAACCTTACAACACTTTAGATTATTCATAATTCTGCTGCGCGTAACTTGTGAATCGATACCCGACGTTTGCCCTACAAATACATTCAACGAACTGACTGACTGAAGACGACGTGTAGTGTACACAGATTTTTGATGAACTGACAGACTTTACCTCTAACCTACTGCTTTTATACCCATACACTCCGATATGCCTAAAGATTATAACTGAACTGCAATTGGCTAATAAAACGCGCCAACATTAGCGTCTATTTTAATATCCAATGAAAATTATGAATACATATGCTCTAGGGAAACGTTCCAGAAGATTCTCAACGGAAAAATGCGCCAACATTACGCAACTTCCTCGTTTCCAATAATGATAAACAGCTCACCCCCCTCGCTGCATTATTGCGCGCTATTATTGACAGTTTCAGTAAGGCAGTATAAACTTACTTCCCAACAATAATTACAGTCAAGAAACATCTCAAATCAATGTCACATAAAAATGCATATTCATATTACAATCATTATTTACATTTAAGTAATTTGTGATACAAATTACTGCATCAAATGTCAAAATTTAATATGAGTAACAATTTTCTAAATGCAGATATATTACTACTTCCAATTCCTCTAGATATACCAAGATATCCTCTAGATATTCTTTATGAATAGCACACTTTTAAGTTATTTGTTAATTTTTTCTTGGTTTTCGCTATTGTCTTTTTGAAGACAATAACCAGTTTTGAGTTGCATATAAACAAACTATTGATGATCTTTCACCAGAAGAACCAATGCCAAACAAATCTAGGAAGCCAGGACACACATTTGCTGGAATTTCTTCCGATTTCATTTTCCCAGGTGGCAACTAGAGAAGCAATTGTTTTATGTCATGATGCCTTGAATAACTCCCACAGTGAAGAGTCTAATATGCACAATATGTATCTAATGTGCCATATCCATGAACAACATTAAAATTTGGCCAAGTTCTTCTTACCCATTCCCGAGACTGCAAAACTTCCGATTGATTATAATACACATGTTTTAACTTTGTCATTCTCATTCTGGTTTCTGTTCTTGGTTAATGTGAACCAGCCTTAAGAAACTTACAAATACATGTACTATCAAGGTCACATGCTCTTATCATATAAAGCATCCACATTGCTTAACATCCAGAGCTGAAATGGAAAACAATATGAACGACAAATAGTGCCTTCTTTAGTACATTGCAAGTTTAATCAAAATGTACAAATTATTCTCAAAGGTTAATTTTATCCATTCTTGATTGTTTGGGTCAGGTTGTACATCTTAGTCAAACCTATATTGTATATTTCCATTCAATTATATAGGCATTTCAGATTTCCAGAGAGTATTTTGCCATTCTGCTTGCAGTTTGATTAGGTTTGCTGTAACAACAGTCTCTGATAGTTTGAGCATGCACATTTAAGAAATCCAACTGGCATGTTTCAATTAACTCTGCATTCAGGTGTTCTAACAAAGTTCTGATTCTGCCAGAATCACATGTAGCATATAACAAGTACTGATTCTGACTGGCGACTGATGCCAGATCAATGCATACACTGTATAGGACTTTCATCATGGACAATCACATAGACTAGTTGGAACGAATGCAATACGCAATACTCTGTTCCAACACACAGTTGTGCTGTCACTGTAACATGCATTTAGTGTAGACTTGGTCAGATGTGTTGGTAAGCAAGTTTATGTCATGGCAGTTACTAGCTATGAGAACTGTAAATGTGCTTGTATGTACCTCTAGCATGGCACTTCATTCTTCTATTACTCAGTTTTGAATGCTTTTAACAGTTATCTTTGCACTTTTAGCACCTGTTAAATCCAGGAGTGAGTTTAGCCACCACAGCTAGCAGCTGCATTAAATGTTAACTTGCTAGCCGTCAATCACATAGTCTGGCCAAGTCTATGGGAAAATGCATGTCCATACAAGTGCTGCCATTTGTATATACTAATTCTGATGAGCACTGGAACAGAAATTTTTGAGACATAACACGAAATCCTGAAGATAATCGTTCAAAATAAATAGCATGAGTCATTACCTTCAAAATCTTTGCCATCTTTTGTTTTAACATAATAGCCTCTACTTTCAGCATCATTATGAAGAAAATAACTTCCATCTCGCTTGATGTGTGGATCAACAATGACTACCATCTTCCTTCCTTTAGCAGTGAGATTATTAACCATATCTTCAGGTTGAGCAAATTTAATCCTATCCCAAGTAAAATATCTGGAAAAGAGATAGGTACAATCAAGATAAAATGGTTTCATGAATGAGTTGAAAACAAGTATGACCTACCAATATATGCCTGGATTATGTTCTTATTAAAACTAGCGATTCAAATGAGAGTAGTGAATATAATTTAATAATATCTGAGTCGATTTGCGACACAACACTTCACTTACCGTTGCTAAAACACGGACATCTTAAGAAAGCCTTTGTTTTCATCTTCAGCTGAAGATTGAAGCATTGTGTCACAAATCAACTAAAATATTACTTTATTATACAGGCTTCACTGTTACAAGCTTTTTCAATTTGAAAAAGAGGTGCGCATAACTCAAGCACCAAAAATTATAATTTGGTTTCTACATACTTATTGCTCAAATTCAACTTGGTAGTATGCAATGTGTTCCATTTAAAATACATTCATTGCAGTGCATGATGAAACAAAACAATAAAATTATTGTACAGAAGTAAGTCTTATTCGAATTCAAACCAGATTGTTCAAAATAAAAGATGAAACATATCAAAATAGGTTTCTCTTAGGAGCAAGAGAAGCAGTGATTCACTTATGAAAATGGTTTGATTCTGTTGAGTTAGACAAACTTAAGGGGTGGAATACATCTATATTTATAACTATATTTAATATCTGATTTTGAAGCCCAAATTATAATGCTTGAATTAAATGACAAGAAATTTGGAAGATATAAACATCATATTTATTACTAACCTATATTTCTTAAATTCTTAGCTTCAAAATAGTAATTCATATTATTAAAGCTAATATTTTCTACCTTAATTTTTTATTTTATTTTTGTTAATATGTATTTTGTTCATTTAACTATTTTACAATGTAAATATTAATATGTTGATAAGCTTACAAGAAGGCCAACAGTCTTTGAACCAAGCGCTCTGATTGGTTCAGTTAGTTCCTACCAATAAGCAATTGGTGCTTAGAGGGCCAATGACCAATCAGAGGCAAGCTTGCAAGAGCAAATGAAGCCATGCATTATGGTCACTTACAAACTGGAATCCAACAAGGAGAGATGCTCATATAGGTGTTCCTAAGAAAATCATTTATTATGCGACAAATATATTTAACAGATTATAAAAAGTATATTTAAATCTTGTGTACAGTGAATTAGTGGAAAATTTAGTTTGATTTAATGAAAATATGTGAATTTCTGGAAAATTATAGAGAAGTGTTGTGCATCCAGAGAATGCCTAACCAAACAGATTCCTAATCCTTTCAAACAAGCTTGCTTAGCTCCTTGGGACGAGTTTCATGCCTGCCAGCCTGAAAATGCTGGAAAAAGTGGGAACAGGGTACCGTGAACTGAGTTTCATCAGTGGGTTTTGACCCAACTGATCTTTAATGGGGGACTTCACCCCTTACCATTCAGTTAACCAACATCCTGCATGGGGTATCCCACATCAGCAACAACATGCTCCGCCCTACTACAGCTCTACCATCTTGCTTCAAACATTGGCTTCCCAACATAAAAAGCTTCATTAATATATTTGATGTACATTTAATATCTATATTTAAGCTAAGCTTTGCTTAAAAGAGCATTCTTTGTTCTCCAGAGACAACATATAAAAACAGGACTCAAGTTCAGCATCTCTTCTTTTCTTGTCAATCTGTGCACGAGATTTCTCAAAACTCGCATAACCATTTTCTTACATTTTCAATGTAGAAATGTTATTTTTAGTACTGTCAATACAAAATCATAAATTATGGTCTCAAGATTCTTAACCTTGAATCCTAAAATTCCTTGATGGAATAAATCTTCCATCAACTTCTCCACAAAAAATAGGAAAGACAACATAATGCTGGACCAGAAGATAATTAGGAATGCTGACAAGACTAAATTTGGTACATCACGGAAAAGAATAGTAATTTAATTCGTAGAAGACATTAAGGAGCCAGCAGTCAACAGCATGATCCATGAAAAAATCCAAATATCAATATGAATACATTCAAAACCCACAGACAGTAACACAAAACACTGCTTGTAAGCAGCTTATCAACAAAACAATCTGAAAATTCAAAAATACAAGAAACTCAAAGATATCACAGCCCTGACCAGACATACTACTTTTAAAAAAAAATCTTGTGTTACATTCACATGACTTTCTCTACCTTCTACGCTTATTAGTGGGTATACAAATGATTTTTACAAAAGTTTATTTTCCTATCTACTTCATTTTAATTGAGATAAACCCTTCCAGAAATAGCTACATTACACACTTTGTTACAGATAAAAAGGGAATGGCGAGTCAAATGTGAACTGGACACTATACGCTGACTTCAAATTCCATAATCATTCCATGCCATCATGTGAAACAAATGAAAATCGACAAGATTTTAAAAGAATGGCTAAGTATTGAACAATTCAAACCATTAATAATGGATATTTGGAAATAGCCGATTCCACAAAAATTTTATTTTAAATAAATTGCATTTTAAAGAGGTGTTCAATTTTGTGTAGTATGTTTTCGTCAATTGCTTATCATTTACCATTATACAAGATTATACAAAATTCCTTCCGAATGAAGAGGACTTCACAGGCTATTCCCAAGAAAATTCAAGATATAAGTTTTATTTCATACACAAATATCTTTAATATTTTTTAATCAAAACCATTAGAGCCATTTTTAGAAAATAAAAAATTTCAAAAAATGTTCCATGTAAAGGGTATTTGGGGTGGGGTATTTTCTTGGAAATCTTTCTGTCGCACATTTGGAAGATATTGAACTTAAATACCAAATATTTATCCGACTTTTCGTTTTTGAGTTATGCTGTTGGATCCAGGGGGCCTCAATACATATTTCCTGTGAAATCCTGGCCTTAAATTTTTGGGTGGAATACAATACTTCCCCTATTTGCTACACATAGTGGATAAAGTAAAAATTACACATTTGAACACCATTAAATTGCAAAAATTCTTATTAGAATTAAATTTCACTGGCACCAAAGAATATGGTCTAAAACACTTGATCAAACCGAACAATAACATATCATAACTTCAAGGAAATCTGCATAAGAACTAAAGTACTTAAGTTGCAAAAAAAAAACAAAAAAAAAACAAAAAAAACCAATGGGAACAAACAAAAGGAATATATAAATCTGACACAAAGTACACCACATAAGTATTGCACAAAAAACAAACTGGTACATCAGTTATCAACAGCATCAATCATTACATTTCTCTCACACTCAAGAGGCTCCAAGTTCAAATCTCTGTGGGGTGAGTTATCCAGATAAGGTTTCATCCGGGGTTTTCCCTTATCTTGAGAAGGCAAATGTTGGGCAACTTTAACCTTTATGGACCCCAGGCTCGTTTCAGCATAATTTCACACATTTCATTCATTCTTTGTCCGATATGACCCACAAGGTTAAAGGACGTTAAACCTATAAAAAACAAAAATTAGTATAAAAGCGGATCAGTAGAAACCATAATTTCTAAAACTAGTACAGAGTATGCTGATCAGTAAATTTTTGGAGCACGATTCAGATACATCAAGACTCTGCCAGGAATAATTCAAGCGTTCAACTTGACTTTGATCAATCCAATGTCAGAAGTCAATATACTACTGATGTTTAGACAATGGTCCTGAAACATGTCACTATAGTGTTTAGGTGAATAAAGCAGAACACTGAAAGTCATCTTAGGTGATTAAGTCAAACTGCACAAATTTTAGAGGAAATTCATCCTGAGCTTTAAGCTGGATGTTATGAAAGAACGTTTTGTTTCTAATTCAGTATTCTTTGTACTCTTATAGCATGGAAGAATACTTCCATTTCCAGTAATACCTAATCATGAAAGTTTCATGTAAACGGAGTTCAATAAAAACTTAATGAACAGGCACAATTAAATTACATGGAACTTTCTCATAATGAAGCAAATTCAACAGGTTAAAAGATGGAAACAAATCAGGCAAATATGCACCCCAGATAAAACTAAACCAACTTTCAAAAAATTTACATATCATTCTACTAAATTCAAAACAATCTTTGCATATTATAACAATGTTTTGGTTCCAGTAAGTAAACACAGTTTAAAAAACCTTGTAAGTTCCAAGAAATTTAATGAAATCCGAAATCTATCAAATAAGCTATGCGACCAGACCTACATTGGTAACGAAAAGAAATTTAAACACAAGAAGAAAAACCTAAGGAACTTAAAATTCAAAGAAGAGGATAAATCCACCGTCACTCGTCATTTTTGGAGAGAACGTGACTTAAAAAGGGAAATATATTTGCTGAAAGAAATAAACAATGCGAATGAGTTAAACATTTAAGGGGAAAATTTATATCACAAAAACACAAGAAACGATTAAGAATCTTGACATCCCAAAATATTCCAACCTTCCAGTCCCTAAAACCATCACCAGAGCTATCTTACCTGAATAGCTCTTTGGATCCAACAGTGGATGCTAGCAGACAATGAGGGCAACAGCCTGCAAAATATCTTTTAGTTAAAGCTAAGTAAGCAAAGCAAGTGAAGTGTTGTTAAAAACCTAATAGTAACATAAAGGCACAATTTTGTTTAATAAAACATACAATAAATCTCTGGAATAATTTTAATTTGTGAAGACTCTTACCTAAGTAAAATTTATACATCTTTTGCATAATAAATGACAAAACTATTTTCTGACTCATAATATTTGTTTTCTTTCTGCTTTATTTTTACAGAGCATTAAGACACACATTTAATGAATTTGAAACCTAGAAAAAGGTACATAAATGAAACATGAGGGAAAGACAGAAAGAAAGAGAGACATCAGTAAATAAAGCAAAAAAACTACATAGACAACAGCAACAACTATAGCTGTTAGCTCTGCTAATAACAGAATAAAAATAGGCCAATCAGAAGGTTTATGTAGTAGTCACGTGTGACCTACTTACTTTTTATTATTTGTATGCTCAATGTCCAACCACATAGCATCATTAGGGATATCATGTTCATCAAATTTGGCATCTACATTTTGCACATCATCTTGGTCATTGTAATTCCATCGGCTCTGATGGTGGGCTATGGCAAATAGCTAAAACACAAATATGCAACTCAGTAGTAAATAAAAAATAAACTGCGTTTCCTTGTAAGTGCATAGGTCATTATACATATTTAATGCAATAGCAGAATCTGAATAATTTCTCAAGCAATAACGTTACAACAGCTGCGGTTCCTTTATTCCTATTATATTATATCAGCCATATGGCAAGAATTAAACAAAATATTTATCTGAACACTTTAATTTATACTGATATTATGAAAAAGGAAAATGTATGCGAGTGCATGTAGAGTAATTCAGAAACCACTCAATCAATTTTGACAATTTGTTTACTGTTGAAAAGCACTGTTCTTCCTGATGAACAGAGGCTATAAAATATTTCCAAATATTTTAAAACTGGAGAGATTTAGAGTGGTTTGATATTCATGTCATCCAATTGCAATCCTGCTTTGTTGAATATAAATATAAGAGGTTTTCTTTTGGCACTTTATTGCGAACATGACAAGACTTTTAATGACCTCCAACTCAAGAGGGTAAACAGGGAAGCTTAAAATCTTCTTTTAAAATTGAGTTACTGGAGAAGGAGGGTTGCATATCATGTTCATATCACCACATTTCCCTCTGATTTTACTGAATTTTGCTATTAAGATGTATTTAAACTACCCTTACCCTTCGTTTTCAACTTGGCCAATCAGGCACACATTTGTACACCTGAGCTATAGAGCTTGGCAAAAATTCTTACAATTTCAAAATACCACCAATGCCACTCAGATTTTCAATCCAATTTGTACAAATTTGTACCATTTGACCAATGTGGACAAAACTTTGGACATTTACGCTTTAGGTAAGAGTAAATATTGTAGCCAACTCATGTCTTTCCTAAACCTCCCCTATCTTTACCTTCAGCTCTTTACAGAACGCTGTGCAATGCCAGGTAAGACAACTAGTAGTTAATGTAAGTGTCATTATTAAATCATTTACTGAAAAATGTGAAATTCTTACAATGCCTGTAATTGAACATAGTTCATAGAAAAACTGCACAGCTAAACAACTAGAAAAAATGCTAAGTGCACCATGCAGGAAAAAAATAAATAAGTAGATACAAATATAAAACAGGAAAGAATCCGATTAAAATCTAAACTCATATTCAAATTCATATCTAAACACATATTCAAATTCATATGCTTAGCATTATATTAGAAACAAATTTATCAAATAATGATTTGGAAGTACTGTTTTTAAGATGACACCTCATCAATGACCACAATGCAATTAAATTATAAAGTGCAATGTAATGAAATGCTTTATTTTATTTGCTTTCAAAAATAAATAACAACAAATTAAACCTTTTACCTGTGGTAAAGGTGCTGTTCCAGTTAACTTGCTATACTGGCGGAAAACATCTCTTGGTTGTGGTCCAAGCATGAAGAATGTGTCTATAATACCACTTTCAGACATAAAATGGGCATCTACTTGAGGTCTTGTTGCAGATCCAGAAACAAAGTTTACTATGGAGGAAACTACATTCTGGTCAGCTGTTCCTAATATATCCACCCAAGTTTCTGCTGCATTCATCCAGAACACACCAACAGTGCTAAGAGGCCTGCAGGAACATAAAAACACTCAGAATGCTTATCTTAATAAGATATGCAGGCAATATTTGTACTTCTACTTATAGCAATAAATACAAGACCCACAATAATGCTATTACTACACATACATAATCAGATTCCACCTACAAACTAAGGATAGGACTTGGGATTAAATGATAAGGAAGGTTGTTACAAACTAAAACAACTCAATGATAAATATAGTGACACATCGACTATGGCCGGAAGAGATAAGTCAATGGGATAGCTCTCTCATCCAGCGCAAACGGCAGAAGCGCTATTGAGATATAACAGGATTGTTCCTGTTCTTTCTTCCCGCCTCCCAAACATTCTAGAATGTTGTGGAAAACACAGCAGTATATAAGCGAGCATGTTTACAAGTGAGCCAGTTAGTGTGTTTGTGAGTGCATTTCTGATGCGACATCAAGGGTGGTTCTACAAGTGTGTTTATGATGACAGTTATAACATACAGTGAGTGCTGCTACTGCGAGAGATTAAAGACGTCTTCAGTTTGATTCCCCAGTGAGGGAACCATCTGAAGTGTAAGCTGCTTTGCACAATTTCATTATGCCACTACGTTGCAAAAAAAGTGAAGTGACAGGCAAAATTGAACCAGATCAGATTAATGAAGTGACAGTGAGGACTAGTGAATTCAACTAGATCACATTAATGAAGTGATGGTGAGAAATTTGTGAAGTGACAGTGAAAACTAGACAAATAGGTATCAAAAGTGCGATATAAAAACCAAGATGGAGGAAATGCTTCAAAAACCAGGCTGGAATGGAGAAAATGGAGAATAAAAAGAAGAGTGTAAATTCTGGAATGGAGAAGATGGAGACAAAAATGGAATCTGGAATGGAGAAAATGGGAACACAAATGAACAGTGTTAAGGAAGAAACCCAATCTCAGCTTTGACAGAGACTGTGCAAAATGTGAGATAAATACAATGGTGAAAGACTTGAAAGATGAGACTTGTAAGGAATTGGAAGAAGTTAAAAATGACACAGAAGGAAAAATCAATGTGGTAGAATGTTTAAACCAATAGGAAAAATGGTTAGAGCAGCCGGTGAAGGAAAGCAAGAGAATGGTGGATCCCATAGTGGGAGAGATGAGCTGCAATCTATGAGCCAAAATCATGACAAAAATTACAGAAGATTCCATGATCACGAGACAACCAATGCTAAAATGGTAAAATTTGACGGAACTTCTTTATGGGTGGTGTTTAAGCTGCAATTTGAGACCACTGCTACCCGCAACGGATGGACGTCAGCAGATAAGATGATACAGTGCTTGCCCCTGAAAAATTCAAATCAGATTGTTCAAAATAAAAGAGGAATGAAACATATCAAAATAGGTTTCTCTTAAGAGCAAGAGAAGCAGTGATTCACTTATGAGACACAGACTTGCTGGAGTTGCAGAAAACCTGGACACCTAAGGACAAACCATAAGGGGTCAGGAAAACTGCTAAGAGCCAACTTGAAGAGGACCATAATGGCACCATCATCACCTTCTCCTTGTTTCATATCAGAGCACTGGGCAGAAAGGTGCCATTTTAATGCAGAAGCCCCCTCCCAAAGACTGTGCCAAGCAAACAGAACCAATGTGCGAAGGTCAAGGTGAAGGAGAGTGTTGCAGCCTTATGCCTGGTCACAGTTCAACCTGCATCAGTTGGGATGAGGAGTCCTTGAGGAGGGAGCAACTGGAAGATTAAAACATAGGGCCGATCCAATTCCAATCCTGAAGGATAAAGAATCTGGTGTATAACCAGTGTGGGCAGATGTTGCTTCCAGATGCTCAAACTATAACAGCTATTGGACACAGTGTCAACTCCTTGGTGGTAAGGAATGGTGTGTTGGAAGAGAGTTTTGGAAGTCCCCAAATGGGAAAACCAAGGTGGAATAGCTATGAGGAGTAAGGTGAAGGAAATCCTCGAGAAACGTATGCCAGTTTTACTGGAGTGCACCTGGGTGTAAATAAGGCCATGAAGAAACTACATTGCTGATTCTATTGGTTGCATCTGTGCGGTAAGTCGTGGATCCCCATTATGTAGTCGGGGCTGAGTGCAACAGTGTGATGTCAGGGCACCAACGGACAAGCTGGGAGGTACTATGTGAAGTGAAGGGATGAAGACACGCTATGACCATCTGGAGAACAGAGCCAGATTCCAGTAGGGTGACTTCGAGGGCCGCTGCACAAGGACTAACAGAAAGCTGCAACATTTCTGGGACAGCCTGTACAAGGTAGTCCTCTAATGATGTATACCGCATTCGGCATCACTATCAAGGGAAAGTATTGGCAGTAACAGCTATTGGACACAGTGTCAACTCCTTGGTGGTAAGGAATGGTGTGTTGGAAGAGAGTTTTGGAAGTCCCCAAATGGGAAAACCAAGGTGGAATAGCTATGAGGAGTAAGGTGAAGGAAATCCTCGAGAAACGTATGCCAGTTTTACTGGAGTGCACCTGGGTGTAAATAAGGCCATGAAGAAACTACATTGCTGATTCTATTGGTTGCATCTGTGCGGTAAGTCGTGGATCCCCATTATGTAGTCGGGGCTGAGTGCAACAGTGTGATGTCAGGGCACCAACGGACAAGCTGGGAGGTACTATGTGAAGTGAAGGGATGAAGACACGCTATGACCATCTGGAGAACAGAGCCAGATTCCAGTAGGGTGACTTCGAGGGCCGCTGCACAAGGACTAACAGAAAGCTGCAACATTTCTGGGACAGCCTGTACAAGGTAGTCCTCTAATGATGTATACCGCATTCGGCATCACTATCAAGGGAAAGTATTGGCAGTTCATCTGATTGCCTTGCTGCATATCGTGGAGCTATTTTGGAGATGAACAGCTCTGAGGAGGAAGTATTGTGATGCAATGTAAAGGACCCACGCTTATCAGGAAGGTGCCGACTGACTGGCTGGCCAGGAAGAGATAAGCTGAAGGGATAGCACTCTTGTCCAGCATAAACACCAAAAATGCTATTGAGAGTTAACAGGATTGTTCTGGAAGGTTCTTTCTCTCTGCCTCCTGAACATTCTATAACTCTGTGGAAAATTCCACTCACAAAGTGAGTGTGTTCAATTATTTACTTAGTAAGTGCATTTCTTATGCAGCATCAACAGCGCTTCTACAAGAGTGTTTGTTGTGATGCACAGTTAGTACTGTTACTGCAAGAGATTAGAGACATCTTGTGCTTGACTCCCCATGAGCGAACCATTTGAAGAAGAGGTTGCTTCATGTGTATTTTGTTCCATCACTATATCATGAAGAAAAGTGAAGTGACATGGAAAGTTGAACCAGATCACATTAGTGAAATGACTAGAACTAGTAACTAGAAATGAAAGAACCAAATGAATTGATAGTAAAAACTGAACTAAATCACATTAGCAAAGTGACAATTATAATTTTGTGAAGTTACAGTGAAAATTGGACAGTCACAATATGAAATGGATTGGATGTAAAAGGGAATGTTCCCCTTACTGTTTACAATTGCTGCACTCTACTGAGCAAATAAATACGGCATGTTAAGCTAAAAATATCAAAATGTTTTCACGATTTCTTGCAGTAATTCTCTTACGCTGCCATTTTTTCCCTACTAAAGCTATCAAGATGATCTATCTGATGTGAGCAGTAAAATTACTATCTTTAACCATGGCAAATTCATATATACAAAAATTATGAATAAAAACTAGAAGTAGTATACAGTGAAGTGAATGTTTATTTTATAGAACATTATTTGAGTCAAATTTACATTAATTAGCTTCACTAACCATTATTGATATACAGTATTTGCACACTTCTGGAACTACAGCCTTAATATAGATAACAGCACACTGAAATTATGTATGAGCCAACATATCACTCTGAGCTTCTAGTTCTACATAATTTTAATGTGGATAAAGCTCAGACAGAGGTGCTGGCTCATATACAATTTCAATGTGTTAGTTTTGCTTTACCTGGTTGATCCAATTACAGATGTTTAATAGAAAAGAGCGTAGCTTTTAAAACATGTTTAAAATAAAAAATCTGATGTGTTACACTCACATGACTTTCTCTACTCTTGTACAAACTATTTTTACAAACGCTTATTCTCCATCTACTTCATGTTAATCGAGATAAACATTTGCAGAGTCTATCTTATTGCTAATTTTCTTGTAGATGTAAGGGGAATATATATTTACAAGGGCAATTTGGAAATACAGTAGCCTTTAAGCACATACATATCTCTTAATAGCTGGTTGCTAGGTGCAGCACCATTCCCTTTCCCACAGATTAATACTCTTTGCATATCCAAGACAAAAAAATGAATACTGAATTCCCATTTGAGAAAATAAGTATTGAAAAATTTAAGGGAATAACAAGCAATATCTCGAAAATGCTTCACTCAACAAAAAAAATGTAAATGACATAAATTGTGTATTTTAACGCGATCTACATTTTTTGTGTAGTAAACTTTTGTCTATCTCTTATGATTTACCAGTTATGTAAAAGTCGTTCACAATGAAGAATACTTTTGGAGACATTCCCAGGAAATTTAAGATATACATTTTATTTGTCATAAAAATATCTTAAACATATGATATTTTAATCAAAATCGTTAGAGCCATTTTTGAGAAAATTAAAATTTTCGAAAAATCTTCCATGTAAAGGGTAATCTGGGGTGAGGGGAATTTCTTGAAAACCTTCGTGTTGCATCCTTGGAAGATACTGAACCTAAATACCAAGTTTGGTGTTTATCCGACTGTTCGTTTCTAAGTTATGCTGTTCACAGACAGATAGACACACACACACACGGACATGTTTCCAAAAAGGCTTTTTTTGGATTCAGGGGGTCTCAAAACATGTATTTCCGGTGAAATCTCGGTATCGAATTTTTGGGTGGAATACAATACTTTCCCTACTTACCATACATAGTAGAGAAAGTAAAAAGAGCTGGAAACATCGAGAAGATATTCATAAAAAACATGAAGTAGATTTGATGAATTCTGAAATTTCCACAGAATACAACATATTATACTAGTTCATTAGGAGTCAGCAGAGGAAATCCAAGACCTTACAACAGCAGCCAACAATGTTTTCGGCAGTCAACCACAGCTGAGGATACAGAATATCTGCAAAATCTGTTGTAATGCTAAAAGGTTAGTGAAGTAGTTCAGTGTAAATTTGATTCATTGTTCTATAAAATGATCAATTATACAGGATCGAAGGAAACATGTTACATTCCTTCTAATATTACTTCATAGCGGTATTACAAACAAAAAAGCATAGTAGCATTTTGTTCTGTGATCAGCCATTTTTGGGAGGGGGAGGGGATTTGCTTTTCCAAATTAGATGGCTTATTCCATGAGAAAGTATGAAGATAATAGTTTCTTTAACGTAAGATGGGCAGAGTAACCTATTTCTGACCTAGTTTCAGTTGTATGACATCATCCAGGGTTTTGAAATAATTAATCATTTTCCAAACACCATTTTGCATACGTAATGTGGTCGGAGACATAGGCAATGTTGCTAGGTCAAGGTAGGTTAGTGTGACAATCAGTTCCCAGTCATAAACAAAACAGCATACCTGAACTGCGAATTGGGGGATGGGACTAGAGGTTTTGTTTTCCACACGATCCTTAATCCAAACAAACACGATGAAAGGGAGGTGTAATGTTTGGTGAAATGTACAACTTGGTAGCTACTGGCCTACACTAACAGTATGGAAGTTTTTTTTAATTTATGGACACTCTTTTAACTACTATGGTCCTTAGTGTTCCATTCTATATTGGGCGTGAAAGACTGGAAATTTTGCTCAGAGGCCTCTTTATCAGGCTTGAGGGTCTTTTACGTGCCGTAAATCTATGACACGGGACCACTGGCTTTACTTCCCTTCCGAAGGAAGCAATGCTAAGGATGTTTACGCACGAAAAAATCCATCATCCTCCGCTGGGTTTGAACCCGTGACCTTGGAAACTAGAGGCTAGCATGGTAACCACTACACCACGGAGGACGACAGTATGGAAGTAATACCTTCGTCAAATAAGCGTTTTGTGGTCACTGACTGAAAAGTACACCATATATATCAGTTCCACTAGAAATTGAGTCATTATTAGAATAACATTGTACTACACATTGAAACTCACAGGTTTAGTGACAAAAGAACCTGTGGTATGTTAAGTGGTTAATCATACCAGCCTTTTCATCTAGCATCTCATAAACCTCAGGGAGTGTGCAGCCAGCATATGAAGGAGGGGGAGCATGAAATGTTACAAAGGAAGCAACCCAGGAGCAGTAGTCAGGGAATAGCTTGTATGGTCGGCATGTCCTAGGTTTGTTCTCAGCATGCTAAAAGAACAATTATGCAACCGTATCATATCCAATGGGTATAGTGTCTCACAGCACCAGATTATGCGCCTAGGCTGGCTTTTGTCAATTGATTCCCAGAACAAGATGCAGATATGCCACAATGAATTATGACAGTAGATGAAGCTACCTTTACAAAAAGTAGCATTTTCCTTTTCCATTTTCATAATACCCATACATGGGCAGAAGAAAACCGTCACAGCATCAGGAAGCATCATTTTCAAGAGCAATTTGCTGTAAATGTATGGGCAGGAATACATGAAATGTTTATCTACACTCATGAACCATGTACAAGCGAAAGTGAAACCTGTTTATGCACCGACACATTTCTGGTTTTGAAAGGGAGATTGCCATCCCTGCTCCTAGCTACCGCATGCACATGTTTACAATATGGTTTAAATAATGTAACACTTCCCTTCCACCTGGTATCTGTTATGTATTCTAGTATTCATAAAAAAATTTACACATGCACACACCAATTGCTTTCTAAACTTGTGTTTTTTGGGATCAGAAGATCTCAAAACATATATTTTCAGTGAAATCTCAATATGAACTTTTGGATGGACTTGTATTGCTTCCTCTACCATAATAAACGATAGAGAAAATAAAAATAACCTATTAAATTTCTTAGTATATCTGAAATGATTTGATATCCTGTATCTCTAGTTTCATTTGGAAAAATTTTATATATTTGTATTGATGAAATGACTTACCCATGTGCAACAAGAACAGGTACTGATCCATAGAGGGCCATATTGTTGTGCAACTCGTACTCAAAAACATCCAAATTATATAAGCGGTATGGGTCTGTGCTCCTAAAAATTCAGAAGGAAATTTATAATCACAATATTACTTTAAAATAGGGTAATTTTTTTGAGGTGGGGGTCAGAATTTAAGTTTAAATCATGAAGGTTTGGAAACAGCAAACAAATCTGAAGAAACTACACTGTGCATGACATCATGGCTAGGGGACTAGAAAATTTGTGTATACATTGCTCTCAAACTCTTGAACAGATACAGCAAAATTTCTTGAACTAAACTGAACTCTAAGTAAACACGTTTAACTTTATTTAACACATTTAATTCCACTGTTCCAAATCCTTCAGCAAAAGTAGGTGGGAACATTGTGCTACAAGGAACTTTTAACTTTCAAAATTTCTTAATGTTGACTACTATTTATTTTGGTGCTTTGTTTAAATTTCCTGATATTAACATAGCTTTAAAAAAAAAAAAAAACTATAATAAAAATTTTTATCCTTTTTTTAACATAAAAGTTAAAACATATGTTCCTGCACAGCAGTAATGTCCTGTCAATATCTACATACACCATTTATTTTACATGGGCTTCCCCATCCTTTACCACTGACTTAGTATACTGGATATGCTCTGAGAAACACATGTTTGTATTACTCTACAATATGGGTACTGCATATGCAATCAATATGTAATAACTGTTCAGTTTCAGGACACACGACACACAGTTTCAGGTTTCTATTTCTAAATAACAGTAGAAAGACAGAAAATTGCAATGAAATCATTAAATGTATCCATTAGCACAATTTAAAAGTAATAACATAGAAAAGATAAGATCTATTTTCTACTCTTAGGCTTAGTGTTGTGGTCAGGAGCCAATTAAAGCATTCACTGTGGCCACATGCTTGGGGCTGCCTTCACCTTTGTTTACCTCAGGTATGTGTCTTATTTTGGAGTGGTATAGCCCCACAACAAGGATTCGAACTTGGGTAATCTCTGATATAGAAATCGTGGCCAGTAATGTCCTATACTTAAGCAAGTTGAACTGTGAGCAGAGATCAGTTAGCAATAACTACTACAGGCATAATTAATATCTGAAGTATACCACCCAGTTTAAAAAATTTGGTTTCAGTCAAACATAAATTGCATATGAAAGGGTTAATATACCTAAAGCCTTTAAGGAAAACATTTTTGTTGCATCAAAACAGTATAATTACAACATTTCTATGCATTTGTATGTTTCTTATATCTGTGAAAATGTTAATTTATAGCATATTAAGGTGAAGAGAGGGCCTGCTTGGCAATCCCATTTCTGTAGCCTGCTGGCAAATTATGGTCAGACAGGTAAGAGGGAGGTTCCAAAGCTGTGGTACTAAGTACTTCGTGATTGTTGAAGATGAAAGCGAACCTGCTTTCAAAATTCGTCTTAAGTAATTTTAAGCAAGTGATGTAATTGAAATAATGGGTCGGTGGTTGGGATACTACATCAATATTTAAGTATTTAGTTGCACGCGTTTCGGGAAGGGGTTTTGCTCCCATCTTCAGCATTTGTCCAACGGCCTGATTATTGTTTGGATGATGTTGTGGATATAAGTTGAGTGTAGAGACAGCTATTGACGGGGTGATGAATTTCCAGAGGTGCTTGCAAGGAGGCAATTCAAAGTTCATAATTTGGCTCTTGTATTTGAAGATGTATATCTTCACCTAGGTTTCCAACTCATGTATGTCTCTTGTGTGTTTCAACAGATTTATGTTGGGTGTAATGTCATGATCTTAGGACCAAAAGTGGTGTGTTACAGTGGATTTATCAGTTTAAGATATATGCATCTCATGTGTTCTTTGAGTGTGGTTTCTAGATTTCTTTTAGTTCTGCCAATATATACCATATTGCAATCATTACAATCTATCTTATAAATTGCAGCTTTCTTGTTTAAAATAGAGAGAGCTGGAGGTTGTACACTACATCACTAAAATGTTCTTACTTGAACATGTTTTGGAAGAACGGTTTGCTTCCATTGTCAGCATGTTTCCAATTGATTTTGCCAGTTATTGTCTGGGGAATGTGAGTGGTTAGTGGTGTTCGCTGATGCTGGGCTGATGAACCAATATTGGTTCGCACTGTGATTTTTGATATTGTGATACTGGACCAGATACAAGCCCAAAAATATCACTACATACCACATCAAAAATTATCAAATCTCTGAAGTCAAAGCCTGTAGTATACACCAAAGCAGACAAAGGAAACACATTAGTGATATTAGATCAAGAAGATTATGAAACTAGGGTTATGCAATTACTACATGGCCCAAAGTACATAGAAATCAACAAAAATCCATTAAAAGAATGCACCAAGTCACTCCAAAACACATTGATAGAAACCAAAACATTAACAAAACTGAAAAATCCAGAATTACACCAGATTGTCCCACCATACCTAGGTTATATGCACTACCAAAAATACACAAACTTAGTAACAAAATGAGGCCCATAGTGAACAACATAAATTCTCCCACATATAAACTAGCAAAATGGCTTTCAAATACCTTCAACTCCATGCCTGTGTTCAAAAGTGTAAGCATAAAAAAATGATTAGAATTAACCAGTCACCTTTCCAATATAAATATATCATCCACAGACATGATGGTATCATTTGATGTCGCTGCACTCTTCTCAAGCATACCAAAAGAAGAATTATTACCACGCCTAGAAACTTGGATATTAAACAACGGCACACCTAGAGCACAAACAGAAGATTACTTAAAACTAACAAAATTATGTCTGGACCAGAATTTCTTTTCATTCCACAACAAAATCTTTAAACAAAACACAGGCCTAACTATGGGAAACCCCCTTTCACCATTTTTAGCAGAACTATATATGAGCCATTTTGAATGCCATATTACTAAATCTTTCCCACATCTATTCAAAACCTGGTATAGGTACGTAGATGATATGTTTGCTATTGTTCCAAAAAAAACTTTCAGAAGATGCTTTGAAATTATGGAATTTACAAAAAAGATCTATTAAATTCACAATAGAAAAAGAAGAAAATGGCCAATTACCTTACCTAGACATCAGGATCATCATAAAAAATGCACACACTGTAAATGTTCTGCATTTACAGGAAACCAACTCATACAGAAAATTATATTAAAAACAATAGCTACAATCCTACAAGACACAAACATGCAATTTTAAATAGCATTACAAACAGGTTAGTACATATGCTATTGGAGAAAGAGGAATACCAGAAAGAATACCAACTCATTATCCACATAGACACCATGAATGGAAAAAAAAACAACAGATAAGAAGATAAAAAAGTTTGAAAGACAGAAATACATCCAACAAATGACCACTTTACTCAGACAATAAAAACCACAAGCATATAGGAAGTTCACTTACCACCCTTGGACACATCATAAATTTCAAAGGATTTTCAAGAAATACATCACCCTGTCTCCACAAAATATAGAAACTACTATGCAACAGAACAAAAGACCCTATCCTCAATGATATTTCAGCTGGTATATATCAAATAGTTTGTAAAGACTGTAACCTGGTATACATAGGAACAACCAAAAGAAATCTTGAAATAAGACTTAAAGAGCATATGAGATGCATTTACCAAAGACAGATGGATAAATCAGCAGCAGCACATCATTTCTGGCCTTCAAGCCATGAAATCACTCCAAACATAAAACTCTTAAAATCGATCAACAGCAGCAATGAATTGGACATCTGGGAAAAAATACATATCGTCAAACACAGGAATCACCTAATGAATTTCGAACTACCACCACCCAGCAGCCTGTGGAGGTTCATCAGCCCAGCACCAGAGAACACCACTAACCACACACATTCCCCACACAATAACTGGCAAAATCAGTTGGAAACATGGAGCAAACCATTCTCCCGAAATGCATTCAAGTAAGAACATTTTAGTAATGTAGTGTAACAATCTCCAACCCTCTCTATTTTAAATTATGACACATCACTGTTACTAGCTTCTCAATCTTCAAAATTAATTAAAGCTTTCTTGTTGTTGGGGATGGGGTCTTTTAATTTGCTGCATAGTATTCATTGTATGCTGTAGTGGTTCTGGGGAGCTAAAGTGATGATGTATTTTTTTAAAAAATCTTTTGAAATTTGCAAACTGCAAATGAGAGTATGAGAATTTCTTGAATTGTTGTGGATCTTTGAACCTTTAGTGTAGTTGATTCCACAATGTGTTTCTGTTTCTTAAATTATAGCTTATTGTTTATAATGGATGTTTGAAATCTGTTGTAGGAGGCTATCTGGATGATATGTTTATATTCTAATTGGTACTCTTTGGTCTCTATTGACACTGTATGTCATGCTGTTTAGAACTGCCTGTTTTTGTGATGTAGGGTTGTAACTATAATTTTTAATATAGTTATTGGTATGTGTCGATTTCCTATGTATGCCAAATGTTAGTCTGTGGTTAGCTCTGTTTTTTATGATCTTGCTGTCCAGAAAGGGTAGGTAGCCATTTTCTTCTGCTTCTATGATGAATTTTATGGTTTTCTTCTGTAGATTCAACAATTTTAGGGCATTGTCACAGTATTTTAGGAACTATGGCAAATATATCATCAACATAATGGTACCAACTTTTAAACAGATGCACGAAGTATTTGATGATATAGCACTCAAAATGACCGACATATAATTTAGCTAAGAACGGTGATATGCGGTTTCCCATGGTTAATCCTGAATTTTGCTAATAGAATTTGTTTTGGAAAGTGAAATAGCTTTGGTCCAAACAGAGTTTGGTAAGTTTTACAAAGTATTCTGATTATTCCTTTGATGTATTGTTTCTATGTAGCCAAATTTTAAGTAATTGCAGTAGCTCATCTGTGGATATCTCAGAAAGTGCTGTAACATCAAATGAGAGCAATACATTTGATTGGGATATGTAATGGTTGAATAGAATAATTGATTAGCTCCTAAGAGTTTCTTATGTTTCTGTTCTCAAATGCTGGCATGGAGTTGAACGTTTTTGAGAGCCACTTGGCTAGTTCATATGTCGGAGAATTGATGTTGTTGACTATTGGTCTCATTTTATTGCCTGGTTTATGTATGTTTGGGAGTGCATATAACCTAGGTATTGTAGGAAGATATGACTTGATTTTAGATTTTTTGTGTCTGTTAGTGTGTTTTGGTATGCTTTAATCCATGATTGAGTGTATCTATTTTTATTTCTGGTATTCTGGGCTTGGTAGTAGTTGATCTATTCTGAATTTGTAATCATGTTGATTTAAGTCATCAAGATGATATCTTAAATACTATGCAGCAAATTAAGAGACCCCATCCCCAACAACAAAAAGCTGGAATTTACAAGATAGATTGTAATGGTTGCAACATGGTATATATATTGGCGGAACTAAAATAAATCTAGAAACCAGACTCAAAGAACACATGACATGCATATATCTTAAATCTGCTGCAGCACCTTACTTTTGGTACTTGCATCATGACATTACACCCAACATAAATCTGCTGAAACCCACAAGAGACACACAAGAGTTGCAAACTTGGGAGAAGATATACATCTTAAAATAAAAGAGCCAAATTATGAACTTTGAATTGCCGCCTCCCAACAACCTCTGGAAATTCATCACCTCATCAATATATCTCTCTGCAATCAACACATATCCACCACATCCTTCAAACAATAACCAAGCCAGCAAGTTGGACAAATGCTGAAGATGAGAACAAAACCTGTTCCCGAAACACGTACAAGTAAATACTTAAATATTAAAGTAGTGTCCTAACCACCGATCCATTATTTCAGTTAATTATAACATCACAGTTACTAACTTCTACATCATTAAAATTTAAGTGATGTAATGTATCAAAATTTACTTATACAATTCTTAAGCATTAGAATGTGCTTCATAACTTACTTTGTAGATTTGAGAGCAAAAGAATCCGCATGTTCTGGTATACCATATGCATGATGGGCACCAATAAATGAGAAATCAAGAGCTACAGCAGCCGGTCCATTGGGTTTGGAATCATGGTGTGATTTGAAATTTTCTTCCCATGCTCCTGGATCAGAAGCAATATCATCTTCAACAATGACTTCTCCACCTTCCTCAGCTCTCTCCCCTTCAGGCCTGAAAATTGAAAGCAATTTCTTTTAACTAAGGAAGCTGTAGTCAAATGCATTTCATTTTACTTCCAAATTAAAACAAACGAAAAGGTGATTAGGATATACACAAATATAGCTACTTACTGTTCACCCTCAGGTTTTTGTCTAATATGTTCAAATCTCATCAATCCTCTTGCATTTGCACTGATGACAAGCTGCTCTCCTGAATAGAAATCTGCACGGAATGGCATTGCATATATTTTCACTTTATTTGTCCCGGATTTTAACGTAATATATTCAGCATTTTTTTCTATTACTTCCAACCTGTAGAGCAGACAAGTAGATTTATAAAGTTGACACAAAATACATTATTGAATTCTTTAATATTTGCTAATATTCACAAGAGCAAAATCTCATTGCAAACATTTTCCTACACTATCCATGATTTTCTATAGTTTAATTACAGAAATGCTCAAGCAGTGTCGTTTAAGGTTAAAATATGCAAGATTCTGCTATGATGTGAAATTCCATAGCTCACTTATTTAGCTGTTGTGAAAGAAGTTGGTCAAATGGCAGGAAAACTGGAGTGGCCGGTTTATTGTGAATACCACACTGCACTGTAAGCAAATCCAGGTGTCTAAATGAATGCCAATATTTTCAGTAAAATATACATATTAACAAGAAAACTTGCTGGAAACAAGTTACATGATTGCTCTTTAAATTGGCTAACTGTGACAATTTAAAATTTGTTGGTGGACAAAAAAGAACATCAAAGAAAAAGATGCATTTTAAAATTGTGGTGCCATTTAGTGTGGACCCTATCATTTTCTCAAATTTCACAGAGTGAAATCTCCAACTTGACCAATCCAAATTGCTCATTTACTACAATACGTCTTAACTCCAAATTTGGTATTTTTGAGTTACTTTGTGGGAAGTTAATTCCAACTGCTGCTTTAATTCTAATGCAAATTATATATAACATAATTTAACCTTTTGTAACCGAGACCCTTAGGGCTTGTGTTACAATCTCCGGTTAAAAGTTAAGATTTGCTAACCTGTGATTATTGCTAACGGTTGGTGAAACGGTGTGCCCCATATTACGAATGCTAGGTAACTGTAGGTTAGTTAACCTGGAGTTTGTTAACAATTTGATAGGTTGGCAACATTTTTGTGTGTGATTTCATGTCACCTAGGTGGAAATTTGTAGCATTAGATCTTCAAAATAAACTTTTTGTAATTTTCTTGAGCCTACCATCTAATTTATGTAAATAATAAAATAAAAAGTTTTTATTAAATTAGTGTAGTGGACTTTTGTGATTACTATATATTGTTTCAAATAATAATAGGCCAGATGTATTCAGAAACATAATAAAGCATACTAATTGCTGTTAATATTATGATATGTGTACATTAGGAAGTGGTGCATTTTTATATTAAGCCACACGTATAAGAGTATTATCATTAGTTTAGTTTGCATAACTGAGTTTGGAATAGGTGAAGTGCATTTCAATATACTTAAAAAAGAATCATGTTCTATTAATATATTTCTTGGAGGAGTGCAAAATAGGATAGCTATATGTGTAGTATAATTTGAAAATAGGTAGGGCATTTCAGAGTATTAGGTTATATGGGATTTTACTCTCAGTATTTAGATCAATGCAAAAATATATTTTGCACACACAGGAACACGTTGATGGCGGAGAAGGCCAAGTATGTCTTGATTTTAACATACACTTATCACATATCATTTTAATGTTACTATTAAAACTGGATTGAAATGGCTTACCTGATATACAAGTATTGCACTTTTTTTTATTTCTGTCAGGTGTTAGATGGTATGGAGGTATTAGTTGCAAGCCCTACTCCACTAACTGAAATTTGTGCCAATACATTTAAGAAACAATATTATCAAGTGTGTTGAGTTAACTATTACAAAGCAAAGCGCGATAGAAAATAAAGCCATAGTGCAGTTTTCATTAACCTGAATCTTTTCCTAACTTCCTCATCCTCCTCAAATGTATTTTTCCAAGATCTTATTGTTATTATATAAGCAATATCTCAGCACTTAATTCTCGGCATTGCTATAAAGGGAGTAACGCAAAGTTTCCGTTAAATTAAAGCATTTCAGAATACTCAAACATAAGTTTCGCTGTCTACACTCTCTGTGTAGGTTAGTGTGAATGAAGTTAATAAACGCTTATGTTCAGAAGAAAACTCCCACGAACAAATACAAAATGTAAAGCCTATGTTATGTAGGATTTCACCCTTAATATACTTGTGTAGTTTAGTATGGAATATTTTGGGTGATTTCAGAGTATTAACTTATACTTTTACTATGGATTTTCGCTTTTGATTTCTGATAGGTTAGTAGGAAAATAGGACATTTTGGAATATAAATTCAAGTTTCACTGTTGATATACTTTGTAAAAATGAAAACGTAATGTTTTATTTAAACTATATAAATTAAAATAAAATGTAAATGGATTTAAATAGGTTAGATGTTTTTACATTGAGTTAATACCAGTTGCATTATATTTAAGTAAATATTACTGCTATGCTTGTTTAAAAAAAGAAAAAATAAATTAAGCAAATTATGCCTAAGAATAATGCAGGAGATATTGTGCAACAAAAATGTAATAGAAATTAA
Organism: Deroplatys truncata; assembly: GCA_030765065.1. NCBI lineage: Eukaryota > Metazoa > Arthropoda > Insecta > Mantodea > Mantidae > Deroplatys > Deroplatys truncata. The sequence goes on from CM060975.1 coordinate 225,145,842, forward strand.
AGTGACTAGTGCAACTTTTGACAATCTTACAACATTTACAAAATTACTTCTCGTCCCAAGCCTGGGAATTATTCTTTACAAGAATAATTATTTTGGCTTTCCTCATGTTTATAAATATAGCTCCAATACTTCATCTTGAAATTGATATAGATACCAAAGGTATGCCATTTTTGTACGGTTACCACCAAGTTAATACCCTAAAAGCTGAGGTAGCAGTTGGTTCATTGCTAAGAATATCTCCCGTTTAGCTGTTAACCAATGGTCATAATAAGAAAATTTGCACTGACTCCCAGATAATATCTAACCAGAACCTCAACTGGAGAAGCGTAATACAGGATCTTAAAGAAGTTATATCTTGACACATAATGCATGAAAAGCATGAGTCATTTGAGGACTACAGTACTGGCAGCCTTTGTAAGCAGGGACAAACAATGCTAAGTGTTTTCATTCTACAGAGCCTTTGATTGGATACATGGCTGGCCCTATGGGAATTTTCTTGGAACCTGGAAGCATGCTGTTTGTCTTTGGAGTCGGATATTCATTCCTCATGAAAATTATAACTACATAACCACATACTTAAATCGTGGAAGATGGAAATGATATCCTTGTTCCGTCATACATCTCTCATGATGTTTAAGAAAATTTGCATTAACATTCATTAACTCTTCATGGCCATGTAAATAAAACAAGGCTTTGTCTGTAAAATAATAAAATGTGGGTAAATAGACAACAACATCCAATTGCAAAAATTAACTCGACTCACATTACTGGTTATAATTCCTGAACTTCAATTATCTTATAATAGTGTTTTAATTTTAAAAGTTGTGGTATTCCAAGCTGAAGTTTGCAAAATTCCTGATTCCTGTGCAATCAGAGATTTCTTTGGACTTCATTCTAACTTTTCTAATGTCAGCAAAAATTTCCTGTATAAGAACACAGTGATTTACTTTTGGTTTCCTAACAAGAACAGCTCCTGTTTCCTTAAATCTATTCACAGGATTATGAATAGTTTCCCTGTGATGCATACGAACAGCAGGGAATCTGTCTATAAACTGTCATCTTACTCCTCTACAAAAGTTTGTAATCACATCGGAATCATACATGAAGATTTTTGGTATTATAACAGCACTAAAACACTGTAGCACGAAACATGCAGTCTCACTATGTATCAATCTCTGTACAGCACAGACTTTGTGTCAACCGATTAGCTGACACACAGAGAGGAGGGAAAGTGAAGGAGGAACAGAACCAGTTGCAAACATGCAGTGCAAGTAAATTCTGTAATACAGCCATGCATCCAAATGAAGGTTCTGTATGATAAGACTAGATTTAAAAATACCAGTAACACTTTTTATTTCCTTACCTACAGCTGTTCAACTTTGATCAAATGCAAGTGTATTTATAACTTATTCCACCCTCTTTTATATTATATTAAAATAATTTTAACTTCATTGAAAACCCACAAAGAACAAGTATAGTATTATGTATGTGAAATCGGAAGTTTTTATTCTCCATAGTTAAAAGTAGTGGCTTGAGAAAACATTGTATTGCTTACATAAGTGAGTCATAAAATGCATATTGACAACTTTCAAGTTTTTTTTCACTGTTTTTTTTCTTTTGGGTGTCAGCCGTTTTACTTGGAATCACTCAGTAGCAATCCATTACAGCTTTAACTGATTGCTTAAAGGATACAGCAATCCCTATGTTCTATTCATGAAGTAAATAAATCAGCTAGATTGCAGAAGTTCCCCAAAGCACATTTGTTTGAAAATGGGGCAGAAAGGTATTATCACAAAAACTGGTTTTCAGATCATTTTAACAATACTTCACTTTATATAATATTTTGTCTCTTTATGTGCAATTGTCAACTCAATTGCTATTATATTAACATGCTGACTGCCAACCGCACTGATCAGAATGCTTTTATACCATCAGTACGAAATGGAAATTAAATGAAGGCAGTTGTGCTGTTGTTGAACATTTCTACTTTGAAATGTGATGTAACTGATTGCACATGTTTATACATTTTTACAGTAAAAATGAATAACGAATTCCCATTTGAGAAAAAGTATAAGTATTGGAAACTTTAAGGGAATAACAAGCAATATCTCGAAAATGGTTCACTCAATAAAAACAATGTATATGGCATAAACTGTGTATTTTAACGCGATCTACATTTTTTGTGAAGTAAAATTTTGTCTATCTCTTATGGTTTACCAGTTATGCAAAATTCGTTCACAATGAAGAATACTTTTGGAGACATTCCCAGAAAATTAAGATGTACATTTTATTTGTCATGAAAGTATCCTAAATATATGATATTTTAATAAAAATCGTTAAGAGCCATTTCTGATAAAATTAAAATTTTCTATAAATGTTCCATGTAAAGGGTAATCTGGGGTGGGGGATTTTCTTGAAAACCTTTGTGTCGCATCTCTGGAAGATACTGAACCTAAATACCAAGTTTGGTGTTTATCCGACTGTTCAATTCTGAGTTATGCTGTTCACAGACAGACACACACACATGGACATGTTTCCAAAAATGCTTTTTTTGGATACAGGAGGCCTCAAAACATATATTTCCGGTGAAATCTTGGTGTCAAATTTTTGGGTGGAATACAATACTTCCCCTACTTACTATACGTAGTAAAGTAAAAATGGATAGTAAGGATGGTCCTTTCAGTATAAGGAGTGAATGTTCTTGGAATTAAGATAAACTCTTTCTGCATTTACGGCTAAAATGTATCAAATTCCAATTGGAGTGTTCAGTGTGTCATAAGAAGTTTGATATTGGATACATTTTGATTGGAAAGCAATTTTATTTAATATTTGGAGTAAAGAATATTAAAAGCACCTTTAAAAATGTAATTTTAAGTCTCTCATTTCAATAGTTAAATTCTATCTGTTAGCAACTAAACTTACTTTTCTAATGCTGGTTCACCAGCAAGGGCAAACTCAACCTCATAACGAGGCTTTAGAGGTGCCCATTCATTTATTTTTAGCCTAAAAGTTCCATCTTGCAAGGCAAACAACTGCATTCTAAATCTTGCACCATTCTGCTTGTTAATCATTTCCACCTGAATGCTGGAAGCATCTTCTTTCAAAGTGTTCAAAAGGACGTCATATGTAGATTTTCCTGTTGGAACACCACGGCATCTTCTGTAAATTACAATAATTAAAATATATAATTTAAATGCTAGTGCATTAAAAAAGTAATGACAACATTGCTGTAAACCTACTCCTAGCAGTGACATGGGAATCTTGTAGTATGTTACATAGTAACAGTTGTTTCATAAATCTATAATATTTTAAGTATACATTTAAAAAAAAATACAAAAAAAATTCACTCTCATTTGAAACGCATAATGTTCAGTGAATTTGGACAAAGGTACTTCTGAAATAATTCAAGTTACAAGAGGGAAAAATGCAACTCCATGCTTTAGAACATTACAGGAAGTTTAGGTGAAAGAAGTCCTAACATATTGAACTATTGTAAGATGAAAGCATGGCATTCACCTTCAAAAAAGTCATATTCAAAGAAAAGAGAGGCTGAAAAGGCGAGAACATCTTGGTCTCTCCGTTATCCTAAGACAGCATAAACTGGGATTAAGGTGGCCATTATGGCTTCCCCAGGTGGTTCTGTCTCAAGAACAGGGTAACCTTGTACGGGTTACATTATAGGGATAATATAAATTATAAGACAAATTATAGGGATCACCGTTATACTGCAGGTTTAACGAGCTAGCTTTCAGGAACAGACGATCGACTTTTGGCGATGGATCAATGTCAATGTGACTGCCAGCACAGGCAGGAATTGTAGAATTTAGTGTCTAAATTCCATACAAGGTTAACTGTTCTTGTGGCAGTCATTTAGCTCATGGACGGGTTCTTCTAGAGGGGGACGTCCTGAGGTTTGATGACTGCTACCCAGCAAAGGGAATTCTAACAGGAGTCTCTAATTGCAGAGGTTTCCTCGGAGTGGCTGAAAACAGAATCCCATAAAGATTAAAAACAGAAGCATTATTAATAAGGAAGTATTCATCATGATGTAGATTGAGTCACGCTTTTTACACTCACCTTCACTAATTAAGTTATATAAAAGAGGAAACGTTTTCGAGGGCAGCGACCCAGTCGCTGATGATGAGGACGAATGTCCTCGAAAACATTTCCTGTTTTATATAACTTTAATTAGTGAAGGTGAGTGTAAAAAGGTGTGACTCAATCTACATCACAACAGAATCCCATCTTTGCAGGCATGGGAGGGGTTCAGGCTCAAAACTACGGGACTGATGCTCTCCAACATATAAAAGATTTCTGGCCTGGTGGAGAATGAAGTACTCTTCCAAAGGCTCAGGAAGCAGAATCCTGGAATTAGTATTAAGTAGCGCAGGGTCTATAAGCAAGAGCACAGGGTGGAACCAAAAGGTGTACACCTCGTGGTCAGTGGACAAAGAGCCTGCTGATTTTATCCTCAATAGGGGATCTTAACTCTTTTGTGGCTCATTCCACGCCACCTTTATGTTGGTCAAGATAGCTGTTCAAGAGGGTAGGAAGAAGGTGGGAACCCAATGATGGATGTCCAGTTGGACAAATATTGGGGATTTCCACTGGAAATCGAGGCATGACCTGGATGTCACCATAATACAAGAACCCTGGTTTCAAGCAGGGTCATATTGTGGGACTAAACAAAGAGTTTTACTATTTTCAGCACTTTGTCTGATGTAAAACCAAGAGCATGTGTGTCATGACAAGACTCAGTAACTCCTGGACTCTGCTGGGCTTTCTTCTGAAAGATCTGGTGGCAGTCATAGTGAAGTATACAGAGGGCAGGGTATCACGTCAAGTGGTAGTCTGCTTGGCCTATTTCCCATATGACTCTGAGGAATCTCCTCCTCCTCAGGCGTTCAGAAATCTCAACTTGTTGATTGGCTGTGACTCCAACGCCCATCATAGTGCTTGGGGCAGTATGAACATCAATGGGAGGGGGGAGATGTTGCTTGAATATTTGAGCAAGGGGACGTTCCGACTTTTGTGAATTACCAAAGGGCAAAGGGCATAGTCTAGTGTCTGAGATTCTAGAGGAAATCAAGGACTGGAGGGTCCATTTGGAACCTTCCCCATTCAACCAGACATATTTGCTTTGATCTTGAGGGACAAGGAAAGGACTGCCATACAGGAACCTTAGGAGGACCCCTTTCTTTTAGAGGGGATCTGGATGGCGGGAATAAGAAGTGACCCCTAATCAAGCTAATAAACACGGCAGATCTGGAGTGGTATGGGTTTGTCACAAACACACTGGTCTCTGCCTATTAAAGAAATTCATACATGAGGTTCGGACCAAACATAAATTCACATGGAATTCCTTTTTAAGATGCACCCACCCACCCCCACCCACACACACGTGCGCTCCATATTGCACATAAGACTAATACATGGTATAAAAGGCAAATCAAGAAGGCCTCTGAGGAATCTTGGAGGCACTTCTGTGATGATATACAGAATCAGTCGAGCACTGCTTGCTTGCAGAAATTGCTGGTCTCTGGAGATGAGACAGGTTGGCCTCGTTGGAGGACCCCTCTGGTGCCATGATACAGTTGGAGGGTGAGACCTCAAGGCTGTTGCTTGAAACCCACTTTCTGGGTATCTGCATAACAGATCAAGAACCAATCTTGGTTAGGACCCACAGGCCTTTGCAAGAAGGCTGGCTACAGGCCACCGAGATTGTTACTTTTAAAAAAGAGAAGTGGGCCATCTTTTCTTTTGAGCCCTATAAAAGCGCAGGTGAGGATAGGGTCTTCCTGGTGCTTCTGCAGGAGAGCTGGGAGATCGTTTCTTTCTACCTAGTGAAGATATTTCATGTCTTGCTATGAAGCATGAAGCTGGGTAGACAATTCTACTGCAGGCCTAGGGATTTTTGCCCTATCAGTCCAACATCCTTTTGCTGAAGGCTCTGGAAAGACTGGTAGACAGACATTTGAGGGATGGGGTATTGGTTGACAGACCCATACTCATCATATGCATACTGGCTGGGTAACTCCATGGAAATGGCACTCTGGTAACTCCATGGAAATGGCATCAGCTCTTGGTGAGACTGGAGAGGGTGCTGGACTGGAGAACTGGTCATGGCAGTTTTTCTGGACATTGAAGGTGCCTTTAATCATATGACTTTAGGCACGATTAGGAAGTGTCTGGAGAGTAGAGAAGTCAGCCCGGTAGTTACAGACTGGATTATGACCTCCTTGGAAGGCTGCCAGGCATTGGTGACTCTGGGGAGTAAATCCTGCATGCCCACAAGGGGGAGTTTTATCACTCCACCCTGTGATGCCTAGTGGTGGATAATCTGCTGAACAGACTCAACAGGAGAGGGTAATCGTGTTACCCAAGATTATGCCAACATGCCTTGTTGAGTGGAAATTTAAAACTTTTTGTACCACTTGATGGATTTGCACATAGAATGAATACAAGAAAGCAACATATCAGAATTGTCAACTGCTCTCATGCTTTGGTTGTAGTCACTTGGGCTTATGTATGGGATTCTTTTCTTTAACTTGTTAGATGGCTTTTTCTGATTATTGTGGAGGGTTGAAAGCATGCGGACTTCACGTCCGTCCAACCATCTTAGTGCCCTCATATTACGTGAATTTGACTTTGGTTTTTTTTGTGAACAAAGGCTTTCCTTTGTGGTTCCCCCTGACAGTTCCACAAATATTGAAATTTTGTTTGTGAAGACTATCAAACAGTACAGGACTGGAATACTAGTTATCAAGCCGTAAACTGTGCCCCTTCACAGAATATTTTTCTATCAGGATCTGAACTAGAGCTCCAGACATATCAAAATCCTGAATAGGAACAATTTCTGTTTGCTTGCTAGTATACACTACGAAGTAGTATTATGGTTGTTATTTATTTAACATTATTGTGTCCCACATTTGGGAGCCAATTTGCGATGGTAAATTTATGATGTTATTTGTGTATGTGTGTTTACTCAACGTGTTGAAGCCATCTTGTGACGTGATTCATTTGTTAGGTTTGTTAGCTCCATCTGGTGTTAGCAATTTGCGGCAGTATTAGTTTTCGTTTGAAAAAATGCTAGTGTTATTTTATTTAATTTTGGTTCTCTGTCCTCCGGCTAGCTATTATCCTTTTGGTCAAACACTTCTCTTTATACAGGTTGTGTAAACGGAAAGGAATCTTTTATCCAAAGATAACACTGATGAAGAAATTTGTTTTACACTTTTATTGTCGAACACATTAACTATCACATTTACACATTGATCTTGACACTCGCCAAACTGAAACTGTTATAACAACTTCTTACTGATCACTTTTAATTCGCATACTTCAACTTTTTGTACAATTAACTTTACAACACTTTAGATTTTTCATAATTCTGCTACGCGTAACTTGTGAATCGATAGCCGACGTGTAATATTTCTGCTGGACTGAAGGCGACGTGTATCATACAAATATTTTCGACGAACTGACGGGGATGCGATGTGTAATGCACAAAGAATTTTGATGAACTTACGGGGATGCGATGTGTAATGTACAAAGAATTTTGATGAACTGAGGGGAATGCTACGTGTAGTGTACAAATATTTTCGACGAACTGACGGGAATGCGACGTGTAGTGTACAAAGAATTTTGATGAACTGGCGGACCGAAGACGACGTGTAGTGTATAAAGAATTTTGATGAACTGACGGGGTCTACCTCTAACCTACTCTTTTTATACTCCTTCACCCAGATATGCCTAAAGATTATAACTGAGCTGCAATTGGCTAATAAAACGCGCCAACATTAGCGTCTATTTTTATATCCAATGAAAATTATGAATATATATGCTCTAGGGAAATGTTCCAGAAGATTCTAAAAGAAAAACGCGCCAATATTTCGTAACTTCCTCGTTTCCAATAATGATAAACAGCTCACCCCCTCGCTGCATTATTGCACGCTATTATTGTCAGTTTCAGTAAGGTCGTATAAACTTACTTCTCAACAATAATTACAATCAATAAACATTTCAAATCAATGTCACATAATAAAGCATATTCATACTATAATCACTCTTTACATTTAAATAATTTGTGATACAAATTACTGCATCATATGCCCCACTAGAAACATAATTATAAATATTTACAACTTGTTTGGAAATTTTATAATTGGGTTTTTAGTCTCCTAAATCTTGGAACACACGCTATCACTTTCACTTGACACTTCACACGTATTTAACACACGACATATGTTTTGTCTTTATCTTGCCACTATTTACTGGCTCTGGTTTAATGTGTTTAGACTTTAATCTGATATTACAATTTTTTTATAGCAAATACTGTACCCTGAATTATTTAATTACTGTTACAAAATTGGTTTACTCTCTTATATTGTTGACAAAAATTTATCAATTCAAGAATTTTTGTAATTATTAAACATATTTACTAAAATATTCATCCTATACACAAATATATTTACATCTCTTAAATCTAGACACTGTTTCACATGTTCTGTTTGCTACATAAGTATTTGTTTTTTTTTGTTTTTTTTTAAAATTATTTTTACCCCATTTTTGTTGTTTTGTACATTATATTCACAATACTCTTGGAATTATATTTACGTACTTTTACTTTAATATAACATCATGCTTCATTTCAAATGCTGTTACAGTTACTAAGAAAATGTTATTTTCATTTTAAACATTTAGTTATGTTCAAAATTTATTTCTCCTTTTACATGACGTACATACATAATTAACCCTCTTACGTTCCAATACATTTCTCTGCAGGTCATCTTTAACTATCCAGCATTTACTTTACATCTCATTGCTATTTACCCTCCTGGATCAAATTGTGTGTACCTAAGCATTACTCGTAGCTGTATCCTAACCTTCCAAAGTTTGTTCATGAATAACCTCTTGTATTCATATGAAATTTCGTCCCATGATAACATTTGAAAACAATCTAAAGCTTTCTGAACTACACATCGTTTAACAACTTTCATTTTCAATTCATCTATCTTTTTAATCTGAGAGTACTCTGACAAATCTGTCATAAGCTGTACTGGATTGGAGTTTTCATTTTGAACATCTTGGTACTTGTTAATTTCAGAAGTTAGCTTTTGATTATTTATAGGCAAAACTTTAACTTCTTCGAACAATTTATTTCTTTGCGTTTCTGATTCTTTCTGAATTTCAGATATCTCACCTCTAAAATTAACTTGCGCCTGATTTAAATCTGCATTTGTAACCTCTTTCATCTCTCTTATCTCACTTGAAATGATACTCATTCTACTACCTAACTCTGTACATTTTACATCAACATGCTCTATTTTATTATTAACCTCATTTTTTTGGTTAGATATTTCTCTGCTCATATCTAACATTTTCTTTGAAACCTCACCTATTTCATTTGCTATCATTTCCTGATTTTCATTTCTCATTCTCATCATACTACTATCTAGCTCCATGAATTTCTTTTCAATTTCTTCCCTGTTTTGTTCTAAGCTCTTACCAATATCTTCCCTTAATTCTCTCTTATTCTGATCTAGTTTTTGTTCTAAACTCCTATCAATATCTTCTCTTAATTCCCTATTATTCTTTTGCATATCTTCCCTTAATTTCTCATTACTCTGAGTTAATTTTTCTAATTTCTCATTATTCTTTTGCATATCTTCCCTGTTTTGATCTATTTTTTCACCAAATTTTCTCAACATTTCCATAATCATACTAGTATCAAAATTAACATTTCCTGCTATTCTATTCTGACTTTCTGCACTAACATTTTCTCCCTCAAATCCTACATTGCTTGAGCTATTTTCTGTAACCTGTATTGAATTACAGCTAACTGTTACACTATCTCCCTCCATAATTATTTCTTCAGTATTATTAGTGGACATAGTTTTCTTTTTCCTACCACTCCTCAAGTACATTTGAAGTTACAATTTTGTTTTCTAAAAAAAAAATTACGATACTCTGACCTTTGTGATGCTGTCTGTTGCTGTTACTTTGATGTCCAGCTTCCTGCCCCTCTCTCCTAGGTTTGTATGTCGCTTCTGCGTCGTATCATGATGAATCTACGTCGTTTTGGTGTTCCGTATTTGAATTCCCCTGGTGTCTTTTAATCTCAGAATTACGATGTCCAATCATCCGCGTAGTCTGTCGTTCCTATAGTTGTTTCTGGAATCTGTGTCTTGTAGTTCAGTACACTGCTCCATTCGCTCCACGTCCTGATTCCTTCTCCCCTTCCTGGTTATTTCACTCCTTTCCTGGTCACTCTGCCCCACGTTCTGGGTGCCAATTTGAAGGTTTAGTGCTTACGTAATATGTTTTTACGTAAATTATTAGAACTTGAAGATCTTATATTGTGCTGCTTTTGTTTTGTTTGGTTACATAATTTTAACTGCCCCACGTATGGGAGCCAATTTGCAGTAGTATTATGGTTGTTATTTATTTAACATTATTGTGTATGTGTGTTTACTTCACGCGGGGAAGCCATCTTGTGACGTGATTCATTTGTTAGGTTTGTTAGCTCCATCTGGTGTTAGCAATTTGCGGCAGTATTAGTTTTTGTTTGAAAAAATGCTACTGCTATTTTATTTAATTTTGGTTCTCTGTCCTCCGGCTAGCTATTATCCTTTTGGTCAAGCACTTCTCTTTATACAGGTTGTGTAAACGGAAAGGAATCTTTTATCCAAAGATAACACTGATGAAGAAATTTGTTTTACACTTTTATTGTCGAACACATTAACTATCACATTTACACATTGATCTTGACACTCGCCAAACTGAAACTGTTATAACAACTTCTTACTGATCACTTTTAATTCGCGTACTTCAACTTTTTGTATAATTAACTTTACAACACTTTAGATTTTTCATAATTCTGCTACGCGTAACTTGTGAATCGATAGCCGACGTGTAATATTTCTGCTGGACTGAAGGCGACGTGTATCATACAAATATTTTCGACGAACTGACGGGGATGCGATGTGTAATGTACAAAGAATTTTGATGAACTTACGGGGATGCGATGTGTAATGTACAAAATTTTGATGAACTGGGGGGAATGCTATGTGTAGTGTACAAATATTTTCGACGAACTGACGGGAATGCAACGTGTAGTGTACAAAGAATTTTGATGAACTGGCGGACCGAAGACGACGTGTAGTGTATAAAGAATTTTGATGAACTGACGGGGTCTACCTCTAACCTACTCTTTTTATACTCCTTCACCCAGATATGCCTAAAGATTATAACTGAGCTGCCAATGGCTAATAAAACGCGCCAACATTAGCATCTATTTTTATATCCAATGAAAATTATGAATACATATGCTCTAGGGAAATGTTCCAGAAGATTCTAAAAGAAAAACGCGCCAATATTACGTAACTTCCTCGTTTCCAATAATGATAAACGGCTCACCCCCTCGCTGCATTATTGCACGCTATTATTGACAGTTTCAGTAAGGTCGTATAAACTTACTTCTCAACAATAATTACAATCAATAAACATTTCAAATCAATGTCACATAATAAAGCATATTCATACTATAATCACTCTTTACATTTAAATAATTTGTGATACAAATTACTGCATCAACTATGAAATCTAAAATGTACCCTGTCTTACAATCGCAAATTATGAATAATTTGATGCCAAATCTTGGTTCTTTTAGGAGGAGGAACTTATGAAGATGAGCCCACCCTTGAAGAGCACCATATTTTCATCACTGCAAATATGTGAAACTGAACTTATGCCAAAGGTGATCTATAATCATTTTTAGTTTGTATTGTTGGTCACCTGACAATTGTGTATTGTTGTCGCAGAAATGGAGGTTGCAAAGTAACAACAAATACCTAGCCCGTGACATGTAATTCTAGAACCGGGGTGTTTCAATGAGAGGGTCGGTGGACCAATATTCTTCCCTTGAAAGCTTTTGATTCTTGGCATGTGCATGAGCAAGTGCTAAAAACACATACATTTCATCCATGTTAGTGTCATGCCATTTCTGCAGCCCAGAGGAAGGGGAGCATGGAATCATGTTCATCATAAATAAAAACTGTTTGTCTGCTCCACTATTTTTTGCCATTATATCCACACTAAAAAAAAACTACAGAAATAGTCTGCTGCCTGCGAAGCACTACTGAAAGTCCCAGCTGTAATTCCTACAACACTATCGTCAAATGGATGGACTTGCGGCACAGACACATAGTCTTTCCAGCGAAACAAAGGAGCTTCCACTTGTGGCCTTTTATATAATGTGAAGAAGTGCAATATAGCTAGTTCTTGTTCACTTTTACTTTCACTTTCAGATTCACTAGAACAGAAATTAAACCCCTCTTCTGATTTCCGAAGTCGTAAAAATACCTAAAAGTCCCTGGTGAGAATGAACATGGCTGACACAGAATGATGCCATATTAGCTCAACTGGCAGTGACATGCTGTAATTCCCCACACTAACATGTGACTTGGTGCAGATTATCTATAAAAGCCTGCAAACATACAACACACGGAACAGCATTGAAACTAGATCAGTGTACTGCCAAGGGATGCCAGAAGACAGTGCTTGTTGCTCCACTTTAATGCAAGTGGTTTGGAAGAATGCAGTGATGCATAATCAAGTATATTCTATTTCAACAAGACAGCAACAAAATGTTGTGATCAAGTTAACTCTAGCTTAGCAGCGAAATGGTTAAATGCATGAAAATCTGTACCTGAATGCTTTTTAAACTGTATTTGTTCTTATTCTTGTTATCTTTCAAACACATTTATATGCCTATATACACATACTTTTATAATTCTCTTGAACTCATCTTATTTTGCCATTTTTCTTAAGTCGGTACTCCCATGCCTGGATTTTGTTATTAGGTATAGTTAAAATGTTTTCCTTCCTTTGTTTGCTTGGTGACGTATGTAGTCAGCAGTGTGCATGTAATGAGTGGCTGACTGTTTTCGTCATCAGCATTTACTCTTTTGCATACAGTATACAGTGACTTAGCACACTGATTTATGAGTATCTGTGTGGCAGTCAAGATTGCTTTGCTATTCCATGGTTATAGTTTTCATTTGGGCCAGTGTCTAATATGTTTTTGTTTATAAATGTATCTAAAAGGAAATTTTAGGAGAAAACATGGTCTGTTGCCATAAGTGTGAATATATGTGTTGTTTAACCCAGATAGCAGTGATGTAATTTGTTATTAAAACCTACATAATTGTTATTAATTGTTTTTTTTTAAATTACATAGTGAGGACCTTGATTCCTAGGCATTTCTTGGTTTCTGCACTTCATTGGTAGGCTAACATTAGCAGGCCTTCTGGGTCCCTCTAACAGACACATAGTTAGACCAAGTCATGCATCAAAATCTTACCATAGATAAGAGAAGTCAATAAGAATCACTGAATATGGCTATGTTCAGGAAGAGGAAGTGGTAAATCAGTGGTTAGAGTAAAGCAAAAAGCAAAGATTCACAATTGGAATTTGCATTTTGTTTTGTTGTGTTTGATTCATTCTTTTGAATTGAAGCCTTTTAGCATGCATGTTCACAAAGAACAGAAGACAGGATTTCATTTCCCTATTAAAAGAAGAGATCCAAGTAATGCCCAAAAGCAGCATATATTTTTTACCTTCCCTAAAACTGCCCTTATACCTATGTTGATTTTTTTCTTTAAATTAAATGATTAAACTAAAATTTCCTTAGACAAAAGTAAATATGAGATGCTACTTCAAACAAGCTATTCAAACAGCAATTCTGTATTTTTTGAGATAAAGGAGGTGCTTCAGAACGTTCAACTTCCCAAGTTTTCAGAAAAACTGTTTTTCTGTTTTTGTAACTTACACTTCATATCTGCAGGTAAGATGATATTACCTGTTTGAACTGTTTCATCAGAAAAGAGTAATATTCTTTATTAAGGGTGGTATTCATGGTCAATCTTGGTATGGATAACCTGCTATTTCCAATGGATTTACAGTAGACCATCAATTTTCTCATTCATTAAGTGGGACTTGTGATATATCAAATGGCTTGGTCCAGCACAAATTTTGGTCTACCTAAAAATGGTAGATTAAAGGCAAATAATATTTGCAAAATAGATGATCATGACATGATGGGCATGGCTACTGTGCATAGGATTCAAGAGCTATTTGGCAGCAGAAAACATATCTACCAAGGTTAGATGCAATTGAAAAGTATGATGATGACCCACACTTCAGAAACAGATGCAGGTTTAGTAATGCAAATGCTAGTAGGCTGAGAGAACTGGTTTATTGTAATCTACATGACAGAAGATAACCAAGGCCTGAGTATCTTAAGTGATATGCAAGTCATAACAGCACTTCGTTATTAGATAACACTGCTGACCTACAGTCAGGCATCAGTAAGTTACATTCTAACCAATATCTCAGGTGCCATTGCTGGACTTGCAACTTGTTACTTACGTTTCACTAGTGAGGAGATGAAGATTACAACAACCCAAAAGTAAATGTTGCTTGCTATTTGAATTCAATTTCATTGTCATTTTAAAGTTAAAAGTTAATATTTCAGCAACTTAAATTCTTCTTGAAATGACAGTCTTATAAAACAGCTGTGAATTTACTATAGTTATAAACTTGATAGTAACAGAGCTTGATTTACTGCTCTACACAGATTATGCATGAGCAGCACTTTTCTTTTTCTTGTAAATATTCTTCTTGCTAGTACATGACCAAGCTTTTTTATCATCTGTAAAACTTAGACCATATTTGATACAGACCAAATGAGTGGAGAGATAGTCCAGACCAATGTGAAAACTGAATACAGCCCTTAAAGTTTTAGTTTAATGTTCGCTATAAAAAAGTCTTATTCATGAAGGTATTCTTGCAAATCTTTAGTTGCTACTTACCGACAAAAGCTACTTTGCTGACATGTCTTGAAGTTGTTCCTATCCACTGTGGCTCCATAATGTCCAAGGAGAGTAATACATAAAATAAACCTAAAACAACACACACAATTCAATTATCAGTTTTATCTGTACAGATTCCAGCTTAATGTAACAAAAATAACTACAACAAATTCTTGAATATGTGTCATATTAGTTGCCTTTTTCTTTCATTTATGTATATATTTTCATAATTGTTTTTTACTTTTGAGTGGGTTAGTTTTAACATATTTTAAACAAATAGGTTGCATCTGACAATGAACAAATACGCAAATGAGTTTAGGTAACTGCAGTGTTAAGCCACCTTACATTAATCCTAAGAACTGATGAGCCAGACAGCTTGACTCGGCCAAGATTCATCTGCCCTATAATGTGAGTGTCAAGAACTGAAACCCTACATACAATACAAATACAGAGCTTTCGTTTTGATGTGTGAATGTATTACAGGGAATTGCTTGCCTTGCATTGCACTATATTTCTAACCAGTTCTATTCCCTCTCCACTTGCTGAGTAATCAGTGGACCTCTTCGTACAGATGTCGATACATTATGAGATCAGGTGTTTCAGTGTGTTAGTGGCGTTATAATACCAAAACGTCTGTATACTTTAGCATACAGACTTTTCATGTATTATTCCTGTGCGACAACAAACTCTTGTAGAGAAGAGAGGTGGTGATTCATAGAGAGATTCCCTGCTGTTTGTGTGCCTCATAGAGAAATCAGTTTGTAATCTTGTAAACAGATTTAGGAAATGGGATATATTCTTACGCAGGAAAAAATATGAAATCAGAGAAATCTCCAAGAAAGCTAGCTTACGAATCAGGAATTTCACAAACTGTAGCTTGGAATGTCACTAAACTTTTAAAATCAAAACCCCGTAAAGTAACTGTAGTTTAGGAATTGCAACTATGCGATAATGTATGTAGGGTTAATTTCTACAACTGAGTGTTTGGCATAAGGACATAATTTCCAACAGCTGTGAAAAGGTTATTGTAGTTAAATTCACATGAAAATCTATGAGCTTGAATTTAAGGGGCTATGAATATCAGACTCTACTGGGGAACAGCATGCTTCCCAGTGCCAAGAAAATTCCCACTAGGTTGGCCACACGTCCAAATGAAGGCTCTGTACTTCTGTGTATATGGTATTCTCTTTAACACCCACTCTCTCTCTCTCTCAAAAAAAAAAAAAAAAAAAAAAAAAAAAAACACATATAAGCTGAGTTTTCAATTTTTTTTTCAGCTTTTAGTGTTCATTAGAAGAATGCCTTTTAATTTTACTCTGAAAAATAATTATTACTACAAATGAGTTAGTTTTCTTATAAGCAGGTATTTTTGCAGCATAATAAAAACCTAAATTTACAAGAAAAATATGCATATAACAATCACATGACTTTCTCTATTCATTATTAGTTTATTTATTTGACTAAGCTAATATACTTGCGGGTTGACAAAACTCCAACAACTACCCCTCCCCTGTTATCTATCTTGTCAGCCTTTGTAATGACATTGAGGAATGCATTACAGTCACCTCAAGTTGGAGCCGGAAGTTAAAACTATTACTCAGGAACGAACGTGTTAAAAGTTTTGGAAGACCTTCAAAATAGGGAATGCAAACAATATTAAAAAAACACTGTAAAATTGCTAAATGAGAAAAATATTATACATACCAAGTCTGATAAATGCAACAAACTTGTAATAATGAGCAGGCAGCAGTACATTTCTAACATGAATATACTTCAGCATGATGAATTCAAAGAAATTAAATCTAACCCCCTTATTCAATATATGCATTAAATAAATACAGCCATTAAGAAAAGCCACATGATCCCTGGGGTGGTTCACTTCTGTTATATTTAATTTGTTGAGCCCCACGCTTGGGAGTCAATTTGCGACGGTATTATTTATAATGTTTGTGTATTTGTATTTACTCCACGTGGTGAAGCCATTTTGTGACGTGATTCTTTGTTAGGTTTGTTAGCTCCATCTGGTGTCAGCAATTTGCGGCAGTATTAGTGTTTGTTCGAAAGAATACTACTGTTATTTTATTTACTTTTGGTTCACTGTCCTCCGGCTAGCTATTATCCTTTTGGTCGAGCACTTCTCTTTATACAGGTTGTGTAAACGGAAAGGAGTCATTTATCCAAAGACAACACTGATGAAAGAATTTGTTTTACACTTTTTATTGTCGAACACATTCACTATCACATTTAAACTTTGATCTTGACACTCGCCAAACTGAAACTGTTATAATAACTTCATTACTGATCATTCTTAATTCGCATACTTCAACTTTTTGTGTAATTAACTTTACAACACTTGAGATTTTTCATAACTCTACTACGCGTAACTTGCGAATCGATAGCCGACGTGTACTGTACAAATATTTCTGCTGGACTGAAGGCGACGTGTAACGTACAAATATTTTCGACGAACTGACGGACTCAAGGACTTTACCTCTAACCTAGCCCTTTTTATACTTCTACACCCCGATATGCCTAAAGATTATAACTGAGCTGCTATTGGCTAATAAAACGCGCCAACATTAGCGTCTATTTTAATATCCAATGAAAATTATGAACACATATGCTCGAGGGAAAATGTTCCAGCAAATTCTAAAGAAAAACGCGCCAACATTATGTAACTTCCTCGTCTCTAATAATGATAAACAGCTCACCCCCTCGCTGCATTATTGCACGCTATTATTGTCAGTTTCAGTAAGGCCGTATAAACTTACTTCTCAACAATAATTACAATCAACAAACATCTTAAATTAATGTCACACAAAAATGCATATTCATACTATAATCATTCTTTACATTTAAATAATTTGTGATACAAATTACTGCATCATATGCCCCACTAGAAACATAATTATAAATATTTACAACTTGTTTGGAAATTTTATAATTGGGTTTTTAGTCTCCTAAATCTTGGAACACACGCTATTTATCACTTTCACTTAACACTTCACACGTATTTAACACACGACATATGTTTTTACTTTATCTCGCCACTATTTACTGGCTCTAGTTTAATGTGTTTAGACATTAATCTAACATTACAATTTTTTTATAGCAAATACTGTACCCTGAATTATTTAATTACTGTTACAAAAAAATGGTTTACTTTCTTATATTGTTGACAAAAATTTATCAATTCAAGAGTTTTTTTTTGTAATTATTAAACATATTTACCAAAAATATTCACCCTCTACACAAATATCTTTACATCTCTTAAATCTAAATACTGTTTCACATTTTCTTTTTGCTACATAAGTATTTGTTTTAATTATTTTTACCCCATTTTTGTTGTTTTGTACTTTATATTCACAATACTCTTGGAATTATATTTACGTACTTTTACTTTAATATAACACTATGCTTCATTTCAAATGCTGTTACAGTTACTAAGAAAATGTTATTTTCCTTTTAAACATTTAGTTATGTCCAAAATTTATTTCTCCTTTCTTATGACGTACATACATAGTTAACTCTCTTACATTCCAATACATTGCTCTGCATTTCATCTTTAACAATCCAGCATTTACTTTACATCTCATTGCTATTTACCCTCCTGGATCAAATTGTGTATGCCTAAGCATTACTCGTAGCTGTATCCTAACCTTCCAAAATTTGTTCATGAATAACCTCTTAAAGGATTCAAATGAAATTTCGTCCCCTGATAACATTTGAAAACAATCTAAAGTTTCCTGAACAACACATCTTTTAACAACTGTCATTTTCAATTCTTCTACTATCTCTTTACATTGAAAGTACTCTAACAAATCTGTCATAAACTGTACTGGATTGGAGTTTTCAATTTGAACATCTTGGTACTTGTTAATTTCAGAAGTTAGCTTTTGATTATTTACAGGCAAAACTTTAACTTCTTCAGACAATTTATTTCTTTGCATTACTGACTCCTTCTGTATTTCTGATATCTCCCCTCTGAAATTAACTTGTGCCTGATTCACATCTACATTCATAACCTCTTTCATATCTCTTATCTCACTTGAAATGTTACTCATTCTACTACCTAACTCTGTACATTCTACATCAACATATTCACTTTTAGTATACCTCAATTTTTTTGTTACCTATTTCCCTGCTCATATCTGACATTTTCTTTGAAATTTCTCCTATCTCACTTGCTATTATTTCCTGATTCTCATTTCTCATTCTTGGCATACTACTATCTAGCTTCATAACGTTCTTTTCAATTTCTTCACTGCTTTGATCGATTGTAAGGCCGTATAAACTTACTTCTCAACAATAATTACAATCAACAAACATCTTAAATTAATGTCACACAAAAATGCATATTCATACTATAATCATTCTTTACATTTAAATAATTTGTGATCCCTAAAGCTGATAAATTTAAAATCAAACTAGACAACCCTAAACTACGCTACATCTATGGATTATTCAAAACCTGCAAATAAGAAAACAAAATGAAGCCTATCATCAGCACTATCAATACTCCACTAACCAGTGGCCAAATGGTTTAACTATAGTTTAATTCTTTTTCCCCTTTCGAAACCCTTCAGTGGACAAACTTATGGAAATCCTACTCTCAAATGATCACGTGCTTGTTTCATTTAATGTGATTTCACTTTTCTCAAGCACTCCGAGAGAGAAGCTGCTAGTTGTTCTTAATAGTTGGTTGACTTCCATTACCTTGATAACCAAGACATACAACATAATCAAGTTAACTAACCTCTGCACAGTGCAAACCAACTTCAAATTCTTGAACAATGCGTATAAGGAGGATGTTAATTTGTCTATGAGGAAACCTTTATCCCCCTTTATAGCCAATCTGTTTGTGGGCAATCTTGAAATGCAGTTTACAAGATTATTTAGCCCATATTTAAGATGTGGTCCTAGGACGATGATGACGTGGTCACCATTGTAAAGAAAAAATTCCTCAAATATGGCTTGAAACAACTATAAACTTCAACATGGAAGTAGAAAGTGATAACATGGATTTAAAACACAAAAGAAAGAGTGACAAATTTAAATTCAGCATTTTCAGAAAGTCCACACATGCCCTGAACTGTCAATGAGTTCAACACCCAGTAACATAAACATGTCTGGCTCACAGCTGATGAACATCCCCTTGAGCTGGAGTGAATACCATAAGGAATATAACAAATCTACTGAAACAGTCAAATACAATGGCTTTGATGAACTTTTAGTTAACGGAAAAATCCACAAATTAAAAAAAGACAAGCACTTATTTGATCTGACCTCTCTAAAGAAAGACAAACCTACCACACTGTACAGGAAATTCACAGATCACCTTACAGCTATGCACCAGTTTCAGAAGATTTTCATAAAATACAATATAATTTTGGCTCCTCAAAATAGATTTTCCCTTGGGCACTTACTAAAACCAAACAAATGGAAACTATTACACTTACAGAAGAACTTGCAGTATATCAGATTTATTTTTTGGTGCATGCGTGCGTGTGGGGGAGGGGGGGTGTTCCAATACAAAAGAACCTCAATGTCAGGATGAAAGAGCATTTCAGAAATATTAAACTTAAGCAAACAGACAAATCCTGCTGCAGCCCATCATTTTTGGAGTAGTCACTACAGTATAAACTTTCATAATCGAAATAAAAGAGTTAGATGTGTGGTAAAAAAACTCTCATCAAGAAATGTAAAGAATTAGCTCTGAATTTTGAAATGATCACCATACGAACCTTTATGCAAAATGACTGAAGCCTCTGCCAAGAGGGGAATTCTGCTGATAGACAAAAGACCCAGATATTCAAACCAGTCTACAGCAGCTGAAGATGTGACGACTTACAAAAATCTGATGTGTTACACTCACATGACTTTCTCTACTCTTGTACAAACTATTTTTACAAACGCTTATTCTCCATCTACTTCATGTTAATCGAGATAAACATTTGTAGAGTCTATCTTATTGCTAATTTTCTTGTAGATGTAAGGGGATAATATATTTACAAGGGCAGTTTGGAAATACAGTAGCCTTTAAGCACATACTTATCTCTTAATAGCTGGTTGCTAGGTGCAGCACCATTCCCTTTCCTACAGATTAATACTCTTTGCATATCCAAGACAAAAAAATGAATAACGAATTCCCATTTGAGAAAATAAGTATTGAAAAATTTAAGGGAATAACAAGCAATATCTCGAAAATGGTTCACTCAACAAAAAAATGTATATGACATAAATTGTATATTTTAATGCGATCTACATTTTTTGTGTAGTAAAATTTTGTCTATCTCTTATGGTTTACCAGTTATGCAAAAGTCTTTCACAATGAAGAATACTTTTGGAGACATTCCCAAAAAATTCAAGATATACACTTTATTTGTCATAAAAATATCTTAAACATTTGATATTTTAATCAAAATCATTAGAGCAATTTTTGAGAAAATTAGAATTTTCGAAAAATCTTCCATGTAAAGGATAATCTGGGGTGGGGGGATCTTCTTGAAATCCTTTGTGTCGCATCCTTGGAAGATACTGAACCTAAATACCAAGTTTGGTGTTTATCCGACTGTTCGTTTCTGAGTTATACTGTTCACAGACAGACACACACACGGACATGTTTCCAAAAATGCTTTTTTTGGATTCAGGGGGTCTCAAAACATATATTTCTGGTGAAATCTCGGTATCGAATTTTTGGGTGGAATACAATACTTCCCCTACTTACTATACGTAGTAGAGAAAGTAAAAATATGTTCCTGAAGTTAATGTGGCAAGTGAAATCTGTGAGTGTTAAGTCCACTCAGTTTCTATTTTATCTTCATGTTTTTTTTTTGTTTTTTTTGTCTTTAAGAGGTCCAAAAACATTTATGTATTTGCATAGAAATCTCAGTACTGCATTTTGGGTGGAATGCAATACCTCCTCTATTTACTAGGTACATGGTAGAGAAAGTAAACACAATTTTGACTTTTCGACATACAATATAAAATAGGGTTACATTACGCACCCTAATACAAACTGTAGATATCTTAAAATCTTAATTTACCCCAGGCAAAACATAAATATATTAAATTTTAAATAATTCCTACAAAACAGTTGAAGTGGGTGAACAATAAATGTGCCATATCCAGAGCTCCAATAATTGTGATTTAAGATGATGATGATGATGATGATGCTGCTAAGAAGAAGGGCATAACGTAAGGGACCAAGTAACAGTTAATAGTCATGATAGTATAAGATTTGTTTATCAATGTTAAAAGATAACAAATAAGATTTATTGCTGAACTTTACACAAACATAATTTGTACCCATATGCAAATTGTGGCATTTTAAATAATAGAAGTAATATGGTACATAACAGATTATATTATGGTATGTACACAATTAGTACGGTGTGGTGGTCATGTTGTCACCATCTTCTTCTTGAGGTCATACAAGAAAATGGAGGCATCGCAATTGGATATGCAGACGACATGACTGTTATAATTAAAGGTCAAACAGCAAAAGAGGTTGAAATTAGAGCAAATTCAATTTTAAAAATTATAAAACAATATTATCCTAATTTAAATATGATAATAAATACACAAAAGACAGCATGTATTAACTTTGAATTAATAAAACTTAACCTGTGTAGTATTAAACTAAGTATAGATGGGGAAAACATATCAGAAATAAGTTGCACTAATTTTCTTGGAATAATAATTGATAAACATTTAAATTGGCAATCTCATGTAACATCAATTAGAAAAAAGATAAATAAGGGCATTTATGTAATGAGACAATTAACTAAAATAATGGACAATAAAACAATGAAACAGGTCTATTACGCTTTTATATATTCGCATGTAAGATACAGAATGGGGAAATATTACAGCAAGAGAAATGGATAAAATCTTTAAACTGCAAAAAAAAAAAAGCCATTAGAATAATAAGCAAAATGGAAAACAAACAAACTTGCAGGGGGGTGTTTAAGAATCAACACTTGTTAACAGTGCCATGTATGTATATATGAATGCATAAAAACTGTGATAAATATAAATATACAAAAAAATTCCAGTGTACATAACCATAATTTAAGAAACAATGACGATTATTATAGAATAACATTAAGGGGAACTCTAAATAATCGTGCCACAGAAGTTAGAGGAAGAGAATTATTCAATAAATTACCTAGTGAAATAAAGAACATACATCAGCCAAATGTAATGATGAAAACAATAAAGAAATACTTAATGGAAAATGAATTTTATAGTACAGATGAAATTAGACATGGTAAAGCAATGTAAAGTGAAAATGATATTTAAGGTAAACTTAAGTAAATGCAATGTAAAAGGATAATTGATACTTAAGGTAAAAATGTTAATGAATAGTAATGTAAAATTATAAGCTGTACTTGTTAAATTATTTTATATTTGTAATTGGACATGTCCTTTAAATGTATTTAAAAAGATGATAATGTCCTTGGCGTGCAGCACCTTGCTGGAGTTCAAATGTTTCCAAACTGTTGCAATATATAAATTATAAGTAAAAATGATTAAAACCGTAATCTTAATAGTAATTTAACTATTTTTACCAGGTACTTCCGACCTTAGATTATAAAGCAAAGGTTGTAGCATTTAAACAAATGCTGAACTGAAATGGTCTGCTTGTTCTAATTGTTTTCCTCTATTAGTATATGATGCCTCTATCTTCTTTCCTTTTTCAAAAATGATTCTGATCTTTAACATTTATCACTATTTTTTTATGAACTGTGAGCCTTTTAAGTGAATCAATCCTGCAAAACTTTTGAAATTCACAACACTGAGCAGTCAATGCACTTTTCAAAAAGTTATGGTAGGTAAATGAAAATTCTTTGTTCACTTGTTTCCTGCATTCATTCTGACATAAAATGAGAAATGAAACTCCACAATGCAAATATTGGTTGCCTTATACTTTACCAAAATGCTGCAAGTAACTCTTATAGTTAACAATGCTTTTACGATCAATGTTTACTTTAATCTCAGATGCTATGAACATTTGCAGAAAGTGAAGACTTGTCTGCATAAATCACACATTCTAGATAATGTGAAGTGGTCCAGAGCAGCAAAGGTTTGATATAAAATGTAAATTGATTATGTTGCAAAATATATCAGGAATAAAATAATTTATAGCACAAAATACAATGTTTTCTGGAAAGTGGGACAGGGGGATGCAAAAGACCTATAGATACAAAAATAATTTAATAATACATATAGAACTAACAAAATATTTCAAAACTAAAGGTTTTCTTATCAATGATAATTTGAGCTTCTGTGCAAGTGTAAGACGTGCATTAGACTTTGTGACCATTCAATCAGTTTAAGGCAGGAATATGAGCAGTGTTACATTAAGAGGGCAACAGTGCATTTTACATACAGTGCTAAAATCTGAACTGCCAGATTTTGGTACAGTAATCATTCAGAATGAAAATTTGAAACCTACCAGAATTTAGATACAAAATCAAGAGACTACTATGCAGATAAATTTGATTTTTTTCTTTATTTTTAATGTATATATATTGTTGAGCAACATCCTTGCATAAAATTAAAATATTCCGGATAGTCATTCATCTACATTATAGTAACACACATACTTTAAGTAATACCATTTAGTGTACTATTTGCAATGCTATTTCCTGAGCCCTGGGTCTTTTGGATATTCTTGTGATTGAAATCATTCACCTCTCTCTGCTCACAGACAAAGAGCCATTCTTGTATTTATTATTTACATAAAGAGAAATTGTAAAGTTTGCAATTGTAATGGGAGGAATAATTTGAACATGATAGGAAGAATTGTATACAAGAAGTAAACAACTAAAAATAATTGGTTCAGGCAAATTTTATGCTATGATGTACACAAAATGCACATTATTATTGTTTTTGTAATACTGGCTGTGTGTGATGGTACAACCCCAAAATAACCTAATTTTAAGGCAGATTCACTGTAGTTAATACTGAAAATCAATTCCCAATTCTTTCACATAAAATGATTGGTTTTGGAAACTGGCCGAAAATTTATAAATATTTCGTCTTGCATGCTCCCTGTTTTGTAGGTTAGGTATCACCTTTTGCGCATTCTTTGTCATATTTTGGGATTTTTATTTAATACCAAAAACTCTAAAAACAAAATTGGCAGTGTGTTCGGGATCAACAAACTATCCATCTCTTGCGTGGAAATGTTGCATCGAGTAAACGCACAAACCACCGGCAAGTTTATTTGCATCTTCAATCGTTACTATCGTGCGAATTACCCAATCCTCTCCAGGAACTAAATGCTAAATTATTTAGCAATGCAATTACAAGAGAACCATTCAGCGCCGCTTTTTAAATATTTTCGTGCATTTATATCTAGTTTAAATTATATTACTTTTGACTAACCTCTAATAAATGACAAAACTTACCAGTTCCATCTCATCCTTAAATGCAAAATATGAAATTCGTGTGGATACACTTCTTTCTTGAGTTCTGAGAATAATCCTTTTTAACTATTTTGTACCTCGTGTTTCTGCTTTGTTGTAAGTACTAATTCCAGTTCCGGAACCCTGAGTTAAATCGACGTATTTCCAGGTGGATTAGTGCTGCGTGCTGCACGATGTACTATGTAGCTCTGTGTGTGTGTGTGTGTGTGTGTGTGTCGTTGTGAGGCTAAAGTCCTGTTTCTGATCTCGAATTAGCTACTACTCCACTGAGCGGTGGTTTATTTGAAAGTTTTCATCACAGTCACTAATAAACTGAGCAGAAGAATGAATTAAATCAGCCTTTTCCTTTCTTCACCAATTAATGTAATTTCAAATTCAATCGTTACCTATTAAAGTTGTAATAATGAAGATTGTAAAGTTGTGTACTGATTTACTGATTGTTTATCTAGCTGATAATAGTCTTTAATCTTTATTTATCAACCAGAGACCAGCTTACACTGGAATTGATATCAGTCATTACATAGCTAAATCACAAATTGCATGCATACAATAAGTAAAATAAACATATGACAGAACTTAAATCACGTAAAGTGTCAGATCGTCGCCTTACGCAGAGATTACAGGAAAATAAAAAAATTGTAAAATAATAAAGTGGATTTGAAATGCTTTAAATATCGACAAAAGAGGTCATGGGATTACAGTTTCTGTTATTTTGTAACTTCACATTAATAAACGTTCATTCCGTGCTAAACAGCTGTTGAATTAAATGCCTAGGTACCCGTAAATTAATATTTGCAGCCCCCTTGCATAAGAAGTTAATATTTTCAATTTCCGATATCGCCAAACTTAGTTGAAAATATGCTCTTCCTGTTTTCTTGGGTTCGAGGGGTGCGTCAGAAATGTACTGCCCCCGAAAGTCGGTGCCTAAGTACCTCCGCATAAAAGAAAAAAATGTTTCCATGTTCACAGCAGAGGCATCATGCATAGTAGAATTACATGATAATTCACTACCTTTAACGCTATTATGAGGTAAAGGGAGGGGAATTTTAATCTGTTTCTGTTAACTCCAAGAGGATTATTTGATTCTGCTTGGTGAAGAAAAATTACATGAACCATGGGTAGAATGATAAAGCAATTTGTTCGCAAAACCCCCCTCAACTAATAAAGACGGTCATCAGCAAAATGGTGTAGTGGGAGCTTTTGTTAACAACAACAACAACAACAACAACAAAAACTGCATGATTATTCTTCAAATTTATTACATCAACATAGCCATTTAAATTGAAGCTCTTCAAAAACTTTTATTTGTTTTCACTGATATTGTCACATGTGATAAACAAAATAGTGAAAGAAGCAAAGAGTGATGCCCTGATTTTAGGTGAAAATTTTGTTACTAATCTACCTATTACAAATTACATAAATTTTATACATTTAATTCCTATTCAAATCTGAAGGCTTGAAGGAACCATCCAATCCATCTTCCTGTAGTGTAGCTGTTATCATGTGATGAATTAAATAGTTGAGGAAAGGCTGTTAACAGGTAGGAAACTCTTTCTTTCCAAAATTTGTAAACTTGAAGCAACTATCTAGAGGGTGTTATAACCAACCCCCATTGATGGACTAAGGGAGGGGCCACCCACCAGTGTAGCACTGATCAGTATGCTGACCTAGAATGGTATTCCTTCCTATTTCCTCTTCCTAACCAGTCTCCGTTGATTGAGCTCTTGTTTCATTCGACCCCAGTGGTATTAAGAGTATTTGAGGCCTAGGGGATCATTCCAATTTGTTTCCTGTTTGCACTTTCTTCCATCCTGGGTAATGTAGCCGCCATACAGTTGTCCTTATACATTTGTCCAGATAAACACTAATTTTTTTAAGGTATCAAACTTTGTCCATTCAAAAAAGAAATAAAACAAAATTATGATTCCAGTATTTTGACTGTGCAAAGGTTTAGCTCAATTATGTTTTTCTCATTAATGTCATATTTTTTCTGGTCCTATTATGAAATATATTAGTTTATTTATTTATAAGTTATATTTAGGTTATATATTAAGTTCCATTTATACCCTGCCTTTTAACTACAATGGTCTTATCAGCGGTCTTTCCTTTGGAACATATTATTGTCTATAGGCAGTGGTGTTAGCTTGTATTTGCTTGTCATTGGATTTCGGGGAAACTTGGGTTTTTTCATTAGATTACACACATACATTCATACTCTCATTCATGCTTCCAGTCTCTGGGGAGGATAGGGAATAACCTTGGCTAGAGAAAAATTCCCATCCATAGCCAGGAACCAAACCCAGGACTTCTTGCATCGCAGGCAGGTTCTCTACCGATTGAGCTACGAGGCTAGCTAAAGATATATTATGCATGATTTCTGTATCCTTGCTGTTACAGTACAAAACGGTAAGCATGTTGGGAGAGGCATCAGTACTTTAAGAACACACTATAGCTGTGCACATATTAACAATATGGTTGGGCAAGGTCATTCTTTCCCAGGTTGTATCTAATGATACTGATGAATAAGGTGATGAAGCAGGCCTCAATAATGAAAGTATTACAAGAGTGGATGAGGCAATTCAAGCTCTAGAAATTACACAGTGATTTCTATCATCGCAAAGCCTAAATATGACAAAATTTCTGTGATTAGTGCATATTTAGTGTATGTTTGTGTGGAAAATTCAAAGAAGCAAAGAGAAACATGATTTTTTTTTTTAAACCAGTGTAAAGCACCAGAACTCTGGAAGTCTTTTTAGTTTGAATTATAAAAACAGTGTAAGTACTCTAAATAGTGTATTATGTTTATTATTTGTGTGTTTGTTTCATTTACTGTTTTCTTATATTAAATAATACAGAGAGTAATAATCTAAAAAAAAAAAAAAACCAGTTTCGGTTCCATAAGAAAATGCCCTTTTATGTTTTCTCATTTATATGTTATTTTAGCCATTTTCCTTTGAAAACATATAACCAAGGTTATAGTGTACATGATGCTTAACAAATGAGTATAAGTATTGAAGTTTCGGCAAATCACATTATCATTCCTACTTTACTTTTTGTAACTCATTACAAAATGTTTCACATTTTCAGCTTCCTTGCAAGTGACATCACATCCAGATTTTTTCAGCTGCTGAATTTTTTATGAAGTTAAGGTTGGGTCTCTTCTAGTGGGATATCCAATTTCATTAACTGTAATTTTGTTTTTTGATGTACATTTTTCCCCCCCTATTATTCATTCTCTTGATCTATGTGCCTATTTTAAAAGTTATGCTTCTTCTTTTTTTTTTTTTTTACTTCATTATCTTTTGATCCAAATCTAATCTGCAATGCTGATTTATAAATATTTGGATAACAGAGAAGTCTTGACACGTTCTGTCTGGTACCACTGCTCCTTTCTATTTTTCTTATTTAAATCTTTTTACAATCTTTGCAACCTGATTTGTTCTCTGGGCTTATCTTGGCTGTTGTGTTGCTTTTAAAGCAATGCTTGATGCTGTTGGTTTGTGCGTCAACATTATAATTTTTAAAACTTTTTTGAAACCCTTTTTAGTCCATAGATGGAATATACATTTTCTCAAACTCATATGCAAGTGGACAATTTATATTCCACCTATGGACTAACGGTTTCAAAATATTGTCAAAGATTATAATGTATAATATACCCACAAACGACTACAGCATCAAGCATTTCTTAAAAAGCAACCCAATAGACAAGAAAAGTCCCAAGAGCAAATAAGTTATATAGAATGTAAAATGCAAAGATTGTGAAAAAAGTTTTAAAAACCAGAAAGAAATAACCATGCCATACAAAAAGAACATTCTAGACCTCTCCATTATAAAAATATTGATAAATAGCAGTTACAACCGATTTTGGACCAAAAATTATGAACTAGAAGAAAAATCACAATCTTTAAAATTAGTACATAGATCAAGAGAATTGGATATTAATTTAAATTGTAAAAGAAACTAATTCCGTTAATGAATTTTGATTATTCTACTACAAAGAACTGAGGCTTCAAAAGTTCATCAGAAGCCAAATTATATTCAACAGATGGAAGTAGGATGTCCAACTATCAAACAT
Organism: Deroplatys truncata; assembly: GCA_030765065.1. Taxonomy (NCBI): domain Eukaryota; kingdom Metazoa; phylum Arthropoda; class Insecta; order Mantodea; family Mantidae; genus Deroplatys; species Deroplatys truncata. Next base: position 225,175,229 of record CM060975.1, read on the forward strand.
TTGGATCTGTTGTCAGTCACAACAGTGCTGATGATGCAAATGGTGGTATAAAAATCTGTGATACATTCACATGACTTTCTCTACCCTCATTTATTAGTGCCTATACAAACTATTTTTCTATCTACTGCATTTTAATCCAAATAAACCTTTGCAGAAATAGCTACATTATGTTACAGCTACATTATTCAAACGGAACAGCAATAGTCAAATGTTTAAGAACTGGATATGCTGCCTTAAAATTCTATACTGCTTCCATGCAATCGCGAGAAACAACTGAATGCTGAAAAGACTTAAAAGAATGACCAAGTAATGAACAATTTGAACCTTTAATAACGGATATCTCAAAAATGGCTTATCACATAAAAAACCTATTTGAGTAAATTGTGTGTTTTAAAGAGATCTACATTTTTTGTATAGTACATTTTGGTCTATCACTTAACATTTAGCAGTTCTACAACATTATACAAAATCTCTTCCAAATGAAATGGACTTCAAAGGCTTTTCCAGAAAATTCAAGATATACATGTTTTTTTGCCATGTAAATACTTTTATAATCAAAATAAAAGAATTAGAATCCAAAGTTTTTAGAAAATGCCTTTTTGTTTTTGAATTATGCTATTCACAGACACATACACATAGAACTTTCTCTAGAATTTTTTTTTCGGATTCAGGGGCCTCAAAACATGTATTTCTGGTGAAATCTTGGTATTTAATTTTTGGGTGGAATACAATATTTCCCCTAATTACTATACGTAGTAGAGAAAGTAAAGCAGTGAAGTAACATCTAGTATGACTTGGCATAACTCTAATGCTGTTGCTTTACTGTCAAAGTTCCAAAAATTAACAATTAGGTTAAAACTATGTTTAAAATGCAATCCAGATATTTGTAAATATTGAGCCAATGATTTCATTGGCAAGGGAGCAAATGGTTTTATTGCTCACCACCATTCATTAAACATATTTTACACACGTGTTTCATTATTTTTATAGTCGTTTTTCTTCCAGCGTAATTTCGACAATCTAGGTGGATAAAATTCATTACTACTTTGATTTTGATGAAACTTTGTATTTAGTACTGTAATAATATGCTGTGTATCGAGTTTTATTAAAATCAGATAATTATTTCAACCCCTTCCATGGGAGTGAAAATATATTTTCGGCTAAATAGTAAAGTGAACATTTTTTTTCAGTTCAAAATCACCATAGTACCTAATTTTTCATTATAGTCTTGTCAACCCTTTTAAATGGGGGTGACACTATTTTCCCCAATGAATATACTCTTTGTTACAAAAATGCATGTGTTCATAACCTGGAAATATCAGTGCATTAATCAACCTCTTACTATGGCAAGAATTTTAATTTCTGAATTCTTGGACTCACTGCTATAAAAATATCAAGTAATATCTAAGATGCTAAGGCAAATTGCACATGCAGTTATCATTTACATATATAATTAATTTATTTTTTAAATTAAAGTTTTTGTTGTAAATTATTATTGCATGGCTTGTAATGAAAACCTATTGGTCAGCTTTACTTTACTGCAGCCTATCCTAAAGGTACAAAAATGAAATCGATATATACATTTATAAATGTGTATTATATGAAAATGAATCATGGGAAACTATTTCCTATTCGTAAAGTAGAAATGTAATTTAAAAAAATACACTATAGTTATCTCAATCATTATTCGGGGATGCTAGATTATTTTATAACATATCAGCAGCATCCTTTTTCCCGGTAGCTCGTGCTCTTGATTGCATTGCAAATGACAACTCCTTGAGACTGCGGTTTTGTATTAATTACTTTACTTTCCTCTTTTTATTTTTTTGACTGCTCTCGCCACATATTTTTCTTTGATGACCTGTGTCTGTTGTTGAGACAAGGCAAGTATCCAGCACAAAATAATAAATTTCATTCTGAATATTTCACCAGAACCCTAAATGAATGTGTATTGCATTTTGACCAGTCTGTTGAAATTGGATTAAATATTTTTAAGTCTCTTCTAATCTTTACTTCTATGAATAACTGGCAAATAATTTGCCCTAAACATTTGTAAAGCGACTAAATGGTTCCTCCTTCTATGACTCTTTGCTGCATGTAAGCCATACATCAAAGAGTTGCCACCGGATATTATACTACCCACCACTGAAAGAGGAAAGAAACTAAATCTATATTCATCACAATATGATCTGCCTCTTTGAAAGCCATGCTGTTCTTCTCTGATATGCTGTCGTACCATTTATTTAATTTATTTTTTATAATATTGGCATATTCCCTACTATGGGAATAATCAACAAAGTAATGACATTTTCCCTAGTGTAGAAAAGTACAGGTTAGGCCTACATAAAGCACTAGCAAGGCCAGTACTGCTACAGTAGTGAAGCATGGACACTTAAGGCAGCTGGAAGAAAGCAGAATAACAGCAAATGAAATGCATTTTATGAGAATTACAGCAGGATATACGAGATGCGACTAGATATGAAGTTATAATGGCAGAACTTGGTCTGGAGCTTGTTCTTCATTTATACACATCAATCAGCACAACTGGATGAGTCATTTAAGATGAATGAGATCCCATAGAATCCCTAAAGCTATGCTCCACTACCAACCGCGTGGGAAGAGATTTCTGGGACGTCCCAAGAAGAGCAGAAAAGAAAATTTCTGTTTAATGAGATCATAACAGGCTATATGGTTTAACACTTGTGTGGATGATAAATATGACTAAATCTGTATTGTACCAGTAAAAATTATTATAAATCTTAAAATCAGATTTTAACTGTTAAGAACAATTATTTCCCTGCAATGACTTGGTAACAAAATCACAATTTACAAAAATAACAAGTCCACACAAGTGGACTCTTTAAGAAGAACGAGGTATGAGCAATAATGTAATATATATTTACTTTTAAAATTATCTTACTGTTGACAAATTGGTAAAAGGCACCACTCACCATATATCTCAGACATTAGGAAATATGTATTCACTGTGCTCAGTGATTTTTGTTCAGCTATATTGTGTCTCATGCTTAAAAGACAGTACAGGTTACATGGCATGTACTGTTGCCAATGTACTATACGTATGCTCGCAAGTATTGCGCCCAGCTATGATCGGTCTACCAATTTAATGTCATATTGTAAATGATACACCATTAAATAGTGATATGCTTGAAATACTGTTTAAGGCTATTGTGAGACATTTAATTTTCAGAAGCATTTTATATCTGCTCTTTGTATTTTTAATACTTCGAAATGTAATTTTACATACATAAACATATATATTATCAAATATGGAAATACATTATAAAAGTCTTAATAAGCTATGATAGTTACCTTGTAAGCTTCATCATTCTCCTCTGATAATGGTGCAATTCCTTCCATTTCATTTTCCATTATGCTGGATGGACCAGGTTCTGGTGAATCTGAAGGGGCAGTTTTTATTGATGACAGCGACAATGTTGACAAATTAATCCGAAAAGGCTCTATGTCATCTTGGACTTTGTTGACCATCCACATATTACTTTCACCCTTTTTAATTTTTACTTTCTCTACTATGTATAGTAAGTAGGGGAAGTATTGTATTCCACCCAAAAATTCGATATCAAGATTTCACCAGAAATATATGTTTTGAGACCCCCTGATTAAAAAAACAGTATTTTTGGAAACATGTCCCTGTGTATGTCTGTGAACAGCATAACTCAGAAACGAACAGTTGGATAAACACCATACTTGGTATTTAGGTTCAGTATCTTCCAGAGATGCGACAAGAAGGTTTTCAAGAAAATCCCCCCACCCCAGATTACCCTTTACATGGAACATTTTTAAAAATTTTAATTTTCTCAAAAATGGCTCTAATGATTTTGATTAAATTATCATATGTTTAAGGTATTTTCATGACAAATTAAATGTATATCTCGAATTTTCTGGGAATGTCTCCAAAAGTATTCTTCATTGTGAACGACTTTTGCGTAACTGGTAAACCATATGAGATAGACAAAATTTTACTACACAAAAAATGTAGATCGCGTTAAAATACACAATTTATGTCATATGCATTTTTTTTTTTGTTGAGTGAACCATTTTCAAGATATTGCTTGTTATTTCCTTAAATTTTCCAATACTTATACTTTTTCTCAAATGGGAATTCGTTATACATTTTTTACTTTCTCTACTACGTATAGTAAGTAGGGGAAGTACTGTATTCAACCCAAAAATTTGATACCGAGATTTCACCTGAAATATATGTTTTGAGACCCCCTGAATCCAAAAAAAGCATTTTTGGAAACATGTCCGTGTGTGTGTCTGCGAACAGCATAACTCAGAAACGAACAGTCGGATAAACACCAAACTGGTATTTAGGTTCAGTATGTTCCAGAGATAGGACATGAAGGTTTTCAAGAAAATCCCCCCACCCCAGATTACCCTTTACATGGAACATTTTTCGAAAGTTTTAATTTTCTCAAAAATGGCTAATGATTTTGATTAAAATATCATGTTTTAAGATATTTTCATGACAAATGAAATGTATATCTCGAATTTTCTGGGAATGTCTCCAAAAGTATTCATTGTGAACAACTTTTGCATAACTGGTAAACCATAAGAGATAGACAAAATTTTACTACACAAAAAATGTAGATCGCATTAAAATACGCAATTTATGTCATATACATTTTTTTGTTGAGTGAACCATTTTCGAGATATTGCTTGTTATTCCCGTAAATTTTCCAATACTTTTTCTCAAATGGGAAATCATTATTCATTTTGTTTATGTACTGGACATGCAAAGAGAATGGAATGGGCCACATAGCAACCAGAATCTTAAAAGATTTGACTATCGCTTAAAGCCTACCATATTCCCCTTGCACCTACAAGAAAATTAGTAATAGGATTAACATCTCGATTAACATGAAACATATGTAGAATAAGCGTTTGTAAAAATAGTTTGTACAAGAGTAGAGAAAGTCATGTGAGTGTAACACATCAGATTTTGTTTTACATAGTTTGTGCAATTTTGTACCGTAATATGTTTGTGTGCCTCTGAGATCAATTGCCTCACTTCTGGTTGTCTAAATGATACATTGTTCATTTTTATGTAGTTTTTCACCTGTTAGCATACCACAAGATTTAGCTCACAATGGTATGGAGGCAAGTGAACAACTTGTTGCCTTATTGTCTTTGCTATTTCATCGCTACAATGCATTTATCGCATCTCTCTTTATGTTGAGACACAATAAACGGAAATTCCTGTTTAAGCATATCATGTTTGAAAGGAATTCCTTGCCGAGTAAGCCAACCAATGACATCATTTTGCCTAGCAGGCAAAAGCTTGATTTTCTGCTGTGGTATTTTGCATGGTTGATTTCAATAATAGCTCCCTCAGGAGTATTGGGGAGCAATTGTTCAGTGAACCACTCCCCAATATATTTCACCTGTCATTTCATCATGTGCATCAGCCATGTTTCTTTTGCACAAAAATGTTAGTTCAGAATTTCTGAACCCTTGTTCATTATCCGCAGGGATGCTCAACTTTACAAGAAAGGGGAAGAAGGAAGTTTCCCTTCCCACTCGTACTGCCAAAGACTGAAACTTGATTGGTTTAGCTTGTCAATTCTCTTCAAATGTAGTAGGGAGGTGAACTATGGACTTTGAACCTTAACTCTTAATAGAAGAGGTTGGGATTCATTGATTATCAGCTTGGACCAAAGCAAATCTTGCTCCGCAACTCCAGGGTGGCCCAAGTCCTGTAATTTGTCCCTCAATTGCTGCTTGACAGACAGTTATAACAGTGCTTTCCCTCCACATCTTTTGTCACTGTATGGCCTAAATTTACCCATGACTCATCTGTATAAACAATTGATTTCCCCAGCTCCCTAAATATTTTTGTTGTTTAAATCTCTATGTTCATCTGATATTCTCTCTTTCTATTACACTCGTTACCCCTTCTTTATATTCAAACCCCAAATCATGTAGGAGTCAATTCAAAGTGGCCCTTGAAAAATATGGTAGGGTATCATCATGTTTATCCTTGACAAAACTACATTTAACGTGGATGGAATGTTTTCATACAGCAAAGAATGCACGATGCGCCGCACTCCATTTTGCACTATTCCATCATGTCGTGTTAACCTAGCATTTCTTTTTTGTTTCCCTGCTATTTTTGCTTTCTTTTTTGATGCGCTCTTACAGACCTTTTCATGTGTTCCTTTTTTATCCTATACACTAATGTTTCTGAACACCTGGTAGCCTTAGCAGTTTCTGTCATCCTCTGTGGTATGATTACCCTGCTAGTCTCTAGTTTCCGAGGTCGCGGGTTCAAACCTGGCAGATGACAATGGATTTTTTCGGGCACAAAAATTCTAGCATGGCTTCCTTCGGAAGGGAAGTAAAGCCAGTGGTCGCAAGTCGTAGATTTATGACAAATAAAAAGAACCTCAATCCTGATAAAGAGGCCTCTGAGCAAAATTACTGGTCTTTCACACCCAATATAGAATGGGGTGCTAAGGACCACAGCAGTTAAAGAGTATCCATAAATAAAACTCAATTTAATTTTCCTTAGCAGTTTCTTTAACTGCCTTGCTAATAGCCATTTTACTTGAAAAATAATCTAACAATTCATTATTAATTTGCATTCCTTACTTTTTAATTTACCAACATTTTGCCACTTCCTAGTTTCTCCCTTCATAGGTAATTATAAATATTTACAGAAAATGCTAAATAACTTACATAATGCTTCACAGTTTTTGCATGCTATAAATGTACACACTTTCTTACAAACTGATGTTAACCTTTACTGCTTCACATTATTTGTCTTCTGACTGTTAGCTAAATAGATGAATGCCTTTTGTTTACCATATACAAGAATGCAAGAAGTTAAGAGGATTTGGGTTTCTTTTAAAAACCATCTACAACCTTCCTCAACATCATCTCTTGCTTGGTCCCTGTTGTAAATCAACACCAAAAACGTTTCTTGCTGCCTAACTTTTCCAGTGCATAGGTATAACATTTTCCATAAATATTTAATTTAAAAAATTATAACACTCATATGATTAAAGATAGAGAATTTAAACTAGGCATGTATCAGCACTCTAGTTTACTCTAAGAAAAAATATTGGGTCCTTGCAGTTAGTTTATCACTTACTACATGATGTGCATAGAAATAGCAAATATCAGACTTTTACTGAAAAACATGTTTTCTTTAGAAATTTGGTCTACAGAAACCTATAATGACTAAGGTCTGGTGCATAAAAGTTAATCCGAGTTCAACACCTGAAAATGATCTCAAGTCAAGCTGAACTTAAAATTTTGGTTGTATAAATATTGGTCTAAGTTCATGGCATATTGATCTAAGATCAAATACAACTGGTGAATTTTCTCCGGTTAACCTGAACATAGATCAGCAGAACTGCAGAAGCTACACAAGTTATTTTTTTTAAAATAAGGAAGAAATAAATAGTACAGCTTTAAATCAAATGGTAAGTAATGCATTTTTTTTGTAGTTATTTGAATAACACAGGCCTGCAAAGATTTTGCAGCACAAATGTTTTACATAATGGTCAAATTGGATGGATGCTCTGATATCTAAAATAATAGTTTTTGCATATCATGTACAGATTTTGAACAATTCTATTTCAACACAAATTTGAAAATTCAGTATGCTAGTATTAACATTGCTGTATATCTGACTTTCAGCATGGTTGATTAGAACATGTAAACATGGTAAATCATGGTATCACTGTCTGTCTCTGTTTACAGGTAATGTTGAACCTATATCAAACATTTATTGCCTAAGATTTTGACAGGAACCTATCTTAGAATCCTCAGTGCAGTTTTAAACTTTTTCTCAGCAGGTCTCTTTTGAAGCTGTATTGTGTTGTGAATTTTATTTGTGGAAAAAAATGGCAAGTTTGAGCGATATATCGTAGGGTGGTTCCTACTGTATGGCGCAAACAACAAAATCATTCTGATCACTTAATTTTGTCTGTGTAATACATCTGGATTCAATAGGAAAAACAAGGCAGGCGTTATATATCTAAACTTGCATTCAGCAATTAGGCCTGTGCCTCATGGATCTGATGTTTCTGCTCCATCACACCTATGGTATTACCTGAGTATAGTACTGATACTTCGAGTGTAGATGATGATTTAAACTGGTCCCCAAACTTACAAGATGACATTCCAAATCCATTGAGTCAATCAGAATTGAGTGGTTTGGTATATGATTTGGGTCTTACCAAAGAAAAAAGTGAACTGTTAGGTTCAAGGCTAAAAGAAAACAATCTTTTAGGACCTGGCACAACTTTCTACTGGTTCAGACATCGATAAGAAGAGTTCCTGAATATTTTGTAAAGGAAGGGGAACTAGTGTATTGTTGTGATATCCCTAATTTGATAGTTTGTTTTAGAACAACTTCCGAAGCAAAAAATTGGCATCTATTTATTGACTCAAGCAAGAGAAGTCTGAAGGGTATTCTGCTGCACAATGGTAATATGTTTGCTTCAGCTCCAATTGCTCATCTACATCCCTTACAGAAAGTACCAACATATGTATACTGTCCTAGAAAAAATTAAATATAATGAACACAAGTGGTACGGGTGCTTTGATCTTAAAAAGTGTGCGCTATTTTATTGGGCCAATAAGCAGGGTAAAAGAAATTCCCATGCTTTTTGTGTGACTGGGACTCTAGGGCCAGAGAAAGGCACTGGGGTAAACTAGTTAGCCAAAAAGAAAGATTTAGTGCCAGCATCAAAAATGTAATAAATCATCCACTGATAGACTCACAAAAGGTTTTGCTACCCCCGTTAAATAATAAATTAGAGAAAATGAAGCAATCTGTCAAAGTTTTGGACAAGCATGGTCCATGTTTCCAACATCTTATTCAGAAATTTTCAATGTTATCTGAATCAAAAGTGAAAGAAGACATTTTTGACAGCCCACAGATTCGCAAACTCGTGAAGGATGTTCATTTTAGAAAAATATCATGATAGACATAGAGCTTCAAGCTTGGGACTCGTTCCATGAAGTCATAAACAAGTTTTTGGGTAATGTTAAAGATGACCAATATGAGCACATTGTTAAAACCATGCTTGAAAAGTTACACACTCGGATGCAATATGAGCTTAAAATTGCATTTTCTGCATTCGCATCTTGAATTTTTTTCTGCAAACTTGGTGCACCAAGTGAAAAACAGGGAGAGAGATTCCATCAGGACATAAAGGAGATGGAAACAAGATACCAGGGTTGATGGGATGTCTCCATGATGGCCGCCTACTGCTGATGTTTAATTAGAAACAACCCTTGTCATGATCACAAACACAAATCAACTCAGCGTTCATTTTCAACAAAGCGGAGGAGAAAATAAAGTCAGAAGGTATGTTTGAAATTTCCTAGTTCAATGTAAATGGTTGCATCTGTGGAACTGAGATTGTTTCTTAGTTTGCACGACTTCACACATTTTAAATTGTGCTTAAAAACTAGAAATAAACTCAAATATTACATATTTCCTTTATGCATGCAAAGGAAAAAAAAAATGGTACATGATATGCAAAAATGGAAAGCAGACTTGAATTCAGCATACCAAAATTAGGTTTGGAGACCTGTTTAACCCTGTGCTGCAGAACAAAGTGTTAAATTTGCAGACCTGCGTAATTAGTCTCTTTATTTCACAATTGGCTTGTTTTTGCTTATAACTATTTTATGTCAGATTACTCTGATATCCCCAATGATGAGGATTCTGAATTGAAAGACTTCCTCACTTTTTCCAAAATAGAAGGAATCCCATCTAAGAACATAACAAGAGAAAATTCAAAATGAGATTTTGACTATTAAAGCATGGAGTCGAAGAACTGGAGCATAGGTTACATGCACAATGATACAAACCTTGAGGAATTATGCACTCAATCCAATGTTTATGATCCTTCTACATTACAGTTCTATGCAACTGGCAGCTTCTAGATGGTGATTGGGGATACCTTTAATGTGAATAAAGGGACTGCAAGAAGAAAGAACTATACACAAAGTTACAAGGGAGATTGCAGCCTTAAGACCTCATTTCATGAAGATGCCTAGGGAAGTGGGTGAAATAAGAAAGGCTATGCGAGATTTCCATAATGTACGTAATTTCCCAGGAGTTTTAGGTGTAATAGACTGCACATATATTCCAATTATATAACCCGGTGGAAATAACGCTGAGACTTATTGGTTTTCTTTAAATGTTCAAGCTCTCTGCGACTCAATACTTCATTTCCAGAATAATGTTGTTAGGTGGCCAGATTCAGCGCATGATAGCAACATTTTTAGAAATTCCAGAATTCATGTACAGTTTGAAGCTAAATAATTTCTCCAAGGTGTGCTCCTATTACAGTGCCTATTACTGCTTTCATTACTTTCTTACACTTATTATTATAATAATAATAATAATAATAATAATAATAATAATAATAATAATAATAATAATAATAATAATAAAAATCCTGGAGAATGGACATATAACAGGCTCATAGACAAACAAGATCAGTTATTGAAAGCTCTTTTGGTCTTCCTCCTATAAAAGTAGCAACATTTGTATTACATACCTTGGCCATTAATGTGCATGACGGCACTCCTGATGTACTGTTTACAGAGGGACAATTTACCAGGAACTGCCTATATCCGATTTAAATCAGAGAGACAGAAGGGAAAACACAGCACTAAGAGCTGCACTAATTAACAACACTTTCAAGTTTCATTGCAAATTTATAATTTCCTAACCTCTTTTTCACAAGTTACATTTTTTATGATCTTTTAAATTTTAGTTCCAACTTCAAAATTTTTATTTTCAGTTAATGTTCTTCCTCTAAGCACTCTAACCTCCTCTTAGAGAATTTTCCCCTACTATCTTCAACAAGATCAGCACCAGGGGAAGTAGCATTAGTGGAATTAGGAAGAACAAGAAGAAAGGGAGTGATACTGGAAAGGATATTAAAATTTTGGTTTAGGTGCTTGAGAAAAGATAAAGAGGAAATTTTAAAGATATGCATGGAACAACAAAAGAGTATGAAAAATAAAAATAGCTGGTGGACAGGGGTAGAAAAAATTATGGAGAAGATAGGAATGGGAGATATTTGGAGAATAGGAGAAAGAAATAGCGATGGTTTTTGGATAGCAGTAAGAAACAGAGTGGAGGATATAGAAAGACAAGAGATTTGGGGAAGTTTAGAAAATAAAAAGTCACTAGGGTTCTATAGATTAGTAAAAAGGAAATGGGGAAGAGAAGGGTATGTAGATTATTGTAATAGAGCAGGAAAAGAAGCGTTTGCATGGATGAGAACAGGAGCAATGTATTTGAGAGGGTAAAGAGGAAAAAAAAATGGAATTTGCGAATTATGCGACGATAGCGAAAGCACAAAGCATTATATGTCAGAATGCAAAGAATTAGCAGAATGGAGACAAGAAGTATGGGAAGAAAAATGGGAAAAAATGGATAGGAAAATAGTAGCAATTAAAATGCTAACGAGAAAAGAAGAAAAGCAAATTAAGAAAATGGGGGAGTTCTTAAAGAAAGTAAAAGAGAAATGGAGTAGAAAAGTAAGAGAGATAAGAAAGGTAGAAAGGCAAATGGAGGAAGGAGAAGATGGGCAAATATGGATAAAAGGTAGTAAGGAATGTTTAGAGGAGCCAGAAGGCCAGGGTGCCAGGCAAAAAGAGCAGCATAGCTGGTAAGGAAATTTGGACATATGTTAAGATTAGTTTATAAGTGGAACATTGTAAAAAGAAGTATGTAGGAAAAAGTACAATAAATCGTCCGTCCGTCCGTCCGTCCGTCCGTCCATCCATCCATCCATCCATCTTCATTCCTCTTCTTTTCAGGGAATGATACTGATCTGGGTGTACTGGTACTTGCAGATGTTGAAGGAGCTGGTTCAACAAGCTGCATTTCTCCCTCCTGTGAAGTGCAGACCTCCAGTTGGACATAATTTACAATGATATTTTGCAGCAAACTGCAGACGACTTCTATACTTACATCTATAATTTTTTCAGGATGGAAACCCACATCATTGTCGAAGTCACAAGTATATGACAGAAACTGTGGCTTGAGTGCTGCGATTAGTTTGTGGCTAGTTTCGCCTAAGGAAGATGGCACAAACATCCCACCTCCTCTTTTGCACATTTTTACTTTATCTTCAGCATTTATTTTCTTTGTGCACTTTACGTTTTCATAACATAACCTCAAGCTTTTGCAATCGTGTGTAATAAAACATCTTGAATTGAATTCTGAAAGTATTTCCTTCCACAACTCCTCCCTTTCCTTTGTGGTGTTGCTGTTTGTTAGTTTTGTTTTCTATGGTATCTTTGTATTTTAGGGCAATATACATCTTTTTACTTTTGAAGTTGGCAGAGCACGCTTTTTCTTTCTCTGAACCTCCATTATATGCTTATGCTTTACAAATCATACTATTGTAAATTAACGAAAAAACACATGCACACACACACTCACACACACAAAAAGGTGCATTAGACATATAATGGAGATAAAGCAAATGAAACATTGTTTTTTATATTATTTTAATTTGGAGTAAATTTTTATACTTTCCATAATTTGTAAAAGTATTAAGCTTTGTTTGGCAGCCCCTACTTTTGGAAAGCTGAAAGTTTTCTTTCTGAATAAAAGCAAAAAAAAAACACAACACTTAGTGTTTTTATGTCTAGATTGGCTACCTTGTGCAGTTGAATCAAGACTCAAATGGTACCGATGATTCTCAAGTCCTTTTGATACAATACGAAAGTTGCCACATTTGTTTTTGTGTTTTTGGATCAGCATCGAACAGAGTTCATCTAACCTAAGATCAACATTATACAACTCATGCCGAGAAGCAAACCAAGTTCATTTCTGATCTTTGATTATAAATGAACTGCAGTTAGCGATTTTTATGCAACCGGGCCTAAAAATTATGATAGAGAAAAATATTCTACACAACATAATAAGTTCAAAGCTGAAAATTATAACAACTGAATTAAAACCATGTTATTAGCCACTTGGCATCAGCACAAGAGTAGATAAGGATGAAGCTAACGGCAACATGTGTTAGAGACAGAGATATCCCATTTACTTCCACACTGCCTCTTAAGGTTGAGACAAGCTAGTGACTGAGAAAATTGCACATTGTGCAGCACCTGCTGCATTTACTGCATTCCAGTTTTTGATTAAATTTTATCAAATATTTGTGTCTGTATTGGTTTTTATTGTCTTCACTACTTTGGATATTACTGAAAGAGGCATTTAGTTTCAGTTGCAAGTAAGGTTTTAGGAAGTGGACTCAAGTATATCAGGTGATTTAGGTAAATAGAAAAGTAACATGATTCTCACAAGTTTTGTATTGCTACCTTAAACCAATGTACGAAACATAAAAGTTATTCACAACTCTCTGAGAGCATGGCAAATATTGCATTCCCCTTGCAAGATGATCCAAGCCACTTATAAACATTTGCTTTGCAATTTCGATACACTGCACATTCATGTCCTTTTGCCATAATTTTACCATATCATTACGGTCATTATGATACTTGTAAAGTACTTTAATAGCTTTATGTTTGTTTACACTGCATTTTAGTATGCACATAGGTTTTTTATTTTCATCACTAGGTGCCTTTTCTACAGTTTCTTCTTTACTACCTAAGAGAACCTCTATATTTTTATCCATGACCCACATTAATAGATAATGGAATGTTTTATTTGTAAGTTGTGTGTACAACAGCAACTTACAAATAATGCTAACTGATTCATTTACTGATTCTGTGATGACATTAATGAAGTCCTCCAATGCAGTTGATTGAGAAACTCCTCCAAAATCAACAGTGCAATTCCACAACTTAACAGAATTTCCTTCATTTTTTCCTAACCATGAAATGCATCTCCTACACAAGATGACATTATTAATGTTATTCATTTTTAACAAACAAGAATTCAGTACAACAAAACATGAACCATAAAAGCAGTCATCTGGTTTTGGGAGTAATGCCACATTTTGATAATCGGGAGAATCTGCATGTTTGTGACAAAACCAATCCATTTTAATCCAAGAGGAAGAAGGAAGTGGTAGTATCCTGTTAAATTTAACATTATGTTTCGAAATCACATAACCACAGCAGTTACACATTATTGGGTATTCACTTTCAGTTGAAATGCTTGGAGATGTCTTTTTTTCAGTTCCACCCCTAATCATATTTACACTTTGATTGAATGATAAGATTTCCAGTGAATATGATCCTGAACTACTATTAACAGGCATGGTTTGTGCACGGAATGTAATAGCGTTCTTATGTATTTCTACGGCTGATATGTTCATTAGTTTCCATTTCTCACTTGCAACAATTATCTTCTGAACAAAGACACACAATTCACTTTCCCAATGAACCTCTACACCTGAGGAGGTTATATCTAGTTTTACAGAATCCTTATCAAGAATACATTCTTTCACAATTAAAAATACATTGCATACTTGCAAACGAGGTCGTACCTCCACTAAAACAGACTGCATCATGGTGAGAACTTGTAATGCTAAGTTTGCTGAACTCTCTTAAGCACTCCTTTTTCTTCATATGCCTCAAACAATTTGTCAGTTTCTTTCACTGTGAAGGGTAAGGTTGCCTTCTGATAATAATTTGGCAGCAGTTCAATATTACTAATTACAGATGCAAGCATGTGTGCTCTTTCTGCAGTAATTCCTGTGAACAAAGAAAATGAGTATTTAGTTTCAATTTTGAAAGCTGATATTGGTTACAAATGCAGCATAACTACAATCAAAGATATTGGACAAAGTAAATACTGCTAATTGTTCTTCCACACATGCCATGTATAGACTAAGGTTGAAAAGGTAGAATCAGAATGAAAAATTCAATGCCATAACCAGGATTTGAACCATGGATCTTTGGCTTCCATGCCGTTGCTCTACCAGCTAAGCTACCATGCCAACATACTGGCAAATTCCCAATTCATATATTTTCCTGATAAACCACAAGGCATTCTCAAATTTGAGATAACATGCCTCAATGGCGACTCACAATCTTGTAAGTACTTTAAGTGCCAGGCTTCATAGTTAACCACTATTAGGCCAATCAATGATAATTAATTGTTCTTTTACACATGTCATATGTTGGCTAAAGTGGAAAGGTAAAATCAGACTGAAAAATTCAATGCCATAGCCAGGATTTTAACCACACATCTTCAGCTTAAAAGCACTTAAGAGATTCTAAGTCATCATTGGGGTATATATTCTGAAAATTAATTTGAGAAGACCTTGTAGTTTACTGGCAAAAATGTGAGGCAGTTGGGGAATTTGACTGCGTGTCAGCATGTAGCCCTGGTAGCTCAGTTGGTCGAGAATGGTATGGAAAGCTGAAGATCTGTAGTTCAAATCCCAGCTTGGTATTGAATTTTTCAGCCTTATTCTACATTTCCAAAATAAACATTATCGGGGAAAGCAAAATCATTCAGCTACATTTCATTTATTTTGCAAGAGAAAGGGTGGTGGTGGGAGAATTACCTTACCATGTCTAATGCTGATCAAAACTGTGTAATTTGGAATAAATAAGTACAATCTACAGATACAATAAAACTGTACTCAAAATGCTTCTGACTATTTAACTTATGGACATCGTCAGGAAATGGACTAATGAGATGAAACAAAATGTTTAATTTTGACAACTACAGCCAGATGACACTGTAAAATTACTAATGCCTTTAACTGCCACGATGCAGTCTCAAATTAAGTGGCATTCGTCTGTTGCAAGATAGCTTGAAAAGGTTAAATGTTCACAACATAAATATACAATTGCCATTATTTTGTAAGCCAAATTTATGGGAATCATATTTAGATTATTTTATTCATTCACTTGAGGGTCTGAGCTCTCCAGATAAATTCAATCACTAAATTTGTGAATTTATTGGCAATCTCAGCCCTCTTGTCATTGTGATAATTTTTATTTTAGATGAATAACTGATACTGTGTGTGTGTGCGCGTGTGTGCGTGTGCGTGTGTGTGCGTAATTGGGCAGTTTGATGCCAAAGAATCATATTTTAAAAATGTGTGTACATTACCTTTTTATGCAAGAATGGCTAAATCAATTTGTTGGTATAAACATGCATTACTTCCACTTAGCACTGCTAGAAACTACGAGTATGTTAGCTTATATAATACTAGATTTAGTACTTTCATAATTATCATTCTTCCTTTTAGTGGGTATATATGAGCTTAAAAATCTATGTTTTCTTACTTTATTTCATACATATTTCTCCTCCACTGTTTTCTTTCATGCTTTGATATACAAATGTCACAATCATACTTGAAAGCCAATCATTTTGCAGAGACTAACTATCCTTAAGTAGCATCTATACAGGAGTAAAAGTACTGCACTAGATATTTAAACCTCAAACAACACAAATCACAGATTATGAATGCAAAAATCTTTTAATTGCTGCAGATGAACTGAAAGTTACTAGTTAGACCAGACTAAGAGTGTCTACAAGTACAACCTATAAATTGCATTTCCAACAAGTTTTTCAACACATGGAATGATACAAGAAAGAGATATACAATACACCCAATGAAAAGCAAACTGACAGATTCAGTAAACATGAACATGTAGTTAGTGCAAAGAATTTCATACTATGATCAAGTAGAGATATATGCAATCCTATATCTGCATTACATATCATAAATATGTCAGGCAAAAGGACAGAAGTAATTGTCTGATCAGATAACAGGCAGCTTTAAAAGCTTTTATTTGGGTTAAAACTATATTCAAATTGGTTTGGCAATGCCAAATAATGTTGAACAGACTCTGTGCTAGCTGCCCAGTCACATTGGTTTGAGTCACTGGGCATGCATGTATTACGACGTTCATCCAGAAACTAAGTCCCGATGAACGATAAAGAGAACAAAATCATCACTAAGTAAGGGATATTTATTGGAATAATTACATACTGGCTACTTTTCAACATAGTCGCCACCATTGTCGAGGCATTTATCATAATGGTGCACCATCGATTGTATGCCCAAGTCATAGGAGTCTGCTGCCAATGTATGGAGCCACAAAGTAACTTCATTTAGCACCTCAGCGTCATTGGAAATGTTTTCCTGCCAAAAACACATGAGTTGGAAGAGATGAAAATCACTTGGGGCGAGGTCAGGGCTGTAGGGTGGATGGTCAAAGATCTCCCATCCAAACTGATTTAACACATTTTGTGTGGTGGTGTCTGTATGGGGTCTTGCATTGTCATGCAATAGCATAATGCCTCTTGTAACCATCCCATATCTCTTGTTCTGGATTGCCCTCCTCAGTTTATGCAATGTCTGGCAATACTGATCAGCATTTACGGTCTCCCCTCAAGGTAAAAACTTGTACAGGAGGACACCTCCTTGATCCCAGAAGACAGTGCACATGATTTTTTTTTGACAGAGATTGTCTGCTTGAATTTGGTCTTCACAGGTGAGCCACTATGCTGACAATGCATTGATTCTTGCTTTGTCTCTGGTGTGGCATGCGACACCCATCTTTCATCCCCAGTGACAATATTGTTGAGAAACTCATCCCCTTTCTCTGCGTATCAATGTCAATGTCGCAGCCAGACATTTCGTTTTGTGTTCATCAGTCAGTTGCCTGGCAAACATCTTGCACACTTTGTGAAAACCAAGCCACTGGGAGACAATTTCGTGCAAAAGTGTGCAAGACATCTGGGGGAATTGACAAGAGAGTTCTGAAATTGTGAAGCCCCGGTTCTGCACAATTGCTTGCCACACGCTTTCTATAAGTTCTGGCATCACCAGGGATGGTTGGCCACTACGGTCTTAGTCATGGATATTGGTTCATCCTTCAGTGAATTGCCTGCACCATCGTCTTACCATACTGTCGCACATAATGTCGTGTCCATACACGTGGCACAATTGGCGATGGATCTCTGCTGGAGATTGCTTTTGAGCATACAAAAATCGGATAACTGCACCAACCTCGCAGTTGGCAGCAGACAATATTGGAGTGGCCATTTTCTCTGAGCACTGTGCAATAACCACTGCCGTCACAAGACTGAAACTGTACTGCATTATTCCCACATACTTCCTCTCTACTCCTGCACACTCCTATACGACTGATGGTGCAATCTCTGGACGCAATCGGGACTTAGTTTCTGGATGACACTCGTATATGTAATGGGTTGACAGACATCCTTGCAAAGAGGGGGACTTAATTTTACAGGACCCGAGCCCTTTTATGGTGTATCTCCCAGAAATATCAAGTATGAGATTACCAACTAATAAATAGGGGTCACTGAATATTGGAATAAACAAACTACTGCCAGCCAAATCCATGAATTAATTTTGGGTAGAGGCGGTAAGGAGAGAATGATTCTTTTGAATCTAACTAAATCTAAGTTCAGAGGTGTTTTTGGCTTACCTTACAGGCCACAACACATTGCATAGACATCTGCACATAATGGGACTTATACAAAAAATCTGATGTGTTACACTCAAATGATTTTCTCTACTCTTGTACAAACTATTTTTACAAACGCTTATTCTCTATCTACTTCATGTTAATCGAGATAAACATTTGCAGACTCTATCTTATTTCTAATTTCCTTGTAGATATAAGGGGAGAAACGAACAGTCGGATAAACACCAAACTTGGTATTTAGGTTCAGTATCTTCCAAGGATGCGACATGAAGCTTTTCAAGAAAATTCCCCCACCCCAGATTACCCTTTACATGGAACATTTTTCGAAAATTTTAATTTTCTCAAAAATGGCTCTAGCGATTTTGATTAAAATATCATATGTTTAAGATATTTTTATGACAAATAAAATGTATATCTTGAATTTCCTGGGAATGTCTCCAAAAGTATTCTTCATTGTGAACGACTTTTGCATAACTGGTAAACCATAAGAGATAGACAAAATTTTACTACACAAAAAATGTAGATCGCGTTAAAATACACAATTTATGTCATATACATTTTTTTGTTGAGCGAACCATTTTCGAGATATTGCTTGTTATTCCCTTAAATTTTTCAATACTTATTTTCTCAAATGGGAATTCGTTATTCATTTTTTTGTCTTGGATATGCAAAGAGTATTAATCTGTGGGAAAGGGAATGGTGCTGCACCTAGCAACCAGCTATTAAGAGATATGTATGTGCTTAAAGGCTACTGTATTTCCAAATTGCCCTTGTAAATATATTATCCCCTTACATCTACAAGAAAATTAGCAATAAGATAGTGTCAGGATACAAATTTTTTTTTTGTCCTGAAAATATCCTAAACATTTTTTAATCAAGATCATTAGAGCCATTTTTGAGTAATGAAACATTTTCAGTGTAAAGGGTAATTTGGGATGGTAGGATTCCTTGAAAATCATTTGTACTGCATGTTCAGAAGAAGCTGAGCTTAAATGCCAAGTTTGGTATTTCTCAAGTTTCTTACTCGCTTGCAAATACCTTTTTCTAAAAATGCTTTTTAAGTTTCAGGAGACTTCAAAACTTGTATTTCCAGTGAAATCTTTATATCAAAATTTTGGGTGGAATACAATACCTACCATAGGCTTATGGTAGAGAAAGTAAAAACGTGATTATGAAATATGCTCTTATGAATGTAAGGCTTAAGATGAAACGTGCTTGCTTAAATCCTTAAGGAATTCGAGTAAATTAAAACTTAATGACTTAATCACATATATGTGATATGTAATGTTAGAAATTTGTCACATTATGCAAACAAAATTTGTTTCTGACACTAAGATGCATAAAGTTTTCCACGTGTATAAAATCACAATAGAAATGAAGCTGAACACACACACATGTGATGCAGCGGTTATGGCAAAAGTATATTGGGAAGCTGCTGACTGGCTGATTGGTAAGAAATAAGTCAATGGGATAAAGCTCTCACCCAGCATAATAAACAGCACCAGCATTATCAGGAGATAACAGGATTGTTCTGGAACTGTCTTTCTCCCCATCTTCCTAATATTCTAGAACTCTGTAGAAAATTTCAGCAGCTATATAAGTGAGCATTCTCGTGAGTGAGCCAGTTTGTAAGGGAGTTAGTGAGTGCATTTCTGGTGCAACAAAGTGCTGATAAGCAGTGCATTCTCTGAGTGAGATTACAATGATAGTTGTATCATACACTGAGGGCTACTACTGCAAGAGATTAGAGGTGTCTTGTGTTCAACTCCCCAGTAAAACAAATGGAAGGAAGAAGAGGCTGCTTCATGCATATTTCAAACTAGATCACATTACTGAAGTAACAATGAAAAGTGGACAAAGTCAGAATATCCTTCATATCTGCATGCTTAAAATGGATAAATAAGGAGCTAATCCTTATGTGTAATTACCATTTTACAAGTTTACTGAACTCAATAAAGCACCCAAATATGAATGACCGATCCGTGGAGTATATAAAAAATTATAACAATATTTTTAAAAACGTAGTAGACAATGCAAAAATGAAATATAACAGAGAACTCATACAGAAAGCCGACAATAAAACAAAAACAATATGGGGCATCGTAAATAAAATCCAAAAGGAAGGAAAAAATAAAAATGCAGAAAACATAGTGATACTAAGTAATGACAATGACATAAAAGATCCAAGAAAAATCGGGGAAATATTCAATGAGCACTATGTAAATGTAGCCGCACGATTAAATTTAAATAAAAGTGTGACAAATAAAAATAATTATTTATCTAAAAGAGCAGGTCAATTAAACACTATGGTAGTCTCGGAAGTGACAGAAGAAGGCGTACTAAGCGAGATAAAAAAGCTAAAATCTAAGAAATCATGTGGACTGGATGGAGTCTCAAATGAATTACTAAAACAGATTAAAAACGAAATTGTTGACATTGTAACACACATTACAAATGCATCATTAATGCAAGGAGTCTTTCCTGATACACTAAAACAAGTAGTAGTTAAACCAATACTTAAACCAAAAGGGAATAAGAAAGAGGCAGAAAGCTATAGACCAATCACCTTGTGCTCAGCCTTCTCAAAATTAATGGAAGGATTATATTTAAAACAATTACAAAATTTTGTAAAGAAACTAAAAATTATATCAAAATGGCAATATGGTTTTCAAAAACATAAGTCTACAATAGACGCCATACAAAAGGCAAACAATGTTATAATAAAAGCAATAAATAAACATGAATCTGTGATGGCTATTTTTATAGATTTATCGAAAGCCTTCGATTGTATGAATATAAAAACATTGATATACAAATTAGAAAAATGTGGAATTCGCGGCCTGGCTCTAGATTGGGTACTAACATATTTAGAAAACAGAACACAGTGTGTGGAAATAAGTAATTTAAATGCTAAAGGTGTGAGAGAAAAAATAAAATCAGACTTTAAAAAGGTTCAACAGGGAGTTCCGCAAGGCTCAAAATTAGGACCCTTTTTGTTCTTAATATACATTAATGAAATATATGAATTAATAGAATCTAAGGGAGAAATAGCAATTGGATATGCGGATGACATGACGGTTATAATTAGGGGACAGAAAATACAAGATGTAGAAAATAGGGCAAACTCAATTCTAAAATTCATAAAAGAATATTGTTCTAGTCTAGATATGGTAATAAATGTAAAAAAGACAGCATGCATACATTTCGAATTAACGAATCGAAACCTCAAAAATGTAAATCTAACAATAGATGGTGTAAATATAGATCAAATAAATAGTACAAACTTCCTTGGAATGATAATTGACAAAAATTTAAACTGGAAAGCACATGTAGACCATATTACCAAAAAAATAAATAAAGGTATATATGTAATGAGACAGATTAGTAAGACAATGGATAGCAAAACGATGATACAGGTTTACTATGCATTAATATATTCGCATATTAGTTATGGTATTACACTGTGGGGGAATATTACTTATAGAGAAATGGAAAAAGTGCTAAAATTGCAGAAAAAAGCTATCAGAATAATTGGTAGGATGAAAAATAAAGAAACATGCAGAAGTTTGTTTAAGAGCCTAAAAATATTAACTGCTCCATGCATATATATTTATGAAAGCATAAAAGTTATTGTACATAAAAGACATGACAAAAATTGTAATATACATTCCTATGGATTAAGAAATAATATGGATTATTTCAGAACGACCCTAAGGGGGACCTTGAATAATCGTTCAACAGAAACCATAGGAAGTGAATTGTTCAATAAACTACCAAATGAAATAAAGAATATAAATCAAACAATAAAAAGGGTGAAAGCCATAAAAACATATTTAATTGAAAATGCATTTTACAGTATAGAGGAGTTCAAATATGGAAAAATAATGTAAAACTTTGTATATAATGTAAATAGATTATACTGACGTGTCCTTTAAACATATGTAAAAGGATGAAAATAAATGAATAAATGAATTATGTAGGATAATGTACACACCTGGAGCTTCATATCTCAGATGGGTAAAATGTACATGCAAATGATAATAGGAAGGCTGGTAATGGATGTAAATTCTCAGCTGCGATGGTGGTACACTGTACTTCTCTTCAATTGCTTTCTGGGGGGAAAAAAAAGAAAAAAAAAAAAAAATTAGTTTCATTGTTTATGTATTTCATTTTATTTCATCCATTTATTCAAACTTCATTGGTATAGGGCATGTAAATTTTTTAGAATACACTTACAGTCATGCACACACAAGTATACATTATGTAAATTTCAAATACACCCTATTTAAAACATTTGACATAATGCATGCATAAATAAAATGAAACAGCCCTTAAACCGTGGAAACAAAAAATATAAACTACAATAGGAACATTTAAAATGCTACTATAATGAACAATAAGATATGAATTACTAAAATGAAACGATCTTATGAAATTGGTTCAAATCAGCATTCCTTTGAAGCAAAAGCCGATAGAAGATTCACAAAATCATAGCAGTTCGTTTATTTCTCAGTATAAAAAATATTTGACTATCGCTACTATGTTCCCCTTGTTTTGTATTTACGAGGGCAATATAGAAATACAGTAGCCTTTAAGCATAGACATATCTCTTAATAGCCGGTTGCTATGTGCAGCACCATTCTCTTTGCCACAATTAATACTCTTTGCATATCCAAGACAAAAAAATGCATAACAAATTTCCATTTGAGAAAAATATAAGTATTGGAAAATTTAAGGGAATAACAAGCAATATCTCGAAAATGGTTCACCCAACAAAAAAAAATGTATATGACAAATTGTGTATTTTAATGCGATCTACATTTTTTGTGTAGTAAAATTTTGTCTATCCCTTATGGTTTACCAGTTATGCAAAAGTCGTTCACAATGAAGAATACTTTTGGAGACATTCCCAGAAAATTCGAGATATACATTTCATTTGTCATGAAAATATCTTAAACATATGATATTTTAATCAAAATCGTTAAAGAGCCATTTTAGAGTAAATTAAAATTTTCGAAAAATCTTCCATGTAAAGGGTAATCTGGGGTAGGGGGATTTTCTTGTAAACCTTCGTGTCGCATCTCTTGAAGATACTGAACCTAAATACCAAGTTTGGTGTTTATCTGACTGTTCGTTTCTGAGTTATGCTGTTCACAGACATACGGACATGTTTCCAAAAATGCTTTTTTTGGATTCAGGGGGCCTCAAAACATATATTTCTGGTGAAATCTCGGTATCTAATTTTTGGATGGAATACAATACTTCCCCGGCTTACTATACATAGTAGAGAAAGTAAAAAAGGGGTAAAAATTACACATCTAAGCTGGACAGTTCTAGGAAGGTCTGCAAGTCATTATTTCTGCTTAACTGCACGCAAACTTTTAAACCCATTTTTCCTCACTTTAATGTTTGCTACACTTTCATTTATTCAAAACAAAATTACATCCACAAATTAAGGTGTTAAGAGGGCTGAAATTTTTACTGTACATTCTATAAAGCATAACAAAAAAACTGACAGAAGGGATTCAGGAGTAACTTAGTACTTTTTGAGATAAAAAATAAAATGTGCGTAGTGATTGCAAAAATGTTGAAATTTTTGCTATGCAGATCATATTTATTTTTCAATTTCCCTTACAGTTAAGATATTAAAAAACCCATGCGTCAAGTTTTTCTAAATGAATTTCTGGTTTTGTAAAAATAATTTCAAACCTTTTTCAAAAAAGTGTGGAGTGAATTTCATTTTGAAATTTGCAAACTTTTTTAAAGAAGATTTTCAATAATTCAAAAACTAATTGACATACAAAAATGAAACTGTGCCAAATAGTTACACATAACACCCCAAATATGTATACAAAAAATTAAGTATGTAGCTGTAAAATTGTGCAAAATAGAAATTTGACCCATCATCCCCCTTAAGTTTTTATAATAAACATTCTAAGTCAGTCAGAAGCTTAATTTCAGTGTTTAACCTCCACATAAGTCAATAAAGTATGGTGCACTGGTCTGTTGGTTTGCTTTTGTTCAGATTCCCAGATTGTTGTAAAGCTTCAAACGACATACTGCTTATGATTGGCATTAAACCATCATAAGTAAGAACCCAGCATTGTAGCAATGTGGATTTGAAAAGTCTTACCCCACAGAATTTTAGCTCACATCTTTGAATACCAAATTAATTTTAACGTAATTAGAAAGAATGATCTGCAGCTCACAGCCGTTCCCTGGCCCTAGATATTTCTCGAGAAGGGGAAACATGGTATTATCAGTTTTTTGTGGAAATTTCAAGCAGGGGAACATATGTATTTTAAACATTTCACAATTTGCAGAATTGGATACATACAGCATACATCAATACTTCGTAAATGTACTTGGACAATATGTACATACATGATCAAAGAATAATAGAATATAGACAATTGTCATACTATTTACTGGTAAAAACTATGTTATGTTAACTGAAGTTGGCTATAAAAAGCATATACTTTAATCGAGTGGGAAGATGCTGCAATACTCATAAATATAAGTTTCTTTGGCTTCATCACTGGAGTCGCTGCTGTCATCTTGGCTGAATGGCATTATCAGCTCCTTCACATGCATATCTATTATGCCGTCAGCTTCCTTTGCTTATCTCAGAAGTTTCCAGGTGTCATCCATGACACTCTTCCACTTATCCACTGTCACTTGTTGAATTCCTTGCTGCACTATTTGTTCAACATTGATATAGAACGTATTATTTTCTGCAATATAACCTTTTATTTGTGCCCAATTTAACTGCATTAAAATGACAAAGGTAGGGAGGGAGCCTAATGACAATGTGACCGTGAGCAACAGCAATGGTGTTTGTCTTGCTGAACCGTGGCTTGTACGATTTCAAAATTTGCACGAGTTCTGCTTTTATCATTTCTGCCAAGGTATGTTGTTCTTCTCCAACCACTGCAGAATGAATTTACTGTTGCCCATTGTTGGTGCTTTGTTTAATTGCACCAACTAATAGGGTGCATTATCCATAGCAATTCTGCACTGATGTTTGGCAGAAGAGATTCTTGGAACCACCTTTGACAACCATTCATTTCTTTGTGATAATCATGAGTGCTCTTTGATTTGAATAAGAGCATTGCCCCTAGAACATAATCGTACATACCACCAACGTGAAGCAGAATCAGTCTACTTCCTTTCCCAACTAGCACTTTCATTGTCCCTGCAAGAATGTCATCTACTCATGCCCTTGTCTTAGTGTGTCCTGCATTTACCCATGCTTCATCAAGCCATACCACCTTTTCGGGATTAATTTTTAGAATTTCCCACACCATTCAACAATGTTAGTTCTTTTAGCACTTAGGCAGGTGTTTTGCCGTTGAATAAGCCAGCTTTCTTCAGAGAAAACAGCAGCTTCTCATGAGAAGGAAATTCCTTCCTTATACGATAATGATACACTAGCTGCCTAACCGAACCCTTTTGAAATGCATCAAGGAAGCTTTAGGGGCTGGCTTGTGGCCTTTGCTTTTTCAGAGTACACAGACTGTCAGATGGCACATTAAAATCAACTGGGCACTTTTCCTTCACCACATTCTTCATAGTGGTTCTTCCCAGCTTAAATCCTCACAAACTCTATCCACCACTTTGGTAATAGGTAGAAGGGGTCCACCATTGTCTCACTTCTCCTCAAAGTACTTACAAAGCCTGAATATAAATTCACAGCTTTGGCTCTTATAACAGCCAACTTTTTTCTTGGATTCTGACTAACCAGTAGCCATATTATACAGTGGAACCTCGTTAGCACGTTCCTCATTAACACGTTTTCCCATGTATTACGTTGAATTATAAAAGTCCCGGTACCAAATCACCAAATATAATAAATAATGTTTGCTTAGTGCGTTTTCCCGGTCCCGCCTACTACGTTTGAATTTTGACGTCCTCATTCGCTGTTTTGGCCAATCCTTGATCGGTACAGTGGGAGTAGGCGTTTATTATAACACGTTCATAGTTTGACATCCTCATTTGCTACTTTGGTCAATCCTTGGTCACGGGGTGGATAGCGGCAGCCAATCACATGCATGCATTTAAATGCTTGTGTGACACGATTTCTGTGGGCGGGATAGAGAATGCTTTACCTTGGCGTGGTAAACGCGGTAAACGCTAACGATAGTTTCTAATGTTGAGTGATGACCAAACAACCGTAGATTGTATTTTAACTTTTCATTTACAATGAAAAAAAGAAAGTGTAGTAGGTAAATAACCAACAGTGAAAAGCTGAAAATCCTTGATGTAATCACAATCCAAATATAAAACATGTCGATATAGTGCGGAAGTTCCATCAACCTTAAACACGATTGTTAGCAAACCTAAATTGATTGAAACTGCTTTTAAAGAAGAGAAAAATACTAAAACAAAACTTTTCTCTTGGAAAATAGGATCAGAAGAGGACCGGAACGAAATTTGTTGCATGGAAACACCTCCGTATTCAAATCGTCTTGTATACACCAAAGATAATATCGTCTATCGTACTCGGAACATGATGCACGCTCATATTTTTTTCTTTTTTAGCAGAAATTGTTATCACGTGTGTAATAAAACACACAGCAAAACCATTATTGCCGCTTCCACAATTCGCAATTTATTTTCTCAAAAACATTCATAACCTAAAAAATCCAAGTTGACCAAAATAAAAGCTTAAATTATTTATTCTCAGGCTTTGTGTATCCAAATCCATTTAAACATATTGAATTTAACATGGAAACGCGGATCGTATTCAGTATGAAATTGTACTCAAAATCGATTTAAATTGCCCATGGAGACGTAGTAATTATTAGATTTTTATTACCTATGTTCTTAAATTGCAGATTTTGCGTTTTCGTTAACACGTTTTCCCGCCTATGACGTCCAAATACTTAGGTCCCTGCAAAAACGTACTAACGAGATTCTACTGTAATTAACAATAAGACTTAATAATAATAAGACTTACAGACACTAAAATCAGTTCACACACATGCACAAAATAGCAAACAAACTTCACCTGAACAAACACCAAAAGTAACACAGGCCACATAGTTCTTATAAAATGGAGCTGACAACTCCACAGTTAGCAGTGAGATTGGTGCTAGCAGACAGTTTTAACATCCCATGCTAGAAGCTGCTCCCAGTATTGCCAATAGTAATAGTTATGGTGCGTAATGGAAGTAAAAGTTGTATTCAAACAGAATGGTGTTGTAATGAAGACCTTGCATGACACAACCAGAAAACTGGATTTCAGTGTTTTAAAGTTAATATATGTCATATAATTTCATTCTTAAGATAATTTTGAGAATCTGTTTTCAACTACTCATTACTGCTAGAAAAGTTAACCTTCCCCTTCCATCTCAAAATGCCAGGGCTGGAGATCCAGCAGCCGAACTTTAGACAACATTGTACTTACCTACGCTACTGGATGAGGGGCATATTTCAGCCCTAGAAATTACTTCTCACCTTGCACATTATAGGAATTTGAAAGAATTCAAAATATAATTTTACAGTACAGATTTTCAGCACTGCATTACAGCTGAAATTTGTTTTAATGTCAGCTTTTGGAACCTGAACTATAGCAAATCTAAAGACAACTGCTGAAGGCAAAAGCAACCTTAGATGAAAAATTACCTATATGACAGGAAACTTAAAGATACAGCAGAAAATGTGGCTAAATGTCAATGCACTTTAGCCAATTTCCTTATTGCTTAAATGTAGTACTTACACATCCTTGTGTTTTAATATTCTTCAGCAGTGTCAGATGGTTTTCTGTCAAGTCACGAAGAGATTTAATTTCCTCCTTATGTACAATTGCTATTAGATAGAGGTCGTTGACCTGCTTGCAATCCCACTTCAAGTCTGGTAGTAAAATGAAGCCAGTCTGTAGATTTGGGTCTTCAAACACAATGCGCTCTGTCTCCGACTTATGCTCCAAAATATTTTTCAACCACTAAAAGAATAAAAAAAATTTAAAGCCTCAGTTTTACCTTCTTTAATAGTTTCTATTTACCCTATATATACTGTAATTTATTTCATTTGTTTTTAATGTAGTTTAATGAAGGACAGAATAAACATCAAGTATGTAGAAAATTTGTGTTGGAACCTTAACTTTTCCTTAATTTTTTAAAGCTGAGTAGGAAATGACTTGAATATTTGATGTCATCAAACATTACAAACATTTAAAATAAAGAGAGTTGGAGGTTGTTACACTACATCACTAAAAGAAGTGATGTAGTATACCTCCAATTCTTTTTATTTTAAATTATGACACATCACTGTTACTAGTTTCTCAATCTTAAAAATTAATTAATTACAAACATTTCCTCTGCAGTGCATGCAGTTTAAATGTTCTGAAGTATGTATAACATTAATGTGTTTAAATAACACAAAAAGCATGTACAAGTGAACTGCTATGGTGTGTGGCAAAATAAGGAGACAGACAAGCAAGTTGGACTACTTATAACCTGCCCAGGTCAGGCATGGGAGTGGAGCAACCTGCTCAAACTGAGTTAATATGTGGCTGGCTGGCTTGCCTGCCCATGCTCTAAACTCTGTTTTTTTTTAAGCTCCACATGTAAACATACCAAAATCTGTTACTCTACATCCACTTTACTCTGATTGACTAAAGCTGTTTGCCCCAATGAGTGCAAGTTTCCTAACTCGTAGATGCTGTGAGATCAATAGAAGACAAAGCTGTGATTGAAATGTAACAATATACACTCATACAAATGAAGTATTGGAAGTATTATTAAATAATATTTAACTTTCAGTTACAAAAAGCTTACTAGTGACACAATTCCTTCCCTGTTGTAGTTCTGATTTCATGATGCCAGGTTCACTATTGGAAGAACTTTCAATTATTCAGTTCGCTTTATAGTTTTTTTCATTTCCTGCCGCATTTACTTACACTTTAACACTACTCATATATTTTGATATGAACTCCTCAATTTATAATATTGGTAGAGTTGGATTTCTTTCAATAAGGATTTTAAAAACATGCAACATAATTTTTTTCTGCCAAATGGTTTCCCCTTATGATGCTTGAGATCAAAGGTATCACAGATTCTGTCATTTTGCAGCATTTACAAATGATAAAGTCACACACTTTCAATCATCAATGATAATGGTCAATATTAATGCAATTCAGCTTTATGTTTAACTGAGGTGTTAATCAGCGGTCAATCAACAAGTAGTAATCAATCTGTGACAACCTAATCCAAGTGCATATGGCTACTACTTCTGCTGCACGAGTCAAATTTAAACACAAGAACTAACCTTCCACACATTTCACAATACTGTGGCATTAATATGCAAATGAGTCAATGCTTCCACATACTAATTTCATGTATGTGTTTACATTTTCTTGTAATTCTTTGAATATATGAAGGTAAATTACTGCTATAAACACATACTAATTTCTATTGCAATAAGTGGTTATGCATCCAGCAACCAGTAAGAAAAGACTAGATACTCATGCTTTTGTTTACATGCAGAATAAAGTAATGAGAAACTGGGTACAGGAAAGCTGGGCAACTTAGAATGCAGCATTTATGAACCTCCAATAGCAGAGCACTACAAACTAAAATTGATTATCAATTTAATGTTATAAATTTCATGGCTAGTTTCAATCCTTCCTCAGTGTGCAGGTTTGATCCGTACATTCTATCTTTTAACTTTTCCCTCAATAAAACTCACAAGGGAGGAGCAGAGAAATGGACTGATCATACATTATCTCTAATAATTCTATCATCAAAAACTTCAAATGAAATTACCTTACCACCTGGCATATGAGCCATCTTAAGGCATGAAATTGTATTTCTGAAAATGAATGAGTCAATGGAAATGTTATCTGCAAATGTCAGCATACATACAAGCTAAAGAATGACACTTTCAGCAGCTCAAACATTTTACAATATGCTTTCATGCTGGCTCATTTGCCCAGAGCATTCACGGTTAGCATGCAGGCTCAGTTGCAAGTTAATGGCCTCTGAAATGTCTGGGATACTTGCCAAACACATCCCATATATTATATATAATTAAATATTAGATTCACTTTCCAATTTCCTTCAACTTGAATGGGCTGAAATAATCTAACTGAAACAGACAAATTTCTCTTCTCTGCAACTATTACAGACCAATAGTAGTGTGACTATAAAGAATTTCCTAAGATTGTCTTATACCCAGTTGACTTCTGGAAGCATGGAAAAATTGTTCTGCCCTGGTTTGATGTCCTTTGTGATGAAATTAGTACAACGTGCGAAGAGCTAAGGGTTATGTGACATTTTAGACAGGGGAACTCTGGAAAAGCCCCTTCCACATTCCTCATATGAGTTTTGAATCTGTGACCTTGGCTGAACATCATATTGCATCATGGAAGGGGCTATGTGATGCAAAGTAACTGCAACGAATCTTTATGGAAAATGAATAAATTTGGTAGAACACTAGAAGAATCGATCACTACATCATCCTAGAAATCAAAATGTTTAAGCAAGGAGAAAGAGGACATAAAAAAAGCACACAATATGTAAGTAACCAAATTACTAAGATAAATGCAACCTAGTTCCATTTAATTTAAGAACTGCAATGCTCCAAAAGCTAAAAAGAATGCATACTGTAAAAAATGTAATAATATTTTAAAATTTAACCAATTGTAATAAGTCCTGCTGCTTTTAACTGTGAAACCTATGTTAGGTTAT
Organism: Deroplatys truncata; assembly: GCA_030765065.1. Classification (NCBI taxonomy): domain Eukaryota; kingdom Metazoa; phylum Arthropoda; class Insecta; order Mantodea; family Mantidae; genus Deroplatys; species Deroplatys truncata. The sequence goes on from CM060975.1 coordinate 225,206,341, forward strand.
CAGCTTATAACTTTGTCACACTACAACAAGAACTCAAAATACTAAACTATAGTGTTACCTGCAAGCTGAATTTTTCCTTTTCAAGATATGGTAATGTAACTGATTTATAGAGCTCTGGAGTTTCTTCAACTATATGCACGGGTTGTGATTCGTATTTCTTGATGTGTTTTTCTGTAGCAGGATGTATAATTGTAGCTTTTATACCTGAAAGAAAATTATTTCAAACTATTTTAATAAATTATAAATGAACAATAATTCGATAATTGCCAGCATTACCAATTCATTCTACAAAACATTGTCTAAACAAAATTATGCATTAAAGTTGTCCCATGAACAAGGCTTATTTTGTATTAGAAGCTGTATACAACTATTTGATATCTATTTTCATGTTAAGTTTATTATTTATAGAACAGCTGTTTCACCCGTATTTTATGGATATACCTCCATTTATGCAAATCAATTGGAATTGCTATACATATAACATACACGCATCTCCATAATTATTTTATTAGTGGAACCGCTTCTTTCTATGTTCTCCATTCTGTTTCTTGCAGCAGGAATGTACAGTTATTAATTAGTAAAATTAGAAACAAAAATACTGCTACTAAAGTACTTGGAAGGGCATAAGGAGTGGGAGACACACTCACGGTTTAATATTTTGAAAGTACTTCAAACATATTCGACTCCAGCAGGTAAAGATATGCCCTTGAACTTATTTGTTTAGACTGTTCTGCAAGTTTATCAAGATTCTCAGAATGTACACAAATCTCGAAATCGATTTTTCGGCTTCCAAATGCACGTAGCTTACGTTTAAGGGCATCAGAAAGGTGCAATAGCCTTTTGGAGCAGCGTATGTTACATCATTAACATTCGTTAATTTTGCAATGAAAACACCTTATTAATGTTTACCATATGCTCAGTTTTAGGTACCATTCGGCATGTTTGTCACTTACCATTGACTTCCAATGCAGGAAAACATTCATAGAAACCATAAATATCATTACTAAAATCTTGATGCAGCACGGATTCATCGTTAAGAATGGTATTCACACTGTCTTCATTAAAAGGCTTCTTTTCCAACAAAATTATAGCTTCTCCTTCTTTGTCTTTAAATGAACCATGAACACAAATTGTTTTCCTTTGGCTGTTATCATTTAAAATTCTGCTTTTACTAAAACCGCTAAAACTTTTGAGCACAGAATGTACGCTAACGTCAGTTTTATCTAATTTTAACTTTTTATTAGCGTGGAGTTCCACCTGATTCTCCTTTTGAATGGCATCCGCCATATTGACAATTGTCACATTGCTGCCAAACACAACCAAGCAGATCCCTTATAAATAAATTAGTTATACAGGCAGGCACCAACTGCAACCAAAAGGTCCTTCTCATAAATGATAATCCTATTTGTATAAAAATGTTTGATTAACAAATAAGAAATTCTCCTTAAATAATTACTAAAAGTACAATCCAATTAACTCTCATTGAAATTCGAGGGGAAAGATGCTCATTACTCAACAAAATAAATATTTCAGAAAACTGATGCAGTAATTTGTATCGCAAATTATTTAAATGTCAAGAGTGATTGTAGTGTGAATATGCATTATTGTGTGACATTGATTTGAGATGTTTGTTGATTTGTAAGCATTGTCGAGAAGTAAGTTTATACGGCCTTACTGAAACTGACAATAATAGCGTGCAATAATGTAGCGAGGGGGTGAGCTGTTTATCATTATTCGAGACGAGCAAATGACGTAATATTGGCGCGTTTTTCTTAGAATTTGCTGGAACATTTTTCCCTAGAGCATATGTGTTCGTAATTTTCATTGGATATAAAAATAGACGCTAATGTTGGCGCGTTTTGTTAACCAATAGCAGCTCGGTTATAATCTTTAGGCATATCGGGGTGTAGGAGTATAAAAAGGGCTAGGTCAGAGTCAAATTCGTTCAGTCCATCAGAAACATTTGTGCATTACACGTCGCCGAATACATCGCACAGTTTATCGCTTCGCAGGTTACGCGTAGCAGAGTTATGTAAAATCTCAAGTGTTGTAAAGTTAATTACACAAAAAGTTGAAGTACGCGAATTAAGAATGAGCAGTAAATAAGTTATTATAACAGTTTCAGTTTGGCGAGTGTCAAGATTAATATGTGAAAGTGCATAATATGTTACGACAATAAAAGTGTAAAACAAAATTCTTTCATCAGTGTTATCTTTGGATAAAAACTCCTTTCCGTTTACACACCTTGTATAAGATAAGTGCTCGACCAAAAAGATCATAGCTACCCGGAGGACAGTGAACCCAAAATTAAATAAAATAACAGGCGCTCAGTAAATGATAACACGAAGTGACCGCGACAAATTGTCTTTTATACGTGTGGCAAATAAACAGTAGCATTCTTTCAAACAAACACTAATACCGTCACAAATTGGCTCCCAAACGTGGGGCTCAATAAATAAATAAACAAACAAACATAATCCCGTCACAAATTTAAAACCACTTCAAAACCAAAAACGTTTAACTAAAATTTTGGAAAAAATAGACTGATATCTCCTTCTTCTCCTCAATAGATTTAGTTATAATTTGTTTAGTATCTAATATCGAAGCTGTAAACTTAGTATTCAGATATACAGTGGAATAATATCCAGAACTGCCCACAAGAGGTAGCAAGATCGATATGCGTCGAAGGTTTAATAGCTCGTTATTACTCATTTAATTTAACTCGTAGTGCACAAATTCATATTTCATACATTGAATGTACATGATAAATCCTTTCTATCACCGGACAATAGAATTTAGTAATATGCTAAGATTAAGAAACAGTCGGTAACTATATGCAAGGAGCTTGCCTCTGTGGTCCAGCCAACTTTAAGGAAGCCGGAGTCGACGGATTGGCAACGCAGCCCGAACTGCAACTAGTCGGCTGGGACAACGCATTGAACATTTATTAATTTTTTGCCTTTTGTATACATTACGTATAGGAACTGAAATGTTTGGTGACATATTTAGTCGTTCGCAACAGCACACCCCAACTAGACGGTAATCATCATTGACTTTCGCTCTACCTTACGCTTAATGGATTTATTACCACCCATTAATCCTTTAATTCAACAACCTCGTTATACGGCAATGCAATAATTAATATTAATAAGAAGAATTGCAAGAATAATTGAGTAAATTCAGTTTCCTCTAGAAATTTACTTAAGTTATATATACCATTTACTTACGATTGAGGTATTGGGTACAGTAAGTAATACATTCTCATTTTCAGAACTACTGCATTCTTTTGTTAGATCTGAGAATTGAAGGAAAAGGATTAAATGTTATTAAAATAAAGAATAATAATTTTTATACATTGTTTTACTTACATGTTTATACAACTGGATTATAGAAGATCACTTCACTTTCTCTTAGATACAGATAAATTCCTTAATATGTCTGAGTTAAGCTGGTTACACTGGATAATTTAAATTATTTTTGTAATTGTTTTACAGTGTAGCAGCTAGTCATACATGAATTACAACAAAAGCAAAATATTTAAAAACTGTAGGATAGGAAGTAACAACATACTCTTCTCTCAAGAAACTTGTTTTCAATTTCTCCGTGGAAAAGGTTGACATAACCTAAGCTTAAAGGTAAAGCCTCGACATCATCATTTGAAAAATATGAGATAAATAACTGCTATGCACATAATTACTGACAACTTATCTCTAAAAGGAGACAGAAATGCTGTTAGGTGAACACCTTCAATATCGTCTTCTGCTAAAGCATTATATGCTTTTTCTTCTACATCATCCTCTTCATCAGTCTAAAGAATTTTTCTTAACCCCAGACTTTGCAACTTTAAGGTCTCCGTCATATATAACAAATAAGGATAAATGCATTTTAAAATATTTTGTGCTTTATCTGCATATGTATTCCGCTTCCTCTGAAATACAAGCAACTTCCTTCTTTTGACTGAGTTATGCATGCGATTCATTGTATCATTTAAATGTTTTCTGTAATTGTTAACAGTATGTTGGGAAGGAAATTTACCATCAAGTCATATGTATGCTAAATTAATTACATGCTAAATGAGTAATGCGACGAATATTCTGCCAAACCAGTAACTACTCCACCTTTGTACTGAAAACTTGGTTTTATATAAATTTCGTCCAATTGAAGGTTTACTACCTTTTCGCTTTCAGGTGACCTGTTAGCCACAGTTAGAAAATGCAGATTATTTGAATCACTATTTGGTGTGGCACTAAAAGAAGAAATAAGCTTCTGCAATTGTTTTGGATGTGGTAAACACAGAAGCCTATGTGTTCTTATAGTGTTCTTCTTTGTTCTTCCCATATGCTGCATGGGACTGCTCAAAAATCAGAAAGTCGCAGAGTATATCTATCATATTTACAGAGTATTTCTTTTTTTCTTTTTTTCATGGCACACAAGAGTAGCTGTTTACTTAGGAAATCTGATGAAAATTATTTTCTCTTTCATCTAATTCTGAATTTTCCAGAGATCTAATGCTATCTCTAAGTTCTTCCAAAGTGCCAGTATTACTAACCTCTACATCATTTTATTGTGATTTATTACATACCTTATTACGATATTTTCTTATTGTGACCATCCTGTAACTCTGAAATTTCCGAGCAAAATCCATTTCAAATTACTGGCACTCACAGTAGTTGAGCTTGTACACACTTGTATTGCCATATCAGAATTCACTTTTACACTTGCTGCAATTTTAGGAGTAAAATATCATTGGTCATTTTAAAACAAATGAAATCCCAATGCGCAAAATCGACTTTCACTTTGTGATGGATATGCATTCCCGTTCTCGTTACCGTACTGTTGTGAACCTTATCTTGTATGCTGCCTTGCTTCCCGTTCTAGGGCGGTTGTGATCTAACCACTCATCTTTGGAATTAACCTAAAAGGATTACAGCACATGGGCAACTTTTCGCCTTTATAAATAATTACCTATACATCATAGGTATGTGCTATACTTACTATGAAAGCCCTGTACTGTAGGTGATTATCACCCATGGCTGTGTTATATATCCACGCTATCCATGAAAACTTTTTTTATTCAATCTTCAATCAAGCTTCCCACATGCATCACATCTCACTAGGGAGTAGGAACGAAGCCAGCTGACTTCACACTGTTGCCAAGTTTATTGAGTCAGACTTTCTTAAAGCTGGTTGTGACCAGTGGTCAGAGGTTTCTCAAACTAGAGGCCTCAGTTTCGATTCTCGGCAGCGACGGGGATTTTTAATTAGCTTCTCCCTATCCTCTACAAAGCCTAGAAATATGAGTTAGGGAGTGAATGCGAGTGTGTAATAAAAAGGGTAATAAAATCAACATTCAAAAACCTACAAGGCTGCAGTTCAACAATTAAAAACATCAACACAATCAGTTCTTTCTCAGGTCAGAGTTAAAACTATGCGATTGTACAAGTTAAAGGGAATATAGAAATGAAACAAACCAAAAGTTTATAATGCGGATGCAAATCACCAGTTGCCAAGCACTGCATATGGGAGGAAATCGGAAATGAAGCCCTATTTTAGACGTTTTGGTTAAAAAGCGGATTTTACCCCCTTTTATTGCAAAAAATGCATCATAGTACATTTTTGCAAAATTTTGTTCCCCTAGAGTATCCCATCTTTTTGACAATTTAAAGCAATGTGCCATTTAAATAGCTCTCTTGTATGTCAATAAATATGGCAATTTTCTCACGCTAAATTTAAAAGTTATTTTCCCAGTTTCAAAATGTGTATTCTCCCAGGAAAATAGAAATAAAGGTCTGAACATTTTCAACAAAGTGTTTCCAAACGTGTGCATCCACTATAATATAAGAGTGTCCTTCGGACATTTTGCTACAAAAGTACCTAAATATTGAGAAATAGTATAACGATAATTATAGATAGCAAAATTACAGTATATGTATATGTGAATGGATATACGACTTGATTTTAACCGGTATAAATTAATGATATTTCAAACTCCAATACGAGGCGAAGAAGGTTTTAATACACTTCTTCAATTTCTGGTAATATTTGTACAAAAACTCGGATTGCTATACAGTTTTGATACTTTATAAAATAACTTGTTGCAATTCTGTCACTTATTAATAGTAAGTGTCAATGGAGAAGCAATGTATGGAGAGCTGCAAAGGAGTGAAAAATATTCCGAAAAAGGAAAGAAACTAAATTAAATATGCTTAGTTTAGTAAGATTATAGAAGAAAGAGAGCATCTATTTTAAAATACGAGGCCATCTGGGCAGTGAAAATACAAATGTAACACGTTTTAATATAGCTAAGTATAAATGAAGTAGTAGTGCAGCAGTATTACAGCAAATATAATGGATAATTATATTGAGTATCTTTCTCAAGTAATCTGCGTCAACAAAATATTCCAACTGAAATTTCCCCTAGGGAGTTTTGTAAAACGTAGGGATAGAAGTTTGTTTGTAAGGGTTCGTCCAAATTATAGTTGGCAACATTGATAAGGTATATTGATATTTGTTAAATTGGAAAGGAAAACAAAGTGCAATAGTAGAGGTTATGTGTGTTTGATGATGTTTTAATGTGAGATAAAATATATAAAAACAAAACCAAAGGTAATTATTATTATCAAAGCTAAAAAGGCAACTGCAGCTTTAAGAAAAACTGTTGGTTACAACATATGTGTTTAGCAGTGAATGAAAATCCGATTTCTGAAATTGTTTCATGAACTTAAATCATCGTGACTTTTTTCTAATTTGTATACCATTACTGTATATTACAGTATACTGTATATGTATACTGTCATCCAGTTTTTCGGTTTTTCTTGTATATTGAAAATATTTGCGCCTGCTCTTCATTCCACAGCCTCCCATTATCCATAAATGTGCATTTTATGATACTGCAATCATTTATGCGGTTAACGGTTTTGCATCGTATTTTTTACTTATCTTCTTCTTTTCTTGCTATTCCTTGTACTTACTTCTAGAAGATTTGCTTGAATCAAAAAGTGTAATAAGGCCTTGTTAATGTGCCCTCCATCAAACCAAATAACACTCAATCTGCACATGATTCTACGGGCCAGTTGGCGCAATACTTAAGAAATTAAATCTGTTGACTTGCAGCTACTGCCTTTAAATGCAAGTATTAATGAAAAGAAACTGCATATTTTATACATACAACTTGAAAAGTTTGGTAAAAATACAAATAATTTTTTTGTAACATACATAGTTTTCTTTGGTGACTGTACATTTAGACTAGCGAATTTTCAATTTTTTCACCCCATCTGAAAAATAGAATCTATCAAACTCTGCAAAACAGTAATTTATGGAAATGATCACATCATTTGAGGAAAATTTCTTCCCATCAAGCCAACTCTGCAAGTTTGAGTATAGGATAAAGTTACTTGGGGTTAAATCCGGAGAATAGGGTGGATGAGGAGTCAATTTGAAGCCCAATTTTGCACTTTAGCCATTGTGACTGTTGCTGAGCTTGAGCATTGTCTTGGTGAAAAAACCCTTTTTTTGTGTGTGCCATTCTTGGTTGTTTTTCTTTTGGTGCATGTTTCTAATGACCCAGCAATGAAGCATAATAGTCCTGAATTATAATTCTGCCTTTTTCCAAGTAATCAGCTTATGCCCAAGGAACCCTAAAAAGCAATGGCCATCACATTTCCAGCCTACAAAACAGCCCTTTCCTTCTTCGGCATGCTCAGCCTTTGTCCATTGTTTTGTAATAGTAGAAATGTGCATTGACTTTTGAGTTCACTTAATGATTTTAATTAGATTTAAACATCTATTGAAGTGGTATTGTTCGCAGTTTTTTCACAGAACTTGCATACGCAGAGATCACATGATTCTGAATCCATGCAAGAAGTCCTGTGAACTAAACTCTGCCAGACATTGTGTGAAATATTTTTTGGCATGCATTTTTTATCAAAAGTCAGCAGTCGTGGCACTCAATGTGCACAGAGCTTTAATATTTCTAATTTTTTGTGCAGGATACTGTGCACTCCAGTTGAGATATCTACAGTCTCAGCTATCTTACTTTCACTCAGCGGTGTTACATTACAATATAATGATTTTTTTTTTTAATGATTTCCATTGTGGTGACGACAGTGACCGATACAGGTAACTGAGGTTGTTAATGTACAGACTCATGAAGAAGTCTGTGATTCAAATTCTGCCAGGACCACTCTCCCTGAGGTTGTTTCTATTTTTCTCAGTCCTCATTACTGTCAGATGCTGGGGAGGTACCCGAAACTAAGGCCTGGAATGGTTTGTTCCCAAATTTCCTTTCTCGGTTATCATTCCATTCCAATTATCATAAGTATGCACCCTTGTGGTGCTAACTGCAGTAAGACAGGCATTAAACACTACTAAAAATCAATCTAGCAATTGAAGTGTGCTTCATCTTCGGTGTTTCTTTGATTACGTTTAAACTTATTCATTCAGATATAAATGGTCTTTAGTGATGGCGCTGAGTCCGCATGAACTTTTACTCTGCTTTGATCTGTTTTGCAGTCCAACCCTTTAAATGGAAATGTATAATAACAGCACAAAACTCCCCCCTTTTTTTTAATTAATTAATTTATTTCCATTTTCTATGGCATGTGTGACACTGATCACTTCAGGTAGCTATCAGAATCAACCAAACTTCACATTTGTATGAAAATTTGTTTAAAACCTTTACCAAATTTCTCTTGCAACAATGGTTCCCGTTGATGAAATTTCCTGCCATTTCATAGAAATTTGCCAGTTTTATCATACAATCCTCATATTTTGGCTCACTTTGTGATAATCAAGGCACATATCTTTGGGTAAAGTGCATTCGGTCAACTAATTGTAAATGTGAATGGTAGTTTTTCTTAGCCTATTTACTGTTTTGCTTGCAACCCCAGTTTCACTATTTAGCTTTTTGGAGTTATTTAGTTGCATGCTTATCTAGTTGATTCTGTAAATTTGTTTATAAGTGCTACTCCATTTCAAAAATCTCCTAATGAACTAACCACTTTTAAACTGGATCCAATATGAAAATCAGCACAAAAAAAAGAAGAAAAAAGTGGCAGATCTGTATAACTAGGGAAGTACAGAGAGAGTCAAAAAACTACGAACTGGCTGAGCAGTGTTTTTCCTGTCCTTGACGCTAGCTGTCTGCTGCTATCATAGAAAGGCACGGATGAAACCATACAACATTTTTAAAACTACTTTTAAAGGCTTTACTTACTAACTTTAGAAAGGAGATGCTGAAAATGGCCACCGTTGTTGTCCATACATTTTTGACACCTCTTGTGGAAACTATCCATCACTTGCCGTAGTTCACATTGAGAAATGCTTGCAATTTCCTGGGGGATATTTTGTTTTAATTCTTCCAGGTTGTGTGGGTTTGACTTGTACACTTTGTTTTAAATTACCCCAGAGATAGAAATTGCAGGGGGTTAGGTCGGGGACCGAGGGGGCCACAAATCTCTACTAATAATTCTGTCCTCAAACACACTTTCAATCGTTCTCATTGAAATATTGGCTGTATGAGCTGTTGCAGTCTTGTTAAAAAAAAAGGCAAAATCATGCTCCCTGTCTGTTAATTCTCTAAAACCAAAGGCAAAATTGTATTCACATACGCACAGGCTTCAACTATTGACTTGAAAAAAATTGGCCCTATAACTCTTTCTGGCCACAATGACAGTGATCAGTTTCAGCATCTCCTTTCATAAAGTTGGTAAGTAAAGCCTTTAAAAGTAGTTTTAAAAATATTGTATGGTTTCATCTGCGCCTTTCTATGATAGTAGCAGACGGCAACGAGCACTGAGGACGTGGACAGGAAAAACACTGCACAACCGGTTCATAGTTATTTGGCTCTCCCTGTAATAGACTGCAGTTAATTAGAGATATGCCTGTATTCACAGTGGATGTAGTACAGTCAACTTACACAGAAGATAACTTATTTCAATTCTGACATGAATTACACCTTATACACTTGGTATACCATACATTATAGCCTCTGTTATTTGATTAACTGTGTGAAAACACCTAATAGAGGCTTAAAGCTCAATAAAATGCAAAGTTCAGAGGTGGTAACATTCACCTAATATAAACCTAGAATATAGCTAACTACAATGTGGTTGATCTTGAAGTTCAGAATAGCCGAGTGGCAATATGATCACTTGTTGAATATCCCGAAATAATAATATGGGTTTTAATTTTATATATTAACTTAACTACTTCACCTCTTTTACCTGGGTTTGACTTTTATAGTGTATATGGCAAGAGGAATCAGAATAGAGGTAGAGCTTCAGGTGGTTTAGGTTGTTTTGTGAGGAAAGATAGGGGGTTTAAGGTGAAAGAAGAAAAGGAGCTGTGGAACAGATCACTGTTATGGCTTACATTGTATGATATTTTCCAAGAAGGCGATATTATGTGTATTGCTATTGTGTATAATCCCCCTACTACATCAGAGTACTTTGACACAAACTTGTTTAGGAAAGTGAGTTGGGGCATTGAAGCGCTGAGAAATAAGTTTGGGAAAGGGGAAATAATAATCGCTGGTGACTTTAATGCAAGGAAAGGGAACACGTTAAGTTGATCAACCCAGCTGAAGAGTTTGACAAGGAGATTGAAATAGAGAATAGGCACAGCAAAGATAAGGTTACATGTCCATAATGAAGGGAAAAAATTAATAGATTTTTGCAAAGAATATAATCTTGTGATCTATAATGGGTTGAAAGGTTCCAACCTAGAAGGAGAATTCACATTTGCAAATAAGAATGGCAAAGTGTACTTACTAGATATGGACAACTGGATTCTGAACTTTGAGGTTATGAATACGATGACATCAAGCTGTCATTTTTCATAAAGATTAACATTAGGAGAAGGGAATAATGATATGAAGGAAGGGTACAGAGGTTTTTATAGAGTTGTGGAAGTATACAAATGGAGGAAAGAAAAGCATGAAATATTTTGTAAAGCATTAAATTCAGAAAGTGGGAAAATATTACAAGTAAGAGTAGAAAGCTTATTAAATACTGATGAAATAAATCAAGCTCTAGAAATACTAGAATATAGTGTGAAAAGCGTGGAAAGTTGGATGAAAGTTGTGACCTATAAATATAGCAAAACAAAATGGTTTCATATGGCAAAATGGCAAAAAGAAGAGTAACACAAGAGTAGAGAAACTGGCGGCAGTCAGGTGAAAAAAAGGAGAGGGAAAATGTTTGGCTCTTAGATGGGCATTTAGGTGCCTTTTGGGGAAAAAAAAGTAGGAATGGAGATTAAGAATAAGCCAAACGTTAATGAAGCAGCAAAAACCCATGACACAAAGACAATATGGTCAATAGTAAAAAAACCTATACAGAAAAAGTGCAAGAGAAGATGATATAAATCCAGATAAATGGTGCGCACATTTTAAAGCATTGTTAGATCAGGACAACATAGTGAGAGTAGAGCAGCTTTTGCATGGAGGCCAGCAAGTAATTAATGATTAGATAGGGCAATCATGGATGTTGAACTGTGCGAACAAATTAAGAGGTTAAAGGCCAACAAAGCAAGTGTTATATATGGTATCCCAGGGGAAATTTTGAAGGCTTGGTTGATAGATGAATCTAGAAGAAAAATAGTGATAAAATTGTTCAATAAAATACTAGAGAAAGGGAGAGATTCCTAAGAGATGGAGAATAAGTATGTTAGTGACAGTATATAAGGGAAAGGGAAATAAAAACAACTGAGCTAATTACAGGGGGATAAGTTTACTTTTAAGATCTTTACAGACATTCTAGCTAATAGGCTACAGAATTGGGTAGAGAAGGAGAAGAAGTTATCAGAGTTCCAAACAGGATTTAGAGCAAGTAAAGAACATCAGATAATATATTCATAATCAAGGCAATTGCTGGCAAATATTTGAGCAACAAAAGGGGAAGAGTATATATGGTATTTATTGATCTTGAGAAGGCATTTGATACCATAAACAGAGAAGCATTATAGATAAAATTAAAAAGTAAGGGGGTAGGTCATACATTTATAGAAATTCTACAAAAGTTATATTGGAAGAATGAGTTTTGTATAACACTTCCAGACCATAAAATTAACTGAATGTGTTCAGAGTAAGGCAGGGGTAAGACAGGGAGTAAACTTAGTCCAGTGTTATTTAACCTTTATATTGATGACATCCAGAGGAGATCTTGAGATATAAGGTCCACTTGCCAGTTATTAATAATAAAGAAATTCCAGGGTTGTTGTTTGCAGATGACTTAGTGATTGGATCCATATCTTGCAGAGGGCTGAGGAGGGCAATCGAGGCAGTAAGGAGTTTCCGTAGAAAATGGAGACTGAAAAGTAAACAAAGATCATAGTTTTTAAAAAAGGTTATCAACTATCTAAGGAGGGGAAATGGCAGGTAAATGGAAGAGAATAGAAGTGCTCAGGAGATTTGACTATCTGGGAGTAAGACTAAATTCGAATGGAAGTTGGAGTGAACAAAAAAAGGTGTCTATAGCAAAAAATAAAATGGGCATGAGTGTTATAAGATCATGTTTAAAACAATTACCAAACATAAATGTCCAATGGCTTGAAAGAATTTACACTGCCACAAAAGAAAGCAAGATGTTGCATGGGGCAGAGTAATGGGAAGTAGATGATGCTTGGAGAGAGATCAACAAAGTCAATATTTTTGCACATATGTTTTAAGTCTACCAATAGCATTACCAAATGAAGCAGCACAGTTCGAACTTGATAGGTACTCCACCAAGATCAACGTTTTTACAAGAGCTACGAAATATATATATATAGAATTTCCAATTCATTGTCAAAAATGTTTTTATATATCAAAGAAAAGTAAGTGGAAAGGGTCATTGGTTATTAAAAATCCAGGAAGTTATGGAACAGATAGATATGGGAGATGTGCGGATAAATGTAGAATATCGCATTAGAGGCTTTTGGAAAGAAGTAGAATTAAGGCTAGAAGATATTGACAGACAAGATACTTTTGGGAGAGGGAAAAGTACATAGAAATATGTAATACAGTAGGATGAGAAGGATTTGCATGGGCAAAAACAGGAGTTAGAAACTTGAAAGGCATAAGGTATGATGAGAATATAATGAAGTGTCCAATGTGTGTGGAAGTGAACACAGATTTCCACTTTTATTATACTATAATCAAACAAATTCATGGGGATAAGAATTTTGGTAACAGAAATGGAAAAACTTAGAGGAGGAAGTATTAATAAGGAAGATTCTGGCTGTAAAAGGGGATAAAAATATAAAAGCTATGGGTAACTATTTGGGTAAGGTCAAAGAGAAATAGTTAAGAATGACTACAAAGAAGATGGAGCTAAAGGCAGACGAAACAGACAAATAATGTAATCAAGTCATCACTACACGGAAAACCAGGAGTTGTGTGTATTGAGACTATAGATTAGCATAGGCAAGCAACCAATAAATGGATTTATAGCATAAATAGCCTAATATTTTAAAATTTTATTATTGCAGTCTAAAATGTATGTAATTTTGATTATTGAGAAATAAATATTATTCATTCCTTCCCCTCTTCTTTGCTGTTTTGCCAGGGTGACTACTGATACTGGAAATACTGGATATACTGATATACTGGAATTAGTAATTACATATTGGAAACATTGGATGAAATATCCATATAAATTTGATTTATTTCAGATTAGTTCTTGGAAGATCTTATTAATCAAATAGTATTTTTTTAATATAATTGTTTTGCATGGTATTATTGTTTTATAATTTTTGATCTTATGTAAAAATTGCTGAAAATTTTGCATAATCTTTCATCCCTAACTTTTTTTATAGACTGTACAACATTTCCAGAGTTTTGAAGATGGTTGCAGGGGAGGGTTAACATAAATAAAAAAATCTGATGTGTTACACTCACATGACTTTCTCTACTCTTGTACAATCTACTTTTACAAACACCTATTCGCCATAGGCTTCATGTTAATCGAGATATCGAGATGTCAATCTTATTGGTAATTTTCTTGTAGATGCAAGGGGAATATGGTAGGTTATAAGCGATAGTCAAATATTTTAACGCTGGTTGCTATGTGGCGCATTACATTCTCTTTGCATGTCCAGGACATAAAAAAAATGAATAACAAATTTGAGAAAAAGTATAAGTATTGAAAAATTTAAGGAAATAACAAGCAATATCTCGAAAACGGTTCCCTCAACAAAAGAAATGTATATGACATAAGTTGTGTATTTTAACGCGATCTACATTTTTTGTGTAGTAAAATTCTGTCTATCTCTTACGGTTTACCAGTTATGCAAAAGTCGTTCACAATGAAGAATACTTTTGGAGACATTCCCAGAAAATTCGAGATATACATTTCATTGCTCATGACATTATCTTAAACATATGATATTTTCATCAAAATCGTTAGAGCCATTTTTGAGAAAATTAAAATTTTCGAAAAATGTTCCATGTAAAGGGTAGTCTGGGGTGGGGGGATTTTCTTGAAAACCTTCGTGTCGCATCTCTGGAAGATACTGAACCTAAATACCAAGTTTGGTGTTTATCCGACTGTTCGTTTTTGAGTTATGCTGTTCACAGACACACACACACACACACAGACACACACACACACACACACACACACACACACAGACACACACACGGACATGTTTCCAAAAATTCTTTTTTTGGATTCAGTGTGTCTCAAAACATGTATTTCCGGTGAAATCTCGGTATCAAATTTTTGGGTGGAATGCAATACTTCCCCTACTTACTATACGTAGTAGAGAAAGTAAAAATCTGCTGATATTTCGTTCTCATTTCTATGAATATAGGCAATTTTTTTGTCCATTATTATGACTAGCATGGGAAGTTTATGAAATTAAGAGTTCTAAGAGGTAATGGGAAGAAATAGCATAAAAAAATGTACAATAATTTTATACAGCTTACAGAGAATAAATTTAAATTGTTGTTAGAGATTTTAAAATCCATCTGTTCAACTCAAGTGTGGTAGCTAGTAATAAATACAGCTTCATAATATGGCTATGGAAACAAATAAAACGGTAAAGATGTTGTGCTAGCTACAACACACATTTGAATGCTGCTGCATTTTTACTGCAACACAACTCAAATGTACTGGAGTTTTGCCAAAACTTACACTGGAAATACTGGAAATATATTGCAATTTTAAATCTTTGAGGCAGTAGAGACTCTGTATTGTGCTTAGGATTGTATAGTTTAGAATAAAACATTTCTGTAAAAGTTAACAAATTTATACTGGCTGAGATTTCTAAGGTCAGTCTGAAAAGATTAAAATTAATATTTATGGTGCAATTGGGAATAATTAATATAAATAAATGAAAATAATCCTGTAGCACTAAAGTAGTGCACTGCATTAACATTTGCACGATTATAATTCGTAATTGGGTAACCTCATTTCCTCTGGTGTTAAACTCAGGCAATGAAACGGAAGCCAAACTTACTAGTTAAATTGGAGTGCTAAGCCAGTCAACACATGGAAACTTTGCCCACTTAGCATACAGTATATTTATGAATCTTCTGCTTTCACATCAGTGGCAACCTATTTCACTTCTTTGCAGTTATTAATAATTGATCACAGAAATAAATAAAGAGTTATAAGGAGAAGAGCTGCAGAAGAATGTTCATACATTTGTTTTTGTCAAAAGGAATGATTTTTTCACGCAAGATTATAATCTGCAGATTGCATGGATATGGAAACCAAAGGGTGGCTGATTTTTCTGGTGCATGTGTGTGCACGTGTGCGTGCTACCAATGAGGAAATAGCTAGCTGTATATAAGTTTCAGACTGCAAACATTCAGAAAATTGGCAAGGAATATACTTTACCTGCACTCTTCAAATGTTTTAAAATGCCATGTTAAAAGGATCAATTCTTCCAGTTTGTTTGGTATACTAAGAGATATTTTGTTTCTTTTTTGATTTCTCTATTTTTTTAGGTATGGTATATCAATCAAGTATTGTATTCTATCCAAAAATCCAGTAGTGGAATTTCACTTTAAACAGACATTTTGAAGTGCCATGAATTACCCTTAAAAAGAATTTTTGGAAAAAGAAATGAAAAGTTACTTAAGTAGCAAACTTAAAATTTAAGTTGGTATTTTTCAAGGATGCAAGGCAAAGAATTCAAGAAAGTTTCTCTCCTCAAACCTTTTACATAGAAAAAAAAAAATCCAGCAAAAAAAGAAACAAAACACACATGCACCGCAACGCACGCACGCACACATTTTTACTTTCTCTACTACGTATAGTAAGTAGGGGAAGTATTGTATTCCACCCAAAAATTCGATACCGAGATTTCACCGGAAATATATGTTTTGAGACCCCCTGAATCCAAAAAGAGCATTTTTGGAAACATGTCCGTGTGTGTGTCTGTCTGTGTGTCTGTGAACAGCATAACTCTGAAACGAACAGTGGGATAAACACCAAACTTGGTATTTAGGTTCAGTATCTTCCAGAGATGCGACACGAAGGTTTTCAAAAAAATCCCCCCACCCCAGACTACCCTTTACATGGAACATTTTTCGAAAATTTTAATTTTCTCAAAAACGGCTCTAACGATTTTGATTAAACTATCATATGTTTAAGATATTGTCATGACAAATAAAATGTATATCTCGAATTTTCTGGTAATGTCTCCAAAAGTGTTCTTCATTATGAACGACTTTTTCATAACTGGTAAACCATAAGAGATAGACAAAAGTTTACTACACGAAAAATGTAGATCGCATTAAAATACACAATTTATGTCATATACATTTCTTTTGTTGAGTGAACCGTTTGCGAGATATTGCTTGTTATTCCCTTATATTTTCCAATACTTATACTTTTTCTCAAATTTGTTATTCATTTTTTTATGTCCTGGACATGCAAAGAGAATGGAATGTGCCACATAGCAACCAGCGTTAAAATATTTGACTATCGCTTAAAACCTACCATATTCCCCTTGCATTACAAGAAAATTATCAATAAGATTGACATCTCGATATCTCCATTAACATGAAGCATATGGAGAGTAAGCGTTTGTAAAAATAGTTTGTACAAGAGTAGAGAAAGTCATGTGAGTGTAACACATCAGATTTTTTTATGTCCTGGACATGCAAAGAGAATGGAATGCGCCACATAGCAACCAGCGTTAAAATATTTGACTATCGCTTAAAACTTACCATATTCCTCTTGCATCTACAAGAAAATTATCAATAAGATTGACATCTCGATATCTCGGTTAACATGAAGCATATGGAGATTAAGCGTTTGTAAAAATAGTTTGTACAAGAGTAGAGAAAGTCATGTGAGTGTAACACATCAGATTTTTTTTCTAAAACTGCATATTTTTGATTCAAGAGGCCTCAAAACATGTATTTCTGGTGGAATTTTGGTATCAAATTTGTGGGTGAAATACAATAACTTCTCTTCCTACTATGTAGATGGTAGAAAAAGTAAAAGGATGACCTATATGAGTGAAAACTGAGACAGCTATTTTTATATACAAATTTTCAAACAATCAAAGTGATAACCTTTCCTTATCAGTCATATGCTGCAGAAATTGCTTTAGAAAGAATTAATGTTGATTCCTAAATTGTTTTTATAACTAAAAACTGTATTTGTTACAGATAGTCAACATGGATCTTGAGGAGTCTTCAGAAGATGTAGGGTTTGATCCCTCAGTTCTGAAAATAGAAGTTGTGACAGAGCTCAACAGAACAAGAGTGCTAGAAGATCTCATTGTACATGATGGACTACCTACTAATATGGTGAACACAATGGAAATGGATGATATATCACAGGCTGACAGTGATGAAGCTTCTGATGATCAAGAGGACCATATGGGTTACATTAATTACTTTGGAGATGAACTGGTCATCAAAGAGAAAGAAACAGAGCTTACTAATAAGTTTTTAAGTGGAGAATTAACATTTAGTGAGTATGCAGCATTAATGGAGGAACAAGAAGCATGTGAGAATATTATTGAGTCCTCCCAGCCATCAACAAGCACAGCAGAAACCATAGTTTTAGATTCACCAGCAGAAGCATTTGAGAGGGACTTGATCGATGCTGGAAAAATCAGAGGCAAACGACGGAAAGTAAGACGCAGGAGGACCCTACCACCTGCACTTCAAGGATTAATGGGCGAGGCAAATCTGCGCTATGCTAGGGGAGATCGCGAAACAGCAGTAAAAATGTGTTTAGAAATTATTCGGCAGGTCCCTACAGCACCAGAACCTTTTCAGACGCTTGCTGTATTATATGAAGAAATGGGAGAGGTTGAAAAATCCTTGCAGTTTGCTTTAATTGCAGCTCACTTGAGCCCACATGATACAGATCAATGGATTCGTTTGGCAGTGATGTCTGAGGAGCAAGGCAACTTGAAACAGGCTATTACTTGCTATACCAAAGCAATTAATGAAAATCCTTGTAATGTTGAAATGTACATAAAGCGTGGAGAACTAATGGAAAAGATTGGTGAAAGGAAGACTTCACTTAGACTGTATCAAAATGTTTTACTAAAGTTACCTCCTGAGCAGGGACATGTGATAGTGGATTTTGCAAAAATGTTGGCAAGCAAGCTCCATGAAGATAAAGAACTAACAAGGGCAAAAGAGGTAATGGAGGTAGCATTTAAGAAGGTTCCTAATCTTATATCATCAGAAGATGTAAATCTAATGTTGGAATTATTATTGGATCTGAAACAATATACAAATGCATTGGATGTACTTATTCAGTTTTGCAACCTAATTGTAGAGGCAGTTACAGCAGAAAATAATTTGCAGCAAAACAGCATTCCCTTTTATGTAGTTGGTGTCACCATTCCAGAAGGTTTACCAATTGATTTGCATGCAAAACTTGTAATTGTACTGATTCACCTGAAGGCTTTTCATCTCCTTGATGTACTTTTGCCAGTAATAGAAGAGCATAACCCTGATGAAGCTGGAGACTTGTATTTGGATATAGCAGAAGCACTCATAAGTGAAGAGCGTCACCAAGAAGCACTTAGACTGCTAAATCCTTTAGTACAGAGTGAAAAATATGCCCTTGCTGCAGTTTGGCTGAGGCAAGCAGAGTGTCTTAAGGCTTGCGGATGTTTAGAAGATGCAATATCATCTTATCAAGAGGTGGTTCAATTAGCTCCTCAACATCTAGAAGCTCGTATATCATTAGCTAGTTTGTTGAATCATTTGGGACGTGTGGAAGATGCTCTTACAGTTCTAAGTCAGGATGCTGAAATGGAGGTTCTAGAACCAGGGCTCCTATATGAGAAATGTATGCTTTTGCGTGTTGACGTGAATCGTGCAGAAGAATTTCTTGCAGCTAGTCAGCTTCTTTTCTCAAGACACTTTGTTCGCATTCGCAATCGTGATGAGCTTTATGCTTTAACAAGAATGAGGCGTTTAGAAAAGCGAAAAGAGGCTTTAAGAGTGATTCGTATTTCTCGTGGAGAACCTCAACAAGATACAGATGTCCCAGATTTTGGAGATGGTAAAAACATTCCCAGTGTGGAACAAGAATGGCAGTTGTTTCTAGATGTGTGCAGACTAGCATATCAAGCTGAAAAGTATCCTCTACTTCAGCGTCTTGCATTTTCTGCCATGGGTTCAAAAAGATTTTATTGCCATTCAGAACGTGGCCCATATTTGGAATTTTTGTCACTCCTGTCATGTTTATACAATGGGGATGCATATTATGGCTACAATTTAGCTCGTGATCATCTAATTCGTAACTTGAATAAGCCTCGTATGTGGAACGCCTTCAATTTGGTGATACAGACAGCAGATGATGTGCGCCACAACAGATTTCTGATGAGACTACTTTCAAGACATCCCAACAACTCCTCACTTATGCTTCTTCATGCCAATAATTGCTTGGTTGCAGGTACCTATAAGTATGCACTTAGTGAATATTCTACAGCATTTCGCAATTATCCTTCTTCACTCTTAGCATTTTTGCTTGGTGTCACTCTCTTCCAAATGGCTTGTCAGAAATTTACAGCAAAGAAACACTCCCTGATAACTCAAGGACTTGCATTCTTATGGAAATACCAAGAAATGCGAGGTGAGGATGGTTATCAAGAAGCCCACTATAACATTGGTCGTGCTTTCCATCAACTGGGGCTTCTTCCACCAGCAATATACCACTATAAAGAGGCTCTTAATTTCAGCTCCCCTCTTATATCAAAGCACTCTCATCTTCTAGATTTGAAGAAAGAAGCTGCATTTAACCTTTATCTCATATATATGAACACTGGTGCAAGAAATATTGCTAGAAGCTATGTTGACAAATATATTGTAATTTAATGCTTTGGATGCTTATACAGATATTGCTAGTGTCTCTAAGCACTGTGATAAAAGGACTGTTAACTGTATGTAAAGTGAAACTCCAGCAACAAATTTAATTAACTGTTGCACAAATTCTTGATATGCTGCAGTATCAATGATAATTTCCATATTTAGTAAATATGAGAACTCAATAGTATGGTTTATTTTGTGTAATCCAAATGAATGTGGATGTATTTAAGATGTTTGTATTTATGTAATAATTATGTGCGGGTTAAACAGTATTTGTGTTAAGTATTGATTTTGACATGCTCATATACAGGTTTAATGTCTTTATTGCTTTATATAAACCCATGTCTTCCATTCTTGGTCTTCATGATTGCCGTGTCTTAGTGAAAGTGATCATATTGCTTTCCATTTACACAGAAAAAGACAATCAAGCAGTTATTGTAGGTATCTGGTGTTGCCCATAAATGTTTATGTTGAAAGGTTATCCAGGACGGAAGGAGTTAGAATATATTCCTTTTTTCTATAAGTGGTTTTTTTACCCACTTCCTGTTCATGCTGTCATAGTGGAAAGTTGAATCTACTGGCATGCTTTTCCTATTTCACTGCACCCATGTGTATGAACTGTATCATATCATCTAACTTTTGATGCATTTATTATTGTAGACACAGAATATAATAATATTTAATGATTGAATTTTACCATTAAACTTTTACCTGGGTCTTTACTTCCTTGATAATATTTACTTGCAATTCAATTCATGCAACAGCTGATATGAGCTGCAAGTTATTGATTTTTTTTAAGGTGAACAACCAGGCATGGATAATTGATCGCCAGTTTGGCCAAGGTTGATGATCTTGCTGTGGAAGATCCTATGTTTTAGTAACTGGTTATATTTTCATGCAAGTACTATTTTTATGATTCACTATCATAAAAAAAATAGTATGAAATACATATGCATTAAGTGCATTGAAGAATCTCAGAAGTAGATAATGCTTGACTTTGTCTTGTTTTTCAACGCTTCCTCATTCTCGTGAATTTACCATGCTTGTATTGCAATATACTAAGACTATATGTAAATCAATGAAAATTCCTATCACTGCTGCAGTATCTTTCATGGTTCTGGAGTTATTAATAATCTTTTATTACATGAAATGTCAATCTCATACAATCCTAATCAAATTTTTTTAAAGTTTAAACATATGATAGGTTATATTTCTGAGCACTGCACTGTGTAGCACAGGAATCTACCCTGTCACACACAATGTTGCCAAGAGCATTCATATGCAGCAAAACCAAAGGTACTTAATCATTTAACATTAGCTTCTGAGGAAGCAAGAAGAGTAGAAGAAAATTTTATGAAGAGGAATTTGCTGCAAGAATCCTGGGCTAACATAGCAGTAGTCATCATCTAACAATTGCATAGTTTTGCAATGTGAACAGAAACGTATAAATAACTAACTTTTAGTTTGTGACCATATGAACTGCTGCACCACAAAATAGTATTATACTTTTTTTTTTTCGTCTCTCTATTCATAATAAAGAATAGCTCCTTGAAAGGAGTTTTCTCTAACCTCTTCCATCTTATGCATCAAATACATAATAAATGACAGATCAAACTTTTGGACATGTAATACTTATTTTATGAACTGATATTGATTAAAAACTAAAAGCAGATCAATGTAATAAACAGCTAAATTAAAAAAATCATAATTTTTTTCAACTGAGTAAGCCATTTTCTTTGAACTCTGCTTATGGCCTTCAAAGTAGCAATTTTAAAAAAAACGTGGTTATATTTGTAATAAAGGGGCCCAAAACAGTTTCAAATTACATTGTATGTTGGCTATTCCATGTATTTAACAGTTTCCTTAGCATTTTACATATCTCTTAAATACAGTATACCCTTAAAATTGGCATAGAAGTGTTTTTAATAGAGGAAAATATTAAATTCAGTTAAATACTCCTTAGCTGAATGTATTATGAGAGTGGATCAAATATAAACCAAAATTTTCCGCTAGTGGTTCAGACCATGAGCAAACTGGTTTGTGAACTTGGGAAGGGCAAGGTGGGAATTGTCTTGAGACATTCCTCATCACTAGCACAATGAGTGAGCAATACGTTAACCTAAAGCTTTTTAATAACAAAGACTTACAGCCATTCAACATTTTGAGAAGATTTTAGGTATAGGTCAAGAAAGAAACATTTCCAAGAGCAAATATACAAGTGGCACAAACAAATTTCAGCGGGACAGAAAGCCCACAAGAAGAATAGAATAGAAAGGAATACAAGACTTGCCAACAAAGACTGCAGAAAACATTTGTGATGTTTGATGCTTGTCAGTTGGAAAACATGCTTGCAACAATTTTTCTGGGATGCCATGGTCATTTTGATGAACTTCTTTCATGAAAGAACAATAAATACTTCATGCTACTGCAGGCTTGAAATTGAAGCAAAAGCTGCTGCATACTGTAGCAAATAACACTAGCAACCTCTGTAAATGCCATTCTCCATCAGAATGCAAGATCACATATGGCCATGTTAAGATGTCAAATGCTGGAAAGATTCACTGGATGATTGAAACATCCTCTTCATGGTCCAGATTTCATGTGCAACTTGGCTGTGGATACTTCTCTCTTTGAGGAAGGATTAAAAAAACTGCCAATTTGTTACTAAAAGTATATTTTGAATCAGGAGACTATGTAGAAAAATGATATGCTAGTGTAGTAGCTTTTTACTGGCTCAATAAATTATTATTGAAAAATTCAAGTTTATATTTGACCCATGTCTATCCTCATAGTAGTAAATTTCTTTTCTTCTCCCTTTAGAACTAAATCTCCTAAAAACTGGCGATATGCTTAATGGAAAATTGGGAAACATTTTCTGGTACATTGAAATTGAGTGTAAGATGAAGTATTAATCTTCATAATACTTGTACTTTCAGGTGCAAATCACCTGTTAAATTCACCTAAAAATGGCCTGATTCACTAAAAATAACCTCTGGCTTAAGTACTTATTATAAAATAGCTATCATAAATGCTCTCTTTTAAGTTCCACCTATTAAATCTTAAGCAATAGAATATAAAGTTACCATCAGATTGGTAAACAAGACCAAAGGAAGATTACTTCTGTTTTCTGGTGTTTATCATGTTAGCTTCTAATTCAGATTGATTCTGGATTGGAGGCTGGGAATTTTTCTTTAACCAGAATTAGTCCCTATCCTCTCTTAAATTGAATTGAATCTTGAATTATGAATGAGTGAATGTGTGTATGCAAATTTAATTAATAAACAAAATTAAAATTTTAGAAAAATGTTCCATGTAAAGGGTAATCTGGGGTGGGGGGATTTTCTTGAAATCACCTTTGTGTCGCATCTCTGGAAGATACTGAACCTAAATAGGTATCAAGTTTGGTGTTTATCCGACTGTTCGTTTCTGAGTTATGCTGTTCACAGACAGACAGACAGACACGCACACGGACATGTTTCCAAAAATGTTTTTTTTTGGATTCAGGGGCCTCAAAACATATATTTCCTGTGAAATCTCGGTATCGAATTTTTGGGTGGAATACAATACTTCCCCTACTTACTATACGTAGTAGAGAAAGTAAAAAGGTCTGTGTGTCTGTCTGTGAACAGCATAGCACAAAAACGAAAACTCAGTTAAACACAAAATTTGGTCTTCAAATTCAGCATCTAGGAAGGATGCAACCCAAAGATTTTCAACAAAATACCTCACCCCAAACTACCCTATACACAGAAAATTATGGTTATTTTGTACTTTCTCAAAAATTGTTCTGATGATTTTGATTAAAATAACATAATTCTAAGATCTTTGCATGGCAAATAAACTATATACGTAGAATGTGATGAGAATAACCGTGAAGTCCTTTTCATTCTAATGAATAGACTACAACTTCTACACAAAAGTTTAGATCTCATTAAATCACTTTGTTTATGATTAGTGTTGGGACAATACCACTATTTCTCAATACTCACTTCATAAAAAATCTGATGTGTTACACTCACATGACTTCCTCTACTCTTGTACAAACTATTTTTACAAACGCTTATTCTCCATATGCTTCATGTTAGGTGAGATATCGAGATGTTAATCTTATTGCTGATTTTCTTGTAGATGCAAGGGGAATTGGTAGGCTTTAAGCTATAGTCAAATATTTTAAGAGCTGGTTGCTATGTGGAGTATTCCATTCTCTTTGCATTACCAGGACAAAAAGAAATGAATACCGAATTTGAGAAAAAGTATAAGTATTGAAAAATTTAAGGGAATAACAAGCAATATGTCAAAAATGGTTCACTCAACAAAAAAAATGTATATGACATAAATTGTGTGTTTTAATGCGATCTGCATTTTTTGTGTAGTAAAATTTTGTGTATCTCTTATGGTTTACCAGTTATGCAAAAATCGTTCACAATGAAGAATACTTTTGGAGACATTCCCAGAAAATTTGAGATATACATTTCATTTGTCATGGAAATATCTTAAACATATGATATTTTAATCAAAATCGTTAATAGCTGTTTTTGAGAAAATTAAAATTTTAGAAAAATGTTCCATGTAAAGGGTAATCTCGGGTGGGGGGATTTTCTTGAAAACCTTTGTGTCGCATCTCTGGAAGATACTGAACCTAAATACCAAGTTTATCCAACTGTTCGTTTCTGACTTATGTTGTTCACAGACACACACACGGGCATGTTTCCAAAAATGCTTTTTTTTTGGATTCAGGGGGCCTCAAAACATGCATTTCCGGTGAAATCTCGGTATCGAATGTTTGGGTGGAATACAATACTTCCCCTACTTACTATACGTAGTAGAGAAAGTAAAAAAGTCAAGTCAGGACTGGAGAAGTGGCTTAATGAACCATGCCAACTTATGAAATATGTACATACAATGATCTAAAGATCTCAACACACAGGAGAAGCTTTATTTTAAAAAATAAATATCAAATAACACATGAATTTTGAAGCTCCTTAAAAAAAAGTACACAGTTCTATTTCATTAGATGTTTAATGGAATCCACCTAAAACACTGACATGTGGACAACATGTCACAAAACTTGTGCTATAGAAGTAATGGGTTTACTAAAACATTTTGAGTTAAGCAGAAAGCATAGGTTACTTAAACCATTAATAGAGCACTTGGGAAAAAAATCAATATAAAGGAATTCAAGGACCTCATGAATTTTGGCATCCTGGAAGATTTCACAACCTTTAGATTCATCAGCCTCAAGTGGCACTTCAGAATTCTAACACCAAGGATTAACCCAATACCAGCAGTTGATGAATACTGATGATATAAGCAATTATCTGCAAAACATGTTCTCACGGTTGTGCGTAAGTGAAGCAGGAAGAGTGCAGAATTCTCTCACTAATTTCAAATTAAAATTGCATCAGTTTGTTGCACAATTGTTTTTGCAATGTGAGCTTTAGGTTGCTTTCATACAGGACAACAATCAATTGTGGCATTTTTTTAACAAAGCATCTTGTTTCTTTTTTGCTTGAAGTTTAACTTCCTTTAACCTGGTAAGTCATATCAGACAGTAATTAAATGAAATGGGTTTATCGATGCTCAAATGAGTCTAGGGCCCATAGATCTGAAAGTTACCCAACATTTGTCATCTCAGGATTCAGGACCTCTTGAATGCGGGGCAGACACACTATCCCCACACCACCAAGGCCGGCTAACAAAGCATTGTTTTAAATAAGGCTTTCATACACATGGGAACTGCTGTTGCATTGCATACAGTTGGTACCTGTGTAACTAGTTTCCACGATTTGAAGTTGCCATCCTCAAGAATGGAGCATTGTTTCAAATACAAGCTTTCTCATATTGCCACTAGTTGAAGCAACTTGCAATAAATGTGCATTTTCTATTGTAAACGGCCAATTTGTGAGGAGTTGTGTGAAGGACTCATTTGGTATCATGAACATAAGTAACAACTAAGAAAACAAGATGTCTTTAAATAGGTAGATGATAAGGTAAATAATAAAGACCTTACATACGACCTGTGATTTGAACCAGGTCATATATAAGCAAAGAAATGCCTTTATAAAACTCAAAATTTCATGTAATGGTGATTTTGACTTATAGAAATAGTTGATAAATTTTTCTTGTCTGTACACAGATTCTTGAATAAAGCATGATAAAGACTTTCTCTAGTCTGAGTGGTAACATAAGATGCACTTCTATGGGACTTACATTTTTTTTCTCTTAATGAGAAAGACAATGATGAGAAGCTTCTCATTCTTTACAGCCATTTTCTTTACTCATCAGAATTGCTGTCACCAGTTGCCTTGTATGAAAGCAGCCTTAGGTCCCCTTCTGCATGAGCACTGTGGGAAATGTGTTGCATTCACGTAACTTTCTTTACACACTTGTCTACAAACTATCCTTAGAAGAGCTTATTCTTCTGTCTATTTCTTGTTAATTGAGACAAACTTTTATTATACATTTCATTGTACGTGTAAGAAGGATGTAAGTTGAAACGATAGATGTTTAAAAGCAGATCACTGTGTGATGGCTTTGAAATTCCATGGTCATTTGCATGACCATGGGAAAAAACAAATAGCAACTTACTACTTAAAAAAAAGTATAAGTATTTGAAAGTTCAAACCAATAACAAAGAATATTTCTGAAATGGTTAATGCAACAAAAACTTTTGGCATAAATTATATGCTTTAATTATGTGTATAAGAAGTGAGATTGCGGTTTACTATTATATAAAAGTGCTTCAGAATGAAGAGAACTTTACAGGCTTATCCCAGAATTCAAATCTACAGATTTTGTGATGCAAATGTCTTAAATGTATGGTATTTTAATCAAAACCGTTAGAGCCATTTTAGAGAAAATAAAATAAATTGAACATTTCCTATGTAAACAGTAGTTTGGGAAATTTTTGAAAATCTTGATATTGCATCCTGGAACTGGAATAAACAGTTCTTTTCTTTTTAAAGTTTTACAAATCATATTTTCAACAATAGGTAACATTCCATGTCATAGGCACTTGTGCCACATTGCTGCATTCTTGATAAATTCATTTTATGCTCTACCTCCTGAAGCCTAGTTTATGCAGTTTCATAACTGCTTTCCTTGCGATAAACACAAAATTTTCTTTGTGTCACAGCATATCTTAATTTAAAAGAGAGGCACATTTTATAGATAATACTGTTTCCTTAATATTACATTTACTTATAAAAACATTATTAATGAAAGCTATTCTTTTCACTTAAGAAACAGTGGGTCCTACAACTCGAGTGGTTACTGAATTTGATGGAAGAAACCAGGCTAATACAAATTTTTCAGAACTATCAAATTATGGTGGCTGACAGCTTGTTACTCACCCGAATGATACTCGAATGTGGATGTTTTAATACTTGTTTGATCGTAATCAGTGAATACTCAGCTGAAACAGGTGGAGCATTTCATAATATCAAT
Source organism: Deroplatys truncata (assembly GCA_030765065.1). Lineage (NCBI taxonomy): Eukaryota > Metazoa > Arthropoda > Insecta > Mantodea > Mantidae > Deroplatys > Deroplatys truncata. Next base: position 225,234,062 of record CM060975.1, read on the forward strand.
AAAGCTCTGACAATTGAACAATTTTGGTACCAATAAATTACATATTGGAACACATGCTGTAAAAACTGATTATCTGCATTTAAAATGTTTAATTAATTACTTTTTTTAGCATAAGTATCGCTTACTATTTGCCTTACTATCTTATTTCTCCTCTATTGCGTCAGGCGTTAAGTTATTTTGATTCAAATTAATATTTACATACATCAGAGCATAAAATATAAACAAATTATAAACAGAAGTATTCTTAATTACATAAATAAGGCTTACAGTGTTCATTGCTTAGCATAGATAATCTTATTCTCCTTTTTTTTGGTATAACAATATTTTAATATATACCATTTCTACCCCATAAATGAATATCGTATACCATATGTGGAAAATAAGATATAATAAATATTCAATTAGTAATAAGATTTTAATTTCCTAAATAGGCAAGTAGTTAGAGACAGCTTGTGTATATGTTATAGGTAAGGCATTTTTGCAAAAGCTTTCAAAGCCAAAGCTGCACATGAAGGACATGCTAACTCTGGTAGATAAGCTAGTTTAAGGTGTGGTAATCTATTCAGGTTGGGTTGTGAAGATGATGGAATGCAAGCTATAGGGGATTAGGATCAGGGAATTAAATAGATGATCCATGCCCAGGGTTACAAGACTTTGGGAAGCTGATGGAATACAGGCTAAAGGGGGTTAGGTTCAGGGATTAAATAGATGATCCATGCCCAGGATTACAAGACTTTGGGAAGCTGATGGAATACAGGCTAAAGGGGGTTAGTTTCAGGGAATTAAATAGATGATCCATGCCCAGGGTTACAAGACTTTGGGTAGCTGATGGAATACAGGCTAAAGGGGGTTAGGTTCAGGGAATTAAATAGATGATCCATGCCCAGGGTTACAAGACTTTGGGAAGCTGATGGAATACAGGCTAAAGGGGGTTAGGTTCAGGGAATTAAATAGATGATCCATCACCAGGGTTACAAGGCTTTGGGAAGCTGATGGAATATGAGGTCATAGGGCTGTTAGGATCAGGGAATTAAATAGAGGATATCTCCAGGGTTACAAGGCTTTGGGACGCTAATGGAACGTGAAGCCAATAGGGCTGTTAGGATCAGGGAATTAAATAGATTATCCATCACCAGGGTTACAAGGCTTTGGGAAGCTGATGGAATATGAGGCCATAGGGCTGTTAGGATCAGGGAATTAAATAGGGGATCTATCTCCAGGGTTATAAGGCTTTGGGACGCTGATGGAATGTGAGGCCATAGGGGTGTTTGGATCAGGGAATTCAATAGAAGATCCATGTCCAAGGTACAAGACTAAAGTACTTAACAGCATTAACATTGGCAACCTTGCTCTTGGGGGTAACAAATGTGATAACAGGTTTAAAGATTTTAAAGAGGCAGAATACTCAGCATAGGTTTGGTAATCTGACTAGAGAGGGTTTCAAATATTCACAGCTTATACAGGAATCACTGACAAATAATAATTGGAAGCAGCATGTTACAACAATGGATAGAATGAGAGTAAAACAAATGTTCCTCAGTACACGCCAATTTGTAAGAGAGATGATGGAGAGACAACCTAGGCTTCTGAATGTGAGAAATGGACCTAAAGGTTCAATCAATGAGGAGGAGTGGTAGTAGTGGTGACAGCAGCAATGGTAGTTATGGTGGTTTAGGTTAAGCTTTTATTTCTGGTTCTTAATGTATCATGATCACTATATAAAAGTGATAAATATAAGATAATGAGATCACTATGATAAATACTATAGGATAGAGAAGATGGATGGATGGTGGATTGCTTTCTGTGAGTACAAGTACTTGAAGTATATGGTACATGGAACAAGTCAGCCAATGTTACATAACTACATACATATTTTATATATTCTCTCAATGAAAATGCAACAAATAGCACATGTTTTTGGTAAATATTCGCTTATTTACAGACATTTCACTAATTTTAAGATTATGTTACAGTAAAGCAGTATTTGAAATACTATGTCAGGGAAGAAGTATGCATAGGATGTACCTATATATATATATATACACACGGGGAATACATGTTTTCTTTAAATGCTCACTTACTGACAGAAAAGGGTCAGCTTATTTTAAGCTTCTATTACAGAAATGAGTATTTGAAATATTATGGCAATGACCTTATTGAGACTTGTGGTACTCCATGAGTTAATGCTGATAACATACAAATTGCTGTTATGCCAGATATACTTCTGTTGTTTTCCTGCGAAATATGAATATAACGTTTTAAAAATATTGTTATTCGTATTGTCTGATAGATAATTCTAGGCCTATGTAGCCAAACATAAACCGAGCGAATTGTCTCCGCTTAGGGCGCCAATTCTCCCGGAATGGGCAGGAGGCTCCCGGGATAGAAATTATTCGGGAGTTAAGTCATATTCCCTGACTCCTTTATTTTATATATTATATAGTAAAAGAAAATAAACTTTTACGTCAACGTCAAGATCCAGTCCCGGTCTCGCAACAAATAGAAATCGGTAATTAGCAGCTTGAGGTCTTTGACAGTGGAAGTAAGTTGATTATTGTAATGGCTAGTTCATCGGTACTAGACAATAAAAATAAATACTATAACCGTTTAATGATGCTGGAAAGGTTCATATGACTCGTTAATAATGAAAAGTATGTTTGAAGCACATTGTAACGATTGCCGTCAGAGTTTTGCAATTAAGTCCGAGAGGATTGGGGCAGTCACTACACACGCGAATTCTTCTAAACACCAACGTAATGAGAAACAGAGAAACCAAAGTGCTGTCCTCACTACTGGCGAAGCGTGAACTAATTAATAGGGTAGGCTGCTGCTGCTTCTTCTTCTTCTTCTTCTTCTTCTTCTTCTTCTTCTTCTTCTTCTTCTTCTTCTTCTTCTTCTTCTTCTTCTTCTTCTTCTTCTTCTTCTTCTTCTTCTTCTTCTCCTCCTCCTCCTGTTCCAGAACAAAACTTTTTCCGGTGAACCGACTGCTCGCCCTAGCGAACAGACCACGGAGCTTAAGTTACAGTTTGTTAATTATTCATAAGGTTGTAATGCTGGTATTTAAACAGCGGTATATAATTATGTTTATAATGTGCTTTAAAGTTTTGTTAATTCGTTCAAATTAATTGCTAAAATATCCTTTAGAAGTAGCCAATTAGTTAGGGTTACCGGGTTCTTTTAATGAAATAAAATGTAGGCCACTATACAAAATGCAGAACATTGAATAAAAATGTTACAAGTAGAAAAAGTTAACTTTACACATAAATTAGTATTCAAATATGTTTATATTTTCTCAAGTGTTCATATAATAAAAAGAGTAACAGAATTTGTCAAAGAACTTTAATAATTATACTTCCGTGAATAATATATTTTATACAAAACATCTGGCTTTAAACATAATATGATCTTGACATTTTACACAACTTGAAAGATTTAAGTTATGTTTTACAGGAACAATAACTTTGACTGAGTTTAACAATGGCATGGTTCTTTCTTTCGTGTGTCCACCATCCTCACAGCCGCCGCCACCACCACCAATAAAAATAATCCCGTGGCGCCATAGTTCCTTTGGGGCCTGGGATTACCAACCTGACTGTCGGTTTCACGCCCACTTATGCACGGCAAGGGTGGACGATCATTCAACCGATACACGGAGGTGATGTGGTCAGCATTACGCATCCCCCAGCCGGAATGGCCTTAGTGATCGGGATCGCTGCCTATCGCAGCTCCTCAATTTCCTTACGATACTGAGTGGGGGTCCTATATCAGGGTTGGGATTCCGAGCGCATTCCGTGACCGGGAATCAGAGCTCCGCGCTCATAGCTTACAGCGCAGGACACAGTCAAGCACTATTAAGGTTAATTTGTGCTTAGATAATTATCACACTAAAAATAAAGTTGGAAAGCTGAATGATACTTAAAACGTTCAATGCCTTGGCCAGGACACGAACCACAGATTTCGTATCACCGTGCTGATGCTCTTACCGCTTAAGCTACCATGGCGAGATATCCGTATGCGCAAGACCTCATTTGATTCAAGTAATTATATAAAAAATGTGGTTAGCTGCTGAAACAATTACATTGTGTTACTTCCGATTTTTCTGAGGTTGAAGAATCATTTATGTCACAAAACTTCAACCTCAGAAAAATCGGAAGTAACACAATGTAATTGTTTCAGCAGCTAACCACATTTTTTTTTTATAATTACTTGAATCAAATGAGGTCTTGCGCATACGGATATCTCGCCATGGTAGCTTAAGCGGTAAGAGCATCAGCACGGTGATACGAAATCTGTGGTTCGTGTCCTGGCCGAGGCATTGAACGTTCGTAATCCGTGATGACGGAATAGGGAACAAAATGTTTGCCAACTGCGCCTCTCCAAAAAAAAACAAAAAAAAAACAAAACAAAAACAACACTTTTGGCAGAGTTCTCACTATTATCCTAATAAATTACATTAGTACCTGCTGGTTTGTAACAGTTAATGATACAGCTCTATAAATATTAATACTGCATTGGAAATGTTCTGATCTCGCACAAGAATGGCTGAGCCGATTTTTATGAAAGCTCTTGCCTTAGATCCCACGTAGAAATTAGATTATTGTGGTGCATCTTAATTATTTTCCATAAAGAGGGGTTTAATAGGTGTAACTGTGTGGCGCTGTTGCTGCGTTGTGTCATTTGTGGTTTGCTTCGAACTAACTCGTTTTGTGATCGTGGGTAATCCAATCACTTCATTCCCTTTTATACCGTTACATTCCAATGAAACAAAGTATTAAGTTATGTTACGCAAGCCAAGCTATTACCGCGTTAGCCGAATAAACATTTTCCTATTGCGGACGTTACTTTCAAGCAATTAATATCGTTCACTAGATGACCCAAGAACAATTATACTGACTTACATCGCCGCGAATCAAGTCAATTGAATGCGTGAGAGGCGCAGACTTAGTTTTGAGTGTTGAATTCTGACTGCTGAGGTGCGTCGACACATGCATTTTATTTCAATGAGGTTCCATCCCCCGGGTTTAGGATATTCCATCTTATAGTAACAATTTATTGGTTTATTCATTTCGCGCAATAATATTGGTTTCCTATTAGCATATATCCTCTTCTGAATTATTGCTTCCCCTAGCTACATGTTGCCAAATGTATTTACAATCGCTGATTAATTCTCAGAAACCCTAATCTGGGTATCTGCGTCTACCTGATTTATCCATTTATTTAAATTACGCAGAAACCTTACGTTAGATTGGTTAATGACCCTCACATGAGACACTAATTACTTTCCGTCTACCAAAATGTTAATCGTTTTCCTCTTTACCAGTTCCAATTCTTACACAAAGTATCACATAACATTTTAAATAAAAATGATTGCGCAAATATTTCAATTGCTGCACTCGTATTCTGTATCGTTATTATATATTCCATTTCCTATTATTACCAGTATTATTCTGCGTTGCTATTTCTTATGAATCACTTATATACATGTTTACATTATTTATTTATTATTAGTGAAATCTACTATACTGTCTCACAGGCCACGAAGTAAAAAAAGTAGAAATATCTTAAACTTTCAGAGCCAGAAACTAATATGAAGAAACATATAAAATAAAGCACAATAAACTGCTTACATTGCATTCTAATGCTTTCGACGATTGACGTTCTGTTATACATTTGTGCTGAAGTAAACAGTTGGTTTTCACTCAGTGCATTTAGACATTTACACACGCTCATTCAGAATACACAGGATACGCAGACATGTGGAGAATCTAATTTTAAAATACCCTCAAAGTTTAAAAGGCACTTAACGTGAAGCAGGCGTAGGATTTGATGGGCTCTTCAACATAAAAATGGGAACGTTTTGTTCGGTGCTTTTACGCATGTTGGGAGAGAGCATTTCGGAGACTATTGGTAAACAAAGGCCGAAGAAAATGAAACACTTCGATTTGCCTAGAGCATTTGTGTTAAACATCTCTAAAGAATCTTATTATGCTAAAGAGCGCAATCCCACTGATTAGGGGAGGTCGTGGCGAAAGGACACGTTAAGGACAGTTTCAAATAATATGTATTTATTACAAAATTAAAGATTACAAATTTTGGCACAAAAGAACCCTATATACAGGTAGAACTGAAACAAGGTTAATCCTTTAAACCTATGATACCTAGTAGATAGGTAAAATTCTAATCTAATTTTAAATGGAATATTAAGGTACATTAATACAATTGTATGTTTTCAGGTCGTTATATAGCTAAATAAGCCTATACCGCCTGGAGTTGGAGACCTTAAGTATGATATAAACAATCCGAAAGACTGTGCATGCTTACTTACGTGATGAGTTAACAATCTAACCCAAGATAACATGCCGGAGACAATTCTATTCACAAAAAGACTTACATTGAGCTTCTATTCAACCTAAAACATGAGAGTTTATTAATATAATATTGCATTTCAAGTAGACGAAAATGTTATTAACAAAACTTACTTATTGTCGGTTTATGTATTTTAAAAATGTTTAATTGTATTTGTGTAATATTATTTGTAGGCTCTCCGAGAGAGGGGACGCCGAGTAACGTGTACGACTCGCATTTAGGAGGTTCCGGGTTTGATATCTGGAGAGGGTAGCCACAACAGATCTCTGTAGGTCGCAGTGCGCGAGGTGTCCCTCTCGGTTGAATAATCTATACATATACTTATGTGTGGGCTCTATAACATAATTGGGAATATGCACGAAAATATAATTATGTACACACATGAGATATTCAGATTGAAATTTTCACGTAGAACCCAAAAATAATATCAGTAAGCAAAAACAATAATTCTAAATATAATTAAATTACAATTTAATCTATAAAGAGGTCACGTGAAGCAATAGCGCATCCTTATTAGTCTGACATTGAGGTCTATATTGGCGCCACTAACAGAAAGAATAAAACACGTTGTGCTATGTGAAAAGGAGGTTCACTGTGCTTATTTCCCATTTGTTTTAGTGTATGGTGTAGTTAAATGCAGTTTTTGTGTAGCATACGTAACAGGGCGTTTTCGTTTTGTGATCAACATGATTCCGACCAGTGAAGCAAAAAAGCTAAAACTCCTATTGTGCTACTTGTATAGTATTTAATCACATCTCAGGATGGAGGAGCCTGAAAATGGGAGCGATCGGACCGAGGAAATAATATAATGGAAACCCACCACGAAGTAGAGTACTGCCCCCCCCAAGGATATATACATTGAAGTCAAATGTTAGCTAGTTATTTGGGTTCAATATAATGTCTAAATTGGGTAACTAACAATATATACACTCGTATAACAGCACCCTTTGGTAAGCAGAAAGCAAAATAGGATAACCTGTCCTAAATAAATTTAAATGCATGAAAACTATCTCCCCACTTGGTTCGACAATAACAGCTTTTATTACTTCACATATACCTGGTCATGTGATCATGACACCACTTTAGCTAACAAAGTTTCGTGGTACCACGAACAGAAAAATTAAAAATAAACTCTGTAACGAAGAAGAAACAGTTAAATAAAACTCTAAAAGTGAACTAACAACTTAGTTACGCTATGAAGATAAAGAACAAGAATTATAATAAACCCGCATAAAATGCCATAAACACATGACGCAATATACATTAGAAAAATTGCCACGTGCAAATAAAACCCATTAAACATGGTCGAAATACCAGCTGTAGCTCCGCGTGTATAGTATTATTTTAGAACAATCCATACTTATTTGTAAAACGCAACGATAAAACCCAAATGAACTTCCCAGCCAGATAGCCCTTAATTATAATAGAAATCGACTTACTAATCCCAGGCAAGAAAAACTTAACAAATGAGACCCGAACGCATGAGCCGGAGGATTCCAACTCCCAGGCCAAGAACAACCCCAATACGAAGACACCGACAAGCCGTCCCAGACGCTGGCGCCCCAAGCGGCGGCGAGTGGAATGCGAAGTATGCGAGAACATGGTACTAGGAAAACACGAACTTTTCGCGCTCTCAGCGAAAGGTTGGTTAAAAAAAATGTAATGGCACAATGTATGGTTTCTCTGTGCGCCAATATATCGCATGTTTCCAGAAAACTGTTCATTTGCGTGAAGAAAAAAGCAAGAAGAAAAGGATTTTGTCATGGCGAAGAAATGTTAACGATATCTCAGAGAAATCTACATTGTATTGTTACGAGGATCATTTTGATGTAATTTAAACGTACTGTAACATTTTTCTATGTGTTTATGCTTAATTGTTTTCTACAGTCAAGCGTTGAACCCATAACTTGATACTTTTAACCCTTTAAGAACTGCATTTAACGTTTCAGTTGTCCTTGATATGTATTTAATAGAAGGTAGTAATGAATAAAATATTAATCAAACATGATCTATCTTTTCTCGTGCCAAATTAAGATACCATAGTGTAAAAATCAAAACACATTTATCGATATCATCACTTCGTAATCATCATATTCTTGTAATGAAATAAAGCCTTATGATTTATTTGTTCTCTTCTTCGCGTTTTCCTTACACCATAATTAGAAATACCTTGCAGCTTTTTAAGCATTACATTTGTGTTTCACAGTGTCAGCAAGTTTCAGCTATTTTTATTCGGTAATGTTGCTGCCAGCCTCTTCCTGTCCTACGTCACGTCGTTAAACCATACCAACGTTGTAACGTTGGTAAACGCGAGAGGGATGTGTTGGTTGGCAAGAAGGTGAGTCTGTCAGAGTTTCGTTTTCTTCTTACGGAGGGGAACCTAAGTGAAATATGAAGGGAGGTAGTGTTTACGGAAAGGTGCGGAAGTGGAACTGAAACGGATCGTAGAAAAAAACAAAAACAAATAAGAACGCGCAGATAAAAGGGAGCGTACTATGTGGAACACACCCATTACTTATCGTGCATTTGCATGGTACACGCATTAGCTTAAGTTCATTTCATTAGAAAGTTCTAATTCCATTACGAAATGTATTAATTTACCCATTGGGAAACTGCGCGAGGTAATGTGGTACGTAACTTAGCTAAAGTTTATTTCATCACAATATGAAGAGGCCCTCATTTATTCTGCAATTGTACTGCTCAATCTTACATTGAGTTATTTTTGATTGGATTAAGGAATGTAATGCATAGGCAAATGGCCCTATCAAATAATAGCTGGTGTACAGCTAACAGTCAATGCACATGGCAGTAAAAGTCGTAATTAAAGTGAATAATAATCGTAACTTTAAAAAATCCAACCAGATCTTCATGTGATTAAGCAACCAATTAAAGTGCGGATATAAACGAAAGTGAATAATACATATTGGTAATAATAGTAAACAAATAATAATCGTAACTTTAAGGACAACTGTTAGTCCAACCAGGTCTACTTGCTCTTTTATTATGATGCAAATGGTAGCCTTAAAAGGCAGGGAGAGGCTGGCATCAACATTAACTTTTATTCCCCCCCATTATCCCTGTGGCGTGCTATGCATATAATACAAATTAATAGGCAACAAATCTGCTTGTCTAATGAAAAACAGCTCTAAGGCAGATGTTTGACCTAATCCTTCGTTACGAATGGGAAATACGATTACCATGCTTCGCTTTTAGGTTATGAAAACTATTCAGTAACACATCTTAGTTTTTCAACATGAGTTAGATAAGTTACAATTTGCATAATGAGGCGTATAATAGCGGGTGTGCTACTTAATATGCTTTTGATCCAAGAATTTCGGCAGCCACTAAACAGACGTTGTTTCTGAAAAACGATGCTACCATTAATACATCCAGCATGACAGATTATCCAACTGCGCAGTTTAAAAACTTTCATCCTTCATTTTGAGAACAAAATGCGAAAATAAAGCAGCAATATACATCCATCATCAACGCAACCACTTCACGGTACTAGACGGTGCGGTCACAGCTCGGTCGCTTACGTCAGCAGCGTCCTGAGAGCCTTGACAAAAGGGAGTCTAAAATAATTGTCCATTGCTTTAAGAAGAATATAACATCACAATGCTTTCAAAAAATATAACATCACAATGCAATATCATTTCATGTTAATTTGAGGATTTACTTTTAATTAAAAATATTTTAGCACTCGTGCATGCTCCCAATTGGAGAACAGTATGACGTGGATCTCCTGAGAAACAACAATAATGCCTAAATAACAGAAAATACGCAATGAAGTCGTTTTGGAAGCAGTGTCTAAGGGAAGAACAATGCCGAAACTGACCAGGTAGAGGGGAATAAATTGACTGGGATAATGAATGAGGTGAAACTGCTTACTGGGATTTGGGTTTGCAGTGAAGGATCTGCCATTAAATAATAATTTCCGGATGCAATAGAAGCACTGAAATAATTTTCTGCAGAGGATAGATGTTGGATATTATGCTTTTTCTCCTTAATAACCAGCGTTTACGGAAATTGTTATAAAGAGAAAAAGTTACAAAAACCTATTTAGCGTTAAGTAAACCTTGCTGTTGCTTCAACAGAAACGCAATATTAATGGCATTTCCTTCCTAAGCTGCTAATATAATCCGTTTAAGTATTCATAAACAAGATGTGAGAGATTCGAAATAAACCTTGACCGGAACCAAGATGTACTCCCGTTGAGTGTTTTCGCTTTTGATTTGGCTGATAGAAGCCACAACTTAATCCTCCCCCCTACTATTTACCCTATTGACTTTAAGGAAGGCAGTAATATCCTACATAGGAAAGTGAGTTAAAATGCTACATTGCTTTGAAAGCATTCCTTGTTCAGATAAAACTCTAGCTGCTTTTACAGAATTGTGATAAATTATCTAAAGTAAATCTGGTTTCGTTCTTGAGACGCACTTCTCACCTCATATAGCTATGTTAAAATCAATTTGATATCCTCTTCTGTGTGCTAGTTTTTTATTTTCTCCTTTCTGCCTTCCGAACTTTTGAAGTAAGAGTAAACCGAATACCTACATATTTTACCCGTTCGATTTAAGGTCATGCTACCACGTTGACTTTATACACATCCTGTTGCAGCAAACTTGCTTCTTCTTCTGCTTACTTTTGTGATATTTGTTCATTCGTATTTCCGTAGGTTTTCTGCAGGTCACTCATAAAGAAGCAGGAATTTGTGAAGGGTATAAGGCTAGTTGGACGACTGTTTAACTTAATGGCGGAAAACCACTACTGGGACTTGAAAGGATAGTAAAAACTGATTTGCACTAACCTACAGAAACATTCGAATGTTTATTAGTCTACGAAGCAATGATTTTGAGCAAAGCGGCAGATGTGTAAAATACGGGTCCGTATTCAACAATTCCAGTAAGTTTAATACTCAAGGGTCAGTGGTTCGAATCGAAACGACAAGGAAAATACATACTAAAAGGTACTTCCATTAGCCACAAACCTCCGCATATTGTTCATTTAACAAAGGATAAAAATTACACGCTTGGCTGGTGTATTAACTTCAAAAGCAAAAGCCTTTAGAATACGACCTCAGTTAAAAGGCGTTAAATAAATTTGGGTTTAAGTTTGCTATTTAACTACTTTATGGATACTATACTTCTGACATGTATTTCTAAAGCACTGACCATGATTTCATCTCAATCCAGCAGAAGGAATTCTAGCCTCTCTAGAACATTAAAAGATATTACAACAATAAAACAGGAATGATTTCAATTAGCTGGCATTCCCTGACATCTGTGTACGCCCGCAAGCCAGTCGAGACAAAGAAGTTGCCGAACCACCAGGAGTAAAACGTAGACTTTGCGAAATGTTATATCTAAGTCGTAGGAAACAAAGAGCTTTGAACAAAACGGCAGAGGTGTCAATACGGGTGCGTGTTCATCAACTGTAGTAAGTGTAATACTCAAGGGTCAGTGGTTCAAATAGAAACTGATAGGCAAACACATACTAAGAGGCATGTCCTTAGATTGCAAACCATCGCATATTGTTTGTTTAACAAAAGAAAAAATTACACGCCTGGCTACTGTATCAGCTTCAAGATCAAAAATCTTCAGAATACAATCTCAGTCAAGAGGTGTTAAACAAACACACATTTTGGTTTAAGTTTTTTATTTAACTACTTTGCAGATACTGTATTTCTGACATGTATTTTTAAAGCACTGCCCATGATTTCATTTAAACCCAGCAGAAGGAATTCTATTTTCTCTAGAACATCGACGATATTACAGCAATAAAATAGGAATGACTTCAATTAGCTGACATTCCCTGATATCCCCGTATGTCCGCAAAACGACTAGACAAGGAAGTTGCGGAAGTACCAGGGGTAAAATATAGAATTTGCGGAATGTTAAACGCCAAGTCGTAGGAAGCACAGAAGTTTGAAAAAAGGCAGAGGGTGTCAACACGGGTGCGTGTTCATAAATTATAGTAAGTTTAATACTCAAGAGTAAGTATTATGAATCGAAAATAATAGGTAAACACATACTGAGTAGTGTACCCTTAGCCACAAACCACCGTATACTGCTCGTTTCAAAAGAAAAAAATTACACACCTTGCTAGTGTATCAACTTCAAGAGCAAAAATCTTCATAATACGACCTCAGTTAAAAGGCATAAAGTAAATGAAGGGCTCGGAGCAATGCGGCTCTAACCCATTATTTCAGTGTTTTAAGATATAGTCACTTGAAAGTTTGAAGGTAACCATAAATCTTATTTTTAGAATAATTGGCGGTTTGTTTACCCCTATATCCAGATGCATTGTATAAGATGCAGTATACACGATTTCTTCGCTAGTGGACTAATATCAGCATATAAAAATAAAAAATACTGTAGCAGGTATAAATATGGAGATAGCGCAGTGTTGTCCCGAAGATTGACACCAACGTTTTTAATGAAATAAAAGTTTACCGTTGCTTAGGATGATACTGCACATAACGTTTTATTCCAAATATACCATAAAACACACAAATTCAGTAAAGTGGTTTAAAGCTGATCACTATTGTTATTTTATGTCATTGTTTGCCCTTTTATCTCTCTGTATGTCCAACAATTCTAGGCTACACTCCTTTCCTTCGTCTGAAACGAGATTCTTGTAAAATGGTGGTGTACAGGTGGGACCTAAATTAAAACAGAATGTATATCATCCGCTTGGTTCTTACTGATGTAAATGGAAGCATTACATTTCTGTGGTGCTTGCAATGGGTTGACAACACGAAATCGTTTGTCTCTCTTCCTGATGTTGCAAATTGTCTTTTGAAAACATGAAAAAGACTGTCATATCCGAGAAAATTAGTGCTTTTCGATCATCATATTAAGTGTCTTCATGACGATCTGAAAAGCAAGGTAGGTCCTTAAATTAAGTAGTTGCATCAATGTTACACAACAATTTTTATAGTTTTTTCATTCCAGTATGGTTGGGCCGATTCTTCAGTTGAGTAAAGCTGAGCGTTATGTTTCTTACAATATAACTCCAATCTTCCAAAGTCTCTATCACAAGATAGAGTGTGTTCTATCAATGGAAAGTGGGGATATATTGTTTTACAAGCCCACATTAACAACAAGTTGTTATTATTATTATGTCCTTGCACACACATTATAATGTGTAGCTGTTCACACTCTATGTATTTACTTTGAAGCTATTTCAAGACTAGCTGCCAACTTTATCTGCTCTTCTCTTTGTGTCGCTTTGCTCTTATATGTATCCAACATTTTGATCGACCGCAATAATGAATACCCGTGTTATATGCCCACAATTTCCGTTTATAAGAAGTAGAGAGTATTTAACTACTTTGCGATTACTCTATTTCTGTTATGTATTTCATGACCATGATTTCACCTCAACACAGCAGAAGGAATTCTATCCTCTAGTACATCAAAGATACCATAGCAACAAAACAGAAATGATTTCAATTAGCTGGCATTCTCTTATACCTCTGTACGTCCGAAGACAGCAGAGAAGTTTCCGAACCATCAGGGGTAGAATATAGAATTTGCGAAGTGTTACACGCAAGACTAACTGTAGTGCAATGAAAGATTTGAAGTAAGGTGAAATGCGTTGGAATAGTCGTAAAATATATCAGAATACATGCTAAAAGATAGGGAATTGTTACCTTAATTCAAGTGTATCGATACCATTTCCGCCAATGAATCTTGCCTTGCAAGCTCCTCTGTTTACTTTTAATCTATATTAATATTACACAAAGAGAAAATTTGTGTGTTGGTGAGTACAAAGACGGTAATTTCGGAAACCATTCAACAGAGTTTGATGAGTCTTTCACCAATGGAAAGTACTCTTCCTCTCGACGGATATGGCTATAAGAGAACTTGAGAAATTACAAGACCTGTGTAGAAGATGTTGGCGCCATGAAAGAACATCCTTGCGAAGAAGGCTTTGACTGTTCATTGAGAATGGCATGGATTAGGAAATAGTCGTGATTCCATAGAAAATAGAGGTAAACTCAAGAAAAATACCACGATCATTTCATTTCAAGCAATTGTTTATGTGGTTACGATTTGTCATCATTAAACTCCTAAACCGATATCTGCGAGTGGAACACGATTAGAATAAAACAGAAATACGCAAAATATTATTTGACCGATTAATATACTAAATTGCCTTGAAAATGCACTATTGTACCATCTCATAATTACAAATATCCCACTAGATGGTAGGAGAGAGTTATCATCAGATGTTCTCTTCTTACCAGTTGTGCCAGCTATAAGGGTTCGTTGTACGCTATGGAGATTACTCTTAAAGAAGGCTTTGTTGATTCAGTTTTATTTTTATTAAATCAGTTACATTCCAACATGACGATGCATAACCTCATACATAACATGTCATAATATAACATAAATATTCCAAGCAAACCAACTATAGAAAAGTCTTAATAAAGGATCATGATAAAATGATTTTAAAAGATACAATTATGGAAAGTACAATATTCATAAGAATACGGAGGGAGGTAGATGTAATTAAATAGCAATGCGAGGATTAAACCTGGGCACACCAGCTAGTACATTATTATATCTATGTATCAACAAATATTCAAGATGCAGCTATCGATGCGGCTTTACACAGTTTTACAAAGAACTATAGCATTGACATGAAAATCATATCATTGAAATGAAAATCACAAACGAAAGATTTTAAACTCTATATTTGTACAATTTAAACCATAACGTCTACTCTTACGTTAAATTAATTATAAAACTTAATGTACATGATTAAGGCAATTTATGTTTCCTTTTAAAACGCATAAATGTAACTTTGGAAACAAGTAGTGAACTTAAAAATCTGAAAACTTAGGTTTGATGCTACATTTACGCGTCATAAGACTGATAAATATTCAATCAAATACACTGAACATTTGTATTTTTCATAGATGCACTTATCAATTTAAGTTAGACGCAGTTATATGAGATTTTTGGAGTAAAGAATGTTACCAACCGAATGCGATGCTTATATGAGATCTCAGAGTTATATGTATTCATATCTCAAGAATAAAATTAAAGCTTGCGTTACGGCCTGATAATAGCGATTAGCCTCTCCTCTGAAATATCCATTAGAAATTAGAAACTTCATAATGAACTCCTTCTAGAGTTTCGTTTCTTGAAGATTTTAAATATGATGGCAATATACTACTTACTTTGTGGTGTGGATTTATTAACGGTTCACATTCAGGGAAGGGCCCTAAAACATGCCGAACCGTGTAAACGAGCTTGTGATAACTAGGTATGTCAAGGTTGCATACTGGTAGCGATAGCACGGGTGATGCCAGGTTAGCGTGCTTCAACACACTCATTCCCTATGCTGGAGGTTTATACTACTGCGCACTGTTTAGTTGTGAAGTAAACTGTCATTAATTATACCCACAAGTGCGGCACACTTGCACGGATGATGTTTACTCGTAGTGACACTTGCCCAAAACCACCCATTTACCTTAATGAAACCGAGTTCTCACAAACTGCCTTACTACTCGATTAAGGAAGGTGTTAAAATTACTACCTCTCTTCTTCAAAAATTCATATGTGCTAAGTATAGAAATTCTTTAATTCTGTATTACTATTTAAATTATGCACCTTTATTTTGAAGAAGATCATGATGATGATAGTAATAATAATAATAATAATAATAATAAATTAAAACACTTCGTAGATATAATGTCGTTCCCAGGGAATACTGCATAGAAGTTGTTTCTTTTGGCTACCCATTCTTTTTTATTTTTTATAAACTTTTGATTTATAAATGTGTTGCAACTTGGTTGCTGTTCCAATAGAACCGTTAGTTTTTGTGTATAATATTTACATTCATAAAAATTCTTCTCTTTCATATTTACTGCTTCTTTTGTACGTAGACCATTATTTTAACGAAATGCATAAGATTTTCGTTTTACCCAAAGTGTTGAAATGCTTCACTTATAGTTTCTTTTGTCATGTTTAATTGATCATTTTTTTCCTTCGTCCCTTGCACTTAACTCTGATATTTTATAATGCAAATGTGAGCAGGGCGAGGACCTTTGGAGGGTGTCTAATAATAAGTGTGTATTAGGATGTGCTCTTGAGCTCAGACCACTCAGCGTTCGATTCCAGCCCTCAGAGATGTTGGTCCTGTGCCGTTTACTTGAGCAACTCCGTATAAGTCTCAGAAGAATTTCGCTCTCCCACCATTTATCGACGAAGTAATTGTAGAAACTTGGGAGCTTTCCATAATTTGGTGCATTTTACTGGATGCACAATCAAGCGTCGTCAATTGTATTTTTAGATACATATGTAGTGCTTTTCTGCGTTGGGACCGCAGGCACGAAAACGTAAGTGCTATGAAGTAGCTTTCCAAATATTTTTGCAAAGGTTTTCGAAACTGGTTAATCTGCTTCCCTTGCTCGGTCTCTAACATTATGTTGTTTGCGAACTTCATTCTCTGCAACATCTGGAACGTATACACAGCTGCTTTCCTAAAATGAAGTGTTTTCGTAGAAATGCATCCTTTAATTTTTATGTTGTAATTCGCACAGCGCTAATTAATGATGTTTTCTTTGTTTATAAAGTCTGCCATATACTGATATCTCTTATAGAATAATAATGGCTTATCCTTGCTCTTTTTGGTGAACTCCGTGAAATTCTCATGAACACTACTTAGCGCAAAAAAAATATAAATAAAATCAGGTGATCCAGTAATCTATTATGATGGACTTCTAGATTAACTAACAAGGCCAGCTTCTGGTAACATCAGGAGGGATGATTCCTCCTCATGTAAATCACCATACTTGACGTTTGATCTTCAAGCTGCACTCAAAATTGTTTTTCCTAAATTGCTTAATTAGTACACCCTTCCGACTGAATGGCCTTAAACTCCTTCTGTGTGTTCACACATTCGTGTACATACTGTTACATTCTCGAGGTTACTCCGTGCTATCAAAGCTACTAAAGGTTATTCATAGCATTAGACCTAACTCACGTAAGATAAACCTTCTGGATGATATTAAAAGTTAAGAGTAGTTAGACGGAGGGGCCTCAGTAACTGGAGCACAGCAGCGCAAGTAGACCATAGTGGCCTCTTTCTGCTTCCAAAGTGACCTCTGGGCGAAGGGATGAAGGCGATGTGATCCAAAGAGCGACCAGATCCAGACGACGATGTGCGCTAGCAAGGACGGCGTCCCTAGCGATTTCAATATGGCAATAACCCTGATGGGGCAACCTGTGGGTCCCAGGTGCAGATACACAGCTACCGGGGAGGAAGGGTCTCAGCAGTCCCGCCAAACGCCAGGGAGATATCTTACCAGAGGGCTAATTCTACCATGCTGCCATAAACGCACCAACCCCCTATAACTCTGAAACAGACGATAGGAAATTATGGAAGAAGAAAATGATGGACAGAAAATTCGTGGTAGAAGGGCTCAGTTCACCTCAGCTCAGGACCTCTCGAATCAAGCTTCACACAATACCGAGGAGCCATCTCGCTAACTGGTATTACGCGACCATGAGATACTACAAGGCAGTTTCAAGGGATTAGTTCGCTTTTTAGATATTTGGCCTTGAGAATATCGACATAGAGAGGGACGGCATCATCCCGGGGGATGGGTTTGTGCATGATTTAAATGCTTCATTTCTCATTTACTTTTCTACCTGATCATTTAATTACATCAGTTGCTGTGACATTTAATTTAGATAAAGCTGAGGCTTAACATTTTACCTTTTGTTGTCATTTTGTATTGTGAATTCTACTTGGAGAAAAATAAATGGTCGCAAATTTAATTTTATGTACGTAGAGACATTTAAGTGCGGACTCAGCAACACAATCTCTATTTGATTTACCTTACCAGTGTATCGAGCTAGTGATAGAAAATATAATTATGCTAATTTGCATTTGGTTTTTACATGTTTTGCAAGTTTGAAAATTTTCGTTCCATTCCTTATCTGATAGTAGAGTATGTCACATTTTTCGTTGCGTTTTTATACGTTTGAAATATATTTTGATGAGATTGAAAATGAAGCTTAATACAACGCTTGTGTTCATTTATCTATCTGAGTACATAAAATGGCAATAATGTCATCGACAAGCACACTTCATCAATCTAACTTCACAGTATATAAATTTCAATTCATCCTGTTTGTTTTGATAGTCTGTATTGAAACCGAATTTGGCGACTTATGCAGCAATCTTACACGAATATTTCCTCCAGGAAGAGCACAATTCCAGTGCAATGTGGTTAACAGTAGTTCAACATATTCTCAGGTGGAGTAAAATAAAAATCCCATTGGGATCTATTTCTTTCTTATTTCAAATAATACAAAACTTATAATTCTTTAGGATAGGATAGGGCTAGAAGCGGAGGGGGACTTAGCACCTCGATCTATACAGATCCCCGGGAGGGAGAGATGAGGTGAGAGCAGAGAGAGGGCCAGGAGGCACGACAGGCAGAAGGCAGGGTTCCTACTATTTACAGATTTGAACTCTTTGCGTGCTTGCTAGTGCAACAGGCGCCCCTCCCCCTGTGGAGTTACATCCCCTGGGCGGCCCGGAACCTGGAGATCCACTCAGTCCGGGGAACGAATGTTTCCCTAGGGCATCCTTTTCCTCTGACATGCACGCGCCGAGACCTCCCGCCGAAACTTGCAACCCTGAAAGAGACCAAGCAGATGAATGGTGAAGTGAAATGAGAATGGAGATGAAATGGAGGAACAAGAAATTCGGGAAATGTAATTATCCTTCCCAGCATTCGCCTGGCGGTCCGTTTTCCAAGGATACGAGCAACATTCTCAAGAAAATCTCCCAAACAATTTTAATTATTTTTTATTGTATCAAATAAAGTACCACATGTTTAAGATATCTACATGACAAATCATATACATCTCTTGAATTTTCTGGGAATAGCCTGTGAAGTCCTCTTCATTCCGAATGAATTTTGTATACCTGGTAAGGCTTAAGAGATAGATAAAGTCTTACTGCTCAAAAATGTAGATGTTTAAAGCAGATAATTTTTCAGATTAATTTTTTGTGCAGCTAAGCATATTGGGGCATTCTTTATTATTAGATTGAATTTTCCGATATTTTACTTTTGCTAGTCAAGTCCCTAATTGTTTTCCTGGTGGCGTGCAAAGGGGATGGAATTTCAAACAGATTACACAGTGACATGCCTTTTAAAAATGTCGCTATCAGTTTACCTACTCTATCTTTATACCCAGGCTAAGGATACGGGACCACTTAAAGTACAGTGAAGTATCTATACAGTGCTATCTCTCACTCCGATGCGTGTCCTAATTAATTGTCCAGGCAGCACATTGGCGTCTTTGTTTACATCATCAGTACTATGTTTATGGAACTCTATAGTAAGGCTACTAACTTGTCCCAGATCCTTAGCCTACTTATACCTAATACGAAATGTCGATACGTTTAACGAAGTTTTATCTGGATTAACAAGAAATAGATAGAAGAGCAAAGTTTTGTAAAAAGAATTTGTAGAGTGATACAACATATCATAACTTTTTTCTGTAGAACAAATCTCTGCCAAATTTTGATGAAAATACCGGTGTGGTTCCATTTGTTTCGATCATAAGACCAATGAGTTCAGCGTCTTGTAAGCATGCCTAATAATGGAGTGCGGAATTAGATTAATGTTCTCTTTAGCTCTTCTGGTTATTCTTTTGGTTTTTCCAAACTAATTGTTGGATGCATTTAATAACCTTGTTGTTGCTTTTTAGAAGTATTGTTATATTTATCACCTTCTTTTGCTTCCATCCTATGAACTTGAAAACTTCAAAATAAATGTTCTGAAATTGTTTCGCAAGCATGGAGTGAATTATGCAGTGACATGAATTTTAGTAGTGCTCTGAGTAAGCAAGAAGGAAGACATGTAGTTGAGTTTCTGACGCTGTGATATCCTCCACAGAGGAAGTTGTCCTGAGTTCTGCCTGGAAGAGAACGCACTGGGTTACATGTGCTGTCATTTTAAGAGCGTTTCTCCCTTTGCTAGATATCAAGATTTCTCGCTTGTCAGAGGATATTGCGAAGCAGTTTTATGTTAGTTCATATTTTTAAGACATTCTTCATATATCTGTGATGTTTGGTCACAATCTAACATATGCAAAATTAATGTTTTGAGGTATAAGAATTTTTGTTTTTAAATATAATTTAAAAATCAGAAATCTGCTATTCGTGCAAATACAAATAAAAGTAACATTCATTACCAGGTTACTTAGTTCTACTCATGCGATGTTCAAGCTAAAATAAGATTTATCCAACTGTGCAAAATAACGGTTTCTGCCTCTATCTGGGTCTGTCTCAGCTTTAACCTCATCGTTTGATGTGAATCCTTCCACACAGCCATTTCTTTACGTTTGGTAAATTGTATATATCTTTTAAACAATGTATACAATGTATCTTGGAGATAGCAATACTAATATTATCATAAAAAATCTGATGTATTACACACACATGACTTTCTCTACTCTTGTACAAACTATTTCTACAAACGCTTATTCTTCATCTACTTCATGTTAATCGAGATAAACATTTGCAGACTCTATCTTATTGCTAGTTTTCTTGTAGGTTCAAGGGGAATTGGTGGACTTTAAGCGATAGTCAAATCTTTTAAGAGCTGGTTGCTATGTGGAACATTGCATTCTCTTTGCATGTCCAGGACATAAAAAAATAAAGCATCTTTGGAAACATGTCCGTGTGTACGTCTTGTGTGTCTGTCTGTGAACAGCATAACTCAAAAACTAAAAGTTGGATAAACACCAAACTTGGTATTTAGGTTCAATATGTTCCAGGGATGCGATATGATAGTTTTCAAGAAAATCCCCCAACCCCAAACCACCCCTTACATGGAACATTTTTTGAAAATTTTTATTTTCTCAAAAATGGGTCTAACGATTTTGATTAAAGTATCATATTTTTATGGCAAATAAAATGTGTATCTTGATTGTATTGGGATGTCCCCAAAAGTCCTCTTCATTCTGAACGACTTTTGCATAACTGGTAAACCGCAAGTGATAGACAAACTTTTACTACATAAAAATGTAGATCTCGTTAAAACACACAATATATGCCATAAACATGTTTTTTTAAAGTGAACCATTTTCGAGATATTCCTTGATATTTCTTTGAAGTTTCCAATACTTAGGCTTTTTCTCAACTGAGAATTCGTTGTTGTTTTTACTTTCTCTTCTACGTATAGTAAGTAGGGGAAGTATTGTATTCCACCCAAATATTCGATACCGAGATTTCACCGGAAATACATGTTTTGAGATCCCCTGAATCCAAAAAAGCATTTTTGGAAACATGTCCGTGTGTGTCTGTCTGTGAACAGCATAACTCAGAAACGAACAGTCGGATAAACACCAAACTTGGTATTTAGATTCAGTATCTTCCAGAGATGCGACACGAAGGTTTTCAAGAAACTCCCCTCACCCCAGATTACCCTCTACATGGAACATTTTTCAATAATTTTAATTTTCTCAAAAATGGCTCTAACGATTTTGATTAAAATATCATATGTTTAAGATATTTTCATCACAAATAAAATGTATATCTTGAATTTTCTGAGAATGTCTCCAAAAGTATTCTTCATTGTGAACGACTTTTGCATAACTGGTAAACCATAAGAGATAGACAAAATTTTACTACACAAAAATGTAGATCGTGTTAAAATACACAATTTATGTCATATACATTTTTTTGTCGAGTGAACCATTTTCGAGATATTGCTTGTTATTCCCTTAAATTTTTCAATACTTATTTTCTGAAATGGGAATTCGTTATTCATTTTTTTGTCCTGGTAATGCAAAGAGATTGGAATACTCCACATAGCAACCAGCTCTTAAAATATTTGACTATCGCTTAAAGCCTAACAGTTCCCCTTGCATCTACAAGAAAATTAGCAATAAGATTAATATCTCGATATCTCGATTAAAATGAAGCATATGGAGAATAAGCGTTTGTAAAAATAGTTTGTACAAGAGTAGAGAAAGTCATATGAGTGTAACACATAAGATTTTTTTGGATTCACGAGGCCTCAAAACATGTATTTCCGCTGAAATCTCGGCATCGAATTTTTGAGTGGAATGCAATACTTCCCTATTTACTATACGCAGTAGAGAAAGTAAGAAATACAATATATGCGTTCAATGGATCTTCTCTGGGTTTTAGAGTTGTACAACGATTTTAGGAGATTTGTTTAGTGAATGCTAATTTTTTTACAATTCTGAAAAGTTCTGAGGATATATGTGTTGCAAGAAGCACTTTCAATCGTATAACAAACAAAGAAAATATGATACATTCTCTACTATCAGATAAATAATGGAACGTAAATTTTCAAACTTGCAAAATATATAAAAGCTAAATGTAACTTAGAACAATGATATGTTCTATCAATAACTCGACACAATAGTAATGGAAATCAAACCAAATAGTGATTGTGTTGCTGAGTCCGCACTTAAATGTCTCTCTACGTACATAAAATTAACTTTGCGACCGTTTATTTTTCTCCAAGTAGAGTTCACAGTACACAATAACAACAAAAGATAAAGTGTTAAGCCTCTGCTTTATCTAATGAAATGTCACAGCAACTGATGTAATTAGATGATCAGGCAGGAAATTAAATAAGAAATGAAGCATTTAAATCATGCACAAACCCATTCCCAGGGATGATGCCGTCTCTCTTTATGTCAATATCCTCAAGGCCAAATATCGAAAAGCTTATTTTGTTTAGGTGGAACTAATCTCTTGAAAGTGCCTTGTAGTATTGCACGGTTCGCGTAATACCGTCTAGTGAGATGGCTCCGCTGTAATGTATGAAGCTCGCATTCGAGAGGACGAGTTTTCTGTCCATCATTTTCTTCTTCCATCATTTCCTCTCATCTGTTTCAGAGTTGTAGGACCAGCGACGGGGTTGGTGTGTTTGCGGAAGAATGGTAGAATTTGCGCTCTGGTAAGATTTCTCCCTGGCGTTTGGTGGGACTTCAGTCTATCTGCACCTGGGACCCACAGGTTGCCGCCGTCAGGATTATTGTCATGTTGAAATCGCTAGGGACGCCGTCCTTGCTAGCGCACATCGTCGAAGGGGTGCCCTATGGCCTACTTGCGGTGCTTTGCTCCAGGGGCCCCTTCGTCTACTTAACCTTAACTTCTAATATTATCCAGAAGGTTTAGCTTACGTGTGTCAGGTCTGATGCCATGAATAACCTTTAAGTGGCTTTGGCGACGCGGAGTAACCTCGAAAATGTAACAGTGGGTACGATTGTGTAAAGTCATTCTTTCGGAGGGTCCAATATTAAATGATTTTGAAAAAAAACTATTTTGAGTGCGGCTTGAAGATCAAACATCAAGTAGGGTGGATTACATAGGGAGGAAGAATCATCCCTCCTGATGTTACCAGAAGCTGGCCTTGTCAGTTAATCTGGAAGTCTATCATAATAGATTACTGGATCACCTGAAATTAGTTTTTACCACTAAGTGGTGCTCATGAGGATTTCACGGAGTTCACCGAAACTTGCAAGGATAAGCGATTATTATTCTACAAGAGATATCAGGGTATAGCAGACTTTACAAACAAGGAAAACATCCTTAATTGACGCTGTGCGAATTACAAAAATAAAAACTAAAGGACGCGTTTCAACGTAAAACGCTTCATTTTAGGAAAGCAGCTGTGTATACGTTCCGAATATTGCAGAGAATGAAGTAGGCAAACAACAATAATGTTGGAGACTGAGCAAGGGAAGCAGAGAACCAGTTTCGAAAAGCTTTGCGAAAATATTTGGAAAGTTACTTGTTAACAGTTATGTTTTTGTGCCTGCGGTCCCAATGCAGAAAAGCACTACATATGTATCTAAAATACGATTGACGACGCTTGGTTGTGCATCCAGAAAATACACCAAAAATGGAAAGCTCCAAGTTTCCACGATTACTTCATCGATCAATGGTGGGAGAGCGACATTCTTCTGAGACTTATACGGAGTTGCTCAAGTAAACGGCACAGGACCAACATCTCAGAGGGCTGCATTCGAACGCTGAGTGGTCTGAGTTCAAGAGCACATCCTAACATACACTTATTATTAGACACCCTCCACAGGTCCTCGCCATGCTCACACATGCATTATAAAATATCAGAGTCTTAAGGGGGAAGGGACGGAGGAAATAAAACCATTAATTAAATATGAGAAAAGAAAGCATAAGCGAAACATTTCAACACTTTGATTAAAAACGAAATCTTATGCATTTCCTTAAAATAATGCTTACGTACAAAAGCACGCAACAAATATCAAAGAGAAGAACTAATATGAATGTAAATCTAGTGCACAAAAACTAACCGTTTTTTTGGAACAAAACACCTTAAGAAAAACTGGAAAGAGTAACTAAGATGCAACACATTTATAAATCAAAGGTTTATAAAAATTAAAAAAAGATATGGGCAACCAAAAGAAACCACTTCTATGCGGTATTCCCTGGGAACGACATTACATCGGAGAAGTGTTTTAATTTATTGTTATCATCATCATCATCTTCAAAATAAACGTGCAGGATGTAAATAATAATAATAATATTAATAATAATAATACAGAATTAAAAGAATTTCCATACTTAGCACATATGAGTTTTTGAAGAAGAGATAGCATGGCTTGCTTCGGAAGGGAAGTAAAGACGGTGGTCCCTGTCGTAGATTTAAGGCACGTAAAAGAACCTCAAGCCTGATAAAGAGGCCTCTGAGCAAAATTACCGGTCTTCCAAGCCCAATATAAGGACATCAGTTAAAGAACGCCCATAAATAAAACACAATTTAATTTAATTTTGAAGAAGAGAGACAGCAATTCAACACCTTCCTTAATCGAGTAGTAAGGCAGTTTGTGAGAACTTCGTTTCAACTAAGGTAATGGGTGATGTTGGGCAAGCGTCACTGGGTAATATAATCCGTGCAAGTGTGCCGCACTCGTGGGTATAATTAATGACAGTTCACGTCACAACTAAACGGCATGCAGTAGTATAAGCCTGCAACATAGGGAATGAGGTGTTGAAGCACGCTAACCTGGCATCACCCGTGCTATCGCTACCAGTATGCAACCTTGACATTCCTGGTTTACACAAGCTGCACTGTGAAAGAAACGATTCCACATGTTTTGGGACCCTTCTCTGAATGTGAACTGTTAACTAATTCACATCACAAAGTAGGTAGTATATTTGCATCCTGCTTAAAATCTTCAAGAAACGAAACTCTAGAAGAGGTTCATTATGAATCTTCTAATTTCTAATGGATATTTCAGAGGAGAGGATAATCACTATTATCAGGCCATAAGGCAGGCTTTAATTTTATTCTTGAGATATGAATACATATAACTCTGAGCATAAACATTTCATTCGGTTGGTAACATTCTTTGCTCCAAAAGTCTTCTGCGTCTAACTTAAATTGGTAAGTGCATCTACAAAAAATACAAATATTCAGTGTGTTTATTTAACATTTATCAGTCTCATGACGCTATAGCATCAAGTCCAAATTTTCAGATGTTTAGGTTCACTACTTGTTTCAAAACTTACATTTACGCGTCTTAAATGGAAACATAAATTGCATTAATTATGTACATTAACTTTTATAATTAATTTAACGTAAGAGTCGACATTATGGTTCAAGTTGTGCAAATGTAGAGTTTAAAATAAATTTTATTACTGATTTTCATTCAACAATTTTTTATTTTCATGTTAATATTAGAATTATTTGTAAAACTCTGTAAAGCTGCATCAATAGATGCATCTTCAATATGTTTTGATAGATATAATAACACACTAGCTCTTGTGCCCAGTTTAATCCTCGCATTGCGATTTAATTACATGTACCTCCCTACGTGTTCTTATTAATATTGTTCTTTCAACAATTGGAAGTTTTAAAATAGTTTTATCAGGATCCTTAGTTAAAACTTTTCTATAACTTATTTTGTATAGAATATTTATGTTATAATGTGCCATGTTATGTATGAGGTTAGGCATCTTCATGTATGGAATGTAACTGTTTTAATGAAAATGAACCTGAATCAACAAAACCTTCTTGAAGAGTAATCGCCTATAGTGTACAACGAACCCTTATAGCTGGTACAACTGGTAAGAAGTGAACACTGATGATAATTCTCTACTACAATCTAGTGGGATATTTGTAATTGTGAGATGGTACAATAGTACATTTTCAAGGCAATTCAGTATATTAATCGATCAAAAAATATTTTCCGTATTTAATTTTATTCTAATCGTGTTCCACTCGCAGATATCGATAAAATGAAAACTTCTATCGAGTTTAATGACGATAAATCGTAACAACATAAGCAATTGCTTGAAATGAAATAATCGTGGCATTTTCTGTATTTCACCTCCATTTTCTATGGAATGACGACTATTTCCTACTCCATTGCATTCTCAATGAACAGGCAAAGCCTTCTTCGCAATGAATGTTCATTCATGACGCCAACATCCTCTACCCAGATCTTGTAATTTCTCAAGTTCACTTATAGACATATCCGTCGAGAGGAAGAGTACATTTCAAAATCTGTTGAATGGTTTCCGAAATTACCGTAATTATACTCACCAGCACACAAATATTCTCTCTGTATAATATTAATATAGATGGAAAGCAACAAACAGAGGAGCTTGCGAAGCAAGGTTCATTGACGGAAATGGTATCGAAGCACTTGTATTAAGGTAACGATTTCTGCTCTTTAAGCAGGTATCCTGATATATTTTTGGACTATTTTTAACGAATTCCACCTTATTTAAAAGATTTTATTGCAGCTTTAAATTCCATACTGTTTCCATGCAATCACGAGAGATAGCTGAATGTTGAAAGGACTTTAAAAATTGATCAAGTAATGAACAATTCGAACCATTAATTACGGATATCTCAGAAATGGCTTATGTCACAAAAAGTTATTTTAAATAAATTGTGTGTTTTAAGGAGATGTGTATTTCTTGTATAATACGTTTTCGTCCTATCGCTTAACGTTTACTAGTTATACAGAACTGTATAAAATTCCTTCCGAATGAAGGGAACTTTAGAGGCTATTTCTAGAAAATTCAAGATATGAATTTTATTTGTCATGTAAATATAATTAATATATGGTATTTTAATCAAAATATGTTAGGGCCATTTTTTGGAAAATAAAAATGTTTCGAAAACGTTTGATTGTTAAGGGTAATTTGGGATGGGGAAATTTTCTTGAAAATCTTCGTGTCGCATCTTTAGAAGTTACCAAGTCTAAATACCAGTTTTGGAATTTATGCGACTTTCGTTTTTAAGTTATGCTGTTCACTTACACACACACACGGGCCTTTTTCTAAAAATGCATAATTTTAACTGCCCCACGTATGGGAGCCAATTTGCGATGGTTAATTTATAATGTTATTTGTGTATGTGTGTTTACTTCACGCGTTGAAGCCATCTTGTGACGTCATTCATTTGTTCGGTTTGTAGCTCCATCTGGTGTTAGCAATTTGCGGCAGTATTAGTGTTTGAAAGAATGCGACTGTTATTTGTTTTAATTTTTGTTTACTGTCCTCCGGCTAGCTATTATCTTTTCTTGGGTCGAGTACTTCTCTTTATACAGGTTGTGTAAACGGAAAGGAATCTTTTATCCAAATATAACACTGATGAAGAAATTTGTTTTACACTTTTATTGTCGAACACAGTCACTATCAAATTTACACATTGATCTTGACACTCGCCAAACTGAAACTGTTATAACAACTTCTTACTGATCACTTTTAATTCACGTACTTCAACCTTTTGTATAATTAACTTTACAATACTTGAGATTTTTCATAACTCTTATACGCGTAACTTGCGAATCAATAGCCGACTTGTAATATTTCTGCTGGACTGAAGACGACGTGTATCATACAAAATATTTTCGACGAACTGACGGGAATGCGACGTGTAGTATACAAAGAATTTTGATGAACTGACGGGGTCTACCTCTAACCTACTCTTTTTATACTCCTTCACCCAGATATGCCTAAAGATTATAACTGAACTGCAATTGGCTAATAAAACGCGCCAACATTAGCGTCTATTTTAATATCCAATGAAAATTATGAATACATATGCTCTAGGGAAACGTTCCAGAAGATTCTCAAGGAAAAACGCGCCAACATTACGTAACTTCCTTGTTTCCAATAATGATAAACAGCTCACCCCCTCGCTGCATTATTGCGCGCTATTATTGTCAGTTTCAGTAAGGCAGTATAAACTTACTTCCCAACAATAATTACAATCAACAAACATCTCAAATCAATGTCACATAAAAATGCATATTCATATTACAATCATTATTTACATTTAAGTAATTTGTGATACAAATTACTGCATCATATGCCCCACTAGAAACATAATTATGAATACTTACAACTTGTTTGGAAATTTTATAATTGGGTTTTTAGTCTCCTAAATCTTGGAACACACGCTATCACTTTCACTTAACACTTCACACGTATTTAACACACGATATGTTTTTCCTCTATCTTGCCACTACTTACTGGCTCTGGTTTAATGTGTTTAGACTTTAATCTGACATTACAAATTTTTTTATAGCAAATACTGTACCCTGAATTATTTAGTTACTGTTACAAAATTGTTTACTTTCTTAAGTTGTTGACAAAAAAAATTTATACATTTAAGAATTTTTGTAATTATTAAACATATTCACCAAAATATTGTAACCGTACATTCTGTCCGCACCTTAAAATATCATAAATATCATCTGGTCAGTCCTTCCTAAACAACAAGCAGGTAGCCTGTCCCTATTCCATTAACTGGTCGGTCGTCTCCTTTATAGCATACCCCTATGTGCCCATAACAATGAGTACATGGTTTAGCTCGGGTCCGAAGCTTGCGTGCCTTATCTTACATCTCCGACACCAGCGTGGGAAACCTAAACATCTGTGTGTGTAAAATAAAATATAAATAATAATTTTGAAGAGCCAACGAAATGCACAGAAATAACATCACGTGACGTGAGAAACCAAAATCAGGAACGAGAGAAGGGGAAAATCGTGCAATGGCGATGTCAGGTTTGTCTTGTTAACAGACTCCCCCAAAGTACCTTCGCGAACCAGGACGTCGCACCGAGCCTGCGAAAACACTTTCGCGAGCTAAGACATCGCACCAAGGGACTCTACTAAAATACTTTCGCGAACTAAGAAGTTGCAACAGGGGAGCTCATTACCATAGCCAAACCATTTTATCACATTCCGCGGTAACCGTTGACATGGCTGCTCAAATAACCGCACAATTAGAAGTAAAGATTTCATCTCAAGGGGAAGCAATGGCGGCTCAAACCGCACAATTAGAAGCAAAGATTCTATCTCAAGGGGAAGCAATGGCGGCTCACACCGCACACTTAGAAGCAAAGATTCTATCTCAAGGGGAAACAATGGCGGCTCAAACCGCACAATTAGAAGCAAAAATCTCATACCAAGGGGAAACAATGGTCGCTGAGGTAATGACCCAATTAGAGGCTAAATTATCCTCACAGGAGGAGAGATTGAGCCAGCAACTCAACCAGCAGGAGCGAGTATTTGCTGAGAAACAGTATGAGTTATGCCAGCAGCTCGAAACACAGCTCAATAGTGTCATGAGCGAGGTCAAGCAGACTCAAAGTGCTCTGCAAAATGACATACGCACAGTGCAGAATGAACTTAGATCCACTCAGGCAGAAGTAGGGCAGATTAGGCAGGCATGCAATCAAGAAATTGGTAGTATAAGATGCACATTACCAGAAACAATAAATAATGTAGCCGATAAGATAAGAGAGGAGACGAGATCCGCTTGTGTCACACTCGAAGCAAAACAGCGCTCATTTGAGGCAGGTACGAGCGCCAAGCTCGATAATTTAAATAAAATGATGGGGGAAGCACGAATCTCGCAAACATGCGAAGTTAGTAGATTAAGGGATGAACTGACACAAGTGGTTGCCGTCCAAAGTGACAAGCTCCAAGCAAAGGCAAGAGAGATTGCAATTGCCGAGGTACGGGAAGCGATTGAGCACATCCACATAGGCAATACACAAGGCCACGCTTCCACACTTCCCGTTGCCTCAGGTAGTGGAGTAAACATGGAGGGAAGGGCGAGTGACCGCGTGAGCGCTCCCTTGTCGTCTCCTCACATAAACTATAATTCACTGAGTGAACCTGAGACACAGCCGCGATTGTCAGTTCCGACACAATTTTTGAATGAACTCCCTATACCAAGGTTCGACAGTGAGCGTGACAATGCGAAGCAATTTATAAATGATATAGAGTCTTATTTTAGTTTAAGAGGAATACCCAACACCTATAAAATGGTCATAATTCAAAGGAGTCTTGTAGGTTCTGCCTTAAGCTGGTTCAGACTAACATTAGGTGACCTGGCACAGTACGAACATTTTCGGGCGGCCTTCCTGCAAAAGTATTGGAGTGGAAGCGCTCAATACAATGTCCGAAGCCAAATCAATAATGGGAGATATCAGAAGGGAAACCGCGAGTCAATGACCGACTATTTCTTACGCCTAGGCCAGCTAAGCAAATTACTGGAACCACCTATGCCGGAGCAGGAGTTCATAGCGTTAATGGTACGACATTACCCAGACGTAATACGCCATCACTTGGTGGTAGCTCGACCACAAACCCTGAGCGAGGCAATAGAGTTGCTTGCAGCCCTGCAGGGTCACGGACCACAAGCTGCCGAACAAACCGCGTGGGAGAGGGCAGATAACCATACCCAGACACAACACAGAAATGATGGGATGAGGGCACAAGGACCTCAAAACAGGCACGGAGTCGCGAGCCGACCGAGGTATAACCGACCATACGACCGAAATTCGGAAACGACATATGGTCATAGACACGAACGAAACGTTCAGAATCCTAGTCGGATGTATCGGGAATATCCCATACAACTAATGAACTTTGACAGACAAGGCAACACAGGTAGAAATAACCTGCGCAGAAATAGCCAAAATTCGTGGGGTAGATCCGACAACAGACAGCGAAGCCCTCCACGAGGAAATGTACACTATAGCGAACGGTCTGACAGACAAAATGGCGCTAGGAGGCCCATACCACGTGCGCGTGAATACGCACGGCCCCCTTCGCCTAATAACACAAATACAGAACAAGGACGTGAGAGCCCCGGTCACAACGTTAACCAAACTGCACAACAGCCACGAACGGGAAACTAGACCCAGGAAGGATGACGTTCCCGCATGCCTTCCGGAAAGACGCGTGTCATACCTCACAATCCTCCGGGGACGCACAAGAAAACGACCACCAGATACATAGCGCGGCATCGAGTAGCAATATTATCAGGTTCAACGATAGAACGTTAACGCAGGAGATGATGGAAGCTCCTAAGATAACTGGCAAAATTGGAAGAAAAAACGTTAATATGATTTTAGATACCGGATCGATGCTAACGGTTTGTAGCGAAAGCCTACTGAACAGACTACAACACATGAGCTTGCAACTGCAGATTCTCCCTGTGAGAAATGCCGTCTGCAGTGGCGCGATTGGGAAAACAAAGCAGAAAATTTCTCAACAGGTACTAATTACGGCGAATGTAGTTGGCTGCGAACTGGAATTTGTGTGTTTTGTCGTGAAAAATCTCGTTACAGATCTCATTATAGGTAGTGACTTATTGAACGCCCTAGGGGCAGTGATTGATTATGAAAAATCACAGGTAACCTTCAATACATCTGGTTCAATTACAGTTGTTCCCTTCAATTACGTGGTGCCGACTCAGAGTATAAAACTATCAGAAGCAGAAATGAGAGTACAGGATGAGGAATTCTTTGTTGAAATTTTGAATATGAAAGATTGCGCTGCAGTAGTTAGACTTATGTCACAACACCCACTAAGCACAGGCGAGTACAATGACCCCTATGACGAGCCAGATGATGCATATACGAAGGTAAACATTGTCACCAGCCACGGCATTTGTATAGAAAGAGAGACAGAGACAGAAAATGCCAAACCGGTGTACCACAGCCTACCTGAAGGAAAATGTGGGTCATTCATTAATGGGGTGAGGGAAAATATCTCACAGCTGACGCACCTGAGCGATCCACAAAAGGAAAGGATGTTTCAAATATTAGTAAAACACAGGGAAGTATTCACAAGAAGAACGGAAATATGCAATGTATTCCAATACACCTTTCAAATAACAGATGTGCCGATAATACGTCATAAATGTCGTATGATACCGTTAGACTTAAACGATGCGGTAACCCATAAAATCCAAGAATTGCTTTCAGACGGAATAATAGAGACATCCGATACCCCTTACATTCAGCCCCTCTGTATCGTGCGAAAGAAAAATGGAACCGTAAGATTGACAATTGATGCACGTAAACTAAATCAGTATATAACTCCGGATAATATGCGTACGGAGAATATTGAACAAATTCTCGCTGGGATTGGCAGACAGCGATGGTTCACGTCACTAGATTTGACAAACTCATACCTCCAGGTGGAATGAGACCCACGCCTACGCAAATACATGGGTTTTGTTCACTCGGGTCAAGTATATACCTTTCGCCGTTGTCCCTTTGGCGTCAGCGTGTCAAACAGTGGATTTTTACGCGCAATGCATGCCGTGTTAGGCACTCAAACAAATGGATACGTTTCTCAATATGTCGACGATCTATTGATTCACGACCTTGAAGTAGATGAACACCTAGACCATATCGACACAGTTTTAGGATGATTACGGGAATGCGGCATGACCCTAAACTGGGATAAATGTACATTTTTTGCAAACTCGGTCAAATTTTTAGGATACGTAATTTCAGGTGAAAATATCTCACCAGATGATGAACGCATTGAAGCAGTACTGCGGATCCCGCGTCCCAAGAATACTAAACAGGTGAAGAAATTTTTAGGCGTACTGGGTTACCAAAGCCGTTTTTTGTTAAACTACGCTAAAGAAACTGCACCGCTAAGGGCTTTGTTAGTCAAAAACACAAGATGGCGATGGTCGGAAGTTGAGGAGCACGCCTTCCAGCATCTAAAACAGCTGTTTAGCAACTCCATACTGTTGACACGTCCAAGAATGGAATTGCCATTTCTAATTTACACAGACGCATCAATGGTAGCCTACGGATGCGTACTGGCGCAAAAATTCCAAGATGGCGAACTGCGCATCATAGCGACCGCGTCAAGATCACTTAATAAAGCGGAGCGCATCTCTAATGTAACAGAGCAGGAAATTGGAGCAATCTTCTTCGCAATACAGAAGTTCAGGCATTTTATATACAATAAGCAAATAATAATCTTTACTGATCATGTGAGCTTGGCCTTTATAAAAAATTGCAAGCTGACGAGTGCCAAGCTGTCCAGATACATTCACGAAATAATGGCATATAACGCAGAGATCAAGCACATCCCGGGCAGCAGTAACATTTTTAGTGACCTATTATCGAGAGTAAAGGTAGGAGAAAACATTCCTGAGACGATAGGGAACACGCAGAGAGAAATTAGCGTATTAAAACTGGATTTAAGCCTAAACAGCCACATGGCTAGCAAAATGAAACAACTGCAAAAGTATCAACGAGAAGATACCAAATTGGCCGAAATACTGGGAAATGCACCGCCAATTAGCTCCGAAAATAAGGGAAAGTATGGCAAAATGGACGGCGTATTGTATAAACTGGACGGCAAGCACGCCCCAGCCTGGAAAGTATACATACCCGCAACACTCGAGGAATTGATTATTCAGGCCTATCATACCGCACTCATACACGCAGGTGTAGAAAGAACGAGCCTAGTTATATCAGAACATTTGTATATCCCGAAGCTTGGACGAAAAGTGAGAACGTTCGTGGCCACATGCGAAATATGCCAGAAGGCAAAGCCCCTACATTTTCGCTTTGATCGACCACCACTGGCTATATTAAGAGAAGCGCCCTTACAACTGGTTGTAGCCGACTGCCATGGTCCTCTCCCAAGGGCACGGACAGGCCTACAATACATTTTCGTAATGGTTGACGTAATGTCTAAATTTGTAACCCTATATCCACTTAAAAAGCTTACCAGCGCCTCGTGTGCAAACAAGATCGTTGCAGAATATATACCAAAATATGGCCAAATCACAGCACTGCTCGTTGATAATGCTTCTATCCATCACGGCCGAAAGTTTGTTGATAAGCTCCGAGAGGCAGGGGTAAAACTATATCACACTAGCAATTACCATCCACAGGGAAACCCATGCGAAAGAACTATGCGAGACCTGAATTCATATCTCCGGATCCTTACGCACGTAAAGCACACAAAATGGCCCGAATACTTATCTTATATACAGTGGGTCATGAATCACGCCATCAATCCCAATCATGGCTATTCCCCAACTCAACTGTTGACAGGAAAACCACACGACCACATAATCGACGGAATTCCTACTGCGTTACCTATAATAAGTGAAACAGACTCGGAGAGGATACAAAGAGCGTTTTTGAAACTTAAAAACAAAGCCGAGAAGAGGAACGCAAAGCAGAAAAGACATCTACACACCTGGAATCCACAGATAAACGAGAAGGTACTAGTAAGGAACTTTAACAAGTCTTCGTTGGTAAAACGAGAATATAGAGGAATGAACCTTCTGTGGAAAGGTCCCTTCAGAATCATGGCCCAGTTCGGGGATCGAACGTACAAGCTCCAGGACATAAGGACAGGGAAAATATTAGGAAACTACAACATAATGTTATTACGCCCATTTAAAGAGTCACTGAGACCTAGAAGTTCCGACACAAATGTTACGCCTTGACCGCTAACCATCGAACCCTCCCCTGTCTGACTAAACAACGTAGTAGTAATATTATATTTCAAGACGGGGTTCCCCTAGAAAAAAAAAGGACGCGTGATAACTATAGAAGTGAACTCAGAGACACCAGTGTAATAACATGATAGAATGGTTGTATTAAAAGCTGTATGTATGAAAGTTTATGTATCATGTATTAATTAGCATAACAGCGGTGTCAAAGAAATATCAGTGTGATAATATGGCAGAATTATTGTGTTATAAGCTGTATGTATAAAAGTTCATGTATTATGTCTTAATTAGCATAACAGTGGTTTCAAAGAAAATATCAGTGTGATAATATGCCAGAATTATTGTGTTATAAGCTGTATGTATAAAAGTTCATGTATTATGTATTAATTAGCATAACAGTGGTTTCAAAGAAAATATCAGTGTGATAATATGGCAGAATTATTATATTACAAGCTGTGTGTATAAAATTTCATGTATTGTGTATTAATTAGCATAACAGTGGTTTCAAAGAAAATATCAGTGTGATAATATGGCAGAATTATTGTATTATAAGTTGTGGGTATAAAATTTCATGTATTGTGTATTAATTAGCATAACAGCAATTTCAAAGAAGGTATCAGTGTAATAACATGATTGAATTGCTGTATTTTAAGCTGTGTGTTTGAAAGTTTATTTGTTATGTATTAATTAGTAAAAAAAAGAAAGAAAAGGTAATTATTATGCTAATCATACCCATATGTGTTGTAATAACTGTACCAGTATTAACGCACTCGCCACTTACACCGTCATAAACATCACAAATCATCCCGAATTGCGACGATAAAAAAAAAGAGGGAATTAAGTCAGGGTACCATGTAGGCAGGTTCGAAGGTTAAGAGATACATTTAAAAAAAAATGATTCGTAGGTTGAATAACTCGATGGGATTTCATGAGAAATTTATCGTCGGCCCCTTAGACCCGCCGATAGATTTCCCATGAGGGCATATATGTAACCGTACATTCTGTCCGCACCTTAAAATATCATAAATATCATCTGGTCAGTCCTTCCTAAACAACAAGCAGGTAGCCTGTCCCTATTCCATTAACTGGTCGGTCGTCTCCTTTATAGCATACCCCTATGTGCCCATAACAATGAGTACATGGTTTAGCTCGGGTCCGAAGCTTGCGTGCCTTATCTTACATCTCCGACACCAGCGTGGGAAACCTAAACATCTGTGTGTGTAAAATAAAATATAAATAATAATTTTGAAGAGCCAACGAAATGCACAGAAATAACATCACGTGACGTGAGAAACCAAAATCAGGAACGAGAGAAGGGGAAAATCGTGCAATGGCGATGTCAGGTTTGTCTTGTTAACAGACTCCCCCAAAGTACCTTCGCGAACCAGGACGTCGCACCGAGCCTGCGAAAACACTTTCGCGAGCTAAGACATCGCACCAAGGGACTCTACTAAAATACTTTCGCGAACTAAGAAGTTGCAACAGGGGAGCTCATTATCATAGCCAAACCATTTTTATCACATTCCGCGGTGGCGAGTGTTACGGCAGACATTGAATAAATCTTATGATATAAAGGACCTACAGTGCATTAATGTAACTGAGCAGCCAACCATAGCCAGGGTACCCACTCCTGAGACCAACGAAGAGAACCTCATGCAAAACCCAGAAAACCTACCACACCAATGAACCTGTCGTAACCTCCTACACCTCCCGCGTATCATTAACAACCATCAACTGTGAGACGACGAATGTACCGCCTCAATATTCACCCTCTACACTAATATATTTACATCTCTTAAATCTAGACACTGTTTCACATTTTCTGTTTGCTACATAAGTATTTGTTTTAATTATTTTTACCCCATTTTTGTTCTGAATTTATTTATTTATTTATTTTTTTTTATTGTTTTGTTCTGAATTTATTTCTGTTTTCTCATGACATATATATATATATATATATATATATATAGTTAACCCTCTTACATTCCAATACATTTCTCTGCAAGTCATCTTTAACTATCCAGCATTTACTTTACATCTCATTGCTATTTACCCTCCTGGATCAAATTGTGTGTGGCTAAACATTACTCGTAGCCGTATCCTAACCTTCAAAAATTTGTTCATGAATAACCTCTTGTATTCATATGAAATTTCGTCCCATGATACCATTTGAAAACAATCTAAAGTTTCTTGAACAACACATCTTTTAAGAACTGTCATTTTCAATTCTTCTACTATATCTTTAATTTGAGAGTACTCTGACAAATCTGTCATAAGCTGTACTGGATTGGAGTTTTCATTTTGAACATCTTGGTACTTGTTAATTTCAGAAGTTAGCTTTTGATTATTTACAGGCAAAACTGTAATTTCTTCGTACAATTTATTTCTTTGCATTACTGACTCCTTCTGTATTTCTGATATCTCCCCTCTGAAATTAACTTGCGCCTGATTCACATCTACATTCATAACCTCTTTCATCTCTCTTATCTCACTTGAAATGTTACTCATTCTACTACCTGACTCTGTACATTCTACATCACCATGTTCACTTTTAGTATTAACCTCACTTTTTTTGTTACCTATTTCCCTGCTCATGTCTAACATTTTCTTTGAAACTTCTCCTATCTCACTTGCTATTATTTCCTGATTTTCATTTCTCATTCTCATCATACTACTATCTAGCTCCATGAATTTCTTTTCAATTTCTTCCTTGTTTTGTTCTAAGCTTTGTAACGGTATTACTTATAATGTTATTACTTGTGATGTTTGTGTATGTGTGTTTACTCAACGTGTTGAAGCTATCTTGTGACGTCATTCATTTGTTCGGTTTGTAGCTCCATCTGGTGTTAGCAATTTGCAGCAGTATTAGTGTTCGAAAGAATGCGACTGTTATTTGATTTAATTTTTGTTTACTGTCCTCCGGCTAGCTATTATTTCTCGGTCAAACATGTCTCTTGATCAGGGTTGTGTAAACGGAAAGGAGTCTTTTATCCAAAAAGAACACTGATGAAGAAATTTGTTTATAATTTTATTGTCGAACACGTTCACTCTCACTTTTACACATTGATCTAGATACTCGCCAAACTGAAACTGTTATAACAACTTCTTACTGATAATTCTTTTAATCCACGTACTTCAATCTTTTGTATAATTAACTTTACCATACTTTAGATCTTTCATAATTCTGCTGCGCGTAACTTGTGAATCTATATCCGATGTATGCCGTACTAATACTTTCGACGAACTGACTGACTGAAGACGACGTGTAGTGTACACAGATTTTTGATGAACTGAACGACTGAAGACGACGTGTAGTGTACACAGATTTTTGATGAACTGGACTGACTTTACCTCTAACCTACTGCTTTTATACCCATACACACCGATATGCCTAAAGATTATAACTGAACTGCAATTGGCTAATAAAACGCGCCAACATTAGCGTCTATTTTAATATCCAATGAAAATTATGAATACATATGCTCTAGGGAAACGTTCCAGAAGATTCTCAACGGAAAAACGCGCCAACATTACGTAACTTCCTCGTTTGCAATAATGATAAACAGCTCACCCCCCTCGCTGCATTATTGCGCGCTATTATTGACAGTTTCAGTAAGGCCGTATAAACTTACTTCTCAACAATAATTACAATCAATAAACATCTTAAATCAATGTCACATAAAAATGCATATTCATATTACAATCATTATTTACATTTAAGTAATTTGTGATACAAATTACTGCATCAGGTTCTGGCATTCTTGTGTGATAATCAGGCTAAGGATCCGGGACAATTTAAGAGTAGTAAAAATGAAATGTGATTAACATTAAATAACTGTGCATCGAGTAGGTTGGAGTGTGAGGCAGTATTTTTAACACTTAAATGATTTCAGTCTAATTATATAAATATAAATTCAATAACCGCCAGCCTTAAAGCAATATGTATATGTAACAATATATAAAAAGTAACAATGAGGTAGCCTTGAGGTAATAATGAATTAGAAAGTTTAAATGTTAATTGTGATTCTTGGAAGCAATAATGTAATTTTAGTGACGTTTATAAAAATAGCCAATCAAGCACACCAGATAAAAGCTTTACCTAAAAGAAGGTATTCAATTGGATTAGGAATAGCCAATCAGAGACTTGAAATACAGAAATTTACAAGTTTAGGCGGTTGAAATCAATTCAGTTGGTTGCAGACAGCGTTACTAACCAGATGCAAAAAGTGTCCTCGAGAAGTATAATACGTATTCGTTTGAGACGAAAATAGTTTACGTGGTAAAAAGTGCAAGTAATTAATTAAAGATTCTCACAGCTCTCTATATCAGTGAAGGGTTATTTAAATCATGTCAAGCATTAATATAGAAGTGAAGTAAAATTATAATCTGTGTAAGCCTATATTCTTAGTCGCACCACAACCCTGCTAAGAGAAACGTGTCTCTAACAATAATACTGACGCAGCTGAGGCAAACATAAATATATAATATTTAAAGAAACAGTTAAATTACAAAGTTAATATTTTTTTAAACTTAGGGCAAAGGCCACCTGAAAGTACATTTGGGGCGAAGGTACCGGAAACTTTTTACCATACGTGCGGTTGCAAACTACTTCAAGTTCGGCTCCTCAACAGTTGAACTATAATACAACTCCTTCAATACAATTCCTACTTGAAATCGGTTTTTCCATACGTGAAACAATAACCTTCTCAAGTGAGGTGGCGCATTGGGGTGTTGTTTACCTGTGAGGCTGTGTACAGTCTGCTTCGTGACTAGAGGTAAAACATACTTCTGTCTCTTTTTCCGATGTATGCGTCCGTACTTAATTTTCCACCATAGTAGACTGTAATATTTACACTAGCAAATAAGGCACCGCATTGCGGTTTTGTTTGCATCAATAACACTGTGTTTACGGAACTCTATAGAAGATTGCACATACATTGATTACTAAATTATTCCGGATCCTTAGTCTGCTGATAATACACATATACATTGTCTCTTAAAATTCCTCTCCACTTCTAAGAATTCTAGCAGGCAAATTAACGGAGAGGAAGTTCTAAGTTTAAATACACAGAAAGAACAAACATATGTGTTCTGGCGTTTTTCAAGATTTTTCATTTTATTAATTTGATAATGTTTTGAAAAAATGCTTTAACTTTTTCTTGAGCGGTGATTACAAAATTATTCTGCGTGAATTTAGTACAGCACACTTTTTGGTCTAATATCTGAAACTATGTTGAAAATGGATTTTGATCTGAATGCGGAAACAAGTAAAATCAGGAATTACCAACGATTTAATGAACTTCCTCATTAACGCCTCAGCTTTTATGACTTGATAATTTATTTTTTCGTCAATTTATATCATATGTCGGTGATGTCAGCTATTATATACAACATTGCTCTATTTAACTCTGATAAAACAATTTTGTAAAAGTCATACAAGAGAAAGTTGAAAAATCGGAACAATTTTTAAAATAAATATAAAACTAGCACATGAAAAATCTAGCAAAGCGCTAGAAGAGCTAAACTGGAATATTGTTTGCTGTTTCGGTGTATTATAAATTAGAATTTTATTTTCGTTAATTTGGCTGATGCTTTTTTACTTTCTCTACTACGTATAGTAAGTAGGGGAAATATTGTATTCCACCCAAAAATTCGATGCCGAGATTTCACCGGAAATACATGTTTTGTGACCCCCTGAATCCAAAAAAAGCATTTTTGGAAACATGTCCGTGTGTGTGTCTGTGTGCCTGTGAACAGCATAACTCAGAACGAGCATCGGATAAACACCAAACTTGGTATTTAGGTTCAGTATCTTTCAGAGATGCGACACAAAGGTTTTCAAGAAAATTCCCCACCCCAGATTACCCTTTACATGGAATATTTTTCGAAAATCTTAATTTTCTCAAAAATGGCTCTAACTACTTTGATTAAAATAGCATATATTTAAGATACTTTCATGATAAATAAAATGTATATCTTGAATTTTCTGGGGATGTCTCCAAAAGTATTCTTCATTGTGAACGACTTTTGCATAACTGGTAAACCATAAGAGATAGACAAAATTTTACTACACAAAAAATGTAGATCGCGTTGAAATACAGAATTTACGTCATATACATTTTTTATTGAGTGAACCATTTTCGAGATATTGCTTGTGATTCCCTTAAATTTTCCAATACTTATACTTTTTCTCAAATTCGTTATTCATTTTTTTATGTCCTGTACATACAAAGAGAATGGAATGCGCCACATAGCAACCTGCTCTTAAAAGATTTGGCTATCGCTTAAAGCCTACCATATTCCTCTTGCACCTACAAGAAAATTAGCAATAAGATTAATATCTCGATATCTCGATTAAAATGAAGCATATGGAGAATAAGCGTTTGTAAAAATAGTTTGTACAAGAGTAGAGAAAGTCATGTGAGTGTAACACATCAGAATTTTTTTAAAGCGAAGGTAAATGATTCTGAAGATATACGTGTGTGTGTAAGTGTGCGTCTTCAGAAAAAAAATATATATGTGTGTAAATAAATGCATACATAAAGTGCGTTTGCACTTTTATTGCACTTTACTGGGTTGACTTCCACGTGTATTCAAATGCAGGTTTCCGCAATGTCAAGTGCAATAATATTGTGGTCGAGTAGTACAGACATTTTAAAAATACGATTTTTTGGCTCCAAGGTATTCAAGTTTACTCCCTAGTGTTAAATATTCATCCCAAAATATAAAATTAACCGAAGATTTCAATTTCAGACTTCTATACGTGTACTAGCTAAACCCTTAGCTCAGTTCACATTATGGGGTTAAATTATGAGATTCTACTCCTTTATAAAAGTCTCTGTCGAAAATGATATAGGTCAGTTACTAATGGCGGAGAATAGCAACTAAGATTGCAAAGCCACTTTTGCTAATTTACTAATAATGGTCCCTTAACGCCTTTAGCCTTCCTCTTTCCAAAGCTGACATCTGGCTAATTACCGAGATAGCGGCACTTTAGAATTAAAGACAAAGTTTGGTGTATATTAGTTTTGTTCTTTATCTTTAAGTGGATTCCAGTGAGAACGAAACCATTTGCCTTGATGAAGCTTTCTTTTAATCTTCACTAGACAAACAAATGACTGATGTGAAAGATTTGAAGCCTTAAAAGATAATATACGGTAAAATAAATTACCGTAATCTTGGATAACCTAATTATTTTTTATCGCACATAGTGACAAAATTAACCCGCCTCTGTGGTGTGTGGGTAACATGTCTGCCTCGCATTCAAGAGTTTCCGAGTTCGAATTTAAATCAGGGTGACATAACCGGATAAAGTTTTCTTCTGGGGTTTGCCCTTATGCTGAGAAGACGAGTGTCCGTAATGTTAACTTTACGAACCTCGGGCTCATTTGAACATAATTTCACGCATTCATCGTCTGATATGACCTACCAGGTTAAAAGACGTTAAATTTTAAGCTCCCAGGTTCTTTTCTGTGAAAATATGTTTCTAGAGCAATATTCCATTCAGGGTTACCAAATCTAAACGCCTTTGTAGTACATTGTTGTGAATTGTCTACTTAAAATATAATTAAAATTGATGAGTTCTCACTATCTTTAGCACCTACTTATAATAGGTAGAGGATGTATTGCATTCCACCCAAAAATTCGATATCCAGATTTCATCAGAAATACGTATTTTAAGGTCTCCTGAATACAAACAAGAAAACGTAGGTCCGTGGTGTGTATCTTCTGTCTGTCTGTGAACAGTATAACTCAAAAATGAAAAGCAGATAAACTTAAAATCTGGTATTTAATTTCAGCGTTTTCCAAGGATGTGATACAAATATTTTGAAAGATCCCTCCCTCACCAAACTGACTCTAACATGAAAAAAAGTTTCGTTATTTTTTAGTCTCAAAAAGGCTCTAACGCATTTGAATAAATTACATATGTTTAAGATATTTACACGAATAATAAAATGTATGTTTTGAATTTTCTGGAATAGCCCGTAAAGTCCACTTCATTTGGAATTTTTTTTAAACAATTTCGTGTAACTGGTAACCATAAGAGATAAACAAAAACTTACTACACAAAAATTGTAGATATTCTTAAGACATACAGTGCATTTCGAATAACTTTTTACTGTATCATCAGCCATTTTCGAGACATGCCTTGAATTTTTCAATAGCCGTTCAACGTTTTTCAAGATGGAAAGAATATGGAATTTCAAAGCAAGCATGTAGCTAAAAATCTATGCGGTTTGTATGTACACCGAAATGTGTAACGAAATTATTTCTGCAATTGTTGATGCTGATTAACGTGAAATAAAAAATAAGAAGAGTAGTGTGTGAAATGTAGTAGAAACAGCGGATTACGGCTAGAGAAAGCCTTCTGAATGTAGCATAGTATTTTTTTCCT
The DNA here is from genome assembly GCA_030765065.1 of Deroplatys truncata. Lineage (NCBI taxonomy): Eukaryota > Metazoa > Arthropoda > Insecta > Mantodea > Mantidae > Deroplatys > Deroplatys truncata. The sequence goes on from CM060975.1 coordinate 225,277,639, forward strand.
ACAACATACCTATGATAGGTGGAAGAAGTAATGTATTTCACTATAAAATTTATTTCGGTATTTCACCGAGAAAGCATATTTTGAGGCCACTGAGTCCAAAAAAGCATTTTTTAGAAAAAATATTAATATTTGTGCCTGTCTGGTGTGTGTATGTCTGTGAACAGCGTAACTCAATGTCTAATAAATGTCTGATAAATGCCATACTTGGTATTTAAGCTCAGTATCTTCCAAAGATGAGACAGGAAGATTTACAAGAGAATTCCCCACCACAAACTACATGGAACAGTTTTAAAGACGTTTATTTTTTCAAAAATAACTTTAACGATTCCGATTAAAATACCATATATCTAAAAGATGTTTATACGGCAAATTAAATGCGGGTCATGTATTTTATGTGAATAGTCTCTGAAGTTATCTTCATTCGGAAGGAATTTTGTATAACTTTAAGTGGTAAACCTTAAGAGATAGACAAAAAGGTACTACACAAAAAATATGAATAACTCTTTGAAACATGCAACTTATTTCAAATATCTGTTTTATGGCATCAGCCATTTCTGAGACATCGTTATTATTAGTGTAATTTTTCAACAGTCTGTCATTTTTAATGTACTGTACCTATTCACTCACTTTTCGCGATGTAGAAAGAGAATCGAATTTCAAGACCAGCATTTAATGGCCCGCTTTTAGGCATCTGACTATCGATTCGGTGTTCTCTATACTCCTTATATCTAAAACGAAATGCACGATTTCTGCAAAGTTTTTTCTCGATAGAAAAACAAACTTTCGCAAGAACAGTGTGTAAAATTTATATAAAGATAAACGATAGTGGTTAGAGTAAGTCATGTGAATGCAATACATCAGATTTTAAGAAAAAGGTTCTCGCGCGTGTGTCTGTCTGTGAACAGCATAACCGAAAAACGAAAAGTCAGATAACTTAGGTCAAGAATGGCATGTAAGCAAGATTTTATTATTCAATTTGAAATCATAAATAACGCAAGGATTGAAGAGTCAGTGCAAAACAATATGTTTGATTTATTATGGATAGAGAAAGTTGTGTGAATATTCACATCAGATTTCTAAAAATTGTTTTAAAAGATGACGTTTGCAGCAGAATGTCACGTTTAAAGTGAAATCTGTGGGACGATATTTGTTGTGGGCCTTGGCCTACCAACCCGGGTGGCGACCTACGTCCACATACATATTGAGGTGGACGATCATCCATCGATGCTAGGAGATCGCCGCCTTACTTAACCCCAACTGGAAGATTGGTTTTCGTGTCCTACAGACCATTACCCATCGTAGCTCCTCAAATACATTACAATCTGAATGGGCACCGGTCCTGTATACGGGCCGAAAAATCTGTACCTTCAGGGGTGGGCTGAAGATTATGTTTAACGCAAATTAATCTCAAAGCTTCCTAAATCTGGTTTCAAGAAAAAATCAGATTCAGGTATTTGTGTTATTTTGTGGCGAACGAATGGAATTACATCTTCAACGTATTGTGATGGTTATAATTTTATTTTAACAGATTTTGTTAAATAGCATTATATGCAGTTTGAAATATTCAAGAGACACTTGGTTTAAGTAATTACAAGAAATAGTCTTTAGATTTCTTATTAGGCATTTCCCGGATGTTGAAGTAAGCAGAGATTATATGACACGCGGTATAGGAGAAAAGATCCTTCCTGTCTCCGACACGTGGGTAGTTGCGTTATTTTTGCTGTCTTATGCTTAGGTCAGCTGCCAGCTGGGCACAAATCAGCATTTTGGTCGGGTATTTAACTTACGGGTTTTTGTGCAGCTCTCCTCTTGACCAACCGCATGCCTAGCAGGAACCTCTGCCGGTTAGCTTCTTAAATTCATTTTAGTGTTAATTTACAATCGCGACGTAGGCGCTAGGTTGACGTCAATGGACTGCCGGACCTCCTCTGTCACTCAGGTAAATCCACCGGGTGTCTAATTCTTTCTTTTTTTCTTTTGGAAATGCAGTTTAGGTTAAATTAGGTAAATTAAAGATTAGAAAAGATTGGGAACAGAAATTACATGTTTTATAATGCCACCTTTTCACCACCCTTGCTACCGTAACCTGTAACCCTGGTGAAGCCATCTTGTGCTACGTTCCCATTCTTTACGTTTGAGGCAGTATTTTTAACACTTGAATAATTTAAATTAAATTATATAATATGTAAATTCAATAACAGCCCGCCTTGAAGCAATATGTATTTAATAATCTGTAAAATGTATGTAACAGTCATTGCATATGCTTATATACTTGTAAACATGTTTAATAATGTTATGTGAATGCATTGTGTAATTTAATAATGTAAGAGCTGTGAAAATAATAAGTTTAACGTTGCTAACAATGAGATAACAATGAGGTAACCTTGAGGTAATAATGAGTTTGAGAGTTTAAATGCTACTAGTCATGATTAGAGCAACGATAATGTAAATTTTGTGACAGTTTAAAAAATAGCCAATCAACAGCCAGAAAAAGCTTTAATAAAATGCAGGTATTCTATTGGACTAGGATTAGCCAATCAGAGACTTGAAATACAGAAGTTTACGGGTTTGGACGGTTGAAATATGTTCAGTTGCCTGCAGACCTTGGTAGTGACCGGATGGAAGATGTGTTCTCTAAAGAAATATTACGTATTCGTGTGAAACGAAAATTAAGTATACGCGTTAACAAAGTGCAAGTATTAAATAAAAGAATCTCACAGCTGTTAATATCAATGTAGTGCTATTTAATTTGTGTCAAGGATTAATAAAAAGAAGTGAATTTAAACTTAAAATCTGTGTAAGCCTACATTCTTGTCGCACCACGCCCTGATTAAGAGATACGTGTCTCTAAAGTAATACTGACGCAGCCGAGGCAAACATAAACATAAATAATATCTATAGAACCAGTTTAATAACAAAGTTAATATAATATTTTTAAACTTGGAGTGTAAAAAAATACATCTTCAAATCGGCTTCTCATACATAGCAGCATATTACGTAACAAACAACCTACTTCAAATTAATGCCCAAAGCATGGTGCAAAAACTCCAACAGTAACTCCCGTAAACAACACCTACTTCAAATTGACGTCCATACGTGGAGCAAAATAAAAATAAATAAACAACTCCAATGTAAAGACAATATCTTCTTCACGTTACGTCTGATAATGATGCCGATTGTGTCGTCGCCGCCCGAATATCACAATTGGTGAAGGCGTCGGCTATATCCTCGATTTGGGCAACTTCAAATATTTAATAAAAATACTTAATTTACTACACTGTACGAACAGTGTAGAACAAAATATATTACGCAACTGCTTTCATCTTCTTACGCTGCATACATTAGATTTATTAGTCTTTTGCGTCTCTAAATTGGTCCGCCCATCTATTGGTAGATCTTCCTACGTTTCTCCTACCTCTCGGTTTATACCTCAAAACTCTTCTTTGGTATCTTACTTAGGCATACGTTGTACGTGTTCCAGCCATTTATTTCTAAAACTGACAATACGCAACTGCTGAAAAAAGAAAGCATTTTCCTTCTTCGTATAGAGATTTCGACGTCATCTGAGGTTCAGTCGTAAAATCTCACTCGTAAGGAAACTTTCACTTTCTTTAGCAGTTGAGTAAATAACAGCTACAACCTGAGGGAAATACCCTCGAGATACTAGATACTACTCTAATTTACATGGATAAACTTAAACGCAAGTTTTCTGGGGTTCATAAAAAGTACAAAATAGAACTTGGCTGTTTTCTGCGATTGATATTTGAAAGTTTGTTTTTTACTTACCTTACCTGTACGAGTATGATGACCAACCACAAGGACGCAAGGATCTCTTCGCACGGCGACTTCTCTTGAGTACCAAAAGGTCCAGTCCTTGAAGCTAGATGATGTTGATGAAGACTTGCCTTAAGTCCATCAATTCTAATCTTCTACAGTCTTGAAAGCATATATTTTTCCATTATTTTAGCAGTTCTTACTGTTTAAAAATTCTCTACAGAGCTTCTGAAGTAAATGTATTTTACTGATCAAGAGAGAGGGAGAGCAATCAAGTTAGGCTTTCAGATACTAAAAGTAGATTATAATTATGTATGCCAAAAAGTTCACTGACTCACTGAATATGCACTCACTTAGGGCCATCTTTAAGATTTTCTAAGATGATATTTAATGCCTATAACAAAACGCTCTTCATTAAGCGCTTTACATACTACTAGACCTCAAGACTGCACGGCAAATATACTTCTCCAGGCAAGTCTGCTACAGCGAATACTGTTACGTAACAAAGCTTTTATGATCAGCAGAGATACAGTAAACGCTCCTCCAACTTTCTTCAGGATATAAGTTTGGGAACCTCTGCTTGTTCACGAGCCAATATCGTGAAAGTGATAGGGTATAGCTAATTCAGCCAAGAATTTACAGGATGTGTCAGAAACATTTCGTACTACTACAATCGCAAACTTCTAAAATTTAAAATTATAGTAAATTTTTGCAGATATAGGGTAGCAAATGTGTTGGTGACAATCCGTAGTTTTCACACTGTCATACAGATGCAATCTATCTCTTGGCGCGGATAAACAGCTGTAAAGGCGAGTATATTTAATCAGGAATCAACTGCTCTATTTGTCTGCGATTGGAACGATATTTTCTAACACAATTACTATGATAGGTTTACAACAGATACGCTCCTTTACGTCCACCATATATATAAACATACACATTATATATTAATAAACACGGTGTTCCCGAATCCCGTTCAGTTTGTTCGAATAGTCAACCCAAATGACGTCAGGGATGGTAAAATATCTCTACTGTTTCATCACTACATTACGGAGGACTATATTTTTGTTTGAGTCATTTTATTTAAAAGTGTTCTTGTATTGTTAAGACTTAACCTCATACGAGGCAAGTACTTGTGTATTAACATTTAGCTCCGATTTTTAAACCGATAAAGCGTTTATAGCATAGATACATATTTTGGGAGCAGTGAATATATTCTATGGGTATCTTATAACTAGTGATGGGACAATACCACTATTTCTCGATACTCAATACAGATACTGATTTTTGAGTATTCGATACTGATTTTTTAAATATGTAAAGTGAAGTAAATACTACCTTGTTCACTGAATTATCTTCTTATTAGTTTTTTCTGTGCATAAACGCACATAACCAATTTTGTATTGTATGCTAATTTCAAAAATATTCCTGTTTGACATTCTCCAATTGGCAGGAATTTTTTATCTTGATAATATCATGAACTATTGTTAGTCAAGGCTAATTAAAATAATAACCATTAAAATAATAATTAATTTGCTTTTCTGTTTATATAATATATTTTGTGCTGAAAACTTCCTTTTAAAAGATTTTCTATCCATAGAAAAACAAATATTAACAATTCGTTTTTATTTTGCAATCTTGAAAATATAAAATAATGAATATTTTATACATAACTCAAACAACTAAAAATAATAAGAATTATCTCGTGTATTAAGTTCTGATTGGTTTCTGCTGGATTTACAAATTTTGGTCACCGGAATAGGTAAATCTTATAGCTGAGAGTGAGTCACCAAGCCAGGATATTGTAGAAACGTGATTTAGTGCGCCAGCTAAACAAACTCATTCACTACTCAGTTAACGCTGCATGTTATATGAGTACCTCTACTCTTTCTCCCCATTGTTTTGCAAGTTTTCATTTAGACACAAGAGTCCACAGAACGTTGCATTCATTTACTCAGAGAAAATGCAATCAAGGTCTCAAGTACTGTAGTCCAGCAACTCTTTGGGGACACGTGCGAGGAAATAACTTGAAGTATCCACTCCGTTCATTCCTTATCTAGTATAAAGTTACACGTTAATAATGCAAAACATAAAAATTTAAAAGTATCGAAGGTTTATCTCAAAGTATTAAACATACTTCGATACCACCGAGTATGGAAAGTATGACGGTATCGTGGTGCCATCCCTACTTATAACTTTCTATAATCCTATAATTTCACAATATTCCTGGCAATAGTTACACACAGCTGCAAGACCCACAGATTGTAACCTGTGATTTAAGAAACGATTATAGTTTTTGTGCCGTTACAGGCCTATTGCATACCTGTAAACCTTTCGAGGTGTAATCCACAAAAAGGAGACACACACATCTTTCTCCCACGACACAGCGCAGACAAGCAATTTGGCATCCATATTACTTACCTTTTTGTGTCTATGTCATTCAGTACTGGCCAATCCAATAGACAGCTCGTTTAACCACTCACGGTCGACTATTATTGTAATCTTATCTAAATGAGATTGTCCCACCTGATTCACAATTATTTCTAATTATTTTATTGTTTCATTAACCTTTAAGTTCTAAAAGTCTTAACCGGATTTTTACTTGAAAACAATATATTGATCGTTGAACTGTAGGTTTTATCAACATTGAATTTTAATGACTTTTATCATTAGACATAGTCACAGTCATTCCCTCATGCATACTTCCAGACTATGTGGGAGATAGCGGATCATTCTGGTTAAAGAAATTTCCAGCCGGGAATCGAACCCGAGACCTCTGGGTTGAGAAGCCAGAATGCTGACACTCGGCTACAAATTTCGCAATCGATTTCTAATTTGTAAATTAAAGAAACGAAGACAACTTTCTTAAAGGAGATAGAAGGCCGTGCTACGGTCTGACATTGGCATGCGATAAATTCAATTAAATAGCATGGTGCAAAACACCTATATGAATTTAATTTTATTAATATTGGTTATTAAAACGTTCATTTAGTGAACAGTTATAGGTATTACCACAAGAGCTTTTGTCGATAATCCACGACCGCGAAGCGGGAAATTATTATCTAGAGAGATTAAAGCTGGTGTGGTATTTAGTAAACTATTTTACAAATATACTGATAAATAATTAAATGTATACAGCAGCTATGCTATAATAATTAATAAATTTATATTTAGACGTAGTTATTGTAGTATAGTACTTTATTTGACAGCGCTGCCATGTTATTTCACTGCCTTGTGAATAGTTATTAGCAACAACATCCAGGATAGCTAGACTAATTACAAAGAAAATACGACGAAATGTGATGTTTCCAAATTCATGTTTATTAATTATAAGTACATTTATGAAATTGGGACCCACTGGGTGTATTCGAAACCAAGGAAATTGTCAAAGGGCTAAGACTATCATTATTTCTCATTCTGCAAGGTTATGATGTTCCTAAGTTTTTTTGGTCTTCGGTCATCAAGGTCCAATTAGTCATCCAGATGTGGTATTTCTTGCTTCCTTATAATAACTGATTAACGTCCTTTAACCAGGTAGGTCACAGCGGACGGTGAATGAATGAAATACTTGAATGATGCTCAGTGATCCCGGAGTCCCAGAGCTTAGAGTTAACCGACATTCGTCTTGTTAGGATAAGGAAAAACCCCGGAAAAGACCTTCTCCGGAGAAATTATCCTAATCAATGTTGCCATGGTAGCTCAGTCGGTAAGAGTAGCTGATGGTGACCAGAAGATCCGTGGTTCAAATCTCGGCTATGGCATTGAGTTTTGGACGATGAGGGCCCTCCGCTACAAAAATCTCTTTAGACAGAACAACTTCACCTTCCAGGTAAGCTGCTACCCGAATTTCGGCGGTGGTGGGAGATTTTTGCAAATCTGCCAGCTACGACTAATCAGAGGTTAACTTTTAAACGTTCTGCCTTCTTTTACAAATATCTCATGACTACCATCGGTGCTCTACCCGAGTACAACGGATCTATTCACAGAGACGATGGAAGTCCATTTGGAACAAATTTACGAATCCGAAGATCCCCACTGACAGGAAAGCTGCAGTATACTCGGCTGTCAATGAGGTTGTCCCGACAGCTGACAAATTGTGGTGGCATAGCAGAGCAACATCAAATCTCTGCAATAGGTGTCCTGCGATGGTTGCATCACAAACTAGTAGCCTGTGCCGTCGTACGTTCTATTTGGGTATGCAGACGAATCTGTGTGATCTGTCGTGGCGTGCAATGTCTTTCCTGGATGACTATCTGACCTTCTATCAAGATAAGCAGCTGACGGATACCCTTTTTTTGGATAATCTTTGCCACCTATTTTTGGATAATCAGAGTTGGAGACGTGGTGAATCTACAGGCTTTCCAAATCTTTATCCGGAAGCAATGCTGGGAGATGGACAGACAGACACCTTTGTCCTTGGATCTCCCGCATTTACGGAGATCCTAGAACCAAATGTAGAAGGGCATGGGCCATGGGCATGGAATTCAGACATCAAAATGTCTGAGCAGTGTTTAAGAACCATAAAAAATTTTGATGTATAAGTTTATACTCTTTATATATTATTAAATAGTAATGTAAGAAAAATAAATAAATAAACAAAATAACCGAGATTCAAACTTGAACCTTTTGAATCTGAGGCAAACACACTACCCCCAAGCCACAGAAGTGGGCGTGCTCCTTATTAATTTGTAAATAAGAGCTTTGTTTTCCGCGAGCATGACCTGCTTCATTATTACAAGAAATGCTATCAGTTTTGAAAACATTTTAAACAAATGCAATCAACTTCAACAAGATTATACAACAATATTGCACTGATAAATGACTGTGGCTGGATGAAATTTATACGTTCGTAACACTCCGTCATATGGTACACGTTTTAAATAGTCTGTGCAAATACCCTTGGTTTCATTTTGTTCACATAATTTTCCCTCGTGCTGCACACTCGTAAATTTTCGACAAGAAGAAACACCTCGTGCAATTTGCAAATATTTTTAGAAGGCTATTTTGTTCATCTCTAGAATATTTTGATATGAAAGTTTAGAGATATACTCTTTTTTCATAATTTGGAAATATTAGGGATTAGGGAATGAAACTAATACTCTTTTAGTTATGAATAATATTTTTTATTAACAATGAATATACACAAAGAATGGGAACAGTGTGGCATTTATTTCTTTCCTTCATAGCTCCCACTGTAACAAGTATGAGCTTTGAAATGGAATAAAACATTTCTGATTTAAATACATGTACTTCAAGTAAACTTCGGAATAACAAAGAACCTTATAGAAAATAAATCACAGCGAATATTGACAATCTCTTAATTCTTACAGAAAAATACCTCTTTATTATCACAACAACAGAAACACAGGGGCAAAAGCTTTAATTCAAAGATCATTCTGGCTTCAGCCCCCATTGGTTCCCTTAACCTTTTATCAAAAAATACATCTCATGATAGCTTCACTATTTAATGGTTGGAAATCCATCAATTTTACAATCCCTGCTTGCTTAAAAGCAAATTCGTGCATGTCTACTTGTCATTAGCTTTTCAAAAATCCATTTCAGTTTTAAAATCATAATTTGCCCTCATACCCTCGCTGTAGAGTAATGTAATACATATTCCAGATGGGTTCTTGGTAAATGAGTCCAGTTAATGGGATATAAAAGCTCTGCATGTTACTAGAAAAATTCTTGAAAGCAAAAACACATAAATAATTCTGCTTATAGTGTTTATTTTTTCTCCATTATCTTGCCTTTAGTGAGAGATCAAATACTAAACGCAAATTACTATATACAACTGAAAACTAATTTACTTTGCTCATTTATTTATATATATTTTAATTTCATGGCGATATAACACAACAGTTGTGACATTTTAGTGAAAATAATATTCTAAATTAAGGTCGCAACAGCAGTTGTAATTTCTCATAATCTTTGTGCGATTTTGGTACACACATTACGTTAATTATATTTTGTCATTTTCAGTGGAAATGTAGTAATGCATTTTAATTCTCATGAGAATGATTTTTACCATATTGGATATTACTTTACCAGAATATTCTGAAACAGTGTACAAAAATAGCATATCTTTTTCCATTGAAGGAAGCATTAACTGTGCAGGCTTCTACTTCATCGAGAAAACGTGGGTAGTATGCCAAAGACTTTCGAAAGTCTGTACCTTTAGGAGAAGTCTGTACCTTTATCATATGCAGAAGTACTGAACCTGGATTTCTTTTGTGGGGCCATTAAAATAATATGCTATGCTACCAATATTCGACATTTCCTTAGTGCATTTTATGTGAAAGTATACCTATCTCAGCATTATTTTTTTGTCCTTCTCCGTGAACTAGAGGTACCGTGCTAGCCTCTAGTTCCCAAGGTCGAGGGTTCAAACCCGGCGGAGCGCGATGGATTTTTCCGCGCGTAAAATTCCTTGGCATGGCTTCCTTCGGAAGGGAAGTAAAGCCGATGGCCCCGTGTCGTAGATTTACGGCACGTAAAAGAACCTCAAGCCTGATTAAGAGGCCTCTGAGCAAAATTACTGGTGTTTCACGCCCAATATAGAATGGGACGCTAAGGACCATAGTAGTTAAAGAGCGTACACAAATAAAACTCAATATAATTTTCAGCTTTCTTTTCAAAAGTGACAGAAAATCAAATAGTGACATGAAATGCACAGTATCTACTAAATTTTATTACTTGGATATTATTTAGACGGCATGTTATTGCTCTGTAATTTTATTTGTGCAAACTCAAGTGCAACGAAAATTAATTTTAATATCAATAACGAGCTTAGGAAACATGGGAATTTATCGCAAGTGTGTTTGCGTTCTGAGGATGAGCAAGCCAACTCTGGTAAAGTTTAGGTACCCTAAACTTAGGCTTCCTTTACAAATTTCCTTCCCCAATTATATTTCACTTAATGTATCATGAGTGTCCACCGCCTTTGGTTCTGTATATAGTAAAATTGGTGTTAATAACACTAATGAAACTCCCAGAGTTGCCTATCTTTCCAATCGGCCTGAGAGCGTAATACCACATATCGCACTTGTAGAAAGTTAAATGAACGGGAGCGAGGGCGGGTTACCGGGAGAGTAAGATGGAAAACAAGTATTGTAAGTGTGAACCGAACGTAGAAAATTAATTAATGGTAATTAATTCTTCTCTCATACACTACGTGTATAGGCTCGTTGGAAAGGTAGAATCAGACTGAAAAATTCAGTTTGAACCACGTTAACTTCAACTTTCCGTGTCGTTGCCCTAACAAACTGAGCTACCACGACAACATGCCGGTAGGACATTAAATTGTCCAATTGACTCGTATTTTTTTCCAGTAAACTGCAATGCGCTCTCTCTTTGTAACTGAGAATAACTGGTAAATATGAGTATTACTTGTATGATAAGTGTTTAGATATGCGTACAATAAGCTTCTCTTAACGTAAAAGTGTTTGTTAAAGTGGAACAAGCCAAATTAATTCCCCCCCCCCTAAAATCTATCTAACCTAGGGAGCATTTCTGCTTATCCTACTGAAGCCGAATTTATTATGAGAGAGAAGGTTCACAACCGTAATTGCTATGGTATGGCTTTGGTAATGTAATCAGCACAACAGAGCAGCGAGTCGCGGGCCGAGCTAAGCTATGCTCATCCGAACCCGAGAAGGCCTTTTGTCTTTTTTCTCATTTCTACCCTCCGCAACTTTGAAACGTATTCCCGTCAAATGTCGCTTTACCTTTAAGCAAGAAGGAACGAAAGACAAGCTCGTGATCAATATTTATTCTCTGGCGAACCAGAGCCCGTGCTGGGGGGCGGGGAAGACATGCATCATTATTTTCGACATTTCACTATAAATTTGCGGTCTGATCTCGAGCGTAGGTCTGCCAAGGCCTCGTTGTTAATGAAATCTTTCGACAGCGATTTATTTAATTTATTACTTTATGACTTGAAGCAACAGAAATATTTAACGTAGTTTCCTGGCAAGAATGTAAAAGTAACATCGTTTTATGTAACAGATGCACCATTAATAGCCTAGGTGGGATTAAAGGGTGGATAGCTCGACTTGTGGTGTTAAAAAAGGCAGTTTACACGATTCAGTAGTGATAGAAGAGATAACAAAACTGCTTTCAATTTCATTGAATACACAATAAAACTTATTCCTGTGCACTAGTCCGTCTGATAAGCTAAACATGTCAGGTGTTGTTGAAGCTGTAGAGGTTTTCGACAAAAGCCTATATCCGCTATCAGCCCTGAAACGCTCTAAATCAACTGCTGTAACACCACATAACTCCGCGGCCTCCCCTTTAAGGCAGGCATGCTAGCTATGACACTCGGTGTCACTTCTTTTTTCCTACAACTTCGTGAGTGGGGAGTCGTCGGACTTCATGGCGACACACTGCTAATATAATATCCTTGAATGATGGATAAACCGAAGAACAAAACAGCGGGACGGGTTAAACCTCGTGTCCCCATCCAGTGGCAACGCTGCTTTAGTGTATAAAAGATGCATCTACCCAAGTTTCGTCTCATAAAAGAGATGGTTTTTATTTTCTTTTTCTGTTATCCCTGAAACATCGTAAACGAACTTTTTTGACACTCTATATATAAGCGAAACTTTCACTGATTTATTTTACTTCTACTGGCTAGTCTTCATTTGTGTTTACTAAAACCAATGCGGAAAATTTAAAGTGCTGACATTGTCAAGCTTAAAAATAATTTAAGCATTTACTGGGCGGTCTTATGACCCTGGAGCCAGTTTTCGCGCAGGAGTTTTCTTGAAACTAGAAGCTGCGACAGTTATTGCAGTTGGCGTTATAATTTTAAAATTATGCTTATAAATGCATGACTTAAGCAAATATTTAACAGGAATTCAGGTAAAATCCATCTGCCTAAGAGAAAACATTGCCAAGCAATGTTGCCGTTGCGTTTTCAAGTTTGCCATTGTTACTCACGAATTCAGTTCCAAAGCAAAATAGATAGATTCAGGGAAGGAAAATTGTGTCCCAAAACACAAATTTTGGCATTAAGAAAATCACCTCATATCACAAGGGATTATATTTTGAACAAAAACATTTCATAAAGGCATCCCTAATACATACCCAGCTCTGCACAGTAGATACGAATTTATGCTATTCCTTTAGAGATAACATAATGAATCATGCAGGTGTGTCAACAGTCGCTTAATCCTCATTTTAATTTCCTATGGCAACTTTTTCTGTTGTACATGAAACTCACAGGAAGGCTGTTAAGGAAATTGATGAATAATTTTGAAAGAATTATGTCTCTGTAAAAATATTTACGAAACATTTCTTTAACTAAATATTTTGGAACATTGCGAAAAATATCAGCTCGTTTTCCATTGCAGGAGGAGATAGCTGTGAAGTTTCTGTTTCATCAGGATCATGGGGAAGCATGTTACCAACTTTTCGTTAGAAAAACACGTTCCCTATTTCGAACAAAAAGAAAAGAGATTATTATCAATTTGAAAGTATGTACCTAAAAGTGCAAAAGTGGCCCATTTGTTTTTAAGTCTTATAAATAATGACCCAAGAACGCATCTGAAATAAATAAAATAACACTTATTCAAAGGAAAATGACACATTTCAACACAAAAACAACTTTTCAGAACTAAAAGCATATAGGTTTTCTGTTTTGCAATATGCAGCATTCCATATCACAGTTGAAAAATCATTAAAACATTTTTGTCTATGAAATAACCAAAGCATTGCCGCATCTGGTTACTATATTTTTGAAGCACTGACTACATCTATGAAACATTTAGCTTCTTATATACTATTTTTCAAAAATTAAGTGATACCTAATTGACATTCTTCCTGCTTTTGCCTGCATATGAAATACTGCACATGGCATCGTAAAGCAATACACATATTTGAAAGAACTTTGAAAAACGTTTTGGAACTCGTAATGCACATCTTGAGCGAATTTCATGAAGGGACAAGAAAGATTTAAGAGGCGCTACTCACATCTTAATACAGAAGTGTGAACATTTTTCATACATGAATCTGTTGGAGTAATTATTGTATGATAACAATTTTTCTGTTTTGTGCGCTTTTTTAAATGAGACTCTGTTTGTCAGTCCTTCATAAAACACAGCTCTTGTTTCTTGCTTTACCGTATTATCAGCAGCACTGAATGTTTTTGTTTTGGTTTATTGGGCAGAAGTCTGTTAAAATGTCAGATTTACTTCATTAACATCTGATAATTTATTTTTCTCTCTCTGTAGTAAATTTTACAAGATTTTAGGGAGAACTTTCAGGAAAAGCAAATATATAATTTATGTAAATTAGCCTTTAGGTGGCATTAGAAGAATTTTGTAATATTTTGGAAATGAGGCAAAGTTTTCACCAATAGTCAGATAAGCGCAGTTAGATGCATTTTTTCTGTCATGTAAAGATCCGCTTATACTGTGTAGAGAATTTCAGAGATGTATTCTGTCCTGTAGTGTGGTGCTCCAACCACCATAAGACAGTGAGGCTGTATCAACCCATATTTATAACTCAGAAGAAGTTCATTTGTTAAAAGGTTGACTATGTATTTAGTAATTTTTTCTTTGTCGATTAGCCTCCTACAAAGAATTTGCCTCGGTTCAGACGCCTGTCGAAAAGCAAGAAACTACTGGATCACATGGCTGGCTGATCATCCAAAACAGAGGATGATAGTAAATAAGGAAATGAACTGAACACTAGAAACATTCTTCTTCTTCTTCTTCTTTAAGTAATTACCCTCCTCTTTGTAGGACTTACAAGCCAATGCCTTGGGTCAGTAGCCTGTCGAGGAGCAAGCAAACTCTGGATCATAGCATATCCAGAATGGGTGATTAGCCCGATGCCTGGTATGTAGTGAAGAAGGAAATGAAATGTAATGATGAAAGGAATGAAAATTCGCGGATCAAATTAACCAACCCCAGATTAACCTAGCGACCGCGAAAGAACCTTCGGTCAGTTTGGTCGGCCCGGGTGTTTGAACCCGGAACCTCCCGAATACGGCCCACAGACGTTACTGCTGAGATTGTTCTCCATATTGTACGTTCTTAGAAGTAAATAATCTAAAATGGCATTCCTTTATTTGGATTATCGAAGTAAAAAAAAGAAAGAATGAAAAGAAACAGTCTTCCGCGAGGTTGAACAGCCTCAAGAAATATGATTATTCTTGGATATAACCCGGTTTATTAACATGACCACAATTGTTATTATGATATCATTAATATATTTTAAAATTATGTATTGCTTATAGTTGCGCTAAAGTTAATCTTGCATACACTGGTTCTAGAAGCTTCCCGTAATAGTTTTCTTAATCAATATAACTACTGTTATTATTATATTACTAATATTGTTTAAAATTGCGCATTGTTTATAGTTACGTTCCTCAAAATTAATTTTGTATACAATAGCTCCAAAAATTTCCCGGAATAACTTTGTTTATCAAAATTAGCAACACGGGATACATTCATATTAGGTGTTAACGTCATTTGACGCCACTATTGTATACTTTTCGCTCTCGTGGGTACCATGGTCAAAGCTGCCTGTTATTTCGGTGTTATTCCTTCGTCATGTTTGGGACTTGAATTTTAGGTTTTATGGCATAAATCTCTTTCAGAGGTATGAGGAGTGCGCGAGAAAGCTTAAGATAAAATAGAAATAGTTCAAACGATGCTTTTGTAGTAAACGTGTTTTAATGAAGGCTATTATGTTATCGAAGATGACCCACGGCCTTTAAGAAAGTCAGTGCAAAATATGTTTACACAAGTTGACAAGAAGTGTGTTATTGCGGAAAGGAACAGATTGAAGAAGGCAGCATAAATGAACATGGATACATTTTTCCTTGAAACATACACATGGTACATAATATTTTTGAAGTAATGGCTCTGTGGTGCCTTTGTTGCAACGTTCTAATAGTTTTTTGTATTGTTTTAAAATTATAGTTCAAAGAAAAATTCCGATAGATATAAAAATATTCACCACACGAAGCTTCAATGACAAATAATTGGACTAATTACTTTGCTGTTTGAATAATACAAAACTGAACTTAGTATTCTAAAAGTGCAATATTTTCCTACTTTGGATTTAGATGGTAATAAGCTTCTTATATTTTAAAACCCAGCTCAATGCCAATTACAATTTACAAATATTTTTAGTCTATTTTCAAAAAATCGAATAACTCATTTTTTGTTTGGGTGAGGATAAGGCTTCATTTTCTGTAAATTTTAAAGCGTGGTTCTTGAAAATACACTTAGACCACTTATTGAAACTGATATTTTAATTCAGCACACTACTCGGTTTGATTTATACAATTTCTCATATTTTTTTTCTGTTTTGCACAATCGGCAAAGAAGACTTAAATACGAGTAAAAACAAATAATCAGCCAGGAAAGTGTATATTGTAGTAAAGATGAGGAATCTCAATCCACCAAGAGAGAGCTTTTCAGTGTGTTATACAGTGAATCTGACATTTATCACAAATGCGACATTCAGCTGGACTGATAATACATCGAAGTAAGCAAGAAAGAGAATAGTATCTATGCTGTGTTTGCTTTTCCAGGGACTGCTAGACACAGAGAGTTACGGAGAGAAAAGGCAGTTAAAAAACGTACTGTCCGACAATCAAAGAATGCAAATGTGGTAGAGAGCGGGGGGGCACTTGAGACGTTTATCTGCACTCATCCGCATTTTGTCTTTGACATTCCATAAAATTTGGTTCTTGGGCTGCTTTTAGATTAATGGCATAAAGTGATTCACACTTCATCCGATAATTATGATCGTTTATCTGTATGTGGGTGAGGGGAGGCGATGAGAAAATTGCGTATTCGACTCTATCAGCATTCTTCTCGTCATCGGACAATACATAAACTTGCATTATTATTGACAATTCCTTGAATGCGTTTAGTTATGCTAATGTCTAGATTTTCTTTAGAGGATTAAGATTTGCGTTCTGGATACGGATAACAGTGTAAATGTAAACCATTTTTGCAAAGTCTATTAGCGAAGGGAATATTGCAATTTCGAGGTATGGGATTTTAAACTACAGGATTACTTTTGATATTTTTGTTTTTAGAGGGAATTGCGGAGAAATGTAAACTTTTAGGCAGTACAAGAAATCCATGAAGTTTTCCTAAAATTATAGAAAAATGTGCTGTATGTGTTAACACTTGCGGTGTAGCAAGAATATTTTTGTTGTACTGTATTCTGAATGCATCGAGATTTTACTTAAGAGAAGAAGTAGTAAAATATTGCACACATACTTGCATTCAGTGATTTGGATAATTATATTTACATGTTCTGTTAATTCGTACATTGTTTAGTTACAGGCATTTTTATTTGTCTATTTTCTTTATTCCATTGTGCTCTGCCTTAGAAGGAAACAACGAAGCTCATTTCATGTTTGTACTGCAATTTTAAAAACGTTTCCAAGAAGCAATTGAATCGAAACTCGGCTTTATCATCAGATCTTTCACAGTAGGTACAATGAGATTAAGATACGAGAAAAGAATTTATGAATAAATTCTTCAGAAAATTTCTTCTTTTAGCAACATTTCATAGGTTTTATAACACAGTTTTAAGAAAAAATGCTTATTTTTACTGGTTTTATTTGTGTTATTCAGTTCAGAAGTATATTCCATGAATAGTAGATCTACTGGGTGTTCATCTCAGAATGTACCTTGTACTTCCGCGGAGGCATATAGCTCGTATGTCGGAGAAGTTGCCTAACAAACACGGCGTTAGGAATGTGAACGTCAGAGGCTTCCCGTCATAGCAAAGTTGGCGGTCTGCACAGTATATGCCCTACAAAAACCTTCCTGACACTGTTTTGTCTGGTCGATATCGAAGGTCTGTGAAAGCTGTAAGGGGGCACTTGCTATCATTGGATAGTGTAAGGCGAAAATGAATTTTCAACACTGTATGTTGCGGTTCCCTTCTGGGAATATAAACAAAAACATTATCTATGCGGAATAAATGGACATTGGCAGGGTTATGCAAGAAAATTAAAATGTTTGTTTGTATATTTTATTTTACGCTTTTCTGTGTGTGTGACACAGCGAGGTTTATTTGATCTACGGTTTATGATTAACACCGTTACCGCATTAGTATGCTTCGAATTGAATGCCGTGCTTGCTAGACAACTTCTCCGTCGCACGTGTACTACGCTACGTCTTTCCACTTAGAGCTAACACTCGCTTAAAAATGTTGAATCGGAACACGCTTTGAAATAAACACTCACTATATCAAGAAACCTTTCCTCTGCCATACTGTACTCGACAGACATTAGTACTGTGTTAGCATAACTTGTGGTTTCATGCTATGCTCACAAGGTTACCCACAATCTCCGCAGTAGATCCTTGTTCGTTTAAACGTTTTCCTCCATAATAAAGATAGTGTTCGGCTTCGTACAGAGCGTCACGATTATAAATAATTACTACATACGCATTACAGTTATTATAATTTTAATTTGTCTGATTTACCAGTGATTTGTTTCCTTTTAATCACCGAGACCATAGATAAAAAAAATTCTAGGGAAAACGTGTTTATGTTCACCTTCAAAATTTAAGGGAAAATAATAACACTAGTAATGATATATATCATACGACGAGAATATTGAAAGGTTGTTATAAAAGCAGGGGGAAAATAAATAGCGGCATCTTAGCGACAGACATACAAGAATTACTCTATAGATGCAACTTTTCCGATAACCTCACCATATTCCTAAGGTTGTTTTATCAATTAAAGACTGATCAGTATTGGTTTTGAAACTGTAAGCATCTTTATTGATAAAACCACAATGTTTAAGCGTCGATATCCCCAAATTAACACACCTATTACTTATAACTGACAGTATTTACAGTTTAGACATACATTCAGAAATTTAGGGCTGCAAGCCCATCTCATTTTGGTGAGCTTAGACGCTAACATTAATTATTTATATTTTTGTTTCATCCATGTGATTCACATATCTTTATTGCTTTAAGGATAATTTAATTCTTCCATACCATAGCACAGGTTCATGACGGTTATCCGTTTATATCGGTCTATAACATTTTAGTACCTCTGCGTTTGACCGAACAAAACGGTTCCGCGGTAAAGTGGAAGGTTCGCATCCGGGAGGTCCAAGGTTCGATCCCCTATGGCCAGCCACTTTAATCGTGGGGTTTTTCGCTGTTTTTCCTGGTTCTGGGATGGGTTATACAATGCCGAAAAATTTCCACTCCTTTCATTACCTTAAGTTTCAGCGTCAAAGGGTCAGGCAAGGAACTGTCTGACCTAGCGTTCGGTGTGTGATATGCCTCTAGAGACTCCAAAAGGAGAAGTAGGCCTGTGTGGGAGATCTCTTCGGCGTCAGAATATATCTGGAGACAATAGGAGCCCTACTTGCATCCAAGCTTGCTGCTCCGGATCTGGACCCTCTATGTCCTATGCTTCAGCCCCTCCTTCCGGAGGTTTCCAGAAGCATAATGCATCTTCGTGTGCTTCTCCTCCGCTTCCTGATAATCTTAGCTTCTGGGTTTGCGTTATTGAAATTCTTCCTTCTTTTGTCACCGAGAGTATAGTACTATTTTTAATATTCTATTTAGCAATCCCTGCACAGAAGTGTATTCATGCTACAATCTGTCAATTAAGGGGACTTGATTTCAGTGATGTCAGTAGTTGATCTCTAATTTTCAATTGTGACATCTTGTGTAACCAGAGTGCTGTGAAGCTTTTACAGGAGCGTGCCTAATAACCTGTCTAAATAAAAATAGGGCCGGAAGACCTGAGTGGGGAAACTACCTTCTAGCTTCTTCACAAGTGAAACTGGTTCACCATTGGGTTTTGATTTCATGATTATCAGCTTAATTCTGTGATGCATTTTTGAGGCCAGTACTCTATCTGAAACTTAATTCGGTTTGCCACATTCTATCTTATTTAGGGTTCCTTTTGAGGTTTAAACCGTAAAACTGATTGATCTATTTTTTGCAGCATTTCCAGTGTTATTGGTCGTGATAATGGAGGTTATTTAGCTTCAAAATAGTTAAAGCCATTTTTTGAGAAAATTGTAAAAAAACAAAACTTTTTCCATGGAAGGGGTAGTTTGAAGGGGGCGATTTTCTTGGAAATATTTTTACGTGAAATCTCACTATCGACTTTTTGAGGAAATACAATACTTCGGCTATTTACTACAGGTAAACTATAGATAAAGTAAAATATGAATGTTAGCTGGTGAAATTATGTCAAAACAGGCTTTTTCTGTTACTGTTAGATACTTGTTGATTATGATGATGCTAAAACTAGGAAGTATTACATTTTTGCGGTTTACTTGTATGGCCAATCTAAAATAAGAAGTAGAGTTAGCATAAAGGTACCATACGAATGTTTTTTTTGTTAGAGCCATATCCCAATTAGTCTCAAAATGTGGTAAGGGTAGGTACTGGTAGAAGAGAGATTATAAAACTAGGATTAGTGGGAAGTGGAGCGAGGGGTTAGGTGCACTAACTTCTGGTTTCGTGTTAATGAGATTTAACGTCAAGATGTGTGCCACCAAGACCATTTGGATATGATTTAATGTGGCGTCCCAGACAGCCATTCAAATTCATTGTAGCAGTTCTGGGTAATTGTCGACCGTGGAGAAAGATTCAGACCATAATGCCTAACTGTACCAGGTGCACGCTGTTTTCCCTTCAACAGTAAGGATTTACAGATTAAGCTAACAATAGAAAGAAACCCAGGATTTAAATCATGCCATTGCCGTTTGTAATAATGAATCGCGAGTAGTACCGCCACAAAAATGATTTTAATTAAAATATTTCTAAAACATTTCATGACTTATTGAATGTTTAGATATGAATATGAATGAAAATAGCTATTTTATTCGAAATCAATATTATAACTTGTTTTAAAACAGTAAAAATGCAAAGTCAATCGACAGTATAATAAATACCTTCGCAGATATAGCGTGACTTGTCTTTATAAATCCCTACCCTAGTTCAACAGGTCATAACATCTTAAAGATACAGTTTAAGAAAACAACATTCAAACATCCATTTAATGTGCTATAATTGAGAACACTGATTTTACAAATTACATTTTGGATATTTATAGATTATTCCTGTATCAAATTTTATAAGACAGGTACCAGGGGGAGAGTGTCAGCAGTATATTGCGATACAAGAGGAGTAAAGTGGTTTGTAACAGAATCGAGGAAAAGTTTGAAAACCGAGTTTATCTCTGAAAATTTGGTCACACACTTAATAGTATTACATGCTTTTTGAGCGATCAATGATATTGATATGCTAATTGTAACGTTATGTACTTAGTTGTTCGTTATCAACTGGTTGAAGTATCAAAATTGATAGCTATTATCAACCTCAAAATACTGCATCCGAATGTGTGTTCCATGACCAACTCTATTTTTCAATAGATGGATTTAAGTCGAGTTAGAAAGTTCATTACTATTGGTTACTTTCGCCTGGTATTAGAAAAAAACATTAAGAAGTTGCTACCATGGCAGAAATTGAACGGGCATGTCAAATAGGATGTGCTTCTTTGGCTCCTAGTAAATGAAAATCAAGT
This sequence comes from Deroplatys truncata, assembly GCA_030765065.1. Taxonomy (NCBI): domain Eukaryota; kingdom Metazoa; phylum Arthropoda; class Insecta; order Mantodea; family Mantidae; genus Deroplatys; species Deroplatys truncata. The sequence goes on from CM060975.1 coordinate 225,298,963, forward strand.
TACGATAGATAATAATTGATATATTAAATGCTAGATAATAAGAATGAAATGAAGAAGATAAAGGACATTCAGCGAGTTTCGCCTAGTTTGCTTATGTAAAAAGCAACAATGCTAGAATTAATCAAAAATTAAGAACTATAAATATAAGTAAAGCTAAAGGAAAGGCTGAAATGGTAAAAAGTTTAAAAAATATGACTATATTCCATATCTTTAATAGTAATATTAAATGTCTATAGCTTTGTTATGAGTAGCACCTATAGTTGCAGAAACAATAAAAGAGGGTATAGGTTAGGTTGGCAGCAACGAATGCAGGAAAACCGACTTCAGGCACGTCATGATTGTTGGCAAGTTGGTGATAAAACATGATCACCCAAAAAATATTACAAACAAGTGAAGTTTTCAAATAGAGAGAGGTTTGTGCAGTACATAGCTAGATTGAAGTAATGTAAAACGAAAAATGTTTAAAAGCAGCAGATGGCTGATTAACATGATCATCAAATGTTTACAGTTACGAAGCGAAATCCGGGTTCAACGCTTATGTCTTAGTTAACTTTTTATTCACCTTTTAGGGGAATGGGATATCCCAGAATATACAGAGGGGTCCAAAAGGTATACACTATTTAATCAACAATAAATTTGCAATGATTTGAGACTCAAGTCTCAAATTTGGTGAAGGTGTAGTTTAGTGTATAGGTTTTAGGTGGTGTTGAATTGGTAACGTTTGGTTTGGTTCGTTTGTTTGTTTAGGTGACGTGAAGAGTGGCGCAAAATGGAGACTGCAAGGACATCATTCCAAAGTGATTTTAAAGTGATACTTCAAATTCGAAAACGTATCTGAGGTACAGCGACAGTGGAGACAAGAGGTTTGAACACAGTACCGACACAGCTCAAAATTTCGCTTACACGGGACAAATTCGAAGCCGGTACGTGTAGAATGTGCACAAACGACATCCCTGTCGAGATGTAACAACAAGTCCTGCAAACACAGGACGACAATTTACACGCTGACCACAAAGTCTGTGAAAGAGTTCTCGTAAAACCGGAGTAAGTCGATCAAGTATCCGGCGAATTTTGAAGAGTCATAAGTGGAAGGTTGCATTCCGTGATTGCTGCATGCAATGAAAGATGATGACCAGATCGACGAATTAAGTACTGTCAGTGATTTGAAAACTTGGTGCGCGAGGATAGAGCTTTTGCACACAGGATTATCTGCTCGGATGAGGCACAATAATTGAAACTGATAAACTGTAAATAGACACAATTGCGTGTACTGGGGCCCTGAAAGTTTGCACATTCACGTGGACAATGTCGTCAGTTTGCTGGGTCTTAATGTGTGGTATGGTTTATCCTCCGGTGGCTGATTGGACGTTCCTCTTTGAAGAACCAGTGCATTAGTCTCGAAAAGCTGCAGACATCGATTTTACTTGCTATCGGAGAACTGTATGGGAGCTAGGGGTTTTATCTGTAACAAGTCAGAGCACCTTAATGAAACTCTCCCTGGACGATGGATAGGCGCAGTCGAATATCCAGCACGGTCACCACACTAATACCTCTGGGGAACCCTATAGGAAGTTGTGTATCGAGCAGAGCTACCTACACTGACTGCGCTATGGGAAAACATTGAATTATTGTGTGTAGCGATTTCACTGGACGCGTTACAGCAGACTGTTCGTGGGACTGTTCGGCGCATCGATGGGCTTGTTGATGGTGGCCATTTCAAACATATCAAGTGATTCAATACGTTGAACATTAGACCGCATCTTCACCAAATTTGAGCCTTTTATATGAATTCACTGCAAAGTTATTGGTGATCAAATAGTGTATACATTTATGGAACTCTCTGTAATATTATTTAAATATTATAAATAAGTTAAATCATTAACATATTTAAATTTGATTAAAGAATTAATAGTAATGTCTGTGGTAGCCTCCGGAAAGAGCATGATCATAGCTAGTATTTGGATTGATATCTTCGGCCAAGGTGATAAAGGAATGAATCTGAATAAAAGAACAAAAATAATAAAAGAAAAATGAGATACTAAGTTAAGAGATTTGGAATACCAATCTTTGGAGTGTTTATTTTCTCGATCCAAGACAACCTTACTAACTGTCTATAAACAAACATTTCTGTATAATTTTGATTTCAGATCAACACAGACCTATTTATTTATTTTTAACACTTCTGCAGTTTCTCTGCATAACGGCAACGAACAATAGTTAATGCTGGTTACTTATAGGAACGAGGAAATGTGTTACAGGTGGCATAGCTGTAGAACTTACGTTTCTTGGAGAAAGGCTGATGTTTTCTAGAAGGGGCATAATCTGCCGATTGTATAGATACATAAGAACGCTGATTCGTGTGGTTAGATTTGAGGCAATGTATCCGTAAAACTTAGTTAAAAATGTGAACATTTTTATTTTTGTTTTTTTATTTTCATTATACTTATAACTTGCACTTTCATGTTACATAATTGGTGTTTTAATGTAAAATATTTTGAAGCCACAAATGGCTATGTACTATGTATTTACGTAAGACACCGCGTTGAACTATAAATTCAATTTTTATCAATTTTCTTTTTTCTCCAGTTGTATTCACTATTCAAAATGCTTCTTGGACCACAGTTTATGACGTATTATCTTGAAAGTTTTAGGAGAACTTCAGAAAATACAGATTTAAAAGTCGTTAAAATATTAAATAGTTCCGTTAAAATATTTGTTTTCCATATCTCACATTTGACAAAGTGGAGAAATTCAATAACACGTATACAAAATTTAGTTGCTCTTAAACTAATGAAAATTAAGCAATGCCTGCACAAAAATTTCTCTAAGTTTATATACTAAGCTTAAATTAAAAATTTGAGATCGATACAATAAACCATAGGATACAAGGAGTGTTTCATATTATTATATCAAAAAGCGGTTAATTATGAATAAAACAATATCGTAACATCGGTTTGACATAGCTCATTAAAATATTGTATGTATACTATATGTTTTATGTTTTGAGTATGTGGTATAAAAGTCAAAGCAATCAAAGAAAACTCTAGATTTTTGGATTTTCGCAGATACATTGTCTTAAAAAGTGAGTTGCTTAAAAGTTGCAAAATTAGAACGAAAAAACAGGCTATTTAACAAAAATTGAATCCTTTAAAATGCGTTCTATAGTATCATTTTTCTATATTTATTTGTAATCTCTCAGTTACATTAAATGTATTAAAACAATAAGAATAATGAATAGAAATTTCAAGATATATGACATTTATCTATAACATACGATATTTTAATCATTTTCCATGTAAAATATTGTTTGGAATGTAAGGGCTTTGGTGAAAATTGTTGCTTTGTATCTACGAAAGAATCTATTCTTAAATACTAGTTCTATTTAACCAATGCTTAGTTTGATTTATGGTGCAGATATTTTTTGTTTATTTCCGGTTATAACTCGATATGGAATTTTTCGGTGCAATGCAATAATCCCTCCCCACCGACCATAGCTAAGCGGCAAAGAAACCAATGATTTCGTATTAATAAAGTGTTACACTTCACTGGTGTGTAGTATTCCTACAGACATTTAATTAAATTTCATATTATTTACATGGTATTTAAAAAGAGTATAGGAGTTTCACCTGTGTGGAATGATGTTTTCTAGGGAGAAGCAAAAATTTAATTTAGTAAGCTTTCTCTGTATTTTATCCAGCTGAAATGAAAAAGAAAGAAAAATCGCCAGAAAAACTAAAACGTTGCAGTAAAGTCTGTAGAAACAGAGTCCCGAGCTCTATGTTGTCATATATAGTGACCTAAATGTACTTTTTATCCTTTCTAACATAGGCGTATACAAACATCTTTGTTCTGCACCAGTACGGCTGCATGTTGTGATTTGCTACAGAAGAAAACATACTAAAACATCAGAGCTCCATCACTGGGGAAAACAGCTTTAATACTGAAATTCACTTTTTTCCAACACAAATATAAACCTCCTAGAATATTATTACGTATTTAAAAGCAAGCGTGAGTGAGTGGGCTATTCCTTAAGGGCTGGAAATTGTTATTAGAACGAATCCAACAGATCGTACACACTTTAATAAAAAGAAGTCTAATAAGTAAATAACGGATTAAAAATCTCTTGTTGAAGTGTAATAGTGTACGTAATATAGTCGAAGGAAAAACGTAGGTAATGAAGGAAACTCTAAAGAGTGAAACAGAGTAAACTATCGAACACACACTAACTTAGTAATAAAATAATATGAATTATTGCAAACTCTCCCTAGAATTTATTAGCTATCACACATAATTATTGATGGGAATATAAATAATTAAATAAAGAAATAACAGTGTGCGTTATTCGAATGAAAATCTTTAAAGCATTTTAAAATGAACAAAACTTTCTCATAGTAATAGAACATATTTCTAAAAAAATATCTTTGCTTCTTAAAAGTACCTAACTTAAATTTGAAGCTGGCCATTTATCCTACTTTTCAATGCTTTTCACAGCGATAGAAAGACAGACACGAGTTTATTATAAAAACAGACTTTATCTATTAAGCGTATCCCAAAAGCCGTACTTGTGACAAAACATCGATATTAAATGTAATACTTCCCCTTCCTTAGGCTTAAGGGTTAATGTAAGTAAAGTTTTATTGGGAATGTTACATCTGTCATTAAATTTTATTTATTCTGAATTTATAACTAAGTTCTGTCACTTTCTCCTGCTTTGTTTGCTTTTTTCCCTTTCTTACAATTACGCAATTTGATACCATCACCGACCTCTGACGATGATGATTAAATAAAGAATTTCGTTTTTTCAGATTTAATTTAGAGGATATAATTTATTGAATATTTAAGTATTTAAATGTTTTATTTTCTTGACTTTGAAGGGGAAAATCTTTTTAAAGAATATTTATAATAGTTTATTAAAAGAGAGTTGGTTATTAATATAGGATTTAATTAATACGATTTTCTGGTTAAAGAGTATTAAAATATGTATTTGTAAATAATTATTCATCATATGGCATAGGAATGTTACGTTTTTGAATTTGGGTTTTAATAATTTTAATGCGTTATTCTATGATTCTATGCAAATTTTATAATAATTTATTTTTATTTACAATTTAATGTTATTAAATGCATCGTCTGCAATATATGCAGTGCATATAGCATTATAAAATATTAATTCTAACAGGGAATTTGATATAATATTTGGTTTATTCCCAAATATGTTACACCTTTTATGTTAAGGTATGCAGGAGAGTTTGGTGATGTTGTTATGTCATTACATAATGGATACCCGCTTTATGGCTTGGGTAAAGACATAGCTTAGTTTTCTAAATGCCAATTATAGGATTAGAGTTTATACATTCCAGTTTGTTTTACAGCAGAGTATGCTCGACAACAATTTAATCGTCTTGTTTGTACGTATATGTTCAAAACTTCTAGGATTTAGAACGCTAATCAACAACTTTTTTAGATAATGTACCCAATGTTACTAGTAAGTATGTACATGAAATCTTTTATTCTCAATTAAAGCATTCATGCCACAATAAGCAATAACTTTAACAAGCACTTATGCAGCACGCACTTAGAAATTAGCATTTATCTCTTAATTAGTGCCCTGTCCTACTCGGCTTAGCTAAGCTATATTTTTACATTAACGATAGACACTTCAGATTTTGTTTCGACCAATAAGCATAGATTACGATGCCAATTATTCTGGTAAGGTTACATGAGCTGGCTCACGGCCAAGCATTTTAAATAGGGATGCGGTAAAGTGTGCAAGTAACAGAGAAGCGTGCTTTCACCAAGAGCAACATTTGGAGGGCTAAAGAAATATTTTGTTTTTCAAGGTGCTACTTATCTTATGTTACGGAGGGGACTCGGCACGGATCCAGAGGGTATACTGTACCTACGTCCCACGAAGGGGCGTCCCCGGGAGGAAGGATGAGGCGAGAGGAAACTCCAGGCGGCCGGAACCAGGAGGGATGGTACAGCAATGACACCCTACGTTTCCGGATACAGACACCCCGGCACAGCGGACAGCGGACAGGGGACCCCACCCTGCACAGAGGGGTTCAACGCCTTTGAAAAGGGATTCGAATACCCCGGTAGCCAGCCTAAAACGAGGAACGGAGAGAGTTACAAAAAGCATCGTTTTACCTTGCCACGATGCTCCAAACATACGCCGACCTTCCAATCCTGTAAAGAGACAACGGAATGAAGGATGAAATGAAGAATGGAACGAAATAGAGGGACAAGAAATTCATGCCTGAAAGAAATCACTTCAGCATTCGCCTGACGACCCGGGAAAACCTACGAAAAATCCATTGGCCGTCGGGGATCAATCCCGCGAGCCATAGACGGCGCCCTAACCATCCCACTCGATAAATTGCTACTGCTTAGTGCGGGGCATTATTACGTGATCTTCCTTCCTTAACGACCTTTCCTCTTTTTTTTTCTCTCCTTCGGGGATTCTTTTGCCCTAGACAGCAGTCTCCCCCTCTCTCTCTCTCCTAATTTACTTCGACTCTGCTGCTTACTTAGGGTCTGTATCATAACTCAGGGATTAAATTCCCTTTGGCTTCCAAAATTACAAAGCAGAAGACACACTACCACAACAATACGCAATCACACTTAAGATAAACGACTAAATTATTCTATAACTATGGAATAGATTTAAAATAACGCGTACACAAAATATATAGCAACTCCTATCCAGTACGTTTCAGACTATATGTCTCAAGTGTTTATCAACAACAAAACACAAACTTTACATTTAATTTCTGGTATTAAATGAGGATATTAAGGATTTTATAAGTCAGAACGATAGAGTATCTATGAATACAGGTTGCAAAGAGAGCTCGGTTCAATAGTTTTAATCTATGAATATCATAAGAAACAGTTTGATCATGGTAAAACAGGTTATGTGAATGAGACTTTACCAGAGAATAACGAGGGGCTAAGCATTACAACCGACGGTTTTCAAAGTTAGTTGAGCAAAAGTATAAGTGCAAGGAAGCGGCAAAAAATAATGTTAACCTGAAGAATTATTTTATTACGAAGAGATGTCAATTCAGCATTGGGAAAGGTAATCAGGAATCAATATTCTGGATGAAATACTCATTATAATGTTTTCTCGAAGTATATGGGTTGTAATCATCTTAGGAAATGATTGTATGCGACGAGTGAAAAATTATAATACCATTTTAGTCTGTGAATGCTTATTTTAGCAAAGAAAAAAAAGTTTTCCGTACTTTGCATTACATTATAATTCACATATGATACGATAAAGACGAATACTATTGAACTATATGATAATTGAACTATAATCTAATTTTCGTCATGTTTCGTTTATTCCTTAAGCACCTAGTTTCGTCAAAATGTAGATTTTTGTGCTGTACAAATCGTAATTTACGCTGAAGTTACGACGTCGTAACAGCGGCTAAATCCAACATTCTCACACAGCTAAGGTATCTCGCTGACTATATACTAGCATTTGCATTTTTAGTATAAAACTATTTACCAACATTGAAAATCGTTTTTATTTCATGTTATTTGATGTTTAAAGAGCACTTAGTAGTTTGTCTCGTTTATAAATGTTTGAATAAAATGTTTACTTTGTTTTATTACATTTCCAGTAATTGTTAAATAAAAATACAAATTTTCTCCTTATTTGTTTTTAATGAAGTATTCAACAAGCAACTGAGTTGTTCTGTATTTAATAGTTAATACCGCACCTCTTTGGTTTTTATGTTAAGTGTATAAGTAAACGTTTACGTTGAACCATACTTATGTTTTATTCAAAATTAAACAAGTTTGTTTTGGCCTTTAGTGATTTTGTTACACATTAAACATTTCGGTGCAAATACGCAAGAGAACTAATTCCAATTGGTAATTGAACACAATTAGTAGAGTTAATATCGTTCCTGTAATGCAGTAAACAATCCTCAGGCATCGGTAACAGAGTGCGCATTCTGCGCCTCGGCGGACCTGACCTTATCCGTCAATGGCATTTTTCTACCCACCTGTAGGAGAAAACGCCCTGATGTCAAACATTGCTGCATTTCGAAGCGTATTTTCTACAAATTTAAGCAAAATATCTCTCGTTTAAAAAAATTATACATACGAGCCCTTCCATCTGGTATATATGAAAAAATAATGGCATTGCTGGGTATAAACGATGTAAGAGTTTAATAAAGAGGTTAGAAGTTATTATGCATTGACATTCATTAAATATGCATATTGAGACGAAGGTGGCCCCTCCCACTAAGGCGAACGGCAGGCTACGCCGGAGACGTTTGGTTGGTGTGGTTCGTTGGAAAGGAAGACAGGGAGCAGCGCTCTCCCCGCCGTGAATCCCAAAGCGGTATCGAGATACGAGACGTATCTAGATATTTCTTTCCCCCGCCTTCCGCGAACTCTCTCTCGAAACTCCTGTGACCATATATCGGCGATCATACTCGCGACAGTTAGTGAGTTTTTGATGCTGATGCGACATAAGTGCTGGTTACTTAGTGTGTTCTACGTGTGAGATTGTGACAACAGCTGTGACGTACAGTGTGCTGATCGGCGTGCGATAGAAGAGAAATCCCGTGTTCGACAGGAAGAAAGAACAATTTGCTTTACACGTGTTTTATTACACGGATACGCGCAAAGAAAATATGGAAGTGATAATGAAGACTAAACTAAGTCACAATAGAGAAGTGAAGTGACAGTGAAACTGAACGCTAGAAAAGTGAAGGGAGCGTGAAAATTGAACAAAGTTATAATATATAATACCGATGTTTTTCGAAGTATGTCATTATTAAGCTCTTTATACAAGATAAAATTGCGAATGAATTAATTTTCTTTCGGCTTTTTATACCTTATGTTTTTTTCCAATACATTTGTAACTAATTTTGTTTGCATTTTTATTTATCAATTCATTTGCTTTCCGTTTTCAATTCGTTCCAAAGTTACACTCTTCATATAACACCAACAGCTATCGTATTTTCTTTATTGTTTAAATAATTTTTCATCTTTGTAGAAATTATTTCAAATTAGTAAAAATTCCATATAAATTGTGAAACCGGTGAATTTTAAAAGAATGAGGAAGAAGAAGGAATACCTTGCTCTAATTTTAATGTGTACGTCTTGAAGAACTTGTACATATTTCTCTCCTTAGTTTAAATACGAGGCTCTGTACCACTATTGATAATGAGAATTTATCCTATACACCTTAACGACGGTTTTGTACGTTAAAGAAAATTAACATATTGAAAAATTTCTAATATTTCTGAACTTAATCTTCCTTTGAGGTGAGTGTTCTGTATACGGATTTACGATAGTGCGGAAGACAAAGCAGAAATCCCTTTACATCACTGAGAAATTACATATTCTTGGTTAAGTCGAAGAGGCAATTGCACTTTTTACGGCAACTTTTGAACAGTAAACGTTATTCCTGTGAAAATATGTTCAAGTCGTTTTCTTCGTGACATAAATAATTTTCCAGACATAACACTGTCGCGCTTATTATACACTAAATTCACAGACCTTGAACGACTAATGAAATTATGCGGAATTTTTCAGAAATTTGTTCAGAGAAGCTAATTTAGGATAGTTTACTGGGCATTTGTTGTTGTTATTCCAGTGGTTAAATTATTATCTTAGGAGTTATCTGAAAATACAGTATGTTTGCTTTATTTTAAGAGATGTCAGTTTCAGTGATTTTGAAATAATATATTACATGCTGAGTCTATAAGAGTGGTAATTAAAATGTAACAGGTTTATGAAACGAGTGGAAAGGTTTCATAATTTTCTTACGGGCGTCTTAATTACAGTAGGCAAGGTGCATACGACTGTTTTTGTTTCACCATAATTAAATATTTAAATTTGATGTTTATTACTTTTTTGTTACTTTATTGATAATGGAACGGTGGAACGAGTGTTTTTTTTATTTAGAACAAATTACAGGCACGAAACACTTTTACTAGCGTTACATTTTCTGAAAACGAAGAGTTTTTCTCAGTCCACAAACTGCCCATAGGGTTTTCCATACTCCTTCCTTGACTTTTGTAGCAATAAATTATTAGAACATTAAATGCTTCTGCTGCAATTTATGGCAGTGTTAGTGAATCCAAATCAATGTCACTTTCAAAACCCGCACTTGCCATTTGGATTGCAGCTTACAAGCCTTGTGGAATGTTGCGCGTACGAGATTAATAGTTATCGCATGTTTGTTGAGAAACATGGTTCCAGTATGTTAATGAATAACAGTACTTTAATGTATAGGTATTATATAGTGTTATATAATATTTTAAGTACTTCCAGCGTCTTCACTTTGACAACGTTTCTGATTTTCCGTTTGCAGTTGCTTCTAAGCTTCAATGTGGGATCAATACAGTTAAAGCGAGTAAGCTTGCATTTCCTTACTATTTAATATTCCTTTTGATAACAGCGCCTAAGAACCCAGAAGTATATATCGACATCCTTGCCCCTTCAAATTTTCATTGCAAATAAGAGGTAATACATATTCCTGCTTGAACTTGCCCAAGCCTGCATAGATAAGCTGATCTCAATCTGAGCATATCAACGTCGTGCTTCTTCATTGTGGTAACGAGAAGGTATATTATGTGCAATCATAAGCTCTTTGCGCATCATGTTATGTAAAACAGGATGATGGTTACGATAATGGTAGAACAGTGCATGGAGTTTCAAAAATGTAGGAAGAAGATATAACTATGATAATAAATACAATATATACATAGGGTGGAAGGAGCATAGATGCCCACAGAATACGATTACTATATTATTTTACGCTGAATAATATATTAATTACGTCTTTTTTACACTGAGCACTAGATTCACCATAAAATTTGGTTTGTGTAAGTTATATAACGCGGAGTTTTAATATAAAATCACACTTAAGCCTGTGGATGGTCTAAAATTAACTTTTTGCTCTAAAATGTTTTTGTAATATCGTGTTTTGCATAATTCGCTATTAAGTTTCCTCAGAATCGTAATCTTTGTGGTTTACTACACCTGACAACGTCGTACGCGACTCAACCCTGATAACCACGGCTGCACCTTGCACCGAGGTGAAACTAAAAACGAATAATCCTATGGGCAGTTGAAGCTCTTTACAAGTTGTATTAGGGTTATATCACAAATTTGATCGAAAAAGTGCACTTAATATTATGAATGTGTCCCGATGATAGGAATTAGGAACCACTGATCGGGTTTGTTTACATCGGGATCTAGTATTATTCATAAGTTACTAGTGGCAGATGAAGAGTGATGTAAAAATGTGATGTTCTGAGTTTTCACAACAATCCTTTGTGTACAGATGAGAGTACTATACTGCACCTCTCTCCTTGCGTATCTGCCAACCACAACTTACGTATTATGTCTCTAAAGGGAGAAAATATAAATATTCGAGGACCGTAGTAACAAATATGAAAAATAAATATCAGGCATGCATTTCCCCGAAAAACAACAATAATAATATACAACTGGCATAATTACAATTAAAATTCTTGAATTACAATACCCTCTTGAATTACAATAATTTGTTTAGGTTCATAGTTAGTTTAATATTTTGAAGTTATGCCATAAAGAGCAATTAACGTGTTAAATATAGTTACAGGAATTGTTGGAAAATACGCCTGCGTATATCCGATCAATTGCCCTATCTTTAACTTAATAAGCACGTACACGCCAACCATTTCAAATTGTATGTGGCCCATTTGTCATTCTCAATTAGTAACACGTTAAAATACAAAGCTACAGATAATTAAAACGGTTAAAACATTCAGCTAAAGTACACGTTCGCGTGAAGAAAGGGAGCTTTTAACCGAACACACAGCAGACGAGCGGAATAACCAAGGGGTAAAAATTTGGTCAAAGAATTGATTGTATAATTTACGAAACCACGAACTTACAAGCTAGAGAGCTAAAAGCAAATGAAACAAAGGCACAGCACACACCAAGATCAGTTAAACAAGTGGGCCTGAAGACTCCTGGCACGACTCACGTCGTACCCGATCAACCGGACAGCGATGGTGGCGCTACATGACCAACAAGGCAAACTTGGCACCACCAATGCCAGACGGTTGGTAAACAAACTTCGGCGTGGAAGATAAAACAAAGCTATTATATTGTGCCATAGAAAAACGAAATAATCGGCATAATGAGTATGCTTAAAAGGTAGTGCATTTTCAGAATAATTTGGCATCAATTTGTGTCAATGCTTCATTTCGTTTTCCTGCGTAAAATGCATACTTAATATCTAACAGGAACACTTATTTTGCTTTATCATACGCTTGGTGCAGAAGCTCTTCATTCATTCCTGGTTAAACTTCGGTTTAGATACGTTTTAAACTAAGTACTTCATACACGCTTGCTCTTTCTCCTAGCGAGGCCAGTGTGTTTACTTAATTCGTGCGACTGGCATTGCAAGAGGTACTTCGATAACGCTGTGCTACCAGATATTATATTGCAAATTATTTATTTTTGGCGAAATGCTTGGAGATGGATTAAAGCTTATGCAGATTTTTGGTTCTTTTCAATGCTTTCTATTTCGAGTTTAAATGTAGACATATATACCCATACACTATGTATATTTATACCCGTACAAAGAAAAGTAAATCATGGAGGTATACCGTAAATTGTTCCTCCAAAGCAAGAGCTTTGTACCTTATATACAAATGGACCTCAGTTGTATACAAGGCAGTAGTCAGTTATATAAAAAGAAATTTCTAATTTTTTAAAAACTTATGGGTTTTAAAACGTTCAGCATAAGAGGAGTTGTGACACGCATGAGGAAAACAGCACTGAATTTAAAGAGAGAGAAAATAAAGTATCTAAATTGCACATGCGCAGGCTAGAACACTTCTACTGTAGTTTCCCAGAGTGGGAACGAACCCCAGTTATCACAGTGAGACAACACACGCGGAAGTGTTGAAGTCAGAGTGTGTGGTGTATCTAGATTATTAGACCGTTGACGCATCATAGTGGAACGTATTAAAGCTGAGAGAATTGAGTTCATGGAGAGAGATCGCCTCAAGATACGACTAGGGGACGTCTCCGAGATCAGTCCACGCCCAGTCTTTGTTGTACAATTTGTGCATTTGAAGCCACACGCCAGCCGCTAAGTATGTAGCAGTGCTGAGGTACTTACAGTTTGGACCGTAGGCCACTAGACTCAAATAAATGGGCCCCAGACACGGGCAGGAGCGTTAACCGGAGTTCTCCTTGTCACTTCAACCCATACCCACTTCCCGAGAGCTGCCTACCCCGGAAGCGAGCACTCGGCTTGTGTACACCCGATCATTCTGGGTGGTTACACTATGTCGCCAATCTATATCATGTTTGCTTTAAATCCATTTTCAACAGTTTCTTTTTCTGTTTGTTATAGTGACACAGCCACCAGATCCTATTTAACATAATAACCTACTGCTCAACATGCACGTGACGAGGTCAACAGACTAAATGAATCAGCCGGATGCAGAGCTGCGCGATATGGCAAATTAAAATATGTACACCTCTGTAGTAAACAAAACACTGGTACATGAAAATATGACAACACGGTTCAACGTCTGAACATTGTTAAATATACGTTTCTTTATTCATCGCTTTTAAGTCTTCTGGAAAGGAAGAATTATTTGGTTCATGGCAGGGAAACGGAGAGACTCAAACATCCTGTGCGGATGAAGTGCAAGGCCTCCTGTTGTTCATTCTGACGACGCTGTTGAGATGGACGATGGCTTTGGGGGAAGTATCCATGTTCTGTTGTCTTCCGAGCAACGCAGGCCTCCCACTGCAAAATAGAATAAAACAACAAATAAATAATAGGTAGCTAAGAAACTGATAAAAGTATTTGATTTGTCATAGTGATTGGTTTATTTCAAATTTATATAACTGTCTAAGGCAAATGTCTTAAGCGTTCCTTGCCAGGAGTAAAACAGAATGAGTTTTGCAAGTGTGAATGCTTCATGAAAAACTAAATGACCTGTATTGTAAAATCTGCAGTATCTGGTGCTAGATGAGCTAATGCAATTTGATAGAAAGAATCGTGTTTTTCATGAATGTTTATTAGCTTTGCTGTCTTATGACCAAGGGACCAACAATTAAATTCATTAAAAGCGATGCAGGGCATCTCCGGCGGTTAATGTCAACGCCCCAAGCCAATGTATGTAAACATTTGCTGTGTGAAGTTCATCTGGCAAAAATATTTTATTCAGTTGTCATAAACCTTTAGCTCAAAGTCCAAGCTCTACTCTTCTCATTTATTCATGGTAATCGGCCTAGTTTAGTGGCAGACAGTATGAATTTAAGGTAATGGTGTGCCTTGGTGAGAAAATGCTTCAAATAATTAGGTAAGAAGAATGTGATTTGTTTCAAACTTTTATGCAGGAAGCAATGATCTATAAATCCTTTCTAACAATAAAATCTGATTAGGTGCTTTTTGTAACCAATAAAAATTTATGAGTTATGCAAAACGGCATCTCCTGTAATGATTAACATGGAGAGTGAATCCATAAATTTAGACAGTCATTGTGATGCATGAAATGCGTAAAGTTTACGTACGATTTTCTATATAATCAGAAACAATATTATTCAGAAGGCAACTATTCAATTTGCCACCATTAATTATATTCACATATGATTGGTGCTTCAATTAAAATTAATTGAAACGTAATGCTGTAAGAGTGGGACTGCAATACTTTAAAATTTTACTGAAATAGAAGGGCTTTGCCATTTCATCCCGGAGCCAACCTGTCTCCTCTCGGTTGCATTATAAACACTAATGAATATACTGGTGATGGTCATTGACAGAAAAAGGTTATTCAAAATAACTGATGCCTACGTCTTTTCCAGTAACAAGAGTTTATTTACTTCTTACATTTTCCCCAGTTGTATACATATCCACATATATTATCATAAATTAGCATATGTTTATAGAAAATTCAGTATATGGACTTTTAGTATTTAAGGTTTTCCCGATTTCTTCAGTAGAAATCAGAAATATAGTGACGATCAAAAAGAAGCGAGAAGAGAAAGGTAATACTGATAATGTGATTGGATCAAAACCTTTTCGGGAAATCAGTCAAGTGACTATGTTGTAGTTCTCCAAAACTTCTTTAGACTCGATGGTAGAACGAGTACTCAAAAGTCTGTAGCAATCCACCAGCCTGCACGTTGATTTCCTGGGGAGTTATTATACCAAATGTTAGCTTAACGTAACCTCAAACTCATGATATGTGAGTCATAAATATTTCAAGGAGGAGTTTGCTTTCATTGGAAACCTCCTGAATATCTTCGCCTTCTATTCTCTAAAGTTGCTTGCATTAATGTCAAACTTGGTATTCATACAACCTTTCATTTTTGAGCACTCTGTTTACAGTGACATGCGACAGACCATCCCCTGCATGTATGAAAAGCACACACATCCAGCCCTTATTTATTTTTGTTTCTATTTCTTTCGAAAGATGGTACGGGGCTCAGCAGTGTTCAACAGTAGAAACATTTTGTTAATCTAAATAGTTATCGCCTTATCCGCCAAGTATTCTTTTTCCAACGCGGAGAATATTTTGAAGAAAACTGAACCTTATTGTATGCACGAGGGGCACTATTTATATTTTGAGCCTAATAATTAAAACAAAATAATTTCTGATTGAAAATTGCTTTATTGTTTTTCAAAGTATTTTCCTTTATGATCAATACACTTTTCCATCCGTTTGTACCATTTATCAAAGGATTTATTCCAGCCTTCTTGAGACACCTCCAAAACATGGTTTTTGAAGGCATCAACGGCTTCTTCTGCCAACGAAAATCGTTATCCACGCAATTTATTCTTGATGTTCGGGAACAAAAAGAAGTCATTGGGGCCAAATTAAGACTGTATGGCGGGTGACCCATCATTTAGATTTATTGAGCCTTCAAATACTCTGTTGTTAGACGAGATGTATGTGCGCTCATTGTCTTGATGAAGAACGACCCTACGGTTCCTGTTGGTTTTCCTTACTTCACCGAAGACTTTCGGCAAGCAAATGGTTGTGTACCATTCGGCATTGACCGTTTTACGTTCCTCTAAAGGCACTGTTGCCACATGGCCAGTTTTGCTGAAAAAGCAGGCGACCATTTCCTTCGAAGTGCTTCGAGTGAGAACAACTTTTGTTGGATTTGCTTCATCTTGAAACACCCATACAGTCGACTGCTGTTTACGTTCCGGCTCATACGCATAGATCCATGATTCGTCACCTGTTCTAATCTTCTGTACGTCTTTTGAGGCACCGCCATTGTATTTCTTGAACATTTGTGTACACCAATCGACACGAGCACCTTTTTGAGTTTGCGTCAAATTATGTGGAATCCAACGAGAGCAAACCTTTTTCACGGCTAAATAATCATGAAATATTTTATATATGCTGGTGGAACTAACGCCTAGGCTTGCC
This sequence comes from Deroplatys truncata, assembly GCA_030765065.1. Taxonomy (NCBI): domain Eukaryota; kingdom Metazoa; phylum Arthropoda; class Insecta; order Mantodea; family Mantidae; genus Deroplatys; species Deroplatys truncata. The sequence goes on from CM060975.1 coordinate 225,315,387, forward strand.
TCAATCTCACAACATGTCACATGACGATCTTTCATTATTAGTTTTTGCACAGCATTAATGTTTTCTGGCACAACTAATTTTGGATGACCTTCACGAACTTCATCATTGAGCGAACGGCGGCCACGATTAAGTTCGTTATACCAGCGTTTCACAGTGGCAAAGGATGGAGCTTCGTCGCCAAATGTTTAAGTTAGTTGATCGATGCACTCTTGTCTTGATAATCAACGTGAAAGTCGTAATAAATCATTGCACGAACATTTTCACGAGTTAATTCCATGTTTTTGTTGACACACAATTTTCAAGTTAGTGTAAACAAAACAAATGACGCTCTATTGACAAAATGTTTGAAGTAGATTATGTTAAAAAATGTCAAACTTTCCATTGGAAACGTCAGATGGCACCTAAAACATTCAGGGTTGCCAAGGGGCAAAATATAAATAGTGCCCCTCGTAATATACTGGCATTTCAATAAGTACTGCAACTCGACGGATGAAGCTGTTGCAAGGTGACGTGAATCAAACCTTACCGAACAATTGTGCCGTAAAATTTAACTTCATAACTGTATAAACAGACACACTGGCTTTCATTACTGATCAACATAACTAACAATACAAATTAATGTTTACATGAATTTACATGCTCGTGCTACATAGATACCATACTGCTCCACTTCCTATAAGAAGCGTTAGCACAAGAACAAAATCAGTGGTCAAAACGCTTATAACATTCTTGCTGCCGGATTTGGGGGCAGTTTCGTATTATAGAAAAAAATCTTACGGGTAATATTTAAACGGCATATGTGTTTTTAAAAAATAACTTTATTTAATGTCGCCAAATAGTATTGAGGTTATAGTGGCAACTTATAGATTTATATTAATAGAATGTTAAATACAGGATGATTCAACAAAGTCGGTGTTTTACAGTTGTATAGTAAATATAGATCACACCAGCATCGACATAATACACGTTGTTGGATTTGATTATAAGAATCTGTTTCAGCTTCCAGCGATTCCTAGGTCGAAGAACATCTCTCATTCCTTTTGGTGTATACTGTAAAACTAGCTTAGATAGCGAGTATTTTAAATTCATCTCTAATATTTACATTACTTAAACTATCTTCTAGTTTACTGACCTTAACTGATCTAAGAAGTTTCATATAAGTCACCACTATTCGATTTGTTTATTTCTTCCTTGTTATCTAGTCTCTGATCTACAGAATAGCAGTATTTTATAAAATTTCGGTTGTGTTTCTTATGTTGTCTTTTACTTTAATCTTATCTTAATTGTACTACAGATACCCTGCATTGTTACTGTTTTATTCATTGCATCTTTATCGTATTCGAAAGAAATATCGCAGTTCAGATAGCTGAAGTGCGCGACTTATTCAATTACTTTATTTCCTATTAGAGGTTCTGCATTTCAGTGAAAACAACCGATCGTGACTTAGTGATAGCTTGTTACGCTCGACCGTCGGTAGTAGACTACCAAACGCTGAAGATGGGGCCTTTATGGCCTTGAAAAAATGTCCATCCTTTGACCATCATGATTGAAGTGAAGGCTTTTAACATTATTTCGACTCATAATTAAAATAAATTTGTCTCTTCATTGTTAATACTGTCCCAAATGCAACTATATTATGTATTTTGTTATTACTCTATCTACAGCATACCTATGAGAGGTAGAGGAAGTACTGCATTCAATCCTAAAATTCGATATCGAAGTTTTACTGGAAGTGCATTTTTTTTTAAATTTCTGAACCCAAAGAAGAGTTTTAAGAAAGAGATCCGTGTGCGCGCGCGCGCAAAATCTGATGTGTTACACTCACATGACTTTCTCTACTCTTGTACAAACTACTTTTACAAACGCTTATTCTCCATATGCTTCATATTAATCGAGATACGGAGATGTTAATCTTATTGCTAATTTTCTTGTAGATGCAAGGGGAATTGGTAGGCTTTAAGCGATAGTCAAATATTTTAAGAGCTGGTTGCTATGTGGAGTATTCCATTCTCTTTGCATTACCAGGACAAAAAAAATGAGAAAAAGTATAAGTATTGGAAAATGTAAGGGAATAACAAGCAACATCTCGAAAATGGTTCACTCAACAAAAAATCTTTATGACATAAATTGTGTATTTTAACGCGATCTACATTTTTTGTGTAGTAAAATTTTGTCTATCTCTTATGGTTTACCAGTTATGCAAACGTCGTTCACAATGAAGAACACTTTTGGTGACGTTCCCAGAAAATTCGAGATATACATTTCATTTGCCATAAAAATATCTTAAACATATGATATTTTAATCAAAATCGTTAAAGAGTCATTTTTGAGAAAATTAAAATTTTCGAAAAATGTTCCATGTAAAGGGTAATCTGAGGTGGGGGGATTTTCTTGAATACCTTCGTGTCGCATCTCTGGAAGATATTGAACCTAAATACCAAGTTTGGTGTTTTTCCGACTGTTCGTTTCTGAGTTATGCTGTTCACAGACACACAGACATGTTTCTTAAAATGTTTTTTTGTTGGTTTCAGGGGGTCTCAAAACATTTATTTCCGGTGAAATCTCGGTATCGAATTTTTTTGGGGGAAATACAATACTTCCCCTACTTACTATACGTAGTAGAGAAGGTAAAAGAAAAATCGGAAAAATTCTAACATTTACATCTAAGACTAACATCTCCCATGGATGTGGCACAAAGTTTTCTTGAAGTTACCCTTTTCCCAAACTATCGTTTACCTGGAACAACATTCATTTGTTTTTTATTTTTCTCAAAAACTTTGATTTCGATTTAGATGCCATATGTTTAAGATCTGACACGAAAACTAAAAAGTACATATCTTGAATTCTCTGTGAACAGCATATGAGCCCCATTTTACTGTTAGTGGATTGTATGTAACTTGAAAAGCAAAAAGGCAGAGGCAAAAAGCTTGATTACAGAAAAATGTATATCTATAAAAGAACAAACAATTTGTTCGAAATATACTTGTGTTTGCACAACATCAACAGCTCCCTTTAAATATTTCATGCTGTACGTTTGCATTCATAAACTGTGACGAAGAACGTTTAATGTTCTGCGAGACTTTTGTTTTCTTCTCACAGAAGCTTGCTGACAAAAACAACTTAATCAGTTGAGTGCCTGTTGTAAGTTTCTGTCTAGCTTGTGGTGAAATTGTATGGGTAGTAGCTTTTGCAGTAGTGCCAGTATTAATAATGGTAGCAGCAGTATATTAGTATTATAATATATTAGTATTATAATATATTGTTGATACTGTGCTAACTTACATAGAATGCGCAGAGTTTGTAGAAATATATAGGAATTTCGTTTGAACATCGAAAATAATTAATACTTCAATCGGATTTATGTCAGCGCTAGAATTGATCTGCGACTACGCTTCTCAGCACCGATGTTTCTATAACCCTAATTGAGCCTACGCGTTATAAAATGCGGCTATACGAGTACTGACAAGTGACAACAGACCTACTCCGTTTCCACTCCACAACCTTACATGCTTTTGTAAGCAAAGTTATTATTATTCTTTTGTCTGTAGGGTCTTGAAAGGATTGTTATTGCATTAATGACGATTTATAATTGTAAATGTAGCTTGATTATAAGAATGACACACCTAAGTATTGGGAGTCAATTGTATTTAGAATTAACATAGAAGGCCTACTCGTTGTAGTACATTTCACAAAAAGAAATATTAATTTTTGTTCTACAGGATCCCTCCCTAATAATTACTATTACAATTAATATTACCCAAGTGAAGTTTGTGCCTCAGCTTTTTCTGTTACCTTTTCCATGTTTGTTTCTGTTTATACACACAGACAAGTAGTAATAATCAGATTTTGTTCTATTATGCTTATGAGATTCATTTTAAGATCCCATGTAAGGTAATAATTGTATTCTTTCTTTATTTTTAGTAAGTAATGCCGTAGTATTACCAATAATCCGTAGTATAAAAACTATAATCAGTAGGTACTATATATAAGGTTTATTTAAAATCTTGCTAACTCATTCTGTATTACTGGGAGCAATAAGGACTATTTCATATAATTACGTTGTTTAATAACCCACACACTTATTTTAAAACCAATCCTTTCCGTGTCACCTGATATGGTTAGATTTTCTCAAGCCGATTTGTGTTTTTTATTTCAACACAGTAAAATAATACAAGAAATTTGCTCAGATTTTGAACTCCCTAAATATCATTATAGTTGTTATTTCTGTAAATTTGTTTTTTAGAGAAATAACTATTTTTTAAAGCGTATTCAAAACTGCAACACGTCTGATATGATCTACGCATTTAATGGACAGAAAACTACAAAAATAAATAATGAATTACAATGTAGAACGTCGGATTATCCGGATAATAGCTTATGAACAAGCGGTAAATTGGGTATGTAATAATAAATGATTTGGGTATATAATGTTATAATTAAATGAATAGCTGCAATGTATAAAAGAATGCAACTGTTTTATAATGCATCACTCCCAAATTTTTCCACCTCCAATAAAATCTCTAATTTTACTGTACATATTGCTCTTGAATGTAGTATTGAATTAGTGCCTCGTCCTGCTGAACTGCGACTCTTCGGCAGTTGTATTAGAATTGGGATGCACCAGAGAGCGGCAGCATTACGGTTGCTTGCAAGCGACCGAGACTTAACCATAACCGACCGGCTGTCTCTCCTCGGCTTCACGCGCCCGGCTAAACCTGTCTCGGCTGCCGTGCGTGGCAACCAAAGATAGTCACGGCCAGTCGTTTGGAAGAGAATGCAGACCTCTGTTATCTATCACTGTTTATGCTCTTACTTTTTGCTTTAATCGGAATGCTATTATTTTGTATTTTCTGTTGACATTTTAAAATTTTGTTTTTGGCAAATTTGATTTTGCTTAAGAATATTTTCTTGTGTATCTTATTTAGTGGCTACTATAGACTGGTCATCAGCTATACTAATGCTTTATATAATATACAGAATCTTCTGTTTATCCCGTCACTTCACTCTTTAATCATGTCATTCAGTGCAAGTTACACGAAACTAGGGAAAGGCTTCGCCCTGTTTAACTCCTGTTGACGATATTGTTCTTAGTTATTTATTATATTAATTGCCCAATCGATTAATTGCTAATTGATTAATTAACGATATTAATGTCAATAATACCCCATTTTATGCAAAATATTTAATTTATTAAGAATTATTTCCCACAAATTAACTCCATTTCTGTGACGACATGTTTTTATAAGTTATATAAAATGGCACACTATTGTTATTAATATGTTTTCTAATTTACTTAAATAAGATAATTAATTTTACTACAAATTTGGTTTCACTGAATCATCCTGTTATGTAGATAAGGTATCAGATTATTTGCACATTGCAATTGGATATTACCGCGTAAGTTCTAATTCCACATACAAGTAATGTATTATTAAGAATGACAACATTTTTACAATATTATGAAATATAGTTTATTTGCATAACTACTCTATAAATTATTAATAAAAAGCTTACTTTTATTTATGTTAATCATTAAAGTCATTTGTAAAAAAATTATTCCAGTTATAAAATATAACAACAATAAAGATTTTATGCTTTGGACAGCTGTAAACTCTTTAATAAGCAAGTTAATGTCCTACCCATGATGTTTCATACCTCAATAAATTTGTGTAATTGACGGACATGTTGTAGATATTCAATACTTATAAATTATTTGAACAGTTCAATTTATAGCTAAAAAAATCTCATAATTTTTACATCAACGATCCTAAATATAGCTTTCCGTCTCTCCTTGTCCTACTAATTACGAGTTGAGAAACTAAAGAACTGACATTTAGCAGTTAAAATCACACGAACAAAATTACTATATATTAGAAATCGCGTGGCATAATACTGGGTCAGTGCGCTTGCTGCCCCTTTTCACTTCAGGAAGTAATTTTACCTAAAATCTGAGAAGATTAAGGCTACGTATCCAACGGCATGGAATTAATGCTAATGGGAAAGTATACGGAGACATTTACTCTATGTGTAACATTCTAACAAGTGATAGAAACGCTTGAGGATGCAGTGCTCATTATTGTTTAGCGGAAAGCGTCTCTGTTTACATTAGTATACACGTATATAACTATGCAAAGTACAATAGCATACAATAGGTAGAGCTATCTGCTCTTAAAGGGACAGGTGCATATCTCTCTCACAAATGAACTAGCTGATCCGTGAACGACCTAGCGGACGAGAGTTTACGTAGTTCACGGTAGCAGGATTGAGCGTATTATCAAAGTCAACATATGCCTTGCTAATGAGGAAGCTGTTGATGCTGGAAAGCGGAATATGCAGGGACCCTTTCTTTTACAGAATATAACGGGCGAACGAGGTAGGTACACATATGCTATTTAGACGTGAAAGCAAACGTGTACTTAGCATAACAATCTATACATAAAATGCGTAGGGAAATTTTGAATCAATCTAATAGTAGTCTAGTAATATACACGGTAGTCATTTAAGCTGACACTGTCCAATACCTCCAAAACTAAACGTGTTAGAAATACCTGTCTTGAATAATGTTGCTTGATATTATGGGGGAAAATAAATGCCATTAGTCGTGTTTTATTTGGAGAACGTTGTGATGGTCATTTTAGGGTCAATTTAATTTGACCTTAATTGAGGGTTCCCATTTAAAAAATTAAACAGACCCTAAAATCAAAACGTCCTCCAAACAAAACACTACCAATGGCATTTAATTTCCCCCATTATATCAAGCAACGTTTATTAAAGACATTTCTTTCTACAACGCTTAGTTTTGGAGATATTGTACAGTTTCGACTTAAATGTTCCATCCTGTGTATGAGGAGTCTCAATGAAATAATTGCTTTACATTTTCTCAAAAATAGGCTTCATTAATGTATTTTAAATATTAAAATGTGGCCTGTATGTTTATGATAATGTTGATATTTGCCTGTGCTACAAAACAACGTAATTGGCATATTTATAACAGAAACTAAAGCTTTTAGAATTGGGGATATTAATTGTCAAAGAATCCATTTTTATGAGACAACCAGTCTTAGTATGTTTAAATGCATCTTGCTTAGGTTAAAAACCTGGAACCACAATTTGTAGCTTTTACAGACATTATTACAAAGTTATTCATAGTTTTACTAAGCCTGCATTTAGGAACATTTGAGTTTGAATATATCCTGGTATCATAGGGTGAATTTCATTTCTGCTAGTAAGTAAAGTTGCCCTTAATATACATAGCCAGCTGTAAGATATTTAGGCAAGTGGCTGCCATAATATTCTTATGCTCAAATAATACAATTTAATTTTATAAGGAACATTGTAATTATTCCAATGGTCTTCTTCTCCATAAGTAAACCTTTATTAACGTAGACTACTATTCCATAAAACCCATCCATAAGAATCTGAATAAAATCAAAATAAGCCAATATACCATAATTATGAACAACTAAATATTTTAATACACCAGAAAAACATGCGTTATCTGGTGTTCTGAAGCTAATTTAGAATCACTATAAATACATTACATGTTTTCTGGTCGATTCTGCAAGTAACGTATACAGACCAGGTATTTTTCTAGAGAGCATGTACGGTCTTATGATCCATGTGACTGTGTTATGCAATTAATGCACCACCACTACCACCACCGCCACCGCCACCACTTCATGCTATGTTTTACTAAGTATGAACAACGAAGTTTTAGTTTTATTAGTATTCAGAAGAAAGCCATTAGAACTAATCCAGGTATTAGCTTCTTTTGTCACATTATCCATAATCGTTTTTCTCTCTCTAAGATTCTCATATTTAGTAAAAAACGTTGTATCATCAACGCATAACAAAGATTGAGACCGCATATAGTATCAATTGTAGACACCAAAAATAAAAGAACCAAGGACAGATCCTTGGGGAACTATAAGGAATATATTTTGAATCTGCAACATACCATTCAACGTAACATATTGCTTTATATTAGTAAATAGATAAGAAGTAAATTTCAACACTTTACCACTGAACCCAAGATGGTGTAATTTTGCTTAAAGAATGTTATGACTCACACAATCAAATGTACTCTCTCAACATGCCATAGCCGTGTCATAGCTTATAAAAGCAATGGTAACCTAATCGCTGGAAGAAGGGAGAAAACAATACTCAGTATGTCCAGATGGTTGAGACGTTTCTCACTCTAAAACTTGCATGATTTACTTTTGAGGAAATCAATACCACTAGAATTGCTGTCAGCTGTGCGTCAAGTTTTCTGGATTCAAATGATCCCTCGGATTACTAAATTTGTCTGCATGCAACTACTTTCTCTATGAATATCTGAAATATGTAAAAATAGCTTAAAAGAACTAAAAGCAGGGATTTTAATTGCTACTGCTACTACAGTTGAAATGCTACAGTATTCATTTCATAATCTGCATGGAAGACTGGTGGAATGGAGGCCAGAAATGGAGGCAGTTTGTAAAATATAATTTCAAGAATTCAATACTCATCATTAGAGCATAAAGAGGTACATAATACACTCTAATTTATTCCTTTTATTTTCTCTATTTCGTATATAAAATAGTGTTTATTGCTAACGTTTCTCCATGTGACATCTTGAATTATCTTAGGAAACATCTGGAGCAATGGAACAACGTTATGCAAGACGTCATTGTGTTGTATTTAATAACGAGTCTAGTCTTAACATATATCTGTTATAAAGAGAGCAAACAAAAATTAAGAAAATTTAGTTAATGTTAGGAATTTCTTACGAGGATGTCCGCTTTTAACGTTATTATTTTAAGCATTAGCAAACCGCTGACTTTACAGAAACAATAACCTAGTGCTTTAAACTGAAAGTTTTCTAATAACATGTTATTAAACACCACAGCACAGCAGGTTGAATGACTATGTTGGTATCAAGTAATTCAAAAGAGGGATATAAGAACAGTAATGTTAGATGAAAACTTCCTCGGTATAGGATAGCTGAAATTGAAAGAGGAGTATAGATGCTTTCAAAATGTAATCACCAAAATTTCAAAAAGCAATTAAATCTTCAACTGTATGTTGGTCGTTGAAAATATGTGAGAGAAATTCAAAGTATGTAGTAGCTCAAACGAGCTTAAGACCACATTTTTACTTGCTTGGAAATTTTGATCCAAAGATATGCAAAGTTAAAAGGTCACTGTTTAATACGTTGGGAGACAACTACTGTATGGTATACCGGCACATTATAGAAAACCCACGGAGGTGGAAAAGTTTTGTGTTAAACTCCACTGTGAAGAGAAAGCTCCAGTACAATGCACTTCATTTGAGGCGAATCTTTGTTAGTTTTGTATTTTTATTACACTTGCGGCAGATTTTAAAAGTCACTGTTATGTTCAATAATGTGGTATTCAGATTCTTAAAAATGTCGATGAACATTGTGGAAAATAGTACGCGATAGAGAAAAACTGATTCATCACCACTCTCCTTGCACAGAAATACAGATGGCTAGATTTTGCGAAATGATTATTGCAGATAGAATGTGAGGCTCCGCTAACATTATTTACTTATCTGCTGAGCTGTGCCTTTATTTCATAAAAGTTAAAGCTTAATCCATTTGGTATTCAAATTCACTAACATTACTGTGAAGGTTGCTTTTCAGTGCTTGAAAAGGCATCGAAATTAAATATTGGTATGCTACTTTCACGCGATAGTTACTGACCATTACTCTCAAAATATTTTTCCACAGTGCTTCTCCTGATACTGGGGAACATACTTTCAAAGAGAAATGATGAACCCCTAGCAGATAGCAAACATTACAATAAAAAAGAGTCATGTTCCAACGTAAATGATGTCCATCAGTTAAGCATTCCTTGAATGTAATAGAAAAATTGAAAATGAACTGAAAAAAATAAATAGATTTAAAGAAAAACTAGGCATTTATAACTATAGTAGACTACTGGACCTTAAAAGGATAGAACACGATTTGATCTACATAATTTTTTATTTACTATCACCCAGTAGAAAAGGCATTTTGCCTAAAATCTGGGATTTAATGATAACATAATGTGATCATGGTGTGTATAAGTCGGTCACGAAATGAATGCGTTTGGAGGAAGGCGTCTCGTTTTGTTGGCAATGTGTAACCTCGTCAAGGTTAGTGAGTGGTAAGGCGAAACTGGTAATGTGCAAGACACTGTACTACTAAACTGCTGATGTCTTCACATTAATTCTTGGAAGTAGCATCTCTGCTGATGTTTTCTTTACCCGAATGCACTTCCGATGCCCCGCCCACATGTGCCATAACGTTTAGTTCCTCTTTCCACCGTACGCACTCATGTTGTGGCCGACTTATATACATATTAGTTGGGTAAGAAATACTCAATAATGCAAATAATACCCTTATTATTTCCCGCCAGCCATAGACTAATCCTGTAGTTTCTGCCAGTGGTGAAAGGAACATTTTTTCCCTCAGAATAATTAATGTAAACGCCTCCAAATCACCATACAAAGAAATTATGAGTAAGATAATACAATAATTAATTATATTTCGGGTAAATCAAAATAGATCAAATGGTTTCTGAATTGGCAATTATTAATGGTGTGTATAATTATGTAGGAAGGGAAGATATAATTAGGATATATTATTTGATTATTGTTTCCTCATGTTGTAACTAATCCTCTATTACTAGATTTGAAATAATTTGTAGTTAAGCTTTATGTAAATAATGCAGCTTGAATAGAAGAACCGCTTGTTAAGTAAACGATAATTGTGAATTTTTAATGGGCAGGAAAAGTAGTGTGCGTTGCACGTATAAATTGTTAAACGTAGTTTTAATACCTTCAATCAGATAAATGTTATACAACGAATATTTGGCGGCTTTCTAGCGACCTTTTGCTTTAATTTAGATATGTTTAGGTGCGATCAGTTGGTAACAGAGCAATTGTGGTTGTTAGACAGTACGATTAAGCGCCGCTAGTGTATTTGTGGGTTTGGAATGAACAGCACCATTAGTTCATGTGGCTGTTCGTCTGTGTAGGGTACTCCAGTCCCGTTTCCTAAGCGACGCTATTTTAGTTAAAACTTTCTGACATTTCCACTTTCCCCTTACCTCGCATTTGTACAATTATGTACTCTTACATGTCCTATGAAATTTTTGCTGCTTTATTGAGAGTAACAGTCAGAGGACGTTCTCTGCTTGCTATTACAGAATAGGGATCTGAAGGGCTACAGATTGTCTCAAAACTATGTATACACTCTAAAACACTATTTATCAGCAACAAAATGAGACAGAAATACAATTTTTGTTGTGTTGTATATATTAAGTAGACATGTAGAAGACATGTTCAAAATGTCTCTCTTCTGCAACAGTACACTCCCAAAAACGACGTAGAACAGAGCGACATACAGCTTGGATTGTTGGTAATGGATATATTACAGGCATGTTCAATCACAACTCTCAGTTTCTCCACTGTTTATGGTTTTAAGTTCCCCAAAGGTAGAAGACTGGAGGGGTTAAGATCCAGGCAGGAACTCTATAGCACTTCCTCTTCCTGCTCTCCATCCCTCATTAAATCGAGAAAGCGAGGTGGATACCCGTTTTGTTGAAAGTATAACCGATTTTCATTCTCAGAGAGATCATTAGGATGTGAAATTGTGATTTCCAACATTAGCAGGTAAGTCTGTTCCGTGACAGTCCCTTCGAAGAGAAACGGCCCAATTATTCCTCTGGAAGATAGACCATACCGCACTGCTACTCCTGGAAGATTGACGGTCTTTTCTTCAAAGATGTTAGGGTTTTCGTTAGCCCAGTTCACACAATTGTGATGGTTGAATGTACATTAAGTTTAAATGTGGCTTCATCTGACCAAACAATTGCCTTGAAAATATTACCTTTCATCACAACTGTTCATAAACCATTCACAAAATTGCAGTCACCTATGTAGTCACCCTCATTTAGTGCGTGGACAAGTATCGGAATGTAAGGCTTCCATTTTTGAGCTCGCAAAATTTAATGAATACTAGCTTTGTCGCTACCAATCTAATGAGAATTCCCTCCTTGACTTATTTGGGAACTTAGCAGAAGCCTGCATGACTGCATCAGTGCTCGTTATTGGTGGAACTTCTCTTTCTTCCGCACTGCCCTTTCAACACTTCTTGCAACGTTCCATCGATTTCAAACTGTTTCGGATTCTTGTGAATGTTAACCGCAACTTTCTACACTTTCCAATAACATTTCAGTACCAACTTACGTTCATCGAACAATATATTTGTTTACATTTGTTTTTTAACTGCTGTGGTACTTAGCGTCCCATCTTATGTTGGGCATGAAATACCGGTACTTTTGCTCAGAAGCCTCTTTATCAAACTTGAGGTTCTTTTACGTGCCGTAACTATACGACACGGGACCACCGGCTATACTTCCCTTCCGAAGGAAGCCATGCTAAGGATTTTGGCGCCCGAAAAAATTCATCGCCCTCCGCCTGGTTTGAACCCGCGACCTCGGGAACTAGAGGCTAGCATAGTAAACTATAAACAGATGAAAGTGTTTCTATGCTTTTCATTGAGAAATAGTGTTTCAAAGGGTATATACATCAGTTTGACACACTCACTATTTATTCATACGTACTTTTTTATTTTTTCTAACACCTGCTTATAGTAAGCAGAAGTATGCATTCTACCTATAAAGTTGGATATCTGTATATTACCTGAAATATATGTTTTGGAGTCCACTGAACTAAAAAATGCGTTTCGTTTTTTAGAAATCTCTCTTCTCTCTGTGATTGCATGTGTAAATGCATGTGTGCATGCGTGGTATTTTACCCCATAAATAACAAAAGTGGTATTTAAGTTCAGCATCTTCCAAGGATTAACACGAAGATTTTCAATAAATTATCCCATCCCAGGCTACACTCTGCATGGAAAATTTATGGCTATTTATGCTTTCTTCAAAAATATCTCTAACGATTTTGATGCTCTTCCTCATAACTAGCAATGCTAAGTCATTCATAACTGTTATTCAAAGTATCTGTGTAAAATGTTTATTATTCTGTAGGTGAGGATATGAGTAATGTAACACTAAGTTGGTGTATAGATTTTATGTATAATCAATATTAGCATTATGGTCTTTAGGATTATACTGTTTATATAGCTATATGCATAACGTAAATAGCATTTGAATTTGAAGTCTACTTTATAAATCCTTAAGCTGTAAACGAGTAATACGATTAATGACACATATTATTGTATAACTTTGCTATTTAGGACTATAATTGCTCCTTATAAGTCTTTGTATCTATTAAAAGTTATGTTCATAATGCCTTATTCTGCAGATGAGTAATATGAATGACGATACACAATGTTGATGTATAAACTCTGTGTATAATTGATATCAATCTATGTATATATGCGTGTACTTGCTCCTTATGTATGCTTAAGTATATAAAAGGCCATTGTATCTCACAATTTATGTTTGTTAGTCCTTGTGACTTTTACACAAACTTACAACTCAATTCTTACCGAGCGAGGTGGCTCTGTGATTAACATGTGAAGATCACCTTAGGGAGGTCGTAATTTCGATTCCCGTTGACCGCCCACTTGACGTTGGGTTTTCGTGGTTTTCTCTGGTCGGTAGGCAAACGCTGATGTTTTAAAGAGATCTACATTTTTATTTAGTGCATTTTCGTCTACCGCTTAACGTATACCAGTTATACAAGATTATGTGAAATTGCTTCCAAACGAAGAGGAATTCACGGCGTATTCCCAGGAAATTCAAGATGTATATTTTATTTGTCATGTAAATATCTTTAATATAGAATGTTTTAATCAAAATCGTTAAGAGTCACTTTTGAGAAAACAATTCCCAAAAATTGTCCATGTAAGGGATAGTTTGGGGTTGGGAAATTTTCTTGAAAAACTTTGTGTCACATGTTTGGAAGATACTTAACTTAAATACCAAGTTTGATATTTATCCAACTTTTCGTTTTTGAGTTATGGTGTTTACAAACATAAACACACACACACACACACGTGGAACTTTTTCTAAAACAAAGTTTTTTTTTTATTCAGGGGGCCTAAAACACGTATTTCCGGTGAAATCTCGATATACAACTTTTGGGTGGAATGCAATGTGTTCTCTGCCTACTAGGTGCATGGTAGAGGGAGTAAAAATAAAGGGAAGAGGGGAATTAAAGAAGGAAGAATAGAATTCGGGGATACAATATTAATACAAGCATAGCTGAAAATTGTGCTAGTGGACAGTTCAATCTGGAGCTGTGTAACTCAGAACAACGATTATTCTGAAAATATAAGAATAAAAATATTATAAAAGACAATTTGGGAAACCAACCGTTTTCAACGTCCTCCGCTTACATCCTGTCTGACTTAAGTATCGAATGCTATATATAAAAGGTGTATGTATCTCTGGATAAACCGATAAACTGAATTTTTGGATTGACTGATTTGCTTTCTCTACACAGAACTTAAGAAAAACGAAATAATAGGTCCTATGTTGGTAAAAGCCTAACCGGCATATAGAGTATTCCTTCGTTTTTAGGGGGACATTGAAGGAAGCCGGGAAACTATATCCTACTTGCTTCAGGATTCAGAAGCACATCACACGATGGTGTCAATTACCTTTACGACATAAGTTACGCGCTACTAATAAACCATAATGCATCTGTTTCCGATACATAACGCGCTCTACAAACTGAGTTCCAAAGTGGCGAATTCCGTTATTGGGAATCCTCCTCCAGATAAGAGAAAATGATGTAAAACTACTATTTTTGTTCTTTAGACCATTAATCGATGTATCGTTGTCACTGTTTATCACCTACTTCTTGAGAAATGTCCTAAGCAAAAGTCGCGTCCAAAGAATTTGATGAACTGTTCCACAAAATCTTAGTTCTTTTTAGCATTTCAGTCAGGTCGGTATTTAGGTATCCTTACAGCCCTTTACCCCCCCTCCCCCCAAAGGCCCCGCTTCAAAATGAAAGTATTTAATCTACTGATGTTACTTAATCGATACTTGTTTACGTAATAGTGTCTTACGCTTGCCTAAAACTAAAGTAGACTGTAGGTGCAAGGAGTAAACAGAAATTATCAAAGAAGGTGTCTAGCTTATACACACATTTTATGTTGGAAACCAGAGCTGTAGGTTGCTTTCTTCTGGATTTGCTATTACTAATAAACGTATTTATAAATCCTTCGTAGTGCGCTTTCACTAGGAGTTCAAATGTCAAAAGTGTTTGTTAAAACCTGCTTCTTTCAGCTTCACCCCTATGTACACATGATAAACCGCGTTCCCTTTTCTTAACGGCTGAAGTAATTTGCGTTATAACTTGTGTCTTGCGGTACATGAAGGACAACAGACGACATAATTTTCGTGAATATGTAAAAAGCTGTCTAATACGGAGTGTTTCCCTTGCTCTCGGCCCCAGATTTACGCTTATACAGGGTGGATCATTTATGCCGAGACTGTGCAATATCTCCAAAACTAAGCGTTGTAGAAAGAAATATCTTGAATAAAAGTTGTTGAATATTATGAGCGAAAGTAAATGCCTTTTATTTGGAGGACGTTATGATGGTCATTTTAGGGTCAATTTAAATTGACCCTAATTATAGGTTCCCATTTAAAATATTAAAATGACCAACATAACGTTCTACAAACAAAAACACGACTAATGACATTTACTTTCTCCTATAATGTCCAGCAACTGTTATTACATTTATTTTTACAGCGCTTAGTTTTGGAGATATTGTACAGCCTCAACTTAAGTAGTCCACCCTGTATAAATCAAAGTAATAGGTCGTAGTTTAGTAACATTTGTTACGGATGTGCTTTGGTATTTGAGAAGCGTGGTAATAATTCGAATTAGCGCCACTATCATTCTCTGCGTGCGCATCACGAGTCTCCTGTTTTATGTTAAGCTAAATATTCTTGCTTGCTTGTTTTCTTGTGTTCCAATTGTTTTGAGATTGCGGTGTTGTTGTGAAGCATCTGATACAGTTCAGTACAACGTGGTCTGTGTTTGAATACCGAACAGTAAAGAAGAGAAAATTTCAGTATTCAGTGTTATCAGCGCGTCTGTATGTACCAGAAAACTGAGTCCCTAAAGAAGAGCTAGAGCCAATTTACTTTTCAGTTTGGAGTTTGAAAATATCTGAGAAGTCTTCCATTCAAAATTTGGCAAAGAAATTTTAAACAAAGGGAACCAGCTGGGTAATGTGAAGCTTCGTACTGTCTATTTCAGCAGGATGGTGCAAAAAATCTTACAACTTCAGTATGGGAGAAATTGAGCCTTTATTTGAAGATTGAGTCATTTTAAAGGGACTTTGGTCAGCAAGATCATCTGCTCTTAAACCACCGGAATTGTTCTTATGCATAATGCTGAAAAGAAAAGTTTATTGCAGCAAGCGACGGACTCTTTTATGCAACTGAAAAACAACAGTCGGCAGGATATTGCTGGCATGACTCCCATGTTGGGATCAAACTTACGTAACGTGGCTTGCCTTGATGCCCATGGCAATCACTTCAAACATTTTCTTTGATGTCACGACGCTTCCCCACACACCAAATTATGTCCGAGGAAAATTTATTAAATTACGGGAATTGCCTTGATGTACCATATAAGCGTAAATCTGGGTCGAAAGCGAGTGAAATGCTTGTACATGTAAATGAAGTGTTTGAAGTATCAAGAGATACAATATGAATAAAGAATATTCGATTCGCGACTCTAGACTTTTCATTTTAATGGAAAATCTACCACCACTGTAGTGTGCGACTCTGTAATTCAATTAAAACAGTGAACCAATTTTGACTTTCTTTTACTGCTTGTCTATAAAAATCAGAGGAAGATTAGAATCCGCCCAAAATTCCAGACCGAGATTTTACTGGAAATACATGTTTTGAGACTCCTCGAATAAAAAAAAATTAGAAAAGGTGTCTTAGTTGTGAACAAAAATCTCAAAAATAAATAACAAGTTTGGTATTTAACATATTCCAAGAATGCAATACGATTTTAAAGAAAATTCCGCCACCGCAAACTACCTTTGCACGAAAACAATTTCGTCTGTTTTCATTTTATCAAACATTGTTTTAACGATTTTGATTAAAATACAATAATTTAAGATATTTATAAGACAAATAAAATGTATATCTTGAATTTTCTGGAAATACCCTGTGAAATTCATTTCGTTCTGAATAATTTGTGTAATTAGTAAATCGTAACAGATAGAAAAAAAAACTTAAAACAAAAAATTTAGATCTGAAGCAAGCAATTTATTTCAAATGAAATTTTTTGTGGCTTTAGCAATTTCTGAGGTACTCCTTTTTAATGGTTTAAATTTTTAAATTCTTATGCTTTTCTCAATGATTAAGCCGCTATCATTTCTTTCCCTTTCATACCAAGACCATTACATAGCAACACGGTCTTTAAAAACCTGAATATCGCTTTACCTACTGTATCTTGCGACGAAATGTGTAAATGTGAATTTAAAGTTTATCTTGATTAACAAGAAGTAGAAGAGTGAGTAGAGAAAGTCATGTGAATGCAACACATCGTATTTTTTAAAAAAGGGTTTAACTTGGGAATTTTCGGAACAAAAATTCAGAAGTAATTGCCCTGAATTTTATCGCTAAGCGACATTTACACACATTCTTTATAGTCAGTGTTAATAACGACTATACAAGCTTTCGCGTAAATAAAAAGGGTCAGGCGATAAGCGAAGCTGATGTGATCGATGTTTAAATGTAAGAGGTAACTGACCTCCCTATTTCACAATTCTGCAGTCATAGAAATGACACGATGTGATATGTGGATTGAACACTGCACCAGCACGCAAGTTTTCATTTAACCTTAGATAGACCATCAGCGGCATATTTCCGGCCTTAAAATGTTTTTTTGGGAAAGACTAGTACCAAGTGGCTTCGGCTTTTCCGCCAGTGCATATACCACTGAATGTCCGTGAGAGTTCCCAAATATAAATCATTTAAAATTTGTTGTTCATTTGAGAGTTTAAATAAACATGCTTGTTAACATTAGCATACATAATAATCATTTTGATATCAAAACAAAACAGTTATTAATATGGAATAGATAAGCAACGATATAATTGAATGTGACATAGAACATAAATAT